>LT669790.1:29022789-30422129 GCA_900128785.1 Arabis alpina
GTATGTGCATGCCGATGATATTCTAAATCAAATATGATGTTTCATTAGGATAATTAACTCCATAACAATATTACGCTTATTTTTAATTGGTAAATCGAGATATTCATGTGATCAATACAAATGAGTTCTTCTTTTTTTTGGATCAAATCAGAAATTTCATTTAACGGAAACTGGTTTAGCCGGTCTGGACAGGTACATTGGTAAGGGCTGATTTTGCAATCAAATCAGCCTCGACATTTCTTCCCCTTTGAACAGGGTTACAAACAAATTGGAAGCGAGAAGAGAGATGTCCTGAAGTATCCCATATATCTCGATGTTTCCTTCTTTCCTATTGACCAGATTGATCAGAGTTTGGAAATCCGAAGTCAATCGAAAGTTGTGTTGATCCGTTGCTGCAGCATACATCAGGGCTTCTTTCATTGCTAGCGCTTCGGCTGCGAGAGACGATGAGACATGAAGAATGGGTGTTGCTTGGTGATCGATTGTTCGATTTTGTTGGTTCTGGATCACCCAGCCAAGTCCTGCAAGTTCTTCAAGTTGCAAAAATTAGTACATAAAACAACATTCCGTTAATTAAGTTGACATGACAAACAAAGACATTACTCCAACACATAAGCAGAGATACATGATGGAAACTTGATCCAAATATAAAAACCAGAAATACGAAATGAGAAAGACACAACAATAAGAAAGGCAACAACGACAACTTTATTTCGTGAAAATAGCCCACTTGTATTATGGTTATACAATACTGACGATAAAAATGTTACCAAACTCATAATCTTGTTATTAAGTTATAAGTTTTTCAACCTGAGTTCAGAAAGATCTGCAAGTTAATAACCTTTTAATCATCAGTACTGTATGACCATAATACAAGATGACTTTTTTCATCAAATTTTTCACCCTCTTCTTATAAACGGCTTGTCTAGCCTTTTGGATTTGTGTTTATGTTCTTTGTGGTGTGAATAGAGAGTCATGCACATATGCTCTTATATAAGAATCCAGAACAAAGAGATAAGATCAAAATATTGTAAATTAAACATTTTTTTTTTGTCGTGTAAATTAAACATTTCTTACCTCACATTATATATTTAAGGTAACTAGCATATTTGACTAGAATAAAATTAACCTAAAATATAGGCTATTATTTACTGTTTGAACATATTAGTTTGGTAACTTTTTTTCAGTCAACAACATTTAAACACTTAATTAACCGGTTAAGAAAAAATATAATGTGGATTAGTTTGGTAATTTATTTTTAGTTTAATTTATTTATTCTACTTCATATTAAAATTAAAAATGTCAACAAAAAGAAAAAGATTCGAAGGAAAAAAGAAGAAAGAAAGAATGGGAATATGAGAAGTGTCTTTGACTCTTTCGTTGGAAGTGTGGAAAAGTAACATAAATTTACACACACAAAAAAACCACTCTCTAGATTATCTCTGAAACCATCTTCACTTTCATTGTCTGCAACTTGCAAGCTTCCACACCTCCTCCTCTCATCGGAAAAATCGGACCTTACACTGTCTTTACGACTCCTGCGCCGCAGTAGTTTAGATCGGTGGCTTCCTCTGACCAAGACGGCTCAGTTATTGTATTCTCAATATGTTCTTTAGCTTAGAAAAACCCCCTTTTTTTTAATATATCCACATTATAATACTTTTCTCTAAATTATGAGTGTTGTTGAACTTTCAGAAAGATGGATCTCCTTTGATGAACAAGATGCGTTTAGTACCTATCCGTGAAGAAGATGAAATCACTCATTTCCTAGGTGTTTTATTCTTCACGGATTCAAAGATTGATCTTGGCCCGTCTCTTGGTTTATTTGCGAATGAAATATCGAGGACATCTCGCTCGTTTGCATCTGCTTTACCGATTGGTGAGCGTAATGTTTCTCGTGGACTCTGTGGGATATTTGAGTTGAGTGATGAGGTGTTAGCTTCTAAGATATTGTCACAGTTGACTCCTCGTGATATTTCATCGGTTGGTTGTGTGTGTCAGAGGCTTAATGAGTTGACAAAGAATGATGATGTATGGAGAATGGTTTGTCAAAACACATGGGGGACTGAGGCAACACGTGTTCTCGAGAGTGTTCCTGGTGCAAAAAGGATTGGTTGGGTGCGACTGGCCCGAGAGTTTACCACTCATGAAGCAACGGCGTGGAGGAAGTTTTCAGTTGGAGGTACTGTTGAGCCTTCCCGGTGTAATTTTAGCGCATGTGCGGTTGGGAACAAGATTGTTATCTTTGGTGGGGAAGGTGTGAATATGCAACCGATGAATGATACATTTGTGTTGGACCTAGGCTCGAGTAGTCCCGAGTGGAAATCCGTTCTGGTTAGCGCTCCTCCTCCAGGTCGCTGGGGTCACACGCTTTCTTGTGTCAACGGATCCTGTTTAGTAGTTTTTGGAGGTTACGGAAGCCATGGATTACTCAACGATGTCTTTTTATTAGACCTTGAAGCAGACCCACCAACATGGAAAGAAGTATCCGGTTTGGCCTCTCCAATACCAAGATCGTGGCACAGCTCATGCACACTCGATGGAACCAAGCTGATTGTTTCCGGTGGTTGTGCTGATTCAGGAGCTCTACTCAGCGATACATTCCTACTTGACATTTCAATGGATATTCCAACTTGGAGGGAGATACCGGTTCCATGGTCTCCTCCATCTCGCCTCGGACACACTCTAACCGTCTACGGTGACCGCAAGATCACAAAAACATGGCCAACTTTGCATAGAGCACAAGGCACGGGACCAATGTTTTTTCAAGAACCATTCATGGAAGAATACACTTCACATTCATATGCGAGAGCGTCACCATCATCATCTTCAATATCTGATTCAACCATTTCATCATCTTCAATATCTGATTCATCAAATACCCTATCTTCACCACTTTTTTTTCCAGTGCAGAATATTCGAAAAAGTTTGTACTTATTGATGTCGGAGTAATAAGCTACTCCTACACTTGGCACAAACTCATACTCCTACCCCTTGTGGGAGAAAAAGAGTTTCCCTGGTACATGGATTACAAATCCATATCTGCAGATCACATAACTGGTTTTCTACATCATCGTCGCAAATCTGATTTATGCAACACAAAAGTCCGTTGAAGGACGATACCACGTGCATTTGTCCTTCATCACTTCTCTCAGGCGGATTAATCATATTCTCGTAAGAAAGCTTGAAACTCCCTGGTTTCATCAATAAGTACAAACTTTTTCGAATATTCTGCACTGGAAAGAAAAGTCGTGAAGATAAGGTATTTGATGAATCAGATATTGAAGATGATGAATCAGATATTGAAGATGATGAAATGGTTGAATCAGATATTGAAGATGATGATGGTGACGCTCTCGCATATGAATGTGAAGTGTATTCTTCCATGAATGGTTCTTGGAAAAACATTGGTCCCGTGCCTTGTGCTCTATGCAAAGTTGGCCATGTTTGGTGGTCTTGCTAAATCAGGTTCTCTGAGATTCCGATCTAACGATGTATACACAATGGATCTCAGCGAGGATGAACCGTGCTGGAAACCTGTTATTGGGTATGGATCTAGCCTTCCAGGAGGCATGGCAGCTCCACCACCGAGGCTAGATCATGTAGCGATTAGCCTTCCTGGTGGTAGAATCTTGATCTTTGGTGGTTCGGTTGCAGGGCTTGACTCGGCTTCTCAGCTTTATCTTCTTGATCCAACAGAGGAGCAACCGGCATGGAGAATATTGAATGTTAAGGGAAGCCCACCGCGGTTTGCATGGGGACACACCACTTGTGTAGTCGGAGGAACTCGGTTGGTCGTCTTAGGTGGGCAAACCGGAGAAGAGTGGATGCTAAATGAAGCTCATGAACTGTTGTTAGCTAACTCTTCAACTACAATCACATCATCAAGTCATAAAGAGAAGAGGGTCTTCTAGATGTTTTGATCAAAATGGGAACTCAAAAACATGTTCTTATTATTGCATTGTACATTGTGAGTTTAATATGTCCATGTTTTGGTTCATCTGTTAATTTAATGTTAGTTTGTAATTGTATATGCAATATTTACAATTTGGATTTGGATATTCCTTCTTCTGGAGTGAATTTTTTTTGTAGGTGACCAAATGATCCAAAACCAAAACTTGTAATTTGTTTTACTATTTTATATTCGATTAACAGATATTCCCTCCATTTTTTTATATTTGATGTTTTAGGTTTTTTACACATTAATCGTTGGATATAAATGTTTTATTTTTTATACTAAACAATTCTCCATAAGTTTTACCCAATAGTATTTCAACAAAATCAATTAATATGCATTAAAGTTTACAATTCACCATTACTACTTCTTAAAAAATGCATAGAAAATAGAAAAAATCAACATTTTGAAATTTTTTTTTTCAAAACATCAATCATTAAAAACTGGAGGGAGTAAAATATTCCAGAGGGGAGTAGCATTAAATTATTTTTCCGCAATATTTTCCACCAATCATATAACTTTTTGAAGTTGCAACTGATATGCAAATATTAAATAGTTCCCATTTTAATAAACTATAAAACACTTTGTTGATACTTTGATAGTACCCAAAGCTAAAAGCGGCACAAGACGAATTGCTGAAACGGTTTAATTAACCTAATTCGAAAGAATAATTCGAACATATAAATCTACAACTTATATTTTTTGGAATTCGTATGTTAGCTTCGTACTTTAAGTTCTTTTTTCGTGTATTTCACGAGATGCAAATGTACTAGCCGACTTGTAAGTCAAAAGAATTTTTTTTGCTCTTCCTTTGTCTTGGTATGCGACTAAAAATTTGATTAAAATTACGTTTTAACACCAACAAAACTATTTTTCTGGGGATTCTAAGGTTCTATAAAAAGCGAAAAACACATATCTAATAATGATGTTTTACAATAAGCAAAAAAATAGCCGCATTGTCGTATAATACATGATAAAACATGCATGATTGATGATTCATAATAAAGTGAGTTTTTTTTACATGTTTGAGTTGGTCGTGTGAATTTGAATTGAGAAGTTTTTCTACTAGACTTTAAAGAACAACAATGAGGTCTCTCCCCTTTACATACTGAGTTATAGATCATAGAATGTAAACGTTTGTTTCGTATTATATACCGTTAGGGTTTGAGGGTCCTCGAAACAAGATTTTGCATAGAAAGGCTTTTTGAGAAACTTGAGTTTCCTTTTTTTGATTTTTTTATTGATTTTATCAAACAAAGTCCAAAGAACAAAGATTTTATGACGACTTTATTTAGGACCTTAATCTCTAGTAACCCCCAAACTAATTTTAAAATCCAAAATGACCCTGTTATAAAATTAAAAGCTGATTTTAATGAAAAGCATGGTTAAACTCAATCCTACCCTTAATGAATCAAAGTTATTACTTACTCTTACCTTTATTTTTATTTTTTGAATTAACTAAAAAACAAAGAAAAATTAAAAAAAAAACTATAATTCCCAAATTATTTTTCCACCTTCTTCTCTGATACGAACTACCCCCTTCTCCGCCTCTTTTCTTCATGCGATTCAAACCGTTTTCGTCTCTGTCACTCATCATCACTGTCTTTTTCCCCATCTTTTCTAGATAAGCAATTTCCCTGATTACATCTCTTAATTTTTAGAAAAAAACTTTTGATTTCGAATGGTTTTTCGTTACAGAGATTATTGGGTTTCGATTTATACTAGAATTTTGATATAAAATGGATATATGTTGGATTTTGCTATGAATAGGAGATATCAGTTTGAAATTAAAAAATTAGGGTTTGAAGTAAACTTAATTTGGGATTTTTAAATCGAATGAGTTTTGGTTTATGATTTTGAGGTTTTGAGGTATTGATTTGTATTAGCATTTTAATTCCACAAGGAAATGTGTCGAATTTTGAATTTGCGTTTGGGTTTGGAGATGTTTGGATTTATGTTAGAAGTATAACCCAAATTTGGACAGTTTAGTGACTATTTTCATTTGTTTTGTTGCGGAGTTTGTAGAAATGTGTCGTACTAAGAAGCCATTAACATCGAGAAAAGAGAGCTCAAAGGTTGGAAGTAGTAGATATGGGAGTTGATATGGTGTGAGCAGTGGGTCAAAATCTGAAAACGATGAGGTTACGTTATGATCCACATCGCCATTAAAGGTATGATCTACATTGTTATCGAAAATTATAGAAATTGTAAATTGCTTGGTGTTGTGGACTCTGTTTAATATAACTAATCTTACTGTGTCTAACTGTTAGTAATTAGGAAAACTGATACTACTCAATAAAAATGCCATGGAACCAGAGAACTGATACTACTGAATTTAATTGTTTTTACTTGGGATAACTGATACTACTGAATATAACTGTTGTATACTGGAACTGACATTATGTTTGGATTGCAGGATAATGAAGATTTCATGATCAAGATGTAAAGAATAAGCCAATGTCAATTGAGTATTGTCCTAATCGCATGAAGTTGGCAAAGAAGTAATGGTTTTTCTGCGGAGGAAACTATAAATGTCATGAAATCAGATAACGGATACTACTGAAATTAATTGTTAATACTTAGAATGACTCATACTACTGAATATAACTGTAGTATATTGGGTTTGACATTCTATTTGGATTGCAGGAGAATGAAGATTGCAAGATAAAAATGTGAAGGAGAAGCTCGTGGCAATTGGGTATTGTCCTAATCACCGGAAGTTGGCGAAGAAGAAATGGTTCTTGTGTGAAAAAAGAGATAATTGTTTTTGTTGTATTTTGGTAGTTTTAAGGATCAAAAGACTTGGAATGTTGTTTTGTACTAGTTTTACTTGTTTTTAGGTGCTTCGAACAAATGGATATGAATGGTATTGATAAGTATGACTATGAACAAAATTCAACTTTTTGGTCTAACTAACAAGTGAACATAAAATAGAAAACTGGTCATACTGGTCTAACTAAGAAATGAACATAAACATGTGAAAAAGTTTTAAAAATTATATTTAACACATGCGCCGTCAAGTCTATTAAATAATATATAAAATTTAAACAAAGTCATACTTAGTTATCTAGTATGACCACTTTACACATAGTCATACTTTGGTAGTTTTCACGTATTATTAGTCATACTTAGGTGAAATCATATTTTTTCCAGTAGGACTACTCCAATGTAATCATTGAAACATATTTACTATCATTTCGTGTATTCAAATGTAGAATAACTTTATTTTTGCGTATTTGACATAACAATGAGGTTTGTACTCATACATTATCCTTATGTATGAGGTATATTTTAGGAAAAAGTGTGTTTTTCTCTAATTTCATTATGAAACTTTATATGTTTTATGTAGTCCCTAATTATCAGTTAGCTATATATATGGACTTAAGGATCACGAAGATTAACAAAAAAGAATGAGGAAGAACAAACCTAAAACCATAAACCATAGTCATACTCATTCATACCAGTTATATATGGCAGAGGGCATTAGAAACCTAAAAACATAGTCATACCTACTATTACTAGTCGTATCTGGCAGAGACTCTTACCAAAATAAAATAACACATTCATACCTAGTCATACCAGTCATATCTGGCAGAGACTCTGACCAAAATAAAATAACACATTCATACCTACTATTACCAGTCATATCTGGAAGAGACTCTTACCAAAATAAAATAACACATTCATACCTAGCCATACCAGTCATATCTGGCAGAGACTCTGACCAACATAAAATAACACATTCATACCTACTATTACCAGTCATATCTGGCAGAGACTCTGACCAAAATAAAATAACACAAAATAATCAAAACAATCATACTCATTTATACTAGTTATACAAATTGTGCAAACACAGTCATAAGCAATTATAGTAGTTATACCAGACATAGAGAATTACTAATTGTAACTAGTTTTGTTTCTGGACGTTTGGTTCATGCACGTTGGGTTCCTCCACTCCATCTCCATCTGTAAAGGTCTCCCACATACCTCCATCTGTAAAGGTCTCCCACATACCTCCACGACCTCTTCATTCATGTTCTCTAATTGACGCGTGCCGACTTTCTTGATTTCTTTCTTACCTCCGATTCTCTTTGATTCACCACGATTTAACACGATTCAGCTGCAATTATACCAAACAACCTATCACATCCATTCAATAGACTTACAAAACAAGTCCAATGTTCAAAAACCTTTAAAGAGGAACAAATTATTCTAATTACAAACAAATCTCCAAAATTAGAACAAATCCTAAACACGAAATTACAAATATGTAAATATCTTACCTTCTTCACCATGGTTCAAGTGTATAATGACAAATTGAGTAAGCTTTCGTTTAATCCTACATGGCTCTATTTTTTCTCCAAAAAGATGAAGAAACGATGATAACGAGAGAAATACGAACGATGACGATGACAAGAACAAAAGGAATAAGATTCGGTTTGCCAAGGAATGAAATTAGACGAATATAGGAAGAGAAACGATGAAGAATGACTAAATCCTCATACGTTTGTTCCAAATAAATGTTTTCTCTCAATTGTAAGATTGTTCTAACAATGGTAAGATTTTGGTTACTTGTTCCCTTTAAATATAATGCATCAAAAATATCAACAAAAAAAAAAGATAAGAGGAAGAAAATTAAGTCGAACAAAGACAAAAGGAGGACAAAAAAGAAGAAGAGAAGCTTGCTCTGTTTTGAGAAGAAGAGAAGTTTGCGTTTTGTTATTATTTTGGCAGAGAAGAAGAAAAGAAGAGGATGCACGTGGGTGAGGTCTTTAATTTGTTATTTGGTTGGTGGGAATATTAATTAAAATTTATTATTTGGTTGGTTAGTATATTTAATAAAATAAAAAAGGGTAAAGTGGAAAGTAGAAAAATTGGGGGTTAGTTAGATTTAAGAGGGTTAGTTAGAATTTTTTTTCTCACATAAAGTCATATAAGATTAAAGTCCCAATTTTAGGCGTCTTTGAAATAAAGTTGTCGTATTGTCTTTCTTAGTATTGTGCCTTTCTCATTTCGTATTTTTTTGGTTTTTATATTTTAGGAAAAGTTTCTATCACGTGTCTCCTCTAGTTGTGTGTTGAAGTGGTGTCTTTGTTTGTCATGTCAACTTAATTAATGGAATTTTATTTTCTTTACAAATTTTTGCAATTAGAAGAACTCATTCCTATTGATCACATGAATTTTTCTATTAACAAGTTAAAAAATAAGCTTAATATTGTTAGAGAGTTAATTGTCCTAATTAATCATCATATATGATTGAGATTATCATCGGCAATCATCCTACTTGAACTTTTTCTATTAACAAGTAGAGAATAAGCGTGAAATAAAGTTTTATCTTTAACATTCTGCAGTTACGCAATGAAGTCGTAGCCTTCAAGCGGATGATATGCCCGCATCCATTTGTAAATCATAGTAATGCCATATATAATTATACATTTGTAGCTAATAGTTTTTGATAGGTTTTTATTAAAAAAAAATTGTTACATGATTAGTTTTGAAATCAAAAACTTTGTAGGTTTAATATTTTCATCACTCACGCCCCTCGAGACCTCAAGATTTATTGTCGTCAAGTCTAAATACTATAAAGCATTGCGGAGAGGATCTAATGTTGGAAAGTTTGCATAGTAAAATCGGAAAAAGGACAAAACATTAGGCTAGTGAGGCCAACATTTATACATTTGTGAAAGTGTTAACAAAAACCATTAAAAGGTGTTATATTATTTCGACCAAACAAAAAATAAAGTGTTATATTTAGGCTTTGAATGGTAACTAAAAGATTAAGCTTTCCAGCCACTTTACAATTTGTAACGCTTTAAATTATACCAATCACAAAAACGATACTAAAAATTATATACTCAACTTTATTTGTACAGATTAAGCTTACATCTACTTCTTAAAGTTTTGCACTATGCTAACAGTTTACACCTTAAGCTTACAACCACTTAACAACTTACAACTTTTGGTTACTAGTGGGATCATTTATTTTTAGCTTTGCTGAGTAATGAAAATAGGTTGTTGCCAACTTTATATCTTTAGGTGACATTCTAGGATGGTAAAGACTACTTTAATTCCATTTTTATTGTTTTTGTTTCATTTTCTATACAAATTTATTTGAAATTTTCCTTTCTTGATTTGCTTATCTAGCATATTACTCTATCTGGCTAAGGTGTGGGTTGTGTTAATTAATAAACTCTAAAAGTTTATTCAATACAATCCTAACTCTTGGAACTGAAATTGAGTAAGGGACATATTGGTTAAGGAGACTAAATCCGTATTATAAAAAATTAATATGAATTGTAAGGGAAAATGTTATGATGTTTTGCAATCATCAAAACTAGTTCTTATACATTTTTTTGTGTGTGTAAAATGTATGTTACTTTTCCACAAGAGTCAAAGACACTTCTCATATTCCCATTCTTTCTTTCTTCTTTTTCCTTCGAATCTTTTTCTTTTTGTTGATAATTTTAATTTTAATATGAAGTAGAATTAATAAATTACACTAAAAATAAATTACCAAACTAATCCACATTATATTTTTTTCTTAACCGGTTAATTAATTGTTTAAATGTTGTTGACTGAAAAAAAAGTTACCAAACTAATATGTTCAAACAGTAAATAATAGCCTATATTTTAGGTTAGTTTTATTCTAGTCAAATATGCTAGTTACCTTAAATATATATTGTGAGGTTAGAAATGTTTAATTTACACGACAAAAATAAATTAAAAATTGTTTAATTTACAATATTTTGATTTTCACATCCTTATCTCTTTATTCTGGACTCTTATATAAGAGCATATGCGCATGACTCTATATTCACACCACAAATAACATAAACACAAATCCAAAAGGCTAGACAAGCCGTTTATAAGAAGAGGATGAAAAATTTGATGAAAAAAGTCATCTTGTACTGTGGTCATATAGTACTGATGATTAAAAGGTTATTAACTTGCAGATCTTTCTGAACTCAGGTTGAAAAACTTATAACTTAATAACAAGATTATGAGTTTGGTAACATTTTTATCGTCAGTACTATAAAACCACAATACAAGTGGGCTATTTTCACGAAATAAAGTTGTCGTTGTTGCCTTTCTTATTGTTGTGTCTTTCTCATTTCGTATTTCTGGTTTCCATCATGTATCTCTGATTGTGTGTTGAAGTAATGTCTTTGTTTGTCATGTCAACTTAATTAATGGAATGTTGTTTTCTGTACTAATCTTTGCAACTTGAAGAACTCATTTGTATTGATCACATGAATTTTATGATTTACTAATTAAAAATAAGCGTAATATTGCTATAGAGTTAATTATCCTAATGAAGCATTGTATTTGATTTAGATTATCATGGGCATGCACATACAGTTAAAGATTATTTTGATCACCACATTCGTATATTTTTCTTGGGGCATCATTTAAAAAATTAGTAATTAAAAAATTAGTAATTACAAATCATCTTTATTCATAAACTTTCGTTATTCTTATGAATTCAATATTTGTTTTCATAGAACAAAAAATTTCTGGTGCCACTGACTAAAGTTCATGTACTTTAATTAAAAATGCATTCAAAGTGAGGAAATGATGCCGCACATCTTTATATTTATAGGCTTTTAATTGGGTTTTTGTTTTAAGGTTTTTGTGTCAATTGTTAAACACACTATGTGTCATATAACGTGTACTTTTTTTTATTCGAGGGTTTTATAGAATCTTTTTTTAGTTTAAATATAGTCGTCATTGAGTCTTTGTTTTGATAAAATCAATAACATAAACTTTGTTTTTACATTTCTTTGTTTACCTTTTAACATATTTTCTTTTTAGGGTTTTGTCGAGTCTTGCTTTAGTTAAATAAAGTTGTCATCAAATCTTTGTTCTTCGAACTTTGTTTGATAAAATAAATCAAAAATCAAAAAAAAAACTCAAGTTTCTCAAAAAGCTTTCTTATGCAAAATCTTGAGAAAAGAACCCTCAAACCCTAACCGTATATAATAAGAAACAAACGTTTACATTCAGTGATCTATAACTCAATATGTAAAGAGGAGAGACCTCATTGTTGTTCTTTAAAGTCTAGAAAAACTTCTCAATTCAAATTCACACCACCAATTCAAACATGTAAAAAAAACTCATTTTACTACGAATCATCAATCATGCATGTTTTATCACGTATTATATGACAATAGGGCTATTTTTTTGCTTATTGTAAAACATCATTATTAGATATGTGTTTTTCGCTTTTTATAAAACCTTAGAATCCCCCGAAAAATAGTTTTGTTGGCGTTAAAACGTAATTTTAATCAAATTTTTAGTCACATACCAAAACAAAGGAAAAGCAACAAAAAATTCTTTTGACTAACAAGTCGGCTAGTACATTTGCATCTCGTGAAATACACGAAAAAAGAACTTCTTAAAGTACGAAGCTAACATACGAATTCCAAAAAGTATAAGTTGTAGATTTATGTGTTCGAATTATTCTTTCGAATTAGGTTAATTAAAACCGTTTCAGTAATTCGTTTTGTGCCGCTTTTAGCTTTGGGTACTATCAATAGAGTGTTTTATAGTAGTTTATTAAAAAGGGAATTTAATCTTTGCATATAAATTGCAACTTCAAAAAATTATATGATTAGTGGAAAATATTGCAAAAAAATAATTTAATGCTACTCCCCTCCGGATTTTATATTTGTTTATCGAATATAAAACAGTAAAACAAATTATAAGTTTTGGTTTTTGGATCATTTGGTCACCTACAAAAAAAATTCACTCCAGAAGAAGGAATATCCAAATCCAAATCCAAATCGTAAATATTGCATATACAAACTAACATTAAATCAACACATGAACAAAACATGGACATATCAAACTCACCATGTACAGAGCAAGAATAAGAACATGCTTTTGAGTTCCCATTTCTAGAAGACCCTCTTCTCTTTATGACTTGATGAGGTGATTGTAGTTGAAGAGTTAGCTAACAACAGTTCATGAGCTTCATTTAGCATCCACTCTTCTCCGGTTTGCCCACCTAAGACGACCAACCGAGTTCCTCCGACTACACAAGTGGTGTGTCCCCACGCAAACCGCGGTGGGCTTCCCTTAACATTCAATATTCTCCATGCCGGTTGCTCCTCTGTTGGATCAAGAAGATAAAGCTGAGAAGCCGAGTCAAGCCCTGCAACCGAACCACCAAAGATCAAGATTCTACCGCCAGGAAGGCTAATCGCTACATGATCTAGCCTCGGTGGTGGAGCTGCCATGCCTCCTGGAAGGCTAGATCCATACCCAATAACAGGTTTCCAGCACGGTTCATCCTCGCTGAGATCCATTGTGTATACATCGTTAGAGCGGAATCTTAGAGAACCGGATTTCGCAAGACCACCAAACATGAGGATCTTGCGGTCACCATAGACGGTTAGAGTGTGTCCGAGGCGAGATGGAGGAGACCATGGAACCGGTATCTCCCTCCAAGTTGGAATATCCATTGACATGTCAAGTAGGAATGTATCGCTGAGAAGAGCTCCTGAATCAGCACAACCACCGGATACAATCAGCTTGGTTCCATCGAGTGTGCATGAGCTGTGCCACGATCTTGGTATTGGAGGGGCCAAACCGGATACTTCTTTCCATGTTGGTGGGTCTGCTTCTAGGTCTAATAAGAAGACATCGTTGAGTAATCCGTGGCTTCCGTAACCTCCAAAAACTACTAGACGGGATCCGTTGACACAGGAAAGCGTGTGACCCCAGCGACCTGGAGGAGGAGAGCTAACCAGAACGGATTTCCACTCGGGACTACTCGAGCCTAGGTCCAACACAAATGTATCATTCATCGGTTGCATATTCACACCTTCCCCACCAAAGATAACAATCTTGTTCCCAACCGCACATGCGCTAAAATTACACCGGGAAGGCTCAACAGTACCTCCAACTGAAAACTTCCTCCAAGCCGTTGCTTCATGAGTGGTAAACTCTCGGGCCAGTCGCACCCAACCAATCCTTTTTGCACCAGGAACACTCTCGAGAACACGTGTTGCCTCAGTCCCCCATGTGTTTTGACAAACCATTCTCCATACATCATCATTCTTTGTCAACTCATTAAGCCTCTGACACACACAACCAACCGAAGCAATATCACGAGGAGTCAACTGTGACAATATCTTAGAAGCTAACACCTCATCACTCAACTCGAATATCCCACATAGTCCACGAGAAACATTACGCTCACCAATTGGTAAAGCAGATGCAAACGAGCGAGATGTCCTCGATATTTCATTCGCAAATAAACCAGGAGACGGGCCAAGATCAATCTTTGAATCCGTGAAGAATAAAACACCAATGAAATGAGTGATTTCATCTTCTTCACGGATAGGTACTAGACGCATCTTGTTCATCAAAGGAGATCCATCTTTCCGAAAGTTCAACAACTCTCCCTGAAACTCAAGACCGTTCTCTAAACATTGACGCATCTTTGCTACAACTGTTGAATCTACCAATGGATGCCTTCTTTTCGCATATGGCCCTCTACACTGCAAGAACCGGCTGCCAAAAGAGTAAACACAATAACCAAATCAACTCACATACAAAACCATCTTCACAACTTCAACTAAACAAGAATCAAACAGTACAACCCAACATTTCGTATGATCAAACTGTATCACAAAGACCAAAGCTCCTAAACAGTAATTCACACAAATGGAAACTTGAATCTAACATCTAATCCTAACACTATAGCTTTGTTCATCTAGAACCAATAGCCAATCCATGTTTCTAGCTACCAATACCAACCAATATAATCAACAAGAACCATAAGAAACTGAATCAAAATTCAATTTTGCAGCTCTCTTGTTACCATAAAGGACAAAGATTGAAACTTTAGGGGTTAAAGAAGAAGCAAAAGCTCACCAATTTCGACCAATAACTTCTTCAGCTCGATACCCAGTAACAATCTCAAAAACCGTGTTAACATATATAATTGGTTGGTCAGGTTCAAGAGCATCGCTGACCACAAACCCACACGGTACTGTACCAGGAAGACTACTAACAGGAAAAGGAATCGGTCCGTTATCTCCACCGAACCATCCATCATCAGCTACTACTTCATCTCCCCCGCTTAGATCGGAATCACTATCCCACTCCATTTTTAGAAAAGGTGAGATTTTTAAACGAACCCAGAAATCGTAAGAAGAAGAAAGGTTTGATTTTGGTTTTGAGTTTTTGATTATGAGCCAAGCAAAAGAGAAATCTGATATTTTGTCTTAAGAGAGAGAGAGAGAGAGAGAGTCCACCGCCCAGTTCAAGAAGAGAGGTGAGATTCGGTTGTCAGCATCTTAGTGCCTCTCCTTTTCCATCTTAACCGGTTCCTCAATTTTTACATATCCGGTTCAATTAGTTTTCCGGTTTGATAAGAAACTAGAATTCTTCCCGTACTACGTCCGGGAAATGAAAATTAGATGGCTTAGTATAAATAAAAATGAAAAAAAAGGAGGTGAATTTAGTGGGATCCTAGTTTATAGGATACGGTTGAAATTGTTATATTGCTTTTGATTTTTTCCTTCTACTTCGAAAAGATATTTATTTGTTTTAACCTTTTTAATTTATTATACTCATTTCATTAATAAATATGCCACATGTCACACTCTTATTGGTGAGGTGGCTTGTGATTTAGTTGTAAAGGATATCCGCCGAACTAGGGATGGACATTCGGATAGCCATTCGAGTTTCGGATTTGATTAATTTAATTGTTGGGTTTTAAATCGGTTAATTTAGTTATCAGGTTTTCGGTTTTATGAATATAACAATCATTGGAGTACTTAAAAATTTGGTTTGAGCTTTTCAAAATGATTTTATTTTTAAGAAAAGAAATCGAAAATAAACGAGTTTTACTTGGATTAAGGTATTTTCGAGTTTTTTAATCCAAAATAATCACAAAGTTATATGGAATACTAATAATTACACGAATTTCTTTAGATTTGAATCGATTTAATTAATTTTAATTCGAATTATTAGCAAACTAACAAAAAGATTGAAAAATTCAGATACTATATCTAATTAAAATGATTACTTCTAGACGAATTTATTCATAATATCCGAATTGATAGAAGAAACAAAATTTTTTATAAAAACTGATTATTATAATACTATATAAACATACATATCCGAATTTAAATCTAAATATCTTTAGTGTAATTTATGTTTTAGATATTTCGGATATCCGTTCTGCTCATATTCAAATTCGGATTCTATTTTTGGTATTAGATACTCAAAACCATTCGGATATTTTAGAAAATCGAGTTTGGTTTAGTTCGAATAATTTCAAGTCAGACTCGGTTTGGTTTTTCCATTTTGGATTTTTTGCCCAGCCCTACCGAGCTAACTTGATAACTTCGGTCAGTGCCAAATACTCGGTGCATATCAATCACTCACGTATCAAGCATTTGTCCGTATAAGTAAAACTACCATCTAGCTAGAGATTATAAAACTGACGAAAAATTGTGAACTTTATTCGTTTTTATGGTTTACATATATATTGGATTTTTCAAAGTGAAAATGAAATGTAAAATTTCAATACAAAAAAAAACACCAAAATCGACAAAAACAAATATATAATCGATTTAGGATTCTAAATTCTCACGTACACGTTGAGCTAACCGTTGGATAGACTGATCATCAAAGCAAGCATCAACGGTCTTAATCTTGTACACAAAATCCATAGCTTCACTATACTTCCCTGCTCTGCAATAACCATCAACAATCATTTTATAAGTTAACTCATTTGGTCTACACTGATTCTTCGCCATACACTCAATCACATCTTCTATCTCTTCAAACATTCCCATCGCCGTGTAACCTGAAACAAACGTGTTGTATGTGAAAATGCACGGTCTGATTCCGCGTTCAGTCATCTCAGACAGCATCCTAACCGCTTCTTGCATCAACCCTCTTCTGCAGAAACCTTTAATCACCGTGTTGTATGAGACGAGGTCTGGTCTTAGTTGTGATGTTTCTAGGCTTTTGAGGATTTCTTCGGCTTTCCAACATTCTCCTCTTCTTACGTACATGTCCATGAGGCTGTTGTAGGTTACAAGATCAGGGTTTAGCTCGTGATCACGGATACACTGGAGAATTTCGTGTGCTTGATCGTACATGTTGTTCCTTGTGAAAATGGAGAGCATCGAGTTGAAAATTACCATGTCGGGTTTGTATCCGTGCTTTTGAAACAATGCGAATGATCTCTCCATTCCTGGTAGAGCTCGGCATTTGAAGTTTGCGAGAAGCAAAGTTCTCAAAAGCATCCAGCTCGGGAATATCTGGCCCTCGTTTATCTCCTTTTCGATTCTTTCTATCCCTAGATAGTTCCCTCCCTTAGCATAACACTGAAGCATCAAGGAGTAAGATGTTTCTGTTGGTTTGAATCCTTTACTTTTCATGTCGGAAATCACTTTCTCCCCTGATCTCCAATCCCCTTGTCTGGCCAAGGCATTAAGTAACGCGTTGTAAGTCGTAACACAAGCGTTGAAACCCGCCTTTTGCATTTCACCAAACATTTTCGATGCATCAACCTCTGAACCACATCGCCCATAAGCACTAATCAACGTGTTAAATGTGTCTCTATCAGGTTCAAATCCGCAACTCTTCATTTCACGGAACACCCTGTTCACGTACTTATCCATACCTTTATTCCCACACAAAGCAAGCATTGTGTTCCAAGTGACCCGGTTCGGGGAACATCCACTAGACTTCATGTCGCATAACATCTTAATCATATCATTGGATCTCGACTTTTTCCCCAACATACTAAGCACTGCATTGTATGTGCAAGTATTCGGAACACAACCGGCTTTCTTCATACTGTAAAACAGTTTCAAAGCTTCTTCCTCCTTTCCCGACTTTCCATATGCATCTATAACTGTAGTATAAGTGATTGCATTCGGCATTACACCCTTTTCTGCCATCATCTCAATGACACCAGCAGCTTCCTTACTAAAACCAGCTCTAACATAAGCAGCAACAAGCTCATTATACGTCACAGAATCTGCTGGACACTTGTTTTCCTCCATCTCTTTCAAAATCTTTAGCGCTTCAGTATAAACACCTGCTTTACCATAAACTTGCAACAAAGCATTGTAAGTTACAGTTCCAGGCTCATATCTGCTTGACTTAAGCTCAGTGAAAAACTCCTTCGCTTGTCTCAACAAACCTTCTCTTGCACATGCAGATAACACAGTGCTACAAGTAAACTCATCAAACTCCAATCCTTTGCTTCTCATTTCATCTAAAACCACTAGAATCTTACTCCAAGACCGACCCATTTTCCCGAAAACATCGAGAATCACATTGTAAGTAACCAAAGTAGGTGAAGGACCCATCTCTTTCATCCTCTCAAACAAACTAATCGCCTTTTCATACTTCCCAGTCCTCGAATACGCATGTAAGATAGTCGTATAAGCACGAACATCAAGCAAATACTCTTCCAAAGGAATTTTATCAAGCAACTTAGCTGCAACAGAGTACTGTGACTCTCTACCTAAGATTCTAACTAAAATCTCAATAACTTGATGATCTAGCTTCAAAGCACCTGAATTCGAAGCTAAAACTAACCATTCAAACAACAAAACTGCTCTTTCCCAACTTCCTGAATCATCTAAACCTTTCACCAAACTAAACAAATCAGTTCTAAACAACTCAGAACTCACTGAATCAAAGAAGCTACTCAATCTAGGTAAAGGCTGTTCCAAAATCGAATTAAGCAACACAACTTCCTTCTTACACAGTAATTTCAAAGACCCATCTCCAAATTTCCCATCTTCAGTACCAATTCCAAAACTTAGAACAGAACTCGATACGGGTCTCACTGATTTCGCTTCGTGACGCCATTTATGAATCGAATCGAGTTCAAGAGAAGGGAAACGAGAGTTGTTGGCATGTCGAGGAGTGGTGGAAGAGAGGTGAACAAGATGGTGAAGAAGAGAATCAAGAGGGAAAGAAGGAGGAGAAGGAGGAGGTAAGTGAAGAGTAGCGGAACTGAATTTGATAGAGTGGTGAGGAGGAAGAGGAGAGGATTGAGTTTGTGAAGGTCTTTTGGATTGAATTGGGTAAGGAGGTTTGTGAGGGAAGAGTGTACTATCCATTGAAGAAAGACGTTATCTGATTGCAATGGTGAAGAAGCAAGCACAAGGAAGAAGAAGAAGAAGTTGTAGGATTTGAATGGCCGTAAAAACTCGTCCTTTAGAAAGATTTGGCTTTTAGAAATGAGTTACGAACATTTCGTTGCAAAACCAAGAAATTAGATTTTTGAGGCTTAAACCGGTTTATCCCAAACCAAATTCAAATCCAAAATAACCGAATTGTCAATTGTGTGTACAGTACAAACTAGATTTATTTTAGTTTTAAATTGATGTTTGGGTTAGTTTTTTTTTTTCTTTGTTTCACAAAACGTAGTTATCCCTATTGATCATGAGCATCGTTGAACCAATATGAAATAGAAGTGCAAATTGATGTTTTCGTTTAATTAATATATATTTTTATAAATGAATAATTTTGTAAATGTTGGGTCGACACTATTAATTTACAGTCAAAACCGGTTTCAGAATATATAAATGATGCAAATAAAGATAAATAATGTTAGAAATAGAGCAAAGTTTAAAGAACAAAACCGTACTTTTGTTCTTATTTCATGGGGCTTTAAACAGCCAATACAAAAAACAAAGTATCTTATATACATTAAAGCATTTGTATGAATCACTCTTCTTTTCTTTCCTCATAGATTATGGAGCTCCAACCGTTGCAGCTGATCAATTGCTTACACCTGATGATCTTGCTCGTAACGAAACAACTCAACCTATCATTGTTTAAACCTTTTTACATCGTATGACTTATTCTCCTTTTCTTTCCCTCATAGGTTATCTTGGAGGTCCAACCCCTGCAGTAGTAACAACTACTGATCCATGGATTACATATAATGATCTTGCGTGTAAAGAAAAGATTTAACTTTTTGCTCTTTATCTCTCACTGTTTTAATCCTTCTACTTAAGCATTTGAATGAATCATTCTCCTTTTCTTTTCCCATAGATAGCACAGCTCAAACCATTGAACAAGAAGCTACTACTATGCCAGAATACCCTTCTACATTTGACTCTGGAGGCGATACTGGACATAACAGCCTAAATGTGCAGGACATGGATATAAGTGTTCAAGAACAAGAACTAATGGAACCAGAGAGTGGACCATACCAACAGCAATTTCAGACGCAACACAACTACTCACCAGAAGCTCAGCAATCACACCCATACGGAGGAGGCATCAACGGGCAACAAAGCATTGATCATCAGTTATACGGAGAATTTTTTACAACTATGAAACAGAAAAAAACGATTCAACAGTCACTACGATCCTAACCACAACTCCTAACACTTCAGATCACATGAATGAAATAGATTAGAAGAAGTAGTTATAGAATTATTATAATCGTTCTTTAAATTGAAAATTAACTATGGTTGATCATTGTAAAACCCTTTAGTATATAAAAAGCTTAGAGGAGAGAAAAACGTTATCAAATTACTTATATTGGTTACTTAATATGGTCTAATCTTTTTCCGAGATACATTCTGTAACACCAATATATATATATATATATATATATATATAGCACATCATATTCCAATTAAGAACTAATTGCGAGTGAGATCTAATTTAAAATTTAAAGATTTCATATTCATCTTTGAAGATAAATAATTCATAATAAATTATGCTAAATCTAATGGTCATGATATGTCACATATTCGATTTTATTTTCTCATTTGAAGATAAACAACTCATAATGTTAATCATTTTTTTTTTGTTGAAAGACAAAATAGAGAAAAAAACCTAATAAACTAAAAGAAATGTAGAACTGATACCATGTAGAATTGAATCTATTTCAAACGTATAATGTGTCTTAAAAATACATGGATCATTATCATTATAGATAACTAAAATCATTACTCAAATGAATATCCGTTATATTTATATTGTTGTAAACTTTGAATAATTTTGTTCGGATACATCATTTACTCGACCATATTAGTCCCGATCCAAATTAGAAGCCAAACTAATCGAATTGTACAAATGATGCTCAACGTAATTAGATCATACACCGGTCTTGTAATAAACCGGCTAATTCAACCGATTTAGCCGTATGGAACTCCTGACCGATTGGTATGTCCGGTTTAAACCATGATAAAGAAACCAAAGAAGAAAAAGACAAGCATAAAAGTTGACTTTTGACTTTACACTATAACCCCTAAACCAAAAAGATGTAGAAAGAAACATATATTTTAATTTTGACCCCATATGTTTTACTGAACTCAAAATCAAGCACCATATTTTTGTTTATGAATTAACAACACTAAATGAAAAGAAAACATATTTTAATTTTGATCCATATGTTTTACTTTATATAAAATCAAGCCCCATATTTTTATTTGTACTATAAAAAACTAAAAGACAACACGTGATATTGTCCCCAAGTCAGATTTTTTTCATTACCTTTCTATAAAACAAGTGGCAAATCTACACCACAATTTCTTTGCTTAGTCTGTATAGATTTGTCCTAAATTCCAAACTCTCTAATCACTTCTTCCTTTATAAACTTCCTTGAAAAAGTTAAAAACATAAGTTTTATCAAAATCTAAAAGTTTATGAAAAACACGCAACAATGACACTGACATAAACTCGGACCGACTCTACACAGTTCTCATGCTGTGAAATTTATTATTTGTTCATTTCTTTTTGTGAGCTTTCTTCATGGAGTCTCTGCTTTCTAGTTCTTCTCTTGTCTCTGCTGGTAAAACTCCTTTGAATCTCCTCTAGATCTATTTTTGTGATTGAGTTTCATTTTTTCCAATAAAAAAATGATAAAGTTCCAATTTTTATAATGAATTGTTTAATAGATTCAAAGTTGGTCATAAAGGTTGGTTTTTTATGTGGTGAAGCTTAATTTCTGGGAGTTAATTTGAAATTTTGTTGTCTCTCATGCATGCAATTTTATTCAAGCTGGTGGATTTTGTTGGAAGAAGCAGAATCTAAAGCTCCAATCTTTATCAGGTATGTGTATATGGTTTTATTGTGGTTTATGAGACCAATGTATGTTAGAATTGTTGTTGGTTATATGATTAGTACTCCCTCCGTCACATTTTAGATGATTTTCTAAGAAAAATTTTTTGTCCCATTTTAGTTGATTTTTTCAATTTTCAATGCAATATTTATTGTGTTTTTGTTGTTTGCGAATGTTTGAATTCTGCATATTATTTTTTCATTGGTTAAATCATTCTGGAATTGGTGTTCTGTATTGGAAAGATAAACAATTAAATGGTTTCTTATTCTGTGTGTAAAAACCTTAAAAATCATCTCAAATGGGACGGAGGGAGTACTATGGAAGCTGTTTTTGATTACTGTATTCAATTTGCAGAAATCCGTGTTCTTCGTTGTAATTCGAGTAATGTTGTTGCAAAATCGAAGTTTAGGAGCAATGGTGTTAAGTTTGATGGTCAAGAATGTTCATTGTTGTTGTATCCTAAGCATAAGTTGAGATTTCGGGTTAATGCAACTACGGGACAGCCCGAGGCATTCGATCCGAAGAGCGAAAGGAACGCGTTTAGAGACTCTGTAGATGCGTTTTATAGGTTTTCAAGACCTCATACAGTTATTGGCACAGTTAAGTTTGTTTTCTTGTTTTTTATCTGAAATGTTTTGGAGTATAAGAAGTGATGATAACATTTAGCTTTGTGTTTGGATTTGTTTTTGCAGGTGCTTAGCATTTTATCTGTATCTTTTTTAGCAGTAGAGAAGATTTCTGATATATCGCCATTACTTTTCACTGGTATCTTGGAGGTAAATGATATTTGATTTAACGAATATATGCGCTCGCTTGCAATTTCTTTTTATCTATATGAACAAATTAGGATTTGTTATCAGGCTGTTGTTGCTGCTCTCATGATGAACATATACATAGTTGGGCTAAATCAGTTGTCTGATGTGGAAATAGATAAGGTAACAACATATGTGTGTATTGATTCTTTATATGGTTTCGATTAGAATGATGAGATCAAATCTTCGCTAGTGCTTAGAATCATACTTTCAATGTGGTTTTTGCAGATTAATAAGCCATATCTTCCATTAGCGTCCGGGGAATATTCTGTTAACACCGGCATTGCAATAGTCGTTTCCTTCTCTGTCATGGTATGATCCCATTTTCACAAACTTCTAACTTTTAGGTGTCTATATATACATAAGGACTTGAACTTGTTAAAAATCTATAGAGTTTCTGGCTCGGGTGGATTGTTGGTTCATGGCCATTGTTTTGGGCTCTTTCTGTGAGTTTCATTCTCGGTACTGCATATTCTATCAATGTAAGTAAGTTCTTTACCACTAATGTATTTGGCTTATATCGGTTTCTAGATCGAGTTAATGAGGTTTTAGTAACTTTTTTCTCTACTACAAACAGTTGCCACTTTTAAGGTGGAAAAGATTTGCACTGGTTGCAGCAATGTGTATCCTCGCTGTTCGAGCTATTATTGTTCAAATCGCTTTTTATCTGCATATTCAGGTACTAAACCATTTCCCTTATGTTTTCAAGCTTTTACATCAAAACCACTTCTATGTTACCAAAAGCTGTGAAACTTTGTCGCAGACCCATGTGTTTGGAAGGCAAGTCTTGTTCACGAGGCCTCTTATTTTCGCTACTGCGTTTATGAGCTTTTTCTCTGTCGTCATCGCATTGTTTAAGGTAAACAAAGATGGAAAATGTTAACTCTGTGTATACTCAAGTAAAGCATTCTACTCTATAATTGTATGTTGCAGGATATACCTGATATCGAAGGGGATAAGATTTTCGGAATCCGATCATTCTCAGTAACTCTGGGTCAGAAACGGGTAAATATCGAAACTAAAGAATTTGTTTGGCTCTGTTTCTGAATTAAGGTTACAAACAAAGAAGAAAACTTCCTTTTCAATTCAGGTGTTTTGGGCATGTGTTTCACTACTTCAAATGGCTTACGCTGTCGCGATTCTGGTTGGAGCCACGTCTCCTTTCATATGGAGCAAAGTTGTCTCGGTAAACAATCTCTCTCTACCCATCAAAACAGCGCTAATTCATCGTTTGAGTGATAAAGGTTCTCATGTGTTTGTTCGGTGTCTGTTGATATTTAGGTTGTGGGTCATGTTATACTCGCAACAACCTTGTGGAATCGTGCAAAGTCCGTTGATCTGAGTAGCAAAACTGAAATAACTTCATGTTATATGTTCATTTGGAAGGTTAGATTGGTTAAAAACCGAGCCTTTACCGCCTTTTTTCTTCTCTCTATTTGGGATTTAAAAGAGTCCATTAAGTTCATTATCATATGACCCATTTTTACTGATAGTTTCTCCATTTGTTTTGTCATCAGCTCTTTTATGCAGAGTACTTGCTGTTACCTTTTTTGAAGTGACATTATATGAAGAAGAAGTCATCACTATGCTTCAGGTTTTATTCAGACAAGTTCATGGAATTAGGTAGAGATTAGGGTTTTATCCTCATCAACTGCAATGTATTCTCATAAGATGATAATTTATGTTGGGAGGGGAAAAATAAGATTACTTTCTTGTGCACCAAGAAAAAAAACTTAGCAAAGCCTTTTGTGTGCAGGTAATGTTGTGTAGACTAGTAAGTTGTTCATAACGCTTCAGTTTTGTAATGGGCTTTAGTGGCCCAACAACATGTACCAAACTCATACACAATTGTGAACATGGTTCATTTCTTTCATTTAGCTATTTTAAATGAATTATTACTTTGAAAATCTAAAACAAAATTAATAACAGTTCTTTTATAGCCAAAAAAAGAAAAGAGAAGAAGATTGTATGTATCTAAATTACGACGTGCTATTTTTGGTGTTAATGGATTTTTTAACTCTAACTTTTGGCTTGTGTTTTTTTGCCTAACACTTGGATGTAATATTTGAACTCATTATCGGTTAATATAATCCACCAGATGAAAAAAAGAAAAAAAATGACCACTTATTATATTACAGTATATGTGAACTATATAATTGTATTTGTGTGAATAAATATTTTTTTATAATAAAAACAAGTAGTTCACAAATTCTTTATAGACAGAGCCGGTTATGAGCATAAGTCATGGAAGCTTGTGTTTCGAGCAAAATTTTTGGTGTTAGTGGATCTTTTAACTCTAATTTTTGGCTTGTGTTTTTTGCTTAACACTCGGATGTAAGATTTGAATTCATTATCGGTTAATATAATCCACCAGATGAAAAAAGGGGAAAAAATCAACACTTACTATATTACAGTATATGTGAACTATATAATTGTATTTGTGTGAATATATATTTTTTATAATAAAAACAAGTAGTTCACAAATTCTTTATAGACAGAGCCGGTTATGAGCATAAGCCAGGAAAGCTTGTGTTTCGAACAAAATTCCTAATTTTAAAGGTATGAAAAACGTTTTTTTACGGTTTTACTGGTCCGTAAAATCTGTATTTTTAATGGTTTAAAAGTGCTTAATTCATAGCGCTGTATGATAAAATGGATTAAAATTTTCAGTATGCGGGTTTTGATCCGTTTTTAATGGTTCTAATGTATTTTTAAGTTGAATATGATTAAGATTGTTTAACAATCTATAATTAGTTTCCAGTTGAACTGATTACGCGTGGTTGCATATTAATGGTGTGGAAAAGAAGGTGCCAAACTCACCAAAACATTCGTATGTATACCAACAATTCAAATAACAAGTAAAATACACTTCATATTCAAACCAGTTATTATTCCATGAATGATTAATAAAGATTGAAACTTTTTTAATTTCAAATTATGGGATGGGAGAAAAAGGCAATTGATCATTGCAGAAACAAAGGATAAGAAGTAAGCTAGTCCATTGAAAGTTGGAGCAAATGGACAAAAGAATGTTATGATTATTCCTTTCATATAAACCTTTGAAAGAATATATGCGATTTGTGAGAGAATTTTTCATCATGACCAAAAGAAAAACATAAAATAATATTTTAGAAAACAAGAAACTCACCAATAATTCAGAAAAAAAGTTCCGAAAGTGAGAAGTGGGCACAAAAGTGTGTACATCTTTGGTTACAATCAAAGAATCCAACACAAAATCAAAGTTCTCAAGATGCTCCATATAGCATATATAAACCTCCTTTTCTATAAGAGCCAATAAATTTTTGTAAGATAAATAAACATATTATTCCATTTGCTTTTGCTAACATTGTTTTCTTCCTTTTGGGTCCATTGACACATAATTTTCTTTGCACCTCCAACATACAATGAGGCTAAGAAATAAAGTTATAAAAACTTTCGTATAGCCGAGTCACTTCAATCTATTCCAATCTCAAAATTTTGTTTTAAGCATCAAAGACTTCAAAGTCACTGATTTTGATAATTACTTTACTAAAGATTTAATATCATCTTTTTCTGTCTAAGAACTGGTTTTGATGGTTGCAAAACATCCTAACATTTTCCCTTACAATTCATTTAATATTTTAAGATATGGATTTAGTCTCCATAACCAATATGTCCCTTAATCAAATTCAGTTCCAAGAGTTAGGATTGTATTGAATAAACTTTTAAAAATTTAATTAACACAACCGACGTTAGCCAGATAGAGTAATATGCTAGATAAGCAAATCATGATATAAATAAAACAAAAACAATAAAAATGGAAGTAGTCTTTACCGTCCTAGAATGTCACCTAAATATATAAAGTTGGCAACAACCGTTTTCATTACTCAGCAAAACTAACGATAAAATATCACACTTTTTAATGGTTTTGATTTACACTTTCACATATGTTTATGTGCCAAGACACACGTCTAAAGCGTTGATGAAGTTGACATAAATTTTATCTTATTTTATTGTATCATTGTCATTTTCATGAACTTTAAATTAAAATTCTTATTTTATTGACATTCTATTTTTTCGATGTTTCATAGCATCAGAGTAAATTTTGGACTGAATATTTCTTTTCAGAAGAAGGTATTTTCATATACATACGTTGGATAGAATAGAATGTATGTTTCGAATTTAAAATAATAGTGACCCGTGGACTTGGTAGTCGTGGTTGGAGAAACATAGGTGTCTTGGCTAGTTTGGACGATTTGCAAAGTTCTCGATTACTTTCTATCTCAAAATCTTGTATTTTAATTTTACACATTGTGTTAAAAAAGCATGTTGCCTTTCTTGCATATTGTAACCGGTCTCTTAAGAAAATTGATGGTTTTAAAAAAGATTGAAAATAATATGGCATTGAAAAGAAAAAACAAACTAATAACAGTATGGTAGTGTGTGTGGGTAAAGAAGCATCTAATTAACGTGGAAATAACATCCAGGACAAAGGAGTCTATGGTGTTATTGAACAAGTTTGAGGAGACGCAAGAAGTGGTTTGTCATTCTCACGCTGCTTGGAGGGAAAACAAGAAGATCGCTGGCTTAGGCTGGACTTTTTGTAGCTAACTCACTAGCTCCCTCAGAAGCTTCTCCCACTGCGAGATGTTTGTCTCTTCGCCCTTGGTGGCTAGGGATTGGCACTTCGTGCAGCCTTACAACAGGCAGTCCAAGAAGATTTAAAGTCCTTGTCAGTAAAATCTGATTCCTTTTAACTGGTTAGAGCCATTAATTTTGGTTCTAAAATCTCAAGTCTACATGGGATTCTCCATGATATCTCCCTCCTTAGTTTAAACTTTGAGTCTATTAGCTTCTCTTACATTTCTCGTACCAAAAACATTACCGCTGACGCCTTGGCAAATGATGCTCTTTTCGGTTTTGTATTATCACTTCCCGCTTAATTTATGAATGGAAAGTAACGTGTTGTTCAAAAAAAAAAAATTAACGTGGAAATAACACATAAAATCCTTAGATACATCAAATATCTAGCTCACATAATCCATCATAATATATGTTCAACTCTCCTTTTTTCTTTTTTTTGTCAAAGGTATGTTCAACTCTACGTGTGAATATTTTCAATTACTTTCATAGATAATTGGACCCCCAAAAAATGAAATAAAACTTTATTTTCAACAAACATGGGCAAAGTATATTTTGATCATAATGGGATGCGAGAAAGTGGTGGGTACATAAGCAGATGGCACAAGCATGGCCAGTGGCCACCTATAAATTTAAGAAGAATACACATGCATCATACCACAAATGAACTACTAATATATTTACAGAAAGAATAATATATCTATTATAAAAAAAATTTAGGCCTAGTGGTGCCAATCTGTATTGGAATTATAGATGTTCCTTAATGTGTGTCTACTGCCTCTATATGGCTATATATACACATACACAAGTATATAAATCACACATCGAATTAAAGCATGTTAGGTCCTTAACTATTTGTTTTTTATCACCCAAAAATTTCCTCATGCATGAATGTTGCATACCACATGATCACATGTTTATATTTGGAAAATTTTACCTGAAAAAACTTTAACTTATATATCAATTTCATTTAAGAAAACTCGCTATTTTTATTCTATTTTTGAATATTTCTCGACGGTTATGTGTTAGTAGCATTATAATTTTCTGAATTTTTTCCATACGGCATGTATAATTTAAGGTAAGATAACAGTACTGGAACCAAAGCTGAATTTCATTAGGTTCAACTTTGTTTGATCTAATAGAATATAACTTTCAAAGTTATTCATCTTTTCAATCTATCGACCTTTTTATTTTCTCTAAGAAGAGCAGCAAATGTATTTAAATTCAAATTTGAGTTTGAACAATTTGTATTTTGCTAGCTAGCTAGACAGATTTGTTGTTATAGATTATAATTGACATATCATATATCATCTTTTACGGACCATATTTTTACATACAATCAGGCAAAAAAATTTTTAATAAAACCCTTATAATAAATATTCTAAAATTTTGAAATGACCACGACGGTTGCGCTTCAAGCCACTCTCTTGCGTCGTAGTTGTGAAAGAAAAGACTGCTAGTCTTTTTGCAAAATATGCATAAATTGGTGATAATATTACAGATTCCCCCAAAATTTGAATGCTACTGTTAATTGTTAAAGTACACTTCTCATTAAGGATTAGAAATAGTGTCGTTACTATTTGGGCCCATATTATGTGTATGGCTCAGCTGACAAAAGTACACAAAGGGTAAGGTAGTTAGTAGTTACCAACATTTCGAGTAAATTGCAAATTCTAATGTGCGTTATTGCAATTAATGGTTATCAGGTACAAATATCTTACTATATTAAGAGATTTGATCTTTACTAAGTACTTTAATTTTCTAATAATATATTAATATCTAATCGTATTTTAATTTTCTAATAGTATCTTTATATCTAATCGTTGATGTAAACCAGAATTTGTAGTAGAGTAATAAATCAGTCTTAATATCTTATTACAAAACATAATATTTGTTATGTATTTTTACGAAGTATTCAATTTCTTTACATTTTTATCTAAAAATTTAAAATTCAGACTCCATAGTCTCTCTCGTTGACTTGGAAATAAATAACAAAAATATAGAAGGAAAGGAAAGTAATACAATTCGATCACGTGTTTGATCGCAATTTGGACATTAATCTTATTCAACAACTGACGTGTTATCTATCTTAATTCTTAGGAAATGTATATGTTACCAAATAAATAAGAGTATGATTGATTCTAATATACCATATTTATTTATTTGCTTATATCTGGAAGATTTTGGACTGAAATTCAAACAAATTTCCAAAATATATGGAACAAACCCAGGTATGTTTTCCTATATGTAGTGTTGCTTATGTCTCATCAATATAAATTCAAAACCAAAGTAGTGATTTTGTAAATTTTGATATATTGATTTGACTTTTTGTTATCCACAAATTAAACTATATGGTTTACGTATTTGAACCAAATAGGACGTAGAATTTTCTTACAAACATTTCATTTAGAACAACAACTAGTGTTGGAGAACGGTGGAATTCACAAATTTGTTGTTATATGATTGTTATGTTTACTTAGAATACGGAACTTACTATTTTCAATCCAATGAACTTGGACATGATAATTAATATCTTGCTTAATATTTTTCCAGTATGACTTGTAAGAAAATAATCCTTTATAATATGAAATATTTTTGCACTTATTCATATGGTGATGTAAACATATATGTGCAGATGTCATCGTATTATTGGACTCTTCTTGTTCTAAATTAAATATTCTCTATACATGTGTAGAACTAAAGATAAATAAGGTACACATATCATATGTTATATGGTCTCTTTCATGAAGCCAAAAGATGGGACAAAATAGCTTAGATTTTTCTTATATTTTATATCAAATTATATGTCTTTCTTCTCAATGACCCATTTTCAATTTAGACTTAGTTCTAGTTTGCCCCATCTCTCTCTCCTTGGCCAACCTTTACACACACATATACGAATATATATCAAATGTATACCTTAATTTGTCGTGATCTTTATAATCAATAAAAGATTCGTCCAAATAAAGATTTGACAATACAGTAGAACCTCGATAAATTAATATTCGATAAATTAATAAACACCATAAATTAATAAATTATCCCGGTCCCGAGTCGGGCCAATGTAAAAATCAACTCAATTTGATAAAATGATAAGATAATAATTTTTTTGAAACTCCTATGTAAAATATGGTCCCAATAATAGTATAAATTAATAATCATATATAATTATGTATATATATATATGATAATGTACTAAACATGGTTTTAGTGATTTTTTTTTAACTTAAAAATGAAAATCTCATTAGACCTTATCTTTTAATTTAAGTGTTACATCAAAAACTTTTATAATTGTTTTTTCGATCTTTACCATAAACTTGTAAAAATTATAGGCAAAATAATTGATTCTTTATAATAACGCTTTATAAATGTATTCATCGATATTAGGGATAATAACTATGATTTTTTCTAAATTTTATACATAGTATACCATTTTAGTTTGATCGTCTATTATAATAATATCATCCACTCTATTGCGATAATCAAAAAATTTAATCAAAATTTCATCAATTTGCAAATAGATTCATTAAATTTCATAATATAACATTATTCGAAAAAACAAATTAAGAAGAATCTTACCTAAAATGGATTTCTCTGTATAAATTAATAATTATTAATTTATCGATAAAATAATATTTTCTCTAAATTAATAAATTATCTCGGTCCCAACATTATTAATTTATAGAGGTTTTACTGTATAATGCAAAAGTTAAAAAAAAAATGAAGGTACATCGGTAAAAAGTGGATTTCTTGTCTTTTTATTTGATTCTCCCATAAAATAACATAAATGTCAACGAAAGTTTGTATCGACACATCAAAATATTAATTTTCTAGTAAACCTTATCTATTGAGAATTTGAGATGTTTTTGGTTGTATTAGAACATGACCGTAATATTACATACATAAGTAAACGTTACAGCACCAATTATTACTTCTTTTTTGCCAATTTGATAACAATAATAAATAAAGTGTTGGCTCAAGTGGGTTCACACATCACGAGATTCAGTGGAAGATTTTTAGATTTTATTTTATTTTAGTCATAGAAGATGTAGCAGTAGTACCACGGATCCACATAGCTTTTTTTCACGTCTGTGTTTTTTTGCAAGTAGTGGACCGTACAAGTGGCGAAATTTGATTGGATATATGTGTCTGTCACCTACGTAAATGACAGATCCTTAAAAGCTTGGTAATTTTAGTAAAAATCAGATTCTTCTTCTTCTTTCGTAACGGTCCTGTTATATTTCAGAAGTAAAAGCCCCTACTCTAGAAACTCTATGTAGCATTTAAAACCTAGCTCTACAATTTACTGACAGTTGACACTTGTTCGGTATTAATTGTAACGGTCGTTACCGATTCTCTAACGGTAAAAGAAGGAAATGAGTTACAAATTACTACTCCCTCCCCCGTTTCGTATTAGTTGTCGTTCTACGTTTTTTTTTTATATCAAATTAGTTCTCGTTTTACATTTTCAATGTATATTTTGGTTTTACATATCAGATTTAACTTCAAGTCTTATGAAGAATAACAAGAGTCAAATTCATTTTTAAGGGTAAAATAGAAATTCTAATATGTTTTCTTAATATACGTGAAATCACCTAGAATGACAACTATTTTGCAACGGATAGAGTATAAACTAAACCAAAAAGTAAAAACGTTAAACAAAAATATCTATCACTAATTTAACTTGGTGATTATACTTTTGATTACTAGTAAATCTTGTAATAACCTAGTGATTTGTATTGGTGTTGTTAATCTTTTACTATCCAAATTTAAACCGTATATAACATTTTGTTGGGAAAAAAAGGTTAGAAATCATAGATACATATGTACGATCAGTGAAATTTTTGAATATTATTAAAGTATATTACGTATAATGAAATCTTCGTTAAAACATTTTTAAAGAATTAGTCTAAATTTATATGTATGGAACATCATCAACTACTAGTCTACTAGACAACATAAAGAATTTAAATGTCCACGTAAAAACATTAGAAAACAGATGACATCTTTAGACTTTTAAGTAAATGCATTTATGTATCAAGTGATATGACGATACCTGTCCTATATAAAATAGCATTCCAAGATATAATTCTCTACAAAACGGCCTATATGTAGTTCATAAGATAGTGATTTCCAATTTGTTAATGGTCATTACATATTCCGACATCGATTGATTGGCATATTTTGACCTTTATGAATTCATTATTGCGTAGTTTTAGATATTTTCAAACATCTTGTTTTTAACTTGAATTTCCTAAAATATAATCGGTGCATCAAAACATTATTTTTCAAATTTGTATGTACCATATATTTTTGTATATATATATTCATTTTGACGGGAAGTTAAATTTTCCCTCTATACAAGTTATAAGAAAATCTAGAATGACATTTAAAAAGATCTTTAAATAAATACACAACATCGAATTTTATAAACACACTTTCGATCACTGACAAAATGTGAGTCCAATAATATACATAAATACTGAAAATGTTAGTTTTTAATACGAATTTGGAATTTCTTGATCCAAATGGCTTTTGAAAAATCTGTAATCAATTTCAGAAGTAAAAACAAAAATTAAATTAAACAGTAAGGGAACAAGTAACTAACTCTTGTCTATCTCAAGTTTCATGGAGGTTTCTAAGGCCGTACATGTTGCAGAATTCAGAGTACATGTTACAAGAGAAATTGCCAAATTGGGATAGATAATGATTTTGATAAATTAAACTATTAGAGAAAATGACGACAAAAAAAAACTATTAAAGAAAATGATTTTTTTAGAGAGAATTATAAAAAGGACCAATTGGTGAAACAACCAAAAGTAATGCAAATATTTTTGATAAACTAGAGTATTGAACTAACGAAATATTTTCATAACATTTATTGAAATTATACACATAATTTGGACCATTTATCAAAATTCGGCCCTAGGGGATTACATGATTCGGCCCCGAACCTCCGAGTAATTAAAAAAAAACAAAACAAAACAAAACTACACACATAATACTAATAGACAACCACATCCGAAAATATATTTGATATAAAGTAACTACTTTATAGAAATTTAGTATGTAAGTTAGTGTTTTGTTACTGTATTATATTGTTGTTCTACCATCCAATTTAAATTGTGATAATCTGAACAACAACAATTTTTCAGATTTGAATTTTAACTAAATAATCGTGTTATCCAATTTGGATCCAGCACGATTTTATAGTGATAACATTCTATAATTTTAGTTTACAAACTTCAGATTAAACTATAAAGTTGTGTTGGATCCAAATTATATATCACTAGCATCTTCAACTTTTCGGTGTTCCGTTTTCAGATTATCAAACCACCGTCTACATGCTATTTAGAGCTTATGTGGATCACTGAATGGTACACATAAAGCAAAAGTGGCATGAGAAGACATATGGTATCATAAAGAAAAAGAAAGCTTAACGATTAGAAGGTTTAGAGCATCTTTAACCATACACCAAATTCTACACCAAATTTTATTTTGGTGTAAAATCATCTCCAATCTTTCTTTTTTTTGTCGAAAATCATCTCCAGTCCAACATCATTTTTAACACTAAAATAATGTAACACTATTTTTACACCATATTTAGTTGGAGCCGGATTATCTGGTTCACCACCATAAATCATCCCTAAAAGAAAATAAATATATAAAACATCATACAGATTGGCTCGAACCGGTTCATCTTACTCGCATTATTGATTTTTGACAAGACTATGTATAATAGAATCACTTCACTTAACTACAAATTACCCACACAAGCTCGAAGGGTTTCTCGGTCTACTTCAGATCACGTTTAATATGATTTTTTGTAGTACTCCAGTTCAATAGGTTTAAAACAATTGTCATTCTTTACTACTTCTAACTAATTTTATGTTGATTACTAAATTCAAATTTTCATCAAAATAATAGTTTCTTCGTTAAAAAGGGAAAATATATTTTGTTCGTCAAAATGAGAGAAATATAATCGTGTTGTTTCACAATCACATGTATATAAAATGGAAAAAAAACTATATGGTTAACTTATTTAATCTTTGTGACTATTTCTAAAATGCTAAGGCCATTGACCTAGTTACAAGCGTGGCTGCAAGCTCATCGCCCACGCTATCGAATTATAGTGTTGTTATTGCCCATGATTAGATATATCAAGTGAGAATGACCAACGTACCGATGGCTTTTTGGCAAGTTAAAAACACTTGACTCCGGATAAATAACAAAATTACAATATATAATTAAGAGAGTTATCTATCCAGGGAGACAAATTTAAAATTGAATTGCTTTATTTAGTTGAATCTTCCAATTGTTTAAAAAGAAAATGTAGTTAGAGTGTATTTTTTGCTTTGTTAAAGTAGTTGATATCCTTTTTGTAAAAAAAAACATAGTTGTTGTTTCTAAGCTAAGTTCTACCGGAAATTAATGTTTCACTTTTTTTCTTTCTTATAAACCATTTCAATTTTTCAAAATAAAATTATTATGTCACAAAATAATGATAAAAATCCCATCGATCATATTCATATGCATACGAATACTCTAAAAATTTCACAAGTTGTACGAAATCCCAATTAATCATAGATCATAAAGACACTCATATGCAAATCGTAAAGGAACAGACAAACATGATGATTTAGGGTTAAACTATTACAATTAAGTTCATGTTAACTGTTTATTTATACACTATAAAATTTGGTGGTGCCGCGGTGGCATACTTTTTGAGAAACACAAAATTGAAAAGAATGGTTAGTTTTTGCTAATAACATCCATTTAATCAGATTTTAATTTAGCTGATGATATAACAATAACATCAGTAAATATTTCAGTTACAGTCAAACTCTATAAAATAACAATGTTGGGATCAACAAAATTTATTACTTTATTATTTTATAAGTAATGCCTAAAATAAATTTTTAAAAATAATTAATTGATAAATTTATAATAAAACACAATTTAACCACTAATAAAATAATTTACTAAATATAAATGGTTAAAAACAATAAAAATTAATTAATTTTCTAGTAAAAGTTGAAAATATAATATATTTTAAAATAATTTATTTATTTTAAAACATCACTTACTATCAAATGAAAAATATATATAACAGTTATTATTTTATGATATTAATGAGATCAAATATTTGTATAAGATTTTTTAAAAAAATTATTATCTTATCATCTTATTGATTTGTGTTAAAATTTGCATTATCCCGACTTGGGACCGGTAAAATTTATTATTTTATCGAATTTATTATTTTATCAAATATTATTTTATCAAATATTATTTTATAGAGTTTGTACTCTATATGTTGTGGTCAAAGGAAATAGTAATATTTTTTGGGGAAAAAAACCTAAGTCATGAAAATAGGAAAAAAATTACGTAGGGGAGTGTATTATTGGGGGACCCATCATGATCAGAAGTCAATACCTCCTCCTTAGCGATATTGATGAAAAATAAATTAAATATATAAACTTTAGAAACAAATTTCATTTAAATAATAAAAAAAAAAATTCACAACATGTGAATCGTTCCAGCAATTGCTGATCTTGCCATGAGGCACCCTTGGAAGAGCCATTGCTTCATTACAATCCTTTAAAGCCACAATTATGAGATTACGAATTTAGGATTGCCCTTAATTAATTTGATATTAATCATGGTTTTTAATATATAATTAGACCTACGTCATCTAAGTTTTTTTTTCTGTCCCCAACCCATAATGTCCACATTCTCTAAGATTGAATCTGTCTGTATATTCTACCTAAAATTTATTAGAAGAAAATATATTGTTTTATAACATGACAATGAGATAAATATACATATGTGAAACAAAAACCAATACTAACAAATATGTGTATTTTATTATGAAATTATCCTTATGTCTAAATAAATATCAAAGGGAGGAGGAAAGTGGAACTAATTTAACCGATTTGTGTCTAAATGTCTGGATTATTTTGGTAAGCATATTGTATTGAAATATTTTTAGTCATGACACATATAATAATCTAATAAAAACTGGTTAACTAAAAATATGTATACAAAGTTTTATGTGAACAATCTTTATAAAAAAAGTTCTATGTGAACAAAGTCTTTGATTCAATAATAATTTCTTAAACAACTGCAAAACAAATATGATTTTAATAAATTTTGTTTTCTTTAAAAATGTTATCTTATTTAAAAAAAACCATTTAAGATTAGCGTTGAACTACTCTTTAGGAACTAAACCCAATATTCAATTATTATTCATTATTTTATATTATTTGTAATTTTTTTATAGAGATTTGGTCTTATTGATTAACTAATTTTATATTTACAAAAATATATCAATTATGATTTTTAATTAAAATTGTGCTTATTATATATGTCTATATAAAACTAAATAAATATTAATCAGACAGCTAAGATAATTTTTCTTATAAATATGCATCACCTAATATATACAGTGCAATGTTGTCATTCACATAATTGTTGGTTCTGATATGCATGTATATCTGAAAAAGAAGAAGAAAAATAAAAGATCCAAAACAAATCAAACATTTTGTGTTAAATTTAGCATATCACCCTTAATTAGTGTTAAATTTTAGAGATTTTCTCTTTTAGAAAACAAATATTAAAATACCTTTCTTATCGATAGATTCCATAATCAAACAAATTTCTACAAAATTTCAAAATTTTAATCACTACTAAACCAAAGTCAAATTACGTTTTCCATGTGAAGAAAGGACCATCCATTTTTACAAATCAAAGAGCCACCAAATCATAATCAACGGTGGAAATAAAAAAAAAAGTAATGGGACCCACATAAAACTAAAACGACAGAGAAGTTGGTCGTTTTAAAGAGGTGTATAAAAATGGAGAAGCGTATCTTCTTCACATTTGCAACAGAAGCTCGCTTCTTCTTCACCCACTTTTCTCTCTCTGAAATCAGAGTAGTGAAACGACAGAGAGAGACGTCGTTTTGATACAAGATGTCAGGTCTTGAAGATATCAAAAACGAAACAGTTGATTTGGTACGCTAAATTCTTCTTCTTATATGCACACCAAGTGTTCGATGATTTGCTTCAATGAAAAATTTAGATCTGTTTTCGTTTCCTTTTTGCATGATTGTTATTGCGATGATTCTTCTATGTGATTTTGTATCTTCTTGATTTCATGGATCCGATTGAGAAACTAAAGTCAAGATTTTTATGAAAGATTTCAACTTTATTATAGATTAGACTACACAAGAATTAGACGCTAAAATTAGGGTAATATAAAAGGTGAAGTCTTTTTTTAGGTATTAGTCAAATATTGTTCATTAGAAAAAAAAGTAGATCTACACATGTGAAACGCTAAAAAGATAAGAAAATAAAAGTCTCTTTTTTTTTAGTGGTGGAGCTAAATAAAAAAGTCTTTTTCATATATTGAAATTTTTGTTTGTGAAATTAGTAATCAAAAAAGATAATTATTCTAAACTTGGACTATAATTTTTGGTGTACCTTTCCGTAGTACGTTTGTATTTTACAAAACTTTATTTGTCTTTTAGTAAAAATCATCTTTCAACTGACGCAAAAATATTGTAAAAATCTTATTTCTGAAAATTTGGTATTTATGACCGAAATACCCTTTAACCGGACTTTGGCTTCAACGACGGAAAGTAGCCACCTTTCATGGAGTGAATCACGTAGCGCGTGTGTTACACTTCTTTAACACGTGCATTGTTGTTGTTGTAGTAGTGGTAGTGGTAGTGGTGGTCCCTTTTTTCTTTTTCACCTTTAATTGTCACTGCTTGCTTGAGTCAACGCCACTGACTTGCTGAGTTAGAATCGTTTCTTGATTTGTATGAACTTGGAAAAGTTTTGATCTTTATTACCAAAAGCTTTTGTTTGAAGATGTTACAGTAATGGGTTTCTGATCAATGTTTGGTTTGATTTTCAGGAAAAAATTCCCATTGAGGAAGTTTTCCAGCAGCTAAAATGTACAAGGGAAGGATTAACGACGCAGGAAGGAGAGGAAAGGATTGTGATCTTTGGCCCCAACAAGCTCGAAGAGAAGAAGGTTTGTGTTTGATATTTAGAAAGAGGTGTGGTTTTTGTAGATTTTGTTGTGAGGTTCTAAAGAAGCTTTGGTTTTGTAATGAAACAGGAAAGCAAGGTTCTGAAGTTTCTGGGGTTCATGTGGAATCCACTTTCATGGGTTATGGAAGCTGCTGCTATTATGGCTATTGTTTTGGCCAATGGTGATAATAGACCTCCGGATTGGCAAGATTTTGTGGGTATTATCTGTTTGCTTGTTATCAACTCCACAATCAGTTTCATCGAAGAAAACAATGCCGGAAATGCTGCAGCTGCTCTCATGGCTGGTCTTGCTCCTAAGACCAAGGTAATGTGTTGCAGATTGCTGTTATGTTATTGGTATTGGCGTTTCAAAACTTCTCTAGAGCTTAACCTTGGGATGTTTCTGTTTTTCAGGTGCTTAGGGATGGAAAATGGAGTGAACAAGAAGCTGCTATTCTTGTCCCAGGTGATATTGTTAGCATTAAGCTTGGAGACATTATCCCAGCCGATGCCCGTCTTCTTGAAGGTGATCCTTTAAAGGTTGATCAGTCTGCTCTAACTGGAGAGTCCCTTCCTGTGACCAAACACCCGGGGCAAGAAGTTTTCTCTGGTTCAACTTGTAAACAAGGAGAAATTGAAGCAGTTGTCATAGCTACTGGAGTTCACACCTTCTTTGGTAAAGCTGCTCATCTTGTGGACAGCACTAACCAAGTTGGTCACTTCCAGAAAGTTCTTACATCCATTGGAAACTTCTGTATCTGTTCGATTGCTATTGGTATTGTGATTGAGATAATCGTCATGTACCCAATTCAAAGAAGGAAGTACAGAGATGGAATTGACAATCTCTTGGTCCTCTTGATCGGTGGTATCCCCATTGCTATGCCAACGGTCTTGTCCGTGACTATGGCTATCGGGTCTCACAGGTTGTCTCAGCAAGGTGCCATCACCAAACGTATGACTGCCATTGAAGAAATGGCAGGAATGGATGTCCTGTGCAGTGACAAAACCGGGACACTAACCCTCAATAAGTTGAGTGTGGATAAGAACTTGGTTGAGGTTTTCTGCAAGGGAGTGGAGAAAGATCAAGTCCTATTATTTGCAGCTATGGCTTCTAGAGTTGAGAACCAGGATGCTATTGATGCAGCCATGGTTGGAATGCTTGCTGATCCAAAGGAGGTATAACACTTCTCGGTTTGAATTACTTCTGTAGTTTAGTGAGCATTCGAGATAAACAAATTCTTATGTTTCACTTGGATTTTTGTAGGCCCGAGCTGGAATCAGGGAGGTTCACTTCCTTCCATTCAACCCCGTGGACAAGAGAACTGCTTTGACTTACGTCGACGGTGATGGTAACTGGCACAGAGTCAGCAAAGGTGCTCCCGAGCAGGTGATGAGTCTTCAACTTTCTCCTGCATATGCTAGTTTGTTCATTTATTCTGTTTACTAATTCGGTTCTCCTACACAGATCCTCGACCTTGCCAATGCCAGGCCTGACCTTAGGAAGAAGGTACTCTCTTGTATTGACAAGTATGCCGAGCGTGGTCTTAGGTCACTGGCAGTTGCTCGTCAGGTACTTTTTTACCAGTGATCTTATATATTCAGACTTCTTTTGCTTTTGTTTTTTGCATGCAAACAAATGTTTAACTGTGTGTTCTTATTCCTTTTTAGGTGGTCCCAGAGAAAACAAAAGAAAGCCCAGGTGGACCATGGGAATTTGTTGGCTTGTTGCCTCTATTTGACCCTCCAAGACATGACAGTGCCGAAACCATTCGTAGAGCTTTGAATCTTGGTGTAAATGTTAAGATGATCACTGGTAACTATACTTACTCATTATTTTTTTTTCCATGAAATCCATGACTGTTTAGATGTTTTCCCCTAACTTGCTCTCAAATTATGTTTCCAGGTGATCAACTTGCTATTGGTAAGGAAACCGGTCGCAGGCTAGGAATGGGAACCAATATGTATCCATCTTCGGCTCTTCTCGGCACTGACAAAGACGCGAACATTGCATCCATTCCTGTTGAGGAGTTGATTGAGAAGGCTGATGGATTTGCTGGAGTCTTTCCAGGTTATAACTTGCTTTCAATCTTAAACCTCATCATATTTTCATTAGAAAGGTTTTGTCATATTGATCCAAGCTTCTTATGTTTCTTATTGCAGAGCACAAATATGAAATTGTGAAAAAGCTGCAAGAGAGGAAGCACATTGTTGGAATGACTGGTGATGGTGTTAACGATGCTCCTGCTTTGAAGAAAGCTGACATCGGTATTGCTGTGGCGGATGCGACAGATGCTGCTCGTGGTGCGTCAGATATTGTTCTGACAGAACCTGGTCTGAGTGTCATCATCAGTGCCGTGCTCACTAGCAGAGCTATCTTCCAGAGGATGAAGAACTATACCGTGCGTATTCTTGTAATTTAGTTATTATTTGATTATTACTACTTGTGTTCGTATGCACCAGAAACTAATAACTTTTTTCCTGCTTGTGACAGATTTATGCAGTCTCTATCACAATCCGTATTGTGGTAAGTAGTCACCCCATATAGATATCTATCACTTGTTTAGCATGATTTTTTGTTTGTTTGTGTACTGATCATATTGCGTTGTAACAGTTTGGTTTCATGCTTATCGCTCTGATATGGGAATTTGACTTCTCAGCGTTCATGGTTCTTATTATTGCCATCCTTAATGACGGTTAGCAAATGACTTGACTTTACTATTTAGCCTCCTAATACTTAATCTGCTATATCTTATATGTTATGGTGTTTATGTGTTGCTATCTTATAGGTACTATCATGACAATCTCAAAGGACAGAGTTAAGCCATCTCCCACACCTGATAGCTGGAAGCTCAAAGAAATTTTCGCCACCGGAGTTGTGCTAGGAGGCTACCAAGCCGTTATGAGTGTTATTTTCTTCTGGGCTGCTCACAAGACCGACTTTTTCTCGGTAAATCTTCAGTTTTTTGTTTGTTTCCTTTTAAAGGTGCTTCAGGGATTGTATAATATTGCCAGGCCTTCTTCTCAGAGTCTTAATTTTTTTATTTCGCCTTTGATTTGCAGGACAAGTTTGGTGTGAGGTCAATCAGGGACAATAATGATGAACTAATGGGTGCTGTGTACCTACAAGTTAGTATCATCAGTCAAGCGCTTATCTTTGTCACGAGGTCAAGGAGTTGGTCGTTCGTTGAACGTCCTGGGGCGCTTCTGATGATTGCATTCGTCATTGCACAACTGGTAAGAACCTCAAATACAGATATTTTCAGGAAGGTACATTTTTTAAATAAAATAAAACTGTTGTAATTCATTCACTCTTCCTCCCAAATGCAGGTTGCAACTTTGATTGCAGTGTATGCCAACTGGACATTTGCAAAGGTTAAGGGTATCGGTTGGGGATGGGCCGGTGTGATATGGATTTACAGTATCGTTACATACTTCCCACAGGACCTTTTGAAGTTTGCCATTCGATACATCTTGAGTGGAAAGGCTTGGGTCAGCTTGTTTGACAACAGGGTACATGCAACTTAACTCTATGGCCTCTTTTTACAACCTGATGGTAATATTATACTTACTTGCTTCTGCTGTTTTGTAACAGACTGCTTTCACGACCAAGAAAGATTACGGTATTGGAGAAAGAGAAGCTCAATGGGCACTTGCTCAAAGGACATTGCACGGTCTGCAGCCAAAAGAAGACGTTAACATCTTCCCAGAGAAAGGAAGTTACAGAGAGCTGTCTGAGATCGCCGAGCAAGCCAAGAGAAGGGCCGAGATAGCTAGGTAAGTAGCACTTTGATTAAGTCGATTTCAACCGAAAAATGCAATTTGATTGATTCTGATTGGTCTTCTCTTTGATCTTATGTTAACAGGCTTAGGGAGCTTCACACATTGAAGGGACATGTGGAATCAGTCGCAAAGCTAAAGGGATTGGACATTGATACAGCAGGACATCACTACACTGTGTAGTTGCAGTTGCATAACACAGACTTTATCCTAAAAAACCAACCCATCATGACTTCTCTTTTCTTTTTGTCTTCACAAATCTCTCTTTTTAAGATCATTACAGTAGAGGGAAGAGAACTTTGTGTATTGCCATAACTCTTCCAAGAAAACTCTTTTCTATTGTTAGTCATTGTTCCTAAACATCTACTCAAGCTTTGCAAAATTTGCCTTTGAAGAAACAAGGCTTTATTGCCTTTGTGTTTTGGCACTTTGGCCTATGTGATGAGCTTATCACTCTTTTGTTTATTTGATAAATTTCTTCTTGAATCTAATATTTGATTTCATTCTAAAAATAATATTATTTTTAGTTTTACAAATATTTATATTCTAAGTTGTGACTTGTGAGGATAGATTGAGATTGTTGAGAGATTTGAGATAAGTAAAGAATGACTTCAAGACACGTGCAAAGATATTGCTGATGCCTTCAAAATCGTATCACTAGCACTTTGTAATCTGATAGGAACCTCTATTATGTCATTACTCAACTTATATTTCACGTTTTTTCTAAGCCTTGATAATAAACCATTAGAGAAAGAATCAGTTGTATTCATTGAAAACTAATTATTAGCTTTTCTTTTACTCGTGTAGTGGTGCACTAAGAAGGGTTATCATGAACAAGAGAATTTAGAACAATCATCTGCAATTCAAGACATACAATGTAGCTTCCAACTTCACTCAACATCTCCTCCATATCCATCTGTTCTCCACCTGGCAAAAGCTTTTGCAATTCTTTCAATCTATTCTTGAGCTCTACTCCTTCTTCTTCTTCGCTGTCTTCTTTATAGATAGATCTTTCTATAACCTTAGAAGAAAAACTAGGATCTTCATGAGAGGATGATAATAGTTTGTGTTGCAAGAAACGGCTCCACGCGAATTCTTGAGCAGACAAAGCCAAAGCCATGTCTACTTCATGTTTCACGGTTTGTTCGAAACTTTGATCGTTGATTTGTGAAGAGGGTTTGTTCATGTTGATCTTCTTGAGAGCTGGAACTAAGTGACTCGCATATCTTCTCACAAAGACCGCCTTAGGGTTCTTGTTTGGTTGGAAAGAAAAGACTCGTTTTCTCTTGTTTATAATTTGCTTCTCCATATGAGACTTTTTTTGTTTGCTTCGTCGGAAGTCTACAAAGGGAATGCTTATATATAGCGAAACCCCAAAATGAGAGAGAGAGAGAGTTTGATGATGTGTATGAAACGAGTAATGCTATAGGTAGTTCTCATGTGATCTTTGACAATATCACACTTTATGAAGTTATTTCTTTGGCTATAAATGGTTAATATGTGTGTGGAAATTATACTAGTATGTGAAAAGGGTAAAAATAGAAATACAGAAAAAATGATTTAAGTGAAATTTTAATAGAATTTATGATATTTTTTCCGTTTCTTTATGTTGAAAATTTCTTGAAATTCTGAGATAAAGTATGATATGAATCAGACACTTTTTTTCTCTACTCACTACATATTTTATATGTCGGTTGCAAATCTGTAACAAAAAAAACCTTGATTAATAACCAAAGCTCAATATATACGCAAAACATTTTTATCTAGCGCCTTTTTTAACGTTTGAAACCAATTATGAGAATGATAAACAAAATCAGAATTGCTTAGAAAATGTAACAAAATGCAGGTCTCTTTTTTTTGCTAAACAAAATATTTAAACATGTCATTACTTAGTTTAAACTAACACCAACATTATTCGGTTTAGAATCTTGGAAGTTAATTGAGCAAGATTGATTATAGCTAGAGAGAGGAAGAAGAAAGTGAATAATATGGTGAAGGAAGAAAAGAACACATGGAGTCACATGGAAGAGCTCTAAATTTAGATGAATCATACCTACCCTAAAAGAGAGGGGGCTTGAGTTCCCTCTTTACCATGTGGCTCCATTGCAAGAATATGAAGACATCAACATTCAACCCCACCTCCTATTAATGCTTTCACATGTCTCTCTCTCTCTTATACACATCCACACATTATTGTATAGTTGTGCATTGTATGAGTTTGTGTATACATGTATCATGTATGCATGTGTTTGTGTGTCCTTGATTTTACCCGTTTGTTATCTCTTTGTCCTTTACCCTCCTCATCAATTACTCTCCTTTTGATAATTCTCTTTTGCTACACTTGTGATGACTTTGGAATTATTGGTTTCTCAATATCCACATCTTTTTCTCTTCCTTGCAATTTAAAAGACAACAAAGTAACTTGTAAGTTTATATTACTAATGTTCGAAAATTTGTGTAACCGTTTATGTTGATTGATACCATTCTTTGTCAAAATAATAATTTCTACTTGTGAGTTCAGCCAAGAAGACAACAACAAGAACGCCGAGAATAAAGAGAAAAACTTACTAGGGCGAATGCCCCTTTATCTAAGGTTTATTTTAATTGTGTGAATGAATGAATATAAATCCCCTATGATATATATAAACTCCAAAATCTAATATATTTAGGTATATAAAAAAGAGAATATTTATAACCCTAGGATATACTATCGCTTTTGGCCTTTGGCATTCCCATAATCATTTGTAGATTTGAAACACCAATAAAATCACTAATATATATATATATATGTTGTGGGTCAAATGTTAAAGTTGTAAGTCGGTTTAGAATCTTGGAAGTTAATTGAGCAAGATTGATTATAGCTAGAGAGAGGAAGAAGAAAGTGAATAATATGGTGAAGGAAGAAAAGAACACATGGAGTCACATGGAAGAGCTCTAAATTTAGATGAATCATACCTACCCTAAAAGAGAGGGGGCTTGAGTTCCCTCTTTACCATGTGGCTCCATTGCAAGAATATGAAGACATCAACATTCAACCCCACCTCCTATTAATGCTTTCACATGTCTCTCTCTCTCTCTTATACACATCCACACATTATTGTATAGTTGTGCATTGTATGAGTTTGTGTATACATGTATCATGAGCACTTTTTTTTTGAATGAATGTAAAATTTTATTCAATTAAATGCGTTTTTACAATAAATGGTTCGTGTTTCAAACGGAAATACAAATCAAATTAATTTAATAAAATTTGATGGAGGTAGGGTGCTTGCTATCGAGTTAAGAGCCATGCCTCCATAACCTCCATATCAGCATGATTCTCCGTGGATCGTATTGAATCTATATGATTTTTTACTGTTTTTCCAACAAGCTTGAATATACTATGCGGTGATTGTGGCGATTCACCGTGTCTCCGCTTGTTTCGTTCATGCCATAAATTTATTGATTAACAAAAGGGTTTATATTCAAAAATAAAGAAGAATAGTAAAAGAAGAAGATGCTAAGATGCATTAATTTGACGATCCATTTTCCCGAAAGTTGAAATTATTGTATATCATCAGATCCACCTATTAAAGCACAAATGTAATTCCCTCCGTGCATTTTTCTAGACAACATAATTTATATAATAAAATGTCATCTCATGAAATCTAATATGGCACATTCATTTTATGACCGGTGTAATAAGATATACTGAAACTATTTTGTCGGGTTAGATGATGAGAAATCGTACAACGCTGTCAGAAAATTTGTACAAAGTCTGTGATAGTATAAGTGGCATGTTATGATTTGCTGGTTTCATATTCTTTTTACAGTTTTATTACTGAATAGTATTTGATCAAATAAAACTTGGAAAAAAGGGACCCAAAGATTTGGTTTTGGATTGGGGAAGAGCATGTGGATTGAATTAAATGCATTGTTTGTATTCTTAATTTGGATGCCATTCCACAAAATTCTCCACGTGCACCAACTTTACAATTTTTATTCCTAACGCCTTCATTTATTTCCTCTATACAAAAAACTCTAAAAAAATTAAATAAATTGAGAATTGTTTTCTCTTTCGGATGTAGAGGTCTCAAGTTGGATAAACCAAACCAATCTATATCCAAATGATCCAAAAGCTAAATGGATCATGGATAAATCCAATCCAATAAACAAATGAGTTTGAATTATCCATGAACTCATTTAGATTAATGGATAAATGGATAAAACAACTAAATAATTTTGTTTAAATTAAAGTAATTAACATAAATATTACAAGAAAATTTGTAATATGAACTTGTTCATATAATTTCATCGATAAAAGTTGAATCCTTATAACAACTAAAAAATTGAATCCATAGACCATGCTTGTGTAATAGTCTGGTTTAATGTTGTTGTTCTCTTCTAGTAGATTCGATTCACTTGTGACTCCTGTAAGTTTTGTTTCAGATAGAGACAAGCCCAATCAGTGTTAGTTCATAAAAATAATGATATGTGGATTCATATTTGTTACATTTGTATAGAAGAACGAGATTAGGATCCGCATAATATGCATGTTTTAAATTTTGAAAATAATTATTTATATAGTTATGATTTTATAATTATATTCTAAATTAAAATCCATATAAGTAGTTTCTAAATTGAAACCCGTATAATCGTATTTTAAGTTGAAACCCGTATAATTATCAATTTATAAATCATTAAATTGCATTTTGTTAAACGCAAGATAAAAAATAAAAATTAATTCAAATCACCTCTCCTTTATATAATAAGATTATTTTATTTTCTCTATAATTTTTGTTTATTTATTTTTATTCTTTTTAGGTTAATATTCTTACTAACTATTCTTTTTATACTTTCAGTTTTTTTGCCACTTATATATCTTCTTGATTTTTTATTTTATTTTTATATATGAAGTTTGGACTATAAATTTTATTTCCTAATTATTTTAGACTCTCGTATAAAATTTCTAATTAGTTTGAACTATTAGAATTTTTCTTTTTCACTATTTAATTAGTCACTTAACAATTTGTTTTGTTAGTTTTCTATTTGTTTTTTCTAATTAAGTTAAACTATTACAATCTTTCCTTTTCACTATTTACTTAATGATATAATAAGATGTTTTTGTTAGTTTTCCGGTTTTAAGTTTGTTTACACATGTTATCATCTCGATCGATATTAGACACATGTCACCATCTAATGAGTTACAATTTTGACTAATTCTACTTTATATAATAAAATATCTCCGGTTTTATTTCGCACTCAATTTCACTAAAAATTCATCTCAACTTTCATATAAATTCTTATGGTATTCCGTTGTGATCTTATAAGGTATACCCCATCCCAATCTTTAGTTTTGTTTCATTACCTAGAGTTTCATTACAACATTGAATTCGATTTGATAAATAATTTTTATGCGTATTTTGTTTAGCATATTAAACTTGTCAAATGTCTTAACATTACATGATGTAGTTAGCAATGAATTGTTACTTTTTATAAGATTAACTAAAACCAATTCTCACATTTTTGCAGTGATTTTGATAGAATTCTATAAAATCAACTAAAATCAATTAAAATTAATTGTTTTCCAATTTTTTAAAAATCTCTTGTTCAATACCACCCCTTAAAACTATTACGTCATGCGTGATATCACAATAGTCACGGCGTTAGAGATAAATGTGTAACGTCGTTACAATCACCTAACCAATTTTTTTTATATGCATATTTTGGCCTCGAATGGAAACATATCTTTGTCCGTCTTTTTTATATTGACTTATAAACATTTTTAAGAGATTGACCAGTGAAAATGTTCCAAATAGTTTTTTATTTTCTTTTCTCATTCTATTAATTACAAATTTACTTAATTCAATTTTCCTTCCGTGAATTAAAAATTTACTCTTTTCTTTTTTAGTCTCATTGCTCCTATCTTTTTTCCCTATTACCTCATTTTCTTTCTCACTTTCATTGTAGGTTTTGAAGAACAAGCACAAAGAGAGCCTAACGAAAGCTCACATGGACTCTTCTCTCGACGGTAATTTCTTCTTCTTTCTGTTTGATTTTTCATAGTTCTTAGAAATTTTGTTTCAAAAGATTTATCAAAATTTGATTTTGTGATTTTAGATGATTTGGAATAGTTGGAATTTTTGTTGCATTAGTTTTGAATCAAATTGAATTGAAAGTTAATGATTATAGCTATGATTTTACGAATTTACTGCTGATAATTTTTAGAATAATGTGTTCTGGATTTTATATCTTAATAGAGCGCCATTTTTATTTTGAATGTTTTATGATTGTGAATGCTAATTCTATTACTCTTCGAGTTGATTAGCTGTTGGTTGACTAGTTGAGGTTTCTTGTGTTATTGCACCTTGTACCAAATTAGTTTGTTGTTACATATAGAGTTTTGTAAAATGTTCTAGGTTCTGTTTCATGTAGCATGTAACACATTGATATTCTAAGAGTTGTGTTGCGATTAAAATGAAAATTTACGCAGGAGCTGCAATTGAATCCTCAGTGAAACGCAGTAAAAATGGTAGGAAGAGACAGAGGAAGAACACCAATCCTTTTCACTATGTGGCTCAACCGAATGTTCATGCCTCTAGGAGCACTAATTCAGCTAAAACTAAAGGTAACAAAATATGTTTTGCATAAGTAAAATTTCCATTTGCTAACCGTAAGATAAAAAATGATCAGGCAAGGTTACTACTATCTATTGTAAGAACAAGGCTTGTCAGGCTACATTGACACATGGAGACTTTTTTTGTAAAAGATGTTCATGTTGTATCTGCTATAAGTATGATGGCAACAAAGATCCTAGTCATTGGTTAACCTGTAATTCGGATCCTCCGTTCGTGGGTGAATCTTGTGGCTTGTCGTGCCATCTCGATTGTGTTTTCAAGAGTGAGAAATCGGATCTCAATGAAGATAATGATACCGATGGATGTTTCTACTGCGTGTCTTGTGGCAAAAGAAACAGCTTGCTTGAGTAAGAATTAATATATCAATTTAGTTTATATACACTTTGATACAATCTTGGATGTCAGTTTTTTAATATCTTTTTATTTTGTTTTCTCAGATGTTGGAAGAAGCAATTGATGATCGCTAAGGAAACAGGAAAGGTAGACGAACTTTGTTGCCGTCTTGTCTTGGCTCAGAAGCTTCTTAAGGGCACAAAGAAGTACATAAAAATATCTGAAACTGTGGAGAAAGCTGTGAAGAGTTTAGAAACTGAAATGACCGGTCCTCTTATCAGTCTTCCATCGGCTATGTGTAGAGGAATCGTAAACAGACTTCGCTGCACACAAGAAGTGAAGGATCATTGCGCTGCTGCTTTGAAATTTCTCGAAGATACACCTCTTGGTGATCTTGCACTTCCTTCTAATATCCAAGGTAAGTTTTTTCTTATTTTTTTAATGATAAGGAGGTTCTACACCGAAACCAGTAATCCCCTGACCCGAAACCCTACCATGTAATATTAGTTTCGTCACAAGTGCAACTCAAAACCACAAGCTTCTTAGTAAATACTAATGTTCTTAGGAATATTATTACCTTTTATTTTTCTTCTTCGTCAATGTTGCTTGATTTGATGTCGATTACACAGGATCAACGAAGACCAGACTCGAGGATGTTCATGCTACAGAGTATTGCTTCAATAAAGTTGCTACAAAATCCCCCCAAGAAGTAGGAGAGGAAGCAACTTTTGTGAACTTAAGCACAAAAGAAAAAGAAGAAGAAGAGAAAGAGTTGGACATAAAAGAGGCTGTTCCCGAGAATGCGGTCAACGGGGAGAATTCAACAAGCAGCGGTTTTGAGTTGGAGCATTGCCTGAAGATTTTACGACATCTTGAACTTTCAGGTCATATCAAGAGTAATTTCAGAGAGAAGTTTCTGTCTTGGTACGGCTTAAGAGCGACGGCGCAGGAGAAAAATGTTGTCAAGACATTCATTGATGGTTTCAAGGATGATTCAGTTGCTCTGGCTTCGCAGCTTGTTGACGCATTCTCGGATTGCATATGGAGAAAGCGTTCTGCGATTGGTGGTGGCGATGTTGGTGGAGTTTATTAGCGGTGTGTATGCGGTGGTTTCTTCTGGATTTTGAAGGAAGTCGGGGCATTGATTGGAGGAGATTTCGTAACCATTCTATGAACTTTTTGAGTTTTTATTTCATAGTCTTTTAAAGTTTTTTTTAAAAAATCTTTTGGATCATTTAGAAAGGATTTAGCTTTCTTCTCATTTTTCATTTTTCATCTTGAATAATTACCATTATTAAATGGACTAAAAAGTTTAATCCGGATTGGATTTTTCTTCCTTGTTTAATCCAGATTTTGGCTTTTGTTGTGAGTCTATTAATTTGTCCTTCTTAGGCGATAGTCTCGCCCGTGGCATTAGTCTTAAGTAGTTAGAATTGCTTTAGTTTCTTTCTGGTTCTTCTTTACTCTTCGTTTAAGGAGGATTGAGATGCTTTAGGTTGTGTGTGATTGGGTTCGCTAACCCGTTAGAAGTTTATTGTGGAGGCATCTACTTAGGCCTCTTCTTAGCTTTTGGGTTTTGAAGAGGTTTTCAAGACCAGCAGTGAGTTTGTTCTACAGCTCTTCTCTTTGCATGAAGGTGACCTTCCTTAGTGTGTAGATGACTTTGGTTGGTTTGCGAGGGTCTGTGTTAAGAGAAGTAGATCCTATTTGGCGTTGTCCCTTTCATCGCTTTTTTCTTGCATTGAGCCTAATATCTATCTAGTCTCCCTGTCTACGAAGTGTTTTGAATCAAAAGATATTTTGAATCGAGAGAAACGTCATATCGAGTTGGGACGGCTTACTAGTTCCGCTTGCGTCGTCTCCCTTCACATTTTACTCTATGTTTGGTTGGAGTGCAATTAAATCTTCCGTTTTCAAACTTTTCATTTTGTTTGGATTGTCTCGGTTGTATTTGTTGTCTCGTTAGCTTCTTACTTTGTATTCCAAAACCGTATTCCAAAACAGTGTTTTTTAATAAATTCATCAGATGGAAAATAAATAAATAAATGGACTAAAAAGTTTATTTATAGAAACCACGAGATAAAATATTCGTTTTGAGTTGCTTGTAATACAGTTTTGGACCCAACCCATTGTTTCCCAGCTTCATTTATATATTTCCTCTAAAATATGTATTAAATTTTGATAAGGAGATAAATTATTTACACCGGGTTTATAATTTTTTTTCTAAACGTCTGAATTTTTTTTTTTTATTATAAATTAAAAAACTATTACATCGATGATTGTACAACGTGCATGCCTTCCGTCTTGATCTACTCACGCCAGACAGTTTTACCCTACTCCAAACTGAAGATTTTCTGCAAATTTATTTTCATTAATCTGTAAATATAATAAGTCGCATCTTCGGGGATTCGAACCTCAGACCTCTTGGTGTGGAAACTTTAAAGCCATTGGTCAACCGCCAGGTTTGTGGTTCAGTTCACAAAAAATACAAAATAATAAAGATTAATGGGTACAAATTTATCTGTTTTTAATATATTACTAAATAAGATTATTTCTAATATTTTACAAATTTAATATTAATATAATTTTATTCCATAAATGATCATATTGATATTATTAACTAAAATAATGCGGAAGAAATCCACTACTCCCTCCGTTGCATATTAATTGTCATTCTACCCTTAATTTTTTTCTTCATATTACTTGTCATTTTGTATTTCCAATGCAGATTTATTACCATTTTTCCATCTTTTACTCTTAATTTTCAGCTTAATAATTATTTATATCAAACAAAATAATGTATTAATTAGGGATAAAATAGAAATTTTAATTATTTTTTTAATTTGTGTGAAACAACTAGAATGACAAGTAATTTAATGGAAGAAGTAGTATAGTACATAGTCAATGAAATATTTAAAGTTTTTCCACAAAATTTGAGAAGTTGTAGAGTTTTTTTTTCTGAAAATATAAAAGTAAAAATATTTAATTGAATTGGATTTGATTTTTTTTTTTAGTAAATTATTAAATTCTTAAATCTCACCATTTTTTAACAAATTTGTAAATGATATGTGTCTTCAGCCAATTGCTCTAAAAGTTCCACCAAGTCAGCTAAAGTTTTTTTTGTTTGTTTCAAACTTACGAAAAGTTATGTCACCATTTACAGCTTTATAGTTAATTTTAAGACAAAACTGAAAGGAAAAGATTTAGTTATTTAAGACATTAATTTACCAATATAAAAAGAAAATTACTTTGCAAAAGGTCTATTGATCATTTAATCCCACAAAAAAAGAGTTTACTTTGCAAACTATTTAAACGAAAAATCTCAAAAGACCTTTAAAGCTATCAATGAGGACTCGCCAGCGAACGTATGACACGGCGGAATCTTCGGCACTTCCAACATCTGAATTAGGGTTAGGTTTTTCTTCTTTCATCTTCTCCTTTTGATCAAATATTCCAGGGTTTATGATCTTTGAATTAGGGTTAGGTTTTATGTTCATAAGTATTCTAACTGTTGCTCCAACGAATGAATTACAATTTCTAAACTTCTCTTAATAATCCGGAATTTTTCTTGTGATTATCAGAAGCATTTCGACCGTTAGAAGTAATCAAGGATCGAAGAAGAAGTGTGTTTCAGGATCATGGGATTTAAGTATTCCCTCAGAGCTTCTTCACTTGATATTGTCCCGCCTCGGATTCAAAGACAACATACGAGCTTCTGCTGTATGCAAGACATGGTGTGAAGTAGCTGTTCCTGTCCGGAAGTTCCAACCTTGTCCTTGGTTGTTTTATCCAGTTGTAGACGAAAGCTCTCCTACTGGTTCACCATACATTCTTGCTGATCCATTAGGGTCTCAAACATATAAAATCAATTTTCCAGAATTAAAGGAACGTCATTCATTCTTTTTTTCTAGAGATGGTTGGTTGCTTGTGTCTATTTCCGAGGCATTATTCTTACTTAACCCATTTACCCGAGAGCGCGTCAACTTACCCAAGGTCCAGCGCGTCAACTTACCTGAGGTCTCAAGCTATTACTTTGCTTTTTCAGCTGCTCCTACGTCAAGTAGCTGTGTGGTGATCTCACTCACCCAACTATGCTCCAACTCGGTTCTAGTGATTGATACTTGGCGGCCTGGTGAAACTGTATGGACCACCCATCGCTTTGATAACCAGTTACCTGAGCGCAGATGGAACCAATGTATTTTCTCCAATGGTATGTTCTATTGTATCAGCTCATGTGGTTACCTTGGGGTTTTCGACCCGTCTAGAGCAACCTGGAATATTCTTCCAGTAGAACCCTGTCCCGCCTCTTATGATGTAGCTTTCTTGAGACGAATGACCATGTTGGAGCACGAAGGAGACATATTTGTTGTGTGTATACGTCGCAGCAGAAACTTAGCAGTGTTTAAAGTAAACTTTAAACGCAAGTTGTGGGAAGAGAAGAGAGAACTTGGTGGCTTGGCAATATTTACAAGTTACCCTGCCTCTTTTGCAAGAGCTGGTTTCTTAGAGAAGGAGAAGAGTAGGATATATACATCGTATCCTGATGACTGTGGGCGGTATGGCAGGTACTACTCCCTCGGTGATGAGAAAATTTGCTCTTCAAGTTCCTATTTGCCTGTCTGCACCGCTTGGGTGGATCCACCTCAAAACAACGCTAATTTGTGACATCATCGTTCATGTCATGTCTTATTGAAAACTTTATTTATGCCTTTTAAAGATTTGTCTATGTACATTGTAGCTTGGGATACTTGATGAGTTGGACAAGTTGCTTTTAATCCAAGTGTTTCCATCTAATTCTAAGACACATTTATATTTGTTTGATAGCTTATGTTAGTACGTATTTAAGGGGAAATCATGCGTGTTCTTGTAGAAACTACTTGCCTTTGCGCAAGCTAGTAAATTCCTCGTTTGCGAAAGCTACAGAAACACTAATGGGCTTTTTCTGTTTCGGCCCAATTGTATATTTTCATTACAGTATATTTCGAAAAGCAGAGAGACTTTTGTCGGATTTGCCCGGCAAAGCAAAACGTAAGAGAAATGGTTCGTCTTCCTCGGTGACCGGAGAAACACTTTAGCAACCGTGAAATTACTTTCTATTTCTGAAAAAAATCCAATCTTTCTCACGAAATCTCATTCGGTAATCTCCGCTTTACAGTTACAAACAAGTATTTGTTGATTTTGGTTTTTTTTTTGGGTTCTTAGCTCGGATTTGTGTTTCATTGCTTAAAGTTTATGTCTTTTTATTGGGTTTATCTTCTTCTATCAGAATAAAGCTTCAAACTTTATGTTCTCTAATTAAAGATTCAACCTTTCGTTTATTAGGTATTTAATCCTAAAAAAGTTTTACTTTTTTGTTTACATGTTTGTTGTGGTCATGTCTGAAAAAGAGGTATTGGTGTTATGTTACTGGAATGGTTATGTAAAGTATGGTCTTGATGGTGTTTACTACGAAGGCTCAGTTCCTAAAAAGATTAGTGTTAAGCAAAAGACTAAGTTAAGCAGGTTTTTTGATGGGCTACATATCATTACTGGATTTGATAAGAAGAAATTTAAGTTTGAATTGTTTGGTAGGTACCCTTTCGCTGTTTCGCCAAATCACTTTAGGTATTTACATCTTCCTGTGGTGAATGACATTGATTTGGAGACTATGCTTATGGTTCCTAGTAATCATTCATCTATAAACAGTGTAGAGTTTTATTTAGAAGCTAAACCAACTTCTGATGTTGTTGATACTGCTGCTTGTTTATTGGAAAATCCGAGTAGCTCCTCGAAAAGACCAAGGATCAAACATACCTCTTGCGAACAAGCTACCTGTTATGTAGCTTTGAATGGTAGTCATCCAGCTGTTAAAATAGAGATGGATATTCAGGGAGTGGATAACGATAACGCGTGGACTGAAGATGAGCGAAATGTGGAGTTTGGAAACGGTAGCAGTATCACTCATGGAAGTGGAGATGGAGATATGTCGGATAAAAACTCAGGTTCAAATGGGGTGGCTCAGGTGATTAATATGTCAGGGGATAATCACAGTGCGGGGAAGGCTTTGAATGTGGTAGTTTTAAAGAAATGTGGTACTTCAAGTGCTTCAAAACCGTGGTCACAGTCCGGTTTGTGGGTAGATGATGATGAATTGCGTGTAGGGTTGTGTTTTAAAGATAGGGATGAGCTGAAGAAGGTTGTGGACTGGTGTTCGATTAGAGGGAAGCAAAAGTGTGTAGTACAAGAGACTAAGAAGGACGAGTATACATTTGAGTGCATTAGATGGAAATGCAATTGGTCGCTTCATGCAGCTAGAATGGAAGAACATGGACTTGTTGAGATAACCAAGTGTAATGGTCCACATACTTGTTGTCCTATAAAGCCTGAGAATTTCAACTTGGAATTTGCAGCAGAGCAGATTGAATGTCTGATCAGGGTACAACCTACACTAACCATTGCAGAATTGGTAAGTTGGTGGTTTGAGAAATTCGGCTACGAGGTTAATACTTCTGAGATGAAGGAAGCTAAAAAGGAAGTGATTAAAAAGTTATATGGAGATTGGGATCAGTGTTTCAGAGTATTGCCTAAATTAATGGATGTGTTTCAATCATCTAATGGTCTAGTTGTGGACTGGCAATACGATAGTTTTCCTAACCGTGAATTTGCATCTTTCCGTGGCGTGTTTTGGGCATTTTCTCAGTACATTGAAGGGTTTAAACACTGTAAGCCTCTTTTAGTAGTGGACACTAAAGACTTGAATGGTAAGTACCCTATGAAACTGATGATTGCCTCGGGAGTTGACGCTGAAGATTACTATTTCCCGCTTGCATTTGCGGTTACCAAAGAAGTGTCTATCGATAGTTGGCGTTGGTTTCTCACTGAGATCAGAGAGAAGGTAACTCAAAGGAAAAAGCTTTGCCTCATCTCCAGTCCCAACCCGGACATACTCACTGTTATTAATGAATTGTGGAAAGAACCATGGGCTTATCACAGGTTCTGTTTGGATCATTTGAGCTCCAAATTCGATACCGTGTTCCAAAACTGTCGTCTTAAGAGCCTTATGAAACAAGCTGGATCAACGAAGCAGGAAAATGAGTTTGATTCCCTCATGGAGACTATTAAAAAAGAGAGTCCAGAAGCTTGGAGATGGTTAGACCAAATGCCTTCACATCAGTGGGCTCTTGCTCATGACAGTGGTCGAAGATACGGAATCATGACAATAATGAGAGAAAATTTGTTTCAAAGCTTTTGGTCTCTTGGTCTGCCAATGACTGCGGTGATACTGCTTCTGTTTGATGAGCTAAGATTACAGTTTCACCAAGGGATTTATGATAGTCGTCGTAGACTTAACCGCGGAGAAATGTATACTAAACCTGTAATGGACAAGCTTGAAGAGTTCAGGACAGTTTCAGTTACTTACAATGTAATGCCATTAGACGATAATGCGTTTCAAGTCACACAACCATTGCAGAAGAATGGATGGATTGTTCAGTTGAAGGACTCCAGCTGCACTTGCGGAGGGTTTCAAGTAAACAAGTTCCCATGTATGCACGCTCTAGCGGTCTGTGAGAAGCTCAAAGTGAATCCTTTGCAGTATGTAGACGACTGTTACTCTATTGAACGGTTATACAGAACTTACACCGCAGCTACTTTCAATTCTGTTCCAGAAGTATCAGCTTGGCCAGAAGCTTCCGGAGTTCCAACATTGTTCCCTCCTGTCCTTCCATCACCACGGTCTCCAAGTAATGTATCAGGCAAGTATAAACAAAAATCTACTCCTCACACTATTCAGAAGAAGAAGAGCTCAATATTTCTCTAGTTTCTTTAGACATTTTGCAAGTAGGACCAGACTGGTTCAGGTTAAGGTTATAGTTTTGTATCTGAGACATGGTGTGTTACTATTTTGGTATAATGGCCAAAAATCTGATACCATAAGATCAAAACATTCCATACAAATCTAAATCAAAGTCAGAAGAAAGAAAAATATCAGAACAAAGAAAGAAGAAACTAGTTTTTGGTTTCAACAAGCCATGGAAAAACATTTGTATAGCTTCTTAGGTAGAGCCAAAAGCAGTTTCAAAATGCACTGATGCTGTCCTTCCTAATTTCTCCTCTCTATATCAGTAACAAAACCCCGATAAATTACTCCGCTTATCGACTAGACTGAGACAAGACGAAATTATCTATGCCACGGTTAGCGAATCTTGTATCGGGCTTACACTGTTTCTCTAGCATCTATATGAAGGAAAGCTTTGATGAAGAATCTTAGAAGAGTTGAGCAGCCATTTTGAACTTGTTCTGTTTCCACTTAGGCAATTTGTAGAAAGCTTCTTTTGACATCCCAAATTTCTCCTTAAACTCTTTTGATGAAAGGTAAGTCTGCATTCAAATACAATTTTTAGATAGATGCTTTCTTTCTTTGATCAAGAACATTTCTATTGTTGTATTTATTGAATGTGCTTTACCTCTCTCCTTGTTACATCAATGTCAGCAATGGGGTTCATCGAAGTTGTTTTGAGGCGTTCATAAGGATATATTGGGAAGCTTTCCTCGTCCTCGACTCCTTCTTTAGCATCTTCATGTATTGTCAAAGATGCTATTTGGATGTTCATTGAGTTCTCCTTCTCTATTCCATTTTCCTTTGAGTTGGATTTTGGAGTTGGAGACTCGCGTGTCTTCAGGCTCACTTCTCCCACTACAAATACTCAAAAAAGCTCAATACTTAAAAAACTCCCAATGAAAATGTTACCTAGCATTCATTACCTTTGATTGAACTAGGAATTAAAGGTTCTTGAGGCTGTGTTTTTACTCGTTCAAATATAGCGCTGCGTATAGCTATAGCTGAAGACTTAGGAGCCAACTTAGCGTTATCAGGAGTAAGAGATCGCGGGTAAGTTCTTCTCGTAAGTGAGGGAGGAGTTGAGAGATTTCTAGCACTCGGGTTTTCGAAAGCAGCAGCTAATGCATTAAAAGCTGGAGATCTGCCTCTGACACGGAATCTTTCTGGACTAAAAGACATGCTTCTTGAACGCTGATGCGATTTGTCAGGAACACTTGTACGTCCTCCATATGTAGCCGGGGATCTTCGTCTCGGCTTCTAAATACAAAAAAACAGAACAATGAAATATTTAATCTTGAGCGTTCTTGAATGTGAAGCTGACAAATAGAGTCCTACATTTACAACTGGAGTGCTTCCATTTTTGACAATTGTGAGTTTCCTTTGAAATGAATTTCCATGCATCTACAATAACATCAAGAAACACCTTCATATCGAGCAAGATCTTGTTCGAAAACCGGATAATGTTTGTACGACTTACATATGCTTTTGATGAATCCCAAGAATCGAAAAAACGAGTAAAGAAAAGCGGCTCATGACCTTCCATGATAACATATATAGGTGCCTCATTGGATAAGTTCTCCAAGAGGAAATCTTCTCCGATAAATTTCTAAGCGAAAAACATCAACTAAATGTGAGAATTCAGTATAAGACAGATGCAAACAAGCGCGGCGTAATCTTAGTAAAATGCTTACCTCTCCAATGAATAAAGCTTGCAACTTATTGTAAGGTTCAACTTCTTGACCAACCCACACAAATATCTCTGAGTGGCAATCTATGACAAAGATATCTTCAGTCATCAAATCATCTTGTGTAAAGTTATATATCTCCGTCACCTGCGGTTACATTACAGAAAAAAATTCAATTTTACATTTTCACTTTGCATAAATTGTTACACGAGTGAGTGAAGATATATATGTAAAAACATTACCTTCAGATTTCCTAGTATGATTTCCATTTCCAACAATGATATACATAAGAACAGAGTTAGGATTAAAATAGAAGAAAGATGATGAATTTTGATCGAATGTACCGTTCGTGAAAGTGCAAGCGAACAAATGAGGATCATTCTCGGATTCCCTTGCGGGTTTTTGGCTCGGATAGTCTGATTTTCCTCCTAGAAGCTCCCAGAATTGTTCAGATTCTGAGCCTTCTCTTTGTGCTCTTGTTTGTAGATTTGGCTGCAAAAAAAGATCTACTGCTTTAAGATACACTTGAAATAAACAAGATTTACCAAGGACACATAATGTAACTTACCTTGATAACATCGAGCTGCCTTTCTACGAGTTCTTGGTCAAATGAAGCTGCTAGATTACCAGACCAAGTGAAAACCGACGAGCCATTATGTAGTATGTACCAGTATGAGGAGTTCAAAGATGAAGCAACCTGTTAAAATGAATCAATCATGAAAGTTGAGCTAGTAACCGATAATTCAAGCCGTGTGATTCAAAATTTGTTAGAGTTACTTATAACATTTCAGGGTTTTAGACTGATGCAACAAACGAAAAATCAATCTCGACGAGGCTCTAGGTGATTTACTAGAGGTTCTTAAAGTACAATGAACAAGAAAATCGACCTACCGGGTCAACTTGGACTGCTTGCATATTCTCTGGACCAAATCCTTGTATCCGAAACAAAGCCAAACCATTCTCGTTGTATGTATCATCTTGAACTTCTTTCTCTGCTATGTGTTTCTTGTAACCATTGCTAAGACCACCCTGAAAATATTTAACATATCAGAAAATGTTCATAAATGAAAGTAAAATCTGCAGTTTGTATTATAATAAGATTCAACCACCTTGAAAACAATAAAGCTTTGCATTATCACAAAGAATTGAATAGGTTCTTTTCCTTCATAGATGCGAGCCTAAAGATAAGAAAAAACATGAAATTTAGTTACATACTAATCCAACAAAACGGATAGTATAATACAAATGGTTAACAAAAGATAATTTTACTTGAGCCGGCACAAATTTCATTGCTTCGACCATTTTGATTGCCATGTAGACAGCAGAAGATCTTTCTTCCTATAAAATAACCACAAACACCATTTAGAAACTTGTATAATCATGTTTTCAATGTTGAAATTAATCACACATTCGTGATACTATTGATAAACATTATAAGCTCTACAATAAAACAGAGCATTTAAATTACCTCTACGCTTTGTGCGCCGCACCATGTTCCTATAAGAACATGATCTTTGTATTCCCCGGGATAAGAATAATGGAATATGTAACAATCTCCACTGTAGAATTTTGACTGTTCAGCAGCTTGAAGGAGAATCTTCTCCTGACCGTCCACTCGCCAAACCTGTTTCAGAAATGCAGCCATTATACGATATACAAAATACGCATTTTCTATCCGTAAAATACAATGTTAGGAAAATAGAAACATACTACAACCAAACTGTATATAATAATCTCAAAAGCTTAGTAGTACCTGAAGATTTCCTCTGCAATCGATGTGAGCTTGTGGCTCTTCTTTAGGAGGAGAAGCTTTAAGTAGGCCGCTTACATTTACCCCTTGTCGTTGTAAAAGTGCTACAAATGACAAAGAAACATGCAATATAGTCACATTTTAAGTATTGCAAATAAATCAAATTTGTGAAAACATTTTTACTTACCAGCAACTCTGCCTCTACCACTATCTAACACAGTTGAATTAGTTTTTTGAGCCCAAGAATCAAACTTTGATCGGAATGGCACAGTTTCAAAGCCTTCTATTATGCGGATAATCTGCGACTTTGGCCTTTCGGATGAACAACTCATTTCCTGCATGGTACTAACAATATCAGCAACATAAAGACAGAACATTCTTTTTTCGATTAGGGAACTTACTTCTGCAGCTCTGCTTGCACTTTTTCTGCCATCAAGAGAAGTATTTCTTCCCATCCAAACAAATACTTCAAATCGGCAATCAAGAATATAACACTTATACGTATCGAGCATCTCTTGTTTCAGTGAATCACCTTTAACTTGATTTGCATGTCCCTTCTCAACACTTGAAAGACACAAAACCAAATACATAAATGTTAGTGGGAGGTAAGTATGGTTTCAAATGAAACTAATATCCAAAAGGTGTATAAGGAGAAGAAATGTTACCAAAATAGTTTGGTGATATCGGAATAGTTAGTCTTCTTCTCATCACTAACAGTTTTTCTAGGAAGCGGAGCGAATCCACCAAAGAAACCCCAAAATTCTCCACTTTCAGCATCAGCCATAAGCCTCCCATCCTCTGCAAGAAACAGTACGCAATTAGTCAAAGCAACGATATATATCTCTATACCATTAAGCTTATGTTATGTTTAACTAACCAACAGTAGCAACTTCACATTTCCCATCATGGTAAGTATCTTTGATGTACTGTACAACTTCTAATGCCTTTGCTCTCTCTTGGATTATAGCATTTGAGCCATTAAATTGGAAAATCTTCGCCATTGTATCAAGAATAAAAATGTCATCGTGGTTTAAGGAAGTCCTAGCAACCGGAACCTGTAATCAACCAACAAAGTGAGATGCAGCAGATCAACAGAGAAAACAAAATGAAGTTTCTTGCCTCTTTCACATGAACAACATGTTTTCCTCTGCAGGCGAACAAACGGGTCTTATGTTCTTCAGCTTCAACATGATTAAATCCTGATGCAACTCCACCTTCTTGAGGTATGATACATGGTTTAAAATACGACAAGAATTTCTCGGTTTCATTGCCTTGAATTTCTCGATATTGAACAGCGCGACCTCCAAGAGCAGCATCTAATTCAACTGTCTTAACAGCTGCAGTTCCCGCTTCATCCTAAGCATTATAAACTCATTTAAGCTACTCTTCCTAGAAAACTAAAATGTATTGCAAAACGTAAAACAGAGTTTTTACCTGAGAAGTATCTTTACCAAGCCAGTAGTGTATATCATGGCGCAAGGCACCAGTTTTTAGCGCGGTTGTCTTGCCATAAAAAGATTATTGAGTAATACTCAATGCAAAGAACACCATGTAAGAAAAACCGCGATAGAAACAAAAGTATGTATATGAAGATATACCTTTAATACTATGTAAGAATCTCCTGTAAAAAACTTCCCATGAAAAGACTTTGGAGCAAGGACAGGGCGGAAGCTTTCGATTCGCCAAATTTCAATCCCGCTAAATCATTGTCAAGGAGATTGATCTTTATAGAAGCTAGAGGTCAATAGTAGTACAATAATCCAAAATTTCGCAAACAAAAGGATACGCTTTCTGTCCAGCTCCTTGAAATGCTGGATCTAAATCTCTCATGGAAACTGCCATACTAATCAGCTTTTATCTCTTTTTTTGACCTCACAACACTAACCTACAAGTTAATGTCGTTATATCATAGCGGTCAAGTCCTCAACACACACATCATTACCGTTCTTTAGCATTTATAATACCAAATGAGAAATAGAGAAACCAACAAAACAAGGAACATAGGTTCAATGATCTCAAATCCAAAGAAATGCTGACATAACTATTTAAGTCGAACCCGAAAATTCAAAGGAAAGGAAGAACATTCATTATACAATCACTAAACTCAACATTTCTATCAACACTATAGTATCAACAAACCTAAGACAAAAGATCAAAGATTGATGACACAAACAGTAATCAGCAACTAAAAAAGCAACTGAGAAAATTTACCAATAAAACTCACCTTTTTTAAAAGCTGCTACTTAGCTAGATCCAGTATGAAGGAGAAAGCAATTACAAACTCACAAATTTTTAGTAAAGATGATCAAAGCAGAGATAAAAGGTAAAAATTGAAGCTTTACTTCGAGAGATAACACATAGAAACAAATTAAAGTCTTAGAAAGAGAAAAAGAGAGAAGAGGTTGGAGGGAATGATGAGAAACTTTATAACTAAACCTACAAAATCAAATAAAATTTATTAAATATCATTTCTAGGTTCTGATCAAGAAGAACAGATAACAAAATCAAATTTATTATCCAAATTAATTCATAGAGTCTAACTACATACGCCTCTGATTAAGAACAACAAGGGACAGATTTGAGATACAAAGCCATAAATTTTTCACATGGGGAATTAAATTTTAAAACTGTTTTAGGCGGGTTATATAAATTCCCCTTTTATTTTTGCCAACAGTCAGATAATAAAATTATTTTATTTCTCAATGTTTTTTAGTGGCAAAGATATGTTTATTTCCGGAAGTCAAAAACGATAATCTTTGATATTTCGAGATGTTAGATCTAGTATTAAATTATGTAGATCTTAAAACCTTATATTCTTTCATCTTTGATATTCCGTTTTTGTCGTAAAAAACTTATTTAAAAAAATATATTAAGAATTGCAATTTTTAGTACAGTTGCATCTTTTCAAAAATATTTAGTGAAATCACGTATTTTTGAAAATAACTGCTTTATAGTTATTTTTAAAAATTGTGTTTTTTTTTTTGTCAAATCGTAAGATCGTGTCTTTTCAAAATATTTTGTTAAGCGTTTTAAATAAACGCTTTATCGTTGTTTTGAAAAGATATGTTTTTCGAATTTGTAGGATCGCATCTTTTCGCAAATATTTTGTAGAGTCGCCTCTTTAAAGGGGTTCGATTTCAAATGTGGTGAGATCGATATAACGAGAAAGTCAACTTACCGACATAATCATAGCAAGCCTACAAAAGCCTAATCTGAGTTTAGGTCCATAATGACATTAAACCCAAATACAAAACATGCTTATAACAACTGTGCAAATCCGACTACCACACTCTTTTTGAAAAATTCGCTTTACCTTGATTATTGCTTAGTCTTCATAAATCCAATTTGGATGATCTCAATTTAAGAATTGAGAAATAATCATGTTTTAAAATCTATTAAAAATAACTATAGGTTTATATTCGCATGTATGTTATTATGTAGTTTGGAGGTTTGAATCCAAGTGTCAAAAATACTAAAGTAACAGCATGGAAAATAAATAATGCGAAGAAAAGTAAATCCAATAATTCTAATCAATAAACATATACAAACAACCACCACAAATATTTGAACATTTAACAAGTGTTAGAGATCACACAAAGTCTAAGAACAAGACCACCCTTGAGAATACGTTTAGGTACATAACCAAAAGCAAATTAAAAATATAAAACCTGCTCCGCGACGGAGAAAGCTGAGATGGCGTCTCGGTTAACATCGTCGAGAATGACGATGAGGGAAGCAATGAAGGCGTAATCGACGTTTGGAGAAACCGTCACCGAGAAGTTGTCCTTCCCAAACAACATGCTCCGAACACCGTCTTTCTTGTCCATCTGTTACAAAAATACATTCGTTTTCATTTAATCATACACCAACCAAGTATTTAAGTGTTTTGGTCCAAAGGTCAAAAAACATGGGCAAGCTACCAATTCATAAATACATAGAAAAGGTTATATTAACAAAATATCTATAATTCAACCCCAATCGATTAAAACATATCGATGCTAAACCTAGAGGAGCTTACTTGGGCAATAATAGTGTCGGTTTCACCGGCGTAGACAATACAAGAATCCTCCGACCAGGTCCCTTTGACTTTGAAATCACATATCTTCTCATCACTATTGTTACTCAAGAACACATCAAGTTTCGTCTTAAACTGAACCATCGACGTTTTCTTCACCGTGTACAATAGATTACGTTGGTCCGTACTCCCTCCTCTAAACACTTTCCACCTCTGATGCAAGGTCCTTATCTGCAACAACATATTCAATATAATACTTCAAGCTAACTATAGTAATATATATAAGAACCAATTGTGTGTTTAATCATGTATTGACCTTCTCTCTGAAAGTCAAGACCGGATATCCAGAACCATCCAACAAGATCCTCTTGTCGTGAATACCGAACACGGGGTCGTTCACCTTGAACAACATGTTACCATTAACGTCCGTTATTTCGAAGTTACCGCTCTTCCACTTCAGCAACTTCCTCACGATCGCCATATTTACAATGTCTGGTCCGCAGAACTTTGGATCCACGATCATTACGACTGGTTGTGGAGGCTGAGGAGCCCACGGGCCAGTCCCTGGTGGGTAAGCGTACACACAAGGTTGCTCCATTCTTTTCCTAAATCTCAAAAATGGTATATTTGGTTTTGCTTTGATGAATTATTTTTTTGGGTTTGTTTGCCTGGTTGTGGTTATGCTGAAGAGATAAGTGTAGGGGATTTATAAGAAATATAATGGGCATTTATGAATTAGTATATATATTTGGATTTTTTAGTCATCAAGGAAATAAACTAGATTACTATGACCCGGTTATCCAAGTTGGTAATGAAAAGTTTACAAAACAAATATCAGAACTAGCTAATCGAGTACCATTCGCAAGCCTGTCGACTTTGAAATTTAGAATGCGCGGAATATGCCAAGGGGGAAAAAAAGAAAACTTTGCCTTTAACTTTTATAATTTTTCTATGTGGGCTTTATTGGCCACTCCATCAATATAGACACTATCTTCACCAATTTCGAACCATCTATTCCAAAATAAGCCGCTGTCTACTTCACGTCGATCATGCATTGTATGTTGACTTTTAACCTTTTGTACTAAGAGAAAAGTATACGAGCAAAGTCTACGAGGATATGTATTTTTTATATAAATTTTTATTTGCTTGAAGAATATTATATGATTGTGAAGTTAAAAAAATGAAATTTAAAGGATAGTTGTTAAATATAAATATTTCATATATATATATAATCAATTTCCATTCCAATAAAAGAACTAAAAGAATCATTACCAAATCCACGAAAGGGGCAATGTGAAATCAGCATGGAAACTTCACCCAAGGTTCATTTCCTGTTTCAAAAATGTTTTAGAATCGAAAACGCGAAGAAATGCGATGGAAACCTATTTCTTTAAAATATCGATTTGGAAACGCATTGGAAACGTGATTCTTCATTTTGATAACACGGTTTTTGATATTTTGAAAACATAGATATCTGTATGTTATTTTTAATAAGTTTAAAAACCTAATACGAAATATTCATATTCTCTGTTTTCTCTAATCATTTACTATCGTAAAATAGAAATTTCGAAGAGTAAAAAAGATAAGCATCTAAGCAAGGTGCTTTTCCAGTAGCTTTGTTACTGATAATTGCAATCGTATACATAACAGTGTTTTGTTGAAATCGGAGATTCTATTCTCCTTTCAATTGAAAATGGTGTTTACATATAGAAATTTTTGTTCCAAAAGAAATGGAATATTTTGTCAAAAGCAAAAAATTACATATATATAAATTAAGACATACAATCAAAATGCTATTTCAAATATTTTCTTTCGTATGATTTTGATTTTTGATCTTTTTGGTTTCATGATATGTATATGTATATATATTTATATTTATTTGTATATATATATTTTATATACGTTTCTAAAGCAAACCCCTTTCCGATTAGGGTAAAATACAAAATTGCGAAAATAGAGGGAAGAAACAAAAGTACGAAAAACTGAAAACACAAACACATTAATCAGTGATTTGTTGTTCATTATCACATACGGTACAAGACATACAACATTAGGATTTTTAGTGGAAAGTGTCACACCCAAGATTCTGGAAATGCATGGTGCATTTTTAAGAATATGAGGTGTCTGCGGAGAGGCTAAAATGAATTGTTCGGTCATTTGTCTTGAGAGAACTTCAGAGTTCAGCGTGTTTGAGCTGGAGGAATCGAAAGATGGGTGACATACTCGGAAGTCATTTCCAATACCGTGCGAATGAGACCAAAACACAGGAAAATATTGCGTGGTGATTGCAGGGCCAGTAATGATGTATTTCGAGCCTCCCGGATTAACACACCGACCGTCAGAAAAATCTCGGCCCGTGGACCGAAAAGTGGGCTTGGGGTCCACATGCAGGGCGGTCGGGACGTTATAGAGAGACAATAGTTCGCATGAGCTTATAATCACATCGACATGATATTAATAACATGTAAGTAGGAGATGTTATGAGGAGAAAGGGGTTGTCAGATTGGAACCGCATACCTGTTTGGCGAAAATACAAATGCTATTTATTTCCATATTTTGGAAATGTAAATTTGATCTCTATAACTTATATATACAGTAAAACCTCGATAAATTAATATTCGATAAATTAATAAACACCATAAATTAATAAATTATCCCGGTCCCGAGTCGGGTCAATGTAAAAATCAACTCAATTTGATAAAATGATAAGATAATAATTTTTTTGAAACTCCTATGTAAAATACGGTCCCAATAATAGCATAAATTAATAATCATATATAATTATGTATATATATATAATAATGTACTAAACATGGTTTTAGTGATCTTTGTTTTAACTTAAAAATGAAAATCTCATTAGACCTTACCATTAGACCTTATCTTTTAATTTTAGTGTTACATCAAAAACTTTTATAATTGTTTTTTCGGTCTTTACCATAAACTTGTAAAAATTCTAGGCAAAATAATTGATTCTTTATAATAACACTTTCTAAATGTATCCATAGATTCATTAAATTCCATAATATAACATTATTCGAAAAAATAAATTAAAAAGAATCTTACCTAAAATGGATTTCTCTCTATAAATTAATAATTATTAATTTATCGATAAAATAATATTCTCTCTAAACTAATAAATTATCCCGGTCCCAACATTATTAATTTATAGAGGTTTTACTGTATAGAGTATAAAACATACAATTAATCAGATACATTTTAGATTTTTATAAATTTTATCAGATAAAATTTATGTATAACAGACTACAGTGTAATAATATGTTTGTATAATATACCAATCTAGATACATACAATACAAACTCTATAAATTAATAATTACCATAAATAAATAAATAAATTCGGTCCCGAATTGGACCAATGTAAAACTTAACAAAATTTGATAAAATAATAAGATAATATATTTTTTTGAAATTCATATGTAAAATATGGTCCAAATATGACTTAGTGATTTTTGTTTTCATTTAAAGTTGAAATCTAATTAGAACTTATCTTTAACTTTATTTATTGCATATAAAAAACTAGGATTGATAAAAAAAAAAAGGATTGTTTTCTCGTTATGTATCCAAAATTACTAAAAAAATTTAGATAAAATTAGTGATATTTTAGAGAACAATTCTTGGGTTCACCCATCCTTATTGACCAACCACAATTTAGTTAAAGACAAATTAAATTAAATTATTAAAATAACCCAAAATTGAATTAATCGTGGGGCCAGTCATGATTTCTTCAAACTTATTATAAAGCATGAACTTTGTCAAACTAATTCGACGAGGACTCACATCTAATGAACTCAAGCAACTGCTCAATAAATTAATAAAAACCTGGACAGAAATGAATTTTTATCAAACTAACCGAAAACTGTTGGGGTCGGATTTCACCCGCTGAGCCTCGACCTCCAAAGTTATGATGAGCAACGCGCATGTTTCAAGCAAGCAAGAGGTAATATAACCCCTAGGTCATTTCACCCACAGAAGAAGGTGAAGACCTCCTGAAAACCCCTAAATCCTTTGAACCTTCTACCTGTTGAAGGAACCTTCGAAGTGGTCTTCGTCTCGGGAGGAGCCATGATGCAGCGTCGGAGAGGTCACAGAGCCAGCAGAAGGCGCTGCAGAGACGAAGACTGCCTGGCACCGATGTCACTGAGCAGTGACACCGATGACAGGCAGTGGTGCCGACGTCACTGCCCAGTGACGCCGATGTGCCTGGCCTCATCAGCATCCAGGCAGTTGACATCGGCGCCTGAGCCTTTCCATCGGCTTCAGGTCCTTCAACGCCCGTCAGAACTTCAGCAAGGGTTCCAGAAGGTTCAGCATGTCAAAGCCCAGCAGCGAAGCCCACGTAGGCTCGACCGACATAGGCGAAAAAGGCAATCCCTAAGGGTTTAGGAAAAAGGCCTAGCCGACTTAGGGGGTTATATATAGGAATGCAGAAACACTTGTAAAGAGACATTCACAATTTTTATCACACAAGCAATACAAAGCAATTACAAACCCTAATTTCTCTCTGCTCATCATTGTTCTTCATAGCTTATCTTCAGAAATCTCTGCTTCCTCTCGAAACCCTTACAAATCTAATTGTGCGAATTCCGGCTTCCACAATTTGGCGCCGACTAAGGGGATCTAGAGACTTTCTTACACAAAAAAGCTACGTAACAACTCAAAGATGGTGAGCGGCGAAGAGAACACGTCCCGCAGAGAGAACCGGGAAAGAGAACCTTTGGTCGAGGCTACTGCTGCCAAAACCCCTGCTCATGGTGACCTACCCGAGGTGAAGAAGATGCTAGAAGACTTCCTCACCGAGCAGAAGAAGCAAGCCAAGATGATCGAGGAAAACTCAAAGGAACTCAAAGCTCTTTCGCGAAGAAAACGCGAAAGACCCAACACGGCGAGACTCAGGGCGCGCGTCGACCCTCAACGCCTCGACTTCTCAGCGCCTCGCACTACTCAGGGAAACCCAGAGGACCTACCACCACCACCACCACGTCGGGAAACGGACAAGTCTCCCGAACGCGTCGTGGATATCTCTGGCCAAGAAGAACCAGCTCCTACAAAGCGTGCACGCGCGGAAGGTGCAGAAGGCAACAGACAAGAACCACGCGCCTCTGATACTCGAAGAGCGTCAGGCTCTTCCAAGACAGAGATCGTGAAAGAGACCTCGGAGTACACCAACTACTCTAGCAAAGAACGGTACAAAAAAGAGCAAGAGCGTAGAGCGTTCAAACGCTCTTACGCTGCAGAGCTCGCTGCAGTAAAGGCTCAGATGGATCGGGTAACCTCAGACCTAAAGCGTACCCAATCGCAGATACACCACGGAACGGGGAAGGCTCCTGCCATCGCTCACGTACTAGAAAAAGCAAGGAACACACCCTTCGACAGTCGAATCGCGAAGACAAAAATCTCCGACCCTGGAAGAATCAAGTTACCAGTCTACGAAGGAACTACAGACCCTTCGGATCATCTGATGGAATTTGAAGTGGCCCTGGGGAGAGCAAACTTTAAAGAAGCAGAAAGGGACACCGTCTACTGCAAGCTGTTCGTAGAAAGTCTCAAGGGGCCTGCCCTTCAATGGTTCTACAAGCTGGAGAAGAATTCAGTTCACACTTTCCTCCAGCTTTCTGAGTTGTTCGTGCAGCATTACAACATCTTCATGGAGCGGAAAATCTACGACTCGGAACTATGGAATAACAAACAAGGCGAGACCGAGAGTCTTCGGTCTTTCATGACAAGGTTCAAGAACACGCTTTCAAAGGTTGAAGGTATCATCAACAAGTCAGCCCTAGAAGCCTTGCGAGGAGCACTTCGGTGTCCATCTCCATTCTGGCAAGAGATGAGTCTCAACACGCCAACGAAGATCCAAGACGCTCTGCACCGTGCTGCTGACTTCGCTCGAACCGAAGAAGAAGTCCGTGCTAGGAATGGTGTGAATCCCGCCTACATCCAATACGAGGGAGGATCCAGAGGGGTCCATAACTACCAAGTGGAGTCGTCGGGTTACGAAGAACCGAAGGAGTATGACGAAGAGTTATACTGCGATTTCCACAAGGAAAATGGACACTCAACTGCAAAGTGTCAGGAGTTGGGGCAGCAGCTCATAGCCAAACTGACTGAAGGCACATTGAAAGGCAACGTCAGCCTGTCAGACTTCAAACCCAAGGAGAAAGCTCCTGCCAACACCGAACAACAAGTGGATACTCCCATGCGCCAACGTCGCGATGATGGCATGGAAAACGAGGACCAACACGAAGTTATGAACATGATAATGGGAGGCTCGCAGTACTGTGCTGACAATGAGACTGCGATCAAAGCTTACCAATGCCGCGCTAACGTCTGCGCGAACATATCAGCACCTGCAAAGCAAAGGCTTTCCAGCGACCCTATCACCTTCGACGAGCAAGACACTGAGGGTCTCGATCAACCACACAACGATCCTCTGGTAATCAACTTGACTGTTTACGACTTCAACGTCGCTCGGGTTCTTATTGATACAGGAAGCTTGGTGGATGTCATCTTTAAGAAAACACTTGAGCGAATGAAGATTAACCTATCCACGATCAAAGGGAGGCCTAAACCCATAACAGGTTTCTCTGGCGAGCCAACTATGACGATGGGAACAATTCGCCTTCCCGTCCAAGCTGGCAACGTTAAGAAGATGGTCGACTTCACCGTCTTCGATCATCCAGGAATTTACAACATGATCATGGGGACTCCTTGGCTCAACCTGATGAGAGCTGTGCCTTCAACATACCATTTATGCCTCAAGTTTCCCACACCCATCGGCGTAAAAACGAAATGGGGCAACCAGAAGGAGTCTCGTATGTGTTTCATGGCAGAGCACAAGCTGAGGAACACCGAGAAAAAGAAGGAGGAATCTTCACCTCAAGAATCACGAAAGAGGAGAAGGACCAGTTCCGAACATGTCAATGATTTGACCAACCTTCTACAGCAGTTACAGCTCGCAGAAGCTACTGAAAACGCAGAGCCAACGCGTCTGCAAGTAGCAAGGTCTGCAGCATGTCACCACCGCGAGCCTACATCACCGAAAAACCTCCCAAACCACTCCCTAGTGGTTTGCAAGGCACTCGAAGGGTACTGCCACTAGTACCTTTTGAGGCCTCTGGAAGGAACTACGAGGCGACTTGATCCCTGCAAAAGGGTACGTAGGCAGCTTGTCTCCGGACGAGTTCAGTTGCCTTCCTCCGTAAAAGGAGGGGGGAATGGGGTACGTATACTCGTATACTCCCATCCTTTACTTCCACCATGCTGAAAACATCAAACATCCTTTTCTGGATTTATTAGACAAGTCTCGAGCACTTCGTCTACGTCCTTCTCAGGATTCACTTGACACAAGTCTCATAGACTTCATCACTTACATCCTCTATGGATTATTCAAAGCCTTTTTCAAGCAAGTTCAATCCACTGTCGTTGTTGTTGGCCACAGCAACAATGTGTGAACCTGAACACATTGACATCCATCATCGGATCCTAAGCGCGCTATATAAGTTATAACGATCAGTTTCTGGGCTTTTGAGCCCGGCTGATTCTAATGTTCAGATCCTGGGCTGTTGACCCTAGACGTTCATTCAAAAACCCAACAACAGCGTTGGTAAAAAGCAGCTGCCAATGATTACTTAGGTTTATACACCGAATAATCATTCAGAAAACCCAATAACACGTTGGTCAAGTCAAAAGGTGTGATCGCTTCTGAACAGACGTGTTCGGAAAGCACCGCCATTCTACAAAACCCAACAACAATGTTGGTAAAAATGGAAACCCAACAACAAGCGTTGGTAGGAAAGGACCACAAGCGCACTTGCGATTTTGCTACTCTACAATCAAAAGCCCAACAACGACGTTGGTACAAACAGCCAAAGGCGTTTCAAGTGTAAACGACCATCAACTTATACTAAAGGCTTGGTCAGCAAAACAATTATCATTACTCTTATGATCTATCAAAGACAAAACAAAAAAGGCATAAAACGAGAAAGTCAATCAGTCATCGATTTCCTCGTCACCATCCTCATCGTCGTCTGCCTCGACGTCGTCTTTGTCTGTCTCAACGTCGTCGTCTGCCTCGACGTCGTCGTCGTCTGCCTCGACGTCGTCTTCGTCTTCCTCGACGTCGTCGTCTGCCTCGACGTCGTCGTCGTCTGCCTCGACGTCGTCGTCTGCCTCGACGTCGTCGTCGTCTGCCTCGACGTCGTCGTCGTCTGCCTCGACGTCGTCGTCGTCTGCCTCGACGTCGTCGTCGTCTGCCTCGACGTCGTCGTCGTCTGCCTCGACGTCGTCGTCGTCTGCCTCGACGTCGTCGTCGTCTGCCTCGACGTCGTCGTCGTCTGCCTCGACGTCGTCGTCGTCTGCCTCGACGTCGTCGTCATCGTCTTCCTCGACGTCGTCGTCATCGTCTTCCGGGACGTCGTCGTCGTCGTCTTCCTGGACGTCGTCGTCGTCGTCGTGCCTCGACATCGTCGTCGTCCTCGTCTGTCTTGACGTCGTCGTCGTCTGCCTCGACGTCGTCTTCGTCTGCTTCGACGTCGTCGTCGTTGTCTGCCTCGACGTCGTCGTCGTCTGTCTGGACGTCGTCGTCGTCTTCCTCGACGTCGTCGTCGTCTGCCTCGACGTCGTCGTCGTCTTCCTCGACCTCGTCGTCGCCTTCCTCGACGTCGTCGTCATCGTCTTCCTCGACGTCGTCGTCGTCGTCGTCGTCTTCCTCGACGTCGTCGTCGTCGTCGTCGTCTTCCTCGACGTCGTCGTCGTCGTCGTCGTCTTCCTCGACATCGTCGTCGTCGTGCCTCGACATCGTCGTCGTGCCTCGACATCGTCGTCGTCGTGCCTCGACGTCGTCCTCGTCTGTCTTGACGACGTCGTCGTCTGCCTCGACGTCGTCTTCGTCTGTCTTGACGCCGTCGTCGTCTTCCTCGACGCCGTCGTCTTCCTCGACGCCGTCGTCGTCGTCGTCGTCTGCCTCGACGTCGTCGTCGTCTGCCTCGACGTCGTCGTCGTCTGCCTCGATGTCGTCGTCGTCTGCCTCGACGTCGTCGTCGTCTGCCTCGACGTCGTCGCCTGCCTCGACGTCGTCGCCTGCCTCGACGTCTTCGTCTGTCTCGACGTCGTCGTCGTCTTCCTCGACGTCGTCGTCGTCTTCCTCGACGTCGTCGTCGTCTTCCTCGACGTCATCTTCCTCGACGTCGTCGTCTGCCTCGACGTCCTCGTCGTCTGTCTCGTCGTCGAAAAAAAAAAAAAAAAAAAAAAAAAAAAAAAAAAAAAACGGGTAAAGGCTTCTCTTTCCCTCAGCGGATACCAAAAATCTTCAGAGAAAATTTTCATTCTCGGAATTCATCTGTCCCGTTGCGAAAAACATCGTTGACGTCAGCAAACGCAACGCGGAGTCTTAAAATCTCCGGAAAGAAAAAAAAAAAAAAACTTAAGTACGGATGTCATTGACGACAGTAGACGCTATCAGCTCTCGCAAGCAGAGCACGAAGTCTTAAAATATTCGAAAAACGGAAAACAACGTTTACAGTGTTATCAACACTAACGACTCAAGCCTACGACATCATAACTTTGAACAGCTAAACTCGACACCCAATGGTCCTTAAACTCGACACTGTTATCATTAACACTACCGAGCTGGGGGGCTAACTGTTGGGGTCGGATTTCACCCGCTGAGCCTCGACCTCCAAAGTTATGATGAGCAACGCGCATGTTTCAAGCAAGCAAGAGGTAATATAACCCCTAGGTCATTTCACCCACAGAAGAAGGTGAAGACCTCCTGAAAACCCCTAAATCCTTTGAACCTTCTACCTGTTGAAGGAACCTTCGAAGTGGTCTTCGTCTCGGGAGGAGCCATGATGCAGCGTCGGAGAGGTCACAGAGCCAGCAGAAGGCGCTGCAGAGACGAAGACTGCCTGGCACCGATGTCACTGAGCAGTGACACCGATGACAGGCAGTGGTGCCGACGTCACTGCCCAGTGACGCCGATGTGCCTGGCCTCATCGACATCCAGGCAGTTGACATCGGCGCCTGAGCCTTTCCATCGGCTTCAGGTCCTTCAACGCCCGTCAGAACTTCAGCAAGGGTTCCAGAAGGTTCAGCATGTCAAAGCCCAGCAGCGAAGCCCACGTAGGCTCGACCGACATAGGCGAAAAAGGCAATCCCTAAGGGTTTAGGAAAAAGGCTTAGCCGACTTAGGGGGTTATATATAGGAATGCAGAAACACTTGTAAAGAGACATTCACAATTTTTATCACACAAGCAATACAAAGCAATTACAAACCCTAATTTCTCTCTGCTCATCATTGTTCTTCATAGCTTATCTTCAGAAATCTCTGCTTCCTCTCGAAACCCTTACAAATCTAATTGTGCGAATTCCGGCTTCCACAAAAACCAACGATTGATTCAACCAGCGCCCGCCCTGGATATTGCTTGGCTTCAATCTAATATTTTTTTTTGTCCATTTAACTACAGAAGTTATATTTTCAAATGGAAAATGACAGTGGAATGGAAAGAAACTCAAACTCATGACACTATATCACTATGAGTGGCGGATCTAGAAAAAATTTCCATTGGAGGCAACTATATATTAATATAAAATATTTTAAAAATATGTATTTTTTTTAAATAAGAAGGCAAAAAAACCAAAAAATGTTAGAAAGTAACCGTGATTAATAGTAAGTTACGGTTTATAACTACTTAAAACATAGATTCCCATCAAATTATTGGTTGAATATTCATATTTTATGCTAGTTCTTTATATATGTTTATTTCCGGAAGTCAAAAACGATAATCTTTGATATTTCGAGCTGTTAGATCTAGTATTAAATTATGTAGGTAACCAAATAACCATAGTTTAATACTAGATCTTAAAACCTTATATTCTTTCATCTTTGATATTCCGTTTTTGTCGTAAAAAACTTATTTAAAAAAATATATTAAGAATTGCGATTTTTAGTACAGTTGCATCTTTTCAAAAATATTTAGTGAAATCACGTATTTTTGAAAATAACTGCTTTATAGTTATTTTTAAAAATTGTGTTTTTTTTTTGTCAAATCGTAAGATCGTGTCTTCAAAACACATAAAAACAATACAACTTAACAACAAACATCAAATATATTATACTTATCTATAAAATAAAGCGAAGTCACAAACTAGAGAAAAAAACATCACAAAGTGAAGAAAAAGAACACACTATGAAAACTATAATTAAAAATCCAAATCTATCTTATTAATAATAAAAAAAAGTAATCTCAAAACAAAGTTCAAAAAGTAAGCTCCAAATAAAATTTTAAAGAAAACGAAAAGAAACAATCAAAAAGTTAAACAACTTTTAATTTATGTTAGTTTGGATCCAACCATAGCGCTCTTCTACGGACATATCTGCGAAGATATCTTTCATTCCTAATGAATAGATAAGAGTAACCGCTTTAACTTGGTACACCGGTCCAAATCAGGGATCTCTTTCATAGCTTCCCATACATTATTTTTCTTCTTCTCAGCTTCTTTTTGTTCGGCTTCCAATCTACTTTTTTCTTCTCTTTTTTCAGCTTCTTTTTGTCGTCTCTCTTCTCTTTGCTGTATGATATCAAGAATCTTATTACTCATTGTGATCATAGGATCATTGCTATCGGTCTTCAGTTCCTCTGAATTATTGCATGCTTCCGATCTAGATCTTTTTCTTGGACGAAGCTTCTCTACAGGATTCTTTAGATTGCTATCTAAGAAAGGGGATGCATCATCAACGTCATTGATGCTCTCATAAAAATTCAAGTTGCCTTTTACTTGACTTTCACCAACTTGTGGATTTTGTTGCACTTAGCTCTTTTATTGAGAACCGGTAATATTTTGTTTTCCACCGTTGCCTTATTGATTGAACCACTAGCATCGCGCCATCCTTTTTGAATTGCGCCATCAAGACGCTAGTCTCATCGGGAGTCCACAGATTTTTTTTTTTTTTCTTGTTTTGGTTGAACATCATCCATTATAATCTTATTTAAAAATTAATAGTTAGTATAAAACCAAGATAGAGTGATTTACGATATATAAATTCTACTATTGGTTGAAAAGATAAAACAGAACACATGAAATATAACACAAAAAATCTAACGTTGACTACATAAAAACTTAACAATAAAAAAACAAGCAAACCTATCAAAATATAATAGTTAAAGTAAAAAGTGATTACCTTGTGTCTGAAGAAGAATGGTGATGGGTTATAGCTCACGTAAATGGTGTGAACAAATTAGCTCACGTCTTTTTTTTATGGTGGTGTCTCATGTCTTACTAAAAGAAAAACATGCCTAAAATGAATCCTAGAATATTGAAAAAATATACTATTTGAACTTTTTAGAAAAAACTATGAATATATACTACCTTAGGTGGAAAACAAATTATTACAAATCCATAAGAATCAATACTAATCCATGAGAATGATTTATAAAAATCCATGAGAATGATTTATAAAAATCCATGAGAATCAATTGTAATATATGAGAATAATTTTTAAGAATCCATAAGAATTGATAAAATCTCACAACTTTTAAAATTCATAAATTTTACATAATCCATCAATGAATAAGGGCCCCAATCCATATATATTTGATATCCCATTTTGGTCGTAAAAAACTTATTTTAAAAATATATATTAAGAATTGTGATTTTTAGTACAATTGCATCTTTTCAAAAATATTTCGTGAAGTCGCGTATTTTCGAAAATAACCGTTTTATAGTTATTTTAAAAAGTTGTGTTTTTTTTTAAATTGTAAGATCGTGTCTTTTCAAAAATATTTTGTTAAGCGTCTTTAAATAAACGCTTTATCGTTATTTTGAAAAGATATGTTTTTCGAATTTGTAGAATCGCCTTTTTAAAGGGGTTTGATTTCAAATGTGGTGAGATCGATATAACAATAAAGTTAACTTAGCGACATAATCGTAGCAAGCCTACAAAGACCTAGTCTTAGTCTAGGTCCATAATGACATTATACCCAAATACAAAACATGCTTTATAATAACTGTGCAAATTCGACTACCACACTCTTTTTGAAAAATTCGCTTTACCATGATTATTACGTAGTCACTACAAGAAAACATATGATTAAGGACAAAAATTAAAGACACTTTACTTTCGTCGCTATTTTCCGGTGTGGTTAAGACATATATAAGATATTTACGGGGAGTCATCGTATTGTTGTCGTTAATTACCGACACTTGAAATTGTCGATAACTAATGTCATTTTAACGACAACTTAACGATATTTACATATATTATGTGGTTATGTTGTGGCTAAATGAACGACGTAACTATGTCGTTAAATAGTTACGCTATAACGACAATGCCAAGTCATATATGCACAGACAAAAACACGTTACAAAGCTTAAGACCCATTTTTTTTTTTTACGACACCACATCATTTGTTTAGTTTAAAAATCAAATTGAATATAAGGCCCAAAGCCCAACCACCAATTCCCACCCCACGTACTAGTGTTGTTTCTACGGCAGAGTCGGCACCATCTATAGTGTCTGGTATGGGTGCTCGTATTATATCTCCGAGGGCAGGTCGTGTCCAGACACCAATCGCAGCCCCTCCTACTCGAGTTGGTTATACAAGGGATTCATCGCCATTGTCTTCCTCATAGACTCTTTCAGTGAATGCAGAAGATGATGAGGATAGAGTTCCAGAGACAGAGTCATCAGACAATATTTTATCACGGATGACTCTTGAGGATCTGCTTCTCAGCCCGGGTCGCCAGAACATGTTAAAGCTGGTGCCTCCTTCGGACAATGCACAAGCTGAAAGTGGTGCATGGTAATTATAATACTTTTCAAGTCCTAATGTATTTATATACTTTTTAGTTTCTTTCTATTCCTTAACTATGGTAACTTGTCGTAGGTTCAACTTAAATCATACGGTTGCAGGGCAGATTAGGGAGATTATGGAGGCTGATTTCGGAGGATTGTATTACAACATGACTAATACCCCACTTGAAGTGCAAAGGCGTTGGTTTAAGTCATTTGCAGTGAGTTTTTTAATTTTAAGTTTACACTGAATATTGTTTATCTTTAAAAATAATCGTTTAAATCTTTTGTAGTAACGTTTTAATTGGGAGATCATTCACACTGAGATTATCCGAAAGAAGTTCAAGACGCAAGCGGGAACGCAACTATGTGGTTTAGTTTCTGATTGGAAAAGAGGTATGAAGAAACCTAAGTTTATGGGAAAGACTCTCTGGGGAAAATTCCTTCTCCACTATCAGAGTGGAGACCACAAAGTTACGAGTGATAGGAATACTAGGGCGAGGAAGTGCAATACATCTCTCCACTGCACAGGGCAAAAGTCTTTTATTCGACGTCGTCATGAGATGGTAAATTATTTCCAACTTTAAAAATTGCTAACAAACAATTATAATTATGTTTTAGCGGGATGAAAATGGTGAGTTTCCTTCACACGTTGAGCTCCTTGAAGACACACACAAGAGGAAGTTGGATGGTGTTGTCATTGATCCAATGACGGTTGAAATTTTAGAAAAATGTAACAAGAAGGCTGAAGAAGTGTTATCTCATAAGCAAGCATGTGAGGATGGATCTGGCCAAATACAAGAACTAACTAAAGATGAGATAAATGCTCTGTTTAAAGAGGTACACCTTTGTTTTCTAAATTACATAAATTATACATTTATGGATTTGTGAGCTTTCCCTCTTGCTTTTTATTTCCATTGAGTTGGGTGATTTACACTACTATATTTTCTTTTGTTTTATGGACAGACCGTACCAATTAAAAGAGGGCGTTGTTATGGTATGGGTTCAGTTTCAGACTGTATTATGGGTTCCTTATCTTTCACTCCGAGCCCCGTGATTACAACTCTTCAAACGCAGCTCCAATCCACTCAGGATGAGCTTCATGAGACAAAAAATGTCGTGAAATACATAGAAATGTTATAGAAAAGGTTATATTAATAAAATATTTATAATTCAACCCCAATCAATCAAAACATATCGATGCTAAACCAAGAGGAGCTTACTTGGGCAATAATAGTGTCGGTTTCACCGGCGTAGACAATACAAGAATCCTCGGACCAGGTCCCTTTGACTCTGAAATCACATATCTTCTCATCTCTATTGTTACTCAAGAACACATTTAGTTTCGTCTTAAACTGAACCATCGACGATTTCTTCACCGTGTACAATAGATTACGTTGGTCTGTACTCCCTCCTCTAAACACTTTCCACCTCTGATGCATGGTCCTTGTTGGGTATGCATTTGGTATAAAACCCAAATACATCATGAGTTAAGGTTCAAAAGGAGAAACTCCATCAGAAGGCCCAAAAGGAAGAATATCATGGGTTAAAACTAACCATGATTAGGTTCCCCAAACCCACCATAAAAGCACTATAAAAGGAGATGAAAAGAAACAAGAGAAGGAGGTTGGACCAAGGGACAAAGGATTTACATCTTGGATAATTAATTAGATTTCGCTTAAGCTCGAACTCGACCCGAATATTCTTGTATCGGTTCGAGCCCCTTTTGTAACTTGATAAGATCAATACAGCTCTCCAATTCGGTTCCTAAGTATATCACGAGATTATTCGACCTCCCAAAACAATAGAATTCATTCAATCCTCGTTTCCGAGTTCGACCCGAACTTAGATACAACATTTGGCGCGCCAGGTAGGGGAAAAAGGATATCTCTTACGCAGAATGAAATCGAATCGAACGAAAAACGAGCATGGCAACCCCAATGCTCAGGCGGAAATTCAAGAAGTCACACCCCGGGCTACATTCAACACGCAAAGCCCGGGGCCGGACCCGGAGACAAGTTCGCATCCTCTGAGGCAAGACCAAGCACGAGCAAGTCAGGTCGAACGAACACCGGTTTGAACAAACGAAGGAGAGCTCAGTCTCACGGACGTAATCGGTACGATCCTGAGTCACGTCAACCAGTAGGAGGAGTCAAACCGAAGAATTAACGAACGCCTCGATCTATTGACGTCGATCTATCCATCTCGCCCCGAGCATGTCGGGGCGCCACGTCAAAGAGCCGCTAGCGTGATACCGTCCATATTTGATAGGCTGGGAGGCGCGAACACTCTACCAACCCCCGCCAATCCTATTGCCGGAAGTACAGAGGTCTCGCGCCCCGTGCGGCCTTCGGCCCTGTCCAGGCTCTCCGGATCGAGGGAAGACCAGGACGATCGAAACGAAGATTTTCGAGACCTGAGGGAGAAACTCAGGACGATGAAGTCACAGGTCCACCAGGCGCTAAGCTCGGCACCGGAGCTCGACCGTGTAATCGAGGACGCGCAGCGCACCCCTTTCACTGAACGGATTACATCCGTCCCAGTTCGGGTCACTGGGAAGCTTCGCATTACAACCTATGATGGGAAGACCGACCCGAAACGGCACTTGACAGCATTTTCGCACGCTATGAGCCGACAACACTTCCCTACCGATCAGAAGGATGCGGAGAACTGCCAAACCTTCGTCGAATACCTGGACGGCCCAGCCCTGGAATGGTTCTCCCGTCTCGAACCGAACTCGATCGATGACTTCCTTCAACTGTCATTCACATTCGTCAAACACTACTCATTGTACTTACATGATACCGCATCGGACTCGGACCTCTACGACCTCGAGCCTCAAGGGTCGAAAGAAACTTTAAGAAGCTACATGGATCGTTTCAAGGCGGTCCTCTCAAAAGTAAGCGTCCCAGATTCGTCGGCGATAAGCGCGCTAAAACAAGGCTTATGGCACGAGTCAGAGTTCCGAAGGGACCTCGTGCAGCATAAGGCACACCGACTCGACGACGTACTGCACCGCACGAGTGGTTTCATTCGCGTCGAGGAGGACAAGGCAATGAATTCGAAAATGCACCCGGCACTCAAGCCACCAGCACCTAAACCCAAGTCAGCAAAAGAACGAATCGAGGATGACTATCAAGAACCCCGACAACACTATGATCAGGATTACAAGGCTAAGCTCCAGGTGAACCAGGTCGGCTCGACCAACCAATCGAATCAGTCGAACCAGGGGCAATCCAACGAATGGGTGCGAGGCCAAGATGCCAAGGACGGCCAATCCTATTGCACCTTCCACAAGAAGTACGACCACGCAACTTCAGTATGTCGCAGCCTGATGAATGTTCTGTTGGGCAAGTACAACAAGGGCAAAATAACGGCCGAATCGCCCCAAACTCAAGCAGAAAAGAACGAAGCGCCAAGACCCGAACTCGAACAGAGACCTGTGGGAAACGCGAATCCCCCAGTCGCTCCGAAGAGACTCAACAACCAGCAGGTATCCCCCGAAGCACCCTCAGCCTCGAAGAGGAAGGTCCTGATGATCATGGGAGGAGCTCAACTCATGCACGGGTCGATTCGATCGCTCAAGCAGCATGAGAAGATGGCAATCCAAGCGTAGTGATGCTTAGTGCGAGCCGAAGTTGACATGCCGATCATTTTTTCTGAGGCCGATACGAAGGGGCTTGCTATGCCTCATAACGACCCCCCTGGTGATCGAACTTAGGGTAGGAGACTGCGACGTATCTCGAGTCCTCATCGATACCGGGAGCTCGGTCGATATAATCTTTAAGCAGACACTCGTAAGCATGGATATCCCCGAGAACCAGATCAAGCCGAGCGTGAAGCCCTTGACTGGATTAGATGGCGTCACCACAATGACCATCGGTTCGATCAAGTTGGACGTGTATGCAGGTGGCATAACTAAGGCAGTCAAGTTCCTCATTGTGGATCGACCTGCAATATACAACGTGATTATGGGTACACCGTGGCTGATTTCGCTTCGAGCCGTGCCATCAACTTATCATTTATGTCTGAAGTTTCCCACTCAGACCAGAGTATTCACTATACGAGGTGACCAGAAGATGGGTCGAACGTGTTTCGTTACAGAGCAGCAACTAAGGAGGGTAAGCCTGCACATCTCAACAACGGAGCTGTCGCACGCCTCGGAGCCAAGATAATAAGTATCTGAGTCGGTCACGATCGAGCCGTCCCGTCCCGAAAGATGCGTCAGTATCGGAACCGAGCTGATTGACCCGATAAGATCCGAGCTGATACAATTTCTCTCGAAGAACGCCGAAACCTTTGCGTGGACGGTCCAGGAGATGAAGGGAATAAGCCCCTCCGTCACGAGCCACCAATTGAACGTCGACCCAACCTTCAAACCGGTCCAGCAGAAACGGCGGAAGCTCGGTTCGGAGAGAGCCAAGGCGGTAAATGAGGAGGTAGCGAAGTTGCTGGACGCGGGCTCAATTACCGAGGTACAATACCCCGAATAGTTGGCAAACCCGGTCGTAGTCAAGAAAAAGAATGGCAGCTGGAGGGTCTGCGTAGACTTCACCGACCTGAACAAAGCCTGTCCCAAGGACAGCTACCCCCTCCCCCACATCGATCGAGTCGTGGAAGCGACGGCAGGAAACGAGTTGCTGTCATTCATGGACGCTTTCTCAGGTTACAACCAGATCGAGATGCATCCGCACGATCGAGAGAAGACCGCATTCATTACAGAGTGTGGAACATACTGGTACAGGGTTATGCCGTTCGGTCCGAAGAACGCCGGAGCGACCTACCAAAGGCTCGTAAACAAGATATTCGCCGAGCAGCTCGGCGATACAATTGAAGTTTACATAGACGACATGCTAGTTAAATCGGAAAAGGCGGGCGACCACGTCGAGCACCTTAGGTCGTGCTTCGAAATATTGAACCAATATGGCATGAAGCTCAATCCGGCGAAGTGTACGTTCGGAGTGACCTCCGGAGAGTTCTTCGGTTACATCGTCACACAGCGCGGGATCGAGGCGAACCCAAAACAGATCGCAGCCATAGCCGATCTACCTTCTGCAAGGAACAAAAGGGAGGTGCAATGCTTGACGGGTCGGATCGCAGCCTTGAATCGCTTCATCTCGAGATCCACCGATCGAAGCCTACCCTTCCATCAACTCCTTCGAGGCAACAAAAGCTTCGCCAGGGACGATAAGTGCGAATCGGCCTTCCAGGATCTAAAGCAGTACTTGGCTACCCCGCCAATCCTCTCAAAGCCTGAGCTGGGCGAGACCCTGTACCTCTACGTATCAATCACCGACGCCGCAGTTAGTGGAGTACTCATTAGAGAAGATCGAGGCGATCAGAAGCCGATCTTCTATGTCAGTAAAGCACTCGATGGTGCTGAATCTCGATATTCGACGCTCGAAAAACTCGCGCTAGCCGTCGTTATGTCGGCTCGAAAACTCCGACCTTACTTCCAATCCCATACGATAGCGGTCATGTCGACGCAACCGCTCCGAGCTATACTGCACAGCCCCAGCCAGTCAGGACGGATGGCACGCTAGGCGGTCGAACTGAGCGAATTCGATCTGGAATTTCGAAACAGAACAACGGCTAAGTCTCAAGTTTTGGCAGATTTTGTCACAGAGTTACCTCCTAATACCGAGTCGGTTGGACGATCCGACATTTGGAACCTGTACGTGGACGGATCGACATCTTGACACGGCTCAGGGATTAGAATTTTACTGGTGTCACACTCCGGTGATATACTCGCACAATCCTTTCGACTCGGATTCCGAGCCTCGAACAACGAGGCCGAGTGGGAAGCCCTGATAGCAGGCCTAAGGCTTGCAAAGGAAATGGGGGCGCAACGCATACACGCTTTTAGCGACTCACAGCTAATGACGAACCAGCTAAATCACGAGTATGACGCTCGAGACGATCGGATGAGTGCATATTTACAGCTAACAGAGAAAATCATACTAGATCACTTCGATAGTTTCCTCCTCTCCAAGGTGCCTTGCGCCGAGAATTCCAAGGCAGATGCGTTGGCATCATTAGGATCAAGCTCGGGCATCGAACGGCATCGAACTATCCCTGTTGGAATACTGCCAGACCCCAGCATCGAACTCCCTCGAGGCCAGAGCAGTATAATGAGCATCACGGAGCTCGAGACGGAACCTGAGCCTAACTCCAAACCAATTTCAATACCTGGAGCATCGACGTCGAACGCCGACTGGCGCGAGGAAATCATTAAGTATATCACACAAGGAATCGTACCAGAGGACAAGTGGGCAGCTCGACGCCTCAAAACTCGAAGTGCACGGTACGTCATGCTCGAAGATAAATTGTTTCGATGGAATGCAGCAGGGGTCCTACTTCAATGCATCGCGGGAGGCGAAATCTATCTAGCCCTCGCCGAGACGCACGAGGGGGCTGGAGGAAGCCATTCAGGTGGTCGAACTCTCGCCCTTAAAATTAAAAAGCTTGGGCTCTACTGGCCGACAATGCTCATAGACTGCGCGAACCACGCGCGATGCTGTGAGAAGTGCCATCGGCACGGCCCCATGATCAAGTTACCAACCGAGCCCCTAACCACGTCCGCCGCCGCTTACCCCTTCATGAGGTGGGCTATGGATATCATCGAACCGTTCCCCAAGTCGCACCAAAAGAGGTACGTCATAGTCATCACCGACTACTTCACAAAATAGGTTGAGGCAGAGGCGTACGCAATGATTCGAGCTAACGACGTTCAGAATTTTGTTTGGAAATTCCTTATATGTCGGCACGGTTTACCATATGAGATCGTCACGGACAACGGCTCGCAGTTCATCTCCAACACATTCGAGGCTTTCTGCGCGAGGAGGAAGATCAGACTCAAAAAATCGACTCCTCGGTATCCGCAGGGAAATGGCCAAGCCGAAGCGACCAACAAAGTAATCATCAGCGAGCTCAAGAAACGACTTGCTGAAAAAAGAGCCTTTGGGCCGACGAGCTCGATGGCATCCTATGGGCGTTTCGCACAACTCCGAGACAGTCGACAGATCGAACTCCTTTTTCCCTCGCCTACGGGCTCGAGGCTATGGCACCCGCCAAAGTCAACATCAATAGCCTTCACAGAAGCACCATGCCCAAAAACCTCGAGGTGAACGAGATCGCGCTCCTCGGTAACCACGACTTCGTCGAAGAAGAACGTGTCCAGGCATTGCTTCGTATTCAGAATTACCAACAACGAGCCGCCCAGTACTACAATCGTAAAGTACAAGGTCGAAGCTTTGTGAAGGAGACCTCGTGCTGCGAAAGGTATACGAAAACACCAAGGAGTATCACGCCGGTAAACTCGGAGCGAATTGGGAAGGCCCGTATCTCATCTCAAAAGTCGTTCGACCCAGCGTTTACGAGCTAATGACACTTGAAGGCGTCACAATCCCACGGTCATGGAACTCGATGTCCCTCAAACGATACCATTACAACTCTCAACCAGTTCCAGTCGCATCGGTTTCAACGCCTCGAGTCATTTAGAATATATTGTCTATCAAAAAAAAAAAAAAAAAAAAAAAAAAACTATATATATATATATATATATCAAACTCAAGACTCGACTCGAACTACGAATGGCTTGATCCCACCTCGGGTACGTAGGCAGCCTTCTCGAAGGTCTAGCTATACCTAAAAAAAGAAAAAAAAATAAAAAAAAATATCAAACTCAAGACACGACTCGAACTACGAATGGCTTGATCCCACCTCGGGTACGTAGGCAGCCTTCTCGAAGGTCCAGCTATACCAAAAAAAAAAAAAAATCATCGAAGCCCTAGCCAGGCCTCGATCACTACAAAAGCGCGACACTCTCATAGTCGCTTCGATTCCCAACGAATCGAATTCAGGTCCACTTCGACCTGACCCAAAAGCCGGGGCCGGACCCGCACGACTCCTAAGAATGCCTAAGAAGTTAAGCCGGAAACTGCCCGCACACTTAGCCGCAAGACGGATCTCACTCACATAAGCCGAGCCCAGGCTCGCACCACAGGACCCAACCCCCCATCGAGCATAAAGGTTGGGCCTGAATCTCAGACATTCAGTGTCAGGCCTGAGCTCGGATCGAAAGATTGAGCTTACAACGGCTCGGCGCCACGATCACATCAAACTCTCGAATTGGGACAAAATGTTCGGTCTATCTAAAAAGCGGCTACGTTCGAGGGTGGAAACGGAACGAGCAAAAAATAACACTTAGGAGTAAAAGTTTCTCAGATTAAAACCAGAACCAACAGTAATAAAGCATTCGACGTAATATTACAACTCGAGCCGTGACGACTCGATAAATAAGTTCAGAAAGAAAAAGAAAAACAAATACATAGAAGAAATCCCATCGATCACAAGCGATCTAGGAAGCAATCTCTAGGTCTTCGAGGTTCGAATCAGCGAAGAGAGGAGCGATCAGCTCTCCAGTGGCAGCATCTATTGCAAGCTCCTCAACTGAAATGGGCGCTTCGATCGAAGCAGGCTCCTCGGTCGCAGCAGTCTCTCCAGCATCGCCCTCCGCCTCGCTCTGATCACCAAAAAGCTCGACCGTGAGCGGATTCACATCCTCCGCCTCGACATTCGCTGCCTCCTCAATCTCAGCAATAGTAAGGGCATGAGTCTTTCCAGCCACCAACGATCGACCATCGACCTCGCTTTTCTCGGCCTCTTCGTCAGAACTGTCCGAAGAAGAGAAATCAAGTGCTACGCTCTTCGTCGGATCGGTCTCTTCGTCATCGGAAGAATCAGTGGGGAGAGACGGGAGGAGGATCGAGTCCGCCTCAGCGGTATATGAAGCGAGTCAAGCCTCAAGCTTCTCCTTCTTGGCCGTATCGATCAAAACTCCGTCCTTAGATGCTTTCTCCATCCTCCTGATGGCTCCAACCACTTGACTAGCTAGCGATGCGAGGCGATCAGCCTCGGTTTGGGCCCTGCTCCTCCCCTCCATGATCTCGATGCTGCGTCGAAGCTTATCCTTGGCTTTCTTCTTAACCTCCTCAACGGCTCGAGCCACATCATCTTTCGAGGAACTCCTAAGCCCCGCAACCTCTCCCTCGATTCGAGACACCTCCTCTTTCTTCGCCTCCTCCGCCTCGGCCAACGCTGAGGTCAAGGCATCGACCTTCGAGCTGAGGTCATCTTTGCTGGCAATCAGCTCGCCATTCATCTGCTGAGAATGATTCAGCAGGTCATTGAGCTTCGCAACTTCCAACTCAGCCCTCGTTCGAGCCTCCTTCGATCGATTCGATTCGGAGACCAGATCGCCGTTTTGGGTATTGAGCTTGCGGTTCCTCTGATCCAAGTCATACCGCGCATCAGAAAGAAAGTTGTAGCCAGCGAGTATCTGCACAAGGATCGAACAAACGAGGTAAGAAAGTTTCGATCGAACTCGAATCAACCATACTTAAAATCAAAAAGAAAACTCACGGAGATGGCCGACATGGCGAACCGCGTATCCGGGTCGCTGGAAGAAGAGTCGACAGCAGGTGGAGAAAGGAAGTCAGGACCGCCTCGCACGCAACGGACGAACTGAAGGCAGGCTAAGGGGACTTGGGAAATATGCTTCCCCCCTCCTCTGAAGTCAAAAACAAAGTCAAAAGGAGATGAGCTCGATCCATCACCATCCCCCACACGAACAACCGCGCCAGCACATAGGTGATCGACCTCTACTGGGAGACCAACAGTATTAAATCGAGCCACCTTCTCGACTCGATCCCCAGATCCCAAGGCCTCATGGGCCGATCTCTTCTTTTCTTTGATGGATTTAGCCATCTCCCTCTCCTCATCTGCGCGCTTCTTCTTCTTCGCTTCGGCCTCCACCCCCTTCTTCTCTTCAGCCCTCGTCTTTTGCTTAGCCACCTCCTTCTGCCGCTCCCTCTCGAGTCGAGCCTCTTCGGCTCGCCGACTCTCCGCCAGCAATCCCCCCATCAACCCTTTACCTCGACCGTGAGTGATCGGAGCCTTCTCGGGTCGAAGACCCTCTCTTACGACTGGGGGATCCGTCCTTGGAAGCTCAAACTCCTCATCCGAGTCCACCACATCGAGGTTCAATTTCACCATCGAAGACTTCTTTGGTCGAGTCTGCACGGTTGCAATCTTTTTCTTTGATGGAGTCTAACTTTTCTTTCTTTGGCTTGAACTGGTCTTCTTGTTCGAGCCCTGCTGAGCGTCAGGAGAATTATCTTCCAATGGGAGGTAGAAGTCACCTGCAAAAAGGAAGGATTAGAAGCGAGCCTGATACGAAAGTAAAAGACGATCGAGTCATTACCTGTCGAAAACCGAGGATAGCTCCGAGCGATTCGATGAGATAGGAAGTCGGGCCAGTGACGGATATGTTTCTTATCCTTTCGAAGAAGCGTGATAATCGAATCCTTAGGAGTCTTCCGCTTCACAGGTTCAACTGCACAAAGGCGAAGAGATTAAATTCAGTTCAGAAACTTGAAGAGCTCGATTTCGGTCTTACCAGGTCGAAAGTTCCATCCGGCTCGAATCGGCCTACTAAATTCCCCAATCGTTCTTCGACCAATTTCCACATAGAAATACCTCGACCATCGGTGTCTGTTAACCTGGCTGTTGTGCTCCTTTACGAGTTGATAACCGCCCCGAGGGGATACGTAAAACCGACCCGAATTTCCTATAGGGCTAAATGAGGATATCTCCTCGAACTCGTCGAGATTTACTATTCCACCATGCTCGGCAGCAAGAACCACCACAGCCATCATGGTTCGAATCAAACCATGCGTCAATTGAGAAAGAGAGATACGATGTCGATGACAATATTGGAGCAGTAGCCTCGGTATTGGGAAGCAGAGCCCCCCATTTTTGATGAAACATTCGTACACGCACATATACCCCGACGGAGGACTCCAGGGTCGATCATTGGCCTGGGGATAAACAATCGAGATTCCTTCCCATCCTCCTGCTGGAGTCAAAGCGTAAACACGGCTCGAATTCATGCTCGACTCGACGTCATTGGAATCATCAAGCCTGATTCCGTGTCCGATGCCGGGACCTGGGGATTTCGGCTCAGCATTTCGAAAGTCAATAAAACTCCCATTTTTTCCTCCGGAGGTGCCCTCGTCCGTTTCGACTCGATTCGATGTTTCAGATACTTTCGAGTCGCCCCCAGAACGAGCATATGAGGATCCATCGCTAGATGAATCTCCAGATACCTTCTGAGGAACATCATGGAATTGGTGCTCAGGCAGCTCGATCCTCAGGGACGACGCGTCCGATACATGCTGATCTGAAGGCCCAGCGAGAGGAATGCCCATCGGGATAAAAGTATCGAGTCGATCGTCCGATGCGCGAGCCAGGGTAACATTGGGATCGCATCAAATCCTTCTTCTAGTTAGCTTCACGGAAGCGCTTGAGTCTGAAGACATCCTTGACAGTCGAAGAACGATTTGGGATTGCTGCTAAACGGTTCAAACACGCAAGAGAAAATTCAGAAAGAAATTTACCTTTTTCTTTTTTTTTCACAGACGGCTCGATCCAAAGAAAATGTAAATGACGAGAGAAGAGAGAAGAACTCCGATATTTATAAGCAGAGGGGAGAAGTCGAACCGACATCGACAACCGCATCTCCCTACCAATCAGAAGAAATGGGCCTTGAAGCAAAGCCCATTAGCTTATCCGAAATCCCACGGGCCGAAGTCTTGGGCTGCGAAACTCAGAGGCCACGCGACGAGCCCAGCAGAAGAGATCCGAGGGCACGAGCTGCCCAATCGGCGTAAGAGTTCGACACCGACGGGCACGACCGATGCGAACCAAGTTGAACCTTAACTAACCACAGGGTCGATTCGACCTATAAAACCCAAATACATCATGAGTTAAGGTTCAAAAGGAGAAAGCCCATCAGAAGGCCCAAAAGGAATAATATCATGGGTTAAAACTAACCATGATTAGGTTTCCCAAACCCACCATAAAAGCACTATAAAAGGAGATGAAAAGAAACAAGAGAAGGAGGTTGGACCAAGGGACAAAGGATTTACATCTTGGATAATTAATTAGATTTCGCTTAAGCTCGAGCTCGACCCGAATATTCTTTTATCGGTTCGAGCCCCTTTTGTAACTTGATAAGATCAATACAGCTCTCCAATTCGGTTCCTAAATATATCACGAGATTATTCGACCTCCCAAAACAATAGAATTCATTCAATCCTCGTTTCCGAGTTCGACCCGAACTTAGATACAATAGTCCTTATCTGCTACAACATATTCAATATAATACTTCAAGCTAACTATAGTAATATATATAAGAACCAATTGTGTGTTAAATTTGTATTGACCTTCTCTCTGAAAGTCAAGACCAGATATCCAGAACCATCCAACAAGATCCTCTTGTCGTGAATACCGAACACGGGGTCGTTCACCTTGAACAACATGTTACCATTAACGTCCGTTATTTCGAAGTTACCGCTCTTCCACTTCAGCAATTCCTCACGATCGCCATATTTACAATGTCTGGTCCGCAGAACTTTGGATCCACGATCATTACGACTGGTTGTGGAGGCTGAGGAGCCCACGGGCCAGTCCCTGGTGGGTAAGCGTGCACACAAGGTTGCTCCATTCTTTTCTTAAATCTCAAAAATGGTATTTGGTTTTGCTTTGATGAAATATTTTTTTGGGTTTGTTTGCCTGGTTGTGGTTATGCTGAAGAGATAAGTGTAGGGGATTTATAAGAAAATATAATGGGCATTTATGAATTGGTATATATATTTGGATTTTTTAGTCATCAAGGAAATAAACTAGATTACTATGACCCGGTTATCCAAGTTGGTAATGAAAAGTTTACAAAACAAATATCAGAACTAGCTAATCGAGTACCATTCGCAAGCCTGTCGACTTTGAAATTTAGAATGCGCGGAATATGCCAAGGGGGAAAAAAAGAAAACTTTGCCTTTAACTTTTATAATTTTTCTATGTGGGCTTTATTGGCCACTCCATCAATATAGACACTATCTTCACCAATTTTGAACCATCTATTCCAAAATAAGCCGCTGTCTACTTCACGTCGATCATGCATTGTATGTTGACTTTTAACCTTTTGTACTAAGAGAAAAGTATACGAGCAAAGTCTACGAGGATATGTATTTTTATATAAATTTTTATTTGCTTGAAGAATATTATATGATTGTGAAGTTAAAAAAATGAAATTTAAAGGATAGTTGTTAAATATAAATATTTCATATATATAATCAATTTCCATTCCAATAAAATAATTAAAAGAATCATTACCAAATCCACGAAAGGGGCAATGTGAAATCAGCATGGAAACTTCACCCAAAGTTCATTTCCTGTTTTGAAAACGTTTTAGAATCGGAAACGCGAAGAAATGCGATGAAACCTATTTCTTTAAAATAACGATTTAGAAACGCATTGGAAACGTGATTCTTCATTTTGATAACACGTTTTTTGATATTTTGAAAACATAGATATCTGTATGTTATTTTTAATAAGTTTAAAAACCTAATACGAAATATTCATAGTCTCTGTTTTCTCTAATCATTGACTATCGTAAAATAGAAATTTCGAAGAGTAAAAAAGATAAGCATCTAAGCAGGGTGCTTTTCCAGTAGCTTTGTTACTGATAATTGCAATCGTATACATAACAATGTTTTGTTGAAATCGGAGATTCTATTCTCCTTTCAATTGAAAATGGTGTTTACATATAGAAATTTTTGTTCCAAAAGAAATGGGATATTTTGTCAAAAGTAAAAATTACATATATATAAATTAAGACATACAATCAAAATGCTATTTCAAATATTTTATTTCGTATGATTTTGATTTTTGATCTTTTTGGTTTCATGATATCTATATGTATATATATTTATATTTATTTGTATATATATATTTTATATACGTTTCTAAAGCAAACCCCTTTCCGATGCTATGCAGTTTAGGGTAAAATACAAAATTGCGAAAATAGAGGGAAGAAACAAAAGTACGAAAAACTGAAAACACAAACACATTAATCAGTGATTTGTTGTTCATTATCACATACGGTACAAGACATACAACATTAGGATTTTTAGTGGAGAGTGTCACACCCAAGATTCTGGAAATGCATGGTGCATTTTTAAGAATATGAGGTGTCTACGGAGAGGCTAAAATGAATTGTTCGGTCATTTGTCTTGAGAGAACTTCATAGTTCAGCGTGTTTGAGTTAGAGCAATCGAAAGATGGGTGACCCACTCGGAAGTCATTTCCAATACCGTGCGAATGAGACCAAAACACAGGAAAAGATCGTGTGGTTATTGCAGGGTCAGTAAACATGCATTTCGAGCCTCCCGGATTAACACACCGACCGTCAGAAAAATCTCGGCCCGTGGACCGAAAAGTGGGCTTGGGGTCCACATGCAGGGCGGTCGGGACGTTATAGAGAGACAATAGTTCGCATGAGCTTATAATCACATCAACATGATATTAATAACATGTAAGTAGGAGATGTTATGAGGAGAAAGGGGTTGTCAGATTGGAACCGCATACCTGTTTGGCGAAAATACAAATGCTATTTATTTCCATATTTTGGAAGTGTAAATTTGATCTCTATAACTTATATATATAGAGTATAAAACATACAATTAATCAGATACATTTTAGATTTTTATAAATTTTATCAGATAAAATTTATGTATAACAGACTACAGTGTAATAATATGTTTGTATAATATACCAATCTAGATACATACAATACAAACTCTATAAATTAATAATTACCATAAATAAATAAATAAATTCGGTCCCGAATTGGACCAATGTAAAACTTAACAAAATTTGATAAAATAATAAGATAATATATTTTTTTGAAATTCATATGTAAAATATGGTCCAAATATGACTTAGTGATTTTTGTTTTCATTTAAAGTTGAAATCTAATTAGAACTTATCTTTAACTTTATTTATTGCATATAAAAAACTAGGATTGATAAAAAAAAATAGGATTGTTTTCTCGTTATGTATCCAAAATTACTAAAAAAATTTAGATAAAATTAGTGATATTTTAGAGAACAATTCTTGGGTTCACCCATCCTTATTGACCAACCACAATTTAGTTAAAGACAAATTAAATTAAATTATTAAAATAACCCAAAATTGAATTAATCGTGGGGCCAGTCATGATTTCTTCAAACTTATTATAAAGCATGAACTTTGTCAAACTAATTCGACGAGGACTCACATCTAATGAACTCAAGCAACTGCTCAATAAATTAATAAAAACCTGGACAGAAATGAATTTTTATCAAACTAACCGAAAACCAACGATTGATTCAACCAGCGCCCGCCCTGGATATTGCTTGGCTTTAACTACAGAAGTTATATTTTCAAATGGAAAATGACAGTGGAATGGAAAGAAACTCGAACTTATGACACTATGTCACTATCCTTTATTAGAAGGAGCCTGCACCACTTCACTACTAATGTTTCTCGTATAAATTAAAACCATTAAGTAACCTCGGACTCCAAGCACAAGCTTTCCTTGTTTGTGTTCAGGGTCGGCATTAGATTCAACCAAATAATAAAATAGTAAATAAAGCATTAAGCATGTCAGCAGTTCGTTAAATAATTATGTGTCGATTTCGTATAAAGCTTTTAAACATTTTTAAAAATAATGTTTAATGTTTTGTTGTTAGTTATGCCAAACTTTTTTTTGAATTTTTTTGAGTTATAGAATAGTAATTTATTGTACTATATACTCTTTTTCATCATTTGATGTACTTATTAAATAAATTGAATATCTATACCTTTTGTATATGCATATCTCATGAATTTGTTTTAAACTTAAACAATTTTCAGTTGCTTATTTTGTAAAATCCAATCTACACGATAAATGATATTTCGAGCTGTTAGATCTTGTAACGCCCGTGAACCAAAATTTAGAAAAGAGAATTGAATTGGACCGAATGGTTTAATTTTAATTGTTCGGTTTGGTTGGTTTGGGTTAAGTAAACCCTAGGGCTTGAGTATAAAATAGAGCAGCCTCCGTTTTGTGCAGATAAAACGTGGAAGAAGCTGAGAAATTGAAAGAGAAGAGAGCAGGTTCGTTTGTGGTGGTTTGTAGAAAAGAATGGGATGAAAATAGTTCTGACGCGTTTTAGAAGAGCAGATGATCGAATAGCCTAATCTGTTTGGATTGGAGTGAAACTTTTAGGGTAAGTCCTCCACTCTTATATCTAGCTTTAGCCGAAATCGGATTGTCTTTTGGATGAGTATTCTGAGATTTATTGTTGTTTTCCCGAGAGAGGTTCGTGCAGAATTGGATCTGCGATCAGTCCACTTCGTGGGTGTTTTCCCGTCGAACCAGAAGGAGTTAGGAAACGATCTGCATATCGTTGGAAAGGTCTCGGTCTCACAATTCCATAGCAGGTTTCCGATCATGATTCTGAGGCAAAGGAGGAGAGTTGCCAGAGGTTGAGGTCTGAGGCAACTATTAGGCTAAGGTGAGTGCGTGACCATGGTCCCAAGTGGATGGAATATTAGGATTCCTGGTGTTAGGTTGATTGATAGTAGGATTATTGATTGATTGAGATGTTTGTGTGGTGCAATCGTTTGTGTATTTGTTGACATTTTATTGCAGGTGATCGTGTTTCCGCAGGCTTAGAATCGAGCCAGAGAGGAGATGACTCGATCCTAGCGTCACTGCGAGGTGGTGTCAATCGACATTCATGTGATTTTGTTTTGCTTGTTGTTTGCTTGTTGTGTGTTTGCCTGGTGTTTCATTTACCTTGGTAATTGGCCGAGTAGATGGGATGACCGCCTCACTGAGTATTTGTGATAATACTCACGCATCTCTTTTTGCCATGTGATGCAGGTAAAGGAAAGTGTGATCGTGGAATTATGGCTACGAAGAGGAGGATGATCTAGGGTCCCGGTTGTTTGGTTATTGTTTCCGTATTGTCGTTAGAACTGGCTAGGTTGTTGGTTATTTCTGGAATGTTGGGTTGTTGTCTAACTGGTTTTATTTGGTTTATTGTTATCCGCTGTATTTTTGTCTGTGTGATTTGCTTGGTTGTTGAGGATAGCATATATGGGAATGCTACTCCGAGAACAAAGGTTTATTGTTAAACAAAAAAAAAAACGGGTCGGGTCGTTTCAGTTTGGTATCAGAGCCCTTACGGTTTTAGGACGGGCTAGAACTGTTAGGATTGTAATTTAGTTAAATTGACAATTCTGTGAGTTTGGGGGTTCTAGATCATCTTCCTTCGAGCCTTCAAAGAGATTCCACGGTAAGTGTGTTTTATTGTTATTCTTTAGTGCTTAGCTTGTGTACTGTAGTTGCATGGTGTTAGCTATAGGCACTAGAGAATGTGGCCATGGGGGCCGGGGTGACTGTGGAGGTCAGGATGGTGGTCGGGGACCAGTGAGTGAGTCGGCTAGAGATGCGGCTCATGGTTCCATGTTTGAGACAGCGATAGATCTGTAGACGCATCAGGAGGGTCTGTGTATTAGTGCGAGTGCCAGTGGGAGTGCCTGTGTGAGAGCCGGTATGAGGGTTGTGGGGCCAGGGCTGGTACTCGAGCTGATGCTGGATTGGCTCGCTGTTCGAGTGCGCCTGCAGGAGAAGTCCAGTTGACGAGTTGATCGTCTGACCGATATGTGCAGTAGTTGTGGGGCGGGCACTAGTGAGTGAGTCTGCCGGGAGTGCGACTCAAAGTGTTGTGCGAGTGGCTGAGAGCGATCCGTAGACGTTTCATGATGGCTTGAGCGCCATTTAGACTGCCAGCGTGCAGCCAAGTGTGAGCGCCAGTGTGAGGGCTGGTGGGGATAGTGTGGTCCCAGGTTGGCTGTCGGGGGCCGGTGTGGGTCCTCGTGAGGTTGGTAGTGCGGGTGCGCCCGCGGGTGGGCTCTGGGTCGAGATGATTGTCTGGCGGATTGGCTTCAGCAGGTGTGGGAGCGGTTACCAAGTGCGGTGCCAGTTAGGCTCCAGTTATGCCACGAGTGGCAGAGGTGTGGCAGAGGTCTGCGGTTGTTGGTAGGGTTCCGTCTTATCTGCAGATAAGGAAACGGGTGCAGAGGATTGGTATAGGATTCTTTGCGAGTGGTGTGTTGCAGCTAGGAGGGTTCAGGCAGTGTTGGCCTGGGCGGACTTATGGGCAGAGTGTGATGCCAAGTTCTTTCCTCGAGAGGCTGCAGATCGTTTAGAATCGAGATGTTTGGAACTGGATCTCTGAGAGAGATCAATTCGTAGGTATGTGTTGGAGTTAATCAGCTCAAGGTTTGGGCTGGTTCATGCTAGTAGGAGCATGGAGGGCGAGGAGGCTGGAACAAGAGGTTCTTGAGAGGACTTCGATCTATGGAGGAGAATTTCTGGCTACGCATGGCCGGGCGAATGAGGTGGATATTCTGGTAGCGGGTGAGTTGATGACAGCGGACTTGGTGTATAGTCTAGTTGAACTGTATGATTGGATCCTGTGTATGGATTGGCTTGATCAGTACAGAGTTTATCTGGATTGTCACCGGAGTCGTGTTGTGTTCGAGCGTAGTAGGAGAAGGTTGGTTTGTCAGGGAGTGAAACCGACTTCTGAGAGTCTCGTGATCTCTTGGGTGCAGGTTGAGGCTATGACTGAGAGGTTGCGAGGCTTACTCGAAGACTGTTTTGCTGGCAGAGTCTATAGGTGAGGTTGCAGTGAGGGATATTCGGGTTGTCCAGGAGTGTGAGGATGTCTTTCAGTCGCTGCGGGGATTGCCGTCGTCGCGGTCGGAATCTCGCATGATTGTATTAGAGCTTGGGACGACACCGTTATCTAAGGCACCTTATAGAATGGCTCCAGCAGAGCCGAAAGAGTCGGTGACGCGGCTAAAGGTTTTCTTGAATAAAGATTCTTTGGTCGAGTACTTCACCGTGGGGAGAACCGGTGTGTGGTGTTGAGGAGTTGTGGTAGTTTCTGGTTGTGCTTTGTTTATCAAGGGCTTAACCGAGTCACTATGAAGAACAAGTTTCGCCTTCCGAGAATTGATAAGTGGTTGGATCAATTGTGAGGGGCTACTTGGTTCTTCAAGGTTGACTTGGCATCCGGTTAACACCAATTTCCTATTGATGAGGTGGTTGCTAGGAAAACAGCTTTCTTGACGAGTCATGAGCAGTGTGGAGTTAGTAGTGACACTTTTCGTGTGGACGAGTGCACCAGCTGCGTTTATGATGTTGATGAGCGAAGCCTTTCAGGAGTATCTGAATGAGTTCATGATTAACTTCATCAATGATATTTTGGTGTATTCGAAGAGTCTGGAGGAACATGAGGTTCATTTGAGGAGAGTTCTGGAGAAGTTGCGGGAACAGAAGCTGTTTGCGAAGTTGAGTAAGTGTAGTTTCTGGCAGAGAGTGATGAGATTTTTGGGTCACATCGTTTCTGCAGAAGGAGTTTCTGTGGATCCGGCGAAGATTCAGTCTATCCGAGATTGGCCTAGACCGATGAATGCAACTGAGATCAGGAGTTTTCTTGGGTTGGCAGGCTATTATCGGAGATTCGTCAAAGGTTTTGCGAGTATGGCTCAGTCCATGACGAAGCTGACGGGGAAGGATGTTCCTTTTGTGTGGTCTGCTGATTGTGAGCTGAGTTTCGCGAAGCTGAAGATGATGTTGACTAGTACACTAGTATTGGCGTTGCCTGAACCGGGTGAGCCTTATGTGGTGTACACAGATGCTTCGGGAGTTGGGTTGGGTTGTGTGCTGATGCAGCAGGGTAAGGTGATTGCTTATGCTTCAAGGCAGTTGAGGAAGCATGAGGGCAATTATCTTGTTCATGACCTGGCAGTTGGCGGCAGTGATCTTCGCGTTGAAAATCTGGAGGTCTTACTTGTATGGTGGCAGAGTTCAGGTGTTCACTGATCATCATAATCTGAAGTACATTTTTACTCAGCAAAATTTAAATGTACGACAGAGGCGATGGTCAGAGTTGTTGGCTGATTACGACTTGGACATTGTTTACCATCCGGGTAAGGCTAACACTGTAGCTGATGCTCTTAGTCGGAGAAGGTATGATTCATCTCAGGAGCGGGATATGGAGAATCTGGTGAGCGTGCTTAGTACTTTGAGGTTGTGTGTTACTTCAGAGGAGCCGTTGGGTTTAGCGGCAGCGGATCTATTGAGCAGGATCCAAGTAGCTCAGAAGAAGGATCCGGTGTTGTTAGATCTCTCCAAGTCTACTGGTTCCGAATATCAGGTTTCTGCTAACGGGACTATCTTAGTGCATGGTCGAGTCTGTGTTCCTAAGGATGAGGACTTGAGGCAGGAAATTCTGAGAGAAGCTCATGCGAGTAGGTTTTCGATTCATCCGGGAGAGACTAAGATGTATCGGGATTTGAAACGGTACTATCATTGGGTCGGGATGAAGAGAGATGTGGCAGATTGGGTTGCAGCTTGCAATGTGTGTCAGTTGGTGAAAGCTGAGCACCAAGTTCCTAGTGGCTTATTGCAGAGTCTACCCATTCCAGAGTGGAAGTGGGACATGATCACTATGGATTTCGTGGTAGGGTTGCCGGTTTCTCGGACCTATGACGCGATTTGGGTGATTGTGGATCAACTGACTAAGTCCGCACATTTTCTGGCCATAAAGAAGACAGATGGAGCTGAGGTCTTGGCTAAGAAGTATGTGAAGGAGATTGTGAGGTTACACGGTGTGCCAGCGAGTATTGTGTCGGATCGAGATCCGAGGTTTGCGTCAGTGTTCTGGAGGGCTTTTGAGGCTGAGATGGGCACTATGGTGCACATGAGTACAACTAATCATCCGCAGACGGATGGGCAGTCCGAAAGGACGATTCAGACACTGGAATATCTGTTGAGGATGTGCGTACTAGATTGGGGTGGTCATTGGGCGGATCACTTGAGTTTGGTGGAGTTCGCATATAACAACAGTTTTCAGGCGAGTATCGGAATGGCTCCTTGTGAGGCGTTGTATGGGAGGCCATGTCGTACTCCGCTATGTTTTACCCAAGTGGGGGAGAGGAGCATCTTTGGGGCTGATTTTGTTCAGGAGACGACGGAGAAGATCCGTGTTGTGACGCTGAACATGAAAGAGGCTCAGGATCGGCAGAAGAGTTATGCCGATAGGAGAAGGAAAGAGTTGGAGTTTGCAGTCGGAGATCGAGTGTATCTCAAGATGGCTATGATGCGGGGTCTGAACAGGTCCATATCCGAGGATAAGCTGAGTACGAGGTACATGGGTCCGTTCCGGGTTGTGGAACGTGTGGGACCAGTTGCTTATCGGTTGGAGCTGCCTCCGATTATGGAGAAATTCCATGATGTGTTTCATGTTTCGAAACTCAGGAGATGCTTGCATGCTTCTGAGGAGGTAGCAGTGACGATTCCTGCGGATCTTCAGCCAAATCTGACTGTTGGGATGAGGCCGGTTAGGATTCTTGAGAGAAGTATCAAGGTTCTGCGCCGGAAGAGAGTGCCGTTGTTGAGAGTCTTGTGGGACTGTGACGGTATTCAGGAGGAGACTTGGGAACCAGAGGCCAAGATGAAAACGAAGTTCAAGAAGTGGTTTGAGAAGCAAGCGGATGAGTGAATTCGTTTTTCTTGGTGGGTTTCAGTCTCGGTTTTTGTGTTATGATCACCGTGTGTGGTGAGGCTTTTGGTTGTTGATTTTTGTATTTTCATTAAGTTGTAATGATTATGATATTTTTCCAGTGAATAAGAAATTGTTTTTCTTATGTTTTGACTTTGAGAGTCATGTGTTTGTGGTTAGAGAACCCTGGAATGGAAGTTTTATTGCGGATATAACTTGCCAGTTTCGGTGGGGACTCTAACGGTTTGTGTGTGTGTGTGTGTGAGAGAGTCTCGGAATAGAAGTTTTACAGTGGTTAGAACTGTCTAGTTCCGGGGAGACTTAGCAGGGACATCCGAGGTGAGGGATGGTCCGGGTGATCTGTGATGATCACGATTGTGATGGTATTCCGGGAGGGGAGTATCATGTGAGACCTTAGGAGGTAGTTCCGGTCAGAGGTGCATTATAGACGTCTAGTGTTGAGTCGTCCAGGGGATGTGTGGGTTCCCTGCATATTGATCGTTCGCCAGGACTGCGTGGACTGGGGACGTGAGGATATGGAGATAGCTTTTTGGAGATTGTGATCTCTGGCAGATCTTTGAGAGTTGTGTCTCTCCAGGGGATGTGTGGGTTCCCTGCATACCGAGAGCCTGAAGGACTATGTGTTCTGAAGGTGAGGGGTATGAAGATAGTTCGTATCAGACATCGTCAGGACTGCGTGGACTGAGGTGGATTGATACGAGGCACCGAGGGCTTGAGGGGTGACGATCCCGAGAGTCAGAGGGTGTGGTTATGAGCTATGAGCGATCAATGTCGTAGACGGGTCTATATGCATAGGACGGATGTGAACCTCGAGAGGGTCTGGGAGATGTAGTCTCCGGTTTTACTGGCGGGTTGGCCAGGGGTTAGCTTGGTGGGTAGTATTAGAGGATTCGAGGACGAATCCATGTTTAGTGGGGGAGAATTGTAACGCCCGTGAACCAAAATTTAGAAAAGAGAATTGAATTAGACCGAATGGTTTAATTTTAATTGTTCGGTTTGGTTGGTTTGGGTTAAGTAAACCCTAGGGCTTGAGTATAAAAGAGAGCAGCCTCCGTTTTGTGCAGATAAAACGTGGAAGAGGCTGAGAAATTGAAAGAGAAGAGAGCAGGTTCGTTTGTGGTGGTTTGTAGAAAAGAATGGGATGAAGATAGTTCTGACGCGTTTTAGAAGAGCAGATGATCGAATAGCCTAATCTGTTTGGATTGGAGTGAAACTTTTAGGGTAAGTCCTCCACTCTTATATCTAGCTTTAGCCGAAATCGGATTGTCTTTTGGATGAGTATTCTGAGATTTATTGTTGTTTTCCCGAGAGAGGTTCGTGCAGAATTGGATCTGCGATCAGTCCACTTCGTGGGTGTTTTCCCGTCGAACCAGAAGGAGTTAGGAAACGATCTGCATATCGTTGGAAAGGTCTCGGTCTCACAATTCCATAGCAGGTTTCCGATCATGATTCTGAGGCAAAGGAGGAGAGTTGCCAGAGGTTGAGGTCTGAGGCAACTATTAGGCTAAGGTGAGTGCGTGACCATGGTCCCAAGTGGATGGAATATTAGGATTCCTGGTGTTAGGTTGATTGATAGTAGGATTATTGATTGATTGAGATGTTTGTGTGGTGCAATCGTTTCTGTGTATTTGTTGACATTTTATTGCAGGTGATCGTGTTTCCGCAGGCTTAGAATCGAGCCAGAGAGGAGATGGCTCGATCCTAGCGTCACTGCGAGGTGGTGTCAATCGACATTCATGTGATTTTGTTTTGCTTGTTGTTTGCTTGTTGTGTGTTTGCCTGGTGTTTCATTTACCTTGGTAATTGGCCGAGTAGATGGGATGACCGCCTCACTGAGTATTTGTGATAATACTCACGCATCTCTTTTTGCCTTGTGATGCAGGTAAAGGAAAGTGTGATCTTGGAATTATGGCTACGAAGAGGAGGATGATCTAGGGTCCCGGTTGTTTGGTTATTGTTTCCGTATTGTCGTTAGAACTGGCTAGGTTGTTGGTTATTTCTGGAATGTTGGGTTGTTGTCTAACTGGTTTTATTTGGTTTATTGTTATCCGCTGTATTTTTGTCTGTGTGATTTGCTTGGTTGTTGAGGATAGCATTTATGGGAATGCTACTCCGAGACCAAAGGTTTATTGTTAAAAAAAAAAAAAAAACGGGTCGGGTCGTTTCAGATCTAGTATTAAATTATGTAGGTAACCAAATAACCATAGTTTAATACTAGATCTTAAAACCTTATATTCTTTCATCTTTGATATCCCATTTTGGTCGTAAAAAACTTATTTTACAAATATATATTAAGAATTGTGATTTTTAGTACAATTGCATCTTTTCAAAAATATTTCGTGAAGTCGCGTATTTTCGAAATTAACCGTTTTATAGTTATTTTAAAAAGTTGTGTTTTCTTTTAAATTGTAAGATCGTGTCTTTTCAAAAATATTTTGTTAAGCGTCTTTAAATAAACGCTTTATCGTTATTTTGAAAAGATATGTTTTTCGAATTTGTAGAATCGCCTTTTTAAAGGGGTTTGATTTCAAATGTGGTGAGATCGATATAACGATAAAGTTAACTTAGCGACATAATCGTAGCAAGCCTACAAAGACCTAGTCTTAGTCTAGGTCCATAATGACATTATACCCAAATACAAAACATGCTTTATAATAACTGTGCAACTTCGACTACCACACTCTTTTTGAAAAATTCGCTTTACCATGATTATTACGTAGTCTTCATAAATCCAATTTGGATGATCTCAATTTAAGAATTGATAAATAATCATGTTTTAAAATCTATTAAAAATAACTATAAGTTTATATTCGCATGTACGTTATTAGTGTTGTAGTTTGGAGGTTTGAATCCTAGTGTCAAAAATACTAAAGTAATAGCATGGAAAATAAATAATGCGAAGAAAAGTAAATCCAATAATTCTAATCAATATACATAAACAAACAACCACCACAAATATTTGAACATTTAACAAGTGTTAGAGATCACACAAAGTCTAAGAACAAGACCACCCTTGAGAATACGTTTAGGTACATAACCAAAAGCAAATTAAAAATATAAAATCTGCTCCGCGATGGAGAAAGCTGAGATGGCGTCTCGGTTAACATCGTCGAGAATGACGATGAGGGAAGCAATGAAGGCGTAATCGACGTTTGGAGAAACCGTCACCAAGAAGTTGTCCTTCCCAAACAACATGCTCCGAACAGTGTCTTTCTTGTCCATCTGTTACAAAAATACATTCGTTTTCATTTAATCATACACCAACCAAGTATTCAAGTGTTTTGGTCCAAAGGTAAAAAAACATGGGCAAGCTACCAATTCATAAATACATAGAAATGTTATAGAAAAGGTTATATTAATAAAATATCTATAATTCAACCCCAATCAATCAAAACATATCGATGCTAAACCAAGAGGAGCTTACTTGGGCAATAATAGTGTCGGTTTCACCGGCGTAGACAATACAAGAATCCTCGGACCAGGTCCCTTTGACTCTGAAATCACATATCTTCTCATCTCTATTGTTACTCAAGAACACATTAAGTTTCGTCTTAAACTGAACCATCGACGATTTCTTCACCGTGTACAATAGATTACGTTTGTCTGTACTCCCTCCTCTAAACACTTTCCACCTGTGATGCAAGGTCCTTATCTGCAACAACATATTCAATATAATACTTCAAGCTAACTATAGTAATATATATAAGAACCAATTGTGTGTTTAATTTGTATTGACCTTCTCTCTGAAAGTCAAGACCGGATATCCAGAACCATCCAACAAGATCCTCTTGTCGCGAATACCGAACACGGGGTCGTTCACCGTGAACAACATGTTACCATTAACGTCCGTTATATCGAAGTTACCGCTCTTCAACTTCAGCAACTTCCTAACGATCGCCATATCAACAGTGTCTGGTCCGCAGTACTTTGGATCCACGATCATTACGACTGGTTGTGGAGGCTGAGGAGCCGACGGGCCAGTCCCTGGTGGGTAAGCGTGCACACAAGGTTGCTCCATTCTTTTCCTAAATCTCAAAAATGGTATTTGGTTTTGCTTTGATGAAATAGTTTTTTTGGGTTTGTTTGCCTGGTTGTGGTTATGCTGAAGGATAAGAAAATATCCTTATCTTCAACCAGCGCGGGCCCTGGATATTGCTTGGCTTCAATCTAATATTTTTTTTGTCCATTTAACTACAGAAGTTATATTTTCAAATGGAAAATACAGTGGAATGGAAAGAAACTCGAACTCATGACACTATGTCACTATCCTTTATTGGAAGGAGCCTGCACCACTTCACTACTAATGTTTCTCGTATAATTAAAACCATAAAGTAACCTCGGACTCTAAGCACAAGTTTTCCTTGTTTGTGCTCAGGGCCGGCACTAGATTCAACCAAACAATAAAATAGTAAATAAAGCATTAAGCATGTCAGCAGCTCGTTAAATAATTATGTGTCGATTTCGTATAAAGCTTTTAAACATTTAAAACAATAATGTTTAATGTTTTGTTGTTAGTTATGCCAAACCTTTTTTTGAATTTTTATTGAGTTATAGAATAGTAATTTATTGTACTATATACTCTTTTTCATCATTTGATGTACTTATTAAATAAATTATATATCTATACCTTTTGTATATGCATATTTCATGAATTTGTTTTAAACTTAAACAATTTTCAGTTGCTTATTTTGTAAAATCCAATCTACACGATGAATGAACTATTATCGTTTTTTAAGCTTTGGTTGTTCGCGTTTTATATATTTTAGTTACTTAACCATTAGAAGCCTATAATTTTTTTTATCATGTAGGTCCATGTTTTGTTTATTTTAGTTATTTGAAAGGTTACAACGTTTATGTTTATGTTTCTATAATTTTGCATGCGAAAAGTCACATTGGAGACGTAGAAGGATATTCTTTGTGAAACAAAAATAAACTCATGAAATGAAATTCTTTGTGAAACGGAAGAAGTAATTGCATAAACTATGAGCCCACCAATGACCAAGCTCCCTAAAATCTAAAATTAGAGACTTTCCTAAAAAATTGTAGTCTGCCATAATTTACTCATTGCCTCTTTCTTCAAATAGCCTAAAAAAACCAATGGTCAAATATCTAGTGAGTTTATATTATATATATGAGAGAAACCGAACCATCCTCCTCAATCACAAACACAACAACTAAATCAACACAAACATACACACACAACAAAATGTCTACAAAGTCGATCATTTTACCTTTGTTCGTCCTACTCATCTTCATCTCAGGATCTCAAGCAAGTCGTCAACTACTCTGGGAGGGATTCGGCGAAATGTTCCATAAACTTCCCGGGTTCCATGTGACAGCCGGAGGTGGAGATATGATGAATGGGACACATTCATGCTCCGCGCAAGGACCTTGTAGCGGTAAGCAGCTAACATGTCCCGAGAATTGCTTCAAAACAACCAACGTTGAAAAGGAGGGTTATAAAAGCACCAGCAGGACCGGAGGATGTTCATATGACTGTACCAAGTGTACTGCGGCTTGTAGTAGTTAATCTTTATATATATTATGAGTTATGTTATAGCTCTATATAACCTATAGAAATGAATAAAGTCAAAATGACATTTTGTATTAAAAGATTTTGTATATTCCTACAAAGGGATCTCTATTAATAGCTTTGTATGATTATGTATATAATATGTTAATGAATAAAAATAAAATTTAGCCTTTCTCAAGTTTTGTAAGAGATTATAAAAGTCGTTTCAAAGATGAACAAAACATTGGCATTACAATTCTAATACGTTATATGATAAGATATATGTTTTTCTCAGCCATATCATATCATTAATTCATCAGTTTTGTAAAGCATATTTCACATCTATAAAAAGTCTAACAAACGTTAAGAATCAAGACAATCAAATTATCTATTTTCACATTCTTTTTTATTAAATTTTTGCTTTCATTACTTCTAGAGGTTCATTTTAATGACCCGAATAATTATGTCCGAAAGTTCAATATACGTAGTAAGAAAAAAAAGATTTTGGTAGCTTTAACGTTTCTATAATTACATATTTCGGATTATTGTTATGTCCATTTGTTCCTTTAATTTCAATCGTTAATTATGCCTATATATATTGAATACATTTATTTAGTTTGTTTATTAGTTTGTTCTACTTTCAAAATATAATCATATGAAATTATGAATGTGTAACAGCCTTGTGAGCTTATGGGCCTCAGCCATAAGTCTTTCTAACCCAAATCCTTGTGATAACAATATCAGCTTGGGCTTAAGTTAAAGCTGGCCCATTTCCAAAGGTGGTAAAACCTTGTGATACAAGTAGACGGGTCTGGTATAAAAGGGAGATAGGTTTGACGAACAAGATTAACCCTAATACAAGAATTACAACAGAGAGAGACGAGACTTTTATAGAGAGATCGAGAGAGAGAAACTAGCAAGACAAGCTATGTCTTTGCGGGATAGAGTTTCCTTGATCTTTATTAGTCTTTGTTGTATCTTCCTTATGCTTGTACCTAAAACACAAAGAAAGCGCCGGTTAGTGCGTTGTGTAAACCTTTGATTGATAGTGGATGTTGAGGGACAAGAGATCCCCTCCCCAGAGGTACCGAAAGGGAACTGGGTAAACAAAGTGTTGTGTCAATTTACGTTTATGTTTGTGTTTGATCCGTGAACAATTAACTTGTCAAGTATGATTCGAGTTAAACGATCCTAACAAGTGGTATCAGAGCTATTGGCTTAGAGGCTTACGGGCTGAGGAAGAAGGAGGATCCAATTGGTCTTGTTTGAAGACAAAGGAGTTGGAGAAAGGCAGATTCAAGAGAAGGCTTGAACGTGATGAAACAGATTTCCGGGTTTGTGAAATCAAAAGGCTTCTAAGGTATGTATCTCCAATTGTATAAAGAATCTGCATAAATAAGAAACATGGTTTTAGAGGTTGGAGTATAGAAGCATCAGATTGAAGAAAATAATTCAAGATATATTCTGGTTGTAAAAGACTACGAGACTATTTTGTGATGGAGGATATCACAAAGTGTTAGATTGAATTCTGATACGGAAAGTCAAAGGTCGAATGTTAATTGGCTAAAGGACTAGTTTTCATAATCAATCATCACCTTCATATGGTTCAAATCTGGATGACATTATGTCAAGTTTCCGCTGCTATCACAAAGGCTTTTGTGATGATCTTGTTAATGGTGTTGGGTTCCTCTTGATCTGCAATTTTCAGAAGGGTAAAATCTGGTTAGAATACAAGATTTGTATACAAGTTTTGCAGAAATTTCGGACAAGATTCAGTGCTGGTTTCAGGCTGTTTTCTTAATGAAATATGGTTGTAACAGGCTGATACAGTTGGTATTCATATATGTCAAAGAAGAGCAGCTATTGGAATAGAGTGATAAGGACTAGGGGACGCCTTGGTACTTAAATCTCTATGTGTGTTAATGGCTGTTTTGAGATATTAGTTAAGGTTTTATAAATCTGAGAATAGTGATGCAGATAAGTTGTGAGACAAGGTCATGTACTCTGTTTTGGTTTTGGACAGTTTATGGAACTCTAGAAATTCAAGAATTATGGGGAAGATTTGAGCAGGTACAGATGGAAGGTTAGTCTCAGGTTATGGTTTGTTCAAGAAAATATAAGGTGCTTACAAGTTTGATGATCAAAGTCTTGAAAGGTTGCATCATCGTGAAACTTGAAGTCTCAAGTGAAAATCCAAAGGATATGGGTCGTTTCTTTGTATTTGTTGTTGTACGCACTAAGGGTGTTTCAAGTGCTAAATCAGATGGATTTCTGACAAGAACAACAAAGCTATAAAAGGTTCAAGAGTCATGTCATACGGGAACAAGGATAAAAGGAAAATCTCAGAAAGAGTTTGTTGGAAAAAATCAGAAAGATGTGTTATCATCTTTGTAGTGGCTTGAAACGTCAAGTGCCACTTAAAAAAAAAAACAAACGTAAGGTTATGAGATTAGAGTTGGTGATTATAAGATCTCAGGTTATTGCTTAGTCACAACACAAAAAGTTCCAGGTTATTTGCTTCAGGGAGTTTCACTAGTCCACAAAAATGAAACGGTTAAAGATCTCTGAAATAAGAGTATGGAAGCAAGTATGGAGATGACGGGTTCTGACGGAATAAATTCAGATGGTGTTTACTTCGAGGTGGAGCCATGTTTTAGAAGTATCTTGTGTTGATCAGATCTTCAATTACCAAAGAAGCATCTGATGGCCTAAAGAAAAGTTCAGGCATAGGAGATTCCATGTTCTCTGAGGAATTATTATCAATGTCATTTCGCAATGTATTGTGCTAGGGTTTTGTATCGATAGTCTTCCTAACAATGGTGTTAGGCGGCGTGTCCTGTTGGTTCGAACAGCGGTACAAGACATGTACAAGTTCGCTTTGCTAGAGGAGAGATCAAAGTTTTGTGGTCTCTGGTATTGAGAGGAAGGTTGATGGTATATCAGTCCAAGATTTTTCTAAAGAGAACAAGAGGAAGACTCCAAGATCAAGAAATCAAGATTGCTGAATCATTGCAAGTTCGAAGGGTTTTCTAAAAGTCCGAATGAACACTAAGGTGTTGGAACCTAAGATGTGGATATTGAAGTGGTTATGATTTATTGGAAGGAGAATCTATGTGAGACTTGCTGGTTATGCATGTGTTGTCTCAGGTTATACACTTCAGAAGGATAGATTCGGGAAAAGAACACATATGCAAAAAAGACAAAATGCAGGTGGAGTTCTCTGCATTTTTTGGTAGTTAACAACTTGTGGAACTCAGTTGTGTAAGTCTGCATAAAAGAAAGGTTATGAAGAAAGTTTCTCTGGAAAAGCAATTGCGGGATAAATTAGAGAAGCTAGATGTGTTCTAGAATCTACAAGACATCCAAGAAAGGATGTGAATGCAAGATTAAGTAAACTGCATTGACAAAGGTATACAAGTAAGGTTATACTTGTATTCAATGGCATCACAAGAAGAGAATCTAGGAGATTTTCTCATAAAGATAACAAGGTTGAAATTCACGTGAAGAAGCATCAATATCTAAGCAAGCTTACATGGTATTGATAAATCAGAAAGAGTTCTGATGGTAAGTCTAAAAGACTATTGTGATGCAAGTACCAATTATGTTGGTAAATTCACAATACATGAACTTGTATTGTGTGGATTGGTTCTACAGCAAGAAAGGTTATCACAAGCTTGAGATGTGATAGGAAGTGGCTGTAAAAGAAGGTTTCAAATGTCATGGCTATTGACAAGAGACTGGTTTTAAGTTCACTAGTACAGAGTACAGACACTACTAGTAAACGGGCATGTTTAAACATAAAACTGAATGCAAGGTTGTGTCGAAAGTCTTCCCTACAGGATATTGGTTTGGAGGCGTGTTCCATCAAAGATGATGGCGGTACAAGACAAATTCAGAACTATGGTTGTTTAAACAAAAGGCAGAAAGTTCAATCTCACATTTCTAAATGCATAAGCTATAGACTAAATGCAGTTTGAGATTGTTTGGAAGGTTGGATCAGGGATTGTTTCATGTTGAAACATGTATGATTCAAGGGTTTACTGCAGGTGATTCAAGGGGTAGTAAATTCTAAAATGAGTGCACATGATAAGAATCAAAGGACGTCAAATGGAATCAAGCTGCAGAGGATAACACAATAATTCAATCACTAAAACAGATTTGTGGCAGTATTATTGGTCATGAAGGAGGCTGTGTGATGGTTGTTTGTTTGTTAAGGCGAAAATCAAACTACTTATGAGATTGAGATATTACCTTTGAGGTTTCTGCAGGTATGGTAAAAGAGATATTGGCTCCAGGTGGAGTAGCTGTAAAAGTACAGACGTTAGAGTTTCATGAAGTCTCTAGAAATTGAAAGAGGCAAAGTGAGAAAGTTATGGGTTCAAGAAGTGCTTACTTGAAGTTACCATAAGCAGAGGAAAGGGTATATATTTCTTATCAGAAGCAGCTTAGATTTATATGAGGCTGTGTAAGGAAGCTCGGGTTCAATGGGTACCTGAGACAAGCAGGAGAAAGGTTAGTTCTCTGGTTAAAGCTGAAATGAGGAATTGATTAACTGAAAGTTGTAGGGTTTAGCAGCTAGAAGTTACCTGAGCAATGTGGCAGCGGTTTAGACATCAAGAACGGGTCTCAATGGTCTTGTTGTTGAGCTGCAAAGAAAGTAAGAGACGGGATATTCAACACTGAATCATACAAGTGCAAAGAAAATAGATAGCTTCTATTTGATGTGCTATTTTTTTGGGTTCTGGAAATTGTTGAAGGCTACATGGACATGTTTACAGTGGTTTAAACATCAAGGCACGTGTACATACGTTTGGTGTTGAGCTGTGATGTTCCTGAGTTCAAAGACAGTGAACAAGAGTAAGTACAAAGACAACATACAAAGATGAGTATGCTTGATGTACTGATCAGGTTCTAAAATCAATGATCAGAGGATTTTAGAAGGTTAACTGAGTTCGTGTGGTGTTGCTGGTCAAATAAAAGGCTTGAAGTTGATGACATATGTTAAGAATCTTGCAAAACAGTAAAGAGAACATTGAGTTTCAGCCTATGTTCTAAGTTACTGGTGTTGTGTTGATGGATGTATCTAAACTGAAGCTGAAACTAAGTTTAGATATGGTTATCTAAGTTGTATCAACTGGAGTTACAAGTCTCAAAATCAGTTTGAGAAGACACAAGTGTTAAGCAGTAATCATGTCAGTTCATGTAATATGCAATGAGGAGAAACCAGAGCTAAACAAGGTCGATAATGAGTTTAGAATGTTACTTGGGTATTCATAAACAGGTGGAGTAGTGTTTCGGTCTCAATTGCACATGGAACAAAAATCAGAAACGAGGTTAAGGTTTCTGCATCTAACATGAAAAGAGAAAGACAAAAGGTTGCTGCGAGGGAGAGATGTGTCTATGGCTTACATAAGTTTGCTGTGAGCTGATGGAGCCACCGGAGATGGCGGCTAATCTGTGTTTTGCCAAAATCTGAAGTTGATGCTGAAGCAGAATTGGGAACACTAAGAGCTTGGTCGTTTACTCGTTGTCACTGAAGCGGTTAAAGCTTCACATAATGGTTTCCTCTGTAGATGGAAAATCAGAAGTTAGATTAAAGTTTTTTTTTATTTCACAAAAGAGCAGAAGAAGTCAAAAGGTGATTGGCTATAAGGAAGGAAATAGGCACGAGGTCAAACATGTTACCTGCGGTTTATGAAGCAGGTAGAGCTTCGGATTTGAATCTCTCATACATATGAAATGGAACAGAAACAAGGTCATGGTTTTCTGGTTTCATAAACAAAGAGTATCCAAGGAGATAGGAGATGATCATGAGTTGATGTTCATCGGAGAAGCTACAACACAAAAGGGCAAATCTTTAAGGATTTCGCAGGAGAAATCTCAGAAAAGAAACAAACTAAAGTCGTCTTAACAAAGAGAGAGAGACTGAAGCTTTGTATTACCTGAGATTTCAGAAGATGGGCATCAGAGCTTGATGTCGGAGGATACGCAAAGTTGAACGAAAATGTGTATATATGACATTCACTATCAAAGGAATAATCAAAGAGGATTACAGGTCTGCAATTATCTCAAATAGACTGAAAAGGGAGCTTGAGAATACCAAATTTGGTTCAGAAGGAACTAGGACAGAGGTACTCACCGGAAATGAAGAGTTTCGGGTCGAAATCAACTCATATTTTTTTTTTATCGATTTCGAGGAAGAGACAAACCCCGAGATAGGTCTCGGATGTGTCGCAAGCTCCGGAATTTTCAGAAGGCTCGGCGACTACAGAGCATCTCCGGAAGTGTAGAAACCACCAAAGTTTAAAGTCGTCGATTGGATTTGATTGAGGTTTGAAATCGCAATAGAGAAGAAGCTTCATGAATTACTGCAAATCGCGAGCTTCTCGCCGTTTCACAAGGACAGTGGCAACATAAAACTCACCGGAGATGCAGAGTCGTGATCGGAAATGCATTGGGTTTGTCGCCACCGGAAAAGGATGTTCGTGTTTCATCCACCGTCATGAAAGAGTAATCGTGAGGGAGAGAGAAGAGAAATGGACTGGGCCCAAGGTGGAGAATGTGAGCTTATGGGCCTCAGCCATAAGTCTTTCTAACCCAAATCCTTGTGATAACAATATCAGCTTGGGCTTAAGTTAAAGCTGGCCCATTTCCAAAGGTGGTAAAACCTTGTGATACAAGTAGACGGGTCTGGTATAAAAGGGAGATAGGTTTGACGAACAAGATTAACCCTAATACAAGAATTACAACAGAGAGAGACGAGACTTTTATAGAGAGATCGAGAGAGAGAAACTAGCAAGACAAGCTATGTCTTTGCGGGATAGAGTTTCCTTGATCTTTATTAGTCTTTGTTGTATCTTCCTTATGCTTGTACCTAAAACACAAAGAAAGCGCCGGTTAGTGCGTTGTGTAAACCTTTGATTGATAGTGGATGTTGAGGGGCAAGAGATCCCCTCCCCAGAGGTACCGAAAGGGAACTGGGTAAACAAAGTGTTGTGTCAATTTACGTTTATGTTTGTGTTTGATCCGTGAACAATTAACTTGTCAAGTATGATTCGAGTTAAACGATCCTAACAAGCCTTTTCACCACTAATAAAAAGAAAAAAGAAAAAAAATAAAATAAAATAAATATATATATATATATATATATATATATATATATATATATATATATAGAACAATCCTTTAGCACGTACAAATAAAACAATCGAACATGACCCCAATTCAGAAACGAGAGTTTCTTTATAAGAAATTGAGGCCTATAATTTTCTAAAAACCATTTTACTATATTAATAGTTTGAAACGGTGATATATTACATTATATATATCTATACGTTGTATATGTAAACATATTTATAATTTGGATAATGCCATAGGATCATGCCATCGTGATGAACACTTTGAATGTTATTATATCACCCTCCACTCCATATTTGGTTAAAGTCTAACAGATACGTAATTTCTAGCTTTGTATTAGAAAAAGTAGTATTTTCAAATTTAATTGTTGTTTCAGGGTTTTAATGTGATTTTCAATCCAAATTTCTAATTATCCATTACTCAAAGCTAATAACTTTCTTAATTTCCACAATATTAAAAAACACATGGTTAGTAGCATAATTCACTATCACCAATTATCAAGTTGACTAAAATTAAAGATTCTTCTCCTCCTACAACAAATCGTAATTTCCCTTGATTTACTCATTACCCATTCCTTTTAAATAGCCTTTCAATATTGTTCATAGAATCAAGTACAAATTTAAACTTAATTTTCCGGCCTCTCTTACATAAACTACATTGGAAAAAAAACCCATCTTACTTGTTTTCTAAAATACTTACTCTCTCTTTTTCAAAATTTCTTATTTGAAAAAAATGGTCGAAGGAATATTGTCTAAAGCATTTTGGGTTGTTATTGCCACTGTATCTGCAGCGGCTACGGTGGTTCAAGGCCAAGAAGTGCCTTGTTATTTCATCTTTGGAGACTCAACTTTCGATAGTGGCAACAATAATAACTTAAATACCAAAGCAAAAGTCAACTTTTCACCTTATGGTATCGACTTTCCCAATGGCCCGACCGGCCGGTTTACCAATGGCCGCACTGTCCCAGATCTTATAGGTTAGTCTATGAATGGTTTCCGGTTTATTTACTTGTGTAATTTATTAGAGATTTTAAGAAAAAATACGAAAAATTAGCTTAATTACCATTGAATCAAGGGTTTGAAACAACAAGTATATATATAGAATAATATATATTGTTTCATTGCTATGTTCAGTTAAGGTTTTTGTGTGTGATATATATGTGCTTAAGATATTACATTTACATAATAAGTACATAATGTTATGTGCATAATGTTTTCTTCTCTTCAGGTGAACTATTAGGTTTTAAGGAATTCATTCCGCCATCCGCAGAAGCATCACCGGAACAAGCACACATCGGGATTAACTATGCTTCAGGTGGAGGTGGACTTCGTGAAGAAACTAGCCAACATCTGGTAAGAAGTAAGGACTAGGCAAAACTTCGACTATACTTAAATTTGATCGAGTAATAAAAGTAAAATATATTAGTTAGCTAACTCATCTGTCTCATTTCATGAAAAAAATGATGAGAAGTATGCTATTTCTTAGAAACTGTTTTTATTTTTAACATTTCTAAGGCATTATCTAACAAACAATGTACTGAGTTATATGTAACATACTAACATTTTAGTTTTATATGTGAACATCGAACTTGTCACATAGCATCCTAACAAAACTAAACTCGAAATCCTTAACTTGTTTAATAAATTAGTCATTTACAAACAAAAAATAAAGGAAAAATTCAACCATCTCCTAAGAGTTAAGAGAAAGAAAATATGACATGAAATCAACCCAAAAATGATGTTTTTTTTCTAAATCAAAACTGCTATATCGTTATAACTTTTTTTGGTAAAAATATAAGTATTATAACTAGATGAAATCAACCCCAATCTTACTTCATTGGTATAAGTTTCAACTAAATAAACATTCTTTGGCAATATATAGGGTGGTAGAATTAGTCTAAAAGCACAAATACAAAACCACAAGAAGGCGATAAAAACAGCGAAGGTGCCAAAAAAAACACTACAACAATGTCTCTACATAGTCAACATTGGAAGCAATGACTACATCAACAACTATTTCATGCCAAATTCGTACAACAATCGTCGCTTTAAGCCTGGACAATATGCATTTTCTCTCATCACTCTCTACCGTGCCCATATGAAGGTAATATGGAAACGATTTAGTTACGTGGATTTAAATAAACAGTTTCGAAGATAGATTTAGTTACGTAGAGTTAAAAAGATAGATTTGTTAAAGTCATTTCGAAGATAATTATGCTTCCTACACCAATTTCTGTACTTACGTAGTTTCATATTTTCATATTTTTCTTTGTTTGTTTGTTAGAGTCTACACGGCCTAGGAGCGAGGAAGGTGGCACTTTTTGGAGTCTGTCAAATCGGCTGCACACCAAAGATGGTAAGGTCCCATGGTGAGGGTAAAGGTTGTGCGCGCGAAGTGAATGATGCAGTGACACTTTTCAATAAGAATATCGAGGACCTTGTAAAGGAATTCAATAGGAAGGTCAAAGGTGCTAAGTTCACCTTCGTCGATCTTTTCTCCGGTGGAGATCCCGTGGCTTTCAAAGGTCTAGGTAAATTATACTAAATATCTTTCTACTAATGTTTTCATTCTCCAACAGTCGAATTAAAATCTATAGTTTAGTATTGTGAGAATTATAGCAGAAATAGACTGAAATTAATAAAAAAGAAGTAAATTAATGTTTTAGATACAAAAATAGAAAATATACAACATTTTTACTATGCTCAAATTATTTTATTTCTATAGCAATTTATATTCATAACAAAAATATTATTCTAAATGCTTCGAATATCTGACATGAAATCCAACAATACATGGTTGAGCTATTTAAATTCGTAAAAAAGCAATTGAACTTACTTCATTCTCATAATGTCATAGGATATAAGGTAGACAAGGGCTGTTGCGAAATATCCCCAGGGGAAGAACTTTGCATCCCGAACCGGCCAGCTTGCGCAAACCGGACTGAATATATCTTTTTTGATGACATTCACAGTTCCGAACCCACCAATATGATAGTGGCAAAAGGCGCGTTTGAGGGACTACTAACTAAACCATACAGCATCCCTCAGCTTGTGAAGCAATAGAGGCTAGCTTGTACACAAATTACATGAGAATTAATGTATCTTTTATTTTTTCTTTTCCTAGATAAATTTCGTTAGGTTGATCCCTTTCTATTTTAGTGGAATGCAAATTAACGTAATTTTTGTTCGGTCAATAAATCCATTTGAACTATAGACATTTAGCTATGTTATGAAGGGCCCTAACTTTTAACATCTTTAATTTAGCTAAATGGTTATAACAATTAAACAGAAAACCTTCATCATCTTCCATAATTTGAAATGAAAACAAAAAACAACTCAGAAGGCCCTAATTTCTAACCAGCTAATTGGTATAAATATATATATATATATATATATATATATATATATATATATATATATATTCTGCGCTTCCCCAATTTTCACAACAAACAAAAGCAAGAAAAAGAAAGACGAACAATAATATCCAGATTAGTTTTTAAAAATGAAGGCATGGATGATATGCTTGCTAGTAGTTTGCGCTGCCGTGATTGCGGAACCAGTGGAGGGTCGTAGTAATTACATAGATTTCGGTGCCCTCAACCCATGCCATGGTACTAAACCTCCTCCAGGATGCTATCCTCCAGGCACCCAACATAAGACCCCTACCCCTGCCAACAACTATCACCGTGGCTGCACCAAAACTCATCGCTGCCAGCGACAATGAACCTAACAATTCCGTCATCTAAATTTGATAGTATATATATGTCTTTGCTTTACAAGCATATCTATACTTATGTGTGTATGATATTGTATATGTTTTAAACTATGAGTGGATTAATCATAAGATCACTATGTTAACAATTTTAAATATATACCCTTTGTTGGAATCGAATTTGGTTAAAGTGTGTCTCTATGTGTAATATATATGTATGTGCATATTTTACACTATCCTTACATTATCTGATAGATTGATGAGAATAAGAACACAAAGTGTTTAGAAAGAATTTAGAATAAACTCTTATGACAATAATGTTACAAGGTGCATAAGATTATATAGAGATTGAGTAAGCTAATAAACTAATATGAAAATAATATATATTAAAGATGATGGTAAATTTCCTATTCTTAGATGTTTTTCTAGATACTTCTTGATACAGTAGATATCTCCCAATACCCCGGCAAGCTCATACGTGGTAACACACGTGAGATTGGACGAATCTTCATAATATATCGGCAATATACCTTGCCGTTAGGTTCTTCAAGTGGAGACGTGGAAGAGCAAGAGGGGTTGTAGTAAGTAACAGTGTTTGAAGTGGTAAGTAGAGGTAGATAGTAGTAGTAGTGCTTGAAGTAGTATGTAGAGGTAGTAGTAGTGATTGAAGCGGAATGAGCGTTATTAGTTCGGTCTCGTCCATGACTTGTACCACGTTGAACAAAGAAATCAAACACAACACAGTAGAAATTTAGGCCGCAGCTTTAGAAGCGTCGATTGCACATGCAGAAAGATCATAACCACGTTGTAAGAGGATAAAGATAACACATCTAGAGTTTTAATTTTTTTGTAAGGATATCTTCACACGTGACAATTAATTGATTATGATATGTGTTAATTTTTTTTCTCTAATAAGATTTTGACGTACTATACAAATTTTATTTATTTTTAAACTTATATATTTTATTTATTAGATCTTGTTATATATAAAAAATGTTTGCTCAACGAGATCTTGTCACGTAACCAAAATTGTAATTCACCAAAACGTGACATGTGTCTAATACTGAGCATATCATCATATGATGACAAGTATAAAATATTTATCAAAATAAAATTTCTGAAAACCATTCTATAAATCAAATTTACGATTTTTCTCCATTTGAAAAAGGAAATATGAGTACTCATGTTTCCAAAATAAAAAATGGGAAAGAAAATTCATAAACTAACTTTGGATCTTACCGATATTAAAAAAATGGTAAATACTTTTTTGTTAAAAGATGGTAAATAGAGAAAAAAAAGAAGAATTTTTGCTTTTAACCGAATCAAAATACAATGTTATCAAAAATACAAAATTCCAAATTCGTAATATTCCAACCCAAGAAATTATGCACTAGGCACCACTCCTCCCAAAGAAATTTTAAGTTTTTGCTCTTGCAACTTTCTATATATACGTTTGAACAAACACATGTTTCTGATATTTTGTTTATGTTTCCTCTTTGTTTCAAGACCCAGTTTCTTAATATTTTTAAAAGTTGGTTCGGTTTTTACTTTTACCTTTTTAAAGAAACAAAAATATATCTATTTGGGTAAAGAAGGTAGAAAAAGATTACAAATTTGTGACTATTTAGTGACATTAGAGTTAGGAAACAAACAAATGATTAGCAATTTAGTTGTACGTGACTTTATAAGGACTAATTTGCGACTATGGATGCGCATAAGCTTCTACCGTATTAGTCTTAAAAATGTTGCATATATACGACTACACATGTTGTCACAAATTAGTCTCAATAAAACGACTACAATACGGTCATGTAGTATTCACAAAGTTGAGGTATTTTTAGTTAGTCGTTAATATACCATTACATCTATTAGTCTTAAAGTAGTCATATATACGACCAATTAAAACGATTACAATTTAGTCCCTCATATGTTATTACTTTGCGACTAATTTCATTAGCAACCAAAGTTTTGCGGCTACTTATTTTAGTCCTTAAATAGTTACAAATTAGTACTAATGACCATTTTTTGACGGTTTATAGAGTTACCCATTTTCTGTTTTTTGTTTTGTAGTGAGAAGCTGGTTTTACCATCATTACCACTTGAACATTTTATCAAACTCTGCCAAATGTTTAGAGACCACAAAGATTTCCAGTTCTATGAGTCATGAGAAGCTTCTTGAATAGCCCATGGTTTACTACTACTTTTTGTCTTTACTGTTTTGATGGGATAGTTTAATCTTCAGAGTAATTCTTGTAACTAAACCAATATCACGTATTTATGGTTATTATACTACTTTAACAAATAAAAGCATAAACATACTACAGTTCATTACTTTTGCATGTATAGAATAATGTTTGGTTCTTTTTTGCATGTAGAAATGTAAACAAATCCCTACTGTTGTGGGATTCACGATGTGTTTAGAGTTTAAAACACAAATAAAAAATAAACACACTAGAGCTCATTTATTGAAGTCATCACAATTAATTAATTAACCCATAAGCAACATGGCCAGTGGGTCAACTTTGCAAACTACTATTTTTTCTGTTTAGCTGTGATCTATTAAACATTTTCAAACACCACCACAAGATAATATTCTTTTTAAGTTGTATTTCCACATTACAACTCACGTGTAAGTTGACTCTCAAATAATGTCTCTATGTATACACTTATATATAGACTCTTCTCTTTTGTTACTCTATGTATACACTTATATATAGACTCTTCTCTTTTGTTAATCAACATTGCTATATTCAGACTTCTGATAATTGATTCAGAAAATGGCCGAGGGCATGTTCAAAGCATTGTTGTATGTTTTTGCGGCCGCGGCGTTTGCAATGGCCGAGGTGGCTAGTGGACATCGAGTGCCTTGCTATTTCGTTTTCGGAGACTCAGTCTTTGATAATGGTAACAACAATAACTTGAAGACCTTGGTCAAAGTTAACCATTCACCTTACGGTATTGGATTAACTAGAGGTCCTACCGGTCGGTTCAGTGATGGTCGTAATATTCCCGACTTTTTCGGTTAGTCTTGGCCTTGGTTTATTTCTTTGCCAATATGTTTATATAAATTACGAAAAAGTAATGTCTTTTACAAAATTAGTAACATAATTACATATTATCATGTGTAATATGAATTTTAATGATTATTTTTTCAGCTGAACTAATGGGATTCAGTGACTCTATCCCACCGTTCACGGGAGCATCGCTGGAACAAGCTCACACCGGATTAAACTATGCTTCTGGTGGCGGCGGACTTCGCGACGAAAGTAGCCAACATTTTGTAAGAATTGGACAAATTAACTTAAGAGCAAGCTATATAGACCAACGTAAATATATTTTCATTATTTTTCCTCCTCGATTATCTTATACGTATGGGGGTATGTGTAAACGTAGTACTATTTTAGTAATTTTGGATTGATTCAAAATCCGTGCGGTTGTTACTTTTCTCATTTACCTTAAAAAATAAAACTACTAATATTTTACCTTTTTCAAGGTAACTAATCATTTGACTTTAATTAATTTCCTTCTCTTTTATTTTTTAATCAGGAACGTACTGATATTCTTTAAATTAGTTCATTAAAATAGAAAAATGTTTATTTAATTCCACGTCCATTAAAATACTAAAATTAATTACTTATGGATTATTATATTCTTTTTTGACGATGTAGGGTGAAAGAATTTGTTTTAAAAGACAAATAGAGAATCACCGGGCGATGATTAAGAGGGCGAATGTGTCACCGGAGAAATTGAAGAAATGTCTATACACAATTCATATTGGAAGCAATGATTATCTCAACAATTATTTCATGCCAGCTCCATACACTACCAGTCGCACGTTTACTTATGATCAATATGCTGATTCTCTCATTCGACTTTATCGCTCTTATTTGAAGGTAAGACTATACATGCCAAACCTTTTATTTAAGTAATTAATAAAAGAATTATAAAAATAGATTTTGTTTAACTTGATTGGAATACATATAACAATTTATGATATTTTCACATTATTTATTTTGCTCTTTTTTATGTATATACATATATATAATGATTTGAGTCAGAAAGATAGACTATATCTGTAATCAAATATACCCTCTTTTTTGGTATAGTCATTGTATGCCCTAGGAGCAAGGAATGTGGCAGTGTTTGGAGTCAGTAAGCTCGGGTGCACCCCGCGGATGATTGCTTCCCATGGAGGCGGTCTAGGCTGCGCGACCGAGGTGAACAAAGCAGTTGAAGTTTTCAACAAGAACCTCAAAGCTCTCGTCGACGAGTTCAATAACAAGTTGAATAACAAGTTCAATAGAATCTACCCCGATGCTAAGTTCACCTTTGTCGATCTCTTCTCTGGCCAAAATCTGATTGCCTTAGGTAAGTAAATATATATATCTAACAAAAAGGCTATTTTCAAATTCTGTTCTTTTCAATTTAATCATACAAATTACATTTTTATTGTAGGGTTTAAGGTCACGGACAAGAGTTGTTGTACGGTAGCACCAGGACAAGAATTCTGTGTGGCGAATAAACCAGTTTGTACACCGCGAGAAGGGTACATGTTTTGGGACAATGTCCACAGCACTGAACCAGCCAATATGGTTATAGCTAAGGCTGCGTTTGTCGGACTCATTACTTGTCCTTATAGCATTGCTTTGCTTTCAGTGTTATAGAGACATATAACATTTTTTTTGGATAAAAGTTAAGTTAATTATATTACCAATGGAACTTTTGAAGTTTACAAAAGATTATAATGTTTTACTAAGGCCCGAAAAAAGGTAAAAAAAACTTAAGGAATTAAGAGAGATTACTAGAGATTGACATTAGTAACTTCGAAGAAAAACCATTTGGAGAGGAGTCCCCTCCCTTGTTTCCGATATCTATGAGCCAGAAGACAATCCTTAACCCTTATGTCGATTTGGTTGAAGATGATCTCCGGAGAAGAGGGTAAACCACCATGAATACGTGAATTACGCTCCTTCCTTAACAAATATATGGTTGCTTGAGTGTCTACTAGTTCCCAGAAGCCAACTAATAAGAACTTGACACCATAAAGATCAGTTGAGAGATTCCTAATCTATGAAGAACTATCTTCCAAATCTGCTTAGAGAATGGACAACGTAAGAAGAGATGGTATCTTGTTTCCTGACTTGCCGAGTAAAGAACACATTACGAGTTTACATTGAGACCCCAACTACTCAGTCCTCACAGGTAACCTATCCAAGTTTGTAACCCAAAACATAAAGACATGTTTAGGTACACAAATTGGAAACCAAACAACCTTACTCCAACTAATAATAGTTTGTTTCCTTAAGGACATAGTTATTTATGTAGCCCAACTGGTAAAAGAAGCACCTCCTGGCCCCTGTGAACCCGTGTTTGAAACCCCCTTGCACCATTTTTTTTTGTTCTTTTCTAATTTTCCATTTTTACATGAAACTTATTTGTATTATATGCCCCTGGTAATTTTCTTTTCTCAGAGGACATATAACATTGCAAGTGTCTTTACCTCCTCGGGCTGAGATCCGTGCCGCGTTGTTGGTATTTTTTGTCCCTAGCCTGCTAAGGCTGAGTGTTGGCCTCTTTCTTTTCTTTTTTTGCATATGCTTGTTTTATTGCTTGGTTGACATGTCTTCACAAAAACTTGCATAAGTTTCAATCGTACCGTTAGAATGATCTCAAACCACTTCAAAAAAAAGAAAGATTACTGTTTCTAAAGCTTGTGTCAAAATTTGAGCTTGATCGATTTATGCAAAATTCTACAATGAATGTCAAAATTACATGGCGATTTTCTTCACTTTAAATTTTTTTGCTTAATTGCATGGAAAAAAGGTATAAGCCATAATACTTGTGTAAGTAACAAGTAACTAAGATTTTGGGTTGGTTGAGAGAAGTAAAAAAATTAGGGTCGATTACTCTTATGGCTAGTTTCTATAAAGTGATATCCTTTATAGGCATTTATCAAATACTGAGGCCCTTTTTCTATATTGAAAGTCGAAAATACTCTTAAACTCACGAATCAAACAATGTTTTTCATATTATTAAATTCAAGAGTAGTGCATTTATTCACATGTTTCATATAGAAGAAAAAAACCAAACAAAATAATATTTTTTCAGTTCATACTATTCTCACAGACTTTTAGGTGACATTAGTCTATTTAAGGATTCGATCTTTTTGAATACAGCTATGATTTGTTATGTATACTTGCTTAATCTTTTATTAGGATAAAACCTAAGTGAGTGTAGCATCCATATGACAATAGCCTCATTATGCGTTTGGAGTTTAAAGTAAATAAAATTAGCAAACTACAGCTCATTTTTGAAGTCATCACTATAATTAACCCATAACCAGCATGGCCAATGCGTCGACTTTGCAAACTACTATTTTTTCCTGCCAAGATGTTATCTTTGAATTCACGACACCAAAACGTATCGGATTCAAATACGAAAACGTCTATTAAAACACTTTCCAACAAGATTTTTCCTTGTTATGATGATATCTGACTATTAAAGATCTTTAAAGAAAAAACGAATAATTAACATCCCTTGATTTACTCATTATCAATTCTGTCAACCTTGAAATAGAATTGTAATTCTGCATGTCTGTCTCTATGTATTCTTATATATAGACTTTTTCCTTTTCTTCCACATTACCATTTTCAGATTTATAATAACGTTTTCTTATCCGAAAATGGCTGAGAAAATGTTCAAAGCATTGTTGTTTGTTTTTGCGGCCACGGCGTTTGCAATGGCCGAGGTGGCTCGTGGACAACGAGTGCCATGCTATTTCGTTTTCGGAGACTCAGTCTTCGACAATGGTAACAACAATGACTTGAACACCTCGGCCAAAGTTAACTATTCGCCTTACGGTATTGGATTTACTAGAGGTCCTACTGGCCGTTTCAGCGATGGTCGTAATATTCCCGACTTTATCGGTTAGTCTTGCATGGCTTGGTTTCTTTCTTTGCTAATATGTTATTTTTAAATATAAATGAACAAAAAGTGATGTCGTCTTTTAGAAAAAAATGTAACATAATTCTTATTATATGTTTTCATGTGTAATAAATAATTTTTAATGATTTTTTTTTCAGCCGAATTAATGAGATTCAGTGATTATATTCCACCGTTCACGGGAGCATCGCCGGAACAAGCTCACACCGGACTAAACTATGCTTCTGGTGCTGGTGGAATTCTAGAAGAAACTAGCCAACATTTGGTAAGAGAAAGATAGAGTAGCGTAAATTTCCTCGATTAATTCATTTTCACCATTTCTATGGTTAAGTAAATTTCTTAAATAGACTACCAAAGATTATAGTGGTTATTTGTTTCAAAATACTTGCGGCATGCATGATATTAGCTATAAGTAATCACGTGATTAATCCCTTAAAGAAGCCAAATTAATTCTTTAGGCTCTAAGTAAATAAATAAAGCGTATGCTCAACATAGGCATGCATTAGGCAACATGATTCACATGGAATATTATTTAAATTAGGAACAATTTTTTTTTTTTAAAAACCCATTTTTGGTGTGTTCATTTCCAAAATGGCAACCATAAGTTGTCAATTTTCAGAACTAAATAATATTTTGAATAAATCATATAATTTTGATGGCATTTTTAAACATATTTTTGAATATTAACATTATTGGAAAGTGACATTTCTTAAAAATTGTTTTAAAAATATTATACAAATGTTTTAGCTGACAATAAATATTGATTGTTTCTTAGTTTTTTTTTCCAGGGAACTAATCATTTGACTTTAATTGAGCTTCTTCTTTTTTGTTAGTAGCAACCTAAAAATGACTCATTTTAATTTAATATCACATCCACTAAAATATTTAAATTAATGTACTTATGGATTATATATTATTCTTTTATTATGTACCTAGGGTGATAGAATCAGTTTTAAAAGACAAATAAAGAATCACCGGACGATGACTATGACGGCAAAAGTATCACCGGAGAAATTGAAGAAATGTCTATACACAATTCATATTGGAAGCAATGATTATCTCAATAATTATTTCATGCCAGCTCCGTACATTACCAATCGGAAGTATACTTATGATCAATATGCTGATTCTCTCATTCGTCATTATCGCTCTTATTTGAAGGTAACACTATATAAGCCAAAGTTTGTTTTCTTCAGTCATTAATTATAAAGAAAATATAGACCTTTAAATTAAAATAGAACTATATAACATTTTCTAATATTTTCACATTTCTTCTTTAGTTCTTTTAGTACATATATATATGAAGATTTGTGTTAAAAAAAACAAAGACTATATCTGTCATATTGGTAACCTAAAGCGATACAGGTTTTTAAGCTGTAAGTTGAGTATAATATTTTTGATAAAAGTTTAATATTGCTTTTCTAATTGATACAATTTAAAACGTTACAAATTATAAAGTATGTGTAAGTTTTTTAAGTTTGTTACCAATGAAACACAACTTTTTTTTTTGTATAGTCTTTGTATGTCGTAGGAGCAAGGAAGGTGGCGGTGTTTGGGATCAGTAAACTCGGGTGCACGCCACGGATGATTGCCTCACATGGAGGCGGTCAAGGCTGTGCCACTGAGGTGAACAAAGCGGTTGTACCTTTCAACAAGAACCTTAGAGCTCTCGTGAATGAGTTCAATACAAACTTCAGGGATGCTAAGTTCACTTTCGTCGATATGTATTCCGGCCAAAGTCCTCTTGCGTATGCTGCTTTAGGTAAGTAATTATATATATATATCCAACAAAAATGCTATCTTTTAATTCTATCCTTATAAATTTAATCATACAAATTACATATTTTTGTAGGGTTTATGGTCACAAACAAGAGTTGTTGTACGGTAGAACCAGGACAAGAACTATGTGCGGCGAATAAACCGGTTTGTACGTTTCGAAGACGGTACGTGTATTGGGACAATGTCCACAGCACTGAGGCTACCAATAAGGTTGTGGCGAAGGCTGCGTTTGCTGGACTCAATTCTTTTCCTTATAGCATTGCTTTACTTGCAAGGTTATAGAGACAATATACTTAAAAAATATACACATTTTATTTGTTTTACAGTTTCTATATATATCTATATATATAAAAAGACATTTTCTCTCTTCTCCTTAAGACACATCACCATCTATCTCATTGCCACTTCATATTTTTACAATAATTTTTCTAATTTTAAATTTAATACACATATTAATTATACATTTGGTTTTAATATGAGAAGAATATGAAAAGTTTTCATTCATATCCTAAATTGTTTTAACACTAATATGATAATTTATTATTCATATTATAAATTAAAAAAAATATAACTTAGATGAATATAATTTATTTTCAAAAATTTAAATTGTATTGTAATTATTCTAAAAAAAATATCAAACAAAACCTAACAACTCAACATAAAATATAAGTTTGTAAGTTTCGGTACCCAGAATCAGTCTCTGGATATTCCAATTTAAAAAATAACATTCCGTCTCAAATGGGGTTTGAACATGTCTCAAATGGGGTTTGAACCCAGAGCACAAAGAAAGATAACAAAAATGCATTTCACTTAATAAATCAAAGTTGGAGAATGGATTAGAGTCTTTTTCAAAATACTACTGTTATGATTAGTGTGATTCTCATTGTGATGAAAATTAGGAAAATAATTGTATGGTCCATTAAACAAACAATAGATATGGAGATTATATAGTTATAAATGATTATGCCATCTCATAGATCATTTTCTTCGATATCACAAAAAAAAGTTACATAATTTGTTTACCAAAATATCATATTTGTATTGAACTATCCTACAGTATGAATTGAGTTATATTATATTATCATTATTTTGAGACTATAATCTATTTAGGGCAATTTCCAAAAATACCACTTTTTAAAGTTTTTTCCAAAAATACCACCTGAAAGTTTTTTTTTCTAAAAATACCACATTTTTCCAAAGTTCCTAAAATATCACTTTTTGAAAATTCATTTTTAACATTCTAAACTAAAACCTAAACCCCAAACCCAAACCCAAATCCTACCCCATAAAACTATACCCTAATTTTTGAATAGTTAACCCAAGGGAAATTTACCCAATTTGCCATTAAATCTAAAATCCTTTCAAAATGTGTCATTCTCTTTCAATTCTTTTTCAATGTGCCATAAATTGATTTGGTTTTGTCTTTTAGTGAAAGACAAAAGACACTTTTTACCCTCACATTCTTTTCCACACAACTTATTTCTCTCTCTCTTATCTTCTTTTCTCTCTTTGTTTATTCTTCTTCTCTTTTGATCAAAAAAATGTTAGATGGTGGTGGTTGTGGTTGTCGATGGCGTACGGCAACGGTGATCAACGGTGGACCAGACGGTGGTTGACTGTGAACGATGGACAAAAACGCAGACTTTGAATGGTGGACAAAAACACATAAGGTGAAGGAGATGGTGGTCAACGGTGAATGGAGACATCATTCGCCGGTGGATATAGTCGGAGACGATGGACATAGTTGGAGATGGTGGTTGATTGTGAACGGTGGACAAGATTTTGAACGGTAGACGAAAATGCAGACGATGGTCGGTGGATAAGTTTATGGTTGACTATGAATAATGGACAAAAACGAAGATTTTGAATGTGGACAAAAACAAAGATAGTGCTCAGCGGTGACGAAGACGGTGGTTGATGGTGAACCGGTAGCGGTTGTGTTTGGACAAAACTGTAGACGGTGGACAAGTAGTAGCGGTGGACAAAATATAACCTCTTTATTTGCTTAAGGGTAAATTTGTCTTTTGTCTTTGCCAAATTGAAATTAAATCAGCCCAATGGCAGATTTTATAAACCCAATTGGATAATGGCACATTTGGAAACAAATTAACCAACAAATGGCACATTGAGAAATTTTCCCTTAACCCAAACCCAAAATTTAAATTCTAAACCTTAAAAATCAACTTTTAAAAAGTAATATTTTTGGAACTTTGGAAAAAAAAATGGTATTTTTGGAAAAATAATATCAAGGTGGTATTTTTGGAAAAAAAAACTTCAAAAATGTGGTATTTTAAGGAATTTCTCATCTATTTATTCATTTAACTAGAGAGTTTTCTTTATCTTTATTTTTTGATAAAAAATAGACTTTTCTTTATCAATGATCATGGTACATTTTTTGTGATTAAGATTTTAGAGTTCACAGAGAACAGAGCAATGAGAATGAGATTGACCATCATGGTAATGTGGTACACTTATATGGTATTTTGAAGGTAACCATTTTAAAAAAAAATGTATATATACACATGCACCTACCTATGGTAATTAAATGTCATTATTTTTGTACTATATTTCTTTTAATATACGTATAGCTTTTACTATCTAATTTCTCTTCATCCCCTTATACTTTTGTCATACTACGCATTCTTGGATTGTATGTTTGTGAAGTTTCTTTGCATATTACTTTTAGTTTCAAACATTTTAAGTCCGGCTATGAACTTGGAGACAAATGGAACGTTTCAAACATTTGATATTGATATTTTTCTTGTGAGCTCTTCAATTATGAAGATGTATGTTCCGTTTCAATTGTGATATCTTTTTCTGAATTAAATTATGCTCCATATATTGTCACAATCAAAAACAAGATAAGTTTTCAAAGTGACCGAGAGTGAAAAATGAAGTTGGACACTGAGCTTCATCATATTGTAGATGCGAGTCAGGGTCCATGGTCTTTAAGACTTGAGAGTATAAGACTATATAAGGAAAATTTGAATGGAAAAGGGAATTAATGAGTTTATGTTTGACACTCAACCAATTGTAGAAGTTGAGAAGATTAACTTACACTCAATGTTATTTGTTTTTCATTATTTGTTACATACAAAATAAGAAGAAAATCAAAGCCTTTTTTTTGTCACAACCTTTAAACATAGAAATATATGTAGAAATCAAAGCCTTTAAACAAATAAAATATATGACTCAATCACCAAAATCGAAATCGTTACTAAATATTAAGGACGAGAGTTATATTCTTCGTCACAAAAAACTTTCAATCGTCAATAGTCAGTAATATTCAAACTTAAAATAATTTAATGTAAACGGCTGAATATTCTATAGACACCAAGAGACATTTGGTAAAATATTTGAAGAGTTTAGCCATTCCTTCGTACCCATAACATATTTTCTAAAATTTTACTTCTTATTATAATTGTAGAAACATGTAAATAACATACCCGGGCGTAGCCCGGGACATCCCTAGTATATATATATAATGACTTTTCTTTTACTATAATTAAAAAAAAAAATAGTGGGCGTAAACAATATTGGCATAAATGCTCCCATGAAATAAAGCATACAAAAATATGGTCAGCACAAAAGGCTAAACTTTTCCGAGGTGGTGAAACAAATATTACACCATGATCAGTCAACGGAGAGGGACAAAAGTTTGGAGATTCTAAAAGGCTAGTTCTACCAAAATAAATGTGGAAGCGATTAGAAATTTTATAACAATAATGATTTAAATAGCATGAGTTAATATCAATATCTCGAACCAGCAAAAAATAATTTGTAAGAATCAAATAACGTAATCGTTTTTACTAGATTCATAGCCTTAACTTTGTTGGCCAAGGATTCCAATAATTTCAACAATTTCCAACACATAGTTTCCATGATCTATTGTAAACACACACTAAAGATCCATTATGTGAAGATGATCATCTGATATAATATTAACACAGTGGGAGGTTGACTAAAACAACCTTCTTAGATTTTAATTACTGAGGCTATTTTCGAGTCCGTTTTACCCTTTTTCCTTTGATAACAAAAAACGTATTTACGAAAATGTCATTAATGAAACGGGCCGCGTAGGCGCGAAAATTTCCCGCTAAAAAAAAATAAGTCTACCGCTATGTGATGGTAGACTTATTTGAGTTCTGGTAGACTTATTTTTTTGTCCGTAGACTTATTTGAGGAGCTGTAGACTTATTTTTGAACGGTAGACTTATTGTGTCTTCTTTGGTGGTAGACTTATTTCAGAACGGTAGACTTATTTTCTCTGCGGTAGACTTATTTTCCCGTAGCGGTAGACTTATTTTTTGCGGTAGACTTATTCTTCGAATGGTAGATTTATTTCCGTAGACTTATTTTCAGCGGTAGATTTATTTTTCTTCGATGGTAGATTTATTTTGACTGGTAGATTTGTTTCCTTTGGTGGTAGATTTTTAGTCATAGTGACGGTAGACTTATTTTAGTAGCGGTAGACTTATAGTTTGCGGTAGACTTTTTTATCGTGGTGGTAGATTTATTTTGTGTTTAGTTGTGGTAGACTTATTGTAGTAGTGGTAGACTTATAGTTAGCGGTAGACTTATTTCGTATTTTCGGTCAATGAAACCAACCGTTGACTGGTAGACTTATTTTTTTAGGATCAATGGTGGAGACTTATGCGTTTTTAGCGATAGAAGCGGTAGATTTGTTTTTACCCAGGTCTATTGATGGTAGACTTTTTATCAAACTTAGTGACGGTAGACTTTTTTTCACATTAGACATTTGGTAGACTTATTGTGATAGCGGTAGATTTATAGTATTTGGTGATAGACTTATTTCCTGTTTAAAAAACTATAGTGGTGGTAGACTTATTTGGTAGGTGGTAGACAATGTTTTGAAAACCGGACCAGACCGAGGGTCGGACCGGGTTCAACCGTGAACCGGCCGACTACCCGGGTTGGGTTGACCCGGGTTTGAATTTTTTTTTTTTTTTTTTTTTTGAAAATTTACATTTTTTAACATTTTTCATATTTAATTTTTATAATTAAAATTTATAAAAACAAATACTAGTTTTGAATTTAGTTAATTTTTGTTATTGTTTAATGTTTTAATTTGTTTTTACATATAAACTTAACTATTTTTCATTAAATTTTGTTTTTGAATAGTTTTTTGTTATTAAAATGATTTTTCTCATGACTAATATTTAGAAATATGTTTATTTAAAAGTTATATTGTATATTTGGATATTATAATTATACAAAAACTATATATATTATTATTTTTAAAAACACTATTAAACCCGGTTCGACCTATATCATGCAAGTGATGGTAGATTTATATACAAGTGTTGGTAGATTTAGTATGTACTATATATTTTCATATATTTTTTTCTATCTTTTTGTATGAACTCGTACTCGTGTTTGAACTCGTACTCGTGTTTTAAGGATTTTGTACTGGTTACAGAGACATTTCAGAAGTCATGTTTTAACCATACATAAATGTTGTCAATTCATTCATTACACTACAAAAAAATGTTCATAGATGTCTACCATAATGTTTGAATCTCTTTGCAAAAAGTTTACCATAACAATTGTATCTTATATTACAAATCAGAACGTGTGTGTCTCATAAAAATCTACCATCTTCATGATCTTTTGGATGTTCTTTACAATCTTCATGCGGTTACGCATTGCACGTACAAAGAATACCTGAAAAGAAATTCATGGAAATTAGAACATCTTGGAAAATAAGTTTATCATCGAGTAGAAAATAAGTCTACCATCAAACAGAAAATAAGTTTACCATCAAACAAAAAGAACTATATCATCGAGTAGAAAATAAGTCTACCATCAAACAGAAAATAAGTCTACCATCGAACAAAAATAAGTCTACCATCAAACAGAAAATAAGTCTACCATCAAACAGAAAATAAGTCTACCATCGAACAAAAATAAATCTACCATCAAACAGAAATAAGTCTACCATCGAACAAAAATAAGTCTACCATCAAACAGAAAATAAGTCTACCATCGAACAAAAATAAGTCTACCATCAAACAGAATATAAGTCTACCATCAAACAGAAAATAAGTCTACCATCAAACAAAAAATAAGTCTACCATCAAACAGAAAATAAGTCTACCATCAAACAAAAATAAGTCTACCATCAAACAGAAAATAAGTCTACCATCGAACAAAAATAAATCTACCATCAAACAGAAATAAGTCTACCATCAAACAGAAAATAAGTCTACCATCAAACAAAAATAAGTCTACCATCAAACAGAAAATAAGTCTACCATCAAACAGAAAATAAGTCTACCATCAAACAAAAAATAAGTCTACCATCAAACAGAAAATAAGTCTACCATAAAAAAAAAAAATAAGTCTACCATCAAACAGAAAATAAGTCTACCATCAAATAGAAAATAAGTCTACCATCAAAACAAAAAATAAGTCTACCATAAAAAAAAAATCCAGATCTGGAAAAAATCCAGATCGGGAAAAAATCCAGATCTGGAAAAAATTCAGATTTGGACTAAAACGTGATTTTACAAAAGTTCAACATACCCAAACGAAACCGGTTAGAATCAAGAGATTACCTCTCTACAACGCACGAAAACGAAACCCCAACACTCGCCGGAACTTTCCTTCGCCGGAATTTCGAAACCTATGAACGAAGAACATATTGAAGTTCATAAATCTGAACTCAAGACACTCGTGAATGATAGAGAGGAAGATAACTCATGATTTGTTTCGAATCTTACTGTTAAAAGCAACGAATTGCGTCGCCGGAGAAGAAGTCGCGATTTGAGTCGCCGGAGAGAGGAGTCGCCGGAGAGAGGAGGAAGAAAATGAAGAGTTGATATCTGATTTTTTTTTTTTTTTGGTTTTATGTTGTTTTTTTTTTCTTAATGACATTTTCGTTAATAAACGAATTTGAAGTATTTTTAATGTCTTTGTAACCTTTTTTAGCTCAAATTTTTGAGCTCAAAAATTTAAAGGTTGTTTGAGTCAACGCCAAATCTAAAAAGGTCTTTCTAGTAATATTAACACAGTAGACCCATAAGGTACATGTGTCAATCCACTCATTGCCAATTAGTTTTAAATTGCCATAAAATTTTAATACAGTAGATTAAAGATAAAAGAAAACTGAATCTTGAAAATGACTCTTGTGGAAGACCTACGCGAGGACAAGAACAACGATAGAACCCAAGAATTATTGGTATGAGCGATTTATTTCTAGCACTGTTTGATGAGCAAACACTTTGAGCCAATATTGCTTAAACATGGTAATATCATTTTGTTTAAAGTAACTCTCTCTCTCACACACACTGATGTATTGTTTCTCTATCTTCTTTATAAGCTTCACTATGTAGACAACAAATATTTATATGAGTGAAAAATATTTTGAATTTAGGATGTTTGACGATCGTAGAAAAAAATAATTACAGTAGAAAACTCGCTAGTATTGGTATCATAAATAACTTGGAATAAAACAACTTACAATTGTCTCTCATATAACCCACGAACCTCCACATTTTTTGGTCCTACTTGACCATGAACATCCCACATTGCATTTAACCCATTTTTGAGGTGGGAGTTTTCAACTTAAAGGTTATTTTTTTGTGCTAAATATTACTCAGGTTATTATATCGGTAGCTTATGCGATTATTGTTTTCTAGTTCGGTTAGTCTGAACCTTAGGTTCGTGAATTTTTTTATTATGTTTGACCAATTTGAAGTCATAGAGACATTTAGAGGTACAGTATAATAATTCCCGCTAATTGTATTGATTTTTGTCAACAACAAATTAAAACTGATAGATGGTCATGATGAGCCGTCCACCAATAATAGCTTTGGTTTAACTATGTTATTGTAATAACTTTATATATTGCTCTCATCTACCAATAATGGATCGGATAATTTTTAAAAATACCACATTTTAAAAAACAATTTGTGAATATACCACCATTTGCTTTATATTCTAAAGATATCACCATTTTTTAAATGTTTTACAAATTAAATACCAAAAAACTAAAATAACTTTTAACATTCAAAACTGAACCATAAACCCAAATCTTATCCCCTAAAAATAATACCATAATTTTACAATAGTTAACTCAAATCCAAAAATTTAAATTATAAAACTTTGAAAACCAATTTTGTGTATGTAATATTTGTGGAACATTGGAAAAATGATAGTATTTGTGGAACATTTGAAAAATTGTGGTACTTATTATGGAAGCAAAACATCAAAGTGTAGTATTGTAGAGAATTTATCTAGTAGATTTGTATGTGTGATGAGCAAGCTCCCAAACTGCTGGTTCTCAAAGATCCTTCTCTTTAACTTTTAGATCCATGCGTTGCAAAATCTTAATTAGTGAAGATGAGAAAGAAGTTGCACTTATAGCTAGCACTTGATTTTCAATGCTTTACCTGTCTAAAAAAGCAGAGATAAATGGTATACTTCTACTTCTTTTTTTTTTTTTGGTCGAAACAAATTTTCATTAAGCTAAATTAAACGGGTAAACCCGTGTTCACAACTGAAGCCCGACCCGAGTACAAGGCAGTTTTCGCAAGTCGATCAGCCTCAATGTTACAATTTCTCGAAACAAAAGTGAAAGATTTGATTCTGATCTCTGCGGCAATTGTGAGGATGTCCGTGATGATTCCATAGATCTCCGGCTGAAATCCTTTGTTGTTGATGATGGAGATAAGCTGGCTAGAATCGGAGGCAACTCGAATCCCTTGAATCTTCTGGACTTGGATTTGAATCAGCGCCTCTCTCATAGCCATCGCTTCAGCCATTAGAGGACTCGATACATAGTCAACCACACTGGATCCTTGAAGAAGGATTGTGGTAGGTGATTCGTAAACGACCCAGCCTAGTCCCGCGTTCTTCGTGTCCGATCTCCAGGCCGCGTCTGTGAAGTACTTCATCAGCGATCATGTGTCTCTTGTGTGAGATGGAGCTTGCTTGATTTCCGTCGCTTCTAGAGAGGTTTGTGCCTCAATCCATTCTCTTGCGTCGATGATCGATTTGGTCAAGGTTTCCTCCTCTTTGAGTTTCTTGTTATTGAATAACTTGTTGTTTCTAGTTTTCCAGATATTCCAGAGAATCCAGGGGAACATAGGGCCTTTTGATATCCCTGTTGGAGGTAGGCATTCGTGTTGTTTGGCATTTGATAGGCCAGAGATAATATCAGGGATATTAAGTGTCTTGATGGTTAATTTGAATGGCGCCATTTCCCACACCTTTTGGGCATAGCTGCAGTGGAAGAAGAGGTGAGGTATACTTCTACTTCTAAAGTACGTATAAATTACTATCATTTTACGAGTTTTGTTGAGCTGGTCGTTTAATTTTCTTGTATTTAAAAATTTATATGTTTTTGTTCTTTATTGTGGGTTGCTGGAATATTAAAGCAAAGTCATGTATGTGTACTAGAATCACTTCAAAATGAGGTTTTGATACGCATTATTTTACCTTCACTATTGAGTGAAGATCCAATAGGCGATCGAAACTTTACATTTATAAAGCCTCAAATAAAACCACAAGTGTATGGTTACACCGAGGTAGTATTTAAGGGTCGATCCCACGAGGAATAAAGATTGCAAGACACTAAATATGCGGGAAACAAACTAATCTATAGCATGCATTTTTATGGGGTTTTCATTTAGTATAAGGATGCTATGAAATGGAAGAAACTAAGATGCAAAGAAAATGCAAAACAAGGTAAAAACATTGGACCATAAGCTAATCTATCATAAGAACACGTTAACAATCAAACAATGATATCAAAGATTGAAGTAAACACCGTCCTAGAACATGAAACTCGATAATTCGACTACTCCACTTCCGCGGCCCTAATCACTTCACGTAATCACCTAATCATTGCAACTTTCGTTGGTAACTAGATAATCAAATGAGCTTTAAGAACAAGTTCAATAAGTTCACTAAACACCATAATCGCCAATTGTTAGATGGCTAGGATAAGTCAAGCTCACAAAGGTTTGGTTCAAACAATCTCACAAACACCTTCCGGGTGGAAATTTCTTAGGATATAGATTTTGAGTGATCAATTCAAAACTAGCAAAAAGAGCAACCTAAGTGAATAATCCAACAAGGTTCAATCATAACAATCATCATCTAACTATCAAAGCATCATAATCAATCATAACTCGAAGTCCAACAAAAGAGAAAGCATGAATTAAAGATCAAGGTTATTGAGTAAAGATGATTAACAAGCAACTAGAGATATCAATCAAGCTCAATTCCAAAGCAAGAATTCGTTTAATCTAGACTAACCCACTTCCATGGTGCCAGTGTTCTAAAACGCGTCAGGCGCTTCCTAGGCGGTGAATGAGGGCCTAGCGCCTAGTTGTATACGCGGGAGTATACGCGGAGCCTAGGCGGGTAATTATATTTTAGGTATATATATATCTACAAACATAAATATATCTTATTTAGAAATGAATGAGTTTAAAAATAGTTTCAAATAAAAAAAACATATAATTTGTAATATACATATAATTTTCAAAATATAAATTAAAAAAGTAAAGTCATAACAGTTATAAACTTATGTTTTAAATGAATTTAACTAATAGGTTTAATATTTATAGACCAAAAATAAATACACCTTATGAAAAAAATTTAGTTTACAATCTAATAATAAAAATTCATATTTTTCCTTTATTTTTCTACATGGCCGCCTAAGCATCCGCCTAAACCGCGTAAATGTCCGTCTAAACCGCATAAACGTCCGCCTAAACCGCATAAACATCCGCATTTTTAAGAAATGCATAAATCACCGTATAATAAAAAATCGTGGCGCCACGCATCCGCGTAGCGCCCAGGTGCCGCCTAGGCACCCGTCTAGGCCGCATTTTAGAACACTGCACGGTGTTAATCCATTTCTTAATCAACAATTAACACAAACTTCCATTTTGCTAATCACTAATCAAGAATCATTAATGCAAATGTTCATATTAACTTACAAATTCCCTTAAACATCAATTTCCATTGGCTAAGATGAAAAATGCATGATTAAAGTTCTCCTAGACATTTTCACAAACACCTTCCGGGCGTGAAAAGATCATGAACTAGATTTTGGTTAGCTACTCCTAAATCTAGCATTAAACACACTTTAATCAATAGAAATCACAAGATGATAAACCCAACATCATTAATCAACCATCGATGTTCCTTAATCATAATCCATAAGAAGAATAGAAGAGCTACTAACTCAAATGAATGTTAAACATGAAAACTATAACAACTATAGAGATAAGCATGATTAGAGATATGAAATGATTAAGAAACTTCAATAAAACATATAAAAATTCAAGCTTTAAACAAGAGAAAAAAGTAAATAAAGATAAGAGAAAGAACGAGATATAGATAAAACTAATATGCATAAACATAAAGATAAAGATAAATGTTGAAGAATCCCTCTCTAGGATGGAATGAACATGAAGATCATATCCAAATCATCAAGAAAAGAGTTTGGATCTAAGCCATCTCTAGAGGAAAGGAAACTTAGGTTTTACAAGTCCATAAAACTATTTATATAAGCTAAAATTCAGACCGGGTCAACCCGGTTTAAGTTGGGTCGGAGCTTCTAGTTTGGTTAAAACAAGTCTGCATCGGGAGCCTGAGGTCGATGCACGTGGTCGATGCATTCTCTGGTGGAACACTTCTTTTCTCGCATCGGGTATCTGAGGTCGATGCACGTGGTCGATGCATTCTCTGGTGGAACACTTCTTTTCTCGCATCGACCTACTTGAGCCTGATGCCACCAGGTTGATGTGCCTTATCCGAATTCTTTAAGCTTGTCTCTCTTTATATCAATCGCTCCTTCTTGATGCTCTTTCAACTCCATTTGGTTTCTTTTTCTATTCTTTTTCTCCTCCTTTGCACCATAGATCCATCTTTAATATACTCTAAGCTCATTTAGCTCCAAAAGACCTATAAATAAAAGAAAACAATGCAAAATGCACAAAATCCTATTCTTGGCCTCTAAAATGCAATTCTAATAGAAATTAAGCTAATATGAGACTAAAGATGAAATTATGATGCAAAATATAAGATGAATGGATGCAAACAAGAGTCTAATAAGTGCTAAAATACGAGTATATCAAGTTTCTTTGTTTTTAGATGTTTAATTCTTCGGAATTTCGACAAGATGTTGAAGAAGTGGAAGCGTTAACTCCTTGAGAAGTTGAATTAGATGTTCATGCTACTGCTCATTCAGCATACACAATGTCTGTTGTTTGTTTGGTAATCTAATTGCAGATTTACTTAATGATAGTAGCTATAGTTATATTATTTTAACTAAACAAAAAGTAATAACAAAGATTAGCAAAAATGTTATAAAGACAATAATTTTTTTTTTGATCAAACCGTACTTGATATATTAAGACTTAAACTCCATGAATGGAGGAAGAGTTCAAAAGTACAAGAGCATATTTAGCTAATGTATCAGCGGTAACATTCGTTGAGCGGGCAACAAAAGTAAAAGAGATAGAATCGAAACTTATACTAAGACAACATATGTCGTGAAGCACAACTTTCAGCTCATTGATCGAGTCATTCGTATTGAGTAACTTGACAATATAAAGACAATAATTATGTTGATCATTTAGTAATGAATTTTGACAAATTAAAGACGCCAAATCCATAGCTAATTAAGGTGGATTTGTTTTGTGATGAAATTGGTGGCATAGTTTGGTTTGTGAAAACGTAATTAATTAAGACGGATTACCGACAACTTTCATCGATTCTGATGATCGGAGACAATAATTTCTTTGTAATGAATGAAAAAAATTATGTCGTTATGATAGTCACAAATAATAACAATTCTGAAACGAGATTTTTAGTATGTAAATAGTAAAAAAATTGTCACCTTAGAGCATCATTATTGGTGATACCGTTTTGAGTATCAGTAATATTATTTAGTATTAATTCTGTTAGTTGAGACTCAATATGATACTTCTGTTTTTTTTAGTGTTTATTGCTGATACTTAAAGTTCATAAGAAAAAAACTTAATTTATATTTAAAGAAAAAAAAAAAATCAAAGAATAATCAAATTACTATGGATAAATATAAAATCTTATTATATAAAGTTTGATGTATCAAACATAATAATTAACATGATCGCGACACGTGTCAACCGGTTGATAAGATTTTGGCACGTATTAATTTAGTTTAATTAAATTAAATAGCATATTTCTAAATTTCTATAATCCTATTTAAATTATGTTTTGACACGTGTTATTTTATTTTAATTAAATTAAATCAAAAATTTCAAAAAAATTCTAATCCTATTTAAAATAGGTTTACTCTTTACTATTTTACAAATAAAGATGTTATTAACCTAAAATAGATAAATCTTTTGATATGTGGATAAATCATCGTATGCAAAACCCAAGTCTATTTAAACTAAAAATATTTAAACTAGATAAATCTTTTGATATGTAGATAAATCATCGTATGCAAAACCTAAGTCTAGATAAACTAAAAATATTTTACATGTATATTAGAATAACCATTGAGAAAAATTACTTGATTTTTTTTTATATATGCTTCTAATTAGAATTAAAAAAACTAATTAATAAATACAAATATATAAATGCTTATCATCACAAGAAAACACAACAACTATTTCATGTTAGACAAGTTAAATTAAAAAGTATTTATCATCGTATTGTAGTACGTCTTTTAAGAAAGTAAGAGACTAAACATTTTAAGAAAAATAATGAGCTTAGAGAAAAAGACTTTATATCAATAAGAGTTAATGTAATACTAATTATTTGAATAATATCTAACTACAATTTGATTTTATTTGAATAATGTATTACTATTCAAAGTTTTGTGTATCATTAGATTCTTGCAAAATTTGGAAACCAATTATATGAAAAAAACTCTTACTAAAATTTGTAATTTGAGTTTGCAACTAAACATATGAGATTCAATTTGTTAAGATTTTGGAAAAACAAACCTATGAATGACCAACTACATAATAAAATAATCATAGTTCAATAAGGAATAAGAAGAAAAAACTAAGTACTTTAAAATATGTAAAAATTTTAACAAGTAAATAATATAATAAAAATAGAGTAGCGAAATAGTGAAAATTAAACTATTTCAAACATGAATAGAAAGAAACAAGTTATTTGGAAAAGACATGATCAAATTTAATTGGAAATTAAACTACACCAAACAATTTAAGATAAAAAAGTAAGTATGAAATTTATTTATATCAAGGTTTTCAATTTTGTTTACTATCATGAATAAAAAATATTTCATGGGATTTTTCACGGGTTGTAAAATATTTTTTTCATAAACCCGCATATATGCGGGTCCTTTACCTAGTATTTTATAAAAACACAAATTTATTATGGTTCATAACCTCGTAAAGGTGAATTACAAATCGTAAAAACAAAGTAAAACATAAAATCGCATATAGTAAAATACAAAAATGGTAAAAATAAAACATATAAAAAAATGATGATGAAACTTCATAACTCGGTCTATTCTCTAACTCTGCTAAATTTTTGCTAAATATGCTCGACCAAATCAGCTTTCAATTGTAGATGCATGTTTTTCTCATAAACCCGAGCTCGATTCGCCAGCATATTATTCGCAATTGTGGATATTGTTCTAGCAAACGCGTAGTTCACTTATGAAGTCAAGGTTCCTTCTTCTCATGTGAATTCTATGTGGAACATCGCGCTAAGCGTGAGTCGGGCGCTCGGTGCGGGCCTGGCAATTTTTTCATTACTCAGATATAAATCGGGGAGTACTTGGGGAATAGTTTTTTTATACAAATTAATAGTTAGTTAAGCATTTTAATACATAAAACATCATAATTAGAAGTTCAAAACATAGATTTTTTTAAGATTCATATAAAATACCAAAACTAGATCAAAGATCAATCGTTATCTATTCCAACCCACATCTAATCCAAAAGGCCAAAATATTTGTTCCACTCAAAAGGTACACAAAAAATATATTGTCTTGATCTTGAGAACACAAAAATATAATAAAGGATTGTAATGTTCCATCCTTATGTTCTTCAGTGATCAAGTAGTCAATGTGTAGTGGACTTCTAGATGTGTTAGAAGTTGTTATAGTTACTTGCGAACCTGAAATCAAAAGTGAAAAGTACATGTTAAAAGCTGATTTGTATATATGCAAACGAAAGTAAGACAAAACAAAAACAGTTGAAAGACACAAACTTTCAGTTGATAAAGACAGAATACTTACCATCCTAAGCAAGTTGTGAGTCACGAAACACAGGATCTTCTTGGTAAACATCAGGTTCAAACTCCATGTCCACAACATCTTCTTCTTCCGATTCAAAGTCATCATCATAAAGATCTCTTACCCTTGGAGCTTGGATAGTAAGCACAGGATCAGCAGCTTCGTTTGGTTCTTCTTGACGATCCACAAGCCATTCTTCAATAGTATCTTCATTACCATCATCGAAGATCACATCAGCATTAAATTGGACATAGACTAGACTATTTAGCCGATCAGTATCTAGTCTATTTCTTTTCTTGGTATGAATCTGCAACATATGCTTAGCCTTTAAGTGTGTGCAATGTAATAGGCACAAAACAGAATTTAGAGAAGTAATAAACTAACCCCTTCAAAGCTGCTCTAATTTCTTTCACAACCAGAAGAACTAGATCTAGTTGCTAATTTTTGCAAATTTGGTACATTACATCCGAAGGTTGACCACCATTTTCCTATGATTAAGCAAGTGCAAATATATGATATGCTAAACCTGTATTTATAGACATTAACACACAAAATCATACATGAACGCAGCGTAAAGATTAATAAAAATTTATACAGTTATAACTCCTACGCAGAAGACACACATTACTACTAATTGATTAACAAGCTGAATATGACCACACACACACATTCATCTAAAAACAGACACACACACACACACACATTCATATATGAACACAGACACAAGCAAAGACACATTGATAGAACAAATGCATCAATCTCAATACAGAATGGAAGAGTAGAGACTGACCAAATACATCATGCTTCTGGCTTGTCATCAATTTTGGTTCCTTCTGAGATGTTCCATGTTGAAAGCATCTAAATAGTAAGTAAGAATGCATTGCTAATCAGAAAACTTGTAAATGTGGAGGATGAGTTTATACTAAAACCGTGAAGTAATTGTTTCTTTAACAGTACAAAACTCACCGTTATTAACTTGATCTTCTCTCTGACTTGAGAAGTGATCCTAGCAAAACTACAAATCTTCTTTCCTACATATAACCAACAAACATGATAAGTAGTGAAACAAGAAAAACCCATCTCTCCGTTCTCAAGCATAACTTGATCTTATCAACATGAAAATTTCCTAAGCTATTCACTAACAATAAGCACCCATCAAAATTTACCAAAGACTTGAGGAAGATAAAGCTTACTGAATAGGCAGGAATGTGAAGATTGAGAAGATCCAATATTCTTTTTAAAAGCAAATTCTTCTATATCAGGTGCTGCATCATTAAATACAAAAATTATCAAATCAACTCTAAATAACAACAACACAAAGTACCATATGAGAACAGTATTAATCAAAGGTATCTCTCATTTGCTAAACCATAGTGACAGCAAAAACGAAGACAACAAAATCACAAACACTCCAATCACTAACTTCAAACTTATAATGTTGGATTAGATTAACATCTAGACGAACCAAGTAAAAGCTCACTGTCACGAAACAATAGATCAAAACAGATGGCTTCTTAGAACATTAAAAACATTGCAGTATAGAGTAAAGAAGATGATCGAAAACATCCAAATATTTTGCAAAATCGGAATCGAGAGATGGAGATTTATCTGTTAGGGTTTGAAGAGAAGACAGATCGAGAGATGTAGACTTCTGAGGTGGAGGAGACAGAGCGAAGCAGAGATGATCGACATGCAAGTTTCGATTCGCCACATGCCTTCTCAGTTTCGAGAGATTGTATAGAAGAGAAGACAGTGAAATATGAAACAAGCTAATCAAAGAGGCTTGAAGATGAAACAAGATAATCGAAGAGGATCGAACAGATTGCGTCATCGATTGCAATCGCCGTCAAGAGAGAAAGAAGAAGTTTCGAAACTCGAAATCGCAAAATGAAAATTATTTTCTCGTTTCCTCCCAAACCTAATTTGTCTGATCATTCCCACGCCGACAAGTGTCGATTTTACTGTACAACGAGTATCAGAAAACTGATACAATATGGGCTTGAACTGAAACCCAAAAACTATTGTTTAATCTAATTAGCCCACTGATACTCTCCCAATATCACCTATAATGATGCTCTTACGTATCGTTACGGTTTGTGGGAAAACATATATTAAAATAATACTTGTGACATTTTTGTTATAATTAAAAATTTGTGACAATTTTATTGAGTTTATTCGCAAACTACCACAAATTTGTCATAATGTCTGTATTGTTTTTGTTTTTTTTTATATTTCTATTATTACGAAAAACATTTATTGTAACGAAATTTTTGTCACAATATAAAGTTTTTTGGTAGTGATTATAATATACTTTAACAAAAAAAAAAAGTGTTTGTGGTCGTTGGTTTGTTGCTACTGGCTAATCACAGCAGCTAATATAACCAAATCCCTACTTTTATGGGACTCACGATGTGTTTAGAGTTTAAAAATTAAACTTATAATTAAAATCAACAAACTACAGCTCATTTGTAGAAGTCATCACAATTATTAATCCATAACCAATGGCTAATACGTCGACTTTGCAAACTACTATTTTTTCCTATTACGATGTGATCTTTCTATTCACGACACCAAATATGCGAATCATCAATCATGCATATTCAAATACGAAAACAACCATCTAAAACATTTTCCACACGTATTTTAACATTTCAACTCACGTATCATGCATATTCAAATACGAAAAACTCAAATAATTAACATCCCTTGATTTACTCAATAATTAAATTCAAATAATGAACATTCCTTGAAATAGAATTTTGATTTTGCATGTCTGTCCCAAAGATTCGGTCGACTAAATAGAATTTTAATTCTGCATGTCTCTACGTATTCTCTTATATATGGACTCCTCTCTTTTCTTCATCAGCATCAACATTGCCATTTACAGATTTCTAATAATTGATTGAGAAAATGGCAAAGGGAATGTTCAAAGCATTGTTGTGCATTTTAGCGACCACGGCGTTTGCAATGGCCGGGGTGGCACGTGGAAAGCTTTTGCGACCACAGCTAGTGCCTTGCTATTTCGTTTTCGGAGACTCAGTCTTCGACAATGGTAACAACAATGACTTGACCACCTTGGCCAAAGTTAACTATTCACCTTACGGTATTGGATTTGCTAGAGGTCCTACGGGGCGGTTCAGTGATGGTCGTAATATTCCCGACTTTATCGGTTAGTCTTGGCCTTGGTTTATTTCTTTACCAATATGTTTTTTTAAATAGAAACTATCCAAAAGTAGTGTCTTTTCAAAAACAAAAATAGGAACATAACGTTTTCCTATTATATGTTCTCATGTGTAATTTGAATTTTAATAAATACTTTTTCAGCTGAACTAATGGGATTCAAAGATTTTATTCCACCATTCACGGGGGCATCGCCGGAACAAGCTCATACAGGACTAAACTATGCTTCTGGTGGTGGCGGACTTCGCCAAGAAACTAGCCAACATTTGGTAAGAACGAGACAAACTAAAGAGAAAGATAGACTAACGTAAATATATTTTCATTATTTTTCCTCGATTATCCTAACTGGGTAAGCAAACGTAGTACTATTATAGCAATTTTTTTGTTTGATTAAAAGTACGTGCGGTCAGGGGCGGATCCACTTTAGTAGTTATGGGTGCACGTGCACCCAGTAACCAAAAAGATTTGATAGGTGAGATGGTAAAAACACTTAGTAGTGCACCCAGTAATCCGAGTTCGATTGCTTCTGAAAGCAATTTTATTTTATTTTATATCAATTTGTACCCAGTAAAAATAGTCTAGATCCGCCCCTGCGTGCGGTGGTTACTTTTCTCATTTAGTAACTATAATGTTTTGTATTTTTGTTTACTATGTGACTTTCCCGCCTAGGGAATAAGAAAACATAAGGAACAAAATTTACAATATCATATAAATATTCTAGGTGAATGAATATACTATGATATTCTAGGTGAATGAATATACTATGATATTCATAAGGATTCATATAAACGTACCATTACTATTTTAGTAATCGTATAGTTTGATTGATTGATTCAAAATACGTGCGGTGATCATTTTTCCTCTCATTATTAGCATTGATGTTTTTGTTTATATGAATCAAATAGTGAATAGAGAATATGAGACATAGGGAACAGAATTTAAATAATCCACCTAGTTTTCTTTCCATGCAAACATGAGTAATCATGTGATTGATCACTTTAACGAAGCCTTAGTTCTTTTATTAGGCTCAAAATAAATAAATATTGTGAAGCGTAGGCTCTACATAGGTATTAGACAATGTTGAGATATCAATCTAAGTCCTATATCAAAAATTTAGATAAGAATGGTCTAATATATAAGAGATGTTCAACTCTAATTAGTATGAGGCCTATTGGGAATGAGCCCAAAGATACATCCGTGCGGCCTTCGCCACTGGACCCAAAACGGACCATATCATACTAATGGGGAGTTGGACATAGGTTTGAAAAGTCCAATAAATGGTATCAGAGCCATGGTTCAGAAAAGTGGACTTGGAGATTCGATGTGGGAGGATAGAACCCTCAAGATAACCTTGTGAAGGGCACAAGATGGATGCTAGGTTTCGCTAGAGGTAGAAATCCACAAGTTATGTGGTACTTAGTTTGAAGGAAAGATTGTTGGGATATCAATCTAAGTCCTACATCGGAAGTTTAGATTAGAATGGTCTAATTAATATATAAGAGATGTCCAACTCTAATTAGTATAAGACTTTTTGAGAAGGAACCCAAAAATAAATGTGTGCAGATTTTACCACTAGAGTTAAAGCGGATAATATCATAATAATAATGGGGAGTTGGACATGTGTTTTAAAAAGTCCAGTAGGCAACATGATTCACAAGGAATCTTCTTGGAAATATTATATAAATGTTTTTGGTGACTAAAATAATAATCTACTACTCCTTTGACTTTAATTGATTTCCTTCTTCTTTTTTAATCAGGAACGTAAAATTCACTCGTTTATTTAATATCACTATTTAAATTAATTACTTATGGATTATGATATTATTTTTTGATGATGTAGGGTGAGAGAATCAGTTTTGAAAGACAAATAGAGAATCACCGAACAATGATTAAGAAGGCGAACGTGTCATCTGAGAAACTGAAGAAATGTCTATATACAATTAATATTGGAAGCAATGACTATCTCAACAATTATTTCATGCCAGCTCCGTACACTACCAACCAAATGTTTACTTATGATCAATATGCTGATTCTCTCATTCAACGTTATCGCACTTATTTGAAGGTAAGACTATAGGCCTGTTCGTTTGGCAGCCACAGCGGCTTGCGGCTGCGTCATGCGGCCAGACGCTGCGATTGTTGTTCGTTTGTCTGCCGCTGTGGCTGCGGCTGCGGCTTGCGGCTGCGTCATGCGGCCAGACGCAGGGTCTAATTGTTGTTCGTTTGTCTGCCGCTGCGGCTGCGGCTAAAATTTTGGCCGTAACGCTAATTTTTAAACGCAGACGCTGAATTTAGCTGCGGCCAAAAATTCGTGACGCAAGCTGCAGCGTCTGGCCGCATGACGCAGCCGCAGGTACCTGCGGCAGGCAAACGAACAACATTTTACCGCATGACGCAGCCGCAAGCCGCTGCGGCTGCGAAACGAACAGGCCTTATATATTCCAAAGCTTTTATTTAAGTAATTAATAAAGGAATTATATACCCTTCAAAATAGAATTTTTTTAACTTGATTGGAATACATATAACATTTTATATTTTCACACTACTTCTTTAGTTCTTTTTTATTCAAATCTTTATATAGAAAGATTTGCGTTAGAAACGAAGACTTTATTTTTAAATATACCCTCTTTTTTGTGGGTATAGTCATTGTATGCCCTAGGAGCAAGGAAAGTTGCAGTGTTTGGGGTCAGTAAACTAGGGTGCACGCCGCGGATAATTGCCTCCCATGGGGGCGGTCAAGACTGTGCCGCTGAGGTGAACAAAGCGGTTGAACCTTTCAACAAGAAACTTAAAGCTCTTGTCAAGGAGTTCAATGAAATATTCCCTAAGATAAAATTCCCTGATGCTAAGTTCACCTTCGTCGATTTGTTCTCCAACCAAAATCCTCTAGCGTATGCTACCTTAGGTACGTAATTATATCTACATGGCAAAAATGCATTTTTTTTTTTTTAGTTCGGTTCTTATAAATTTAATCATTCAAATTACATATTTTTGTAGGGTTTTTGGTAACGGACAAGAGTTGCTGTACGGTAGAACCAGGACAAGAACTTTGTGCGGCTAATAAACCGGTTTGTCCATCTCCAGAACGGTACGTGTACTGGGATAATGTCCACAGCACTGAGAGGGCCAATTGGATTGTGGCGAAGACTGCGTTTGCCGGACTCATTACCTTTCCTTATAGCATCGCTTCACTTGCAATATTATAGAGACAATACTAAAAAAATGCACATTTTATTTATTGAAATTTCTGTAAATGATGATCTTTCTTCTTTAGTTAAACTTTTGTGTGTGGTAAACATTAGTTTATGGGAACATTGGTGTCAATATTTTGCTGAAGTTCATAATTTAAAAGCATAAAAAAATGAGCACAAAAGGCGTAATTTTGTCAAGCTGGCGGAACAAAAAATTTCCATGAGTCAACGGAGATAGACCAAATCTGGATCACCCTGGTTATCAAAAAAACAAAAAAAGGAGATGGACAAAAATGTCACACGTTTAAATTAATTTTACATTCAATTCAAAAAAAAAAGATGGATAAAAATTTATAAATTCTAAAAGACTAGTTCTACCAAAATAAGTGTGGAAACGATCAAAAATTCAAAACATTAAAGATTCAAAAACAATATAGAGACAACAAACGAAAATCGATTTACCAAGGTATCAATTGTTTTCTTTTAATACAAATCATTAATCTTACACATATGGAGATTAACATGAAAAACTGTAAGAGTTTGGCTAGAAATTATGTATGTGCGTGCCAACTTTTTTTAAGGCAGCAAACATACGTTTTGTGCTATCAATACTTGTTGCTTTATTCTTTTACGTCAATTACGCAGTTTTCTTACCATCCTTTAGTTTTGTTAGATCCGAGCAACACATACGGATGTAGTTTTTTTCGTAATTGTAAGATGAAAATACTCATACGCTTATATGATTTTTCGAGTTGAACCTCTACTAATCCCATTATTTAAAGGTAACTTAACATGCTTAAAATCTTGGTAACGACTATTTGCATTTCATATTGAGGATATGCATTTTTTAGCATGTAACTTAAAAATGCATATCCTCAAGTTTTTTGGAAGACTATTTGTCATGTTTTGGAAGACATTTTCTTATAGGCATTATAATTTTTTTTAAATATATGACTGTTCATAAGCCTAAACCGATGGTTCAAAGTTTTCATAAGCAACATCATTCATAGACCTACGATAAAAAAATGCTAACAAATCTGTTTATCAGTTTCAAAGCCGCATGATGAAATATAAGGAGAAGGACGGAAAAACTTCCTTGCAACGCGCCAATTCCTCCAAATACACGGAGTGTTCCTTTTTCTCGAGTGAACTACGTTTTGAAACCAAATTTACTATTATCTTTTGTTATTACTTGTTTGATGTGATAGTTTAGTCTTCAGAGTTATCTTTTTTTGCAATTAAAACGCTGTCTCTTTATATGCTACAATTGTAAAAGTAAGGACCCTAGCTAAAGTTACTCAGAATATCAGAACAATTTGATTCACTAAAATCACACCTATTTAACAGAACATAAAACGTAGCACTGCTACACACAACCACTGTTGCATAAACAAGAATACAAAAACATACAAGAACGATAAAACTCTCACCCTATTCTAACCATAGACATACGATATCATTCATCATGATTCGCGTCTTAAGAGATGTTCCTAATCTACCCAGAAAAACACTCACAATCCTTGACAATCTTTTTTTATCTTGGGTTCATGAGTTCTTCATTAGTCTCTCACTCTTTCACTATGGTTTTTCGTGCAAGAAGAACCCGGAAACAGAAGCACTCAACCCTCTGTTATATTGATTTTCTATTTACCAACATAACTGAAATCACACGCTTCGGACAGATAGAGAATCCACTGTTTTGGAACAAGGAAAGACAATGTAACCAAATGGTCCAAATCCCGGCCAAGGTTATGGAATTCACGATGTGTTTGGAGTTTAAAAATACAATTTTCTTTTTTTTAACAAACTACAGCTCATTGTTGAAGTCATCACAAAAATTAACCAATAATCAACATGGCAAATGCGTCGACTTTGCAAACTACTATTTTTTCCTGATACGATGTGATCTTTTTTAATCACGAGATCAAATATGCGAATCATGCATATTCAAATACGAAAACAACTATCTCAAACATTTTCCGCACGTATTTTCAAATTTCAACTCACGTAACATGCATATTCAAATACGAAAAAATCAAATAATTTAACATCCCTTGATTTACTCAATATTCTCTCTTCTGTCCACTAGCCGGCCTTAATATATAATTTTGATTCTGCATGTCTGTCTATGTATTCTCTTATAAATAGACTCTTCTCTTTTCTTCATCAAACATCAACATTTCAATTTACAATTTCTGATAATTTAATTAAGAAAATGGCCGAGGGAATGTTCAAAGCATTGTTGATTGTTTTTGCGGCCACGGCGTTTGCGATGGCTGAGGTGGCTCGTGGACATCAAGTGCCTTGCTATTTCGTTTTCGGAGACTCAGCCTTCGACAATGGTAACAACAATAACTTGAACACCCTTGCCAAAGTTAACTATTCACCTTACGGCATTGGATTTCCTAAAGGTCCTACCGGCCGGTTCAGTGATGGTCGTAATATTCCCGACTTTATTGGTTAGTCTTACCCTTGGTTTATTTCTTTGTCAATATGTTTTTCTTTTTAATATAAACTACCACTAGGTGATATCTTTTTTTAAAAAAAGTAGTAAAATCACGTTTTCTTATTATATGTTCTCATGTGTATAATACTAATAATAATTTAATTGATTATTTTTTTCAGCTGAGCTAATGGGATTCAAAGATTATATTCCACCATTCACGGGAGCATCGCCGAAACAAGCTCACACCGGACTAAACTATGCTTCTGGTGGCGGCGGAATTCTCGAAGAATCTAGCAAACATTTGGTAAGAACTAAGAACGGAAAAAATTAACTTAAACGGTACTACTATTTTAGTAATTTTTCTATTGATCTAAAATATGTGCGCGGAGGTCACTTTTCTAATATAATTTGATTGATTAAAAATACGTGTGGTGATCATTTTTTTTCTCTCTCATTATTAGCTTTAATGTTTTGTTTATATGAATTAAACAGTGAATAGGGAATATGAGACTTTAGGAACAGAATTTAAAATATATCCTATATACTAGTATCTTCTAGGTGAATGAATTAAATATATTGACCTAGATTTCTTTCCATGCAAAAGTAAGTTAAGTAGTTAACTAATCATGCGATTGATAACTTTAAAGAATCCTTAATTCTGTAATTAGTCTGGAAATAAATAAAGCATAGGCTCTAGACAACATGATTCACAAGGAATGTTATTGGAAATATTATACAAATAATTTAGGTGACTAAAAATAATAATCTATTTTTTTCCAGGGAACTAATCATTTGACTTTAATTGATTTCATTCTTCTTCTTTTTTAAATGAGGAACGTAAAAGTGACTCATTTATTTAATGTTACGTCGTTTACATTCATTACTTATAAAATAAGATGTTCTTTTTTGATGGTGTAGGGTGATAGGATCAATTTTGAAAGACAAATAAAGTATCACCGGATGATGATTAAGAAGGCGTATGTGTCACCGGAGAAACTGAAGAAATGTATATACACAATTAATATTGGAAGCAATGATTATCTCAACAATTATTTCATACCAGCTCTGTACACTTCCAGTCACGAGTTTACTTATGAACAATATGCTGATTTCCTCATTAGCCGTTATCGCTCTTATTTGAAGGTAAGACTATATATTACAAAGTTTTTTTATCGAAGTAATTAATAAAGAAATTATAGACCTTTAAAATAGAGAATAATATAACTTGATTAGAATACATATAACATTTTTTCTAATATATTCACATTACTTCTCGAGTTCTTTTTTATAAGTATATATATATATACAACATATATAAAGATTTTACGTTAGAAACAAAGACTATATATTTAAATACACCCTCTAGATCTCTTTTTTTTTGTATAGCAATTGTATGCCCTAGGAGCAAGGAAGGTAGCAGTGTTTGGGCTCAGTAAGCTTGGGTGCACACCGCGGATGATTGCTTCCCATGGAGGCGGTGTAGGCTGCGCCGCTGAGGTGAACAAAGCGGTTGTATCTTTCAACAAGAACCTCAAAGCTCTCGTCAATGAGTTCAACTACAAATTCAACAGAAACAAGTTCAATAGAAAGTACCCCGGTGCTAAGTTCACATTTGTCGATCTCTTCACTGGCCAAAATCTTGTTGCCTTAGGTAAGTAATTATATATATCTAACAAAAATGCTATATTCTAATTCTGTTCTTATCAATTTTATCATAGAAATTACATATTTTTAATTTGTAGGGTTTAGAGTTTCGGACAAGAGTTGTTGTACGGTAGAACCTGGACAAGAACTATGTGCGGCGAATAAACCAGTTTGTAAGCCTCGAGCACAGAACGTGTTCTGGGACAATGTCCACAGCACTGAGGCGATCAATATGGTTGTGGCAAAGGCTGCGTTTGGCGGAGTCAATGCTTCACCTTATAGCATTGCTTTACTTGGACTGTTATAGAGTCATTCCTACTCTTTTGAAATTTATTCCGACTTTGCTTTTTGAAATCTATTCCCACTTTATTTTTTGAACCTTTATTCTTCATTTAAAATTTTATTTGTTTTGTATGGTAAACGTTATTTTATTGATTATTTATGTCAGCATTTTGGTAAAGCGCATAATTCAAAAGCATAAACAAAAGTCAATACAAAAAGCTTAACTAGAGTTGACGAAACAAAATTATACCATGAGTCAACAACGGAGATGTGGATAAAAGTTGATAAATTATACTTAAAGACTAATTCTAACAAAATAAATGTGGAAAATGATTATAATTTCAAAACATTAAAGATTACATAAACATATTGAGACAACAAACGATTTACCGAGGTATCAATAGATTTTTCTTTATGAATATATTAATAGTTAAGAATTTTATATTGTTAAGCATAATAATATCATTTTTATACAATATGTCAATTTGATTTTGTGATTCGAATTCTAAAACAATTCTCGATGCTTTTTCTGATAACCTTTTTTAAAATTATGTATGTATGTATGTATGTATAAATACCTTCGAATTCTTCAATGTCTACTATTATTTGTCTTATTAAATCCTCATATTTTAACATTAATTTACCTTTTTAATTTAGAGAAACTAAACAAAAACTAAAAATCTTTGGTTCTGTCATATTCTCACATACTTTTAGTGTCATGCCATTAGTCTATGTGGATTCGATCTCTTAAAATATTACCATGATTTATGCACTTGCACTGTCTTTTATTAGGATAAAACCAACGTGGTCTTGAACGTGATGTTATCTATTCTTTTCGCACAAATCTCCACTTATGCAATTGGAAAGAAAGACTTTACTCGTGCATCATCAAGACCTAAGCTTTCAAGGAAATATTTTTTTAACTATAATTTCATGACCTTCTATAGAACAGGCTCCATATTAGCCTCCTAGCCAAGCTTACTATTACTTCTTGTTATTACTGGTTTGATGTTATAGTTTAATCTTCAAAGAATCTTTAAATATTAAATTGATAAAGAATATCAATTTGCCTTCACATCTAAACGCATTATCATGTGTTTGTGGTTGTATAATATACTTTTAACAAAAAAAGTGTTTATAGTCGTTAATTGGTTTGTTGTTACATGCTAATCACAGCAACTAATATGTATTATTTTTGCACACACGCAAACTCCATATAGTTTTTTATTTGCATGTAGAAAAGACAATTTAACCAAATCTCGGCCAAGTTTATGGGATTCACGATGTGTTTAGAGTTTAAAATGACAAATAAAAAATTAACAAACTACAGCTTGTTATTGAAGTCGTCAGAATAATTAGCCCATAATCAACATGGCAAATGCGTCGACTTTGCAAACTACTATTTTTTCCTGATACGATAAGATCTTTTTTATTCACGACACCAAATATGCGTATCGTATTCAAATACAAAAAAAAAGACTATTAAAACATTTTCCAACAACACCACAAGGTTTTTTCTTGTTAAGATGATTCCCGAAAAAATTCCGCACGTATTTTCACATTGCAACTCACGTACAACGGTTTTAAAGAAATAAAACCAAATAATTAGCATCCCATATAGCCGGCCTTGAAATATAATTTTAATTTTGCTATCTTTATATATTCTCTTATATATAGACTCTTCTCTGTTCTTCATCAACATTAACATTTCAATTTTTAGATTTCTGATAATTTAATTAAGAAAATGGCCGAGGGAATGTTCAAAGCATTGTTGTTTGTTTTTGCGGCCACGGCGTTTGCGATGGCCGAGATGGCTCGTGGACAAATAGTGCCTTGCTATTTCGTTTTCGGAGACTCAGTCTTCGACAATGGTAACAACAATGACTTGAACACATTGGCCAAAGTTAACTATTTACCTTACGGTATTGGATTTCCTAGAGGTCCTACCGGGCGGTTCAGTGATGGTCGTAATATTCCCGACTTTATCGGTTAGTCTTGGCCTTGGTTTATTTCTTTCTCAATATGTTTTTTTTTAATATAAACTACCAAAAAGTAGTGTATTTTTACAAAAAAAATATTTACATGACGTTTTCTTATTATATGTTGTCATGTGTAATACTAATTTAATTGATTATATTTTTCAGCTGAGCTATTGGGATTCAAAGATTATATTCCACCGTTCACGGGAGCATCGCCGGAACAAGCTCACACCGGACTAAACTATGCTTCTGGTGGTGGTGGGATTCTTGAAGAATCTAGCAAACATATGGTAAGAATGTGACAAATTAACTTAAGAGTGTATATAGACTAATTTAAATATATTTTCATTATTTTTCCTCGATCATCCTATATTAGTAAATAAACGTACTACTATTTTAGTAAAACAAATTATTGATTCAAAATACGTGCGGTGGTCACTTTTCTCATGTATTAGCTATAATGTTTTGTTTATATGAATAAACAGTGAATAGGGAATATGAGATGTAACAGATAAATCTTTTAAGTGAATTAATTAAATGATCGACCCATAGCTAGTTTCTTTCTATGCAATCATAACTAATCATGTGATTGATCATTTCAAAGAAGCCCTAATTCTTTACTTAAGCTCAAAATAAATAAATAAAGTGTAGGCTCTACAGAAATAAAGTGTAGGCAACATGATTCACAAGGAATGTTATTTAAAATATTATGTAGGGTGATAAATCTTACGTTTATGTTTTCAACCAGGAATATAAATATAGATTATGATATTATTTTTTGATGATGTATATATAGGGTGATAGAATCAGTTTCGAAAGACAAATTGAGAATCACCGGACGATGACTATGACGGCGAATGTGTCACCGGAGGAGCTGAATAAATGTATATATACAATCAATATTGGAAGCAATGATTATCTCAACAATTATTTCATGCCAGCTCTATACACTTCCAGCCATGACTTTACTTTTGAACAATATGCTGATTATCTCATCAGCCGTTATCGCTCTTATTTGGAGGTAAGACTATATACTCTAAAGTTTGTGTTCTTAAGTAATTAATAAAGGAATTATAGACCCTTAAAATAGCGAATAATATTTTCTTAGAGCGCATATATATGTATTTAAAAAGGAATTATAGACCCTTAAGTAATTATTAATAAAGGAATTATAGACCCTTAACTTGATTGGGATATGAATACCATTTTCTAATATTTTCACATTACTTATTTCATTCCTTTTTATGTTTGTGCATATATATGTATATAAAAAGATTTGCGTTAGAAACGAAGACTATATCTTTAAATACTCTTTTTTGGTATAGTCATTGTATACCCTAGGAGCAAGGAAGGTGGCAGTGTTTGGGATCAGTAAGCTTGGGTGCACACCACGGATGATTGCTTCTCATGGAGGCGGTCTAGGCTGCGCCACCGAGGTGAACAAAGCGGTTGAACCTTTCAACGAGAACCTTAGAGCTCTTGTCAATGAGTTCAATGGAAACTTCAACAATGCTAAGTTCACATTCGTCGATCTCTTCTCCGGCCAAAATCTTGTTGCTCCCTTAGGTAAGTAATTATTTATTATCTAACAAAAATACTATTTTTTTAATACTGTGCTTATAAATTTAATCATACAAATTACATATTTTGTAGGGCTTGTAATGGTCACGGACAAGAGTTGTTGTACGGTAGAACCAGGACAAGAACTATGTGCGGCGAATAAACCGGTTTGTAAGCTTCGACCACAGCACGTGTTTTGGGACAATGTCCACAGCACTGAGGCGATCAATATGGTTGTGGCAAAGGCTGCGTTTGCCGGACCAATTGCTTTACCTTATAACATTGCTTTACTTGCATTGTTATAGAGTCATTTCCATCCTGCTTTTTGAAATTTATTCCGACTTTGCTTTTGGAACTTTATTCCCACTTTATTTCTTGAAATTTCAATAAATGACGTCCTTTATTAATTCTTCGTTTAAACGCAATAGAACAATTCTCAGTGTATCACAATATGTCTTTATTTCTTTAATGGATTTGAAATAATTTTATGATAGAGTTTAATGAACAAATAATTGGAAACAAAAAATCCACACACAAATTTTAAAATTGGTAACAACATTGACATTATCGTGGCTAATTTCCTACCGTTACCTATAAATTTAACGTACAGTAAAAACTCTATAAAATAATACTCGATAAAGTAATAAACTCGATAAAATAATAACTTCCGAGTCAGGCCAGTGCAAAATATAACACAAATCGATAAGATGATAAGATAGTATTTTTCTCAAAAATCCTAGGGCAATTTCCAAAAATACCACTTTTTAAAGTTTTTTTCCAAAAATACCACATTGAAGTTTTTTTCCAAAAATACCACATTTTTTCTAAAGTTCCAAAAATACCACTTTTTAAAAATTCATTTTTAAGATTCAAAACTAAACCCTAAACCCCAAACCCAAATCCTACCCCATGAAACTATACCCTAATGTTGGAATAGTTAACCCAAACCCAAAAAATTTAAATTCTGAACCTTAAAAATCAACTTTTAAAAAATTGGTATTTTTTGAATTCTAGAAAAGAGATGGTATTTTTGGGGAAAAAACTTTAAGGTGATATTTTTGGAAGAAAATTTTCAAAGTGTAGTATTTTAAGGAATTTCTCAAAATATCCTATACAGATATTTGGTCCCATTAATATCAAAAAATAATAAGTGTTATATTTTTTTTTACATTTCATAGTAAGTGATGCTTTAGAATAAACAAATTGTTTCCAAATATATTATATTTAACTTTTATTAGAGAATTAATTTAAAAAAAAATTGTTTGTAACCATTTATATTTAGTAAATTGTTTAGTTAGTGGTTAAATTGTGTTTTATTATAAATTTATCAATTAATTATTATTTTTAATTTATTTTAATATTTACTTATAAAGTAATAAATTTTGGTGGTCCTAACATTATTACTTTATAGAGTTTTTACTGTATCTACGCACATATACTTATGAGTTTTAATTTGTAGCAAAATTGTAGTAATATTTATTTAGCTACAAAATCAGAATTAAGAAGAAAAACGTAGTTATATTCACCTTTTCTTGTAATCCCAAACATCTTATTATATAAAAGAGAGTTCGTTCGACGAGAGCGTACCATGTAAGAAAAGTTGTAACTCACAAGATTGGATATGTGTCATTGTTAAATTAGATTGTGACATGTGTCAAATATAAATTATAAATTTTCTTTATCTACATAATTTATTTTTTAAATGTAGTATAATTTAAAAAGAAAATAATAAGTCAAAAGAAAAGGTAAATAAGAAAAAATGTTACTTCATACATTATTTATGCAATAGAAAAATGTAAAAATATCCATTTTTAATGCTATTGGAAAAAAAAATATTTATACAACTAGAAAATTCATGAAAAAATGATTAAGCAATTGGAAAAGACATGTAGATTACTAAATTGTCAAATAAGTTCCTAAATTATATAGAGAAATTCCCTAAAATACCACACTTTAAAGTTTTTTTTTCCAAAAATACCATCTTAAAGTTTTTTTTCCAAAAATACCTCATTTTTTCCAAAGTTTCAAAAATACCAATTTTTAAAAAGTTGATTTTTAAGGTTTATAATTTAAATTTTTTAACTGACATTGTAGATTTTACACAAAAAACAAAAAATATTAACTCTCAATAAAGTTTGGTTAATATGGTTTGGTTTTACTTTTACATCATGCATTGGACTGTATAATCCTCCATAAGAGTTTATATACCATTCAGATTATTTTAGAATTTTGTTCGGGTTTGGATTTGTTTGTTTTCCAAATCCCTAGCCAAATCTAGGAAAGTTTTCTTTGAATTGTGGCAAAAATGAAATTTGCTAATATAGCTTTTTGGTTTTTGAAGGCTAAATAAGTGCTAATGGAGGTGAATGCATGGGTTGAAGATCACACCAATGGTCTCATCGAGAATCTTCTTCCTCCTGGATATGTTACAAACATAACCGATAAGATTTATGGAAACGCCTTGTACTTCAAGGGAGCATGGAAACGACCATTTAAAAAGTCTTCTACAAAAGACAAATATTTTCACCTTCTCAATGGGAAAAAGTGAATGTGCCATTCATGATTAGCCATGAGAGCCAATTCGTAAGAGCTTATGACGGTTTCAAGGCTCTTAGGCTCCCTTATCGACAAGGCTGTGATGATACCAAGCGCAAATTCTCAATGTATTTCTATCTATCCGACGAGAAAGATGGATTGAATGATTTTGTGGAAAAAATGTCATCTACTCCTGGATTCTTGGATAATCACATTCCGACTTACAAAGTTGATGTTGCGGAATTTAGAATTCCAAAGTTTAAGATTGAATTCGGCTTTTCTGGTACAGGTGTTTTCGATCAACTGGAATTGAAGTCCATGGAATTGAACCATAAAGCGTGTGTCGAAATCGATGAAGAAGGTGCTGAAGCTGCGGCTGCAACTACTATTCGTACGAAGCAGACTTGCAGTCGTTATATGAGGGAGCGTCCTAAAAATATAGATTTTATGGTAGATCATCCATTTCTTTTCTTGATAAGGGAAGAAAAGAGTGGAACTATTTTGTTCGTTGGTCAAATTTGTGATCCTTCGAAATCTTCATAGGGTAGGTAGTAATCAGGATTAGATCAAGTTTACCCGGTTTTGAGTTTTTTTAGTTCATGTTTGAATTTTGCAAAAATTTATTTTTCTAAATCTAGTTGGTTCTGTTTGGAAACTTTTAATCGATCTAAATATTTTTCTAATTACATGTCGAATTGATATTTTATAATTTTAGTTTTTTTAATACTAGATGACTCCTCGCGTTATTCTATAGTTTTAAAATTGAATCAAATTTTCTATCAAACCAGATTCTTTTTTGATATATAGTTTGACTTATGTTCACTTCAAATTAAAAATGAAATTACATACGGTTGAAGATGGGTTGAAAAAGAATGAGAAATTTTGGTGAAGGGTTCTCAACTATTTGATATACCCCCTCATGAGAACTTACCATTAGAGATGGTCTAACACCCTAGCTCATCACACTGCCAAATCCAGAGGACCCTTCAAAGATCTCTTCCCGTTCTCAAAGAAGGCGAATCGAAGAAGGAGAGAGCCGCATAGAGCACCAGTCAGAAGGCTAGAGCAACCAGCCCCAAATCTCCATCACCGAATAGCAAAAGTTTGGCCTAAACTATCTTGTTGAGCTGCTAAGCTTTTTTTTTTTTAACGCTTGTGTTGTATTAAAACTCAAAAATATACAGAGTATCCAATGTTGCAAAAGCTTGAAAGACAAGAAAACAAAGAGAACCAGTAGGCTCTATAAAGTAAAAGAGAAGCTTGTATGAAAACGTCAATGAAGTTGTAATGGCATAGCTCTGCCATAACTGAGAGGATGAAATCATGATAGGACGATAGGGCCAAAAAGCTCACCGAGACGAAACCATTTATGTACTGATCATGGAAGCAAGTCATTGAGGGCCTCCACGTACTATGTAAGACTGATGTCTCCTATCACGAATGACACTATGTGCTATCCTGGACGCCACTTGATTACTATGATCTGATGTATGAACCAAGCACCAGGAATCAAAGTGACTTAGGGCTCCCTGGATTTTAGTGATCAAAGCTTGATAAAGGGGAAAGAGGTGAGGACGAAGAACCGCTTCTCTAGCCTGCGGAAAATTAGCTTCGAAAATCACCTTGTGGATGTGAAGAGAGGCTAGAGATTATGTAGCCCATAGTAAGCTCATAAGTTCCGTCTCCATTGTTGACGATACGTTGGAATACGACCGCCGGCTATGAAGTAAAATTGTAGCCTCGTGGTTTCTTGTTATCCAAGACACGCCACCATCAAAAGAAGTTTCGCTCCACGCTGCACCAAGATTACATTTAATAGTCTCAGGTGGAGGACGAGTCCAACATGTAGCTTGATGTGTATCATGCCCTGAAGTTGAGGAGATAGAAGGAGGAGCTGGTTTGTGATTATTCAGGTTAAACCAAATCGAGGAGTCTTCTTTAGCCTTGTCCATAATCGCCGCTGCAGTATAACGCACATTCTCGAACACCAAGGCATTACGAGCCTTCCAAAGTTGCCAGATCATCCATGGAAATATCCTGCTTTCAAAAGTGTCACTTGGTTGTTTCTTGCAGCAGGATAGGAGGTGATGAATGTTCAAAAATACTGAATTACAGGAGAAGCCTGAGGGTGGCAAAGGAATGTTAGCCAATTCCCAAGTTTCCTTGGCTATGGGACAGTTGAAAAGAACATGGCAGATACTCTCTGGAGATCTGGTGTCGCAAGAGATACAAGTAGGATCAATCGGAATACCTCTTGTTGTCAATCTTTCTTTTGTAGCCACTGCACCGGCCAAAGATTTCCAAAGGAAATGTCTAAGTTTTGGAGTTGTTTTCAGCTTCCATAAGCTTGACCAAAGAGCCTTTTCTATGGGTGGTATTCCAATAGTTTGACCTGAGGATTCACTTGGTAAAAGCTCCTGAAATCGGTAACCACTTTGTGAAGTATAAGACCCATCTTTTGAGAAGCTCCATATGGTAGTCTTTTTTTGAGAGAATTGGTTTGATCTGCGAATCCGGTCTATGGTTGAGCTGCTGAGTTAGATTTATCATTTATGTTCTAGTTGATAAAAGAAAAAATTTATATATCATAAAGAGTAAATAGTTTAGGATCTTTAACTTTTTTCTCTCCCAACACCTTAAAATACTAATATTTTTTTGGTTGAGCTGCTAAGTTAGATTTATCATTTATGTTCTAGCTGATAAAAGAAAAAATTTCTATATCATAAAGAGTAAATAGTTTAGGATCTTTAACTTTTTTTTCTCCCAACACCTTAAAATACTAATATTTTTTTGGATAAACTGTTTCTCCTTTTTCTAAAACCGAAGACACTCCTAAAAAGACAAATTTTGTAGCAGATCACCCATTTTCGAAAGAGAAGATAATATTGGAACTGTTTTGTTGGTCAAATATTTGATCCTTCGAAATCTTCTTAGGATAGGTAGTAATTAGGATCAGATCAAGTTTAACATGTTGTGAGTTTCTTCGTTCATGTTTGAATTTTGCAAAAAAATTATTTTAGTTGGTTTGAAGAGTTTTTTCAGTTATAATTTTTTTTTTTTGCTAAGAGGTTTCAGTTATAATTTGAGTTAAATCTTCTTTGATAATTTTTATATTGTTAGGATATGCTCGTTTTTTTCCATTTAGATGAACCATTTGGTTGAAGATAAGAATTGGTGTTCATTAGTTTTTAAAAATGAGCGACATTCAGAGGGACAACTCCAAATGAGCTAAATATTTTAAAAAAAATCAAAGAGTTTTGCCACGTCACATTAAAAGAAGAGATAATTACTAGAAACACTTTTTTAGATTTGGTGTTTACTCAAACAACCTTTTAATTTTTAAGCTCTTATTTTTTTTCTAAAAAGGTTACAAAGACCTTTAAAATATGGCAAAACCGTTTATTAACGAAAATACTATTATCCTTTGAGAAAAAAAAAATCAGATTTCACATTTTCATCTTCTTCTTCCTCTCTCCGGCGACTCTTCTCTCCGGCGACTCAAATCGCGATTTCTTCTCCGGCGACGAGATTCGTTGCTTTTAACGGTTAGTTTTGAAACAAATCATGAGTTATCTTCCTCTCTATCATTCACGAGTGTTTTGAGTTCGGATTTATGAACTTCAATATGTTCTTCGTTCATAGGTTTCGAAATTCCGGCGAAGAAAAGTTCCGGCGAGTGTTGGAGTTTCGTTTTCGTGCGTTGTAGAGAGGTAATCTCTTGATTCTAACCGGTTTCGTTTGGGTATGTTGAACTTTTGTAAAATCACGATTTGGTCCAAATCTGGATTTTTTCCAGATCTGGATTTTTTCTCGATCTGGATTTTTTCCAGATCTGGATTTTTGTTTGATGGCAGACTTATTTTTTGTTTGATGGTAGACTTATTTTTTGTTTGATGGTAAACTTATTTTCTGTTTGATGGTAGACTTATTTTCTGTTTGATGGTACACTTATTTTTGTTTGATGGTAGACTTATTTTCTGTTTGATGGTAGACTTATTTTCTGTTTGATGGTAGACTTATTTTCTGTTTGATGGTAGACTTATTTTTGTTTGATGGTAGACTTATTTTCTGTTTCATGGTAGACTTATTTTTTGTTTGATGGTACACTTATTTTCTGTTTGATGGTAGACTGAAATTCTGGCGAAGAAAAGTTCCGGCGAGTGTTGGGGTTTCGTTTTCGTGCGTTGTAGAGAGGTAATCTCTTGATTCTAACCGGTTTCGTTTGGGTATGTTGAACTTTTGTAAAATCACGTTTTGATCCAAATCTGAATTTTTTCCAGATCTGGTTTTTTTCCCGATCTGGATTTTTTCCAGATCTGGATTTTTGTTTGATCGTAGACTTATTTTTTGTTTCATGGTAGACTTATTTTCTGTTTGATGGTAGACTTATTTTTTGTTTGATGGTAGACTTATTTTTTGTTTGATGGTAGACTTATTTTTGTTCGATGGTAGACTTATTTTCTGTTTGATGGTAGACTTATTTTCTACTCGATGATAGACTGCTTTTTGTTTGATGGTAGACTTATTTTCTGTTTGATGGTAGACTTATTTTTGTTTGATGGTAGACTTATTTTCTGTTTGATGGTAGACTTATTTTCTGTTTGATGGTAGACTTATTTTTTGTTTGATGGTAGACTTATTTTCTGTTTGATGGTAGACTTATTTTTTGTTTGATGGTAGACTTATTTTCTGTTTGATGGTAGACTTATTTTCTGTTTGATGGTAGACTTATTTTTGTTTCAATGGTAGACTTATTTTCTGTTTGATGGTAGACTTATTTTCTACTCGATGATAGACTTATTTTCCAAAATGTTCTAATTTCCATGAATTTCTTTACAGGTATTCTTTGTACGTGCAATGCGTAACCGCATGAAGATTGTAAAGAACATCCAAAAGATCATGAAGATGGTAGATTTTTATGAGACACACACGTTCTGATTTGTAATATAAGATACAATTGTTATGGTAGACTTTTTGCAAAGAGATTCAAACATTATGGTAGACATTTATGAACATTTTTTTGTAGTGTAATGAATGAATTGACAACATTTATTTATGTATGGTTTAAACATAACTTCTGAAATGTCTCTGTAACGATTACAAAATCCTTAAAACACGAGTACGAGTTCAAACACGAGTACGAGTTCATACAAAAAGATAGAGAAAAATATATGAAAATATATAGTACATACTAAATCTACCAACACTTGTATATAAATCTATCATCACTTGCATGATATAGGTCGAACCGGGTTTAATAGTGTTTTTAAAAATAATAATATATATAGTTTTTGTATAATTATAAGTCTATCATCGAGTAGAAAATAAGTCTACCATCAAACAGAAAATAAGTCTACCATCGAACAAAAATAAGTCTACGATCAAACAGAAAATAAGTCTACGATCAAACAGAAAATAAGTCTCCCATCAAACAGAAAATAAGTCTACCGTCAAACAACAATAAGTCTACCATCAAACAGAAAATAAGTCTACCATCGGAAAATAAGTCTACCATCAAACAGAAAATAAGTCTACCGTCAAACCAAAATAAGTCTACCATCAAACAGAAAATAAGTCTACCGTCAAATAAAAATAAGTCTACCATCAAACAAAAAATAAGTCTACCATCAAATATAAAATAAGTTTACCATCAAACAGAAAATAAGTCTACCGTCAAACAAAAATAAGTCTACCATCAAAAAAAAAAAAATCTACCATCAAACATAAAATAAGTCTACCATCAAATAGAAAATAAGTCTATCATCGAGTTGAAAATAAGTCTACCATCAAACAGAAAATAAGTCTACCATCGAACAAAAATAAGTCTACCATCAAACAGAAAATAAGTCTACCATCAAACAAAAAATAAGTCTACCATCAAACAGAAAATAAGTCTACCATCAAACAAAAATAAGTCTACCATCAAACACAAAATAAGTCTACCGTCAAACAGAAAATAAGTCTACCATCAAACAAAAATAAGTCTACCATCAAACAAAAATAAGTCTACCATCAAACAGAAAATAAGTCTACCATCAAACAAAAATAAGTGTAACATCAAACAAAAAATAAGTCTACCATCAAACAAAAATCCAGATCGGGAAAAAATCCAGATCGGGAAAAAATTCAGATCGGGAAAAAATCCAGATCTGGAAAAAATTCAGATTTGGACCAAAACGTGACTTATTTTTGTTTGATGGTAGACTTATTTTTGTTTGATGGTAGACTTATTTTTGTTTGACGGTAGACTTATTATCTGTTTGATTACTTTTGGTTTAATTTGCGAACTAAAGGTCTACCACCACTAAAGTTTCTTAAACATAAAACAAGTCTACCACCAAGTACAATAAGTCTACCGCTATCACAAATAGGTCTACCGTCACTAAGTTCGATAAAAAGTCTACCACCACTAAAGTTTCTTAAACAGAAAACAAGTCTACCACCAAGTACAATAAGTCTACCGCTATCACAAATAGGTCTACCGTCACTAAGTTCGAAAATAAGTCTATCACCACTATAAATTCCTAAACAGGAAATAAGTCTACCACCAAGTACAATAAGTCTACCGCTATCACAAATAAGTCTACCAAATGTCTAATGTAAAAAAAGTCTACCGTCACTAAGTTTGAAAATAAGTCTACCATCACTAAACCTGGGTAAAAACAAATCTACCGCTTCTATCGCTAAAAACGCATAAGTCTACCACCATTGATCCTAAAAAAATATGTCTACCAGTCAACGGTTGGTTTCGTTGACCGAAAATACGAAATAAGTCTACCGCTAACTATAAGTCTACCACTACTACAATAAGTCTACCACTACTAAACACAAAAGAAATCTACCACCACGATAAAAAAGTCTACCGCAAATTATAAGTATACCGCTACTAAAATAAGTCTACCGTCACTATAAATCTACCGCTACTATGACTAAAAATCTACTACCAAAGGAAACAAATCTACCAGGCAAAATAAATCTACCATCGAACAAAAATAAATCTACCACTGAAAATAAGTCTACGGAAATAAATCTACCACTCGAAGAATAAGTCTACCGCAAAAAATAAGTCTACCGCTACGGGATAATAAGTCTACCGCAGAGAAAATAAGTCTACCGTTCGGAAATAAGTCTACCACCAAAGGAGACAAAATAAGTCTACCGCTCAAAAATAAGTCTACCGCTCCTCAAATAAGTCTACGGACAAAAAAATAAGTCTACCAGAACTCAAATAAGTCTACCATCACATAGCGGTAGACTTATTTTTTTAGGCGGGAAATTTTCGCGTTTACGCGGCGCGTTTCATTAATGGCATTTTCGTAAATACGTTTTTTGTTATCAAAGCAAAAAGGGTAAAACGGACTCGAAAATAGCCCCAGTAATTCAAATCTAAGAAGGTTGTTTGAGTAAAGCCAAAATCTAAGAAGGTTGTTCTAGTAAGTCTCCCTTAAAAGAATACCATGTCACAATTGTTTTGGTGAGAAGGAATATGAGTAAGACACAAAATAAGTTTTTTTTAGGAATCACCTCTCACCTAATATTTAGGGTAATAATATTTAGGGGATGTTGTATCTTATTTGAAGAAAACAAAAATAGTTCGGTACAAATTTTGAGATGAGGTTTGGAGAACATGTTTTTCATTTAAAGATTGCATGATTTAAAGTTGGTTAAGATAAGACAGTCACGCTCATATTATTAAACAAAATAAAACTCTCTGAAGAAATGATAACTTTAAACATGTACTAATCATCAATCCATGTTTGAGAACTAGACGCTACGATCCACGTGGTAGAGAGATTGATGAAGCCTAGGATTGATCAAGACTTGAAGAGGAGTGGCTTTGAGATTAACAAAGCCATTGCTCTCAGTCATGTCCACGTCTTGCCCTAATGGTGTTGCCAAGTTGAAACTGTGCAAGAACCTAGCCAAAATATAGTGAACCATCCTCATACCTAAAGGTATCGCAGGGCACGCGCGTCGTCCTAAACCGAATGGAAACAACTTGTAATTACTCCTGCCATTAAAATTATCTTCTTTCTGAGATGTTAAGAACCTCTCCGGGTAAAAGAGTTCCGGGACGGACCAAATATTTGGATCCCTCTGAATCTTCCACTCATTTACAAGCATTTGTGTCCCTAGTTAATCCAATATGAAAGAAGACTATGCATCTCATGAGTCTAATCTTCTGAACATTAATGTAGTATATATAGCTAGGAATATTAATGTTGCATGTATATATATATATGTTATTTTTTTTGAATTGAATGTAAAACTATATTGTGTATATATTACCTGCTGGAACATGAAAGTTTCCATTGGCAATGTCGAAATCTTCCATCACATACCGATAAGCGACGAGAGGTAGTGGTGGATATAAACGGAATGTTTCCTTGACAATGGCATGGAGATAAACCAAGTCTTTAAGGTCAGATTCTTCTACAACTTTGTCCCTTCCAATTTTTCGGTCAAGCTCCTCTTGAGCTTTCCTCAACACATGCGGGTTGTTGACGAGCAATGAAATAGCCCAAACACACACTACAATGACCGGCTCGCTCCCTGCAAATACCATGTTCTGTCACAAACACAAAATCATACAAGTTAGTTATTATCACGTGAGTTTTGTTTTTAACCAAGTGGATGGTGGTCTAGTGGTATTGAGAGTAAATACTCAAGGTCAAGGTCATTAGTTCAACTCTACTTGGGGAAAAAGGTGATTTACGCCTTAGGCTGCCTCCGGACACCGGAGAGATTATGGGTCAAAACTCCCACGGTTTATTAAAAACAAAAACATGTGAGATTTTTTTTGGAGAAGTCTTACAAGGCATAGGGCTTTGATGGTAGTATTAGCATCATGACTCGGGCCCGAAATCTCGCGGTTTTCAAAGATTTCAATGAGTTGATCCAAATAGTCTTTTTCAAAGCTTGCATTGTGATCTCTCCTCCTCTTCTTGTGTTCTTCAACCCAAGCTTCAACAACTTTATCCAACTCTTTAGCCGTTCTCTTCATACCCCTCTTGATCTTCCATTCCGACCAACCAAGAGATGGTATCACATCGGACAACATGTAAATCCCAAAGTAATCGAAAAACTCTTGAATTAGCTTCCCGCATCTCCTCGCTTCTCCTGCTTCGCAGTTAGGACTTTCACCGAAATATCTCTTCCCCGCGATCATCATCAACGCGATATTAGCTGCTAAATCTTGAAACTCACGCTTCATATCCACCAAGACTCCTTTTTTAGCTCCACCATGTTGCTCCCACCTCAGGTAGAAGTCTTTAAACGTCACGTCAACCTCTCTTGCTCTAGTATCCTTGAGCTTATCAATCGTTGTTGTTGAAAAAAGTTCCGATGACGCTATCTTACGCAACTCTTGCCAATAAGGACCATAAGGAGTAAACGTTATGAACGAGCCATTATAACCTAAGAGCTTTGAAGCAGTGAGGTCTACTCGGTCTATGACCTTGTCGTGGACCGTGAAGCACTCTTTGGCCACCTCTTGGCTGCTTATGATCAGCACGTTGTATGACCCGAGCTTCGTCATGAACACCGGTCCAAGCACCTCGGCCATGTCCCCAAACGTAACGTGGGTTGGCTTTGAATTTTCAAAGAATGGAAGATGTCCGACCAATGGCCATGAACCGGGGGCCATAGGAGCCATACGTTTCTTGTTCTCGGTGCGAAAAAGCACCGACTTCGCAAGGAAGAAGAAAATGGAGAAAAGAGAGAGAGCAGAGAGAAGAAGCTGAATAAGATCCATTGCTGATTCTTACTTTCTTAGACTTGTTTGATGCACCCTTTAGGTCTTTATACAACCATCCACGTTGATCAATGGCTATAACTTATAGTAAGTATTTTGTTTTTGATATTTTCCTTGTTAATATAATAAGAGAATAATGATCCATTTTTGGACCGTATTATTGCAAAGTAGGTGGCTGGATGGATGGAAAATTAGGTGGCTCCATTCTTTAAACTTTGTGACGTTTGTAAATTCTAATTCGTTATAACAATTTACGTTTGTGTAGTTTGAAATTGTAACCGTGTGTTTGCTCTTGTAGACAGATGAGTAGTGTGGGCAGGGGTTTACACATGAAACCATGGTGTATGGCTCTATCTACACCACATTAACGATGAACAATTCTCTATGTAACATACGAGACCATAATGTACGGTTCTGTTTGTAACACTTCAAAATCTTGGATAACCTTTTTATCAATTAATTTGTAGAAATTACTACATTCTATGGAAATTGAATTTCAATTCTGGTGTAAAAACTTTTGAACTCTCTGACCTCTTTGACTAATTGGTTTTCACAATCAAAGTTCCATAATATGATTATTTTTTTACAACAAATATACTTTACAAATATCTAAATTAGAATGTTAAAAGAACATAATAAAAAATTATCGTACCTTCAAAAACAAAGTTAATTCTTGGTATTCTTCATAAAAACTGAAATTAAATTTGGTGTTCAAAATTAAAAGTTATAATGAAAATTGGAAACGTAAACTAATTTAAACTTAAAACGATAATTAAATTGCAATGGAAGGAGTATTAGATATCGACAAAAACAAATATCAATATTTATACATCAATTGCTATATGTGACCGCTTTCCTACCTCTCTACATAATATGCTTAATCAAATCCTTTCTTAAATAAAAACAATCTTTTCACGCATAATCATGTGAATTTTTTTGTGTAAAAACAAAAGGAGTTCTACTGAATTTGCAATAAATACAACAGTAATAAATATTTCCTGTCAAGTATGCTCCCCAGACATAGAATTTTTTTTTGTTGCTAAACAACAAAATAATAAATTTAGGAGATGAAATGCCATGCATTGGTGTATCTAGACGGAGCGGGGAAAATGGGTCGGGAGACTGTCACTGTCATTGAAAACAATGCCATGCATTTTAACATCACTAACTCTAAGGCAACAAAAGTTAAGTTTATTTTTAAATAGCTTACCAAGTTTATTTAGCTAGATGAATATCATTTCCTTTATAGGTTTTTCCATAAGATAAGATTCATTTCTATAATGTTTTTTTTTTAAATTAATAAATTTAGGAGATGTATTTAATCTAACATTTGGAGTTATTTGTTTTAGTTTAACAAATCATATGTTAATGAATCATGAATTTTAATAAAAACTATTAAAATTCAGTGTTATTAAATTGAAAAAGTACTTTCAAATCCACGAAATATACGACATATTTGATTTTTAATTGTTCAAGAGATTTCAGAAAGAAAAAAATAGAAGACTTCTTAGTTAAAAGTACAAAAAGACAAATTCATGGTTTTATGTGGGATTATCACAGAAAATCATTAAAATCATATAAAATTTAATAAAAACTTAAATTCCTCTAAATGTTAAATTGAATACATTTCCCTTACTATATTTTGCTCTGTGTCGTAAAATATTGTATCTTGTTCTAGGATTCTGGTTTTTCAACTTTGATGTTTTCTCTCGGTTAAACCCCAAATTTTTGTGTATATGATAAACAGTAGCAAATCCCAACTCGAATCCTTATTCAAATGAAAGGGCATAATTATATGAATATTGTTATGGACAAGCTCTTTAAATTATATACCAATTTTTGTGATATTAAGCTCAGCAATATATAAAGTTCATATGTATATATATATGTAAAATTTATTTTTCAATTCAAGAACCACAACAACAGTAGTAGAATTCTCAAAAAAAACAAAAAAAACAGTAGTAGAATCCCTACTCGAATCAAACCCTTATTCAGATGAAAATGAAAATGAAAATGAAAATGCATAAATATATGAATACTTGTGTGCACATATATAACCCTAGATATCTTCGTAGAAGTGTTTCTTGAATGCCTCCATGTGAGCCACCTGTAAACACGTAGCGAGAATCACCGAGCCATCTTCGTTTTGGTCCGTCAATAGCAACGAGTCACCGTCGAAGTCATGCGTGCCAGGTCCCATGTAAACCTCCTTGCCCCATCCAAAATCAAGACCGTACATGGGCAGAGTTAACCAACTCACCAATCCAAGATTAGGGTTTCCATAGAATGGACCTTCCGTGCTTCCCAAGGCATGTAGATCTTGAAACTTTTTCAAATCATCTTGGTTCTTTAGATACTCTATCCCAATCATCACGTACTCGTTTGTGACATTCTTTATAGCTTTACTTATTTTTTCCGCCGCGAAACCCAACTCATTCGATATCAATTCACCTATATACATAGCATAACAAAAATTATCATCCTGAGTTCAAACCTCTTTTGGGACGGAGAGTTATTCTTTAAATCGAAATATCTAAAGACTGACATTGGGTACCGAGAAAATTATGAGCAAAATGTTCCGAAGAAGAACACAAACGAATTTGAAAATTAGATAAAACGTACCTGAGGTGCTTGCTGCCACCACATCAAGAGTGGCATTACCGAAGTAGCCACGTGGCAGAGGTGGCTGCATCCGATTACGAATATCTACACAGATTCCTATAGCCGTGGGCTGCTCCGGCGAGTGGCCACGTGCTTTACAAGCGCACCGCCACACGTGACCAGTGACCGTCTCGTACCGTGTAAACCCTCTCGCTGGATCAGCATATTTACTCGTGTTCACTATGCTCTTAAGCTTCTCAAGCTGAGACTTGCTCAGTTTTAGCATCGCCACGGTCGTTTTCTTCTTTCTTTCTTCTACATTGTCCTTTTCTCCGAGCAATAACGGCGGCTGTTCAAACTCTTTGTGGTCAAACCGCGGTGGCGAGGCAAATGGCGGAAGCGGTTCACCAGCCCAAAGAATTTTCCTGTCGAGAAACGGGACGGTTTCTATCGCCTCGCTGCGCGCGATTCTTCCCCATTCGGATAAGAAATGAAGCGCGCTTAGGCCATCAACAACCGCGTGCGAAAGGTTGACACCAAGGCTTAATCCGCCGCATTTGAATTTAGTGAGCTGTGCTAAAACGAGGGGAATCGTTTCAATAGGGTTTTTATAGTTTACTTGCGGCATAAGTTTCTCGAATTCTGGTGTCGGTGAATAGTCATTGAAATCCGTAAGCACGGCCTCGGATTCCGCTTCGATGAAAGTCGCTCCCGCAGCGTTACAATCGAGCTCAAACCGGCCCCGAGGGAGCCACCTGAGGCGTCCGGCCATAGGGTAGAAATAGAAAAGCGCACGGCTCAATGAGTTTTTTAGGGTTTCGACTACATCGCCTTGGAATGATTCAGATGGCTTGTCGTAGAAGTAAACGGTTGGAACGTGAGTTATTGTACCAACTTGATCCCATTCGGCTAATGGAAACCGGCCGGTCCATGTTGGTTCAGCTGGTACTATGATGTAAGTATCTTTAAAGAAAATAGAAGCCATAATATCATAAACCGGTTTTTGGTTTTTCTCTTCTCTTGGGTCTTGTCGTGAAGTAATGTTTATGTAATAAGATATTGACTCCTATGAGATTATCATAATTTTATAGTACTCAATTAAAATGTATTTCTCGTGGTTTAGTTTGTTTCCTTGTAAACAGCTTATTTAATGGAAGTGATCATAAAGTTTATTTGTGCTGGTTAATGTCCGATCATGCTTATTGTCCTTTTTCTTAGTTTCATTCACACAGTCTATTAATACAATAAACAAATTGGTCTACTTTGGCCCAATATATCTTACGTTTACAACAAGAATATGTGGTTACTCCTTATGCAACGGAGCAAACAAATACCAGAGACAACATGTTTTTGTATTTTTTTATCATCCGTATGTGTTAAGTGTGTACACTCCATTCAAAGCACACGATTACGAATTACGGTTTTAATATAAAAAGCACACTTCAAAACTACAACAACAACAACAAAAATCACTCCATTGGTTAATTTAGCATGTTCATTTTGGAACACGTTACCAAAACTCTATATATATTTCTAAATTTAGATTTAAAATCTAGTATAAAATACCACGAGGTTTATGGTATCTAGTTGTTTGCCGGCTAATAACTTAGGAGACTTGTAATTGTTTTTCTTTAAGTTGTTTTATCCAGTTTTATCACATTAAATAATACCCAAATTATTCAAATCCGAACTCGATTTTTATCCAACCCTTACTCAATTTATTCAAAACTTTCATAGTAGTAACTAGTAAATTTTTTTTTTTTTTTGGGCAACTAGTAACTAGTAAATTTTGTACCCCAAATTTTCTGTTATTGAACCTATTCGAATTCTCTCATTTTCTTAAGACATACAACAAGTTCGAATAGAAGCCGAAAACACATTAGCACTAGATATCGCCTTATTGGATAGCCCATGGGCCATAAAAAGCCCAAACTTTATGGTTGATTAATAAACCCTAGTTTAAAACCCGACCCGACCCGACCCGACTGGATCTTCTCTTCTCTCCGAGTCTCTCCGAATCACGATCAAACTTCCAAGTATACACGATAATGGAAGTCGTCGATCAAGAGACTACGAATTGCACTTTGGTCACAAGGAAACCTTCCTTTGATCTCCCAACTGCTTGCCCTAATTGTCTTCCTGCTTACATTTACCTCAAATTAGCTCAGCTTCCTTTTGAACTCGCCTTCAATTCGAGCTTCCCTGATTCAGGTTTTGTTTTCGATTCTTCTCTATGCGTAGCTTGCTGTGATGAATTCGATGTGGTTCTTGGTCCTTGAGTGTTGGAATTAGCTTGAATTGAGGTTTGAATCATAGATTGGATTAGTTACAGTTCTTGATTCAAGAGTTTAATTAGGGTTTAGTTAGGGTTTAATTAGGTTTTTAATTGTTGTTTTGAGGTTTGAGAGAAGACACATTGGTGAATTTTCTTGATATGTATGGTTCATAATCAACATATGTACCAGTTTCTGGATTTGTAGTATATGCAGATTTGTGGTTTAGATATGTTATATTTGTATGTTTTTGTTATGTAGATGAATTGCCATACTTTGAAAATGGTACATATGTTGCATATAACAATGAAGATGGAGGGGTAATTGAAAAACTGAAGACAGACGGGTTCGTTAATCTGGACTCTCAGGTTCAGTCCCTTCCGGATTACGTATCGTTGAAGTCTCTTCTTGTTTCTTGGCTAGAAGAAGCGATTACGTATGAGCTATGGGTTGGTACCGAGGGAATATCTGCATGGAAAATCTACTACTCTGATCTTCCTTGGGTTATCAGCAAGTGTTTGTTTTATAAGCAGTCATACATGGCCAAGAACCGTTTAGGAATCAACAAAGCAAACGCAGAGCAAAGAAAAAAACAGGTAGCTTTTTTGGAATTTTGTTGTTTGTATGAAAATAAGTTTCGTAGTTGGTTGATAAAGAACGTTTGTGGTTTATATTTGAAGTCATTTGAGCTGTTTACTAAAGTTTGAGGTCTTGAATGAACAGATATACAAGAGGGCAAGTGAGGCGTATGAAGCTTTGTCGACTAGGTTAGGCGAGCAGAAGTTTCTCTTTGAAGACAGGTAATGCAATCGCATTGAAGAAACTGGATTCTTTCTCGTAACCGTTTTATAAAAGATTGACATTGTTCCTCTTATTCTCTTCCTACAGTCCATCAAGTTTGGATGCGTTCTTGCTCTCACACATTCTTTTTACAATCCAAGCATTACCAGTAAGCATCTTTACAAAAATTTCAACCAATATACTTTTCGCTTATTGGATTTATTCCATAGAGTCTAGGCTTCCTTAAAACAATTTAGATGAAGTAGTTTTCGTTACTGTGCATGATCAGGAAACATCAGTGCTTCGCCGCAAACTTCGGGAACATGGTAATCTTGTCAGCTATGCTGAGAGACTTAAGTCAGAGTTCCTCGTAGACTCTTCTTCATCTCCTTCGCCGCCACTTCACTCATTCCCTTCCTCCCTTCCAAGAAAGGGTAAGACACATCCTAACCTTACAACTTCCATATCATATACTCTTCAAATTTCTCATAATGCTATGTGTCTGTCATCTGTTTGTTCAGGTTCGAAGCCGAAGACTAAACCAAAGGCGGAAAAGACCGAAGAGGAGAAAAAATTCAAGAAAAGAGCAAGATTCTTTCTAGCTGCTCAGTTCCTGGCCGTCGTTTTATACTTATCCGTGATGGGAGGAGTTAGTTCTGATGAACAAGAGTACGAGGACGAAGATGACTCTTATTAAATGGACCGGTAACCTGAAGGCAAACTCTTCTTCCTAGACTAAGAGAAAAAGAACCAATAATCTCTGCTTTTGTCTTGAGCTCTTACTTAGTCACATTATAACGAGTATTCGTTTTGAAATGACTATTTGTTTTCATATAAATTTCTTTGGTTTAAGCAGGTTACCAAAATTTAGAAGACTCTTGGTTATACTCAAAATCACCTAAAATTGGAAGACTCTTGGTACATTCTCAAAATGAACTGAACTAAACTCTATTTTTCTTACTAAAAATAATACAAATCTCATCCATCTAAAAACTATCTTCTGATAGCAAAAGATGATGCCAAAAATCTACCTAACTCTACACTGTCTAAACTCAATTCAATAAAAGAAATATTAGGAATTTGAATTTACATCCGGACGTTGCCCCGGCGAGGCTTCGTCTTCTGGCTGGTTAACAAGTTTCAAGTGTTCATCAGCCGAGTTGATAGCAAACTCGGCGAGCGAGCTCACTGCAACAGACATTCCATGGCAAAGAACCTTCACTGCAACCTCTGCTAGTTTCTCAGCAGTCATCACAACATCTTCTTCTACTTTATCAGCCAATACAAGGTCCATGCTTTCTGACCCGGAATATCTTCTTGACCCGCTTCCACTCCAGTTCGGATCTTCTCTAACCTGTCTTGCATATATTGAACCCATACCAGAGGCAAAGAACTCGAGTTTGTCCAAAACCGGTTTCTCGTTCAAGCTGTTAAGTAATCTTGACCATTGGATGCAGACTCGGTATATCGGGTGAGGACATGAGGATAATCTAACTTTTTCAGGGTCAGGGTCACATCTGAAACATCTAAGAAGCCAACCGGATAGCGCTTTCATGTAGGATCTTTGAGATGTGATCCAGAAGTCGAAACATGCTCTCCAGTTTCGAAGCTGAGCTTCAAGATTCAATGCAGACTGAGCTAATCTTTGAGAGTTGATAGTCTCTGGCATTATTGAAGGTTGTCTCTTCTTGTGACGCTTTGAACCAGGCGTTCCTGCGAGTAACAGTTTGGCTTCGTCTAGTGTTCGTTTCTGTATCTGATGACTCTCTGCCATTACTTGCCACATCCTTGTTAATCTGTTATGATCATGATTAGCATTTCTCAGTCTTAAAGAGAAACCAAAGATGAAGAAGAAGAAGAAGTTGTTGGTGTTACCCTTGGACAAGCTCGAGAAGCTGAGGCAACAGTTCTTGGTCGCGAAGAGTCTCGATTCTTTTGGAGATAGATTCAATCGTGTGTATAGAGACCTTAATCTGCGTGTCTAGATCTCTGATCGTAGCCCTCGTTTTATCAACCGATAATGGATCATCTCCTTTAACGTCTTGATTCCTCAGCTGCATCAACTTCTTCTCATATGTTCTTCGAACACGTTCTCCTGACTGTTCCAACACGAGAAATGCTGTTCAGTTTATAAACAACAGAGATACAAACCGAGATTTCGATGCTTAGATCTCTTGTTACTTACCTTAACTTCATCGTAGAGTTTCTTCTCCCACGCGAAAAGTCTGTCCAATGTTGTTTGGTGGCTACCTGAAAGCATGCAAGATTCATCTGAAACATCGCTTCTACTTTCAGACCCGTTCTCCTTCGAACCACCAGAGGAAGTGACCAAGAATCTTGAAGAGGACGACCTCGCTGAACCCGAGCGGAACAAAGCTACTGGATTCAACATTTTCATGGCTGCAAACACACAAAAAAACTTCCAACATTCAGAAAAATGGTCACATCCATAAGAAAGATTGCAACATTTTCATGAGCTTACCACTATGTTCACTAGAGGATGATGTGTATTGAGCTCTACTAGCTTCCAATAGCCCCGATACATCCTTAGCCGCATCACAAATAGTTGTGAACTGATCTTCAAGATCCTTGATTACCTCTGCCATACTTGTTGGTCTACGGTTCACATACACCGTGAAACCCGGCGCCTCTCTTTTAGGAACTTCAACAACATTCTTCATCTCTTGAACCTTCCCAACTCCAACAACATTCCCTGTAGTTTCCACTTTAGGCACCTCAACATTCCGTTGTTCTTGCTTCCCAACGCATTTCTCATCTCCCTCGTTCTCACTTTCACATCCGCTATCCGTAAACTCCCCATCCTCATCATCATCATCCTCATCCTCCTCCTCCTCCTCCTCATCATCATCATCATTCTCATCAACATCTTCAACTTTAACTTCCTCCTTACAACAACTCTTATCCACTTTACCTCGACTTTCCTCCACTACTTTCGGATTATGATTATGATTCTGAAACCGTGCAGGCTCAGGTGCAGCAATAGGTTCAACATCTTCTTCCAAATCAGGAATCCCTTCTTCCTCTCTAACACGTCTCAATCCTTTAATCTCATCATCCATAATACCACTCCTATTATCAACACTACCTCTATCATAACTATAACCGTAATAATCCAACGACGAAAACGGATTCCAAAAGAAATCCCACTGCGAATTCTGCGGTGAAGGAGGTGGAATGTTATGATGACTACTTACTCTCTGCTCAGGAGAACTCAATGGATTCCAAAACGAAGAAGAAGCCCCTGCAGTAGTATTCATATTCATATTCATTCCAAAGAAACTACTATCTCCTTCTCCATATTGCTGCTGCTGACTCGGTGGCGAAAACGACTCAACTCTAAACGTTTCAGGAGATCTCTGTTCAACTCTAACCGGTCTACTTCTATTAGCCATCATGTAATTCACTCTAACCTTCGATCTTGGCTTATCTTGAATCATTTTCGAAGGATGTGGAGGCATTGAAGAAGGCGAAATCGTTATAAACTCACCACCACTACCACCACCACCACCACTACTACGTCGGCGACTAGGTGGTCTTCTCTTAACAGGAGTTATAAATGAATCTTGATGACTAGGAGGAACAAGAAACTCATGAAGCTCCTCCTTGTAGTTGTTATCTCCTTGAATAAAGTCATGAAGAGCATCAGAAACTTTTCTAAGAGACTGAATATAAGCAATGTGACCAGAAGCAAACTTAGTTCTATGTTCTATTGCTTGTTTGATAAAACGTTTCCTATCTTTACAGATCTGAACAGCTTCTTCATCATCTAACTTTGAATGTGAACATCCCATCTCTCTCTCTCTCTCTCTCTCTCTCTATAAAAGCTTCAAATCCAAACCTCAAGACTCATGTAACTTCTCTTAATGTCTGAAGAAAGATTCTTTGCTTAATTTACAAGACTCTTAAACCCTGTTCAAGAATGAGTAGATTTTTGTTTGTTTTCTTGAAAAAGGTGAGATTTTTAATGAAACCCAGATTAGGAATAGTGGAAAAACTTGAAAAAAAGCAATGAAGAAACCCAGGGAAAGAGGTTTTAGGAGAGAGAAGAGAAAGAAACCTAATAAGGGTTAAGTTTATGGTCAAGGAGCGTGAGGATTACTGTAGAGAAGAGACGTTGGAGAAAGCAACGGTCAAAATTACTGTCGGATTTAGAGAAGAAGACAGAGGTAACAACAATAATAACGAAGAAAAAAAAACATATAAAAAACAAGAAATGGTTTTATAGTAATGAATAAAGAGAAGAAGAAGAAAGTAAATGGAAAATGGAGGTGGTAGAGCTAAACTAGTTAAAGCTACGAATAATACTATTTGGCTACAAAGAGACAATGACACGGAATTCGATAATGTTTTTTGACTTTGGTTTTCATGTTTATTTTCGATATTGCCACTCTCTCTATAGGACTATTTCTTTATTTTCTTGTATATTTCTTGGTACTAAATAAGCTTATTTATGTTGACAAAAACAAAAAAAAAACTTATTTATTGAGATATTTATTCACTTTATTTCATGGCATTATTTAATGTTCATTTTCATTTAGTTTTAGACCCCAATTAACATAACTATTGAAAAATTGTACTTCCTCCGTTGCAAATTAGTTGTCATTTTAGGTGTTTTCACACAAATTAAGAAAACAATTAAATTTTCTGTTTTACCATTAATTAATACATTATTTTGTTTGATATAAATAATTATTAAGCTGAAAATTAAGGGTAAAAAAAGAAAAAATGATGATAAGTTTGCATTGGAAATACAAAATGACAAGTAATATGAAACAAAAAAATTATTGCTAGAATGACAATTAATATGCAACAGAGAGAGTAGTTTTTATTGGTTAAGTACATAACTCTTATTTGTGTTTGATATATCTAAAATTGTAGTTCCAAAATCCTTAACTATTTAAAAAAAAAAAAATCATTGATTAATCTTTGAAACATGTGAAAAAATATATTATTTTCAACATTTAAAATTTATATAGTGGATTGTGAATTGAAATACACAATCCTCCAATTTCTTAACCAATCTAGTCATTTTTCTATTTTATAATATTTATTGAAAAGATAGAATTATTCTCTTGATAATTTTTTAACGGATTCTCTTGATCATTTTAATGTTTTCATATCATATGTTTTCCTCGTTATAAACGTTATAAAATGTAATGGATCACCAAAAGTTATACTAAAATACAAATTTATGGTTATTCTCAATGAACCCACCAAGTACCAACGAAGGCAACAAAATGTTTTACAAGTGGATTTGTTTTTGTGTAAAACAAAGGAGGATTCCCATAATTGTAATAATAAAATATTCCCTCTGTTCCTATGTTCCTAAATGTAGAATTTTTTACAAAAAAATTTTGTTCCAAATTAATAGAGTTTTTACAGTTTTCTATGCACTTTTACAAATTCCAAAACAAATATTGAAATACTATTGGTTAAACTTTATTGAAAACTGTAAATCGTAGAAATCAATGCGTTTTCTTAATTACCGTGCATTACCTTAAACATCTATTAATTAGGAACGGAAGGAGTAATTAATAACAAAGCATGGGCGTTTTCGTAATTTCAATAGCATCTGCAGTGGGAAAATACGTAGGAAGAATTTAGGAAAAGCAACAAAAAGAAAGGACCGGCCTGTAAAGTAAAAGGCAGGATCTGGACCCACAAATTCTAAAAGATATCATCAAGTGCCTCGATACCTGAGATTTCTCTTCTTGTCCCTCACTATTTCACTTATTCACAAAAACGCCACTATGTTTCAGAAGTAATTAAATCTCCCCAATAAGTTAGTTTTATTGGGCTCACGTTTTAGATTTTATAATATGTGGCCCAATGGGCTTTATTGCTAGGAATGTACACGAATTGGTTTTATCTCGTTTTGGTGGCTAAACACATTTATCATTTATGTAACTCATCACTAAACTACACTTATTAATTATCAAAACTCAATCTCTACCTTTTATCGTTAGAATCATATGGTTTCTATTTTAATGCCATTTCATTTAACGGTGCAAAAGTTTAAGTACGTGTAGTTAGTTTACGGCGGAGTTTTAGAAATTTATTTGGTTTTAGGTTGTGTTTCAAACGTTATGAAATTTTGGATTTTGATTGAGCTACTATTTTTTTTTTTGGGTTTTGGTATTATTTCTTTCAATTGGATTTGGGGTTTTTTTTTTATGTTTGAGAGCTTAAGTATATTTATTTCATTATAAGTTATTGTTGTTGTTCAAGTGAAATCTAAATATATTTTGTAGATTTTGAATTTTTCTTTTTTTCATATAACCTTCTAGACTAAATATGTTGTGATTGTCATTACCAAAAAAATAAATATGTTGTGACTGTCTTACCTTCACCTATTCTAAATCATAGAATCTTTCAATGAAAAACATGTTCTCCAAAGAATCATATGGAAATTCGTACCTAACTATCTATATTTTTCAAATACATGCACCCAAACTTTTGAAGTATCTCAAATCATTATGAACTTTTACATCTACAAACTTTTGCGCATTAATCTGCATATACGCCTTCTAATCGATATGATTATACAAGCATAAGTTATATTATTGAATAACCTGTGAAAATTTATAAGAAAATATCAAAGCTATCACTACTATGAAGATAAGCTAGGAAAGTAGACAATAATTGGCGTGATGAAACGACTGTTTAGTCAATTAAAATTTTAGAATTATGAACTAAATTTTTTTGTACCAATAACAAAATAAAGAAAACAAGGTGAGGAATCACACATGGATTCCATTTTGTGACATTCCAATTTTGGAGTTTTTTGTTAACCTTAATCTTTTGTATTTTTCATGACCATATTAAAGCTTTGATATAGCACGTAACTGAAGTAAGATTCCCAATTTGAATGATCATTTTCAACCTATCTTTATTTTAGTTAGATCAATCTGGATTTGTCTAGCAATTTGATCAATTAACTAGGTTAGAAATTGCACATCTCACCTGTTATTTCAAATCAAACAAAAAATGAGTATATAACTATGTCTATCTTTTTATCGGTATTTTTGATGTTGTTTCATAACCAGTTTAATTCTATCGATTTCAGTTGGTTTTGCAATTTGATCAATCAACTAGCCTGGAAATTATAAATTTCTCCCAATTATTTCCTATGCAAACAAATGTAAGTACAACTAAAACTTTATCATAATAGTGAAAACATCATTAGCATTCTTGATGATAGGCATAATTATGAAGAGTTGCCAGTAACAAATACATATATCATGGCACATTTGGAGTTGTGATTTGCGATTCGCTAGTAAAACATTATTGTGCACAAAAAGTTCAATAGAGTATGTGAAAACAACCAATTTCCTTTGCTGTCTAAGTTCAAATTACAACTCCATATTTTTTTTTCTAAACTGTTTTGTTACTTTTTGCTTTGATGTCTAACATTCAAATCATATGACTCTAATTGAATAAACCATAATCGAGTCTGAATATCTCATGCTTCATATTTGAAAACTGGTTTTGTTTTTCAAAGAAATCATATTTGAAAGCTGATTTCTTTCATGAAAACATATATATCGATCTACCAATCATTTATCTTAAGTTACTGAAAACAATGTGGGATATGGACCACACCTATATTTCTTTTTAAAAAACAAATTTAAAAAATGTGGATATGAAAAAGTGTTTTTTTTTAACCAATCTAACCACCTAAGTAAAATGATGCAAGAAAAGAAACTAAATAAGATTTAGCTACTTCAACCAATAAGTTTCGATATTTGAGTTTTCACTATTTGACTTTCAAGTGTTAGCTACTTCAACCAATTATTTTTCTCTTGAAAACAAGATCGTTCAAGGCAGATTTGGTCTTGTTTACAAGGTAATTGCATGAAACAAAACTATCTTAAGCTGAACTATATTTTTATATAATCCAGCCCAAACACTTTCTTATAGAAGAAGAAACACTAACCTTGATCCATTGCTTTGTTGGTGATTTAAGTGTTATACGGTTACTTTTATAAACCAACGCAACTGTTCGGTTTATGGTTATTTATACGTACGGATGAAACATCACAACCTTTAAACTCATATAAAACTCTGTTTCTTTGGCCCAAAAACAGAGTAAGAGAAGAACGTGAGAAGTAAGAGAGATTCACAAGACCAAAGGTTTTCTATCTTTGGTTAAAACACAAAAACAAAACACAAACTCTTTTTGTCTCTCTTGTATATTTGCCTAGAACAAGAGTATTCTTTGATTGTCTTATCCTACAAGGGATTTCGTGTAACCAAAGGCATTGATAAGGGTCGAAATACTCTTTAAGGAAAGTGCTCCCGAGTACGATTCAATCATTATCCAAGTTCACCGTTCGTCACGATCCCGGAGATACAACATTTTTACAACATTCTTAAAGAGTAATTTTCGTGAACGATGGCTAATGTTTCGGTTCGTGAGATGACATCAAAGCTTGGCAAGTTAGACAAGTTCGAAGGAATCGATTTTCGAAGATGGCAAAAGAAGATGCACTTTCTCCTAACAACACTCAATGTGGTGTACGTTCTAAGTATGCCAATGCCCACCGTGTCGGAGGATGCCGATGCGGAAAAGACCGTGGAGGAGACAAGGAAGCAACTTAAATGGAAGAACGATGACTACATATGTCGTGGCCACATTCTCAACGGTATGTCCGATCCTCTCTTTGATGTTTACCAAAATGTCGAATCCGCAAGGGAAGTATAGGATGCGTTGGAATCAAAGTACATGGCCGAGGATACTTCTAGTAAAAAGTTCCTTGTGAGTAATTTTAATAATTACAAGATGTGCGATTCAAGGCCGGTTATGGAGCAATACAATGAATTGCTTCGCATCCTAGGGCAATACGCTCAACATAACATGAAGATGGATGAATCTATCTCGGTGTCGAGCATCATCGATAAGTTGCCGCCTTCATGGAAGGATTTTAAGCGTATGTTAAAACACAAAAAGGAAGAGTTGTCTCTTGTACAACTTGGTAGCCATTTGCGCATAGAGGAATCTCTAAGGGTGCAAGAGGGAGGAAAACCCAAAGAGACTGAAACCATCAACATGATGGAGGAAAGTGGGAGTTCTAAGACGAAGAATAAAGGGAAGAAACGTCCCTTTAATAACAACACTAACGATGGATCTAACAAGAGGTTTAAGAGCGTTTGTTGGATTTGCAACAAGCCGGGTCACTTCAAACGTGATTGTCGGGCAGCAAAGGATAAGAATAAGACGCAACAAAACCGTTTTGGGCAAGGATTTAAGGATCAAGGCCCATCCTCTCATCAAGGTCAGAATTCTGTTTTTGATTCATATTCGAAAGTGAATTATGTATCAAAGATTGCTGAGGCATTTTATGTGCAGGATGATGAGGTGACGTGGTGGATTGACTCGGGTGCAACAACACATGTTTGCAAGGATCGTGGTTGGTTCAAGACTTACGAGCCGGTTCAAGATGGGTCCGTACTTCATATGGGCAACGAGTCAACCGCTCCTATCCTAGGTCGTGGAAAAGTGGTGTTAGAATTTAGTTCCGGGAAAACCATTGATCTTAATGATGTAATTCATGTACCCGGAATTAGGAAAAACTTAGTCTCCGGTAGTGTTTTAAATAAGTGTGGATTTAAATAAGTGTGGATTTAAACAAGTGTATGAGTCGGATAAGTATGTTTTATCCAAGTGTGGTGTCTTTGTTGGATTTGGATATTTTTGTAATGGCATGTTTATGCTTAATATTAATAAAGTTGTCAATTCTATCTATATGACGTGTTCTAGCAAAAATGTTACTTCTCTATAGCATGCAAGATTAGGGCATGTACATTATAAACGTATGCTTGAAATGTCTAAAGAAGGATTAATTCCGAATTTTGACGTGAATATAGATAAGTGTGGAACATGCATGTTGACTAAGATAGTTAGACAACCGTTTAAGAGCATAGATGCTAAGGTGCTTGGACTTATACATAGTGATTTATGTGATTTGCATGCTACACCATCTTTAGGAAACAATAAATAGTTCATCACATTCATTGATGATTATTCTCGTTTTTGTTATGTGTATTTATTACATGCTAAAGATGAGGCCCTAAATAAGTTCAAGGTTTATAAAACTGAGGTTGAACTAGAACATAGTGGCTTGATCAAGAAGTTACGCACCGATAGAGGTGGAGAATATTATGATCCTACTTATTTTCAGTCCGTAGGCATTATACATGAGACTACGGCTCCGTATACACCACAACAAAATGGTGTATCCGAGAGGAAAAATAGAGTCCTAAAAGAAATGGTTAATTCCATGTTATCTTACTCGGGATTGAGTGACGGATTTTGGGGTGAAGCCATGTTAACAGCTTGTTATCTATTGAATAGAGTTCCTAACAAAAGAAACAAGGTTACCCCATATGAACTTTGGTACAAAAAGAAACCGAATTTGAACTACTTTCGAGTTTGGGGATGTAGGGCGGTCGTTAGACTACCTCAACCAAAGATTAAAACTTTGGGGGAAAGAGGTGTTGATTGCATCTTTATTGGATATGCCTCGCATTCCAAGGCTTATAGGTTTTATGTCATAAAACCTAATGACTCTAATACCATAATTGAGTCAAGAGATGCAATATTCGATGAGAATTGTTTCTCATCAATACCTAAGCCAAAGAATTTAGTTCCAAATTCAAGTGTAACAAATAAAGGAGACGACACATGCGTTCCTCCTAACGAGTCACCAACGCTTCGTAAGAGCAAACGAGGGAGGATTGAAAAATCATTCGGTCCTGATTTTCAACTTTATTTAGTTGAAGGTTCAAGAGATGAGATTGAGTTTCAATACTCATATTGTTATTATATTGATGATGAACCTAGGACTTTTAGTGAGGCTATGACGTCTCATGACGTTGCTTTTTGGAAAGAAACAGTGAATGATGAAATGGACTCAATCATAGAAAATAATATGTGGGTCTTGACGGATCTTCCACCCGGTTGCAAGGCTTTGGGTTCCAAATGGATCTTCAAAAAGAAGATAAAAGTCGATGGAATGATCGATAAGTTTAAGGCTCGTTTGGTTATCCAAGGCTTTAGACAAACGGAAGGTATTGATTATTTTGATACATATGCTCCCGTTGTTAGAATCTCTTCTATAAGATTATTAATTGGTTTGGCAGCCATTCATAATCTTGTGATTCACCAAATGGATGTTAAAACGGCATTTTTAAATGGTTTTTTAGAAGAAGAGGTTTATATGAAACAATCCGAAGGCTTTGTTATGCCCGGTAATGAGCATAAGGTGTGTAAGTTGATAAAGTCATTGTATGGGCTAAAGCAAGCACCAAAACAGTGGCATCAAAGGTTTGATGAGGCTGTCTTATCAAGTGGATTCAAGTTAAATCAATCGGATAAGTGCCTATACAGCAAATTTGATGAGTCCGGAAATGGTGTAATCATTTGCTTGTATGTTGATGACATGTTGATCTTTGGTACTGATCTTAGACAAGTTGAAATTACAAAAGATTTTTTGTCATCAAATTTTGCCATGAAAGACATGGGGGAGGCGGACGTGATCCTTGGAATTCGGATCAAACGTAATAATAATGAACTATCTTTAACACAATCTCATTACATTGAGAAAGTGCTTAAGAGGTTTAATTGTGAGAATTGCTCTCAAGTGAGCACTCTCATGGATGCGAGTGTGAAGCTTATGCCCAATAAGGGACAAGCAATTTCACAACTCAAGTATTCTCAAGTAATTGGTTGCTTAATGTATGCCATGACGAGTACTAGGCCGGATATAACTTATGTCATAGGAAGGTTAAGTAGGTACATAAGTAACCCGAGTACCCACCATTGGCAAGCTTTAAGACGTGTGCTTAAATACTTGAAAGGAACCATAAATTATGGTTTATCTTATGTTGGATTTCCTTCGGTCCTAGAGGGATATTCGGATGCAAGTTGGATCACCAACGTAGAAGATCATTCTTCTACAAGTGGTTGGGTGTTCTTGCTTGGGGGAGGTGCCATTTCGTGGGCTTCCAAGAAACAAACTTGTATTACAAGCTCGACTATGGAATCGGAATTTGTAGCATTAGCGGCTGCGGGAAGAGAAGCAGAGTGGCTATGAAACTTAGTTTCCGAGATTCCATTGTGGCCAAAACCAGTGTCACCCATTTCTATCCGGTGTGATAGTCAAGCTACATTGGCTAAGGCATATAGCCAAGTGTATAATGGTAAATCGCGACACCTAGGCGTCAGACATAGCGCGGTACGTGAGTTGATCACTCATGGGGTGATCACTTTAGAGTTTGTTCGGTCTCAACAAAATCTAGCGGATCATTTGACAAAAGGATTAGCTAGAGACTTGGTGACAAAGTCGGCTAAAGGAATGGGATTAAAGTCCATATGAAATTTCTAATTATAGGAAACCCAATTCCCCTCTAATACGACATTAGTGGCTGAATTCAATGTGGAAAGCTTATAATTAGAGATTGAAGCACTAGTTTAATAACATCCCAAGGTATGTGCTTAGACCTGCAAGATAGAGTAGGCTGAAGTTTTCTTCTTAATAGATTTTTTGAAAAAGTGCACTTTGCAGGTGCATGACTAAAAGATCTACCTATACGAGTGTGAAGTGTAGCCGCTTCAAGAAGCTTGGACTTGGCTTTGTAAACGCTCATGAACGGATAGGGACACATGGCTTATAATAGTGTCAAGTATAAACACTTAGAGTAGTGTATGAATTCATGTGTGTATTATCTTCATGTACCCAAAATGAGTTGAAAGGATTCAATCCATTGGACATCCTAATTCTCGGGTATTTGAAATGTGTAATAACACTAAGATGTTAATTCAATCGTTACGATATTTTCATTTATGCATGAATTTGGTTGATGTGTTGTTTATTTTGTGAATCAAAGATTACACTTAAATGGGGGAGGAATGTTGGTGATTTAAGTGTTATACGGTTACTTTTATAAACCAACGCAACTGTTCGGTTTATGGTTATTTATACGTACGGATGAAACATCACAACCTTTAAACTCATATAAAACTCTGTTTCTTTGGCCCAAAAACAGAGTAAGAGAAGAACGTGAGAAGTAAGAGAGATTCACAAGACCAAAGGTTTTCTATCTTTGGTTAAAACACAAAAACAAAACACAAACTCTTTTTGTCTCTCTTGTATATTTGCCTAGAACAAGAGTATTCTTTGATTGTCTTATCCTACAAGGGATTTCGTGTAACCCAAGGCATTGATAAGGGTCGAAATACTCTTTAAGGAAAGTGCTCCCGAGTACGATTCAATCATTATCCAAGTTCACCGTTCGTCACGATCCCGGAGATACAACGTTTTTACAACATGCTTTATAAGGTTTGTAATGGAATCAGTTTTTCAATTGTTGAGTGCGACAATGAGACTTTTAGCGAATGATTCTCCAATTATAAAGCCTCCTAATCCATACGTTCCTGAATACATCCACTAAAGAAAACTGAATTAACTAAAATTGATTCACCACTCATTAGATACAAATTCTAATATTGGCTGTTGATCGTATGTCCACTAGTAGATAACCTCATCGTGTTTTTCATTGTGTACATATCATGATAAGACACTAGCATGTCTCTTGCCTTTGTCTCCCTTTTCATTTCAAGAGGCAATATTATGCACTTATTCATAATCATTCTATATTTATATATTACATACAAAAAGTCAAAAACAATGTTACAATTATATGTTTTAACATGTTGGTCCTAAGAATTTTAAGTGACTGGTCTGATTATCTATGTTGCTTGAAATTTGAGGCTTCAACGTATTGTTCCAATTGAGACACTAGATTTTGAAAGACTTTGCTTGAACTCGAAAAATAGGCCATGCTATAAGTATCAAACAGTATGACTATCAGGGGAGAAAATAATCTTACACTATTGGCATACAAAATAGCTTTTATTGACAAGACAAATGCAATTAAAGACTTCATAAACGATTAAATTCACAAATGTTATCAACGTGGATATGCGTCCAAATTCCAAAGTATGTGAATTATGAAAAAAATTTGATATAATGACTAAAATTGTAATGCACATGTAAAACGTTTTAATAGAGTTTTAGCTAGACGTATCAAATCTTTTTTTCACAATGAAGGTGAATCTCACAAATTAACGTGTGTTGGTTTACTAGTTTGCATCAATTATATCATATAACTGAAAGGTTATATCTTATATATATCCTCAATCGTAAAACGATATGCTTTTCTTTAATAAAGGTATGATTAGGAATTAGGATAATGTTTAACGAATTAAGTATACAATTAATAAGCTTGACCACCTCATTGGTAATTTAGTTGCATGCATTGCACTTTCGAGAGCACTTTATCAACTTTTCTCAAAATATATTATATGTGAATAAATATTATAGGTATCCAACCATTGGAAATATTTTAAATCATATTAATGTTTTATTCTAATGCATCACGATAACATATCCAACAATATTTTACTTCATATTCGGTTATTAATCTAAACAAGAAATGAAAAAGCTTAGGCCGATCAAAAGATCGCAGCCAACACCTATGCTTAGAAACCCATTGGTTAGATGCTTAGATTTAACAATTCTACTAAAATAAACTAGGAAGTAATTATTCTGACAGAAAAAAGGATTTGTTTATAACTGAAATTAAACTTAAACCAAACCTTAGGTCCATATATCACGTACCAATTTTGCAAAAAAAAAGAAAATCATAAAAATAAATATATTAGAAACAAAAATCTAAAGAGATATGAAATGGTTTAGTGATTGAAGTTTGAATATGATTTTGTTTTCTACATGACTATATGCAATAGCTATATGGTATAGAGAAAACTGAAAAGGGTAATTTACTATATTGAGAAAAAGTTCCCAAGTTTCGGGAACTATTATTTTAGTGTCTCAGGTGGTAGAACGAATATAAGTACAACCCCTTATCATTACAATTCCAATTCCAGTTCCAATTCAATCAAATCTTGTTGCCCACTATACAATTTTTTTGTTTTGTTTCGGTCATCCTCACTAAACATGTTTAATATATTTAGTGTTGCCTAATTTATATTGCTTCTTAGTAAATTTCTTACACTTTCGAAGATTCTTCCACCACTTCAAAATCTTTTGAGAAGATAGTGGATGTGTGTCACTTGGATTATTTTACTCTTAAGGATTTTAAAGAAATATATATTCCAATTTGTGATGCTCGAATTGTGATGAAATAAAATTCGTAGCAAATCCATCATAAATGACCATTAGGTTTAGGGTTTAGAGTTTAAAATTTAGAGTGCGATGAATTTTTCCGTTGTAGATAGTATTTTTTTTATAAATGTGGATGTAATTTTTGTAATTTGGGAATAAAAAATGACGATAAGATTCATCTAATGGTGGAGAAGTGCTCCATAGGCCCTTACTACCATGTATTAAAAGTGTATGGGCCTTAACAGTGAGGATTTTGGATTATTGGTATTCTTATGTTAGCTTTAGTCGATGGGACCAATATCAACATGTTTAGTGAGGAGTAATCATAACTCCATAAAAAAAGTAAAAATTTAAATGTGAAACAAACTCTTTACAATCAAGAGATACTCCCTACTCGGATAAAAAAAATTATCAATTGAATTTTTTTTGTTTTAATAAAGAAGAATTGAATTATTGTTATAGACAGTATGAGATCATAAGATTCGAAACGTCTAAGATTCGTTTTAAAAAAAAACTCCAAGTTATAATATAAATTAAACCTGTCGTAATTTTAGTACAAACGTCATGTTTAGTTAGGAATAATCTTTATTGCAATCTTTGAATGATAATATTAAAATTTGTGATGATATCTTGAGTTAGTCAAACATTTTCTTTGTAATATTTGAAAATACCGAACCAACCATCGGATAAAAAATTGTACATGCAAACCAAGCAGTATGAATATACAGTACATGTGACCATGTCTAACGTGTTTGAAAGTCATCCGAATATTACAATATAACTATATATGAATTCAAAATTATGAGAAAAACTTCTACTTGTTAAGTGGTACTGCTTCTCAAAACCTTACTGTCATAACAATGATTTGAAGTTATCTATATCATGAAGCCATCTTTTCCCGCAATATGAAAAGTTAAAAGAGAAGATAATCTAAATAAAGCAGACCAGTCATTTAATCTCGACATAATAGTCTTATATTTAAATAGGAATGTCACAATTCTAGTCGATATATGTAGGGGAAGACTGAAGTATATATAAATTGGATTCTATTCCTTTTTTGAAAACAGCTTATTTATGCTAAAACATGATTTCGTAGATTGGCAAGAAAACCTCTCTAAGGAATTTGGCATTTATGAATTGATTGGAAGAGGAACACTAGTAGACTTGTGATCATGCTTTTTTGTCAATATTACCTATAAATATGGCTCGTAGTCATATACATAGGGTGTTATATATATTAATTTATCATATGCTTTTTCTCGATACTACCTAAAAATATGGCTTAGTTTATGTACTCTGTATTGTAACGCCATGTCGATGTGGCTTTCCACGCTGATTCTCGGTCTATGGACTCCATTATTGTATTTTTTATAAGATGGTTAGTGTGATACTATGAAAAACTCGTAAAATTCATAAATTGCTCTAACTATATCGCATTCAACTGTAAAATTTTCTCATAATGGTTATAGAAGAGAATAAATTTACGATAAAGATAATTAAATCAATTATTTTAAATTTTACATGAACTACTATATCTTTTTATAAATCAAATGATTAAACAATCGCTGACATAAATTTGTTGGACATAAGAATGATACATATTTTAGGTCTCTAACCATTTTAAAGTTTTGAATTCGAGCACTAAAAATGAAGAAACGACTAGTAAACCATATTTTGGCCCGGGGCGGAAAATTTTATGGACGTTAAAACAATTTTTTTGGTTAATGTATTTAAAAAAAATACTAACACCACTCATAGAATAACCCAATCCTTGATTTAGTCCATCCAGTACCGCTCTATGATGCATTCTCATAAATTGCATGTTCTTTAACTTTGTGTCATTTATTTAATTTAATTTGTTGCGCTTTAATATGTGTATAGGCCTTCTAATCTAATATATGATTATCAAATCATAAATTATATATTGTGTAACCATGTGAAATTTTATAAGAAAATATAAAAGCTATAGGTAGATAAGCTAGGAAAGTATACGACAATTGGTGCGTTGCATTAAAGAATGTTTAGTCAATTAGAATTTTAGAATAATGAACTAAGAAAATTTGGTACCAAAAACAAAATAAAGAAATCAATGAGATGAGGAATCACACATGGATTCCATTTTGTGACATTCCACTTTTGGAGTTTTCCACTAAAATTTTATAAATTTGAATTCGTGTTTCTCACTCACGAGATTAAATCCCCCCATTGATAAACTTTTTCGTCAATTTTTTTGTAACTTACTAACAAGAATTATAATAATATAAAGAATTCCAATTCTTAGATATGCTATAATAATGAGTCTAAGCTCGTGACGTATCGGACCAGTTTTACGCTCACCCTATCTTCAAACTTGTAACGCTTTTTCTAATCTCAATTCTTTTCTTTTTATGAAATTCTTTCTAAATTGTTAGTAATAGAAAATTTACCAAGTATAATTTGACTGCCAAAAAAAACTTAAAATGAAACTCTAAAATCGATCCTCTCCCTTGATGATATCTGGTTTCGAGACTAATTCATATCGAATTTTCCAAAAAAAAGAAGTCATGTGCTATGATCTTATGATTAAGAATGTTTATACTTTGACTTAGCTAGCTTCAAATTTTCTTATAAAAAACATATTGCCCATTCAAATTCTTAGAAGTTCCGTATACTATAAAATGGATTATCAAATTGTTTTTAAGAGTTAAACATATTATCTAGTGTTATTGGTTCTATGATTTTAAAATTCATATTAAAATCCGATGTTATTGGTTTTATGATTTATAAATCCTAATTAAAATCACGTGTTATTCAATCCTACCGATTTACTTTTGGATTTTATTTCATTTTGGATTTTAATGAATTTGAAAGGATTTCATGTCAAAAATACAAATGATCAAATCCGAGGGGAATCCTTTAGATTTATAATAGATTTACAAGGATTTCTAAATCTTATAAGATTTACAAATCAACTAACACAGATTTCAAAATCCACAAATCAACTAAAATATTTTCTTATATGACGTTGGGTATTTTTTATAAGATTTTAAAATAAACTTATGATTTTCAATGCTTAGATATTATCGAAAACAAAAAGATATTACATCTTCAACATAGGAACTATCCGATTTTTTTGCTAAAATTCTGATTTATACAAAAAAAATCGGATAGTTACAACAATTGTTAAAGGAAGCAACCAATCATCTTTCATCTAACATTCTTAGTTATCTGCCTATTTAAGAATCTCCCATTTCTAGATCTCTTCACCTCAATCTTCCTCTCTACTTTCAGAAAAACGTCTCTCACTCTCTATCTCTCTTTGCTACTAGCTTTCGTCTCTTCTCAGGTATTCTTCCTCTTCTTAGTTCACATAGATTTCATGACTATTAATGTATACAAAAAGCGTAACATAATCACTTTTTCTTTGCCTATATTTTGTGTATAAATGCATTTACAATTGTGTGATTATATTTGTCTATAAATCTCTTCTTGCATGTGATTTTTTTTTGTTTTGTTTTGTAGAATCTTGGTAGATCATAAACCAAAGTCGAGAGAAAATGGCGTTACAAAACAAAGAAGAAGAGAAAAAGACAAAGAAGAAGTTACAAAAGAGTTACTTTGATGTTCTTGGAATCTGTTGTACATCGGAGGTTCCAATAATAGAGAATATTCTCAAGTCTCTCGACGGTGTTAAGGAATATTCCGTCATCGTTCCGTCGAGAACTGTGATCGTCGTTCACGACAGTCTCTTAATCTCTCCGTTCCAAATCGGTAAAGCATAACAAATCACTTTATTTTCTCTCTTATATTTTTTTTTTTACAAAAGCATTAAAAAATCACTTTATTTTACACGAAAAAATCACTTTCACTTGTTCTTAGATTAGTGGTTTCGCGTCGTGGTTTCATACGCAAACGCCACTTTTGGTCACCATAGTAATTACTTTACGTGATCCAACAAGTCACTTCAATTGAAAAATTCATCTACACTAGAAACTAATTTGCCTTGCAAAAACATTTCTTCTTGAGAAAATTAGTTTATAACAAGTCAAGATTTTAGGAACAAATAGTTATCCTAAGAATTAGGGATATTCGGTTTTAAACATTTACCAATTCTAATGTAAAAACTAAAATCCCTCCTATTATTTGGGTTTATCCTAAAAAAACCTATTTTCTTTAATCGATATTTTTTTTTGTGAGCTACTTATTTAAAAGAAGTATACGATTTTTATGTTTATTGTTATTAGTAGATAATTATTTTAGTAATTTTAAACTTGTAAAAAAATATAAATCATAAAACTATTGCCCTTCGAAGCCTTAGATTAATTTTTTTAATCAAACTAATATTTTTAATTGCTTTGCTTTAACATACTCCCTCCGTTCCTAATTAATAGACGTTTAAGGTAATGCACGGTTATTAAGAAAACGCATTGATTTCTACGATTTACAGTTTTCAATAAAGTTTAACCAATAGTATTTCAGAATTTGTTTTGGAATTTGTAAAAGTGCATAGAAAACTGTAAAAACTCTATTATTTTGGAACAAAATTTTTTTTGTAAAAAATTCATTAATTAGGAACGGAGGGAGTATGTAAGTAAATGCTCGTAAGTCGTAACGCTTAAGTGAGTAAATGCTTATGTTTTTATCCTTTGTTGAAGTCGAAAGATTTTTTTTAAATAATAGTTTTCTTTTCCCAAAAGCAAAAGAGAATAAATCGTTATTAAAACCCAATTGATAATAAAAAACAATAATCCAGGCGAAACGGTTCACAACTTTTTCCATGAAATACGTTCGATTGATCTTACCAGAAATTTGTGAATATCGTTCGTCTAATACTACTTTTTCGGTAATTAAAGAAACCAACAAATTGAAAATACAGCTCTTATACATTTTTGGGCGAACAACCTCTACATTTATAAAAATCTGAAATTTGCATATTATAATTAACTTCGTGCATACCACCATACCTCACGTGTGTAAGCAAATATTTCAAATCTAATTGACATCATATATAGATTTAACTTCCAACAACGTATATAGAAAAAAGGTTACACTACAAAGCCTGTCGAGATATTCACCAAATCTTTTCGATAACAATATTTTATTTCTAGTGGATCATACTCGTTACGTATCTATATATTTTATAATTTTTCTTTGACAGAAAATATATTCCATAGTCCATACTACACTTAAATAATTGTTTTTTTTAATAGTTTTTTCTTCCACATTAGTTAATTAATGATTTAATTATTTTTGTGGTGCAGTTAAGGCATTGAACCAAGCTAGGTTAGAAGCGAACGTGAAAGTAACCGGAGAAACCAACTTTAAGAACAAATGGCCAAACCCATTCGCGGTGGTTTCCGGCGTACTCCTCCTCTTATCATTGTTAAAGTTCGTATATCCGCCTCTTCGTTGGATCGCCGTCGCAGCCGTCGCAGCCGGAATTTATCCCATTCTTGCAAAAGCCTTTGCTTCTGTGAAAAGGCTTAGGATCGACATCAACATTCTAATCATCATAACCGGTAATACAACTTTTTCACTCTTTTCATTATTTTCTTTAGTAATATTCATTTTTAAGATAACATTTCCTTATTGTGATTTGTTGTTGGAGACAAAAATTGTGATTTGTTAGTTTAGTGTTTAATTAACAAACAAACAAAAAAACTTAGCAAGTAAAGCTGTTGAGAGCTTTTTAAGCATAATTTTCTTAAAACTTGTGAGCCTTTCATTCTGCATGTAGCCCTTTTATGGTGCTTTAAAAAAAGCTTTTATATTTAATGCTTTCCTGCAAACCTAACACTCCACGAAACCTTTTACAAAAGTTTTCCTTTAATTTGTTTTCCTGATTATTTTTAAAAGTTTATTCATATGGGAAAATCTCAAAACGTATGTTAATATATGCCCATTTATAGTTTATATACGAGTAGCATTTTGATATTTGATATTTTTGCTGTTTAAATGAATTTGAATTCGGGATTATAGAAAGATAAAATGACTTTTGTTTTAAGTAGAGTAAATTTGAGTCATAGGCTATAGAAAAAAAGATCAAAATGGTCTTTGTATATAGGAAAAGTGAACATGTGATAAACTCGGAAAGTTGGTGTGGAAGATAATGCAAAATTTAAAGGTGTATTCAAAATATGGAGAAAAAAGATACGCCTTTCTCTTTTCTCTTTACAAAAATATACATTTTCGTTCATTACTATACTAGCTACTTTTACATAGTACAATTCGAAAATGATTTATTTTTGTAGAAAGAAGAAATATTTTTCATAGAAATTGTAGTTACGTGCCGTGGAAGAAATTTTTTAGGTGGTTTTTAATTGGCTATCTTCTACAACTCGAAACAAAATGGAAAAAGCAGTTTCAAGTTTTTACTCGTGAAAAGAAAATGAAAAAGAGCAAAAAACTAGTTGAAGAAGAAAGATCATCAAAAAAGTAAAGAAAATGATAGTGATATTTAAGTTGACTGTTTGTGAAGTTAAATCATATAAATGTTTGTGAATCCAAAGTAAAAATACTTTTCATGGTAGTATTTTTTAAAAAAGTTTTATAACTAATAAATGACTATACGATTTCATGAAACAGTGATTGCAACACTTGCAATGCAAGATTACATGGAGGCTGCAGCAGTTGTGTTCTTATTCACCATAGCCGAATGGCTCGAGACAAGAGCTAGCTACAAGGTTTGTTATCTAAATTATAATGATAATGTATCATTGTATTGTGTTAAAATTATCAAACAAATGTGAAATCTCTTGCTTTATTTATGGATAATCTGAAGTTTGAAGTTATAATGGGTCATTGATATGAATGATTATGACAATTGAAATCTCAGGCTAGCTCAGTAATGCAGTCTTTGATGAGCTTAGCTCCACAAAAGGCAATAATAGCAGAGACTGGAGAAGAAGTTGAAGTAGATGAGGTTAAGGTTAACACAATTGTAGCTGTTAAAGCCGGCGAAACCATACCAATTGATGGAATTGTGGTTGATGGAAACTGTGAAGTAGATGAGAAAACCTTAACGGGCGAAGCATTTCCTGTTCCTAAACAGAGAGATTCTACGGTTTGGGCTGGAACTATCAATCTAAATGGTATGTAATCCTCTTTTAAACAGCTTCAAGTTTTAAAATTTTGATCAATTTCCAATTTGTTTTTGCAGGTTATATTAGTGTGAAAACAACTGCTTTAGCTAGTGATTGCGTGGTAGCGAAGATGGCTAAGCTCGTAGAAGAAGCTCAGAGCAGTAAAACCAAATCTCAGAGACTAATAGACACATGTTCTCAGTACTATACTCCAGGTAAGCAAAAACATAAACCAGAACTTCTTTATGTTCTTGAACCGCGTAATTTGAGACCTCTGTGTTTCTTGTTTGTTTCAGCAATCATCATAATATCGGCTGGTTTTGCGATTGTCCCGGCTATAATGAAAGTTCACAACCTCAACCATTGGTTTCACTTAGCACTAGTTGTGTTAGTCAGTGCTTGTCCCTGTGGGCTTATCCTCTCTACACCGGTTGCTACTTTCTGTGCACTTACTAAAGCAGCCACTTCAGGGCTTCTGATCAAAAGTGCTGATTATCTTGACACTCTCTCAAAGATCAAGATCGCCGCTTTTGACAAAACCGGAACTATTACCAGAGGAGAGTTCATTGTCATCGATTTCAAGTCACTCTCTAGAGACATAAGCCTACGCAGCTTGCTTTATTGGTAAGAGATCTGACCAAAAACATAGTTTATATGAGATAACTTATGACTGAGAATTTCTGGTATACAATGTTTCAGGGTATCAAGTGTTGAAAGCAAATCAAGTCATCCAATGGCTGCAACACTTGTGGAGTACGCTAAATCGGTTTCTGTAGAGCCTAGGACTGAAGAAGTTGAGGATTACCAGAACTTCCCTGGTGAAGGAATCTACGGAAAGATTGATGGGAACAATGTTTACATCGGTAACAAAAGGATTGCTTCTCGAGCTGGTTGTTTAACAGGTAAACCTTCAAACTTTGGATACAAACACTCAATGGTTTTGTTGAGTCTGATCACTTGACTGTTCCTTATTGACAGTTCCAGAGATTGAGGTTGATACCAAAGGCGGGAAGACCGTTGGATACGTCTATGTAGGTGAAAGATTAGCTGGTGTTTTCAATCTTTCGGATGCTTGTAGATCCGGTGTAGCACAAGCAATGAAAGAACTAAAATCTCTTGGAATCAAAACCGCAATGCTAACGGGAGATAATCAAGAATCGGCAATGCATGCTCAAGAACAGGTTAGACTACAAAACACAAAATTTCATTACTCTAACTCCAAGATGGGTTTTAAAACCTTGAAATGTTTGTATGAAAACAGCTAGGGAATGTTCTAGATGTTGTACATGGAGAACTTCTTCCAGAAGATAAAGCGAAAATCATACAAGAGTTTAAGAAAGAAGGACCAACCGCAATGGTAGGAGACGGTGTGAATGATGCACCAGCTTTAGCTACAGCTGATATTGGTATCTCCATGGGGATTTCTGGCTCTGCGCTTGCAACGCAGACTGGTAATATCATTCTCATGTCAAATGATATCAGAAGGATACCACAAGCGATAAAGCTAGCGAGAAGAGGTCAACGCAAAGTTGCTGTAAACGTGCTTATATCAATCACTTTGAAGATAGGAATACTGCTTTTTGCAGTTCTTGTTCGTCCTTTGATTTGGGCTGCGGTACTCGTCGATGTTGTGACTTGTTTGCTTGTGATTCTCAATAGTATGTTGTTACTGCGAGAAAAGGACAAAGCCAAGAATAAAAAGTGTTACAGGGCTTCTACTACATCTATGTTATACGGTAAGAAACTGGAAGGCGATGATGATGAAGAATTGGACTTAGAAGCGGGCTTGTTATCGAAGAGCGGTAATGGTCAATGCAACTCAGGATGTTGTGGTGATAAGAAAAATCAAGAGAAGGTGATGATGAAGCCAAGTAAGAAAACCAGTTCTGATCATTCTCATTCTGGTTGTTGCGACGATAAGCTGCAAGGGAATGTAAAGCTTGTCAGAGATAGTTGTTGCAGTGAGAAACCAGAGAGAGAAATGGTTTCCTTGAGCTCATGCAAGAAGTCTACTCATGTCCACAATGACTTGAAATTGAAAGGTGGTTCAGGTTGTTGTGCTGATAAACATGAGAAGGTGAAGGTAACAAAGGCAAAGAGCTGTTGTGAGAAGAAGCATCAAGCAGAGGATCATGTCACAGTGCAGAATCTTGGTGAGGAGATGAGTGATTTGGAGAAAGGGATGCTGATTAAGGTTGGTGAAACCTGCAAATCAAGCTCTTGTGGCGATAAAGGGAAGGCTAAGGAAACAGGTTTGTTGCTTTCTAGTGATGCTGAAGCTACAATTGTGGCTTACAATCTGGAATACAACTCGGGATGTTGCGGGAAAAAGGAGATGGTGATACAAAGGGGCCATGAGAAGGCAGGACTGGACATTGAAGCTGGTGAAAGTTGTGACTCCAAGTTGGTTTGTTGTGGAGACAAAGAAGGAGAAGTAGGAGAGCAATCTGATCTTGAGATGGGTCTGAAGGTAAAGGATGGGAAAATTACTCTGGCGTCTGAGGAAGAGAAAGAGAGCCTCGATTTCCACTCGGGATGCTGCGAGAAGAGTGAGGAAGTGAAACACAGCTGCCATGAGAAGGTATGTCTGGACATTGAAGCTGGTGTAAGTTGTGATCTCAACTTGGTTTGTTGTGGAAACACAGAAGGAGAGGTGAGAGAGCAATCTGATCTTGAGTTAAAGAATGAAGGACATTGCAAGTCTGATTGTTGCGGTGATGGAAAACACACCGAGGAAATAACTCTAGCTTCTGAAGAAGAGACAGAGAGCCATGATTCCTCTGTGGGATGCTGCGGACACAAGGAGGTAGTGAAACAAACCTGCCATGAGTTAAAGTGTGCAGAGCAATCTAAGATTGAAGAACACTGCAAGTCTGGTTACTGCAGTGAGGAAACACAAACCGGCGAAATAACTCTGGCTTCAGAGGAAGACACAGACAGTCTGGATCACTCCTCAGGATGCTGCGGAAACAAGGAGGAAGTGATACAAACATGTCATGAGAAGCATGTTAGCTCGGTGGTTTCAGGCTTGGAAATTGAAGGTGGTTGTTGTGGAACTGGTTTGAAGCAAGAAGGGTCTTCTAGTATGGTCAATGCAAAGAATAGTTCAAGCTGTTGCAGCAACGGGGGAGAGATAGTGGAAGTCTCTAGCCAAAAGTGTTGCACAAGTCTTACTGATGTGGTGTTATCTGACTTGCAAGTGAAGAAAGTAGAGATTTGTTGCAAAGTGAAGACTCCAGAGGCTTGTGGATCTAAATGTAAGGAAAGAGAGAAGCGTCACATTGGTAAAAGCTGTTGCAGGAGTTATGCAAAGGAGTATTGCAGCCATAAGCATCATCACCACCACCACCATCATCATCATGTGGGGGCTGCTTGAAGAAGATTGTGACTGCATTCTTCTATTCATATAACCTTTCGTCTTCAACTAATGCCGCCGAGAAAATAAAGACTTAGTTTCAAGCAAAGGCTATAGATTTAGCAACTATGTCATTTCATAAAGGCATTGCCTAGTGATCTTTGTTAGTCCCTTTTATGTAGGCCAAAACCATAAAGTATTTTTCTCTTTTTTAAAATCTTCGTCTTTGGAAATGCAGATATTATATTGCATAACAAGTTTGAACTTTTCTATTAAAAAAGAAAGATATGGATTACACAAATAGTTAACAGAGTTTTATAATAAAGCATATGAAGATAGTAAAAGATCAGGGACTATATATAAGATGCTAACTAATCTCAAGTCATGTTTCCATCTATACGCTAATGTTTACTCAAATGTATATAACGGGGAACGAAATATTCCTAATCAAGTTGTCTTATATATATGTTTATGCTTAGTTTGGAATAAATTCGTTACCATGATTTGCAATTTGCAAATGTTTATTAGTATGTATGATTCATGTTCATAGGTTGAAGACTTATTACCCCCTTTGACTCTAGTTTAGACTGCGTGGTTATTTTTTTTAAGTCATGTAATATTCACTATTACTTCTAGTTCTTCATATCATCTCTATATCTGTAGTGTTGAGAATTAATTTAAGCACATTTTGGTTCTGCTTTTGTTAGGTTAAAATATATTGGTTTTAGAAGACTCGATCCGACTTTAGACCTTAGGCTCATTTCTTTAGCTTGATAGAGCCACAAGAGTCGCCCTAGTTCTTTTTCTACAAGTGAGTTTTCTTAAGTTTAATTTTCCCATTTCCGAAAATGAAGAGTTATAGTGATTTCACTTAATATTGTTCTTGTTTGATTAAGTTCTCAGTCTAGTCTCGCCAATCCGGCATATCACTTGTTCATAAATTATCTAAACCAAGGATCTAACATGTACTAGCCATTACCAATTAGTTGATGATATGTTAGAATCAAAAGTTATAAACACCTTTAACATAGATAAAATTATCGTTATCATGTTTGTAGGTAAGGAAACCCCAAAAATATAATATTGACGAAAGACCCTAAAACTCATTCTATAACACCAGTAGATTTTGAAACCTATCATGTTAATCATACGGTCCAAGTTCCATCCAGTATATAGTCTCATCGTTGACTCAGTGTGCATGTTAGATTTCATTGATTACAACTTCACTGCTAGTTTCACATGGAATCGACACATTTTAAATGGTAACTATTTCAATTGTTTGTTAAGTATTATATTGAACATTTCATGCACCGTAATTTTTAACCGATAAAACAAAACTTCATATTTAAAACGTATATATCAATATTGAGACAATTCTAACATGTAATACTCCATGTAGTTTTACTCAAGTCTATCTAACAAGCAACGAAATATGCCAAATCAAAGTTGTCTGATGTATGCTTTTGCTTAGTTTGGAATAAGTTAGTTACTATGATTTGCAACTCGCAAATGTTTATCGTATTGTATGATTCATGTTCATAGCTTAAAGATTTATTACCCATTTGACTCTAGTTTTTGACTATGTGGTTAAGTTTCTTTGAAGCCATGTCATATCTACTATTAATTCTACTTTTTCTTATCATCTCTATATTTCTATGTTGAGAATTAGTTTAAGCACGTATCGGTTCTACTTTTCAACTTTTGTTTGGTTAGAATATATTGATTTTACAAGCCTCGATAAAACTTTAGAGCTTATACCCACACTGCAAGAATTGTTCAATATACCCACACTTATTTTGGTAGCTATGATAGGAAATTTGTAGCAAATTTCTTTTTGCTACAACATTTGTATTTGTGATTATGTAGTGGTAGCAATGTTGAGTTTGTAGCAAATGGTAACAAATTTGTCACAGATATTCACAAGACTATATTGTAGTAATAATTTGTTACAAATCTGTAACAAATCTTTGTTACAAACAAATTTGTGATAATTTGATAAAAACCCACAAATTGTTTCAACTGCAAATTGTTACAATTCCACTGTAATTAACAATAAAATATATATATTAAAATTAGTTTATTAATATGAATATTGTGTAATACAAACTAAAAAAAAAGACAATTATATTTTTTAAACTACAATAAAATTTAATTTGCAATTCCAAAATCCAATTACAACCCCATCACTACAAGAATTAGTAATCATAGTTACAATTTTTTGCTACAACAACAATTTGTAGCAAAATTTAGTTACAATTAGATACAAATTTATCACAAATAGATTTATCTCTCAATTTGTAGCAAATTTGTAACTTTTGGTAACTAATTTGTCACAAAATATCAACAAATCTGCAATAGTAGCTAAATTGCTTCAGTGAGTTACACAAATTTGGTGACAAATTTGTTACAATTTATTTTTGAAGATAATTGAGACAAAAGCTACATATTGTTTCAATAGTGTTGTAGTTATATGGTTACAACAAAAATTATAGCAATATTGTGGCAAAATCAGGTTTTAGGTATGAGTACCGATTAAATTTTGTTCTCCTCTTTGGAGATTCTCTGATTTAATTTTGTTAAGTTGAAAGCGAATTCCGATCAATTAGTAACGGTGTATTGTGGAGGAAGTTAAAGTAGAAGGTACATGAGATCAGGAGCTTGGTGACGGCGGTGAAAGAAAAGTTGGTCGACGGTGGGTTGTTGTGTTTGATGGCACATCGACGGTGGTGTCCGATCTTCTTCGAGAATGTTCTACTGCTTGCCACGTAGCAGATGAAGCTCCAGTAGCTTTTACACGTGTCTTTGTATACATTGTATCAAATCTCTTTAAACTCGGTTGGGTCTTTTGGGCTTGTAAAATCATGTACCTCTCTTAAGCCTTTAGGCTTGTTTAATAAAAATATTGTCGACAGAAAAAAAAAAAAAAAAAAAGGTTTGCTCTGTATCAAACATTAAAACTGGTTTGCTCTGTATTCTCCGCCGCATCCATCTCTGCAAATATGATACAGTCCTCTCGACTAAAAAATGGCGACGACGCCGGAGAACGGAAGAGGGATCGGCGGTGGTGATCGAACGGCGAAAGCAATCATCGCCGATCAAATCTCACAAGCCGTGAATTCTACTGCTAATCTTCTCCATTTGATGCGTCAATCTTCTTATTCTCAGGTTAAAATCACTTCAATCCTTTTACGTACTGCTCTAGATCGTGCGATTTGCGATTATGCTCTATGGATTGGTTTGTTTATGGATTCGTTTGATTCTAGTGAAACTATACTGTATATTGTATCGGATTTTACTACCCTGTTGGTTCTGATGAAAGATTTTTGAGCTGATTCTGATTCTGATTTATGGGGTTTTGGTGAATAGTTTTAGGCAATAGACACAGATTTAAGTGAATGATTGCTTAGAATGCAATAGTTTCGTTGTTGTTTTAAGCATAAGATGTGTAAACTTGTTATCTTCTCATGTTTCATGCTTATAAGCTATTGTGAATCGCTGTGTAAGGTTAATATAGCAACATCTAACATGTGGTATAAGGAGTAACTTCGGATTTTTCTATGCTTTTTGGTGGTTTATCTCCAATTTTGAATGTTACTTATGTATGCAAGCTCAGTTAGCAAAGGTTCCAAAGGATCTTTTGGCTAAAACATCTCTGACTAAGGCCACTGGACAGGTATGTAAATTCTGGTGTACCATGTATAGCATAGATAATGATTGTTTTCTTATACGACTTTCTGTTTTTTAAAGGCGTTGGCGCAACTTCCTCAAGTGATTTCATCTTTGGATGCTCATATTGAAAGCGGATTGAATAGGTTTGATCTCCTTTGACATGCAAGAAGTACCTAATTTTGAATAGCATTTAGTCTGAATCAACAGAGTTTATATCTTGTTCTCCTTATGGATACTTTGGGTTGCATTCTAATGGATAGCTCAAGTTTGTGTTCTAACTCAAGTTTCATTTTTCTGTACAGTGGTGTTCATCTAAACACAGTAACACATTTTCTTGAAAACATGGAAAGCACATAGCTGCATGCTCGTACCGACTCAAATCTCTGATTTTCAATCATGCATTTCTTCATTTTGATTCCTCCAATTGGAATGGAATTAAAAGTGGTATGTGATTCCTTTTCACTGAATTAGCCCTCATTGATTATTCTCTTTGAACCTCATGTGTTCAGTTTTTATCTTGGGCTTCTCGATAGTTTACAAGTAAATTGTTCTTCTTGTTCTACTCTGTAGAGTTCATCTCTTGAGGTTTCGTCTTAGTAACTTTATTTGAATAGAATTCAGTTTCACTTCAACTCTTATGTATTACTTCTCATTCTTACTCTAAATATATAATGATTTGATACGTTTATCAAGTGCTTTTTTATAGTTTATGTTTTATTCTCGTTTTTGTTAATGTTATAAAGTTCTTATGATTTAATGATTTTATTTAAATTATTTTTATTATTACAATACATTTATGTAATAAACAATTTTTTTTGATAAAAAATCACAGATTACTCACAAAGCTTTTTATGTCACTTTGTATCAAAAATCACTAATTATTTGTGGCTAGTTTGTAGCAAACTTGTTACAACTAAGTTGTTGCTAATTAGATTCAAATTGCAACAACTTATTTATGTGACAATTCGTAGCAAATTTGCTACTATTAGCTACAAAAACTGAATTAGTAACAACCATATACTCAGCAGAAATATTTGTGGAAAAGTTGTAACAAACTAAATTTTGCTACAAATTTTGCATCATTGTTACACAAAAAATTGTGACTATGTGCTTTAATTCTAGTAGTGCATGAATCGAATGCCTAAAAACTAATTGGATGAGTTTCGAGTGAATTCACCATCACTCTTTGAGTACAAATGTTGTATCTCTCGGCAACTTCTACGCCCTTCCTCTTTGCATGAAGTTCTTCCAATGCTTTCTCATCTTTTTTGCTCGTTTTTCTTCTAAAAACAATTTCCAGATCTTCACTAGACTGTTAATCAGCTTCAACACTGAATCTAGTTAACAAACCATCAACTATAAGCAATAGCCAACACCATCCTGCTACTACACACAGTGGTGAAAAAAAAAGCCAAAACAAGAACAATCATCAACAACAATATCGAGAGGCTAACCATCGGCTACTAGTTCAATCTAATTTTTACTCTTAAACTTTAGTTAAGAACAATTTTAGCTATGGAAACGCAGAGAGAATAAAATTTGAGATAAGTAACAAAATACTTTAGTATTGTTTTCAGACGTACCGCTTCTTGCAGATTCACATGCCTCAAGAAAGCTCGTTGAAGGTTTACTCCTTTGAGGTTGGGATTACTCACCTTTGCACCCTATACAAGATACATGTATGACCAAGTTAAACTTCCCTAAACACTCACTGAAGAACCATATATCACTTACTCATCAAGAAGGTTAACACATTAAGGCTGAAATTGAGATATATCGTGAAATGTTAACAAAAGAATTGCCTACCTTCATACTGGCACCTTCTGAATTATCCCCTGCTATTTGTAAGGTCTTCGATCTGATAGGTAAGAAAAAGAATAAAACATTATCACTGAATCACGATTTGCTCATAAGTACCTGCTCGTTATATGGGATTCAAATCGGATTAAACTTGAGAGGAAATCTAATTGATTTAGGCAACTCGAAACCTCTTTCATGGTGAAAATGTCTAAGCTAAATTTCTAAATATAGCACTTAAGGTAAACAAAACGAAAGAAACCAGAAGGATTATAGACTAGTCAAGAGATTACCATATGTGTGACGGCTGGAGAAAATTACAAGATTGGTGAAGAGGTGACGAGACTTGATTTGAACGAGATCTGAAGAAACAACAAGAAAAAAATGAATGAATCGAGCTGAAATCGAAGCTTCTATAACAATAATTACACAGAGAACAAAATTTTGGATCTTACATTAGTCAAGCATATTAATCTTTGTCTTTATCGATTTCTGCTAGGTCAACGAGCTGGAGATCGTTTTTGATGACAGTGGGATGGAGTCGTAGACAATAATAGCGTCGGAAGATGGAGCCGAAAAGAACTTTCGATGGTGACGAAACCAATACATACCAGAAAAGAGAGTGAACGGCAACGGCATCGGCATCGGCATCCAAAGTCGGCGGAGAAAGAAGAGATGTGTAGGGTTTCGGATGTTGAAAGAGTGAAAAATGAGCCATGTGAATATAATTTGGGTTGGGCCCAAATATAACTCTTTCCAAAATTAGCTCTGAAGGAAAACCAAAATTTTGGTCTGACCACTTTAAAAAAAATCTAAGTGTAGATATATATATTTCTTTAGTGTTTGAGTAAATATAAGTGGATTCGTTATGTACATTGTGGAAAAATATGATTTTGGTTGGTGACATATATGTATAATTATAAGCAAATCATATACAGTAGAACTTCTATAAATTAATAATCACCATAAATTAATCAAATTTTCCGATCCCGAGTCGGGGCAATGTAAAAATTAGCGAAATTCGATAAAATAATAAGATAATAAATTTTTTGAAACTCTTATGTAAAACATGGTCCCAATAATTGTATAAATTAATAATCATATATAATTATGTATATAGAAATATATATATATATATATATACATACTAAAATATGACTTTAATAATTTTTGGTTTAATTTAAAATTGAAAATCTCACTAGACCTTATTTTAACTTTATTATTTGTATAAAAAAAGTAGGATTGTTTTCTCGACTTATATCATAAACTTGTGAAAAATTCTAAACAAAATAATTGAATCTTTATACATAACTATTTTTAAATGTATTCATCGACATTATGAGTAGTAACCATGATTTCTTCTAAATTTTATAAATAGTATATCATTTTAAGTTGGTTGTCTATTATGAAGATAACATCCATTCTATTGCGATAATCGAAATTTTTAATCAAAATTTCATGTCATTTTTGCAAACGGGTTCATTGAATTCTACAATATAACATCATTCGAAAAAACAAAATCAAGAAAATTATTACCTAAAACAGATTTCTCTACAAATTAATTAATATTAATTTATCGAAAAATTAATATCTCTCTAAATTAATAATTTTTCAAAGCCCCAACATTATTAATTTATAGAGGTTTTACTGTCACTGGTAATTAAATTCACATAAATCATTATAATAAACCATCTAATTAATTTTTTAAACCTTCAACTTTGATTTTGCCACAAGTTTACCACAATTTTTTTTGTAATAACGTAGCTACGACACTTAATCCGTACCTAACTTGTAACTTTTGCGACTATACATATTGTAGCAATTTTTGTCACAAAATTTTGTAACACGTTGAAGCAATATAACTACAATTCCAAGTTTGAAGCTATTTTGTCACAAATTAGCTACTAAAAGCAACGTTTTTGCTACAAATTAATAAACTAACGGATTTGTAACAAATTTGTATCTAATTGTAACTAAAATTTGCTACAAATTGTTATTGTAACAAAAACTGTAGCTATGTTCACCTTTTCTTGTAGTTAGGCTCATTTCTTTATCTTGATAAAGCCACCCCAGTCGCCTGCGTTTTTTTTTATAGGTGAATTTTTGAAAGAAATTTTCTATTTTCCGAAAATGAAAGTTATAGTGATTCCACTCGTTGTTGTTCTTGTTTGATTATATTCTCTGTTTTGTTTGGCCAATCTAGCATATCACTTGTTCATAAATGAACAAGTAACTACCAAGTATTAGTTGATGATATGTTAACAAAAGAAATTATAAACACCTACTACAAGTATCAAATTATCATTATTATTTTTTGTAGCTAACCCAAAAAAATATAAAATATTGACAAAAACCCTAAAACTCGTTCTATAAAACCGTTAGATTTTTTTTGTAAAATGGCAATTACCCTACGGTCCAAGTTTCATAGTCTCATCGTCTCTAGAGCACTAGATTATTGCTCCTCCTGGTCTTGTCAAACCGCGAAATCGTCGAACAAGATAAAGAAACAACTGATCAGATCTCCGGTCTTCGCCATCTCCGATAAGACGACGTATCAAAATCATCCAATGATTTGTCCCTTTGAAAATGATCATTTCTTGCAAATGCTGATGTGTTCTTCAACTTCTCGTTATCTTCTCGTGTTAATGTCCCTGAACTGGATTCAATTTGCGTATCAGAAGATCTTATTCTAGGTCCACCTGATCTGAAACCTCTTGCACTAGGTGCCTTTGGATTATAGCCAAGTACCGTAGGCAGTGGGAAATCCTGCGGAAGAGAGTCCATTTCCATAAAACAGTTCCTTGCTCTGGCGTCAGTGATCAACGCTGCCCAATCCTCAGACTTCATCAGCGCAGATGCATTTCCCATCACCTATTCAAGAAAAACGAGTTTTAAGACCTTCGAAGAAAAACAAAACATATTCATCAAACAAAAATTGTGTATGCAGAGAGAGAGAAACCATACCCACAGAGCTCTTCTCGCACGGGTGAGAGCAACGTTCATCCGTCGGATATCTGAAACAAAGCCAACCCCGTGAACGGAAGCACGCACACATGACATGATTATGACATCACGTTCTTGACCCTGAAACGCGTCGACAGTATTAATATACAACTCTTTCAGTTCATCTTGGCCCAAAGCATTGCCAAACTCGTGCTTCAGGCATTTCAGCTGCAGTTTGTACGGCGTTATTATCCCAACAGAGACTTTACCCAAACCCAACGACTTCAGAGTTTTCTGAAGATGCATGTACACCCCAACACAGTATCGAGCTTCATCAACATTCTCGTAAGATACAGATCCACCTCCATGAGACTCCCGTCCATGGCTGATATTGAAGAAAAGGTAAGGTCTAAGGACATGATCTTTATAGTAAATCTCGTCAGGCGCACTGGATATACTTTCACTGTCTGTGAGGCGTCCTTGGTAGAAGTACCTCGAAGGAAAATCACGGATTTGAGGATGCATTCGATATTGAACAGTTAACAACAAAGTCGGACAACCTGCTAGCTGAAATCTTTCAAAGAGACTTCTACTGTATAAAAGGGTTCCAGCTGCTTTGCTAATCACTGTTGCAGGAAGCTGTTGAGGATCACCAACAAGTACACATCGCGCAGCACCAAGGGCAAGGGGAGGAAGAATTCCAATCTCACTAGCTTGTGCAGCCTCATCAATGACAACCATATCAAAGCCATGTGTAAGACGGGAAAATAATTTACGACCACTGCTTGATACAGTGGTAAAAACAATTTCAGCCTCATTTGCAAAACTTGCCTCAAGACTCGCTCGAGCTTCTTCGAGATCAAAATAGTAACCAGCACGAAACTTTTCCTCCACAATACGAAGGCGAGACATTTCAACTAGGACTTTATCCCTGGCTTCAACCACAGCAGAAAGGTGCTGTAACAATGCATCTCTATTCTGGTCTCTAGAAATAAGGACTTCAGGGTCAACTCCAACAGATCCTTGAGAACGTGTAGCAAAGGCTGCGGCAGTAAGTTCCCTTTTAAGTCCAGCTATATCTCGAGATATCTGTGTTTCTTGAAGTCTGAGGTTATGCATGTGTCGTACAATCTCATCACGAGACATAGCTAATAGCTGATCACTTCTTCGCTCCACTGAAACTGCTTGAGCAGCTCGAGTATGAGAATCAACACCAACCCGAGCAACATCAGGGTGATATACCCTCATCTCCCCATCAATGAAACCACGATCGAGGACACGTGAAAGAAGTTCATCAGTTGCAGCATTTGAAGGAGCACAAACGAGCATCCTCGGTTTAGCACAGAATTTTGGCAAGGTGCGAAACAGATTCTGGTCCATGTTTTGTAGGACTTCATCGATAGATCCTGGAAAAGTATTATCTGAACCGCACTCATTAGCTTGTTCATAGCTCTCAGGTGCTAGTTTCTTCAGCAACGAAGTATAATATTGTTGATACTGAACCAAATGAATGACATTCAACATTCCCCAAACTGTATGTGTCTTGCCTGTTCCTGGAGGACCCTGAACCAGAGTGAATGGCCATGGTTCTTGCTTCTTCTCCCCACTACTAGTCCCAGCTGCAGTATGCATAGCAGCCCAGTGGATTGCAGCCAGCTGCGGAGCATTAAAGCTCCTATGTAAATGGTCAATAAAGCTAGTAGTGAAACACTCAGGCATTGCAGGGGTTTGCACCTCGTAACTAGGAAACTGCTCTGGACTGGGATTGAGAATGGCATTTTGCATCTAGCAAATATTAAAGTTTTACCAACCTCGTGAGCATATTTTAAATCATCAACAGGAGATCCATTTGAGAATAAAGAAAAACCAACCTCTGGGTTAAGTTCAGAAAACGCATGCAGTGCAACATATTCCCTCTGTGTGGTTGCAAGTGAACCAAGCACTGTTAGATGCCATATATCCTTAGGTTTAAGCTTCCGTAAAATATGATTCTCATCAATCTCGCTGTCGGATAAATTTTTCATGCAAATACATGGAGAAGAGATTAGAGACTGGAAATTTTTGCATCCACTTACAGATTGCTCATGAACAAACAGAAGAATGGATATAAACTCCGATACAGTATCAATAAATAGAGAATGAATATACAACAGATGAGCCTACCTGCCAGTGCCACCAGAATCTCCAACATAGAAATGAAGAGTAGCTCCAAGAGAATCACGGGTATCAATTGGTTTATGTCTCCTAACTGTACCAGCTACACGTCCAGCATCCTTGTACTCTTCTTCTTAGCATAAAGAACGAAAAAAATTATACAAAATTCAGAGAAGCATAAGCAAGATAGAAATAACCAGACAAACGATGTCAAAACACACCTGAATCAGGCCTAGGATTTGAAAGAACTGCGACTTCTCCCTCCTTGAAAGCCCAATTACAGCCGTTTAAAGAGAGGAGTATTACATCATACCATCCTAAACACGTAGACAAAGGCTAGTAGTCAAGTAGCTTAGCAGATACTTGGCAGTGACTCCCAGAGGGCCAGACGTAAAAGGGTATTAATCAGGTTATCAATCGAAAGAGTTATAAGAGATCCATATCAACAGCTCATACCTCACAGAGAACATAACGAACAAGCAAAATGAAGACCCTAATCAAAAGACTTGCTAAACTGCCTATGTTGTAAGATTGTGAATTAAACGCACAATCATTTTCCTATGTAAACTTTGAGCAAATTCCATGAATACCTTCTCAAACAAGGAGAAGAGACGAAGTACAATAAATGGTTTGATAATAAAAAACGTGTCTCATGATGCATGCTTACGCATGTGAACAAGAACTAGGGCCAGTTACCTCTCTCTCTTCTTTCGATGGATTTTATTCGAACTTTCACATATGCATTTGCCTCAGCCAGTTCTTCCCATGTACTGTAGAGTTGTGCCCGGCATTCCTCAAAAAGTAACGGTTCAAAAACTCTGACATACTCTTCCATAGATTCAAATCGCTCAGGTACACATCGGAGTTCGGTATCCTCTAATAGACAAGAAAAATTATGAAAATATAAATCAAAATAAATGGGCAAAAGAATACACAATGAGCTAAAAAGGCAGAAAAAACAAATGTTTGGGGAGAAATCAGCCATCACCTTCCATACATGCTAAACATTTCCACAAAGAAAAACGGAAAACATGAATCAAAAACGAACTGTAATTCAATATTCACTTTACATTAAGATACCATTTAGCTTTAAAATATAGCATCCTCTCAGCTGGGGACATTTCTACCCCAACATAGTTTCAACGAAAGTGCCAGCCTGATGAATAATTTCCATCATCCAGGAACCAGGTCTGTCCGCAAAGCTAGACCTTATGTTCAGTGCATTAATAGGAAAGCAATGATAACAATGGTGGATATAATATTGACGTATCTGCCACAAAATTAAATTTCTATCAAAATCTATTTGAGATCTTTCTCACTAGAGATAAGCAAGAAATTCACAAAAGAGCAAGTTGATCACAACATTAACTAGAATTCTTTCATCTATTTTGACAGTACAGTGTATTTGTACCAGCTTCCACGTCTTTTGACTAGTATGATTCTCAAGAGTCATGCTCAGTAGCAGTAAATTTTTACTCAAATAAAAGAAGGTATATTCAAGAACATGTTTCACAGGTAGAAGAAATGTAATATTTAACATACCAGGATGACGCCAGAACTTTTCGTTGGTCACCTCTCGTATAAGACGCTCCACTGATGTATCCTGATATTGGGTCCTAGTTGTGGCTGGATTCTTGAAAGAACTTTGGCCGTAAGATACTTTTCTACCAGAAGAATGACCGCTCTTGGGCAGCCGTGAATTTGTAGGCTGCTTCCAAGAAGCCTGCCTTGACACAGATGTTCTCATCCCTTCAGCAGAAGACCCTCCATCCCCGTTCTGCCTCCTAGCTAGACCTGAATATGATTCATCATTACTTTCGGACTTGTGCTCAGATGATTCCGGATGCATACCGCCATTAGAAGGAAGATCAATTGACTTTTGATCTCTACATGAACCATGGCCTTGAATTTCTCCTCCATGCTCAGCAAGTGGATTAACAGCACGAGAGTCCATAAGGACAGGTTGTGCAGAGTTCTGTCTCCTAGGTGTTGATGTCTTAACAGAAGTTGCTTGCTTAACATCTTCCAGATTAAGAAACCTAGTCTGCCTACTGCGCTTCTTTCCCAACATTGCCTCTTTACGTTCATCCATTTTTCGTTTCACCGTGGTATTAGCACACCTAACTGCATGACTTGCTTCAACTCCCTTAACCTCTCTCTGCTTCACCATCAAATCTTGTTCTTGTACATCATCATTTGCATTGTTATCTTTATCTGTACCTCTAAAATCAGTAGAAGAGACGCCAGTTTCCGTCATCACCTCCTCTCGCGACAATATACCCTTGTAGTAGTCAGAATTATCCTTGGCACAAGCATCAGACTCAGTCACTACCCCTTCTTCTCCTTCACTGGCTCTAGAAGTATTCACAGTATCAGTTGGTGTAGAAACCTCATTAAGATCAAATCCTAAAACCTAGACTAAGCATATCAAAGGCAAACTAAAACACTAAACCTAGACTAAGCATATCAAAGGCAAACAAAAACACTAAACCATTGATTAAGCCAATCACGCATTGTTTTGAAACGGATATATCAAAGATTAAGAGCGAATCAAACGAACCAGTGACAGCCGTCGTCGATGGTGGTGGTGGTGGTGGTGGCGGCGGCGAAGACCGGAGATCTGATCAGTTCCGTTTCTCTCTTCTTCTTCGCGGTTTAAGGAACAAGAATCTAGTGTGCAGACTTGGGCCGTTGGATTAATGGGCCAGGTTAGAAAATCTAACGGTGTATAGAGTTTGACTAAGTCAAAATTATAATGATAAATTTTCTTTTTATCTAGGTTTACAACTAGTGGATTAGTGATTTTCTGTTTTGAAAAGAATTTTATCATATTGGAGAATTATTTTGTATAAATTTATTTCCAGTAGTTGTTTTGGCTATATTTTTGTTATAAATCTAATCTTCTAGTATAGGAATAGAGATGTAATTATGCACCATAATAAAAGCTGAGTTTTTTTATTATAATGTAATTTTTTATAAACCCCGGATAGATTTGATTTTTGTTACTACTTTTAGGTTATTATGTATAAATCTTGAATTTGATTGATTTTATTGTTTTTTGTAAAACGTCTGGATTTATTTTATTTTTAAGTTAATGATTTTATTTTACTTTTTTAAACTGGATAGAATCAAACTGCTCCCATTTGGATCAAACCGTTTCCCATTTAGATCAAACCGGTTAGCTAATGCCTTAAATCAAAAACCATTTAAGCCAATAAAGTCTCTCAAATCATTGACCTACTGACCATACACGAACTAGTCAAGGTGTGAGACTTCAATTATAATGCGATTTGGGTGGTAGTTTGGTTGAAATGCAATTAATGATTATTTATTGAATTTATTTAGAAAGAAACATATAAGAAATGCAAGAAAAAAAAATATTTTGATATTTGACGAGGTCAAGAAGAAGATTGGCAGCTTGATTTTATCTAATAAAAAAAAAAGACAATCACAAATCTATTTTTATCACGATTGATAAACCACACCTAAAATTGATATTATCAGTTAGACTTATTTTTCCTTTTTCTTTGCAACTTTGCAATAGTGACTATTAGATAATCAATGAGATCGTCGATTCGATATGCATGCTCAACTTTTACCACCCTTGGTTACAATTTTCGTTTGCCCATAGAAAGTCACAATGTGGGCAAGCTTTTGAAAGAAAGAAAATGTTATATTTCATTATGTTTTAATCAATAAAATAATACCGATTACTGAAAATTTGTTATATTTGATACGTTTTCATTTTTTAAAATGATTTGTCTCATGCCATTGCTACTCATAGTCTGAAACTATAAATGAGTTATATGGTTCAAATAAGAGATGAATCCGGATTTAATGATATACCTTATTGTCCTGGTTGTCTTTTGCCCATCGCAGTCTTTCTTGTTCAATCACCGTATACGCATCTACGACATATTGATGAAGCAATCGGCCTCCTTTTATGATTGTCATTCCTTCGTTTAGACGGGTGTGCATCTGATAAGCGTAGTACTGGCGTATACTGAGATATGCCTTTTTTGTGAGCTTCCTTCAGGCACTATCAACGGTATTTCTGTGTGGAACCCATACTCACCGTATGGAAAAAGTAGTGGGTACTGCAAGCTCATGAAAAGTGGATGATCGTCTCTGATTTCTTGCTTATCGTTGGACCGCAGTTGTAGAATCACATCCCTTTCACCAATGGTAGATGTAATATCACCAATAATTAAACATGTTTCACCAATGGTAGATGTAATATCACCAATAATTAAACCTGCTTTTGGAAACGAAGGAGATTTTTTCGGAATCGAATCGGAGATTGTGTGTGTAAGAAAACGAAAACGAAAACGATGCGTTTTAATAAGAGTCAGTCACGTGTAACGACGTGACGGGAACTGGGAGTGATTTTATTCGGTTTGCCGATGTGTTAAATATTAAAAGGCAGAGGTGAGAGATATTGATTACCTGACGTGGTAGGGAATTGGGGTTTTTGTTTATGGGTTTGTTAGGATTTCTGATGGCCCAACTAAATGATTTGTTTAACTCATATGAGAGACCAAGCTAATTGCATTTAAATTGCCACGTGGCATCGTTAGAAGATAGGTGTTTTTGGCTGACGTGGCTAGTCCTATTGTGCTCAAACTTCTGCTTTTAGTTAGTAGGATACCTAAAAGAAAAAACGAAAAAAAACAATTCGCTTTAGAATCATATTATTACATAATTTTCATTGGAGATTCCCAATGGTGAGTTGTAGTTTATCTTTTCTTTTAGGTAAACATAGAAAAACGTGGAGATTCCCGATGCCATTTCTTCGTAACTTACAAAAATCAATGCTAGTTATCTACTTTGAAAATTAATTTGATAATTAAGCTAAAGAATGATAATTCTGTGGTTTTTGGTTAATGTTCAAATTAAACTAAAGGAACATATCCATAACAAAGAAATAATGAATAGGAAATCACCACCACATTCGGAGTTGTGATTTGGTTGTGAAAATGTATTGGGCACAAATTCAGTACACTATTTGAAAACAGTTCAAAATACAACTCCAAAAGCTTTTTCTAAACTGTTTTGTTACTTTTGCTTTGATATCTAACGTCTAAATCATATTTACTTTAATTAATAAAACATAATCAATTTTGAATATTTCATTTTTCAAATTGAAAGCTAATATCTTTCCTAGATCGATCAATCAATTATCTGATTCTTAAGTGATTGGGAAATGACAAATGATAACTGATAACATTAGTTTATAGTTTTTGCAATGATACAGCATCTCTGATGTGTATTATCCCATTTTAATGTATTTCATATGTATCCTCGCTTTTTAATGACTCAAATGACTCATCATTCCGCTTAAACTGTCATTTTGTCATTTTTACTATTCCTAAAATTTGTCTATATTTTCCTAAAAAGTGAATATATATTATGCATTGTTTGATGATTCCTTGTTGTATTTTGGGACCAAGATGCATACCAAAGGGACAAAAATGAGAGCTACAAGAGAAGCTGAAGCTGAAGCTAAACATTTAGTGTACTCTCTTGCACATGGATATGGAGATACGAGAAGTGTGTGAAAGTGTGTGATAAATATCAAGGTATAAGGATTGGATTAAACACTCCAAAGTTGCCGATACCAATAGAGAGTATATCGAGATCAACTTTGAAGAGGCTAATAGATCTTTGGTGTTAGATGAGTACTTGCCTTATATCGAGAAAGTTGCTGCTGATATGAGATCCAAGAACGAGACGGTTTAAAAGAATCTCAGGTGCTTTGAGGAAGAATAGATTGATTTGAAAGAGAAACACTAGGAAATAATATTATTAGTATATTGATAAGAGAGCAGAAGAAGGAAAGTGGTTTTATACTAGTAGTGTATTAATACGAGAGAAAAACAAAGAAAGTGGTTTTATACTCGAGTAGTATATTGATAAGAGAGAAAAGGAAGGAAAGTTGTTACCGGGAATTATAAAGATTGGATTTGTAGAGATTTTTAAAATTTTGAAAATCCAATTACAATCTAGGTTGCATGGAAATTCCATCCAAAAAGCGTTTCCTATTTCGGAAACGTTTCAGAATCGGAAACGCGATGGAAACGCGTTTCCTAAAAATATTGATTTGGAAACGCATTGGAAACGCGACTCTTCATTTTGGAAACTCGATTTTTGATTTTTTGAAAATAAATTAAATAAATATTTTAAAAATATATGGATCTATTTGTTATTTAATAAGTTTAAAAACATATTATGAAACATTCATATTATTTTTCTGGTATAATCGTTCATTATGATAACTTAAAATGAAGATGATAGTCTAAATATTTGAATTTGAATGTTATTTGTTTAATTTTTAGTTAAGCTATTTAATATTTATGTATTGGATTTTTGTTATTTCAAATACTTTTTAATATGATTTGATTTTTAATAATTTTTGTATCATGATAATATTATATATATATGTATATATATAGACGTTTTCAAAACGTACCCGTTTCCTTTTTTTTTTGAAAAACTCGTTTTCGCGTTTTCTAACGTTTCGTTTCCGCGTACCCATTTCAGATTTCATGCTACATAGATTACAATCTTAAATTCTAAGTAAAATTCATTGTTATTGAAATCCTTTATCATTGGAAAGTTTTGGTTTTTAATGATTCCATTAATCTATTAGAATCTAGTGTTATTCGTAGATGGATTTCTTATAATTTAACTCAATAAACAAGATTTTGAGAATACTTTAGAAAACTATTGGATTCTTAAAAAATTTATAGCTAAACTTTTTAAATACACAAAACTCTTTACAAATTAAAGAATTTTTTGGATTTTTAAAAATTTTGAAAATCTATACCAATCCTCAGTAACACTTCCTAATAGTATTTTGTTGGAATTTCATCTGTGTACATATTTTTCAACCACACATATCAATAAAAACCATTTGTGGAAAAATAAAATATATAATCATTTATGTATAACAAAAATCTAGATATTTTCGGTATATACTATGATATAGATTTAAAAAAAAACGACCATGTTTGAAACGACCCAACCCGTTTTTTTTTTTTAAACATTAAACCCTTGGTCTCGGATTAGCATTCCCATAAATGCTATCCTGTACAACCAAGCAACAACACAAGCAACCAGCGGATAACAAATAACAATTTAAACCAGAAATCAATTCCATTAAAAATACTAAACCAATCCAATAACAAATTCCAATCAAAACCAGCAACCTAACCAGGTTCTAAAGCAGAAATGGAAAGCAATAAAATCACACAGCACGAAACCGAGACCCTAGATCATCTCCCTCTTCGTTGCCATGATTCCACGATCACAATTTGCCTTTACCTGCATCACATGGAAAAAAGAGATGCGTGAGTATTATCACAAATACCCAGTGAGACGGTCCTCCCATCTACGACTGCGCACACAGACGCGATAGATCCGCTCAGGCAAACACGCATCAAACAATCACACAAAACACAACAACGGCTCAACCACAGCCCAAACAGGCGGCCTGACGATTCAGCTCAAAAAAATGGTTCGCGGGCGTCACAATTCTCCCCCACTAAAACTGGATTCGTCCTCGAATCCTCTAACACTACCCAACAAGCTAACCCCTGGCCAACCCGCCAGTAAAACTGGAGACTACATCTCCCAGACCCTATCGAGGTTCACATTCGTCCTATGCACATAGACCCGTCTCAGACATTGTTCGCTCATAGCTCATATCCACACCCTCTAACTCTCGGGATCGTCACCCCTTGAGTTCTCGGTGCCACATATCAACCCACCTCAGTCCACGCAGTCCTGACGGTGTTTGATACCAACTATCTCCATACCCCTCACCTTCAGAACACATAGTCCTTCAGGCTCTCGGTATGCAGGGAACCCACACATCCCCTGGAGAGACACAACTCTCGAAAGATCTGCCAGAGATCACAATCTCCATGAACTATCTCCATACCCTCACGTCCCCAGTCCACACAGTCCTGGCGAACGATCGGTATGCAGGGAACCCACACATCCCCTGGACGAACCAACTCTAGACGTCTATAATGCATCTCTGACCGGAACTACCTCCTAAGGTCTCACATGATATTCCCCTCCCGGAATACCATCACTAACGTGATCATCACAGATCACCCGGACCATCCCTCACCTCGGATGTCCCTGCAGAGTCTCTCCGGAACTAGACAGTTCTAACCACCGTAAAACTTCTATTCCGAGACTCTCTCACACACAAACACACAAACCGTTAGAGTCCCCACCGAAACTGGCAAGTTCTATCCGCGATAAAACTTCCATTTCGGGGTTCTCTAACCACAAACACATGACTCTCAAAGTCAAACACATAAGAAAAACACTTTCTTATTCACTGGAAAAATATCATAATCATTACAACTTTAATGAAAAAACAAAAATCCACAACCAAAAACCTCACCACACACGGTGACCACAACACAAAAACTGATAATGGAAACCACAAAGAAAAACGAAATCACTCTTCTGCTTGCTTCTCGAACCACTTCTTGAACTTCGTTTTCATCTTTGCCTCTGGTTCCCAAGTCTCCTCCTGAATACCGTCACAGTCCCACAAGACTCTCAACAACGACACTCTCTTCCGGCGCAGAACCTTGATACTTCTCTCAAGAATCCTAACCGGCCTCATCCCAACAGTCAGATTTGGCTGAAGATCTGCAGGAATCGTCACTGCTACCTCCTCGGAAGCATGCAAGCATCTCCTGAGTTTCGAAACGTGAAACACATCATGGAATTTCGCCATAATCGGAGGCAGCTCCAACCGATAAGCAACTGGTCCCACACGTTCCACAACCCGGAACGGACCCATCTACCTCGTACTCAGCTTATCCTCGGATATGGACCTGTTCAGACCCCGCATCATCGCCATCTTGAGATACACTCGATCTCCGACTGTAAACTCCAACTCTTTCCTTCTCCTATCGGCATAACTCTTATGCCGATCCTGAGCTTCTTTCATGTTCAACTTCACAACACGGATCTTCTCTGTCGTCTCCTGAACAAAATCAGCCCCAAAGATGCTCATCTCCCCCACTTGGGTAAAACATAGCGGAGTACGACATAGCCTCCCATACAACGCCTCAAAAGGAGCCATTCCGATACTCGCCTGGAAACTGTTGTTATATGCGAACTCCACCAAACTCAAGTGATCCGCCCAATGACCACCCCAATCTAGCACGCACATTCTTAACAGATCTTCCAGTGTCTGAATCGTCCTTTCGGACTGCCCATCCGTCTGCGGATGATTAGCTGTACTCATGTGCACCTTAGTGCCCATCTCAGCCTGAAAAGCTCTCCAGAACACTGACGCAAACCTCGGATCTCGATCCGACACAATAATCGTTGGCACTCCATGCAACCTCACAATTTCCTTCACATACTTCTTAGCCAAGACCTCCGCTCCGTCTGTCTTTTTAATGGCCAGAAAATGTGCTGACTTAGTCAGACGAGCCACAATCACCCAAATCGCGTCATAGGTCCGAGAAACCGGCAACCCTACCACGAAATCCATAGTGATCATGTCCCACTTCCACTCTGGAATGGGTAAACTCTGTAATAAGCCACTAGGAACATGATGCTCAGCCTTCACCAACTGACACACATTGCAAGCTGCAACCCAATCTGCCACATCTCTCTTCATCCCGACCCAATGATAATACCGTTTCAAATCCCGATACATCTTAGTCGCTCCCGGATGAATCGAAAACTTACTCGCATGAGCTTCTCTCAGAATTTCCTGCCTTAAGTCCTCAACCTTAGGAACACAGACTCGTCCATGCACTAAGATAGTCTCGTTAGAAGAAACCTGATATTCGGAACCAGAAGCCTTGGAGAGATCTAGCAACACCGGATCCTGCTCCTGAGCTACTCGAACCCTGCTCAATAGATCCGCCTGATCTGCCGCTGCTAACCCCAACGGTTCCTCTGAAGTAACACACAACCTCAAAGTACTAAGCATGCTCACCAAATTCTCCACATCCCGCTCCTGAGATGAATCATACCTCCTCCGCCTAAGAGCATCCGCCCCTAGCTAAGTTCACCGCGCCGGTAAACTAAAGGAAAACTCAATCCGCTACAACTTCTCCCATCACTTCCGCCTCCTAAACCAAAGACCAACGAAAAGGAACCTACTCCACTAACCACTTGGTCATGGAATGACCGTACTCTCAAGGCCTTTTGATGCAACTCCTAAAATAATCTGCCAACCCGAGAACCACTACACTTAGTCTCATTCTTCGGTCTAGGCAAAATCTCAACTCGATTGCATCTTAACTGGATCCACAGAAACTCCCCTGCAGAAACAGTAAGACCCTGAAAACCCATTCCCACCTGTCAGAAACCACACTTGCTCAACTTCTCTAGAACCCTACTCAAATAAACCTCATGTTCCTCCAGACTCTTCGAATACACCAAGATGACATCGATAAAGTTAATCACGAACTCATTCAGATACCACTGAAAGGCTTCGCTCATCATCCTCATAAATGCAGTTGGTGCACTCGTCATCCCGACAAGCACCTTTACTAACTCCACCCTACTCATGACTCGTCAAGAAAGCCGTTTTCCTGACAACCACCTCATCAATAGAATCTGGTGTTAACCGGATGCCAAGTCATCCTTGAAGAACCAAGTAGCCCCTCACCATTGATCCAACAACTTATCAATTCTCGGAAGACGAAACTTGTTCCTCATAATGACTCGGTTAAGCCCTCGATAATCGAAGCACAACCGGAAACTACCACAATTCCTCATTACCAACATCACCGATTCTTCTAACTCTGCTGGAGCCATCCTGTAAGGTGCCTTAGATAACGGCGTCGTCCCAGGCTCTAACTCAATCGTGCGAGATTCCGGTCACGATGACGGCAATCCCCGCAGCGACTGAAAGACATCCTCACACTCCTGGACAACCCGAATATCCCTCACTGCAACCTCACCTACAGACTTCGCCAGCAAAACAGTCTCCGAGTAAGCCTCCCAACCTCTCAGTCATAGCCTCAGCCTGCACCCAAGAGATCACGAGACTCTCAGAAGTCGGTTTCACTCCCTGACAAACCAACCTTCTCCTACTACGCTCCAACACAACACGACTCCGGTGACACCCCAGATGAACTCTGTACTGATCAAGCCAATCCATACACAGGATGCCATCATACAGTTTCACTAGACTACTCACCAAGTCCGCTGACACCAACTCACTAGAACATTAGAAACTCCACGCCTCTCGCCCGGCCATGAGAAACGAGAAACTTCCATCCCGCAACCATAACCGGTCCAATCCGCTCACCAGCGCCACTCCGAATACCGCTCCACCTAGCACCCTCCGGAGTGATGAAGCAATCATGCTCCAGAATTGAACAACACGTGGAATTCACCAATGCCCACTTCAAAGGTCTCCATACACTCCCATGTGCTAAGAAACCTAACAACCTCACTAACTATGACCCATGCTTCCGCACCCGAAGCATCCCGGCCATTCTACCTCAAAGTGGAAGTATCCTCCCACTTCCTTTTCTGCCCCTGCACAGGCTTGCCGCCATGCCAGGTATCACCTGTTGAGACTTAATAGACTGAACAACTGGGCTAACCACCACAACCTGCTCTCTCGAGTCTCGACAACGCCTCCAGTAGTCTCAACCAACTATGCTTTCGCAGCATACACGGACACTCCGCACCATGTCCTCAATCTGATCAAAGTCCTCTCAAGAACCTCTTATCCCGGGCCTCCTCGCCCTCCATGCTCCTACCCGCATCAACCAGGAGTCGGTTAAGCTCCAAGTCATACCCACGAACTGATCTCTCTCACAGACCCAGTTCCAATAACCTCGTCTCTAAACGATCCGCAGCCTCTCGAGGAAAGAACTTGGCATCACACTCTGCCCAAAAGTCCGCCCAGGCCAACTCTGCCTGAACCCTCCTAGCTGCGACACACCACTCGCAAAGAATCCTACACCAATTCTCTACACCTGTTCCCTTATCCGCAGATAAGACGGAACCCTACCAACAACCGCAGCCCTCCGCCGTACCTCTGCCACTCGTGGCATCACCGGAGCCCAACTGGCACCGCACTCGATAACCGCTCCCAACCTTGCTGAAGCCAATCCGCCAGACGATCAACTCGACCCTGAGCACACCCGCGAGCGCACCCGCACTACCAACCTCACGAGGACCCACACCGGCCCCCGGCAGCCAACCCGGGATCACACTATCCCCACCAGCCCTCACACTGGCGCTCACACTTGGCTGCACGCTGGCAGTCTAAATGGCGCCCAAGCCGTCTTGAAGCGTCTACGGATCACTCTCAGCCCCCATACGCAGCACTCTGAGCCGCACTCCCGGCCAACTCACTCACTAGTGCCCGCCACCATAACTACTGCACAGATCTGTCAGACGATCATCTCGTCACTTAGACTCCTCCTGCGGGCGCACCCGAACAGCGAGCGAATCCAGCACTAGCTCGAGTACCAGCCCTGGCCCCACAGCCCTCACACCGGCTCTCACACAGGCACACCCACTGGCACTCGCAGTAATACATAGACCCACCTGATACGTCTACAGATCTAACACAGTCTCAAACAAGGAACCCTGAGCCGCATCCCAGCCGACTCTCTCACTGTTCCCCGTCCACAAACCTGACCTCCACAGTCACTCCCCCCCCCCCCCGGCCACATCCTCTAGTGCCTCTAGCTAACACCATGCACTACTACAGTACACAAGCTAAGCACTAAAGAATAACAATAAAACACACTTACCGTGGAATCTCTTTGAAGGCTCGAAGGAAGATGATCTAGCACCCCTAAACTCACAGAATTGCAATTCTTTTCAAATTCAATCCTAGCAGTTCTAGCCCGTCCTAAAACCGTAAGGGCTCTGATACCAAACTGAAACGACCCAACCCATTTTTTTTTTTAAAACATTAAACCCTTGGTCTCGGACTAGCATTATCATAAATGTTATCCTCTACAACCAAGCAACAACACAAGCAACCATCGGATAACAAATAACAAACTGAAACGACCCAACCCATTTTTTTTTTTAAAACATTAAACCCTTGGTCTCGGACTAGCATTATCATAAATGTTATCCTCTACAACCAAGCAACAACACAAGCAACCAGCGGATAACAAATAACAATTTAAACCAGAAATCAATTCTATTAAAAATACTAAACCAATCCAATAACAAATTCCAATCAAAACCAGCAACCTAACCAGGTTCTAAAGCAGAAATGGAAAGCAATAAAATCACACAGCACGAAACCAAGACCCTAGATCATCTCCCTCTTCGTTGCCATGATTCCACGATCACAATTTGCCTTTACCTGCATCACATGGAAAAAAGAGATGCGTGAGTATTATCACAAATACCCAGTGAGACGGTCCTCCCATCTACGACTGCGCACACAGACGCGATGGATCCGCTCAGGCAAACACGCATCAAACAATCACACAAAAACAACAACGGCTCAACCACAGCCCAAACAGGCGGCCTGTCGATCGATACTACCACTAGGTGTCGATCGACAGCCCTGTTCACACCTGTCGATCGACACACCCACGGTGCCTGACGATCGACAGCTCCACAGGACCCTGTCGATCGACACAACCACTAGGTGTCGATCGACAGCTCCTCGATCACATGTCGATCGACACAACCTCTAGGTGTCGATCGACAGCTCTCGTGTGACCCTGTCGATCGACACACCCAAGGGCTGTCGATCGACAGGTCGTCGCAGATTCATGGGAAGTCGATCATTATCCTCTCGGATCGATTCCTCCTCTGCGTTAGCACGAAACCTGCACGCATAAACACAATCCAAACAATCCAACACAACCAATCGAACAGAAACAACACCAATCATCACAATCAATCAATTCGACCTACCACCAAACAACCCTAACGAATCCACCGGCCCAGAAGCCATGGTCACGCACTCACCTTAGATTTTCGGATAGAATTTGCTGGATAATGAGGCTAGAAACAGATTCAGCTACAATCACCACGAAATTCCTCTTCAAATCGATCAAGAACGAAACCCTAATCCACAAACTATCATGAACAAGAGAAACTCCTCTCAAAACTCTTTGTTTCTGATTTTGGGACTTTGGTTCGCTCAAATGCGGCCAAAAACCCTTATATACGAAGCCCTAAGGTTTACCCAAACCGGCTCGGTCCAATTGAACGACTTAAATCGAACCAGAAAACCAACCAATTCGGACATCTGTCGATCGACAGACACTAGGTGTGTCGATCGACAGCCCTTAAGAGCCCTGTCGATCGACAGACACCAAGTGTGTCGATCGACAGCCCCTCCATTTTCCTCAAAAAAATGGTTCGCGGGCGTCACAATGTTTATGACTCCATATTTTATCATACAAAATTTGATGCGTTTATATTGTAATTAATATGATAACTACACATACCAATCAAATCAATTGATCAAATTTAAATGCCAATCACAACAAATTTGTTTGTATAACGAAATTAAAAATATATCAATTTTTTATGTTGTTGTACTTATAGTGTAGTTTCTCTATTTTTTCAAAAACAAATTATCAATCAAACTTTGACAATTATCATATACGTACATGATCATGCTACATGTAGTTCTAGGTGATTTTACGTCAATTAAGAAAACATTTAAAAATTCTGTCTTACTCCTAATTAATATATTTTTCATTTGATATATATAATTAATAAGTTAAAAGAATATGAATAAAAATAGAAAACTAATCATAAATCTGCGTTGAATATGTAAAACGACAACTAATTTGATACAAAAGAAAAAGTATAAAATGACAACTAATATGAAACGGAGGATTAATATATTTTTCATTTGATATATACAATTAATAAGCTAAAAAAATATGAATAAAAATAGAAAATCAATTATAAATCTGCGTTGAATATGTAAAACGACAACTAATTTGATACAAAAGAAAAATTGTAAAATGACAACTAATATGAACGGATGGAATGTAACTTGTTTGACTTTTCTCTACTAAAAATCCAACCACTCATCTCCTTTTCTCTTCTTTATAATAAATGAATTCGCCATTGACACAAACCAAACCTCACGAGAACACGACCAAAGACTGTCTTTTTCAAAAAAAAAGCAGAGAGACTCTTTCTTCATATGATCTCTCTCCATTTCTCTCTTTCTCTGTCTCTCTTCTAAGCTTCTCCAATGGTTTCCTCTATCGTCACCATCTTCTTCTTCCTCATCTCTCTCACCATCATTGTCTCTTCCACCACCGATACAATTTCCGACAACTTCACTATCTCCGGAGACAAAACAATCATCTCCTCTGGTGGAATTTTCAAACTTGGTTTCTTTAAACCAGGTTCTTCTTCAAAGTACTACATAGGTATGTGGTATAATCAACTCTCTCAACCAACAATCGTTTGGGTAGCTAATCGAGACACACCAGTCAAAGACAAGAACACATCAGTTCTCAAAATCTCTGACGGTAACTTAATCTTACTCGACGGTAAAAACCAAACTCCCATTTGGTCCACTGGTCTCACTTCCACTTCCTCTGTTTCTCCTCTCAAAGCGGTTTTGTCTGATGATGGTAATCTTGTTCTTAGTACCAGTGACTCATCAGCCACCGTGCTATGGGAAAGCTTTGATCATCCAGCTCACACGTGGCTTCCTGGAGGTAAGATCCGGTATGATAAACGAACAGGGAAGAGTCAAAAGCTTATTTCTTGGAAGAATCAAGAAGACCCATCACCAGGTTTATTCTCACTCGAGCTAGATGTGTCTACTGCTTACAAGATTTTATGGAATGGTACGAATCAGTATTGGTCTAGTGGTCCTTGGAACCCACAAAGTCAGCTTTTTGATTCAGTTCCTGAGATGAAACTGAATTACATTTACAACTTCAGTTTTTTCTCTAATGCAACTGAGTCATACTTCACTTACTCGATTTACAATCACTTGAATGTGTCACGGTTCGTTATGGACTTATCTGGACAGATAAAGCAGCTTACTTGGTTAGAGAATAATAATGAATGGAATTTGTTTTGGTCTCAACCTAGGCAACAATGTGAGGTTTATGCTTATTGTGGCTCATTTGGGATATGTAGGGATAAGTCTCAACCTTTTTGTCTATGTCCTCGAGGGTTTAAGCCTTCGTCGCAGAAAGATTGGGATTTGGGGGATTTCTCTGCAGGTTGTGTTAGAAAGACTGAGTTACAATGCGCTCGTGGCGACATTAACGGGTTTTTGCCTCTTTCTAAGATGAAGTTACCTGAGAAGCCAGAGGTAGTTGTGGTATCGAGTGTTGGTAATTGCGCATCGGCTTGTCTAAGGAATTGTTCTTGCAAGGCTTATGCACATGATGGAGGCTCAAACCGGTGTTCGAGTTGGAGTAAAGATGTGTTGAATCTTAAGCAACTCGATGATGATAATAGTGAAGGGTATACGCTTTATGTGAGACTAGCTGCTTCTGATATGCCTAGTGGTGGTTCTGGTAAGAGTAACAAGATGATGATATTTGGCGCGGTTTTAGGTTCGTTAGGAGTAATAGCTCTCGTTCTGTTGGCGGTAATCGTGATCTTGAGGTACCAGAGGAGAAAGAGAATGAGAGGAGAGAAGAGTGATGGTTCATTAGCTGCGTTTAGCTATAGAGAATTACAGAACGCGACTAAGAATTTCTCGGATAAGTTAGGAGGAGGAGGTTTCGGTTCAGTGTTCAAAGGTGTTTTACCGGATTCTAGTGACATTGCAGTGAAGAGGCTTGAGGGTATTAGCCAAGGGGAGAAGCAGTTTAGGACAGAAGTAGTCACTATAGGAACGATCCAACACGTAAATCTAGTGAGGCTTCGCGGGTTTTGCTCTGAAGGAAACAAGAAACTGTTGGTATATGATTACATGCCTAATGGTTCTTTAGATTCTCATCTCTTCATCAATCAAAATGAAGAAAAGATAGGCCTTGTGTGGAAATTGCGGTACCAGATCGCGTTAGGAACGGCTAGAGGGTTGGCGTATCTACACGATGAATGCAGAGACTGTATCATTCACTGCGATATTAAACCCGAAAACATCTTGGTAGATTCACAATTCTGTCCCAAAGTTGCTGATTTCGGTTTAGCCAAGCTCGTGGGTCGAGATTTTAGCAGGGTTTTAACTACAATGAGAGGCACAAGAGGCTATCTTGCACCAGAATGGATCTCAGGAGTCGCGATAACAGCGAAAGCCGATGTTTATAGCTACGGGATGATGCTGTTCGAGCTTGTTTCCGGTAGAAGAAACACGGAACAATCAGAGAACGGGAATGTCAGATTCTTTCCGAGTTTGGCCGCGACTGTACTCACTAAAGATGGAGACATCCGCTCGCTGCTAGACCCGAGACTAGAGACTGAGGCCGTGGATATCGAGGAGCTCACGAGAGCTTGTAAAGTGGCGTGTTGGTGCATACAAGACGAGGAGAGTCATAGGCCAACGATGAGTCAAGTTGTTCAGATTCTTGAAGGTGTTTTGGAAGTGAATCCGCCGCCATTTCCAAGATCGATTCAAGCTTTAGTAGATACCAACGAAGATGTTGTCTTCTTCACTGAGTCATCATCTTCATCGAGTCAGAATTCTTCACAAAAACAACAGAGTCATGCTTCCTCTTCTTCATCTTCCAAGAAAACGACCAACAATAACTCTTCGGCTTAGTTAATATAAAGTCATCTTTATCAATGTTTAGTCTAGTATATGTTTGTTTATTTGTAACATGGCAAGGAATTACTGAATTTTCTTCCATTGTATAATTATTTATTGGTTACAATAATGTAATAATTACACAATGTACAAAACAATTATATTGTCCTCGCTTCCATGGTTCAGTTAGGAGTCTAAGAAGAATCTATGGACGCTGGAAATAGGTTTTTGATTGTGTGGTTTTATTGGCAATTGTTATACTCTAATTTGGACAGTGAGAAAAACAGAAATACAAAAAAGGAAAACGAATGAAACCAATGAACTTTGACCTTTTTTCACTCTATGCTAGACATGTTTTCGTCATCACTTCATCTGTTCCATAAACATTGAGTTTTATGTTGAGAGAGGTTATAAAATTTATTTTCTATGTTTTTACTTGTTTTACCATGAATTCATCAGTTTCGCTTGCATTTCATTTTGTAAACCAAAACCCTATCAATTTCTAATGAAATATTTATCATTTAGCAAAAAAATGCTGAATATTTTTGCTTGTGTATAGCAATTTAGAATTTGGTTCTGATCTTTAAAAATAAGTGAGCACGGCTTCAAAACGAATAATGCAAAATAAGCGCAGAACTTGTAGAGCCTATAAAGCTACTTAGTAATATTTTCCTTTTTGTTAAAAAGCAGAGCATTTGTTTTGATCCAATACTCTAATAGGTCGGAATCTCTTTGAGAAAATTGGATTGTATACCTTAAAACTTGTTAAACATTAGAAAAATATATCAAATTTTACAAAATTGGAAAACTACCATTAATATTAAACAAATTATCATATAAAATATGTTATAGGGTAATTATCCAATTCCCCCAATCTCCTTCCACGGGTTTGAAAACCAAAATGTTTATGTGGTTTCTCTCACACTGGCCTCGTTAAACGGTTTTCCAACTGAGACCAAACTAGTTACCAAAGTTGGCTCATGGTCCAACTTAATGAGCCAACTTTTATCTTCATTGAGAAAAAGAACAACTTCTTAAATAAGAAAGGTACTTACATCGAAATTGTTTTTATCATTTATTTACTCGTGAACATACCAATTGTCGCATACAAAATGGAGACGTGAACTTTTCTTTTGAAGAGAAATGTAGACATTGCTTTCACTAATCCTCACAAAAATAAATAAACGAGTGAGATAATAAAATGCTTTCTATTAAAAAAAAGATGTGGATTTATTCAAATTTAAAATATATTTTGTTGTTTAAGTTTTAGAGGTTAAACTTGTTTGAGATTCTAAATGTCAAGTTGTAAACCCTAAAACCTAAACTCTAAAAACTTAAATCACAAATGGTAGATGTTAATATCTAAATAATAAATCTCAAACCAAGAATTTTGATTAAAACAAAAATAAAACTAAGGCATAACAACAATAATCCCCACGAAAAGAAAAGTTAATTTAAATTGGTTTTGAAAATTCTCCCTATAAAATGGCATCAAGTATGAATATTGAAACCAACCCTCTCCTACGATCTACCTCGACGGTCTATGTTCTTCAATTTCTCAATCAACAACAACAATAATGTCAAACCATCTTCAAGAACCATTCACCACTACCCATAAACCGAATCGAACCAAAGAAAAACAACAAATTGACAAAGAAATTATGGTGAGCTTGCAAGCAGAAAAGATCGTAAACTCCCTGGCCCTCCCTATGGTTTTCAAAGCTGCCTTGGAGCTCGGTGTTATCGACACTATCGCTGCTTTAGGTGATGGCGTGTGGCTTTCCCCTTCCGAGATAGCACTTAATCTCCCCATCAAGCCCAACAACCCACAAGGGCCGGTTATGCTAGATCGAATGTTGCGCTTCCTCACTACTCACTCCATCTTGAAATGTCGCATGGTTGAAACTGGAGAGACCAGTACAGTATATGCAGCTGAACTAGTGTGCAAGTTTTTCTTGAAAAATATTGATGGGTCGGGTTCTTTCTTTTCTATGTTTATGCTTCTCCAAAGCGAAGTGCAATTCAAGACTTGGTACGTATGCTTGATAAAAATATTCATAAACTCCCTTAATACTATAACCATCTAACTAAACCGGCTTACGTAAGAATATTATATAACTTGAACTTAGTTAAGTTTGGGTTAGCACAACATCTTTTTCTCTGTTGAGCCCTATACACACATGAGGCCCATTCACTTCCTTCTCTCAAGTCTCGGCGTTGACTCGCTTTCTTCTTTTTCAATGCTTAATATTCTTCTTTGTTCTTCATCTTCCTTGTCATATTGATTTCATTTTCCTTTGTGTTGATTCAATCAAGGATTCAATTCCAACAATTAATGTTGCAATGTTCTATTGTTTATGTTAGCAGTAGACACTAGAACTCATTGAGGCAAAGGGATCATATCTCTATCCACTCTATGTATTAGCTTTGGTTAGCTTAAATAATCTGAAAATTAATCCATTTCTCTTTAGGCAATCGACATGAACCTCTACCGTAAAACTATTGCACTCCTAGGACAATTTCTTGATGTGGAAGACAACAGAAACATGGTTGAATGATGCTAATTATCAGTTGCTATCCATGTATCATGTTATTTATTTGAATAATCCATTATCTCTATCGTAAATAAATCTTTGGATAAAAATTCTATAAGATGATCATTGTTCAAAAGTATTTTAGAATCTTCGTAAAATCAAAACTTTTAAATGATATAAGATGGAATCTAAAAACATGAGAGCAACACACTAAAGAGGTGGGATCAAAGTACTTGGTTCTTGCGAATAACAAGAAATTAAATTATAGTAGGGTTAAATATATGTTTGCGTAAGTTACATATAAATATATTGGTGTGTATTAGTTATTTGTGTGTGGGACGTTGACTTGACTTCATATGGATCGATCGTTCATATTTTAATAATCAACATAGGTTCGACTTTTCGATTAAACGATTTTTTTTTTGTATCAAGAATAAATGGTCAATAATAGTGTTATATTAAGATGTAACAAAGCATTACAATTCTGGATAATGCCATGATTTTGATTCAAATACTATTCGTGGGGATTTGTCTTTACGAAGACAAATAAATATGTAAATTGAAATTGTCGTGAGGTGTAAAATGCGTAGCACGATCTTAATCTTTACTTCTTTCTTGCTTTAAGTTATGTCGAGCAAATGATTTCTTATTTATTTATTTATTGAATATATGGAATTGAAGATCATATAAAAAGTTGATCTTTTAAGCACCCTTTTTCATCTATCATATAGTTTTGTTTAAAATATTTACATCAATATGATTACATTAATTATATAAAACAAATTTCTATGACGACCATATTGTATTATCTATCTTATATATGGATGATCTAATTTATAAGGGATAATTGGCCAAATAACACACAAATTTTTTATTATTAAGCAAGTAACAAAAACATCCGTATGTGGCAATACCATAACCATTAGATTTAGGTTTTTTGGTTACTAGATTAATTATAATTTTTTTTTGTGTTATTTAGCAAATTGACCCATAAACATTAGACTAGAAACGATTTTTGTATCATTTTACTAGTTGGATTAAAGAATTAGTCAGAGGTCAATGTCCACTTGTGTTGAGAAAATGGGATCAAAATAAGTAGAGCCTGTAAACAACTCACACAACATATGAAAGTTTGAGAACATGACTGAAATGTTCATACAATATTACAATATTACAACTTATCTGGATATGCTTGAGAACATGACTGAAATGTTCATATAAAAGTTTTTATATGTATATGAGTAAAAACATAATCAACTCTATGAACATGCATTACGATGATCTTATTGGGCAGATTTTAGTATAGGTTCTATATTTTTCTTTACTATTATAATTTAATCTATTTAAACCAATTTTTTAGTGTTTTATTTTATGATTGTTCTACAAAACATTACTCAATAAAATATTTTGCCAATTGATCATTCAACTATTCCATTATTTCAATATTCATATTACATACTGGCAGTGGCGGAGGCAGAAACTATTTTGGTTGGGGGCATAAACACTAAGATAAATATGACATAAAGAAGATATGTCTTAAAAAAAATAGTCTCGTACATAAAACATATCTTACAAATGTTATAAAAAAAAACACCTTACAAACATACTCTACGCTCCGCCATAGTTTGAAACCTTTTTATCACGGTTTCGTTTGTGACCGATTCAAACAACTCCTTCTCAACAAAACAAACAAGACAATCACTTAGAAATTGATCTCCGATTCGGTTGCGCAAGGCTGTCTTGACAAACTTCATTGCAGAGAAACATCTTTCGACAGTTGCGGTAGCAACGGGTAAAGTCAATGCTAACTTCAAAAGCCTGTAAACAAAAGGATGTGCAAGATCTTTTTGTGTTTCTACCATCAGTCGAGAAAGATCTCCAAGATTCTCCAAACTATTAAATCGTTCATCTTCTCTTACATTGTCAATGTAGATGTCAAGTTGCTGCTCAAGAGAAGAATGCTCAAGAAAACTAAAATCATGAGGATAGAACTCAGCCAACTTCACCAACTTATCTTTGTCAAACTCCTTGAATGAATTTGCAGGACTCAAAGAAGCCATACAAATAAGAAGTTGAGTGTTCACCTCGGTAAAACGATCATTGAACTCTTGAAGTTGCATATCCAGAACAACATTAAAACAATTGATCTTATAATGATGTAAGTTGGTTATGTTGGTTCTCTTCCTTGGCCTCTTTGTATCAACAAACTCGTCTTCCATCATGATCATTTCGATATCATGTTTCTCACAAAAAGAAGAAACTTTAACCATAAGCGAATCCCATCCATCATCTCTAAGTCTCTGCAATTCTCGCTTAGTAGATTGGACCAATGAAACAGCATTAAGAATGTCTTGATCTTTTCTTTGCAAAGCCATGGATAAATTCTGAGTTAGGCCCAAAATAAGCAACATCATCTGTAGATAAAACACACAATCAAATGTATGGAAGTACTTAATAAGACCATATGCTTGACGTTTCTTTGAGTCCTCAACGCCTTCGCTTTGAATATACTCAAGCACCTTAATAACTGATGAAAATAACTCAACCAAACGCAACAAAGTCTTATGATGTGATCTCCAACGAGTATTTGATGGCCTTGGAAGAGAACTCTCCTGATTCTTTCCTTTTCCCGTGCTAGTTTCACCGTCCCTTATTCTTTCCTCAATATCTTTTCGAGAATTTTCTCGAAGCATATCTTTCCGTTTACAAGAAGATCCAACTACATTCAACAATGTAGAAATCATATCAAAGAAATCACCAACTTCAAATTGTTTCTTCGCAACTGCCACTACAACCAATTGGAGTTGATGAGCAAAGCAATGGACATAATAACCCGAACTGTTTTCCCTGAGAATCAATGATCGAAGGCCATTAAACTCACCCTTCATATTACTCGCGCCATCATAACCTTGACCCCTCACATTTCTCAAGCTTAATCCGTACTTAGCAAACAAATCATCAATGGCAAGCTTGAGTGTCAAAGAAGATGTTTCTTTCACGTGAACAACACCAATAAACCTTTCTTTGATCGCTCCGGTCTTATCGACGAATCGTAACACAACACCCATTTGTTCCTTGTAAGAAACATCGGCACATTCATCCACTAATAGACCAAAAATACCATGATCAATTTCTTCAATAATAGATTTCACAACTTCTTCTGCAAAACAATGAACAATATCTTTCTGAATCGATGGAGAAGTCATTTGGTTATTTTTAGGAGCATTCTCCAAAACAACCTTACTTACAACCTCATTTTGATCCGCCGTGTATTTCAAGAGTTGTAAGAAATTTCCTTTATTAGCGGAGTCTTCTGACTCATCATGGGCACGGAAAGGTAATCCTTGTCGCAACAAATATCTAGACGCATCAATCGAAGCATTTAACCGAATACGATACTCGTTCTTCACCACATCATCATGTTTATAAAAAGCTTGCACTATAGAATGATCTTGCTTTCTCAAAGAATCACACTTCTTAACAGCAATATTGTGAAAGCTATTCCTATCACCCACATGCGAAGCTAATCTCTCAGATTTATTCCAACTAGAAAAGCCTTCTTTCACAAATGCATCATTCCCACCTTGTTTTTGTATATCATCTCTAAACAAGTAACAACACAAACAAAAGGCTTTTTCTTTCGACGTGCTATACTCAAGCCAATTATAGGTGTGAAACCAAGTTGGATTAAATCTTCTTAGGGATTTTCCGATCTTATTCTTCTCAAAAGGATGACCATAAGGCTTACAAGGACCTCTAGCTAGATATTTGCGTCTTACCTCATCTCTCTGATTTGGATGATATTCCTAAATCTTTTTCCTTTCAGCAGGATCCCATGGCAAATCATCCAAATTGCTCTCTATTTCAAATGTTGAAGTGGATTTTCTCTTAAAATACTTTTCCATCGATCTGATAAAATAAGAATTTTAGTTACAATTTATACCAAACAACAAAATCTATATAAATAAAACAAACCATAAAAGAGAGATGGTGAAAACTCACCAATTTAGTGACAAATCTTTGATCTAGTGCTATTGTTTTCGTTTGAAAAATCTGTAGAAACTCAAACGTCAAAAAAAGACAAACCCTAAAAAGAAACACGATGCTAAAACATTTGTTTTTTCCAGATTTTGATAACTAATGAAATAGGCCATAAGCCATATTGTAATATTAGGCCTATTGCAATATATTTTGGGCTTAAAGTTAAAAGTCAATTTTCTTGTTTGTTTTGGTTGATTGAGCCATATTTAATTTATGTTTGGGTCTAGAACAAAGGTATGGGGGCAAAAATATTTAACAAGTGGGGGGCATTATTATTAGCTTTAATAATATACATTAATTAATTAAATTTCGTTGGGGTCAGTGGCCCCCCCTTAACGAACGTGCCTCCGTCACTGCATACTGGTCAATCCTATTATGTACAATGAATATAGTACAAAATTTCACTTTTGGCATGATTATATTTTGCTCCTTTAATAAGTCATAATCAATATAATATATTCGCTAATGATGTAATCAAATATTGTCAGCCATATTAATGATATATAAAAAAATTTCTAATCCCCTGAAAAAATAATAATCAAGAGTCGAGACTTTAGACTTTGGTATATTTTAGAGAAAAATAAAATAAATCTTTTATAACATTGTAGAATATAAGCAAACCAATCGTACGCGCCTTCCTTTGACGGTCCACCAAATTGACCAATTCAGCTAATTGTTCATGATTTCTAAAAGTGAACCGAACCGAACCAAATCGAGTTGAAGATCAAATTAAATTCGAACTAAATTTGATATGAATTTTTTTTTAATACCACTGAATCAAAATTTATATATGACTGAAAGTAAAAAAAAAAAAAAAATTGAACTTCATTAAACAAAAATTACACTATATATATATATATATATTTTAATAACCAAAGGGTAATCCGGATTTTTACCAGCCGACTAATCCTCTAAAATGAATATAGCCGTCGAGTAGCCGACTCACCGGATTTTCTAATTGACCTAAAACATGACACCATTTCGACTGGCCAAATGAGAATAACTAGATAATTCCACGCTTAAGGGAAATTGAACTCTGGCGGCCTAGACCCACATATCAATTCCTTTCTAGTCCACCACCACTTGGTTAAAATTACACTATATTACTAAACCGAAATGTCAATGCATGAATTTAACTGGTTTAATTTGCCATACTAAACCGTGTAATCTACAAAACACGCGCTCTTAATGCGCGTATTGAGTATAATACAATTACAAGTAGCCAATTATAAAATTACACGTTGTTGCTAATTGAAAATTGTAATGAAATAAAAATAAAAATCTTAATATTTTGAACCCAAGAGACTTCTTCTTCGTCTTCTTCGTCGCTTCTTCTTCTGTGTACAGAGACAAACCAACCTCCATTTTATAAAGACCGAGAGAGAAACGAGAGATCAGAAGAAACGAAATCGTGAAGAAATTTTGTTGAAGAAATTGAAATTACTCAACGTTTGAATTCGTGTATAGATTTCGATTACATATACTCTTGGGGGAGATTTTTGTGTGCGTAGCTCTTAGTTGCTCGTTCGTTGAGAGTTGAGAGTTACTTAGATCTTTGGGTTTGGGTTTGAAACAAACAAGCTTCGCGAATACGGAAAAATCTCACGAGAGAGAAATCTCCAGGTTCGATTTTCCAAAGCTTGTTGAATTTTTCGATTTTGGGTTTCGTATTAGTTTTAGAAAGGATCTGATTTGGATTCAATATTTCGATTTTGAGAAGTATTTGTGGTAATTGTTGACTGTGATGTTTGCTCTGAAGCAATGCGTGTAGATTTGTGAATATTGAATTGGAGATTAGGAACTGTGTATGATGATGATGGTTTTGACTTTTCTTGGTTTGGATAGAGTTTGGACTAATCTGAAACTCTTTGAAATTTTCAATTTATTTTCTTCTCGTGATGTTTGTTGTGTGTGTGTATTGAATTGGAGATTAGGAACTGTGTATGAAGATGATGGTTTTGACTTTTCTTGGTTTGGATAGAGTTTGGACTAATCTGAAACTCTTTGAAATTTTCAATTTATCCGATGTTTGATTCTTCCATCTTTCTATTGGAATATTCACTTGTTATGATTATAAAGTTTGCTTCTTGGTTTTGATTCTGGTATCTGTAAAAGAGAAAAAGGTGAAATTGTGTGTTATATTCTTCCAAGTATCTAGCTTTTGTAGATATGAGTTTCATTCACACTTATCATGTGATTGCATTTATATTCTTCTGATATTCAAATATGGGATTTTACATGTATCTTGTAGGTTTGGACTGGTTTTAGCTGCCAAGTGAGGATTTACTCATTTTACCTGAAGAAACTTGTTACTCTAGATTTGGTAGTTGGTGAGACAATACTAGAGGGTTGAGGTGTTGTTGCAGTATGCAATAAAGGTTTTTATGAGATGAAGGCAATTAAAGGGTGGCGTTTAGGCAGAACAAATTATATGCAATCTTTGCCTGGGGCTCGTCATCGTGCTCCTACAAGGAAGCCAGTATGGATTATCGCAGTGGTTTCGTTGATAACAATGTTTGTAATTGGTGCTTATATGTTCCCTCATCGTAGCAGAGCTGCTTGTTATATGTTTTCTTCTAGAGGATGTAAGGGATTTACTGATTGGCTTCCGCCTACGCCGAGGGAATATTCGGATGATGAGATTGCAGCTCGTGTAGTGATTAGGGAAATATTGAGTTCCCCTCGTGTTATAAAAAAGAGTTCTAAGATTGCATTTATGTTCTTAACTCCGGGGACATTGCCTTTTGAAAAGCTATGGGACCTCTTTTTCCAGGTAGACTTCATCTCTTCCCAACTTCTTTTCCCCTCATCAATTGTGTTAAAGGTTTCCTTCTGGCTAATGAAGATACTGACGATAGGAAGTACAATGAACTCTATTTAAGTTTATGTTGCCTTTTATGCTCTTTGACAATTTTTCAAAATTTTAGACTTTGTCAACATATTCAGGCAGCAGAATACCTAGATATGCGTTTTGAACACTTGCAATATGTTTAGGATCTCTGCAAATATTTGATTCTTTCGTCAAATTATTTCTGTCACTGACTGATTTGTGCTATTATCCTTCCTCGCAGGGTCATGAGGGGAAATTCTCTGTTTATATACATGCATCAAAGGATACACCGGTTCACACCAGTCGTTACTTTCTTAACCGTGAAATTCGAAGTGATGAGGTCCGTCTCTTTTCCTGTGACTGAGGTCTATAATTGTAGATATCATGTCATCTCTCTCTCTATGTCATGAAAAGAAACAGTATAGTTCTGAAATGACTACATTTACTTGGTGGACGTATCATGAATTTCTCTTGCTTCTGTAATAATCTTCGATATCATGGTAAGAATCATATTTGTTTTCTGAAGGTGGTCTGGGGTAGGATATCAATGATTGACGCCGAGAGACGTTTGTTGACCAATGCTCTTAAAGATCCTGAGAATCAGCAATTTGTTTTACTCTCTGATAGGTAATCTCCCATAAACTTTGTTTCTCTTCTCATGGATTGTTCTGAGATTGCCCTAACTAACTTAAGTGTTTCCGGTTTTCCAGTTGTGTGCCACTTCGAAGTTTTGAATACATGTACAACTATATGATGTTCAGCAATGTCAGCTATGTTGACTGGTAAAGTTATTTGTTCAATTTGATGAGATTTCAGAATTACAATTACACATGTTGCCAGATTTCTTCCTGACTTCTCTATACTAATATATGATTTATCTTGCTCTTCAGCTTTGACGATCCTGGTCCACATGGAATCGGCAGGCATATGGATCACATGTTGCCAGAAATTCCAAAGGAAGATTTTCGAAAGGGTGCACAGGTAAAATCTATTTCGCTGATCCAGTAGTATGCTTGCCTCATACTCTTAAAAATAAAACACATGCGAGATCACTAAATGACTAAAATACAAAGACTCAGATATAAGGAATCAGTTCTGTGTCATTGTCAGGAACCGGTTGCTACAACAAAAGGCTTGTAGGTAGAACTCTTTGTATGCACCATCTTTTACATCCGTATTTAGGAACTGAATATTCTTTTGAAGCCCAATTTTTTACTTGCTAGTGAGGAATTGGTACCACCTAGTATTAATATCATCAATCACACATTTGATTTGCATATTTGGTTCCTTTCGTGGTTATTGGGATGCATTTTGATAAAGTGAGGCTATGAAAATCGGCATGAAAGATTTTTTCAACAAATTTCCATCGCTTAGTCAAGTATCCATCTCTCTATATCCGTGCAGTGGTTCTCCATGAAGCGTCAGCATGCTGTAGTAACTATGGCTGACAGTCTTTACTACTCTAAATTCCGGGACTACTGTGGGGTGAGTATGACATAAACCCTCGAATTAGATATTTCTTACCTTCTTTTCTCGATGGAGACGTTACCATCTTAAGATTAAATGGAAATTAGCACACATTAACAGGAAGCCTTTGTTTTGTTTTCTTCAGCCAGGTGTAGAGAGCAACAAGAACTGCATCGCGGATGAACACTACCTGCCAACATTCTTCTATGTGAGAATCTGTTCCGAATCTTTAACGAAAACGAATGTGTTTCATTTTTTGTACATCCTTTATCCATTATATACATTCGCTTGATAAATATCTCAGATGCTTGATCCTGGTGGCATTGCTAACTGGACTGTGACATATGTTGACTGGTCTGAGGCAAAGTGGCATCCAAGAACATATATGCGCGAAGATATTACACACGAGTTACTAAAGAATCTTACGGTATTATTATCAAACTGCTATGGTCTCTTAGTAATCTTTCTTTTTGACTATTCCCTTGTTTGCTTAATGAATTGCTATACCTTTGATTCATCTGCAGTCCATCGACGCAGTTGCACGCGTAACAAGTGAGGGAACGGTACAGACTTTAAAACCGATTCATCTCCACTTGTAATCAGTTGTATATTTACCCTTTTTTGCTTTAACGAGATTATAATTCTCTCTTTATTTATGTCTGCAACAGGGTGAAGTAACATATACAGATTGCATGTGGAACGGAATCAAAAGACCTTGCTATCTCTTTGGAAGGAAATTCCACGCAGATGCTCTCGATAAACTGCTCAACCTCTTCTCAAACTACACAAGCATTGCATAGGGCTCACGAGCGATTTTGATTGATTGATGATATGCATTTGCAAAGGAGGTATTCTTTTGACTCGGATTCTTTCACCAACGTCCCATTACATTCTAATGAATCAAATTGAAATTCGACGAACTATCATGGAATCCCTAGAAGATGTAACTCGTTACAAAAGTCCATTAAAGCGCAGAGAAAATCGTTGTGATCTTGAGAGGCTTAGGTTTGGGTTTTTTTCATTTGGTTGGGGACGTTGGGACATTTTTAACTCATCTGTTTTCACTACATCTCATTTGTTATCTATAGAATTTTCAGAGTGGTTTTTGGTGGAACTCTTTTGCTGGAAATGAAAGACAGGTTTATACAGTTTAAATCTGAGTATTTGTTCACATATCTCAGTGAAACTCCAAAAAAATGGAGTTTTATATCAAAAACTAATAATTATACAAACTGCTATCAAGCAAGCATTTTTTTCTTTTTCAAACAGTATTCTCTAGAACTACCCTCTTATTACTGCATATTACAAAAAAATAATGTTACAACACAACATTTGTTCAATGCCGATGTCCCAAAGCCACCACTGGAATCCTCACCTTATGCCCTCGGCTTCCTTTCAACTTAACCTCCCCGAAGCTGTATACTCCAGTAACCGATCTCACAGTCACGGTAACTGAGAAGCTTCTAGAAGCGCCGGGCCTGAGAGTCATTGCTGGTGGGTTCACTTCAATGGCGATAGATGGCTGCATCCTAGCTGTTATTGTGTATGTTTCTTCTATCTCTGCTACATTCGTCACTCTCCTTGTTACGGTTTGTGTCCCCACAAGGTGTGAAATGGCGATAGATGGTGAATTGAAGTTTGAAGGATGTTTCATGTCATAGTTGCAGGGTGTGTTTGTGTAGTTTCTTATTTCGTGGGCATCGATCCCCGGGGTTGTGCACAAGAATCCTAGATAGTCCTTGTAACCTACCAGAGAAACACTATTAGTCTTATCGACCAGAGATCAAAGATCTTGGATACATCATTGATGAAAACAGAGTAATAATAATACCTGCATCAAAGATGAGACCAGGATCTAGAGCAGCACTTGGATTGACATGACCACTTCCGTAATCGAAAGGAGTGGCTTTAACAAGCGTTACAGATTCCGTGTCTGAATATTGCTGTGCCTGAAGCAGCCTTCCTGCTCTATCTATGACTGTTGAGGTTGTCATCAAAGCTGATTTGATAGCAGCTGGGCTCCATTGAGGATGCTTCTGCTTCACAAGCGCAGCTATCCCGGCTATGTGTGGTGCAGCCATGCTAGTTCCTGATATTAGCGCAAATCCTTCGCCTGCTCAAAATACCAGTATAAGAAACTATAGTTCTGTTCTAAAGAATCTCCACATGTTAGCTTCAATACTTTGAATGCTTACCAACATAATTAGGCTCGTCTGTTCCATTTGGAGACCAAGCAGCCCATATTAGATAACCGGGTGCAAGAATATCTGGTTTAAGAAGATCAGCATCTTGAAAACTGAAATCTTTGGTATTGGGTCCTCGAGCTGAGAACAATGCTACTTGAGGTGCTGATTTGTGAAGCACGGGTGCTAAACCATCTCCGATACTTCCCTCAGCATTAAAGCTTTTTACTCGTCCTGTCCAATCCCTTGACGTACTGACGTTATAGTAATCGATCAAATCCTAAAGATACAAAAAGGCATTTTCAGATAGAGAAATTGGCTTGAGAGTAAGTGAAAGCATTGAAACTCCCATTACCATTGACTTAGACACATCAGTAATCAGAATTCCTGGAATGGCAGAAGGGACAGGATCAAATTTTGTTCCCGGAGAGACATTTTCAACAACGAGAACAAAACCAGCAGCTCCGAGATGCTTTGCGGTTTCAACAACTTTCTTGATGGAAGCTGTACCAACAACGAAGTTAAAAGAATATCCACAGAGAAGAATCTTCCCTTCAACTAATTTCTTGTTCAAGACTTCTGGCCTCTGGCAATCAGATGGATTATATTTCGTAACCGAAGAATCAAGCAAAACATCATTTGCAGAAACCAATGTGTATAACCGACCAGGGCGAGTTGATGCTGCAAAAATACATAATCATTCATCAAAAACAAGAATTAACATTCTTTTAGTATACATGTTTAGACTAGAGAGAAGCAAAACTTACGTGATAATCCAATTCCGGCAAGCATTTTACCACTTCCAAGTGTAAGATGATTTTTGTATCTGCGATCATCAATGGCAGCAGCCACAGTAGTTATCCAGGGGCTATATGAAACCAAAGTTTTTGGAAAGGGACCTCCGTTTCCAGCAGCTTGAGCAACGAAAACACCAGCTTTTACAGCCCCGAGAAGTGTAGCATCGAATGGATTCAAGAATGTTGTCTTTGTAGTTGTTGGAGGACTGTTTGGACCAACTGAGAGGCTCAGGATATCAACTCCATCATGAACAGCCTGCCCATGAAGACCTTTAATTAATATCAACTAAGGTATGTAGAAGGTTACTTGACTCGTGTTGCCAAATGAATAAAGCATATGCGGCAGGGGAAAATCATTTCACTAAGCTCTTACTAAGTTCTTACTCTTACCTGATCAATCGCAGCAACTACATCAGCAACAAAGCCTCCAAAAAGCCGGTAAAGAGCCTTGTAAACAGCAATCCTGAAAGAAATGAGCCTTTTAGCTTATGAAGGAGAAGGAAACAACCTTACATTACAACTGCCATTTTGCACTATCTACTTACCTTGCACGAGGAGCCATCCCACTCGCTCTTCCGAACTCATAACCATGCATTCTCAATTGAATACCGTTATTCCCAGCTGCTATAGCTGCTGTATGACTGTAAAGCCAGCAGTTCAATGAGAAGAAAAAAGAATCACATTTGCTTAGTACAGTGAAATACAGGCACAATACAAGGGTCTTATATCACCTCCTAGGCCCTGATGACAATATTATAACATAGGAACAAAGACAAACCTTCCGTGCCCATCGCCATCCATTGGCGATGCATAGTCGATATCTGGGTTAAATGCTCCAGCCGCTTTAGCAGCTTCAGCAAAATGTTGGGCTCCAACAATCTTTCTATTGCAGAAGCTCTTCTTGGTATGAGGATCTTCTTCACATTTCCCTCTGTAGTGAGGAAGAGGGCCATAAGGTAATCTGTGGTGAGACGCAAAACTCGGGTGATGCGGATAAATCCCCGAGTCAACAAATCCGATAACAATATCTTCTCCTGCTCTATCAAAACCGCCACCTGTCGGCCAAACATCGGTTGGAAGTCCCAGAAACTCTGGTGTATGTGTTGTGAGTCTCCTCACTTTCCAATCTTTGTCAACAGATTTCACACCGGGGGTGCGACGTAGTGTTTCTGCCTACCAAATATTGTGGATTAGTGTAAGCCGTAAGGGAACACGAATAAAGAAATTTGTAGAAATGATCTAATAGAATTTTCCACCTGCTCAGGAGAACCATGAACTGCAAATCCATTTATAAGATGTTTATAACTGTAAAGCTTTTTGTATGATCCTTCCTCAAAGAGCAGCCCGAGAATCAAATCGTGCTTCCTCTCTAAGTGACGAGCATACGATGTCACCAATTCACTGCAAAAGGCAACAGATTATTGATCTACTAGCAAGCAATGTATAAACACTTCTTTAGGTACTATTGCAATTGAATAAAAGAAACAATCCAAGTACCTTGATGTATCAATCTTCTCATCAGAATCAGATTCAACAGCAGTTGCTTCAAAACCATTTTCTCCACCTGTATAACTTATGATTGGTTCTCCTTCCATAGTCACAATGTATACCTCTGCTCTCACAGTTACAAGAAGCACGAAAACGACAAGAATTCTCAACCAGATAGCCATATTGCTCGACACTAATGAAGCTCCAACTTTATTTTTTCTGTAGATTCAACTGCAGCATCAAAATCAAATGAATCCATTAGCATCCTCAGGACCAATAACATTATCATCTAATCTCATACAAACACAACAGATAATCAAGGGAAGAAGAAGTCACGAATCTTTGAGAACAGAGCAATTGGATAAAATCTAATATATATGGACAAGAGTATCATCTCCAAGGCTAAGTACTTACAGGTCAAGAACATTAAAACTAAACATTTATCACAAAACGCGCACACACATACACACCAAAACATAATCAAGCTACTACATAGAGACAAAGGAATCATCTCCAAGGCTAAGTACTTAAAGACAGATCAAAAACACTGAAACTGAAAATTTCTCACAAAACACACACGACACCTAAACAAGCTACTATATATAGAAAAAAAAGAATCATCTCCAAGGCTAAGTACATAAAGACAGATCAAGAACATTGATACTACAAAGTTCTCTCAAAACACACACACAATACATAATCAAGCTACAATATAGAGACAAAAGAATCATCTCCAAGGCCAAGAACTCACAGACAGATCAAGAACATTGAAAAATGATTTTTTCGCACAAACACACAACACAAAGGAATCATCTCCAAGGCCAAGTACTTACACACAGGTCAAGAACAATGAGAATGAAAATTCAACGAAATTTGTAATAAAAACCACAAAGAAGCAATAGTTATTGGTACTCACAGCCAGAAGACATTAATCAAGTAAAGAAAGTTGAGCTCCAATTCATGCCATTTATATAAAAAGCTAGAAAAAGTAAGTACAGTATAACAACTATTGCTCTTCAATTAATGAGACTAACAAAGAAGAGCAAAAGAGAAATTCAATTCTCAAAAAAAAGCTCAACAATTTAAGAATAACCCACTTTCACAAATCATCCAAGCAAAGAATCAAAACAAAAGTGTGTCTACATTAGAAAAGATCCTGCTAACAAAAAAACTGTAGCTTCAATGGAGTAAAATCCAAAAAAGCCAATAATGTGGTACGAAACTTACATATTGCTTCACGAGACGAATCAAGACGAAACAAAAGGAAAAAAGTATCCTTTTTTAGAGATTATAAATTTAGTCACTACATAAATCACATTTGCAGAAAACCCATTAGAGGAAGTTGATTCAGATCTTTAGTGGAGTGATTAAAGGGAGAAACTTTTGATTCTGGGTTTGTTTGTAGAGCAGAGATCTAGGAAAGGTAAGTAAAAATAAATATTATTACAGTGATTTAGTGATGAATGGAGTGAGAGAGAGAGAGAGTGTGTGTGGGTGGGTAGAAATGGAGAAGAAAAGGTCGTTAGGTTTTTAATTTTTTTGGAATATGTATTAATTGACTTTTATTTTGATCCAAAATTTGTAAATATAAGTATAGCTAGATTCTATGGTTGATAAAAAAAAAAAACGTATAGCTAAATTCTTATTTGAAAAAATATTGTGAAGTAGGAGTAGTGAAAATGTGAGGTATTTTTTTTTTACTTTTGTCGTCTGAATTTATAATTTACTATAGATTATGAAAATTATTAGATAAACGATTTACTATGAAAAGTTCTATCGATGATTATAAATCCACGACATACAACATTATTTGCTTTAGGTTCATGATACATACGTTCATTTTTATTATGTGAAATCACGGCAACAGTTTTATTTGTATTACGTTGGATATCTCATGTAGGATTGTTTCTATTATTCTGCGTAATTGGTTTATATATATTTTTTAGTTTATTCTGTGATGTATTATTTATATTTGACATGTTAGATCTCATTGAGTATGACACACAATTTATATGTGATATTCGCTATATTGTTAAAATTACACACAATTTTTTTTTTTTTTCACGCTTTGCAGCTTGTGTTTTTTTTTACAAATGTTGAGCTAAAAATTTGGTTATTTGTCTAATTAGGTGATATTTCTACATATTTTTAAATGTCAAGGAGACAACGAACCGAAGATAGTGGAGATTCTTATACGTATTTGGTCAATTTGATTGTCAAGTTTTGTGTAATGGTAAATTGAAAAGTGTTTGGGAAAAGTGTATAGATAGCTAAAATCCAATTTTGGATATATGTGGATTTACATAAATATCCGATTTGTCTGAAGGTGGGAGGAAGGAGAGTAACCATTCGCGCGCCAGATTTGCTGTCAGTTCGTACTAAAATGACGATAATACCCTCAAAAGTAGATATAGAAATCAATGTCATGTGTAAATGCCAATTTTTTTTGGAAAACAATACTATTATCAGAAAATTGGTGATCCATTCATGATCTCATGTAATTAATGGTGCATTGGTTATTTTACAAATGTACATATTTCATTCCCTAAGCAAAATAAAATTTAAAAAATGTAACTATATGTTTTGGGAATTCTGTAAAATAATATACTTTTAAGTTTTGGTTTCAAACATAACATCACTAATTCAATATCAAAAGATTCAAAATTATTTTTAATCAGATAAATCTAAACCTAAATTGAAAATAAAATATTAAACGTAATGTTTTGATTTTGTTTGTGCTTCATTTAGGGTTGGAAGAAACAACAACTATTTTGTGCTATTGTAGGATATTTCTCATAAATACTTTTGTATGACCAACATGTTATATTAATATGAAATTACCTGACAACAAATTTATGACCGAAATTAAAGTTCAACCATCCTACATTGAAAAACAAAAGATTCATTAAAAACTACTCCCTCCGTTGCAAATTAGTTGTCGTTTTAGACTTAATTTTATGTTTCAAATTAGTTGTCGTTTCCAATTTTCAATGTAATTTTTAGCTTTGAATACCAACTTTAACCTCAAATTTTATGAAGAATACCAAGAGTTAACTTTGTTTTTAAGGGTATAATAGAATTTTTATTATATTTTCTTAATATACATGAAATCATGTAGAATGACAATTAAATTGCAACAGAGGGAGTAAACAACATTTTTTAATAGAGATAAACGAAACAACTCCTAAAATAGAATGGGATTGTTGTTCCCATAACACAGAATTATATAATTCAATGTTGTCCCAAGAACCAGACGAAAACATAGTAATATTTTTACTACAACTATTAAATTCATGCGAGAATAGGTTATAATTTTATTTTTCAAAAAACTTATTTGCTTTCTTTAATAAAAATACACTTTAGCAATCCATACTGAAATATGATGGCCTATGTAAACTTAAATTGAAAGATTGTTGGCAGAAAAACAAAGAAAAAAAGTTGAGAGAGAGAGAATATATATATGAATCCAAAAGAGAAAGAAAAATATTGTTGATTTCAATTGGTTACAGCCCTTTACAGCCTTCTGTAGGTGAAAAAGTTAAATACTATATTCATAATTAGAGGGCCAAGGTTACGTAACTCAATTATGGTGTTTGATTACCAAAGAAAATTATTCATTTTCAATCATAATTATAAACGTGTCTTCATTCAAAAAGCATGATGAAATCTTGAAACTTACAATAAATAATACAGCTAGAGAGAGGCTTATCAATTTGAATGTGCAAATATTATGGCACACTCGAGTATAAGTTGGTGTTTCTAAAACCAAAAGTCTTCCAAAGATAAGTTTGACCTCTAGAAAGAAAATTTTGACATGCATAGACAAAACAATTAGAAAATGACCATAACACCAATGTGATATCTTTATGAGTACAATATAGAGTTTAAGTGAGAAAATATAGGCATGTACGTGATCAAAGGATCGAAAACTGAAAAGATCAATGAGTGGATCGTTAAATTGGATTAGGGGTGAATCTATATTAATCTATTAGAAGGTGAAGCAAAAACGTCTTTGGAAATAATATTATGGGATTATAAGGTTAGGTTGAACATTCATAACAAATTATACGAAAGAGAGAGTATGCAATATATGTCTAAGGATATAAGGAGAGTATGTCTTTGAAAATATAAAGAGTGAGTTTATGAGAATATAAGCATGCAAGTGTAGTAAAATCTCAATTTGTTGTTGTTGTGAAAAGTGAAATGAAATTTATACATGAATCCAACCCGTTTGTTTCAGCCTCTTTTATTAACTTAAAACAGTATGTTCGAATAATAAAGAGCATGTGGTTCCCTTAGACCATTACACAATGAAAAGCTACCAATTGAATAATAAGACGAAAAGTAGAACCTAGAAGTTTATATTTGAAAGAGAAAAGTGACAGAAATAAATATTTCAAAGAAACCAAATGGCGTGGTAAGAAAATGTTGTAGAAGACACGCAAAGCTCTAGTTTGTTACTTCACTTTAGAGGAACAAATATGAAACAAAATTAAACTGAAATAATTTTGATTTATAAAGCAAATTATCTCCATTTTAAACTACTGTTAAGTGGTGTGACTAAATTTTCTTTACCATGGATACGAGAAATTTACTACGTACATTATGTGGCCGAAAAAGAGTTGGGACTCCTAGTCCTACATACTTATCGTACGTGAATAAAATACAACATATTTTTTATTTCATTTTTATGTAACAAACGAAACCAGATAAATTGGTTTATGTAGAAATTATATTCATCGGAAAATCTTTAAATGTGGTCCCGAGAAAAAAAAGTCTTACACTCTCATACAACTACACTACTACACTAGAATGAATGATATACCAAATTTGTACTTTATTCAAACGCGTATATTTGTGCAGCTTAAATATATCTATTATTATCATATGTTTTATTATTATCATATGTTTTTTTGTCAATGTTATTTGAATATACTATTTGAAAAAAAGATACAAGCTAATGGTGTGTTCTTTTTATATATAAACTTTGATAATAACATGTGGATACAATTTTAAGAAAGTAATGTCTACACGAACGATCCTACCTAACACTAATGATATCTCCTTTGTGAAAGAAAAAAAAGTTTTATTTTAGAATGTTATGGATTAGTCTTTTTGCTTTTCTCCGAAATATCGATAAACTTGAACTCTTACAATTATAGGGAGAAAAATACATGTTATCATATACAAATGTTTTATTTACTCTCAATAAACATGTCCTCGTCTAGAGTTGACACACACACACACACACATTTACTTATTAAGTTTCTATATAATGATTGGTTATTAAAATTCTATTGTAAGGCTTCATGAATAACCATTTTATTCAAATTAAGGAAGGTAGATTTTGAACACAATGCGGGTAGCTCATTCGTTGAGCAAATACTACTTTTTTTAGGAGAGACGATAACTCTTTGTTTCGGGATTATCAGTTTCTTGCTAAAGGAGAAATTATTTACATTAATATCATAAAAGAGTGGTCCATGATCAAGAAAATTATAAATTATGTGTCTTGGGCCAAACTTTCTAATTATCTCTTAACCAATTTTAAGGAATCCCGATAACAACTTGAACATATTCATATTGATGTACGGAAAAAAGGTCATCTAAATCCCCAACTTTCAAAGTATAATCATTTAAATCTTTAATTTTCGCGTGAACCATTTAAATCTCTAACTTTTTGTTGACTTTCAATTTAAATCTCCAAATTTTGTTGACTGAGCCAATTTAGACACGTCGTCAAATTGTTAACGGATATAGTATAAATGAAATTAATTAGCTTTTTAACGGCATAGTTAGACGAAACGACGTTGTTTCATTTTACAAAAAAAAACATTTTATTTTTGTTTTTACAGGACTCGAGGTTGTCTCGTTTTTTTAACTTCTATTATATATGAAAACAGTTTGTATATAGTACTTATTCATTCCAAACATAAACCCTAACTTGTTTTTTTTTTTTTTTTTGAATTTCCAGGAGGTTCCGGGCCGAAACCCATAATCCCCCCAGGCCCGAAACCACATAATGTAATATTAGTTTCGTCCCATGAGCCATTCGAACCAGCGACCTCTAGACTTTGCCTGACATCTTTACCAGTTGAGCTATCGGCTCTTGGTTAACTTGTTACTATCGAATAAAATTGTATACATGAAAACAGTTTGTAAAAGCTACGATAAAAGAATTAAGAGAAGATGTGATGTCGAGCAAACGAGAAATCCATAATTGCAAAGTGATGATGAAATCGTGCATTGTGTGTCTTTGTTTGATTGTCATTGTAATTATTTACCTAATGGTTGGTAAATCAAAGGAGAAGAAATTTGTTCTTGGTTACTAGTAGTATCTTTCAATAGTGGCTTTGTTTCCCCGATGTCATGTTTCGAGTCTTTGTGTCTTTTATAATGAAACTCTACAAATCAAAATGTATATTAGAGAGAAGTCAGAAGAGAAGATAAATCGATTTGTGGTTTTTTTTTTAGCAAGTTGGGGTTTTATGTTTTGACTGAATAAGGATATATAGAAACAGTTTTCACAAATTTATAACGTAAGTTACGGAAACTGATGCAGCGTAGCTACAGCTTGTGGGCTCTTGTTCGTTATGGGCCTAGATGTGGGAGGCACGTCATGTTATTTTGATTATTACTTTTGTGTTTTACGTTTCTTTAGATATCACCAAATCTTGTGATAATTAGGATTTGCCTTTATCTCTTAAAGTAGTATTTATAGTGATTCAGATCTTTGTAGTTCGATACCTTTTGATTTTATAAGAATTATTCAGAGCTTTCTTAAGCACAGCAAAGAGTATTTGCAACCCTAGTTCTAGATTTCTCATCGATCTCTAGTTCAAACCCTTGAGTTCTCGATCACTGCCTCGTGTTCGTTAACTCTTTGATTTCATTGCTTCCGCCTCTCTTGTGTATTCCAGATTGTAGTTGGCGGCATAAGATTGTGTAGGAACTTCACAATGAAGGTCACGTAGGGCGCGATCGCACGTCGCAGCTTGTCTCTGCCTCTTATTTTTGGCCTTCTCTTCATCGTGACGTGGAGCGTTTCGTAGAGCGGTGTCGTGTTTGTCAACAAGGTAAAGGCAAAGCATCCAACGCTGGACTTTATATGCCATTACCCATCCCAACGTAGCCATGGACTGATGTAAGTATGGATTTCGTTTTGGGTTTACCGCGCACCCAACGAGGTCACGATTCAATTTTCGTAGTTGTTGATCGGTTCTCCAAAATGGTACACTTTATCCCCTGCAAAAAGACAACTGATGCCGTGAGTGTCGCTACCTTGTTTTTCTGTGAAATATATAGGCTTCATGGCCTCCCATCCTCTATCGTTTCCGATCGCGATACTCGGTTTTTGAGTCAATTTTGGCGTTCGTTGTGGAAGCTTTTGGGAACTAGTCTTGACATGAGTACCGCATACCATCCGCAAACAGATGGCCAGACGGAAGTAACTAACCGCACGTTAGGAGACTTGCTTCGTTGTCTTGTTCGTGACAATATTAAGTCATGGGATTCCAAGTTGTGTCAAGCTGAATTTGCACACAATCATGCCCTCAACCGGAGCTTGGGATACTCTCCTTTTCGTGTCATTTACGGCGTCGTTCCACGGGGACCTCTGGATTTAGCTCCGCTTCCCGATCGCATTCGTTGTCATGGGGATGCTATGGATTTTGTTACCGACTTGCAGGATGTCCATGAGTCGTCTTTGAAGAATCTTGAGGCTTCCTCTACCAAGTATAAGGCTGTTGCGGATGTCAAGCGACGCGAGTTGTTGTTTGAACCCGGCGACCTTGTCTGGGTCTATCTTACTAAAGAGAGATTACCAGCGGGTGAGTATAACAAACTTAAGTCGAGGAAGATTGGCCCTGTCGAAGTAATCGAACGTCTCAACCCCAATGCTTACCGCGTTCGTCTCCCGTCTCATCTCCGCACGTCTGATGTCTTCAATGTGAAGCATATTTCTCATTTCCGTGGTGACAATCCTGATGTTGATTCGTGGACGAATCCTTTCTCGCCTGGAGGGACTGATGCAGCGTAGCTACAACTTGTGGGCTCTTATTCGTTATGGGCCTAGACGTGGGAGGCACGTCATGTTATTTTGATTATTGCTTTTGTGTTTTACGTTTCTTTAGATATCACCAAATCTTGTGATAATTAGGATTTGCCTTTATCTTTTAAAGTAGTATTTATAGTGATTCAGATCTTTGTAGTTCGATACCTTTTGATTTTATAAGAATTATTCAGAGCTTTCTTAAGCACAGCAAAGAGTATTTGCAACCCTAGTTCTAGATTTCTCATCGATCTCTAGTTCAAACCCTTGAGTTCTCGATCAGTGCCTCGTGTTCGTTAACTCTTTGATCTCATTGCTTCCGCCTCTCTATCAGAAACCTAGTGGTAATAAGCTTGGTTTTGATTCGAAGGTCTCGAATACGAGTCCAACAAAATCAAAAAAATTGTTTTCTTTTTTATAAAACGAAACGACGTTGTTTCATCTAAAATTATGTCTTTAAAGGCTAATTAATTATATTTACTATATCCGTCAACAGTTTGACGACGTGTCTTAATCAACAAAATTTGGGGATTTAAATCGAAAGTCCACAGAAAGTTCAGGATTTAAATGGTTCACACGAAAATTGGAGATTTTAATTGTTCAACCTAACTATTAATCAAAAGATTCCTTTCGAATTGGGTAGCTAACTCGGTGGAAAATTGCTTACATAAAAAAGATTAAAGCACACAATCTTACTGAACGTGTCAAACTGTCCGCTTTCCGATTAATAGAACGGGGGATTAGTCATATGGAAAAATTGGGTAGTCGGTCTTGTAAACTCTGGATCTTGACTGAGGGAATCGAAAACTCCTTTGTATTATGGACTATATCAACGAGGTCAGCACAATCTGTTTCAAACAACTGATAATCCGCCTCTTGCGAAAGTTGGAGATTTAAGTGATCAAATTTTGAAAGTTGGGGTTGGGGATTTAAATGACTTTTTCCCCATTGATATATCTATTTCTTATCGATTTGATTTTTTTTGTCTTATTTAAATTAAAAGTATTATGAGGTTTGAAGGTTTCGTATAAATGTTAAATCAGAAAAAAATTGAATATCGTAAAAATAATGAAGTCGCATCTTGCGTGAGATATTAGAGGTTCATTACCCCGGCCTACTCGATTTGAGGTGCATTGTGTTCTACTGTGATTGGTATGATCCTTTTACCGGTGTTCGACATGACGAGTTTGGTGTTACATCAGTGCATTCGAGGAAGACCCTTCAGAAATATGATCCATTCATCCTTGCATCACAAGCATATCAAGTTTCATATATTCGTTACCCTCGAGTTCGAAACAAACAAGATCCATGGATTACAGTTACATCGATTAACCCGAGAGGAAGAGTAGATGGGGTTTTAGATACTGAACTTTTGCAACAAAATTTCATGGGACATACTGCTTCTATTGATCATTCATTGGATGTAGACCTTGTCGTTGATTTCACCGAAGACACAGAGGATGTTGTATTTGAGGATTCAGAGGAAGAGGTGGACGAGTTTGAGGAAGACACAGAGTCAGCAACTTCAGAAGATTCATCGGATTCAAACTAATTAATTATATATGTAGTATTTGTAATATACATGTTTTAAGAATGTTTTTGTGTAATATATAGTTATGAAAAGATTTTGTAATAAGATCAGAAACTAGGTAGCTAATCAAGTTCCAGCAATAAGAACAACCTATATGAAGAAACTAAGTTATCAGTCCCTAAATCAACATCAATTCAATCAAACCCTAAAATCCCTTTGAAACCCTAAAACCCAATAAGAAAACTACTCAGACATGATAGAAATCAAATCACAAGAAGAATTCATAGAAAACATGATGAAATTAATAAATAAGTAAAAGGGTTTAGAAATCTTCTCCAAATTGTCAATAGGGTTCAGAGATCTTCTCCCAAAAGCTTACAAAGAAATAATGATAAAAAGTCTGATGAAAAAGAACGTGTTCTGAAAAGGTGGCTAAAAATTAGGTTTTATTCTTCTAAAAAACGGATATGGGCTTATCAGGGTCAAGTTGGGTCGGATCTGAAAATCTGCAGGAAAACAGAACTACTGCTCTCTCCTATCGGGCTGTCTGGCTATGGGACTGCCCGATGAGACTGCTCAGCCAATTTTGCCTGCACCAGAATTTGTATAACTTCTACTCCACTTATCCAATCAACCTCAAATCACTTCCAAATGAAAACTAACTCGATGCTCTAGCTTGTGAGAAGGTATGATCTCAATCCAATGATGAAAAGCTCCTCAACAAAGGCCAAACTTTTAACTTTTCCGCTCTTTACTTTTGCTCCATGCTCTTTATGCTTTAGATTCCATCCAAACATGTTTCAACCTAAAAAGACTCCAAAAACACAAGAAGGACTCGAAAAACCTTTGAAAACAATGGTTAAAGTGCGTCAAAAACGCAATACATCAAAGCTCATTTTCTTTTAATTAATATGTGTATAAAAAATAGGGTTTATAGGACTAATGAAATAATAATAAAGGTTTAACATTTTCCATATAATTATAAAACTTTTACATTGTTAGACAAATAAGATCAATTATATATGTAAGTATCAATTTTTAATTTTATTTTGTTATTTTTCTTGAACTTTTTTTTTTAGTTTTTTTAAGTATTTATAATAAACTAAATATTATTTTTGATACTTGGATAATTATGTATATACATAAAAAGATCAAATTCTATATACCAATATTTTTTAAATATTTTTGAACCCGGTTGGACCATATTAACCTACGACCCAAAAAAATTATGGTTCGATCGCCGGTCCGGTTTTAAAAACATTGTTAATTAGTATAATTCACTAAATTTTTTTTTTTCAAAAAGTTAAAGAGAAAGGGCTCAACCGGATTCGAACCCATGACCTATTGATCTGTAGTAAATTGCTTTACCACCGAGCTATTGACCCTTTATGTTATATTTCACTCAATTATATGACTAAATACATGTTTCTTATACTAATCGAATTCCGACGGATTTAATTAATTAATGGACAAAATAAAATTAATTAATATAAAACAATAAAGATCTACTTACCTTAATTTCTCCTCTCAACCCTAATCGCCGCTTCTCCTCTCTTCTCCTCTGTGTATTGAACCACCACCGATCAAATCATCTCCACCATCTTAACTTCTTCTCTTCTCCTCTGTTTGTTCTTGTGTTTACCGAAAGCCATAGCCACATATACTCTTATCTCTCCTCTGTGTATTCAACCCTAATCAGCCTTAACTTCTTCTCTTCTCCTCTGTGTATTCAACCACCACCGATGGAATCATCTCCAACATCTTAACTTCTTCTCTTCTCCTCTGTTTGTTCTTGTGTTTACCAAAAGCCATAGCCACATATACTCTTGTCTCTCCTCTGTGTATTCAACCCTAATCAGCCTTAACTTCTTCTCTTCTCCTCTGTGTATTCAACCACCACCGATGGAATCATCTCCACCATCTTAACTTCTTCTCTTCTCCTCTGTTTGTTCTTGTGTTTACCGAAAGCCATAGCCACATATACTCTTATCTCTCCTCTGTGTATTCAACCCTAATCAGCCTTAACTTCTTCTCTTCTCCTCTGTGTATTCAACCACCACCGATCAAATCATCTCCACCATCTTAACTTCTTCTCTTCTCCTCTGTTTGTTCTTGTGTTTACCGGAAGCCATAGCCACGTATACTCTTATCTTTACCTCATTGAAATCATGTAAGTGCTTTTCATACTTATACTCAACGTCCACGCTTTTCTTGTGCCGTGACGTTTCATACTTATTAGCTACAAATTTTTAAAACTAGAAATGACTATAAGACAAAGGAATTTAATATTTGTGGGCTTAGACAAGTATAAACCAGATATGACTATGAATTTTTTCTTTCTTGTGTGTGTGTGTGAATGTAATTTAGCTAAACAATATCCAGAGCAAGAGAACACAGTCCATAATATCTGACTACTACATAGTTCCTTGGACTGAGCCAATTTGTTTTATGAACATGAAATGGCTAAATCAGTGTATATGCCTTGTTTAGGTTTCTCGTCTCTTAGCAATCTAGTTTACAGTGAATCTAGTTTTGTTGTGGTCTGTAGTTGGTATTGGGTTCGTCTGATTGTGGATTTTACATTTAGTCGACTACGAATCTCGTCCTTGTGATTCAAAAGAGCAGCCATTTCTTGTTGTTTAATGTCACAATCCGAATCTGTTCTTTTGTTCATGAACTAGAGTTTCGAAGATTTTGCCTCATTTAATTATGAATTTAGCTTCGTTTCTAGGACGTATAGAGTTTAACTACTGCTACTTTGTTGCTGAGTGCAAGCTTTGATTATATGCCTTTCATTTCTGGGGTACATTGATAAGCTTATAACTTATTATTTGTTGGAACAAAACTTGTTTTTACACACTCTTTGAATATTAATTTTCAGGTCATATAATGATTTCCAACGATGTCGTGGAGATCGTAGACATACGATCAGCCAAGACACGCAACTGAATTCGAGTCCTTCTCACATTCCAGATACTGAGAGTTATGTCGCGCAGCAAACACTTACGGTTGAACAGTTGGTGCAACAACCAGGTCGAGACCTAATTCCAAAGCTCCACCCACTTTGTGAAGGAGATGCAACTTGGTAGAATGTTTAAATTTTTTGTTTTTCTATTAACAGTATTACTAAGTTTGTTTTTATTTACTAACACAGTTTTTGATTTGTTTCTAGGTTTGGTCGTAGGAATGGAATTACAAAGTCATTTCTGAAGATGTTAAAAGACCAACTTAAACATCCATATCCAACGTGGAATGCTTTCCCAACTGATGAGAAGGAGACATGGTTCAAAACGTTTACTGTAAGTAATTAACAAAAAGTTTAATAAAGAAATGATTCTCTCACGTACTAATATTAATAAACTTTTCAATACGTAGCAAGATTACGATTGGCATCATCAGTTAACTGCACAAGTTCGTGTTGAGTTCTATAAGATGGCAGCCGATAGTTATTCTGGTCACATTAACTGGTGGAAAGGTAAATGGGGAAAAGGAAAGAAAAAGCCAAGTGATTTGGACCCTGATGTTTGGACCGGATTGCAGCCTTACTGGGCTGTTGAGGAGACAAAAAAACCCGCAAAAACCAACTCAGAGAATCGAAAGAAAAATCCTCTAGGCACTCACAACTCCGGAGCAACGAGTTTCAAAGCGCGTGAAGATGAAATGGTAAGTTCAATTGCAATTTCGTAGTATATTTTTTGTTAATAATTATTTCATACGTACTCATCAGTCCAAACTCTTTGTATTTCATCACAAGGTAAATGGTCTATACACTATATACAGTTAATCGATACATTACTAGGCAGAGATCATATAAATTTGATATGAACAATCTATCTATATTCGACCAAAAATAAGAAAAATATATTTATTTTACCATATGCCACATGAACTAACTGATTGGGTTAAGTAAATTGGTAAGTTCAATTGCAATTTTGTAGTATCTTTTTCACTTTCGATTACTGAAATAATATTTGTGTATTTTTTTTTTAGACCAGAGAATCCGGAGGTGTGCCTCCAAGTTTGGAGGAGTTAATTATACGTACACACACCAACAAGAAAACCAAGACTATAGACTACCCCAATATTGCTCAAGTCCTCGAGAAAGTAACGAAGAGGAAGGAAGAACACATGACACAATTGTCTCAAGGTTTAGATGGTTCAATTTCAACGGTCGACATGGAGTTGTCCCAAGAGGAAATTGACAAAATAGTTCTTGAGGTTTGTCATTTTTATGAATAACACTTATGTATTATGATTTTTGTGATTTCTTAGGCTGTTTTTTTATTTGTGTATAGGAAACGCCACTACGCAAGGGTCGTCGTCCAAGATTAGGCAATCTAGTATCCACTATTGGGAGTAGATCTTCGTTGCCGAGGGATCCCGTACTTTCCCAAGAAATTGAAACACTAAAAGAAGCGATTGGGTAAAGAGACAACATGATCGATGAATTGAAATCCGAAAATGCTGCGAATAAAGATGCTCTCGCTGAGTTAAAAGCTTTCATGAGGTCGAAGTATAGAGATTGCCCGCTATGATATTGTGTTATATTTATGTTTGTCGTTTTGTTAAACAAAATTTATGTATGACGTTTATGATACTTTTGTTTAACTTTAGAATTAGAATTAAAATATTTGTATATATATATTTTCGTTTACAACATTTTTTCTATTTGAAAACATTTGTTGCTATTTCTAAATTACTAATTCCGTTGAAAATCAGTAGGAAATGTAAAGAAATAATACTCTGAAATCCGTGGGAAACAACTCGTTGGAAAATGGTTGGAAAATTCCGACGGCTCTTTACAACGGTCTTTGCGGTTAAAAATCCGTTAAAAATTATGAATCCGTAGAAAAATAATCGGAATAAAATATAACAAAATTCCAAAGCGGATAACGGTTGGAATTACGACCGTTACAAATCCGTCTGAAATTTCGACCGATTTCCGACCAAATTTCTGTTTCCAACGACCTAAAACAGACGGACGATTTGGTTGGAAATCCGTCGTAAACAGATCTTTACAACGGATTTCCAACCAAATCGTCCGTCTGTATTAGGCTATTTTCTTGTAGTGTACGTGCTTACTTTATTGATCAAATGAAAAAGACACGTATCCACGCCTAACCAATAAAGCACACAAATGCTTACACATGACAATATATATATATATATTTATAAAAAAATAAAATAAAAATGACAATATAAGTATTACTATTTACGATAATAAATACTCCTCACTAATTACACCATCCGAAAGTCAAAATACTAATCGCGTAAAACATCCAAATCACTTGCAAAAGACGGCCACTCTAGTGGTTTTGATATCATTTGCATGAGGTCCTTTGAATCATATTTATCAAAGAGGAACATAATTGATGGTCGTTTAAAACATTTTTTATTTATAAGTAGGTATTCTATTTAAAATAGGTGAAAGATTTGTAGCATGAAATAAATTACCAAAAAACAACATAAACAATGGCAAAACATAGGCTATATGAATTGCACAAAGAATACTAAAATGAATATACGTCCAAACTAGAAGCGGCAACCATCCAGAACCCCAAGTACATAAAGAGCATTACGGTCTCGAACTACAACCACGGCCATGGAATAGAGTAGCCCGAGAGGCTAAAATCTTCAACAACAAAAGCTTTGAAAACCTATTAATCCGACGTTTTAATATGTCATACGAATATCTATATATCTTTGATATATTATATGTAAGTCATACGAATATATGCATGTATACTACTAAGTGTTGCAGTTTGTGGATAAAAAAGTTATGGAAAAAAAATCAAAAATAATTTGTGATAGTCGCTAGCGCTGTGATATGAGCAATAAATATATAATCATAATCAGATCAACGTCATGTATTGTAATTATTATAAATATCGATAAGAAAATTGATTGCATTGAATGTGTGTATATAAATCATAATAAGAAAGAGGAATAGTTGTACTTGTATATATATATATATATGAACTGGATGTATATGGCAGGTTATAGTTAACAGTGAGCACATGTGAAGATATATTGTCACACAAAAATGTCGTTTATTCCAAACACACTACAAAAAAACATGGGTGTAGAATCATTTATTTTTAATAGTTGCATTACTTATAATTGATGTAAAAAAAATTTACATCACTTAAAAAGATGATTCAATATGGATCGATGTAATTAGTTTATATCAATTGTAAGAACCGATGTTAAAATATATCAGTTATAAAAAAGTGATATAAACATTTACATCAACTAATATAAATGATGTTAATGTTAGTGTCAATTATCGTAATTGATATAAAATCTAGTGTCAGTTTTCAAAAAATGATTCTAATAATTATATCATTTATTTAATTGATTTATAATTACATCAGATACAAATAAATGATGTAAAAATTATTAGCAGTTTACGTAAATGTTTTTAATTAATATTTACGTCATTTTAACAAATTATTAGAAGTTTAAGTGATTTCTACGCAAGCTGCTTATAAAATGGCAATTATAATTATTAAAAAATATTAATATTAAAATGAAAAAATGAAAAAATGAAATTACAATAATAATATCTTAAATTGATATTACGAGTAAAAATAGCTAATCAATCAATCTTTTTGATATCTTAAATTGATATTCAGAATTATCTTGTTTCCTTAATCTTCTTCTTCGTCTTCACCTGATCATCTTTAATCACATTTTCTCCATCTCAAAGTAAATTTTCTAAAGAAATTGATCATTCCTTCTCCTCGATTTTGTCTACACCAACTACGAAACATATGTATGCTTCACTTGTCATAGTTGTATTGAATAATCAAAATTGTATCTTATTATCATCTAATAGAAAAAAATTGTGTTTCCATTAGTATTGTTTATTTACCTCATTTACTTCTTTTTGGTATGAGAAGGATAGGAAAAAGAAAGTTGTGATCAACAATAGTGCAACCTCCCCACCAAAAAAGAAAAGCAATCGTGCAACTTTGTTGTTCAAGGTTACAGAGTAGCAACCTTGAAGTCTTGAACAAGAGAGAGGGATGGAGAGAAACAAAAAAAAGATGAACAGTTTTACGGATACTGCAAAGTTGGGTGAATCTTTATAAAGACTTACTGCTTTAAAAAAAAAATCAAAGTAGTTTAAAGCCATAATTTTCGCCAATAACCGATACTTATAAATAAAAGCTTTTATTTCATTAAGTAAATATTTCGTTACCTATTTTTTTTCATGAATTTGCCTTAAATTGATTTAATTTAGTTCAGAATGTATTGGAATAATTAAATACTAACAAAATGTAAATTTATTACTGTTAAGGAAAGATAAATTTTAGAGATTTAGATTTACATATCAAAATGGTTATATTCATTCAATAGTTCCCTTAGAAAAACAATATTAGAGAGATATCCTTTAATATCTCATTGTGAGAGAAAATCAAAAATATTTAGAAAATCAAAAATATACTCTTTTTTTTAAAACAATCGTAGTTATATACAAATTTATCTTCAAAAGCATCATTTTATTAGGTTAAAAATTAACCACGATTAATTGTTTGCACTTCCTAGTAATAATGCACGATTTAGTATAATATTATATAGACTTATTTTTTAATTACAGAGTTGTTTCATTAATTTATTTAAATATTTATAGATTTAAAGTTTTAGCACTTATACTTGCACTAGATAATACTAAAATCATTTTGTAAAGAAGCAAAATTGTAGATAGTCCTTTTTTTAAAAAGAATAGTTGTAGAAAATGTTAAATAAACTATTATCTTAACTAAATTCTGTTGTCATCAACAATTATTTACGATCAAAGCTATTTTTTATATAATTCGCATCACTTATTGCAATTCATTTTAATTAGTTTCAGTTATAATTTCAACAATTATTTAAAATGTTATTAACATCGATTGTTAACTGATGTAAATTTTGTGTCATTTTCTAAATGATGTCAACAAAAATCAAATTAGTACATCAATTATTTAATTGATTTAAATTTATATTTTGTATCAGTTATGTTAAAGTGATGCAAAATATTAAAATTTTGTATCAGTTTTGATGAACTGATACCAAACTATCCAACAATAACATCAATCATTATAATTGATGCTAAATTACAGAGTAAATATCATTTATTAATAAGTGATTTGAAACAACATCACTTAGTTTTATGATACTGTTTAAGTGATGTAATATAGCCTTTTTTTTGTAGTGACACATCATGTGTCCTGTCATTTTTTTTCTTTGTCCAAAGATTAATAAATTATTCTTCCTCTAACACCAACAAAGCAAAATCCATATATTCATTTATGTTATCATGTTTACTTATTTCTCTTTGGATTGGATACATTTAGTTCTTTATTGTCGACGTGAACGATCACGGATCACCATGCATAAACTTACAGAAGTATATGATGTTTCTTTTATCTATATATTTAATTCTGAACAAAACCCCAAATTTATTTATTGTTTACGTAAAATAGTAGGTTAACAATATTTTTCAATGAAAGTAGCTTAGAAATATCTTGGTTTAGTTAGATCTTAATTCGAGTTTGGATATTATGTTAACAACGGAATTTTTCTTGATAAAGTGATACATCATGATATCTAAGACTCTAACCTAAAAAAAATGTTTCAAACAAAAAAAAGACTCTTACCTAAAGGAGATTTATGAATAAATGAGTAGAGCTCATCATAAATAAGTACTCGGAAAAAAATTAAATATTATAGTACTAAAAAAAGATTTTGTTACAATTTAACCCTTTTTTTTGGAGAATTTATTACAATTAAACTAAATGTTCTTACCTCTTAACATGTTTTCTATTTTCTTTTCATTTAAATTGTTCTTCCTTAGAATATGGGAACTCTAATTGATTTTAATAAACAAAAACAAAAAAAACTCTGGTTCATCTTTGTGGAAAGGACTTTGAATACCTTTCGGTTAGAAAAAGCCAAATCTGTTAGGTGCCAAATCTTCTCAATTTACTTTTCGTGACTCCTTCGTCCTTGCATCTATTTCACATTATTACGTGTAGTGAGATTTTTTTTTAATCTCAGCTTTTCTTTTCCACCAATTATACGTGCAGCTACGAATTATACACGTATAACTTTTAGCTTAACACATAATGAAAAATTATGTTAAATGGCAAAAGAAAAATTTCATCAAAATATATGGAATCGCTTTACCAAAAATTTAATGAAGAAAAATTATGTTTGATTCTGTTAATAACCAAAATTTATGTTATAGTCTACTGATGAATAGTGCCGTTTTCTCTAAACTTGTAGATGAGTTCGATTTGCTCAACGATAAGTTTAATAGTTTCTCTTTTTCTAATTCTTCGTCATTTAAATTCCATAGTATATTGTTTAATTAGTTCTTACAACTAGATTTAGATTTGTTGATATAATTAGTTTGTAAACACTTTTTGAGGAATAAAGAACAAATAAATGTCTCACAACTTGCCTAGCTAGCTAGTCGGAAAATATTAGATAAAATCATGTCAAAGAAAGGATGATTTCCCTTAAGCGTGAAGATATCTAAAAGACAAAGCAGAATTCTCAAATGTATATCCGAAGCAACGTGTTTCACTTATGAAAAACTTACCTACCTCTTCGGAAAATATGTACTGATCAGTATTCATGCTTAATCAGAAAATCGAAAACTCACCATATATAACATATCGTGTAAATGTTTATCATTATTATACTCCTCACAATTGTTTTTCTAAAGGTTTCACTAAAGATTGTTAGGACCATCAACCGCTTAGATCACTCCAACCGCTACAAACACGAAAAACGTTTGTAGTATGAATCGTAGTGGATATATTCGGTATTTTTAAAATTGTTATAAATATCTGAATTTTTGAAATTGAATCGAAGTGAATACCAAAGCAAAGCGATTTAACATATAGTTTGTTCAGCCCTCTATACATTACAAACTTCCACAATGGGAGGCAAAAGCCAAAACTAAAGAAAACAAACACACAAAAACAAAACAGTACTACACCACGATAAATGTTCTCTCACTAGCGGAAGCATCTTGGAGCCAAGAATGGCTTCCGGTAGCAACATATGCATGCAATCTCAATTTGTTGGTTTATGATCGGTTTACGCCCATGATTTGGGATTATACCGAACCGGTTTAATCAACCGATAGTTATGAGGTGTTAACATTCATAACCCTTCCCAAGCAACATGTCTCTTCTCTTTGTAACTCTTCATGTCTTTGTCTATAAAAGAGACATTTGTAAGAGACATGAGACACAAGTAAGACAAGTAACTGCCCGACAGTTACAAGGGAGAATTGTAGAGAGAGTAAAACGTTCTAGAGAGAGAAAGCTTCGAGAGATCAACCGGAAGGGCACTTGAACGGTGACTAGTGGTTGATTTCCGTTCGTGATCTCAGCCCCGACTCTCTGCGTCAATTCTTTGTTGAATCCGAACCAAATTCGTCATCAAACCGGCCAAGGTATGTGTTCCGGTTTAACGCTTCCGCATATAAGTTTAATATTGGTATCAGAGCATTAGGTTTCGGTTCTGGAATGTTTCGGTTCTTAGTTAACATGTAGAATATGTTATTTGTGTTAGTTTCGCTCATTCATGATGAATTGAAATTTTTTTGGTTATGTAAGGAATGGTTGCAAATGGTAACTTCGTGATTCGTTGATGAAATGAATTGAAACTTTGCATAAATATCCTTCATATTCACTTGAATGTTTCTGGAAATTATCATATTGAGAACCGAAACATATTGCATGAATTTAGATAAATTTTAAGTAAACCGAATTGTTTTGTTTCGCCCATATCTCTCTGGTCAATTATCGGAATCGTGCGATTTTGGTGTCTATACGTAGATGCTACGATTATCTTTCCAACGGTATATCAAACGTGCGATTTGAGTCCGTATCGAGAGAGATATTGTGGTCGAAAGTTTCGGCCAAAACTCTGTAAAACAATATGCATTGAGGAAGATGATGAACAGTACCGCCACGTGGCAGCGTCTGATTTGTCTGAAAATGCATATTGTGTTTTAATCATAGAATTTGTTTAATAAGTCCAAATTTAAAAATGAAAATTTTGCTAGATTTTTCTTTTCTTATGGAGATTAAGAATATGCATATTTTTAAGTTTAAAATTATTATTAATTTTTTTAAATTAAAATTAAATTAAGTTTTAATTTAAAAAAAAAAAAAAAAAAAAAAACTTTGTATGATCATGTTTCATTTGTTGATTCATGTTAGAAAATACATTGATTAAGTGGGAGTTCTAATTTGTTTAGAACTTAAAATTTTGCATGAAACAAATTAATTTATATAATTATATTATAATATGGGTGATGATTGGGAACATAGTGAACTTTCGATCTTGTATTATGTATCGAGTTATGTTAGATTAGTTTGTGTTCATTGAAAAGTTATGAATTATGTGTTAATATTATGCAAATAAATGAATGTCTCTAAATGTTCAAGCAGGAATGGCTTCTGCTTGTAAGAACATTATTGCTGAGCTCAATCGAGGTGAGAAACTGGATGGTGAAAATTACGATATTTGGTATCGTAAAGTCCAGTATGTACTCGAAGAGCAAGAGGTTAAAGAGACTCTTTTCCATCTCATGGAAGAGCCTGAGCAGGGTACTACAGCTCAACACAGGAGAGATCAAGAGGCATATGTTGCCTGGAAAAAGAAGAATAGCATTGCTCGCATTACGTTGCTGAGTTGTATGCAAGATGATCTAATGTGTGAGTTTGAGGAGTATGAAACTGCAAAAGGCATGTGGGAGGCCTTGAAAGAAAAGTTTGGTACCACATCGGCTACCAAACTAAGGAGACTTAATCAAAGGTTTAATGACTATAAGAAGCGCCCAAATCAATCAATGAGGCAGCATCTTAGAGTCATGTCAAACATGATTAGAGAGCTTAAGACTGCTGGTCAGATTATGTCTGATGAACAGCAAGTACAAGCTGTTCTCCGCTCATTACCTGAAAGTTGGGACCATATGAAGGTTCATATGACACACAATGTCAATGTGAAAACATTTGAAGACATATCACGTCATCTTGAGTTAGAGGATGAGCGCCTAGAGGCAGCAAAACCCTTTAATGAGGCCAACTTCACGAGTTCGAGCTCAGGTTCGAAACGCAAGAGAGGTAACAAGGGAAACAAGGCTCCTGATCAACCTGATCCTAAGAGACAAAAGAAATTTGCCAAGCGTGGCAAACGTGGAGGAAAGAAGGATAAGACCAAAATAAAATGCTACAATTGTGGCTCAATGGGTCACTTTGCTCGTGAATGCACTGAGGCAAAGAAGGTATTATCTTTTGACTCTACTTGTAAATATGCTTATGTTTCTAGTTGTGCAATGATTGCTGAATCTCATCCTTTGTGGATTGTAGACTCAGGAGCAACATACCACGTAGCTAGAAATCGAGAAGCATTTGTGGAGTATCGGCGATTACCTAAAGGTGCAAGATGGTTGTACGTGGGGAATAACTCCAAAGTTCCAATACTGGGTATTGGCACATGCCAGCTACACATGCGTGGTGGGAGAACCCTTATCTTACAGGATGTCTTGTATGCTCTTGAAATTCGCCAGGACCTTGTCTCTGTTTTAACTTTACTTAAGTTAGGATTTGGTTTGAACTTCCATGATATGTCTTTAAACATTTCTCTAGGATCTGTGTTCTATGGTTCTGGTTATGTTTGTGATGGTTTCATTGTACTCGATTGTACTACAAACTTTACTAGTAGTAATGTTGATCGTTGTTTTTCATTTGTCACAAGTTCTACTCATATTGAACCAAATGTGTGGCATGCTACACTTGGTCATATTGGTGTCGACCGAATGAATAGATTGGCTAGAGAAGGTCTTTTAGGCTCTCTCGCCCGAGTTGATCTTGACACATGTGAACCATGTTTAGCTGGAAAAGCAAAACGGAAACCATTTGGAAAAGCAATGAGAGCTGAATTTCCATTGCAATTAATCCATTCAGACATTTGTGGTCCAATGAATGTGAGGGCGAGGCATGGAGCTTCATATTTCATCACTTTTATAGATGATTTCACTCGATTCGGGGTTGTGTACCTTATTTCTCATAAGTCCGAAGCATTAGAGTGCTTTAGACGATATGTCATTTTGGTCGAAAATCAGTTGGAGAGGACGATCAAATGTTTGAGAACGAATCGAGGTGGTGAATATTTATCTGACCAGTTTAAAGAACTGTGTGATGAAAAGGGTATTGTCAGACAATTGACAACACCTTACACCCCGCAACAAAATGGTGTAGCGGAAAGAAGAAACCGAACGCTTCTTGAAATGGTTAGGTCCATGATGGCGCAAGCGAATCTCCCAGTTTCGTATTGGGGTGATGCATTGTTGACTGCTGCCTATATACTTAATCTAGTGTCCTCCAAATCTGTTACTTCTACCCCTTATGAATTATGGAAGGGAAGAAAACCCGATTTAATGCATCTAAGACCTTGGAGGTCTGCTGCATTTGTTCGCGATACTGCACATCCTCATGGAAAATTGGGTCCAAGAGGGAAAAAGTGTATCTTCATAAGATACTCTGACCAATCTAAAGGTTATGTGCTTATCGGCGAACAATATGATAAAAGTGTAACAGAAATCAAATCACGAGATGTTACGTTCTTGGAAAATGATTTTCCTCGAAGAGGAGAGATTGCTAGGGAATTCCATCTTCAAGAGATGGTTGACCCAACTAATGTTTCTCTTACTAACCAATCTGTGGAAGTTGGTGAAAGTTCACGAGATGAAACATACCAACTTAGTGGGAGAGATACATTGGTTAATGATTCTTTTGGGAAAGAATCACATGAATATGAGGTTCGTAGAAGCGAACGTGGAAAAGTTCCTCGACGTCGTTTTGAAATCGAAGGGGAAGCTTTTATGGTTGCTTCGGTCGATGCCTTCGAACCCAGATCAGTTCATGAGGCTCTCTCTTCTCCAAACTCTGAAAAATGGAATGATGCAATAGGAGAAGAACTAGAATCTATGAGGGTAAACCAAGTATGGGACTTGGTTGATCTTCCACCAGGACGTCGGGCGATCGGAAACAAATGGGTTTTCAAGATCAAACGAAAGGCGGATGCATCCATTGATTTGTATAAGGCTCGCTTGGTAGCGAAAGGATATACCCAACAAAAAGGTATAGACTATGAGGAAACGTTCTCTCCAGTGGTGAGGTTTGCCTCAATTCGCCTTATTCTAGCCATAGTTGCCGGATTGGATTTAGAATTACATCAAATGGATGTTAAGACTGCGTTTCTTAACGGGGAGCTAGAAGAAGAAATTTACATGGAACAACCTGTGGGTTTCATTGTAGAAGGCCATGAGCAGAAAGTTTGTAAGCTCAAACGTTCAATATATGGTCTAAAACAATCTTCTAGGCAATGGTATCTTCGTTTTCATCGAGCTATAATATCTTATGAGTTTACGATGATTAACGAAGACCATTGTGTCTATGTCAAGAGCATAGGACAGTCATTTGTAATTATGTCTCTATATGTTGACGACATCTTGTTGGCTGGAAACGATATGGAGTTTCTAGTAACCATTAAGCAATGGTTATCATCTTATTTTGAGATGAAAGATATGGGAGAAGATGATTATGTACTTGGTGTTAAGATACACCGAGACCGATCGAGGAAATTGTTAGCTCTTTCACAAGAGTTATACATTCGTACAATCCTCGAAAGGTTTAAGATGCATGATTGTAATCTCATTGATACTCCAATCGCAAAAGGTGAAGGCCTAAGCCTTGATATGTGCCCTAAAACCGATAATGAGAAAAAGGAGATGGAAGGAGTCCCATACTCTAGTGCTGTGGGAAGTTTGATGTACGCTATGATGTGTACCCGGCCGGATATTTGTTATGTTGTTGGCTTGGTAAGTCGTTACCAGTCAAACCCCGGGAAGAAACACTGGATGGCGGTGAAGAGGATCCTTAGATACTTGAAAGGAACTATGGACTATTCTTTGTGTTATCAAGGAAGTGATTTACGCTTAACGGGCTATACGGATGCCGACTGGGCTAGTGATTTAGATGAGCGTAGATCAACTTCAGGATACGCTTTCTTGCTAAGTGATGGTGCCATTACTTGGAGTAGCAAGAAACAAAGTTGTACAGCTTTATCCACAATGGAAGCTGAGTTCATTGCATGTTCAGCATCAGTTCAAGAAGCTGTATGGCTGAGGAGGTTCTTACAAAGCTTACAAGTCACTAAAGAGGCTTCGTGTTCTGTGACTATTCATTGTGATAGTCAAGCTTGTATTGGTTATGTGAAGGACCCCAAGTATCATGGTAGGACCAAACACATTGAAATCAAACATCAGTTTGTGAGAGACATTGTGGCAAAGAAAGAGGTGGTCCTAAAGTACATTTCTACGCACAAGATGGTAGCTGATCCGTTTACTAAGCTCATTCCTAGAGATGTTTATCTTGCTCATGTTCGAGCTCTAGGTTTGCGTAGAATTTGATGTACAGTAGAACCTCGATAAATTAATATTCGATAAATTAATAAACACCATAAATTAATAAATTATCCCGGTCCCAAGTCGGGCCAATGTAAAATCAACTCAATTTGATAAAATGATAAGATAATAATTTTTTTGAAACTCCTATGTAAAATATGGTCCCAATAATATTATAAATTAATAATCATATATAATTATGTATATATATATATGATAATGTACTAAACATGGTTTTAGTGATTTTTTTTTAACTTAAAAATGAAAATCTCATTAGACCTTATCTTTTAATTTAAGTGTTACATCAAAAACTTTTATAATTGTTTTTTCGATCTTTACCATAAACTTGTAAAAATTATAGGCAAAATAATTGATTCTTTATAATAACGCTTTATAAATGTATTCATCGATATTAGAGATAATAACTATGATTTTTTCTAAATTTTATACATAGTATACCATTTTAGTTTGATCGTCTATTATAATAATATCATCCACTCTATTGCGATAATCAAAAAATTTAATCAAAATTTCATCAATTTGCAAATAGATTCATTAAATTTCATAATATAACATTATTCGAAAAAACAAATTAAGAAGAATCTTACCTAAAATGGATTTCTCTGTATAAATTAATAATTATTAATTTATCGATAAAATAATATTCTCTTTAAATTAATAAATTATCTCGGTCCCAACATTATTAATTTATAGAGGTTTTACTGTATGTACTAATGGTGCTTTGCCATTTGACATTGTATTTATGTTTGAAGATTTATATATATAAAGATATTTTCAGACATAGTTTATGATGATCATTTTTATTGTTTTTGCATACTCACACATAAATATGTAAGGAATGTCAACAAGTTGGAGATTGATTCACTCACATGAATAATCGCCTTAGTTTTCTTAGTGAAAAGCTAAGATGAGATATGATGAGTCTGGCGCTAGTGGGAGCTTGCCTTATAGTTCTTATCAAATATCGCCTTGATAAAGAGTCAAGATGAGATATGCTCATTGAGATATCGATCATGATTAACCCAGAATCATGAATACTTGGAAGAGCTGGATAAGTACATAATCATGCGCTAGATAGCGAGCTGATAGTAGCTTGATCCACATAGTAGTATTTGGTTTAACCAATTGACATATGCTCTTTAAAAAAAAAAAAAAAAGTTAACTGCTATGGCATGTAAGTCATACCACATGTGCTAGTACGACCATATAGGAAGCAAGTGATATTTTATTTGTAATCCCCATCACTCGCAATGTGAGTTCCTATTAACCTTATTATGGTTTCAAGCGGTTACCCTTGAACTTTCGTCTATGTTCTTGAAGGGATAAGCTAATGTTCGCTACTTTAGTATGTATTCCGATGGTGATGGAATAATTAGCCTTATGGGACATGCTAGGAAAGCGGTTAGTTTGGAACAGATGGGCATGAGTACGGAAGGGAAAACTATTTGGTTTTACATTGACATATGTGCTTGCTGGCCAGCCACTATATCGCTCAATTGGAGTTTGAATATAGTGAACACATGATGTGAAATGTCTAACATATGCTATAGGGATAAGATATGTTGAGATTGATGTAAAACATAAATAAGTTTGGGGAACAACGAGACATGCTGAAATGCAAATATTTTATTTAGGGTTGTAGCAGTTATGTATCCTTAACAGGTGCATAGTTTAGCTCCCAAGTGCAGGTGTACTCGCAAGGGTCGCACGGTTCATTTGCCGTATGATTTCCGAATTATGAATCTCGATCTTAAACTCTCTGAATTGTCTAATAAACATTATGCTCCATATCATGTGCGAGTGGGAGATGTTGGTTTATGATCGGTTTACGCCCATGATTTGGGATTATACCGAACCGGTTTAATCAACCGATAGTTATGAGGTGTTAACATTCATAACCCTTCCCAAGCAACATGTCTCTTCTCTTTGTAACTCTTCATGTCTTTGTCTATAAAAGAGACATTTGTAAGAGACATGAGACACAAGTAAGACAAGTAACTGCCCGACAGTTACAAGGGAGAATTGTAGAGAGAGAGTAAAACGTTCTAGAGAGAGAAAGCTTCGAGAGATCAACCGGAAGGGCACTTGAACGGTGACTAGTGGTTGATTTCCGTTCGTGATCTCAGCCCCGACTCTCTGCGTCAATTCTTTGTTGAATCCGAACCAAATTCGTCATCAAACCGGCCAAAGTATGTGTTCCGGTTTAACGCTTCCGCATATAAGTTTAACACAATTCTCAAGCGACTAATTAACCACATCAAAATTCAAAAGCATTATTTTTAATCTGAATCGCTTAAATAATGCATGCTGCTATAGATGCTGTCAATTTTTTTTTTAAAAACATTTATAAGATACTTGACATGAGAGTTCATTTTATGGTAGTACAAAAATTTCTATTTTTTAATTTCGAATCAGTTTTGGATTCTTGATTTATACAAGTTACAACAATTGCGCCATCGCATGATGGATATTATAGCTAACCATATTCAATGTCGACATGGCATATGATTTGACTTACAACTATACACTCCATATTCACGTGCATCTACATATATATATACACACACATGAGCATAGTTCCATATACGTACATTTTGGAAAATATGACAGCAATAATTGGGGACTGGGTCAGCGAATCCTGCAAACTGCATCTACCAAGAAGACTATTTCTGACATCTACTTTAATAGCCTCTGGATCCGATGAATCGGCCCATTTCAAACCCAATGTCAAATACATACTAATCCACTTCCGCTAATAGAGAAACATATAAGAGTTTCGACCCCCCCCCCCCCCCCCCCCAAAAAAAAAGGGGAAACATATAAGAGATTCGAAAAATTTACTCTTCTGCTATCAACCCTAGTTGGGCACTGATACTTATTACCCAACTTCAATATTACGATATTGAATTGTAACTATTTTAGTTTAGATTTTGATAACAAGTAACGTAACCTGCTCATATAAATTTTGGTATGTAATGGATGTAATTTGTTAATCCAAATATCGTTTTCTAGTTGGATAGCGATCCTAAAAATATACTATCCGTAAAAACTCATGTCGGATAATAGATTATCCTACATCAACAACACTAAGGAGTAAGGACACAACCAAAATTGAAATTAATAAAACCAAACAATCAAACCAACTTCTTCATAAAGGTTGCACAATCTAACTCTAACTAGTAAGTACTCCTTCCGTTTCATATTAATTGTCATTCTACGCTTTTTATTTTATTTCAAATTAGTTGTCATTTTATATTTTCAATGCACATTAATGATTAATTTTATATTTTTACCCATACTCCTTCAGCTTATTAATTACAAATATCAAATAAAAAACACATTAATTAGGGGTAAAACATAATTTTTAAATGTTTTTTAATTGAGGTGAAATCACCTAGAACGACAACTAAAATGAAATAGAGAAATTTTAAATGTTTTCTTAATTGATGTTAAAATCACCTATAACTACAACTAAAATGAAACACTACTCCACACCTTGGAAATGCAAAAAAAAAAAAAAAAAAATCTCAAATCTACACTTTTATGAATAACAAAATTTCAATAAATTCAAAAACTATTGGGTTCAGATTTTGATATTCCTAATCCCAAAAAATTAAAATCCCTAATGGGCTTTTTCCCCTAAAAAATAATAAATTCTAAATTCGGGTCGGATCCTACTTTAAAACCGCCTTCCTTAATCAGTCATCGTCTATAAATCTAAAAACTTCCCCTTTCTCTCTTTCTCTCTCCTCACCATACTTTCTCTCTCTAAAAAAAATGTCCAAATTACTCTCAAAAACCCTAATCCGTCGTCTCACCTCACCACCGATTTCAATTTCACCGTCTCCAAGCTTCGTCTGTTTCAACCACCGTCGTTTCTCGTCAAAACCACAGCTCATCGAGATCGATCTCGATTCTTACGGATCTTCAAAGACAGAAACCGAAGCAGCGATTCTCAAGAAGCTAAACGAATTTGTTCGTAGGATCATTGTTCATAATTCAACTCCAGATTGGCTTCCTTTTTCTCCTGGGTCTTCTTTCTGGGTTCCTCCTCATCAGAATACAGCGGAGAAGATCGCGAATTTGGTTGATAAAGTTGCGAATCCGTTGACGGAGGAAGAGACTCTCTCTCTTTCGTCTCCTAATGGTTGGCCTTGTTCAAATTACTTCATTTCTCCAGGTAATTGCTGATGGGTCTTACTTGTTTTCGATTTTGGAGGTTAAAAATGATTCCTTTGAGCAATTGTTGCTTGAGTTTTCTATAGAATCAGTTTTTGAGATTGTAGGGCTTGTGAAGGGGCTTTGAGCTATTGTGTAATCTAGATGATGGGTTTCACTTGTTTATGATTTTGGATGTTAAAAATGATTCCTTTAAGCAATTGTTGCGTGAGTCTCTATAGAATCAGTTTTTGAGATTGTAGGGCTTGTGAAGGGGCTTTGTTCTGTTTTGTATTGTATTGTATTGTATTGTATTGTAGAGTTCTTAGGTATAATGTAATGGAGCTTTTGATTGTTTTATGTTCTATATGGGTCTTGATTTTGAAGGATAGGTTTCTGGTTTTCTTTAGTGTATATCTTCCCTTGAAAATCGTACATGAATCTTTGAATTTGCGTTTCTTCTAGGGATAATAGATCTCATTTGTTTTTCGGTTTTGTGTGTTGATATTGATTCCTTTGAGCCATGGGAGGTAATTGCTTCTTGAGTTTCCTCCATGTTTATGAGATTGTAGGGGTGATACATTTAGCTTGTGAAGGTGCTTTGCTTTACTTAGCGAAGAGGATATTTGTGAAACAGCATGAACAATAGTATAATGTAATGGAGCTTTGATTGTTGTATGTTCTGTATCGGTCTTGTTTAGTGTGTATCTATTGTGACACATTTTGTTACTTGCTATTGAAATGATAGATGGTGATGATTCTACATCTACGAAAGAGGTAGGAGAGAGCATGGAGTTGTTGAACATCCCGAGGAATGAGATGCTGGAAGTGAAGCTAGCGCAGTTTCCAGATCCAATTTACTTATTTAAACGCGGAGACTATGAAGAAGAGTGATGTGTTTTTCGAGCAGGTAAACAACATTGCATCTATTGTAAAGAAATCATTCAACATGATTGTAGAGCTAAAATTCCAATGAATATTTGTTTCTTGCATATACAGGGGCTTGGAAGAAACAAGTGATGATCGAGACTGAAGCAGTTGTAAATATGAACTGCTGTAATGTCACTCTGTTATGCTCTGTTCGTATTGTAAGTCAAGAGGAACATGATTGAATTTACAAGTTAATGCGGGTTTATTACTGCAGAAACCTGGATTGGAAACAAGCTAACACCAAAACTGCTTGAAAGATCAGAGAATCCATATGATTTTCCCTTAACTATGTACTTTACATAAAATTTAAGTTATCCAGTTTACCAGACATGTATACTGTAATGAAGCAATAGTATCTATAATAGCATTCCTAAACTAGGTTCCTACACACGCTTAAGTGGCTTTCAATCATCTCAATTCGTGGCCCTTGCAGAGATCTCAGACTTTGTCATCCACCAAACTTATAAAGCTATGAGTTCGAAGGAGCTTTGACAATAACTATCCTAGTTCCTACAAGCTTAATTGCAAGGCCTTAACACTGTTCTTATTCCACTTCTCTCTCTCATCCTTGGAGATGTCTGCAAGTATACACATTTCAAACTAGATAAGCAATAAGTAAAGCAACTAGACCTACACTTATCTCCAAGTACACAGATTTTAGAATAATAATTAGTCTTCATCTTATCCTTTGAATCCTTTTGAAGCCTCTTTGTCATGAATCATGATGAACAAACCATAACCATTTTAGAACTTTAAACAGATGCTCGAGGCCAAAGTTGTTGATCGACTGAGCTCGAATTACTAAGGGATGATGGCTAATCGCGGATTAGACCGAAATCTATCGCAGTAATGACACGTTTATAATAATGTAAACAACACAATATGACCAATAGAAATTAAGATAAAGTAGTCTTCAGAAGAAATTTCAACATAATGTCAAGAATATATAAGATAAAAAGAATAAGGAGGTACACTTACATTTTAATGGTTTCTAATTAATATTACCTTTTTATTGCTTTATTTGTCTTGAATAGAGTTCTTCTCTTTGATACCTGAACCAAATGAAGACAATGTTTGGCAGACATATATACTAATTGGCTTGTGAGTTGTGAGTCTTGTGACAATAATGTTTTTTTCTAGAGATACAAAAGCAAATGGTATAGAGAGTTCCTATCTTGCACGAGCAACAATTTCGGAGTTTAGATTCACAATAATCAACCTTTGTCGAGTCACCGTGGTTTTCCCCATCAATCATTCTGATAAAAACAATTTGTTTCAACTCCATAACGACCTGACTCATTATTGGCCTCTGGTCAGTACAAGCCAAGGCTATTTCTAACATTTTCCAAGCTGAGCTAGCGTTAAATTTTTCTTCTAGACGCTAATCTACGATCACTTTGATGTCTCCTTTGGCTAACATTAAGCTGACATAATCACGTAGATGCTCATTCTCTGTTCATGTGATTGCAATTACATGGCATGTAATCACTTCAAGAAACACAAGTGGTTTTGCATCAGCGTTCGCAATCTTTCTTATATATTTATTTTTACAGGTGATAATACCCATATGTATTATCTGGGCAACCGGGTTAACGGGTCGGGTATGGGTAAAACCGATCGGTACTGGGTAAATCAGATTTGGCTGTTTTATACCCATATGTGTACCGGTTTTATAACGGGTCGGTTCCGGTTAAAACCGGTTCCGGTTAAAACCGGTTGAAACCGAAACCGACTGATATAACCGAAACGAGGAACAAATGTACGAAGAATAATGACATTATGAATCGATTAATGGGCCTTATGGGCCTTTGTATTTGATAATAGTAATAATGAAACATCTTACTTGTATCTTTGTTCTCGTCGGCGATGGTGGTAACTGGTAAGGGTTTCTAGCTTTGTATAATTAGGGCTTCCATTTTCAATGAAGATATATGGTAAGAAGAGAATCAAATCAACTTCAAATCTTCAAGAATATATGAAAATCAAAACAAATTTGCTAACCTATGGAAAGTTGAGATTCGACAATTGAAATTCTTGAGCTATAAGAGATTTTCTCGGACATTAGAAGTTAAGACTTAGGAAGAATAAAGGAAATGTGAAACACCTTAAATGTATAAGAGTCTTTGTTGTCGGGTCATTAAAAAACCGATCGGAACTCGGGTATTATCCGTTACCGAACCAAGACCGAATGTTATTGAGCTGTATACCCAACGAATAAATTAACCATTACCGACGCCAATATCGAACCGGTTTTCCGGGTCGGTTCCGGTTCGGTTATTCGGTTCCGGTTATAATGCCCAGCCCTAAGGTGATTTAAAGTCATTTATTTTAAATTAAGAATTATGTTAAAATTTAGAATATAGAAACTTTGTAAAAAAGAGAAAGATAATCTTTGAAAAATTTAAAAGTGTGATGCGAATATCTTTATAAATTATTATTTTGTAAAATCTCAGTACATATTTTGTAAGTAAATTGTTAGGGATATATCGTATTGGAATTAAGGGTAGCTTAGTCTTTTAGTTTGCATATAATTAGGTCTAATCCCTTTATAAATATGTTGATACATTTTTTAGGTTTCTCATATAAATTTTACGAACATTCGGCTAAGAAACCCTAATGGGGAGAAGAAAAAAAACAGTGCATGGGGAGAAGAAGCTTCCAACCCTTCCATGGGAGTTGATCGAAGAGATACTCTCTCGTGTCCCTCCACAATCTCTTGGCGGCTTCAGAATCGTCTCCAAAAAATGGAACACTCTCTTTGATGACAAGACGTTTCTTAACAACCACAAGTCCACTTTTCGATTCATCTTGAGGACCGAATCCAAGCTTTATTCGGTGAGCATCGATCCCGAGGTAGTGGTGCGTGAGTTAACAATGGATATTCCCGGTTTAGAATCTCCAACACCTGAACACTTAGTTGATTGCGGCGAGTTCTTGCTATGTTACATGGGTGATGGTTCCGCAGTTTGGAACCCGTGGTTGAAACAGGCCAGGATGATCAAGAACCCATCTTATTTGCGTGTCGAACATGGCATAGGTTATGAGAGTCATGTGGGAGTTAAGGTAAATGGTTACCAGACCATTGCGACTGATTCTGGTGTATATGGCAATAACATCCCTTGGAAAATCCATGACTTTGCCACTGGTGCGTGGGAAGAACTCAAGATGGGATATGTTGATAGTAGTGAAAGCACACGTGCTACGTTATACACCAGAAACGGTGTATCGTGTAATGGAAATTTGTATTGGGTTGCTTATTATAATAAGACTGATCCCTTGTATCACGTACGAGAGTTTGAATTTTCGAGCCAAAGTTTTTGCCACTTTTGTGATCTACCATGTCTGAAGAACCATGAAGACGATGCTCTCGTCCTCCAGGGTTTTAATGGAGATCAGCTTTCATTGCTAAAGCAATGCCACAAAACAAGGAAGATTGAGATTTGGGTGACCAAGAACAAGATCAACTCTGATGATGATGATGATGTGGTTTGGACGAATGTTATGGAAGTGTCAATTCCTAACTTGCCGGATTTACGATCGGACTCAACTCAACCAAGTTACTTCATCGACGATAAAAGGATTGTCGTGTGTTGTTGCAGTGAAACTGGTCGGGCTTGGATCTATATTATGGGGGAAAACAAGTTGATCAGCAAAAACAAAATAAATTCTATGGTTGATCGTTGGCCTTTGCATTGCACTTATTTTCCAACTTTGGTTCCGGTTCCTCGAGGTAAAAAGAAGAATCGTAGAGGTAAAAGGAAGGATCGTAGAGGCAAAAGGAAGAATCATAATTTAATTTGATACGTTTGGCTTTTTTTGTTGTTGTTTAAGAAGTTAAAGTTTCTTTGGATTTTGGTGTTCTTATGCTCAAACTATCTTTTTGTTGCAACTAGAGAGATATTGCTCATCATCATGTTTTCTTATTTTTCTATTGTATAATAATAACTTATCTCTGATTTTCTTAGAGCAAGCTATTTTTTTTGCTTTTCGAAGTTGTTAACTTGAGTGGTCCAGACTTCATTCTGGAAGTATATAATTTTTCGAGGAACTCGTTAGCTTTAAACCTTTCAATCTCTCTCGGTAAAATACAACTTTAATTACAATTTTAAGGTATGACACGTTTGAGGTAATATAATCCAAGATTTCAAGACAATTGACCACGATTGTGTTACAAATGTATTGGTATGAGCCGAATTTTCGAGCTAGTTAATATGGTTTAGGACATGTTAAGCATTAAAGTCTTTCTTGTTTAGGACTATTCTACGTGTTGTGTGATATTTAAATTACCTCCGATCAAATAGATCATAGATTAACCAGCAAGATGAAGTAATTATACAACGTTATACCACCTATGGCGGGAGAGAAATCAAGACGAAGCTTCTTGGTTCAGATTATACAACCAGTTGGGACCAGATCGTATTGATACTTACCTCGAATCGACAGATTTATGAGAAGTTTTAGTTACGATATACATTTCAGGCAACGTTATACCACCCACCTATGGCGGGAGAGTAATCAGAGACGTCAGGATGAAAAAGCACAATCATATGCTTTCTTAGTCAAGATGATCAACAAAAACGTTATCAATCGGATTAATGCAATCCGTGTTGTGGGAGACCATGCTATTGGTGAGGCAATGGAGATGTGGCTGCTGACCCGACAGAAAAACATTCAATCCCATACTCTATTTCGTTTTGAATTTGTTGTTTCTCGATAGTTATAGAGCACGTCGCATTTATTGTAAAAACGATTGATTTGAATACAATATTACATTCAATTCAAAAAAAAAAGAAGTAATTACATATTTTGAAAATGTCTTAGTAAAGGCGCATTTTCATAACATTTCAAGTGACTAATTAATTGTCAAAGGTTAAAGAATTGTTGTTTCGATTAGTCTTTCCTACATCATTTTCGAGCATGGGTACTGGTATCCGTAAGAAATATGAAGAACCAGCCACTATCCTCTGTAGTTGTGAGGAGGATACACCCAAGCATTGTGTTGTGTATAAATTTCAACAAATTGTCAAAAAATATATAAGAGAAAATTAATAAATGGAGGTACACTTACATTTTAATGGTTGCTATTGCAAACTTTGGCAAGTATGCGTATAATTTTTTATGTTTTAATAATATCTGGGAAAAAAAATTTCTCGTCATTCACAAAAAAAAAAACTTTGGCAAAAATATATTTTTGCTTTATTTGTCTTGTATAGAGTTCTTCTCTTTGATACTTGAACCAAATGAAGATAATGTTTGGCATACATACTACTTGGCTTGTGAGTTGTGAGCATACTTTTTTCTAGAGATACGCAAATGAAATAGAGAGTTCCTATCTTGCTCGAGGAACAATTTTGGGGTTGAGATTCATAATAATTAATCAAACTTTATTAACTCACGTGGTTTCCCCACCAACCATTATCAATACAATTGGTTTCAGCTCCATAACGACCTGACTCATCGTTGGCCTCTGCGCAGACCTCTTCTCGGTACAAGCCAAGGCTATTTCTAACATTGTCATTAGAAAATATAAACTTTGTAAAAAAAGGGAAAGAAGCAAGATGTTAACATCTTTTTCCCTTGTGGAGTGATGTTGTGGTGGTTTTACATGTTTTGTTTCTGTTTTTTGGTTTCGAACTCTTATCATGTTTCTGTTAGTCTGTTTTTTGATCGGCAGATCAATAAATGAATAAAACTTCAGACGAATTTAAAAAAAAAATACTTTGTAAAAGAAAGGGAAAGATAATCTTTGAAAAAGTTAAACGTGTGATGCGAATATCTTTATAAATTATTATTTTGTAAAATCTCAGTACATATTTTGGAAATAAATTGTTAGGGTATATCGTATTGTAATTAAGGGTAGCTTAGTCTTTTAGTTTGCATATAATTAGGTCTAATCCCTTGTAGTATAAATATGTTGATACATTTTTTAGGTTTCTGACATATACAAGAAACCTAATGGGGAGAAGAAAAAAAATAGTGCATGGGGAAAAGAAGCTTCCAAGCCTTCCATGGGAGTTGATCGAAGAGATACTCTCTCGTGTCCCTCCACAATCTCTTGGTTTATTCAGAATCGTCTCCAAAAAATGGAACACTCTCTTCGACGACAAGACGTTTCTCAACAACCACAAGTCCACGTTTCGATTCGTCTTGAGGACCACATCCAAGCTTTATTCGGTCAGCATCGATCCCAAGGTAGTTGTGCGTGAGTTAACATTGGATATTCCCAATACATCTGAACGCTTAGTTGATTGCGGCGAGTTCTTGCTATGTTGTATGGGTTATAGAGGTTCCGCAGTTTGGAACCCATGGTTGAAACAGGCCAAAATGATCAAGAGCGAATCTTATTTGCGTATCGAACATGGTATAGGTTATGAGAGTCATGTGGGAGTTAAGGAAAGTGGTTACATGACCATTGGGTCTGATCCTGATGAATATGGCAATACAAATCCTTGGAAAATCCATGACTTTGCCACCGGTGCATGGGAAGAACTCAAGTTGGGATATGTTGATAGTAGTGGGGGAAGCAAACGTGCTATGTTATGCACCAGAAACGGTGTATCGTGTAATGGAAATTTGTATTGGGTTGCTTATTATAACAAGACTGATCCCTTGTATCATCTACGAGAGTTTGAATTTTCGAGCCAAAGTTTCTGCCACTTTTGTGATCTACCATGTCTGAAGAACAATAAAGACGATGCTCTCGTCCTCGGGGGTTTTAAGGGAGATCAGCTTTCGTTGCTAAAGCAATGCCATGTAACAAAGAAGATTGAGATTTGGGTGACCAAGAATAAGATCAACTCTGATGACGATGATGTGGTTTGGACGAATTTTATGGAAGTGTCAATTCCTAACTTGCCAACTTTACAAAGGCACCGCGGATCGGACTTAATTCAACCAAGTTACTTCATCGACGATAAAAGGATTGTCGTGTGTTGTTGCGATGAAACTGGTCAGGCTTGTATCTATATTATGGAGGAAAATAGTTTGATCAGCAAAACCGAAATAGATTCTGTGGCTGATAAGTGGCCTTTGCATTGCACCTACTTTCCAACTTTGGTTCCGGTTCCTCGAGGTAAAAAGAAGAATCGATCGTAGAAGTAAAAGGATTGATTCATACTCAAAAGTTTAATTCGATATTACGTTTGGCATTTTTTTTTTTTTTTGGTTTTGAAGAAGTTAAAGTTTCTTTGGATTTTGGTGTTCTTATCTATCTTTTTGTTGCAACTAGAGAGATATTACGCTCATCATCATGTTTTCTTATTTTTCTAGTATTGGACAATAATAACTTATTTCAGATTTTCTTAGAGCAAGCTATCTATTTTGTTTTCCCGAAGTTGTTAACTTTAGTGGTCCTGACTTCGATCTGGAAGTATATTTATTTTTTGAGGAACTTAACCTCTCAATCCAAACTCTCTTGGTAAAATACAACTTCAATTTAATTTTAAGGTAAGGCACGTTTGAGGTAATATTATCCAAGATTTCAAGACAATTGACCACAATTGTGTTACAAATGTATTGGTATGAGCCAAATTTTCAAGCTACTTAATATGGTTTAGAACAAGTTAAGCATTAAACTCTTTCTTGTTTGAGACTATTTAAATTACCTCCGATCAAATAGATCATAGATTAACCAGCAAGATGAAGTAATTAAATATTTTGAAAATGTCTTCGTAAAGACTAGGCATTTCATAACATTTCAAGTGACTGATTAATTGTCAAAGGTTAAAGAATTGTTGTTTCGATTAGTCTTTTTCCTACATCATTTTTGAGCATTGTATCCGTAAGCAATATGATGAACCAGCCACTATCCTCTGTAGTTGTGAGGAGGATACACCCAACCATTGTGTTGCGTATAAATTTCAACAAATTGTCAAAGAATATATAAGAGAAAATTAATAAATGGAGGTACACATACATTTTAATGGTTGCTAACTTTGCCAAAAATATAATTTTTTGCTTTATTTGTCTTGTATAGAGTTCTTCTCTTTGATAATTGAACCGGATGAAGAAAATGTTTGGCATATATACTACTTGGCTTGTGAGTTGTGCCCATACTGCGACCAACGACAACGACTAGCGATAGCGATTACCTGATTGCTATATTGTTCGTCTGGCTATCGCGGCGATTGTTTTTAAATTTAAATTTTTTAAATATGTGATATTTTGAAATACGATTTTGCAGTTTTCAAATAAAACAAGATTTGTGGTTTTAACAGAAAACACGGTTTTGAGTTTGAGGGTAAAAAACATATTTTTACAGCTCTAATGGTAAAACTCGATATTGTAATTTTGGTAAAAAACATAGTTTTACGGTTTGTGCAGAAATATATATTTTTTACGAAAAACACGATTTTACAATTTTACCGGAAAAAGCGCGATTTTAGAATTTTGGCGAGAAAACACATTTTACAATTATGACTGAAAACACTATTTTGGAGTTTTACATATAAATATTTTTATCGTTTTAACGGATTTACATCAAGTGCAACAATTTTGAAAACATTTAAAACGTTAACAAAAGACTAGTATACGAGCCTCAAACTAAGTGACGAGTCCCTCTCTTCATATCTACTCCTTTTGTTCCAATTTTTTTTATAAAGGTTTCACACAGATTAAGAAAAAAAATTATGTTCTGTGATTATAAAAGCATTAATTGTTTACAATGTACGATTTTCAAAAAAGTTTAACCAATAATATTTAATTATTTTTTGGAATTTACGACATGAGCCATAAATAATAAAAGTGCATAACAAATAATAAGATTTTTTTGGAAAAATTTGTCTTCACGGAACGAAGGGAATAGTATCCAGTCTTCGGATCTTCATATGTAGTATCCAGTCTTCCAATTGATAAGAGTCTATTCCGCACAGCCTTGTCGACAAGCTGATTCAATCGTTGATGAGATGAAGGGGTCGGGAGGTGGATCAACCCAAATGCTGTGGTAAGGCAAAACAGTCGTTGAAGGGGGACGTGAGCTTTTCTCATCACCAAGAGAGTAATACATGTCATGCTGCCTGCAATGCGATGTATATATTCGGTTCCTCATCTCCGAGTGGAGACCAGCTCTTGTAAGAGAGACATGGCCACTGGCGAATACTGTTAACCCACCAAGTTCTCTTGTCTCTTCCCATACATTTCTGTTAAGGTTTAGTTTAAAGTTAAACACCGATGGATTCTTGATGCCGCATGTAAAAATGACAAAGATGTCTCCTTCATGCTCTGTCATAAACAGTTGACTATGATAACTAAAGGGATAGGGTTTCACTTGAAGATGATTCCAGGTTGCTTTAGAGGGGTCGAATACCCCGAGATCTTTGCAGGTACTGAGAAGATAGAACAAACCATTTGAGAAGACAAAATTATTCCATATCCCAACATGTTGGTTCTCAGGATGGTTCTTAAAGCGATGGGTGGTCCATACAGTTTCCCCAGGCCTCCACGTCGCAAAAGATGAGATGAAACTTATATAGTTGAATGAGATCACCAAACAACTACTTGATGTAGGAGCGGCCGAGAAAGCTAAGAGACTGTCTGAGACATTGTGTGGCATCTTGGGTAAGTAGATGCGCTCCCGGGTAAACGGGTTAAATAAGAATGTAGCCGAAGATAGCTTTTTTAGCATAAGCAACCAACCATCCCTAGAATAAGAGAAATAATGATTCTTCAACTCTGGAAATTTGAGCTTATATGTTTGAGACCGTGATGGGTCGACATAAAGAATGTAGTCTTCTCCATTTTCTGATCCTTCTCGATAAAAAAGCCAAGGACGGGGCTGTAACTTCCTGACAGCCACAGCTGCTTCAAGCCATGTCTTGCATAAAGAGGAAGCACGAATGTTATCTTTTAATCCGAGGCCGGAAAGTATCTCCTGTAAGAGCTCTGTGGGAATATTTACATCCCAATATCTTGTAATACAAGTCATCTTCGATCCACGATTTCCTCTAGTGTTTATACTGCATCTGACAATTAGATAGCATCTTATCGATTTCGAATGTTGGTATAGTGTTAAAAGCTAACAAGTGAAGTCACTCGTTCGTGCAATAGCTACAAAACGTAAGAACACAAGATAATAATACTCTATCGGGATTAAAAGAAAAAACAATCATAAACCCTAATTCAGAGATAAGAAGCCCTAGAATTTAGATTTAAAGGAAATTAAACTCACGGTGTTGGAAGCGATGGAGCACTGGGTTTCAGTGTGAGGTCTTCGGGGAACAACGACGTCGGAATTCCGGCCGTGTATGTTCGCTGGCTAGAATTCATTATCTCCAACTGTAACTTTGACGGCACGCCACAGTGTTAGGTCAAATTGGTAGTTTTAAGGGTTTCTTTTTGTGTTGAGATTTGTTATCTCAAAGTCTGGAAAGTAAATTTTTTTTTTCTTTGAGGCCTATTTTCACAATCTAGCGGATTATTTTTCTATAATTTTTTTTTTTAATTCAGAAAAACAAATATTGGACCATTGATAGAAGATTAGAAGGATAAGTGTTTTAAGAGTTTCTCATGAGTCTCTTAAACGAGAAATGGTTCTCTAACGTCTATTGACCTTAAAAAGTCGGTCACGGACTCACAAACTATGAGTTTTATTGGACAGATAAAGAGATTCAAACTGAAGATTCTGAATCACAATTATTTGAGCAGTAAAGAATGTTAAAGAATCAAACTGTAGAATTGTCTATCAAAAATTAAATGAGGATAAATGCATCTCACCTTCTTTTTTTTTACCTTCTCACCTTAACTTGGTGTCAAAGAAAGCAAATATTTCAATCAAATTCAAGCTTGTTTCACAGCACAAAGCCAATGCTACTTTGGTGATCTTCCAGAATCATACAACACCAAAAGAAACATTTAAGAGAATAGGAAAACAGTGACCAAATCTTTGTTTCTTCTTATAATGCCAAAAATCAACTGTTTAAATCATGTTGGACAGATCTGCGATGAGTTAAAAAGCTTAAAGAGAAGGCGTTGGATTAATAGAAACTTGATCCAGTTCATGTTTCCATAAGAGTACAACAACGTAAATAAGACTTGCAAGTAATTCAATCATAAAAACCAGAGAATCATATAAACAAATTCATCTAAAGAAACATTTAAAAGGCACAAATAAAGTTTTCCACTAGACAAAACATGAAGGATGAAGTCAGAAATTAACGTAGTGCAGTGGATCAACCCAAACGCTGTGGTATGACAAAACAGACGTTGAAGGGGGACGTGAGCTTTTCTCATCACCAAGGGAGTAGTACATGCCATGTCGCCCGTAATCATCAATATGCGATGTATATATTCTGTTCCTCATATCCGAGGGGAGACCAGCTCTTGTAAGAGAGACACAGAGACTTGCGAATACTGTCAACCCACCAAGTTCTCTAGTCTTTTCCCATACATTTATGTTCAAGTTAAGTTTAAACACTGAAGGATTCTTGTTGTTGCGTGTAAAACTAAGAAATATGTCTCCTTCATGCTCTGTAATCAACAATGGACTATCACTATCAACGAGATAGGGTTTCACTGGAAGTTTATTCCATGTTGCTTTAGACGGGTCGAAAACCCCAAGAAATCCGCAGGTACTGAGACAATAGAACATACCATTCGAGAAGACACATTTATCCCAAAGGCAACCTAACTGGTTCTCAAAACGATAGGTTGTCCATACAGTTTCCCCAGACCGCCAAGTATTGATCGAAATACATGAGAATAAAGTTATATAATTCAATGAGATCACCAAACAACTACTTGATGTAGGAGCAGTGCCAACTTAGAGGGGAGGTCAAGTGGTGCACTGCCCCTGGCCCCACTTCCTCCGCCTCATATTTATGGGCCCACATTTTTTGGTTTTAAAAAAAAAACATATAAATTAACAAAATTTTAAATAGAAAATAAATAAAAAGACCTATAATATTTTTTTTAAAAATATATTTTCCGTTTTTTTACGAAAATATGTATTAAAAAAATTTTAGATAGCAAAAAATGTTTAAAAATTAAGTTTAAGGGACCAAATTTTTTTTTTGCTCTGGGACCCACAATAACTTTGGGCCGGTCCTGTGTAGGAGGGGCTGAGAAAGCTACGCGATGGCCTGAGAAATTGTCTGGCAACTTGGGTAAGTAGATGCGCGCTTGGGTAAACGGGTTAAGTAAGAATATAATGCCCAGGGTACATATTTTAACACAAGCAACCAACTATCCCTACTATAAGAGATTTCATGGTTCCTCACCTCTAGATATTTGAGCTTATATGTTTGGCACCCTGATGGGTCAGAAAGAATGTAGTTTCCTCCGTCTTCTGATCTTTCTTGTCGATGAACAAGCCAAGGACGAAGTTGTAACTTCTTGACAGCAACAGCTGCTTCAAGACATATCTTGCAGGCAGCCGTGAAGCACGAATGTTTTCTTTTAATCCGAGGCGGGATAGTATCTCCTGCAAGAGCTCTGAGTGAATATTTAGATCCCACAATCGTGTGATACACTTCATCTTCGATCCACGATTTCCTATAGCGTTTATACTGCATTGACAATTAGATGATGAAGATAGAAGAATTAAGAGAATAATACAGCATCTCATTAATGTTGCTACAGTGTTAAAAACTACAAAACTTTAATCAGTAAAGTCATTCGTTCTTGCAACAAAAAAACCCTTTCTCTGGATTAAAAGAAAACAAAACTAACCCTAATTCAGAGATAATAAACCATAGAGTTTTGAATGAAAGGAAAACTCACAGTGCTTGAACAGTGGGTTTCGCTATGAGGTCTTTGGGGAACAACGATGCCGGTGTTTCGGCAGTGTATGTTTTCTGGTGAGTCTTCATTATCTCCAATTGTAGCTTTGATGGCATGCCACAAAGCTAGGTCAAATTGGTATAGTTTCAATTAAGGGGTATTTTTTTTTGTTGTTGAGGTTTTTCTATCTAATAGAAGTCTGGAAAGTAATATCTTAAAAAGTTCATAAAAATTAATTTTATATGTCATTCTCAGAATTTAAAAATTAAATGTTTGAAGAATAAAAGAGACCGAGTCTTATGCAAGTCCGAGTCTTATGCAAGAAGTTCAAGTTTGTTTTGGTCAAGTTAGTGGAATAAAGTCCTATTTTAGTGGAAACACGAGTAACTAGTTTTAAGCTCATTCATAGGAAGTCAGTTAGTTTCAGAGTCTATTTAAGTACCTTGAGTTTGTATCGTTCATTTTTTTTATCAGATTAATACAAGTAAAATTCAGTTTACTTTCTCTTCTCTAAGTCTATTTACAACAAGTGGTAGCAGAGCTTGTAATCCAACCTGTTACAAGTGTGTGAGAGAAAACAGAGTACGATAGAAAAACGTGACGATGAGTGATCGTGATTCATTGTTGAGCATTCCGAAATTTGATGGTGATTACGAGCATTGGGCAATGCTTATGGAGAACTTGTTGAGATCAAAAGAATGGTGGGATCTCATTGAGACGGGTGTCTCACAACCGGAGAGGAACGTGATCTTAACCGGACCACAACGTACGGAGCTTGCGGAGATGAAGCTCAAAGATCTCAAGGTGAAAAACTATCTATTTGCCTCGATTGATAAGACGATACTGAAGACGATTGCAAAGAAGGATAGTTCAAAGGATATTTGGGAATCCATGAGGACAAAGTATCAAGGAAACAAGAGAGTTCAAAGTGCGCATTTGCAGCGATTGAGAAGAAACTTTGAAGTGCTTGAAATGAGGAATGGAGACACAGTTACGGAGTACGTCTCTAGAGTCATGGTGGTGGCTAATGACATGCGGAACCTTGGTGAGGAGATGCCTGATGATAAGGTGGTTGAGAAGATTCTTCTTCTCCTTGTTCCACGACAATTTCTTCCCTTTCTTCTTCTTCATTCAGATTTTCTGGTTCAATTGGAATAGTGGACTGCGGTGATTCTTCATCTCCAATATCTATGATAAACTTGTTATCACCGATACTCTCCTCCCAGCTCCACGATTCCTTCTCGTCAAACCTCACATCTTTGCTAATTAAAATTTTCTTCGATACATGATCGTAAAGGCGATATGCCTTGGATTCGCTGCTGACCCCAAACATAACACACTTCACGCTCTTCTCATCCAATTTAACTCGTTTCTCATATGGAATCAAGACAAACGCAATGCATCCAAAGACGCGAAGGTGCTCCACAGAAGGTTTGTACTTGCTCCATTTCTCAACCGGAGTCACCTCTCCTAGGATTGCAGTTGGACATCTATTCAGTATGTGCACCGCATACTGAGCTGCTTCTGGCCAGAATCTGAGTGGTACCTTCATCCCAAACAACATACACCGCACCATATTCATAATACTCCGGTTCTTTCTCTCAGCCACACCATTTTGTTGAGGTGTGTATGCTGTTGTGAGTTGCCTTCTGATTCTATTACTTGAACAATAGTCTTGAAAAGTCTTTGAATTGAACTCTCCTCCTCTGTCAGTTCTTAAGCATACTAAGAGCTCACCAAGCTCTCTTTCAACAGCCATCTTGAATTCTTTAAACTTTTCTAGCGCCTCCGACTTCTTTGACAGAAAAAATGTCCAACACTTGCGACTGTAGTCATCAATGAAGTTGAGAATGTACCTCTTTCCGCTTTCTGAAGTAGGTGAAATTGGACCACAAATATCGCTGTGCACGAGCTCTAGTCCGCGACTAGCTCTCCAGAAACTCTGCTTTGGAATATTAGCTCGGTTTTGTTTACCCTTCATGCATATCTCACAGACCACACCAGTGTTGTTGATTTTTGGTAAACCTCTCACCATCTCTTTTTCTGCCAGAGTAATCAAGCTATTGTGATTCAAGTGACCGTACCTCTCGTGCCACATGACCTCTGTACTCTCCACCATACTCTGTAAATTATGTACCTCCATCTTCTCCTTAGCTTCTTTCACCGTGGCAAATATTATGAACATCTTGTTTGCCGACATGTTTGAATGCATAACTAGTCGATTTTGTTGTTTATGCCAGATTTTGCACATGTCGTCTTCGATAATGATCCTCAATCCTTTCTGCTGCAATTGGCCGACAGTAAACAAGTTATTCTTCAGTCCTGGGACGTAATAAACCGAAGAGATAACCTGTGTAATGCCATTGATTTTCAGCCTCAAATTTCCCTTTCCTTCCACCGGCATCCTTCGGTCATCTCCAAGTTTCACATGTTGGCAAAACGTACAGTCAAAGTCTATGAACCACTCCTTGGTTCCGCACATATGATTGCTACATCCCGAGTCCAGGTACCAAATATGTTCTTCTTCACCTTCCGTGAGATTGACTTGTGCCATAAGTAACACATCTTCATCTAACTCCACGTAATTGGCAGCCTTCTCCCAAGTAGGACATTCATTTTTGAAATGTCCCATCTTATGGCACTTGAAGCATTCGATTTCATCTTTGTTGAAAGATGTGGTGCCTCTTCCTCGTCCTCCTCTACCACCTCGGTAACTTCCTCTTCCTCGGACATATCCGCCACGTCCTCTGTCATTTTCCATCTTCAAAGCATGCTTTTCCCCGCTATGCTTATTCATATTTGACTCATGAACTAACAATCTACTTTGTAGTTCGTCAACAGTCAACGTCTTGATATCGTTTGATTCTTCGATGGCACACACCACATATGTGAACTTCTCCACCAAAGTACGAGAGTATCGGTGATAACAAGTTTATCATAGATATTGGAGATGAAGAATCACCGCAGTCCACTATTCCAATTGAACCAGAAAATTTGAATGAAGAAGAAGAAAGGGAAGAAATTGTCGTGGAACAAGGAGAAGAAGAAGATGTTGTTCATGGATCACAATCTGATTTTGTTGGGCCACAAGATGTTGTTAATGGGCCACAACCAACTGGGCCACAACCAGAAATAGACACACAAGAGATCTCTAATCCTCGTAACATTGGAACACGGAGGAATAAGCAGACGCCGGTGTGGATGAAGGATTACGTTTGTGATAAAATGGGGTTAATCATAGAAGAAGATGGTGAAGAATTGATTGCGATGTTTGTTGCTGAAGAAGATCCCGAAAATTTTGAAGATGCAATCAAACACGACAAGTGGAGAAAAGCCATGGAAGCCGAGCTAAAGTCGATAGAAGAGAATAACACTTGGGAGTTGGTCGAATTACCTATGGGAGCAAAAGTAATCGGAGTCAAGTGGGTATTCAAAACCAAATTCAATGAAAAAGGTGAAGTCGACAAGTTCAAAGCGAGGTTAGTCGCAAAAGGATTTCATCAAACTTACGGGATAGACTTTCATGAAGTTTTCGCTCCAGTGGCACGATGGGATACAATTCGACTGATACTAGCATTGGCGGCACAAAGAAAATGGAGAGTCTATCAACTAGATGTGAAGAGCGCGTTCTTACATGGAGATTTAAGTGAAGATGTTTATGTGGAGCAGCCCAAAGGCTTTGAATCAAGCGTAGAAAGTGAGAAGGTCTTCAAGTTAAAGAAAGCTTTGTATGGGCTACGACAAGCTCCAAGAGCTTGGTATAGTAAGATTGAAGGCTACTTTATGAGAGAAGGGTTCAAGAAGTGCTATTGTGAACACACGTTGTTTGTCAAAGCGCAAGGTAATGACATTCTGATCATAAGTCTCTATGTCGATGATCTCATCTATACAAGTAATTCTGATGCAATGCTTGAGGAGTTTAAAGAATCCATGAAAAAGGAGTTCTCGATGACAGATCTTGGTATGATGAAGTATTTTTAGGTGTGGAAGTGATACAGGATGATCAAGGGATTTTCATCTCTCAGAAGAAGTATGCACTTGATACGTTGCAAAAGTTTGGGATGGACAACTGCAATTCGGTGAAGAACCCAATGGTTCCTGGAAACAAATTGTCTAAAGAAGAAGATGGTCCGATGGTAGACCCAACCGCGTTCAAACAGTTAGTTGGGAGCTTAAGGTACTTAACCGCAACTCGACCCGACTTGATCTACTCTGTGAATCTAGTAAGCAGATATATGGAGAGTCCTAGTGAGCTGCACATGTTAGCTGCAAAGCGAATACTAAGATATGTGCAAGGTACGGCTGGTTTTGGAATACAGTACAAGAGTGGAGGTGATGAGAAGTTGCTGGGGTTTGTGGATAGTGATTATGCAGGTGATGAAGATGACAGAAAAAGTACTTCGGGATACACATTTATGTTTGGAGGAGGAGCTGTATCGTGGACCTCGAAAAAGCAACCAATTGTCACGCTATCAACCACAGAAGCTGAGTTTGTAGCAGCGGCGAACGGAGCGTGTCAAGCTATGTGGTTGAGAAATGTTCTAGAGGAAATCGGGTCTGATCAAGGAGTAGGAACGATTCTATTCTGTGACAACAGCTCCACGATCAAGTTGTCTAAAAATCCTGTTTTACATGGAAGAAGTAAGCATATACACGTGAGGTATCATTTCTTACGAGAGCTAGTGAATGAAGGCGTGATATGTCTGGAGTATTGTTCTACTCATGAACAATTATCTGACATGATGACAAAACCGGTGAAGCTGGATGTGTTCGAGAAACTCAGGAGAAACATGGGAGTTTGCTTGAAGGAAGAGTAAACTGGAAGTAGAGCATTTCCAGTTTAGGAGAGGAACTGAAGAATAAAAGAGACCGAGTCTTATGCAAGTCCGAGTCTTATGCAAGAAGTTCAAGTTTGTTTTGGTCAAGTTAGTGGAATAAAGTCCTATTTTAGTGGAAACACGAGTAACTAGTTTTAAGCTCATTCATAGGAAGCCAGTTAGTTTCAGAGTCTATTTAAGTACCTTGAGTTTGTATCGTTCATTTTTTTTATCAGATTAATACAAGTAAAATTCAGTTCTCTTTCTCTTCTCTAAGTCTATTTACAACAATGTTGCTTCTCAGAAGTTTAAAATTAAGATTTGAGATGACTAAATACATCTCTCAGTGTCGACCTTCACTTGTATGTTGCTTGCTTGGAAACCACGTTTTTCTAGTCTTTTTACTCTTTACACTGGAAACTGCCAGATTGGTGTTTGTCCTTCCACTGGTCATTTTTGTTTCTTAGATTAGAATGAATGTAAAATTGTATTTAATCAAAGGCTTTGTACAATTATGCTCTGCTCTACTCTACCCTGGTCGGATTGTAAATCATGTCAACTAGAGCAAATAATTCACTTATCAAATGAGTTTGTTTCTGCATACATACACACAGAAGCTGAAATCAAATGATGGTTCTCTTTTCTTAAGATTTGAAACTCGACAAGCTTTTGTTGATTAGTTTAGCTATTCCTTACGTGAAGGTGATTTAGAATCCGTAACTTGTAGCAATAAAGATTTATACTTTCGTCTCTCTGCTTCACGGGCTTTTGTCTCTTTATGTCCTCTAAAGTATATGATTTATTTATGCCAAAACAACAAAGCATGGATTTGATTTTGCAGAAACAACCGAGAATACCTAGGAGACAAGTTCTTAAACACTTGTGTCGTAACTCTTTAAAGAGAAGGCATTGGATTAATTTATCTAATGAAAACATTAAAAGGGCACAAATAAAGTTTTCCATGAGACAAAACATAAACAAGAAAGTCACAAATTAACGTTGAGAGGTTGATCAACCCAGACGCTCCGGCAAGGCAAATAATGCGTTGAACGAGGACCTGAGCTTTTCCCATCAGGAAGAGAATAATACATGTCACGTCGCCCATATATTTCAATATGCGGTGTATATATTCTGTTCCTCATATCCGAGGGAAGACCAGCTCTTGTAAGAGAGATATCGCGACTTGCGAATACTGTCAACCCACCAAGTTCTCTCGTCTCTTCCCATGCATTTCTGTCAAAGTTTAGTTTAAAGTTAAACACTGACGGATTGTTGTTCTTGCGTGTGAAACCAAGAAATATGTCTCTTTCATGCTCTGCCATGAAAAGTTGTCTATCAAAATCACCGTCAGTATAGGGTTTCACTCGAAGGTTATTCCAGGTTGCTTTAGAGGGGTCGAATACCCCGAGATATCCCCAGCTACTGAGAAAATAGAACAAACCATTTGAGAAGACACAATTTGTCCATAACCCAACAGGTTTCTTAGGATAGTTCTTTAAGCGATGGGTGGTCCATACATTTTCCCTAGGCCGCCAAGTATTGATCAAGCCGGAACCTATATAGTTTAGTGCGACCACCAAACAACTACTTGATGTAGGAGCCGCTGAGAAAGCTAAGCAATAGCCTGGGAAATTTTCTGCCAACTCCGGTAAGTGGATGTGCTCCCGGGTAAACGGGTTAAGTAAGAATGGTTCCTTGGTTACATATTTTCTCACAAGCAACCAACCATCCCTTGAATAAGTGAATCTATGGAGCTTATTCTTCAACTCTGGAAAATTGAGTTTATATGTTTTAGAACGTGATGGGTCATAAAGAATGTAGTCTCCTCTGTCTTCTGATTCTTTTTGTGGATAAAAAAGCCAGGGACGCGGTTGGAACTTCCTGACAGCAACAGCTGCTTCAAGCCATGTCTTGCATACAGCAGAAGCATGAATATTTGATTTTAATCCGACACGGGAAAGTATATCATGCAGGAGCTCTGAGGGAATAACTAGATCCCACAATCCTGTAATACAATTCATCTTTGATCCACGATTTCCTATAGCGTTTATACTGCATCTGACAATTAGACAAAAAAGAAAGACGAGTTAAGAGAACTTATACATCATCGAATGTTGGTTTAGTGTTAAAAGCTTTTAATAAGTGAAGTTATTTGTTCGTGCAACAGCAACAAATCGTAAGAGCACAAGATAACACTTTCTCTGGATAACCAAAAAAAGCAATCCTAAGCCCTAAGTAAGAGATAATAAACTCTAGAATTTTGATCGTAACGAAAACTCACGGTGCTGGAAGAGCTGGAGCATTGGGTTTGAGTGTGAGGGCTTCGGGGAACAACAACGTTGGAATCTCGGCCGTGTGTGTTCGCCGGCTAGAATTCATTGTCTCCATCTGTAGCTTTGACGGCACGCCACAGTGCTAGGTCAGAATGGTAATTTTAAAGGGTTTATTTTTTTTGTGTTTTTGTATCTAAAATCTTGTAAAGTAATTTCATGTTCTAAAAAGGTTAAAAATTATTTTTATATCCTTCTCGGAATTTAAAAACTAAATGTTTCCAAAAACTATCTATGTGCAAATATGGACGTTAAATAATATATCTCTCACTGTCAACCTTACTTACATGTCGGTTGCTTGGAAACCACGTTTTCTTAGTCTATACAGTCCTTGAAACGTCTTTTGATAAATTCCCAGCTCGCTAATTTCGATTTCAGGTTCACTTTGCATTCGGGTTGTTCAGGTTATTGTGACATCGAAAGTGATTTGCATATCTAGAAGAGATTTTCCTAGCTGTGTACATCAACTTCTTCACTCATAGAATCTACGTTTTGAATATATATTTCTTATGAAAACGGAATATTTTGAAATGATTTAATAAAGCTCCCTAATTTAGAGTCTTGATTTAGCTTTGCATTCGGGTTGTTTGGATGTTTATCACAGCAAAAACGATTTTCATAGCTTGAAGAGATTTTTAAAATCAATCATATTCAAAAATAGTTGTGTTGAAGAATAATTTGTGATTGCTTTTTGAATAAAAGACAATCGATCATAGTTCCTCTAATACGTAGCTTAGCACTAACGTCATTCACGCTGAAGTTTTTATTCCTTAAACATGTACTAACATCAGTTGTTTTCGCATGCTTAGATTTTCATGTATTGATCTTCATCTTCAATTATCAACGTAAGAAATCATGAGGACAAATAGCCAAAAACTCAATGATTAAAGGATGAGTGTTGAATGGAACTTGCTTATGAAAATCAGACACTTGCAAATCTCTTCCAATATACATTAATGTTATAAGTTAATTTAATTTTCAGATATTTAGTTGTGTGCATGGGGTGTACAAATAAGCTTTATTTTTTATAATCGAAATTGATTAATTTTTTTTAGTTTAAAGGTTTATATACATAAAATTTGCATTATGCATAATTTAATACACAAAATATTAACAAAATAATTCTTTGCAGGCAGGTCTGTGTTTGAATCTGTAGCTTTGTTTGCATGTAGTAGTATTGTGTTCGAACCTATTGCAGTACACAATAATACGAATCTGTAGCACTACCTCTCTCTTACGGTCGTCTCTCTGTTGGAACCCTCCCTCTCCGTGTTTATAAATACGTTAATGAGGTAGCATACCCTTTCGCTCAGTTGGCCACTGAGTTTTTCGGAAACGAGCTTGCACTTGACCCCGTGGTGGCAGCATCCGACTGGGCAGCTTCGCCATTGACACATGAGCAACTTATCCTGACCTCCATGAAAGCTTGCATTGCGTACGTTGCTGCTCTTTAAAGTACTCTTAAGTCTTCTCCTCTGTTTTTTTACTTGCTTTGTTATGTCGTCCTTAAAGAATAAAGACATATATTTAGCAGACAAAACTCTACTCTATTTTGCAGCTGCTCTCTTGGATTACATGATGGAGGAAGAAGCTCACACTATCTCTCTCTTTTGTGTAGCGCTTTAAACAAAAAAAACTTTAGTTCTGTGTTTGTTCTACTTGCTTTCAGATTGTGAGATGGATTCTTTCCCTCTCTTTAAACACAATGTTTCATAGTTTCATTGCACACCAACTTTAATATCTAAGTCTAGAATTTATGTTTAAATGTTTGAGTAGTCTTTTGCTTTTGACCATACTTAGGAGACAAAAACTCATGTATTCAAAAACTCAAATAATGAAATGCAAGTGCAAATTAGTCAGAGGGTGATACAAATTAATCATCTATTCTCCTCTCTCTTCTTGCAGAACTCCCATGACTGAACCACTAAAACCTTTTTACCAAGAGCTTGCCTCTGTCACTCACAATACCTACCAACTGTTGTTACCACAAAGACACTTTGTTCCAGCAAACAACTATGTGTTGTTCACACAACTTATCTTTGCTCCACTGCTTCCTCTTTGAGATATACCCTCTTCCTCTTCTAATGATCCTTTGACAGACTTGTCCATTTATGAGAAACCCCATTCTTTACAATTGAACACACCAGCTTTAAGACACTAGTACCACTGACCAGAAACAACAACAATCCTGGAATAGGTCTTTGACCACTAAAATATTTAGCAGAAAAAAAATCTCCATTAACCAAATCCAGTAACTCAATAATGAAATACGAGTACAGCTTAGGACATATCCAACACTCACTAGAAAACACTAACCATCCACTTACGCAAATTAATCAGAGGGTGAACTTAAATGAATTGGGGACTGTGAGCACAACATTCGACCGTTCGATCTCCCCCCAAATCTCTAATCTAGACAAGAGAATGCGCTTCTCCAACTTAACCACGGCACACCAAAATCTCTTGTATTTGCAGCGATATTTTTGACTCTTCCCGGCTAGTGGAAACTCGAGTGACCGTGGCTCGTCCCACAGCAATACAATTTTGCCACCATGGTTAGCTAACTGAATGGTTGTATTGTAGTAAACAACACCCTTGAGAGACAGGTCTTCCAAACCCTCCACAAGGAACCACTTACTACGGTCTGAGTCAAACCACATGAGCTTACGCCGTAAAACAATAAACTTAACATTTTCTACAACGCACCAAGGTAGACTCTTATGTTCTGGATCGAAACCAAGTTTCTTCCATCTTCCTTGTTTGGAAACATATGCATACCTTTTACCCTTACTTGTAGCGTGTAGCTTTCCCATATAAAGCTCAGCCTTGGCGTCATCGCTAAAGCGAGGCAATGACTTCCAAGTCTGAGACTTTTGCCGTCTATGAAAGCAGGCTCGGCGCTTTTCCTCGGCACCGTAATATCAGGAGCATCACGCCAAGTGTGAGTCCGGCAATCAAGGACACGAACGGCCGAGGAGGGTCTGTCCTTGTTGGTTCCGCCCATTTGGTAGATCTCGAATCCCACGGCTAAAATGGTTGGCTTTGATGGAAAACCAGAGGAAGAGGGTGTTCTGATTGGCGATAAGCTTAACTCATCCTTGATCCAGCCGTCGGTAACTAGGGTTCGATCAAGTGCGAACCAGCGATCAGGGAGTGATGGAAATTCTTGGCATAGATAGAGGCAAGGCTCTGTGTTTTTTAACATAGAGCGAACAGTGTAGAGCTCTGGAGAAGAGAGGAGAGATCGGATGGTCTTGGAGACTAAGGAGAGTGAACGGTAGTGAGATTTGGAGGTTCGAGCTAAACAGCTCAAAAAGATTTCATCTGGAAGCAATGAGAAGGACGGAAAAGGGACACTTGTTGTAATAATCTTCTTCTTCTTCTTCTTCTTCCTTTTCTGCGGCTGAGGCGGCTGCTCTACCACGGTGGTCACTAGGGTTCTTCGTTTAGGTCTAGCAGCCATGACTTGTGTTAGTGGTTTACTGTGGAGACCTGACCAAATTTTGAACCATTCAACCTCTTTATAGACAAGAGAGATTGAACCAGCCACTTAACCGGATATCTCTAATTTCAATCTGATTCCACAAACCGGAAACCATTAAATTAAACCGAGGCCCTCTAGATCACTAAGAGTCTTTATACATCTTGACTCTAGACTTAGCTAAAGTTGACCAGAAATAAATCACTCATTACAAAGTAGTAGCAGTGGCGAATCTAGAATTTTTTTTAACTAAGGTCAATATATATATATATTATGAATATTGAAAAAATTTAATTATATATATATATATATTTTTTTTATAAAAGTATTCTACAACTTTTAATACTCTAAAATCTTTTTATGACAATCACTGTAATAATCTCGAGCACATTTTTTCGATAAAACAAACTAAACAATCTTCAAAAGTCTATATCCAATCGGTTGATCGGTAATTGGCTAACTGTATGAATTCGCTCGTAAGGTCTAAATAAAACTCTTGATTATGAAACATTTAATTATGCAAAATAATTCAATTTATATTTCGAAATTCATAATAATTCCCAGTTACACATTCTAATAATTATATAAAAAAAACCATTGAGAAAACAAAACATAATCTAGACTAACTTGGATTTACTTGAACGTAAGAGGCAGTTGAAGATTTACGAAAAAATCTCAATCATATAACAGGGTTAGAGTTTTGTTTTTGTTGTCAAAGTAATAGGGTTAGATTATTAGTTAAAGAAAAATGATTAAAAGGTAGGCTCAGCTTGTTTCTCATTTTAAAACAAAGAAAAGAATTAGAGCTCTCTAAGACCCTCCACATCAGCAAAATGCTGAATTTTCTTAGCCAATGAAACTGCCAAGTCATCCCTTACAATTACTGAAAATATTATTATTGTCGACGCTTCTTCGTATCCCTTCACCTTTGACAATGATCCATATTCTTCACTAAATGCAAATCTTCAATCGATTCTACTCCTCAAGAAGAGAAAAAATCGTTTTTGTGCTCATCCCTTTTGTTTCTTTTAGGTCTTAAGTTCTTCTTCAAAAACCTCCAAAGGTAGCACAATCGTTTAAATCTCTATACCAACTTCTCCCTCTTCTCCGTTTCAATCGCTCTTCTTGGTCGCCTCAATTCCGTTCTCATTTGGCTTTTGCAGCCTCCACAAAAGATGATTTCGGAAAAATTGAGACCTTTTGCATACCCGACGATGATCAAGTATGTTTCCAATGTTCTATTTCATTCATCTTTAATTTTACGGGCTATGATTTTGCGGCTATCGTATATATTAGTGATTTCCATTTGGTTTATGATAGGATAGTGAGATAAATCTGGGAATCTGGAGAACGATCAGTGATGATTGGGAGTTCAAAGAGAATGAGATCATATATGCCCAGAATAAGTTACGGCCTACACTGGCAAAGCTGGTTGTTCTTGAAGGAAAGATGGCTATAATGTAAACTTTGCTAACTGGTTATGTGCAAATAGATACGAGGAAGCTTACACTATTGTCTCTCACAGTAGTTAACTTTTTCTTCTAGAGAGGCACTAGATTTTTTAATTTTGTTCTACAAGAATCTTGGAGATGTGTATTGATTTTATGATTGCAATTTTTTTTTCTTAGTATGATAATCCAGACTGCCAACAAGTGGCTCGAAAGACTGTTCCTAAACACGAAGGTTTCTCTTTCCAAGGTTTGCGCAGTATATTCACCCATGAATAGACTCTTGAGCTATCATTTTTCTCTACTTTATGTTTCCGTAAGCTTGGATTAAATATTTTATACTTTACTTTGAAGGAAGAAGAGAACATGGTATCAGAAAAAGCATTAGCCGGAAGGAAGGAGATGGAACACATAGAGGATATGGTATGATGAATCTTCGTCCTACAATTTACTCTGTTTCATATTTGTGCTGTTTTAAATGTTATATTCTCACATGTATCTTGGCCTTTTGGCTTTTAGATTAGAGACCATGAAAAGAAGCAAAGAAGTATAAACGCACGCATCAATGATCTGAAGTAACATCAAACAAATAAGGTGCTTATCCAATTACGTGGATCTATTAGCAGACTCTATATGTTATTACTATTCTTCTCGAGGATGACAATTAGTTAGATAAATTCATGCTTCTCTTACTAGGTTACTGCATTTGGAGGGGACATAGTCATTAGTCTTTTGCGAGCGATTAAGAAAAATCATCGCATATTTAAAATACGCCCTATTGGTCCGATTGGTGCTCATGAGGTAAGTTTCTATTGTTCCTTCTGCACATCTGTGCACAATGAAATTGAGTTAGCTCACATGTGTCCTTATAGGACCATTCATGCTTTATTGTCCTTATTGTGGTGTTCTGCAGACATTGGTCAATGGTAATAAATGGGCTTCTGCAGTTGAACAAGCTCTTGGCAACCTCCTGAATGCCTTTATTGTGACTGATCATGAAGATTTACTTACTCTGCGAGGCTGTGGAAAGGAAGCAAATTATAACAATCTGAAGATAATCATCTATTGACTTTTCAAGACCAAGGTTCAAATCTCAAAATACTTTCCAATATTATGTTTATGTTATGCTTTGATAAATGTGGCTTTAATTATATTGCAAACGCCATGGTAATTGTTTATGCAGGTTAAATATACCCATGCACACGATTCCTAAAATAGAACATCCAACTATTCTCTCTGTCTTGCACTCTGAAAATCCTACTGTTCTTAATGTCTTGGTGGATGTCGTAATCTTACTTTCAGATTTACTTTGTATTTACTAACTTCTTATCCTCCAACCCCTGTGTGGTGAAATTTATTTTTAGCTTTGGTTTATGGATATTTCTAGAGTGGTGTGGAGAGGGAAGTGCTTGTAGAGAATTATGATTTTACCCATATTGCAGCCTCCTGAGATCGTTTTAAAACCAACAACCGCGCCAAGAACATTTTCAAACGGGTCAATGTGTAAATCTTTTCCCACTAATGTCTCAGGTTTCATCAATTACTTATAGCACCATTGCTTAGAAGCGGGGCTAAAAGTCACCAGGTCAAAAGATATACTGAACAAGAAGCATACTTGGATGTCAATATGTAAGATATACTTAAAATATCAGATTATGAGGAGTATTGGTGAAAAAGTATCCTCTTTCATATTTTCTACAAAGTTTAAAGTTCTCCTACAGATTTGTATAAAGGTATTAACATTAATGACCATGAGTAGTGGAGAACTTAGAGAAGACTGTGGAAGTGGTTGTACATGGGCGAGATTTGAGAAGCATGAGAATTAGTATGGTGTTGTAGTGTACCCGTTTTCAGAAGCAAACAAAGTGACTAACTGATGATCCAGTATGAAATTTCTTTTATAGATTATTTCAGAACAGATCATACGTCCATATTCAATCCAATTTCTGGTGATCGTTGATTGTATCAAATGAGGGATTGTCACATGTTTTGAAAGTACGCAAGTATAAAGAGAAATATGGAAATAGATGTGAAACAAAGGGTGATGGGAAAGAGAAATATGAAATAGAGATTGTCACACAGTTGTAGAAAATACTGCGATTATTAATAGTGAAGACTACATTTCATCAATCTGAAAGTTTCAAAGGAGATGCTCATCAGAGGAAGACTGCAAAACTCTAATGAGCTTACTAGAGAATGAAATAAAAAGAGGATATATAGAAGATATTTTGCCAATGGCTAATTAAAATCGTAGACATGGGTGACAAAAACATCATCACAAACATAACAGATTACAAACTAATATTTTACTCCACATTTGAAACGTAAGAATCGTTCAAAAATTCCTTTATCAAAGGTAAAAGAAATTAATTGTTAGAAACGGATAACTAGCCAGAAGAAGAGATGTGTTTACACAAGAAATTTACGTTTTGGTATAATCAAATTATGATTATAAATCAAAGAGCTAACAAATAAAAACCCAATACCAAATATTAATTAATTTATTTTGGTTTTTTTTTCTAACCAACCAATACCAAATATTCCCTAGCATAATAATTTTTTTAATGGTTCCAATTAAATTCTAACGCAAACTTAAGTACTACAAATAACAAGTTTCAAAAGAGAACACAAATTAAACATTTATAAAAACATCCGGAAGCAAAGAAAAAATTAAAACTTATAAATTCATTTTCAAATCATGACGAACTTAAATATAACACTCAACAAATATACAAATATTAATGTTTCCCTTACCAAAAAACAACAAATTATTTTTGGTCCCATAAGAAAACAACAAAAACTACAAATAAAAGTTAAACAGTTCATTACAGAATCCGCCCGTAGGGCGGCGGAGAAGGCCCTAGTTGAATTTATTAAAATGGGCCTTGTTTGGTTTTTAATAAACTAGGATGAGTTTTGAAATAATTTTTGTTTATGGTTCAGAACATAAATCAAACTATAAAAGTCAATTTAACCAAGTTCAAACCATAAATTAAACCAAGTCTAACCAATTCACTTAATGTAATAATAGAAGAAAAAGAAAAAAAGGGTGGTTCAGCTGACCTAGTGTTCACACACGTAGCTTCGCCACTGAGTAATAGTACGTAGTGAATGTTAAAAAGTATTTATATATTATATATAAATATTTAGTTTAATTTTACGCTTCCAAAACGTACATCCTTTCTAATTTTTTCAAAAAAATCGTTTCCGCGTTTCCGAACGTTTCGTTTCCACGTACCCGTTTCCGATTCCATGCAAGATAGGTACTAATAGCAAGAAGACGACAAATTTTCAGAAAATGAAGACTCACCGTCGAACATGTCACACATAACCAGGGGCGGAGGCACATTGGTGGAGGAGGGGGCAGCTGCCCCCCATGAAATAAATATGATTAGTGTTATTAGCAAAGGTAAAATAATCATGCCCCCATTTGTAGTAATTCTTTTGCCCCCATTGATTTTATTTACTTCTCAATTACTTTTTTTTTTTTCCAGATAACTTGAACTTTGTGCTTAGCTAAGTGGATCTACTATTTTCAAAGTTTATGTTTGCTTACTAAAATTGTGCAATAACATATATATTAGTTAATTAGATTTAGGGAAAGAAAGAAATTCAGAATTAAATATATGGTATTATGATATGTCAAATATCTAATTGTATTAGGATATGTCAAATATCTTAAATGTATTAAAAATCTTTTTCTCTTATTTGCCTATAAAGTTTACATAAATAAATAATTTAAATACAAATGATTTTTATTGAATTTATATTATCGTATGATTTAGTTTTTTTTACTATTGTATTAACTACAATTTTATTTGTCATAAGTTGTATTCCTTTTAAATCATCACAAAATTGATACTAAATTTTATTTCATAAACTTGGATCAAATATTTTTGAAACGAACACATTTTTAATAAGATCCATATAATATAAAATCATCAAAAAAAAATAGCTACAAAAATTTTTAAGAGATATTTTTGTATATATTATTAAGTTAAACATTTTGCCCCCTACGAAATTTGTTTCTAGATCCGCCACTGCACATAACGCAACATTCATCGTAACAACGGTTTTAAATTCATTGTCTTAATGATATGGCCCTTTTGTTGAAAATAGTACCAAACGATTTGTAAGGGAAAGAGGATTCAATTTAAATTCCCCAATTCTTCAAAGAACGGTATTTGTGACTTTTGAGAATTGCCCCGATATAATTTTTTTTTAGCCAAGTCGATTTATAATAGATTGAGGTCGTACAAAACTTGTCTTTATATTTTGAAAATTTGGTCAACAGTATTTACGTCTCCACCATGTCTTTCTTTAAAGAAACCCTAGTAACTACCGTGGTAGAGAAGCCACCGCCGCAAGAAGAGAAGAATCCTACAACTTCTTCTCGAGTGTCGTTTTCATCGCTTCCAGAAGAATTACTTTTGAACAGTTTATCTCGCACCTCAAAATCTCAATACTGTGTCCTCTACGTATTCTCCAAGAGCATCCGCTCTCTTGTCTATTCTCCAGAGTTCTACACTCATCGAGCCATGGTCGGAAACACAGAGCCTTGCCTCTACCTATACGAAGAACTTCCATTACCTTCTTCATCTGCTCCTCCAATAAGGTCGGCCAAAGTAGCTGTTGGTTTCGAAATCTATGAAATAGGCGGTACGATCAACAACCAACCTTCCTCGGCTGTTCGTGTGCTGGATTGTCGGACTCACACGTGGCGTGATGCTCGGTTCCAAGGAAACGAGCCCACACTGTTTATTTCAAAGACGGCAAGATTTATGTGTATGCAGTGCCGGCTTAGAGGGGAGGTCAAGTGGTATACTACCCCTGGCCCCCACTTCCTCACCTCATATTTAGGAGCCCACTTTTTTTAATTTTTTTAAAAAAATATATATAAATTAACAAAATTTTAAATAAAAAGGCCTATAATCTTTCGTTTTTTTACGAAAATATGTATTAAAAGAAATTTAAAAAAAAAAACTAAATTTAAGGGGCAAAAAAAAAAAAATTTGCTCTAAAGCCCACAAAAACTTTGAGTCTGTCCTGTGTGTATGGAGGAATATATGTGAAAGAGGATTACTGGAGTGGTGACCCAGGTGAGGTTTTCGACCTAGAGACTCAGGTTTGGTCGCCTTTACCTAAGTCCCTTAGGCGTTGGGACATGACTAGGCGTGGACCTTGGTGCGTTATAGAAAATTTATTTGTTTGTCTTCAAGGGAATGCGTTATATTGGTACGACTTTGAGCGAAGAATTTTGGTCGTGGTTCAAGGTTTGGAAGGTCTGAAGCCTGTTATTCGATACGATAATTCATTTAAGTTAGCTAACTATGGTGGAAAACTCGTAATTATGTGGCACGTGTCACAGCGACTCCAGTCTCCAGTGGAGACGCGAAAATATCAATGCAAAAACAAGAAGATTTGGTGTGCCGTGATCTGGTTGGAGAAGCGTACCGGCCCTTCTGGATTAGAGATTTTCGGGGAGATTGAACGGTTGAATGCTGTGCTTACAGTCCCTAGTTCATATATAAGATCTTGAGCTGTATCACCCTTTGATTAATTTTTTGCTTTTGTTTTTATCAGAGGATGTTGATCTCAAGATCGGGAATGTATGTTCGTATATTATGAGAGGCCGAGATGTCTGTTTAAGTGAAAGTAAACGCGATCGTAGAAATATAATACGTTCGTATTGAAGAGATACGATCGTATGTCAGAGAGGCGATCGTATAACAGAGAAGATGGTCGTATGAAAAGATAACGGTCGTACAGAGGACGCAAAGCGGTCGTATTTCTCTGTTCTAAGTATTATGTCATGAGTTGTCACATCAAGTAATGTGACAACTATTTATAGTTACAATGATCTAAGGTTTAATGTAACTATAGTTACATAAAGTAACTAAGTGAGAAAAGCACTATGGTTATATTTAATAAATATTGGGCCTTCAGCTTCTGATGGGCTTTGACATAAGAAGTAGATTTGGGCCTCCAAATCTATGCCCAACAGTAGGCCCCCTCCCAAAGCCTGAAAATTAAGTGGGCCGAATTTTGCAGGTCGGGCTGAGCTTGGCCCATGACGTTTGAGAAGCCCATCTTGGATGTCGACCTCTGAGTGGTCGCTTGCTGAGGTGCCTAGGGTTTTGAGCCGAGCGCTTTTTCGACTTCGTGCTCCTACAAAAACGAGATCTCCTCCTCCATTTTTCCCATTTTTCTCTCTGAAGCTTCCTTCTGAAGGTACTCTCTCTCAACCCCGTTCGTATTTCTCTTAGCTTTAACTGTGCTTTTAGTCGATCGTATTTTCTTTGTTCGTTCCGTACTTTTTAGTCGATCGTATTTTCGTTTGTTTATACGATCGTATACTTTCTTCGCCTAATCTCCGATCAACACAAAATGAAGTCTCCGGTCATAGTTTCTTCGAATTCAGACTCCGGTTCTAGCTCTGAAGATTTGGAAGTCTCGCTCGCGATCGATCAATCTCACCAGATGCGGTTGTCAGATAAAGGGGGCGCATCATCTTCTAGGCCGGTTCATGCGGACCAAGTAAGGGACAACCGGTGTGCGGCCATTGAAAGTGCTGATGGTCTGGATGCCGAACGCTGGAACATCATTCGCAACCTATCGAACGAAGAGAGCGAAGATCAGGAGCTTGAAGAGCAAGCTTTGCCTGAATTTGTCGAAGAGGTAGTTGGTGGTGAAGAAGCCGTCGATCATGTGTTACCGGCACGTATACCTCGAGCCCCGGGGCTGTCTCGCGATCTCTTCCCCGGAAGTAGTGATGACATCGCGTCCTCCAGCTCCTACGAAACCATCGAGAGGATTCGGGGAGATGATGACTGGTCGGGTGTTGATATTAGAATCCCTCGCCCTCATGAGCGTCCCTGGTCTCCTCCTGAAGGTTTCCTGTGCCTGTACGAGTGCTACTTCAAACACGGAGGGATGTGGTTTCCGATTCCTAAGCTTGCGCTCGAATATTGTGAGGCTCGACGCGTTGCGCCTTCTCAACTTACTTGCGCTTCATATCGCAACATCTGCGCGATCCTGACTATGGCCGCTGAATTGGGAAGGTCGGTGAATCTAGCTCAGCTTGAAGAGATGGTAGGGATCGCGAAATCCGGGGATTGCGGTCGTTTTTACGCCTCAATGAGGTCGGGATGTATGATTTTGACCGGGGTTAGCAGTAGAATCGAGCGTTGGAAGAACAACTATTTCTTCGTGAGGATCAATAAATACGCGATCGGGGATTTCGCCGGTGTAATTCATGCCGGATGGAGTTCTAGGATTGGTATGCTTTACTTCTTTATATCTGACCTCCAGTCTTAGCTGATAGTTAATCTATCTTTTGTTTTGTAGGTAGAAAACTCCAAGTGCTCGAACCGGTTCCTAAAGGCGCGCTCTCCCTGATTGATGAGCTGAAGAAGTTAGGTCAACAGAAGTGGGGGGATTTTATCGAACAAAGGATCAGACGTTGTCGGCGCCGTGTTACGACAGGTCGGTTTTTTTTTTTTTTTTTTTTTTTTTTTTTTTTTGGCGATCTTAGATTCCTGATTAGTCAGTATGTTCTTCTTTTTAGGGGATTTTACCATTCCTCTTGCAAAGGTCGGGCCGTACACTCATCGGCCTTTGAAGGATAGGAAGAAACGGTCGTCTGAAAAGCAACGATCGGAAGCAGGAAGCATGGGGCTTGAGGACTTGGACGTCGTTGTTTACAATGTTGGGTCGGGGTCGGCCAAAACTGTTGCGTCCTCGGATGCGAGGAGGAAAGACAAAAGGGTCGTGATCGACGATTCTTTGAAGAAAGTTGGTGCTGCCGCCCAGATGAGGCCCGTTGAGGGTTTGAAAGCGATCGGTGGGTTGGAAGCGAGGCGGTCGGAGAAAAGGAAAGATCGTGAGGACGATCGGAGGCGTTCCGAGTCTGCTTCGAAAAAGAGCAGAAGAGAGAAGGGTAAGGACAAAGGCTTGGTCGTTTCTGAAACTGCGAACGTCGAGCGTCCTAATCTCGAAGAGCGAGATGCTGAGGAGTTGGTCGGTGACCAAACGGCGGTCGGTGCGACCCTATCGTTTGGGGATGATTACGACTTCAACCTCCGGTTCGCTGGTCGGGGCCGCCATATCCTTGAGGACCCTGTAGCATGTGGGGAATACGTGCGCTGTATTCAGGGTCATCCCAGGGGGCCTGTTCCCGAGCCCGATGAATTGGTCGAGCGTGATGAGTTTTTGGCCTTTTCCGTCGACCTTACTAGGGTAAGTGTTGTGTTTAGATTGATTTTTGACGATTTTTTTTGTGGCTCAAGTATTAACGGTCGTATGTTGGAGTTTAGATGGTGAGCAACGTCAATTTCATGAGGACCAGATATGAGGGGATGTTGCAGAAGAATCATGAGCTCATCGTGGAGAACAGGGCCATTAAGTCAAGGATGAAAAATATGACCATTGCTACCGAAGAGAAGGTTGATCGTATTTTGGCGTTGGAGCAAGAGAATGAGAAGCTGAAGGTGGAGGCGGCAAAGTGGGAGGACGAGGTCCAGAGCATGATGGGGGAAAACAGTCCATCTACCAACTAGCCAAGTCGCAGATGAAACGCCTGAGGGTCTCGCGTAGCAACACTGCCACAAACTTCGGGGAGTATGCGATCGAGAAGGTCGGTACCGAGCTTCGGGAGAAGGTCGAAGCTAAATTTGAGAAGATACGTCGCCATATTGCTGATTCCAAAAAGATGAATCAAATATCATCGACGGTTGGTCAGATCAAAGCCTTCCTCTCGTTCTATGAGGAGCAAGGATCGGCTCCCGAAGGCGCGGTGGAGAGGTTGCAGGAAGACCTGGAGAAGTACCTGAAGATGGCTGCTGCTCACGATGTTGAGAAGATATCCGAAGAGGACCTTACTTTTCCCGACCGAGCCAGCTGGATCCCAGGCGAAGAGCTCGTTTTCCCTATTGACACCCCGAACAGGATTGGTCAGTATGGTTTTGGTGAAGAATGGGATTCTTCGGGTGAAGAAGAGGTTCGAGGTGGTGATGAAGTCGATCCGCGGTCTTCTCGAGTCACAGTTAGAGTCGGTGGCTCTGATCCGCCCGAATCTTCGCGCGGTCGTGGAGGGAGGAATGGTTCCGGATCTTCCCATGTGTCTGAGACCGACGAGGACGAAGGTTCCTTGGGAGTCGATGATCATGCGGAAAACGTCGAGCATCCTCCGGAGGTTGCTGGAGCTGCGACCAAGGCTGCTGAGGGCCCTTCTATGGCTGCTGATCCTGCTGGAGGGCCGGTCGTGACTTCTGAGGTTCCTGGAATTGATGATGTCAACTTCTAATTTGTGCAACTGTTTCTGGTCGGGCTGATGTAGCCGAAAGTTTATGTACTCTCTTTTTTTTTGTGGTTGCTCATGATGAGCGTGTATGTACTGTTCCCCGATCCCTGATGGTTGGGTTTTTCTTAATTAATGAAATAGTATTTTCTCGCTAAGTGTTCTGAATTTTCATCCAGTTTTCGCTTTGCGTAGCCCTGGTCGGTTCGCGCGATGGACGACCAGGCTAATTTGTCTGCTGGTCGGGACCAGGCTTAAGACGGAATCCGTCTCGTGGCTAAGTGTTCTGAATTTTCATCCAGTTTTCGCTTTGCGTAGCCCTGGTCGGTTCGCGCGATGGACGACCAGGCTAATTTGTCTGCTGGTCGGGACCAGGCTTAAGACGGAATCCGTCTCGTGGCTAAGTGTGCGACTCGTGGTCGGCTTACTGCACTTAGACGTTCTTTAGATTCATTGCAGGTCGGGGCCTGGCTAACAAGTTTTCACCGGTCAGGGTTCAAGGTCCCCAGACTACGGTCGTAGGTTTTCCTACTGCGTTGAAGCGAACGCGTATTTGTTTGTCAGATGCCTGGCCAGGGCATCGAACGTAGGGAACGAGGCTTCTTAAATACCCAAGTGAGGGGAAATGCCGATCGTCGTTTTTTTTTTTTTTTTTTTTTTTTTGGTGGGAGCTGGACCTCAAGTGAGGCTGCCTACGTACCCTGATGAGGGATCAAGCCGATCGTAGTTCGTGATTGAGACGGTCGTAGTCTGGGGTAAGACTACGATCTTTTTTTTTTTTTTTTTTTTTGTGGGAGTTGAACCTCAAGTGAGGCTGCCTACGTACCCTGATGAGGGATCAAGCCGATCGTAGTTCGTGATTGAGACGGTCGTAGTCTGGGGTAAGACTACGATTTTTTTTTTTTTTTTTTTTTTTTTTTTTTTTTTTTGGGAGCTGGACCTCAAGTGAGGCTGCCTACGTACCCAGATGAGGGATCAAGCCGATCGTAGTTCGTGATTGAGACGGTCGTAGTCTGGAGTTATCATAGATGAGCGACGATCGTATGACTTAGCAGACTCGTGGTCGGGGTTATACTTCGTTGATTGGAAGTGGATTGTAATAGTATCGTTTTAAGGACATCGCGTTCCAAGACCGCGGAATCATTGTTCCATCCATGGTCATTAGTTCGTATACGCCGGGGCGAACGACTTTAGAAACCTGGTATGGTCCTTCCCAGTGGGCGCCTAGTTTCCCTGCCTTGTACTCAGCTGTGTTTTCGTACACCTTCCTGAGGACGAGGTCGCCGACGGTGAAACTTCTGCTACGAACGCGCTTGTTGTAGTATCGTGCGGCTATCTGCTGGTAATTTGGTATGCGGATGAGAGCCTGACCGCGCTCTTCTTCGATGTGGTCCAAATTGTCTACGAGCATTCTGTCGTTGAGGACGGGGTCTGTTGTCATCATCTCTCGTCGTAGGCTGTTGACGCTGACTTCGGCTGGAGCCATTGCTTCGATTCCGTAGGCCAAGGAGAAGGGAGTGCGCTTGGTTGATTGGCGTGGTGTTGTTCGGAGCGACCATAGTACGCCATCTAGCTCGTCGGCCCAGGTTCCTTTCTTTTCATCGAGACGCTTTTTTAGTTCGGAGATGATAGCCTTGTTCGTCGCCTCTGCCTGTCCGTTTCCTTGTGGGAAACGTGGTGTCGACTTGTTAAGACGGATTTTCCACTTTGCGCAAAAATCTTCGAAGGTCTTGGAAATAAATTGCGACCCGTTGTCAGCGATAATTTCATAAGGCAATCCATGGCGACAGATGACGAATTTCCAGACGAAGTCTTGGACGTCGTCGGCCTTAATTTTGGCGAAGGATTCCGCTTCGACCCACTTCGTGAAGTAGTCGGTGACTACGATCACGAAGCGCTTTTGTTTGGACCTTGGGAGTGGACCGAAGATGTCCATCGCCCATCTCATGAACGGGTAGGCGGATGTTGCGGTCGTCAGAGGCTCAGTCGGGGAGTTGATCATTGGACCATGACGCTGGCACTTTTCGCAACGACGGGAGTAGTCTGCGCAGTCGGTGAGCATGGTCGGCCAATAGAAACCGAGCTTCTTGACTTTCATTGCGAGGGTTCGCCCACCAGAGTGGTTGCCACCTTCGCCTTCATGACTTTCTGTCATAATGGCGTTGATCGTATCGCCATTGACACACTGAAGTAGAACTCCCGCTGCACTCCATTTGTATAGCTTTCCTCCCATTACTATGTAATGCGCACTCTTTGATTTGAGCCGACGTGCTGCCCACTTGTCCTCTGGGACCTTTCCATCCTTGATATAGTTGGAAATTTCGTCCCGCCAATCTATCTGGTCGGCCTGATCGGGATGCTCGGTGCTATCGGTACGGTTGTTTTGGATGACCTGGTCGACTTGGTCGATTCGATCGAGATCGTCCTCTATGCCGCCACCCTCGCTATCGTTCATGATGATGCTTCATCCGGCTGGCGCCGCACGGTAAATCGATACTCGGGTCGGGAATGGTTTCGACTGGTATGATCCGTTTTAGGTCGGAGTCCGAACTTGTTGCTAATGAGGCTAGGGCGTCAGCGGCGAAGTTTTCTGATCGAGGGATGTTAGTGATAACGAAACTGTCGAAATTGGAGAGGATTAAAGCTTCGGTGAGTTTCAAGTAAGCGTTCATGTGCTCGTCTCGCGCGTCGTAATCGTGATTCAATTGATTAGTGACGAGCTGGGAGTCGCTGTACGCGTGTACTCGTTTAACCCCGACCTCTTTGGCCAGGCGAAGCCCGGCGATGAGGGCTTCCCACTCTGCCTCGTTGTTGGTGGCCTTGAACTCGAGTCGGAAGCACTGTTCGAGTATTTCATTGGTCGGGGAAATCAATCGTATCCCTGCTCCGCATCCGTGTCGGGATGAGGACCCATCGATGTACAGGCTCCAGTCTTGGCTGGTCGGTGTGATTGGAATGGCTTCCGGGGGGAGCTCGATCAAGAAATCTGCCAAGGCTTGCGACTTGGTACTCGTGCGGTTACGATACTCGATGTCGTATTCGCTGAGCTCGACCGCCCATTTTGCCATGCGGCCTGACTGACTAGGACTGTGGGGGATTGTTCGCAGCGGCTGGGCGGACATTACTGCGATCGTATGCGATTGGAAGTAGGGACGGAGTTTTCGAGCGGCGACAACGATGGCTAAAGCCAATTTTTCTAAGGTCGGATACCGACTCTCTGCTCCATCGAGCGACTTGCTGACGTAGAAAATTGGTTTCTGGTCTCCCCGATCCTCTCGAACTAATACACCGCTTACTGCCGCGTTCGTTACGGAGACGTAGAGATATAATGTTTCGCCGTGCTCGGGTTTCGACAGAACCGGAGGCGTTGTTAAATACGCCTTCAACTCATTGAAAGCTGCTTCGCACTTGTCATCCCAAACGAATGCTTTGTTCCCGCGGAGGAGCTGATAGAAAGGGAGGCTACGATCGGTGGATCGAGATATGAAGCGGTTGAGCGCCGCTATTCTGCCGGTCAGCCGTTGTACCTCTCTTTTATTTTTCGGAGACGGTAGATCGACGATTGCGGTGATCTGCTTTGGATTTGCTTATATTCCCCTTTGTGTAACAATGTAACCAAGGAACTCGCCTGAGGTTACCCCGAACGTGCACTTGGTCGGGTTAAGCTTCATCCCGTACTCGTTGAGAATTTTGAAGCAGTCTCGAAGGTGTCCGACATGGTCGGTGGCGTTTTGAGACTTTACCAGCATATCGTCTATGTATACTTCCATCGTATCTCCCAGTTGGTCGGCAAACATCCTGTTCACCAGTCTCTGGTAGGTTGCTCCGGCGTTTTTCAATCCGAAAGGCATGACTCGATAGCAGAATGTTCCTCGGTCGGTTATGAAAGACGTTTTCTCGCGATCGTCGGGGTGCATTGCGATCTGGTTGTATCCGGAAAAAGCATCCATGAATGATAATAACTCATTCCCGGTCGTAGCTTCTACCACGCGATCGATGTGGGGTAAGGGAAAGCTATCTTTTGGACACGCTTTGTTCAGATCTGTAAAATCGATGCAGACGCGCCATTTGCCGTTCTTCTTTTTAACTACGACCGGATTGGCCAGCCATTCGGGGTATTGAACTTCTGTAATCGATCCGGCTTCGAGCAGCTTGGTGACTTCCTCATTGACAGCGCGGGCTCTCTCGTAACCGAGCTTTCTCCGTTTCTGCTTTATAGGTTTGTAGGTGGGATCAACGTGAAGCTCATGGCTCGTGATGGCCGGGTTGATGCCCTTCATATCTTCTATCGACCATGCGAACGTTGCGACATTCTCGTTCAGAAATTCGGTCAAGTCTGTCTTGATTGATTCGGAAAGCTCGGTGCCGATATTAACGCATCGCTCGGGGTGCTGCGGATCGATGTTCACCGGGGTTGCAAGTTCTTGCCTTGGCTCGGTTGCGTTCGGCTCTTCCGGATTACTTATGTGTAGGTTGAACTTCTGCAGTTTTTGCCCGGTGATGAAACAGGTTCTGGCTGCCTTCTGATCTCCTCTTATAGTGTGAACCCCGGTCGGGGTCGGGAATTTGACACATTGATGGTAGGTGGAGGCGATTGCTCTGAGAGAGAATAACCAAGGGGTTCCCATGATAATGTTGTACACCGCCGGTTTATCTACGACCAGGAACTTGACATCCCTGATCAAGCCTCCAGCGTATACCCTTAGCTTGATCGTTCCTACGGTCATCGTGGTGATTCCTTCGAAACCGACCAAGGGCCTAACGCTTGGTTTAATCTTGCCGTCCGGTATGTCCATTCGTTTGAGTGTATCCTTAAAAATGACATCCACCGCGCTCCCGGTGTCGATCAAGACACGTGTGACATCGCAGTCCTCGACTTTAAGCTCAATGACTAAGGGGTCGTTGTGAGGCATCGCAAGATCCTTAGTATCAGCTTCAGAAAAAATGATCGGCATGTCAACTTCTGCCCGACCGTAACAATCTTGGTCGGCCTGGTTCATCTTCTCGTACTTCTTGAGAGATTGTACAGAGGCGTGAACTGGCTGGAGGCCGCCCATAATGACGAGTACCCTTCTTTTCGAGGTCGGTGGTCCGTCTCGCGGACCTTCTTTTGGTGGTAACGGTTGGGCGGGGTTGTTGTTCTTCCGCTGTTCGCCTTGCCCAGAACTCTCCCCTCCTTTCCGTTTTTCTCCGCGTTCGGGTGGGCTGTCCATTTTTATTTCTCCGCGTTGATAGCTGGTGAGCAGGGCATCCTTGAGACCACGACATTGTGTAGTAGAGTGACCGAACACTTGATGGTAATCGCAATAGAGTTTAGTGTCTTTCGAGTCCTGCCCCCGAATCCACTTATTCGACTGTCTCTGAGGTGGCTGGTCCGTTCCGACCTGGTGCACTAAGAGTTTTTTGCTCTTGTATTCCTGGTCGTAGTGTTGTCGGGGCTCTTGGTATTCGCCGTCGCCCTTTGGTTTTGCCTTCTGTGCTGGAGGCTTCGCAGGAGAGTGTTTCTGCGTGTTAATGGTCTTGTCTTCTTCAAGACGGATGTATCGCGTAGACCGATGCATTGCGTCTTCTAGGCTGGTCGGCGGGGTGAGGACGAGATTTTCCCTAAACTTTGATTCGTACCACAATCCTTGCTTCAGTGCTGAGATCGCGGAGTTGTCGCTGACCATGACCCTCGAGAGTACCGCTTTGAATCTGTCCATGTATCCTCGCAGTGTTTCGTCCTCCTTCTGGACTAGGGACCAGAGGTTGGCGTCGGAGATGCCCTCTTCGAGGTACATGGAGTAATGCTTGAGAAAGGCTTCGGACAGTTGTGGGAAGTTGTCGATCGATCGTGGACGGAGACGGGCGAACCATTCTAGGGCAGGTCCCGAGAGATGCTCGACGAAGTGTTGGCAGCAACCAGCGTCTTTTTCCTCTGGGGGATAATGGGTACGTCCCATCGCCAGGTTGAACTTCCTTAAGTGTTGCATCGGGTCGGTGTCTCCGGTGTAATGCGAAATGCGGAGTTTACTGGAGTCTCTAACCGGGGTTGCCATGATGCGGTCGGTGAAGGGAGTTTGCTGCGTCTCTGCCAGCACCCGTTCGATTTCCGGGGCAGAGCTGATTGCGTGGTGCACCTTCGAAGTTATTTCGGTAAGCCTTGCTCGGAGATCCTCCATTTCGAAATCTCGGTCGGTCCTTGGTTCTTGCGACCGGGCTATGGTCGGCCTTGAGCGTTGCGAGCTTAATGAGTTGGTTAGAGCGGGACCAGCTGGTCGGTTTTGGTCTGACGGTCGTCCTAACCTTTCGAAAACGTCCGAAGAGATGATCGGACGATTCTGTTCAGATGACCGGCCCAATCTTTCGTGAACGTCTGGAGACGCGGTTGGTCGGATTTGGTCAGCTGGGCGACTTAACCTTTCGAACACGTCCGAATGAACGACTGCTTGGTTCTGGTCCGATGGGCGCCCTATCCTTTCGAACACGTCGGTCGAACGGCCGAGTCTATCGAGCACATCCGTCTGTCGTCCCAACCTGTCAAAGATGGTTTGCGACGAGCTGGCTCCGAGCTGTGGGGAGTCGTTATTGGGTCGGCTAGTGCCGGCCTCAGCTCGGTCGCGGATCGTCGTTCGGGAGAGTCGTAAATCCTCGAGCCGAGAATTGGTCTGCCTTGTCAACTGTTCTTGGTCGTCCAAGCGTCTCATGATGGCGTTCATCACTCTAGATAGGTCGGCCTGCTCGTCAGCGACTCTGATTGTTCCCCGCTGGAGGTTGGAGGATTCGACGACGGTCGTTTGTTCATTGACGAGAGCTTGTTGGACGGTTGTCAAATTTGTATCTTCTTCGGTCGGTGTTACGACCTCTTGCGACGGGAGGTCGGGTTCGACGATCGGGTCCATTTTCGGTGTCTAAGACTATCTCTGAAGCCCCCTACCTGGCGCGCCAATTGTTGATCTCAAGATCGGGAATGTATGTTCGTATATTATGAGAGGCCGAGATGTCTGTTTAAGTGAAAGTAAACGCGATCGTAGAAATATAATACGTTCGTATTGAAGAGATACGATCGTATGTCAGAGAGGCGATCGTATAACAGAGAAGATGGTCGTATGAAAAGATAACGGTCGTACAGAGGACGCAAAGCGGTCGTATTTCTCTGTTCTAAGTATTATGTCATGAGTTGTCACATCAAGTAATGTGACAACTATTTATAGTTACAATGATCTAAGGTTTAATGTAACTATAGTTACATAAAGTAACTAAGTGAGAAAAGCACTATGGTTATATTTAATAAATATTGGGCCTTCAGCTTCTGATGGGCTTTGACATAAGAAGTAGATTTGGGCCTCCAAATCTATGCCCAACAGAGGAGTAACTAAAAACTGATTCTTTGATTAATGTCATATTTTCATGAACCAAAACATTCTCTCAAGTCTTGTTTTTGCTTTTATAAGCCAACCATAGGGTCACAGACTCACAGACTCACAGGTAATCAAAGTCCATGAAATCCTTATTCATTCCATAGTTATTTTGCTTGATTTGCCATTAATCATCATGTAATATTTTTTATTCAATTATCGTGGTGGGATTGAGTTAATAGTTGTATATATTCTCTTATGTTAAACAAGTTATAAGCTTGTATGAGAAACCTATTGGCTAATCAATAAAAAGGAGAATTACGAGATCTCTATAACACTCTCATGCGGGATCCTTTTGTCATGGTTTTTATTTAAGTGGGGATTCAGTAATTTCTGAACTTTTTATATTTATCGGTCCCGGATTTTTATACAAACAAGAGGGATTGTAATTGTTAAATCAGAATAATCGAAGAATCATAACCGGAGGTTGAATCCCTGCACTGCACAATTAATGTCTAGCAAAAACGAGGACTCGAGGAGATATCGTATCTAATACAATTACTTGATGCTCACGCTAATTAATTTAACGTTTGAGATGCTCTGATTAGTGGCTCACATCTCATACTATTGTAGTCTGATTTTTCTCTTTAAGAAATTCCAGTAAATAGTCTCACAGAAGAGACAACAAAACTCTTTTATTATACATAAGGGAGTTACAATCTGGATATTATTAACTTACAAGAATATTTATTTTGTATCAATTGTAATATATCTAGTATGGGTCAATTTGACGCCAAAAACTATCAGATAACTTATCTCTTATTTAGTATAGTAGTAAATATATTTTGGTTATTGATCGGAGTATCTATTCATCTACATTACATGTACACATATGCTGCATAGGTGCACCTCTAACCAAACCTGCACGAGGCTTACATGTGCAACCGTGTCTCTTACAATTTTTTGGCGTGCCAGGAGTGTTATGCATCTCTTCTACGCATTGTGCATTATGAGAATTTCCACATTTTCCAGGGAGTATTTGTTGCCTCACGCACTGCAAGGTTTCACTGGCAGCTTCCACCTCTATTATGTTATATCGACAGAAACCAAAAAAAAAAAAAAACAATTGTTAGAAATATTTACATAAAAACATGTATATTGATAACGTAAAAACTAATATTACCTTTAACATGACTTAGAACTAGGCACATGAGAACCAAATAAACCATAAACAAAACACCATATTTCATGACTCAAAAAGGTAATAAACTAATCGTCTCTTTTAGTTGCAAAAAGTTGTTGTTTGTCTTGATCTCAGATGAAATATTTTTTTTTCCTTTGCAAAGAATTTTAATAATTTATATACGGAACAAAAGGTAAAAATTGTGTGTGGCTATTATATTAGGAAAAGAATAGTAAAAGGAGTAAAGGTGGAGCCAAAGTCAACGAGATCGATCTTTCAATTTTAGAAAAAAGCCTCTTTCTATTTTTCTCATATTTGGTTTTACTAAGTTTAGATATTTAGAAACATGAACTAAACATGTCAATGTGAGTACGAACAAAACAGATGATTGTTTTTATTTTTCTTTTGAAAGCAACTTTTGATTGTTTAAAGGGTTTATGGTCTTTTTTTGTTGTTAAAGAAGGGTTTATGGTCTTTAATTAGAGTATGTGATCTTATATATTCAATAGGCTGTTTTAGTGTATATATCGATTTTTTTTATCATTATAATCAAGTAAATTAGTATTATTCTAACATATAAAAATGAAGAATATAATTAATGAATGGGAAATTGGTACTAATATTATGTTTTTTTGCCATAATTAGAGATTTAACAGCACAAAAAACATAATTAAATGAAGAAATAATTACAAATAAGTCATAATATCAAACTCAAATTTCATCTTTGTCATATGCTGAAATTCAATTGTTATGTTATATCACTTACACAACATTATGACGAATATACCCTTTTCTATACGTACAATAACTTATACTGTCTGACTTGATAATGTGATGATTTGACTTTGCTTCACTTTATGTAATAAAATCTGACAATTATTTGTTTTACCATTTAGATAAAGTAGTTCAACCCATTTAATTACATCTCTCTCACTCTCTGAGTTTCCTTCTTTCTCTCTCTTTGAAACACCAAAACTCTTCACCCAAATCTCATAACACCAAAAACCGTAGGAAGATCACCGGCATAAGACGAGCCTCCGCAGATGTTACCGACATGAATTTTTTGGGCACGACAATATTCATCTAGATGCAATCCACGAGATGTCACCGGAAAAATGACGAATCCACCTTTTCACAATGATTTTTTACCGAAAGCAAGAGGCAATTAGTCATTCCCACCGCAAAATGTCAACAGATCAAGAGGCAAATCCGCCTCTCCACAAAGAATTTGTTACCGGCACGACTATTTCGGTAAGAGTTATCACCGTTTTTCGTTAGGATGTACGTACACCAACGTTGTAAAATGGTCAATATTTTCTATGTACGTTAATAGCTACCATATCTACGTACACAGTTTGAGAGGACCCCAAAGAGGTTACCATCGAGACACATAAGTGGTTGCCGACGAGAATTCGGTACAAAGAGAATCAAACCACCATCATATGTACAGTCCAACCAACGGTACACTACATGTACACCATTTAGGCGTTGTCAGCGTGTACACTGTCCGACAATTGGTACACCATCGTATAAATGTCTGGATATCGACATGTACATTATTTGACGATTGTACACCATCGTGTACACTGTCTAGCATTATCATCGTGTACACTATATGACCAACATCACACCATAATGTACATAATCTAACCACCGTCATCATGTAGACGAGGTATATTATTGCTCGTTTTAGTTGATACCACAATAAATACCAGACATAAATGGTTAACTTTTACAACTACATGTTAATGGTTATAGAGATGTACTTCACAGAAGATGCACGTACACCAACGTAACAAGATACTTGTGATGTACACACACTACAACAACTTATAACTGTACACGAACATGAGCCTGTACATCAACCCGAAACCGTACATGAGCTTGAGACTGTATACTAGCATGAGTCGGACACTGTTCGACCACCGTCATCGCGTATACTCTCCGACCACCAGTACAGTGCCATGTACGTAAAAGAAGAAGATGATGTGTACGTACATAAAATGCAAATGTGTAAGTACGTACATGAAGAGGAGAAGGTGTACGCACATGAGGAGGTGTACGTACACGTGGAGGCTCCTTAAATGGTGAAGGATCATGAGACATATGTACGTAAAGTCGTCATTCGCACGTACACAACGAGACAGTAGATGCTTGTCCACCACAAATTCCCACACACCAACCTCTGAACAATTCCAATCCCCTCCGACAACAAAAAGTGGGAACTCCATTTTCCACCTGCAGTAAATACGCAGCTGTTTTGTAATAAATGCAAACAAATATTCTCCTACAAAATCATATTTTCAGGGCAAACAGAACTTAAATGCACAGTTTTTTTAATTATTATTCACCACAAAACATATACATTTCAGATCCATTTATACCTTTAACTCCGTACCTGTTTTACAGGATAGATATCCGTACACCTAACCGTCCACATATTAACTATATTTCCGTTCGTCGTCGTCTACTCGAATTATCCGCAGTAACGGTCTTCTCAAAATTCAGTTTCACCTCTTTCACAATTATCTTCTAAATTGTTTTTCTGCAACTCTTCTAAGCTTTCTCTGTTAATTAACTCACATGTAAACATATTATGTACGTATCTGTTTTTATTTCTATACGTATTTGCCTTTCTCTGTTTCCCACAAACCCATTTAATACTTGTAGGTAAAGGTTACTTCTCACATAAATGTTTCCCTGACACATACATTTTCCCCCCTCCCATGGACTCAGACCTTCTCTCCTAGTATACACCAATATACTAGGGTCATTTTCGGGATAATGGTGTGTAAGTGCCATTTTTGATACAAAAACTGGTGTGTGACATTCGGTGACATTATAACTTCATATGTGACATTGTGTGTAATTTTCTCTTAAATGAATATCATGCATATGTTGCAAAATGACTATATTACCTATATTTATTAACACCTTTTATTTAGAAAAATTAAAAAAAAACAAAAATTAAAAAATTACTAAAACCTAAACTTTTACCTAACTAGCCGCATCCACCTCCTTCTTCTCTATTCAGATATCAAAACTCACACTCTTTATTCTTTGATTTCTTATTTTGTGTCTAAAAGCTTTCAGTCTCTTTGTTTCCATCTCTCCATATCGTTCATCTTCTATCAATTTCTTCTCGAACTCGAAACTTCTGGTGAAATCTACAGAACAAGAGGGAGTATATGGCGAAGAGAAGGTGGATTAAGTGGATAAGACAGAGAGAAAGGAGACAACGAAGATGGAACTCCATATTTAACATTTGCACTCAACTATATGTGAAAATAAATGACATTATAGTCAACTATCTGTGAAAAGGAAAGAGTGATGAACGGTTAAATAACTACATGTGATAGAATCATAGTTAACTATAACAATATAAAATAGTGAACTACAACAACCTCTCCAATGTTCAAGAGGCAGTGTGAAAATGAACGACATTATAGTGAATTACATGTGATAGAATCATAGTTAACTATAACTACAAAAAAATACAACCGAACATAGTGAACTACAATTACCTCTCCCATTTAATAGGGGCAAAATCGTCCAATATTTTTTTTCTCACAGTTACACACCTAATTCTTCCTCATATGTTGATAGATATTTAATTTTGCACCAAAAAACTGTTATAGAGCTAATTAACCCTTAATGAATTAGATTGTAGAAAAAATGAAGTAAGACCAGGAAAAAAAAATGAATGTAGAAAAAGAATGGGAAAACGGTCATTTAAATACCAAACTTTCCAGATTGCGCTATTTTAATACCGAACTTCGAAATACGCCAAAATAATACTAAACTCGAGTTGACTAAGACATTTTAGATACGAAATTAGTCAAACATAACTTCTGTTTAATTGTCGTTAACGGCGTTTACTATGGACGTTTAAGTAAAACGACGTCGTTTTATAAACAGAAAAAACCCAAATTAAATATCAAATTCCTAAATCATTTTTGTTCTTCATCTCTCTTTTTCTTCTCTTTTTCTTCTTCTTCGATATCTCTCAGTAAACATATAAATGGCTGCATTAACACTAAACATAGTCCAACTTGTTTGAACCTACCTTCACCAATAAAGGGAATCTATGCTCTCTGATTGCTACCATCTTGATGTTTCCAAAGTCTTTGCCTTTAACTTTTTCTATAAGCTTAGCTACTGGCGACATGTATCTGTACTCTAACCCAACTTGCACCACCATATATGACCTTTTCTTCACAGCCTTCAGAACCTGATTCCAGACACAGTTTTGATGAATTGATCAATCAATCACACTGAGCAAGATTTGGTTACAAAGAAAAAAAATGACCTGTTTGCAATCAGCAACAATGGTGCATAAAGGCTTCTCAACAAGAACATGATGCGATTTTGGATAACTGATAATATCCATCAGAATATGATGATGAGTCATATTCGGAGCTCTTGAGCAACTCTTGGTGCCCTAAGAAAACCTTAAACCACACAACACAATTTCACGAAAGGTGGTTTCTTGAAGAAAGATGATACGAAGAGTCTCCTCCATAGCTTTGGGGTCATTGAGGAAGAAGTGGTCTTGTCAATTTCACGGCGATTCCTATGTCTCTCCCGTTCTCATCCCCGGCGTTCATGTATTTCATTTTCCGGTACGTATCTGATAACTCAATCGAATAAGAATTTTCCATTGACCCAAAACTTGTGACTAATTTCTTGTCTGCTTTTAATATGTGGTTGTGATTATAGCCAAACTATCAGATTGTATTAGTGCAAAAGGTGGAAGCATTCGTGGTTACGATGTTTTTGTTCCTGAAAACAACAACGTATTCTACTCTAGAAGGTATCTAGCTTGAAGTATTTTGATTCTACAAGATTGAAGAATCAGTCGTGGTTTTCGTTACCGGAGAAGATAAACCCAAAAGCTATCTGATTGTGGAATTGAAGAGAGGAGTGATATCAAAGAAGAAGAAGGGAGATGAAGAACAAAAACGATTTAGGGATTTGATATTCAATTTGGGATTTTTTCCTATTTTCTTATGTTCGTAAAACGACGTCGTTTTACTTAAACGTCCACAGTAAACGCCGTTATCGACAATTAAACGGAAGTTATGTTTGACTAATTTCGTATCTAAAGTGTCTTAGTCAACTCGAGTTTGATATTATTTTGGCGCATTTCGAAGTTTGGTATTAAAATGGCGCAATCTAGAAAGTTCGGTATTTAAATGACCGTTTTCCCGAAGAAGAGTGTGACAAAAATGGTAACAAAAAATGGTTTCTACTACAAAATAAAAAAACAAAATATCAATTGGTACTTTGGTAGTATCATATAGAAAACAAATATTAATAGGTATATTTCTGTCAAATATCAAATGACTAATTTGTTGTGACTAATGACAACTATCAATTGCTTTATGTCTGGTACTGTACTAAAAACTGATGATTTGTAGTAGATTATCATTTTTGTAAAATCTTTAACCATTGATAACCATTTTTGGTTCTGATGAAGTCACAATTTAACATTCTGAGGTGGATCCACCCAAGCTATCCTGCGATTCCAACATGTTCGAATGAAGCTTTTGCCATTGACGAGATAGTAGTTTGATTCAAGTCGCTCATATATTATGTTCATCTCCTCAGCTGAGAGACCAGTAGCTCTTGTAAGAGAGGTAGGGTGACTTGCAAATACTGTCAAGCCACCAAGTTCTCTCTTCTCTTCCCATGTTTTGCGTTTAATATTAAGTTTAAACACTGGCTGGTCGCTTATGCCGAATTTATACATAACAAAGATGTCTCCTTCATGTTCTGTCATCAACGTTGGCTTAGCAAAATCTGCGGGACAGGGTTTCACTGGAAGAACATTCCAGGTTGCTCTAGACGGATCAAAAACCCCGAGGTAACCGCAGAAACTGAGCCAATAGAACATACCGTTGGAGAAGACACATTGGTTCCATTTCTGCTCGGGTAACTTGTTCTCAAAGCGATGGGTGGTCCAGACGGTTTCACCAGGCCGCCAAGTATTAATGAAAAATGAACTATGAGACTGTAGTTGGGTGAGTGAGATCACTAAACAACTACTTGAGGTAGGAGCAGCTGAGAAAGCTAAGTAATAATAGCCTGAGAACTCCGGTGAACCCTTTGGTAAGTTGATGCACTCTCGGGTAAACGGGTTAAGAAAGAATGCTGATTGGTTATTGTTTCTAACAAGCAACCAACCGTCTTTAGAGCAACAGAATTCATGGTCCTTTAACTCTGGAAATCGATGTTGATATGTTTGACACCGTAATGGGTCAAAGAGAATGTAGAGTGAACCAGTAACAGAGCTTTCTTCTAGTACTGGATAAAAAAGACAAGGAAAAGCTTGGAACTTCCTGACAGAAACAGCTGGTTCAAACCATTCCTTGCATACAAGAGAAGCATATATGTTGTCTCTTAATCCGACGTGGGACAGTATCACATAGAGAAGTTCCGTTGGAATATCTGTAATACATTTCTTCTTCGGTCCAATATCTCTTCTAGCTTTAATACTGCAACTAGCCATTACAAGAAGAAGTCGAATTCAGAGTAAATTCAGAAAACGTAAGAACACAAACGAACATAAAACCCTAAACCTAAATTTCTAATATAAGTATTCGTAGAAAAAAACTCACGATTTGAGCTTTCGTTTCACTCTAAGAGTTTCGGGTAAACATGACGTCGGAGATATCGCCGTGTATGTTCGCCGGCGAGTCCTCATGGATGGCTTTAAAGATCAGTCTTCCGAGATCTTCTAGAGTTCAAGTGTTTTGCAAGGTACTAGTTTCCTTTTATATACTTGTCTAAAAATGGGCTTTTCGGGCTTTAGATTAAAAAAGACCAGTTTCGAGATTTGAACTGTAGTGTAATCTTAATATATATAGGCAGTTCAAGTCTCCTTACCAATGATGTTAGTCGATGTGGGACATTGGAATTGATTCCCTAAATAACTCCATCGGTCCGGTTTGCGAATTTTTGTGTTGTTTCTGATTCCGGTCTAATTATTTCAGAAAACAAGGAAATCTGTTTTGATCGGATTGATAACCTAACACTGATTGAGATCGCTTTTACTTGGGAAAAAAGCTACACATTTCTCAAATTATGTGTGTTGCAATATTTCTTCTGATTAATCAAATTGGAAAAATGACAAAAACCTTTAAACATGAAACTTATTGTACACTTCAATTATCTTGCAAACCAAACACAAGAACCTAGATAGTTGAATGTAAAATCTCCAATCAAACCATCTATAATAATAACCATATATATTTGGTTGGTTGTGTGAGACTTGAGAGCTAGTTCTGATGAAGTAAAAAATCAACGTTGTGAGGTGGATCTACCCAAAATGTTCTACAAGGATGACGAAAGAAGTTTTTGTCATTGGAGAAGGAGTGGTTTGATCCAAGTTGCTCATATATTATGTTCCTCTCCTCAGAAGAAAGACCAGCTCTTGTAAGAGAGGCAGGGTAACTTGGAAACACTGTCAAGCCACCAAAATCTCTCTTCTCTTCCCATATATTGAGTTCAAGGTTTAGTTTAAACACTGGCAGGTAGTTTCTGTCAGAATCATTCATAACAAATATGTCTCCTTCATGTTCCGTTATCAACACTGGCTTGGCGAAATCAGCTGGACAGGGTTTCACTGGAAGAACATTCCAAGTTGCTCTAGATGGATCGAAAACCCCAATGTAACCGTAGGCACTACTGAGCCAATAGAACATACCATTGGAGAAGACACATTGGATCCATTCGCACTCGGATAACTGGTTCTCAAAGCTATGGGTGGTCCATACGGTTTCACCAGGCCGCCAAGTATTAATCACTACACTTGAACTGTTACATCGTTGGGTGAGTGAGATCACCAAACAACTACTTGTCGTAGGAGAGACCGAGAAAGCCAAGTAACCGCATAAATCCCAGGGTAAGGAGATGCGCTCCCGGGTAAATGGGTTAAGAAGGAATCCATATGGGAGCCAGTAGTTTCTAACAAGCAACCAACCCTTAACTCTGGAAATCTAAGTTGATATGTTTGAGACCTTAGTGGGTCAATAAAAATGTAACCAGTAGGAGAGTCTTCTTCTACTGATCCTCTTTGTCGAAAAAAAAGCCAAGGACAAGGCTGAAATTTCCTGACAGAAACAGCTGTTTCACGCCATGTCTTGCATACAAGGGAAGCACGAACGTTGTCTTTTAATCCGACGCGGAACAGTATCACGTTGAGGAGCTCTGTTGGAATAATAAGATCCCACAAACCTGTAATACACTTCCTCTTCGACCCAAGATCTCCTCTAGCTTTAATACTGCAACTAACCATTGCAAGAAGAAGTCGAATTCAGAGTAAATTAAGAGAAACTTAGAATTCGACAAGTTCGAATGTTGAGGATAGTGAAAGCCCTAAATTCAGAAAACGTAAGAACACAAACGAACATAATTCCCTAAACCTAAATTTCTATTATCATTAACCCTAGAAAAAAAACTCACGATTTGAGCTTTCGTTTTCTTGAGACGGATGCTTGAACAATGGGTTTCACTGTAAGATCTTCGGGGAATATCGCTTCAGCCTTGTATGATCGCCGGCGAGTCCTCATCGATAGCTCTAAAATCGGTCTTTTGAGATCTTCTCTAGTTGAAGTGTTTTGCAAGGTACTACTTTCCTTTTAATATACTTGTCTAAAATGGGCCTTTTCGGGTTTGCAATTACAAAAGCGCAGTTTCGAGATTTGAACTCAAGTGTCATTTGATCGGATTGAAAACCTAACATTGATTGAGATCTCTTTTACTTGGGGAAAAAGCTACACATTCATCAAATTATATGTTTTGCAATACTTCATCTTATTTATCAAAACAGAGAAAATAACAAAAACCTTTAAACATGAAACTTCTTGCACACTTCAATTATCTTACAAACCAAAACACAAGAAACAACCTTGTTCTTCATAAATCACACTACACACCACACAAAAACTCAAATGGATTTAACAAGCATCTTAATTACCTCGCCTGAGGAAACATTCCCGAGTCAGAACTCGTCATAGCCGGCTCTGTAGTAAAACTACTACTAGTGCCAGAATAACCACCAGAAGCTCTTGCTTTGCTTACACTCTCCTTTAGCTCAGCCACCACCTGACTCATCGTTGGTCTATTCTTAGAGCTAGAAGACGCACAAGCCATTGCAACTTCAGTGATCTTCCATGCCGAACCAGCATCAAACCTCCCTCCTAGCTTTGGATCCACAATGCCTCTGATATTTCCAGTGGACAGAAGCTCCCCAACTCGGTCGGTTATGTGTTTGTTCTCCGCTGTTGTTCTTGAACGGACAATCACCGGTTGGCCCGTGACAACCTCTAAAAGAACTACCCCGAAGCTGTATACATCACTCTTCTCGCTTAATTTTCGAGTCGAGTGGTACCTTCATATTGTAAAACAATGCCTTAGAAACCGTAACAGTAATACCATAACATGATAGAAGAAGCTTTTAAACTTACTCAGGGTCGAGATAACCGATAGTTCCAGCAACAGCGGTAGAATCCTGGTTCTTACCGTCCAGCGCGACACTTCTAGATAACCCAAAGTCAGCAATCTTGGCCTGGAGGCTCTCGTTGATTAAGATATTAGCTGGTTTCACATCTCTTTGTACAATGGGAGGCTTGCAGCCACTGTGAAGATATTCAAGCCCTGAGTTCAAACAAGCACAAGAATCATTTCATTTCATTTTGTATTTCATTCCTTATTGTGGTATGTGATCACAAACCTTGTGCTGAATCTAATGATATTTGTAGCCTCTCCTCCCAGCTCAAGACATAAGACTTCTTCCCTTGATTAGGAAAGAAAGCAAAAACTAAGTTTAATTTCCTCTGGCTATAGCATCAAGAGACCAATGATGAAAACTAAGTAGAATAGAGACTGACCTGACAGATAATCTCCTAATGTTCCATTAGCCATAAACTCGTAGATAAGCGCCATCTTCATGCCTTTGACTTCGTGGCAGTATCCGATTAGAGCAGTTAGGTTCTTGTGATGAACTCTTAAGAGAATCTCGACCTTTTAATAAAAAAGTGGATGCATATCTCCGATCAGTCACCATACCAACTTTTTAAAAGAATATACCATTATTAGTATAGAAGAAACTAACCTCTGCTCTAAACTCTTTGTAACCTTGAGTCGATGATTCAGACAAAATCTTAACAGCGACTTGGTCGTCATTTAAGACACCATGGTATACTTTTCCAAAACCTCCTTGTCCAAGAACTCTCTCAAAGTTGTTTGTAATTTTCACAACTTCTGAATATTTGTAGTATCGCTTTGTTGTGTCCAACGGTCCAGTTCCACCAGAGCCGCCTGTAAAAATCTCATGAGAAATGTTCTTTCAAGTAATTGTAGAACAAGCAATTTAGGATTAGTTTCATGATGTTTTACCACTTCGAAGTCTCTTCTTGAATTGCAAGAACAACGCTACTACGATTACAAGACCAAGCACTCCCGCGACAGAAGCTATTAATGGAATGATGTATACACTCTTCTTTGTCTTATCATCAGTAATTTTACATGAAGCAGAAACGCAGAGGTCCGGATTCCCGCCATATCTTATGATTAAATGCATAGACACTATGAAATGTTGAACACAACAAGCCAAAACTTAGATAGAAGCCAAAGATAATCATGAACCAACCTCAGCAAAAGTGATCCATTCTTTGATCTCTCTAGTAGTTTCACCGGAAGATCACCCGTTAACTTGTTTCCTTCCAAGTTTCTGCAGACATGTACGTGAGATAAATACCAATTCTCCAAGTAATGCATGTGATTGTTTATGCAATATACAATTCCAATTAGTATGACTTACAACTCCGTCAAGTTATGTAGATTTCCGAGGAAATCTGGTACTTTTCCTGTTAAACTGTTGTTTGATAAGTCCCTGAAATGAAAATTGGTTGCGTCAGTTGAGGATTCGATAACTCTGTGTATAAGTCAAATTGAAAAAACAGACAGTTTCTGTATCAAAGTAAGGTTGGAGAAGGCTGGATCAATCTCGCCAGTCAAGCCACTTAAGGATAAATTCCTGCATATCACACAACTCTTGTAAGATCAAGAGAGAGAGAGCAAAAAATACATATAAACATTTGTTGTAATGCGTACACGGAAACAATTCTCAGAGGCTCGTTATCGACATAGCTGCAGTTGATATCCTTCCAAGGATAGAATTTGGGAGCACAAGGATCTCCAAGCCAGTTCTTCTTCACTCCATACTTGGACTTGATTCTCACAATTGCATCAACTAAAATTCAAACCAAACATGGATAAGTATATAAAGTTACTTATAAAAATGGTGAACTTTCATTTCAGAATATGAGGCCATACCATCTTGTTGGTCAGTAGGTGACTGGAGAAATTCATTGACACGATATGTTTCAATGGCGTTAATGATGGGTGGAAGCGTAGATTTAGCACTACTTTTAAGACGAAACTCAAGTTTTGGTCCACTCACAGGGTTCTGAACGAAAAGCGTGTCTGTATACAAGTAGCGTGGGCTAAACACGGTCATGTTGATTGACTTTTCGTTTAGAAGCACAGTGAACTCTCTTGTCTCATTACTTGGCAGTTCCACAACTTCTGCAAAATGCATATACACATAGTACTTCCAAGTAGGATCCAGTGGTTCCCACTTAAGGATTATGTCTTGGCTTAAGTCCTCAGGGGAAGTTGCAGTGTTCATAACAAATCGAGCAGGTTGGAATCCGTTGTTGGTATTCGTATCTATTGTGAGCGACGCATTAAAGATTGTATACCTTGGAAACCTCAGAGGTATCCATATCCGATCATAAACATCATCTTTGTACCTATATTATAAACCAACATTTAAGATGAAAGACAAAAAAAAGAACTCATCACAAAGATATAAGAAAAAAGTATTCATGTTCACCTAACAGGAAGATTACCGAGTCCCCCAAGATCCCATCTTTTAAATAGCATCATTGAACTATAATGAGTCTCGTATGTATCACTCTTCAATAGCCTGAGTTCTAATGCAGACAGAAATGGAGTTCCTCTGCCTTTATCAACAAGACACACATGAACACGGTCTGAACGAAGAGTGTAGATGATCTCTTTGGTAACTATCGTAGTTGCATTATCTATAATAACAGAATCCCAGATATTGACCCCAAGATAAAGATCGAACTCGGGTGCTTTCCCTAGATTATCATAGTTACCATACATGAAACGGGTTCTGATCAGATACTTGAAGCCTTTTCCTCGCGGAGGCTGCACATCGTAACAGTTTCTCTTGCCTTCAGGGAAGCTCCTAACGTTTTGGAACTGCTTCTCAAGAGAACTTGTTTGAAACTTAGTATCTATGCTCTGAATTGTCCCGGACTCGACAAAAGCAGCATCTGAAATGTACTTTATGTCTGTTGTTTCATCGTTATAGCTTGAATCATCCGGTATACCACAATCTATACTGACAAAACCTGTAACAAAAACACACAGAGAGAAATTAAAAGCCTTAAAAACACACCCATATTTATACATTTTTAAGACTTTATATACCTGATTGGTCTTGAGCATGAACAAGAAGAACTAGAACAGCGAAGAAGCTTGAGAAAGCAATCAACGGAAGAAAGTTGAAACGCACCATTAGTGACAATAGCTCTTGATCAGTGCTTTCTCATAGAAAATTCAATACCGTCCTGTTCTTCAATGCTTATGCATAGCATGATTCTTTCTTCAGTGATTTTAAAGACTATTCTATAGCCATGTTGGCTGATGGTGAAGCACTATCTCTTAAAATCAAATACTATAAAAATGCTTTCAAGTCAAAAACTGGGATATACAAAGAACTTGGATATGTTAAACCATAGCAACGACTTCTAGTTCTAGTAGTCTTTGTCAGTTGACAAATATTTCAAGTGGCCTAATTGTTTTAAAACCAAAGAATTAGTACTTTTCATGATTAGTTGACAATGAAAGTTTCAGACTAAACATAAAGAAACATCAAGTGACATAAACAAAGTTAAAAAAATCATTCTTCCTTCTATGTTTTAACATTGTGTAAACCTTTAACTAGAAATGAGCATTGGATTTAACCATCATCTCATAGACGACACAGAGATCTTGTCCTAAAATTTTTGATCTTTTGACAATGCAGACTTCACTAAGTCCCTCTCTAACAAAAGAAAAAAACAATTACCATTGGATTTGTTATGAGCATTCCATTGCTGGAGCTTCCACTATGACCATCTCCTTTCAGCAATTCCCGGAGACTCTTGTAATTGACATTCTTGTACAAACTGCAACCATCTAAATAGCAATTCATTGATCGGAGACCAAATTCCAAACAATTTAACGTAATTTCATAGGTAAGGGAATCGATTTCCGAGCTGATTCACGAGCTTTTTCACTCGGCTTTAGGACTCTAGTTTCTTCAGATAATTGGGTAGTTAAAACGAAAAAAATTTAAGTTTAAGATGGATCAAACAGAGAAAAAGACAAACACCTTTAACATGGAACTTCTTGTAGAATTTAATTTTCTTACAAAACAAGCACAACTCAACCTTGTTCTTCTTCTTCTTCTTCTTCTTCTTCTTCTTCTTCTTCTTCTTAATGCTCAGATACATTCTCAACAATCATCTTACCTCGCTTGAGGAAACATTCCCGATTCATAAGTCGTCATCGCCGGCTCTGTAAAACTAGTACTAGAGCTAGAATCACCACCAGCTCTTGCTCTGCTAACACTCTCCTTCAGCTCAGCCACTACCTGACTCATTGTTGGTCTATTCTTAGAGCTAGGAGATGCACAAGCCATTGCTAGTTCAGTGATTTTCCATGCCGAACCAGCATCAAACCTCTTTCCTAGCTGTGGATCCACAATGCGTTTGATATCTCCTCTGGACAGAAGCAACTCAACCTGGTCGGTTATGTGTATGTTCTCTGCTGCTGTTGTTGAGCGCGAAATCACTGGTTGTCCTGTCACAACCTCTAAAAGAACCACCCCGAAGCTGTAAACATCACTCTTCTCGCTTAATTTTTGCGTCGAGTGGTACCTTCGTTTTGTAGAACAATGTCTTAGAATCCTTAACAGCTAATACCAGAACATATTAGAAGAAGTTGTTACTTACTCGGGGTCGAGATAACCAATAGTTCCAGCAACAGCGGTTGTTTCCTGGTTCTTACCGTCCAGTGCGACACTTCTAGATAACCCAAAGTCAGCAATCTTGGCCTGGAGCTTCTCGTTTATTAGGATATTAGCCGGCTTCACATCTCTTTGTACAATGGGAGGCTTGCAGCCATTGTGAAGATACTCAAGCCCTGAGTTTCAGACAAATACAAGATTTCATTTCTCATTCCTTATTGTGGTGTGTTTTTTTGCGAGATCATTTTATCACAAACCTTGTGCCGAATCTAATGATATTTGTAACCTCTCCTCCCAGCTCAAGACATAAGATTTCTTCCCTTGATTAGGAAAGAAACCAAAAGGTGAGTTTTGTTTTTCTTCTCGTTATAGCAGCAAAAGACCAGTGACCAAAACAAAGTAGAAGAGAGACTGACCTGACAAATAATCTCCTAAGGTTCCATTAGCCATAAACTCGTAGATAAGCGCCATCTTCTTGCCTTCGACTTCGTTGCAGTATCCAATAAGAGCAGTCAAGTTCTTGTGATGAACTCTCAGGAGAAGTTCTACCTGATGATAAACAAGTGGATGCATATTCCCAATTACTCCATAACTCATCTTATAAAGACTAATCATAAAAGCATGTAAGAAACCTACCTCTGCTCTGAACTCTTTGTAACCTTGAGCTGATGATTCAGACAACATCTTGACAGCGACTTGGTCGTCATTTAAGACACCATAGTATACTTTTCCAAAACCTCCTTGTCCAAGAACTCTCTCAAAGTTGTTTGTAACTTTCACAACTTCTGCGTATTTGTAGTATCGTTTTGTTGTGTCCAATGGCCCAGACCTAATGCTACTAGGGCCACCTATATAGATATAACGAGAAGTTTCTTATAAGTAATCAAAGAAACTAAAGAACAAGCAATTTACTATAGTTTCTTGATGTTTTTACCATTTCGCCGTCTCTTCTTGAAAAGCAAGAACAAAGCTAATGCGATTACAAGAACAAGCACTCCCACAATAGATGCTACTAATGCGATGATGTATACACCCTTCTTTGTCTTCAAATCCGGAATTTGACATGAAGCAGAAACGCAGAGGTCCGGATTTCCGCCAAGTCTTACAATTAAAATGTAGAGACATTATGAAAACATGAACCTAATAGGCCAAAATCTTAGATAGATCCCAAAGATGACCATGAACCAACCTCAGCGAAAGCGATCCACTCCTTGATCTCTCTAGTAGTTTCACCGGAAGAGCACCCGTTAACTTGTTTCCTTCCAAGTTTCTGCAGACATGTACATGAGATCAATAGTTCAATACCAATTCTCCAAGTAACGCATGTAATAGTTTATGCAATATAAAATTCCAATTAGAATGACTTACAACTCTGTCAAGTTATGTAGATTTCCGAGGAAATCGGGCACCTTTCCTGTTAAACTGTTGTTTGATATGTCCCTGAAATGAAATTTTGGTTGCATCAGTTAAGGATTTCACAACTTTTGTGTACTAAATATTCCAGATCAAATCGAAAGATAGAGACAGTTTCTGTATCGATGTAAGGTTGGAGAAGGCTGGATCAATCTCGCCAGTCAAGCCACTTAAGGATAAATTCCTACAAATCAAACAACTCTTATGAGAACATGAGAAAGAGAGAGGGCAAAAACATATGTTTATGCAGTGGAAGAAAAGCTTACAGGGAAATGATTTTCGGAGACTCATCATCGACATAGCTACAGTTAATATCTTTCCAAGGATAGTTTACTGGAGCACAAGGGTCTCCAAGCCAGTTCTTCTTCACTCCATATTTGGACTTGATCCTCATAATTGCATCAACTAGAATACAAATAGAACATTGATAAGTGCAAACTTAAAAGATGAAAAGACCAGCCAAGTTCTGTGTCAAATAATGAAACCATGCACACCATTTTGTTGATCAGTAGGTGACTGAAGAAACTCGTTGACACGATACATCTCCATGGCGTTAATGATTGGTGGGAGCGTAGATTTAGCAGTTCGTTTGAAAACAAAGTCGTGTATTGGTCCAGTGACAGGAATCTGAGTGTAAAGTCTGTCTGTATGCAAGAAGCGGGGGCTAAAGTTATCATACATGATTTTATCATTCCAAATCACCGAAAATTCTCTCGTCTCGTTGCTTGGTATCTCTTCAACTTCAGCAAAATACATGTACACATAGAACTTCCAAGAAGGGATTACTGGTTTCCAAAAGATGCCTAGGTCTAAGCTTGCGTTCAAAGCTGTTGAAGCAGTGCTCATGATGACACGAGGAGGCTGGAATGCGGTAATATCCGACTCTATCGTGAGGTTTGTACTGAGAACTCTGTAATTTGAGAACGTTACAGGCATCCACATACGGTCATACATATCATCTTTGTACCTGAGAAAACGTAGTTTAGAACATAAGCGAGCCAAGAAATGGTATATAACAGAACTCAAAATAACCTGATAGGAACATCTCCGAGAGCACCAAGATCCCATCTTCGATACAGCATAATTGATTCATATGGAGTCTCGTATATATCACTCTTCAGGAGCCTGAGTTCTAACACAGACAGGAATGGAGTTCCTTTATCTTTATCAACAAGACACACATGAACACGGTCTGAACGAAGAGTGTGAATGATCTCTTTGGTAACTATCGTTGTTGCATTATCTATAATAACAGAATCCCAGAGATTGGCCCCGAGATAAAGATCGAAGTCAGGTGCTTTCCCTAAACTATCATAATTACCGTACATGAAACGGGTTCTAATCAAATACATGGAGCCTTTTCCCTGCGTAGGCTGGACATCGTAACAGTTTCTCTTGCCTTGAGGGAAGCTCCTAACGTTTTGGAACTGCTTCTCAAGAGAACTTGTCTCAAACTTAGGATCTATGCTATGAATTGTCCCTGACTCAACAAAAGCAGCATCTGAAACGTACTTTATATCTGTTGTTTCATCGTTATAGCTTGAGCCATTCGGTATACCGCAATCTATACTGACAAAATCTACAGTATTGACACAGAGAGAGATTAAAAGCCTTCAAACGCAGCCATATTTATACATTTGCAAGACTTTATGTAATGTACCTGATTGGTCTTGAGCATGAACAAGAAGAACAAAAAGCGCGAAGAAGCTTGCGAATGCAATCAACGGAAGAAAGTTGTAACGCACCATTAGAGACAAATGCTCTTGATCAGCGCTATCTCATAGAGAATTTCAATACCATCCTCTTCTGCAAAGCATGATTCTTTCTCCAATGATTTTAGAAGACTATTCAAATAGCCATGTTGTCTGATGCTGAAGCACTCTCTCTTGAAATCAAATACCATAACAACTACTTCTGGTGGTCTTTTCTCAGTTGACAAATCTTTCCAGAGGACTAAAATGTTTAAAACCAAAGAATTAGTACTTGTCATCATGATTAGTTGACAATGAAAGTTTCAAACTAACATAAACAAAATGCAAGTGACATAAATAAAGTTACAAAAACCAATCCTTGAGACTATTTAAGCTTTGTTGATTTGGTAGATAACAATGTAGATAATATCGAGATTGTAACACATTTGACATATGTTTGAATCAAGATTGTAGAAAACTTTACAACAAAACCACTCTATAAAACCAGGAATTGACCTAGCTCTACCAAAAACAATTCAAGACTTGCAATAGAAGCATCCAATGCACAAGGATCATGCTCCTAAAAAATTCGATTTAGTCGACAATGCAGAGTTTACAATACTAGGAAGATAAATGGGCGGGGTTAAAACAGAAACATCTACATTTAGGTCTATTACTGAGACATTTATAAAGATGAGGGATTTTTTTGAGAAATAATCCAAACTTTTACAGAACCAGTTATTATGCCACGTGGCATAATGACATGGCGTTCTTCTATTGGATAATTAATGCTGAGTGTTAAAAATCATAGCTTTTTAGAACGAGAAATTGATTCTACGTTAAAGCTTGGTCCTTTAACAATGGCGGAGGAATCCGAAAAAGTGTCTTCTTCTTCAACAACATCACAACAATCAGTCGATCACAAGCAATCTCAGGTCTGTCACTTCCTTAGATAAATTTCGTTGATTGATTGATTAGGGTTTTCGAATTAGGAATTTCTTATTTCAGACGATTTTGTTTTCGGATGTGTTTTTTTCCTCAGGCTCAAGGTGATTTTCCGATGAGGGCAGTTTATAATCCGGCTCTTGTTCATGGATTGAATTCAGTACAGTACGAGGAACATATGATGAATGGTGGAGCTGGCATTTATGCGGTTCCTGTCCATACATTTGCTGGACATGTTGCTGGTCTTGTGTCTAACAATCTTATCCCACTTACTTACAATATTCCCACGTAAGTAAATTACCATTCTCATAGCTTTTAGAGCTCGCAAAATGCTTCTGATTTCCTCAAGTGTGGCATTGGACATTGTTTCCATAGAATCATAGCTAAAGGAAGTTAATTGGTTTTGTTGTCTATGTATGAAAGGCATAAAACTTAGTTCAATGTCTTGTTGCAGAACAAGTGGTTAGTCTCTTTGGTTATGGATACGAGTAATTTGGTTTCGGATTAGTCAATCTACGAGTAATTTGGTTTCGGATGAGTCTGCTCAATACTCAAATGTTCATAGGTAAATAAGATTTTGGAAATTTTTTATTGTGTTAGACTAGTGAGATCATAATAATTTGCCTATGAGTTGGTTACATATGAGCTAACAGGTTAAAAGGAAGTTAGGCTGAATGTGTTGGGCATGCTAGACTTGGATAGGGTTTTTGGTTGAGTTTGAATTCTATTAGCGTAATGGTTTTTTTCTTTTCGTTTAGCGCTAGGCCTAGTAATGAGACGGAGACTAGAGTGGAAGGCCAAGGACAAGACGGACAACAACAGCAGCAACAACAACAACCTGCTCGTCAAAGGCAAGTTGTTGAATGGAGATTTGAGATTGCGTTTCAGCTCGACTTGTTCTTGATACTCAAGCTTGCTGCTGTTGTGTTTTTGTTCAACCAAGATGGATCAAGACAAAGGCTTGCTGTTCTAGTGTTTTTCGCTACAATGATTTACCTGTAAGTGTATGGATAGTCTGGTCAATCTCTCTTGGAACTAGAGTGTGACGACAGATCTATGTTGAATATGTACTCATGATTAATTTTGACAGATACCAAACTGGAGCTCTTCGACCACTTGTTCAATGGCTTTCAAGAGTCCTGCATAGAGCCGCAGCTCCACCTCGGGCTCAAAGGAATGTTGTTAGAGCAGATAATGAACCAGCAGCAGCCGCAATGCCACTAAATGATAATGCGGTTCCTGGTATGCATAATTAAGTCGGGTCTTACTTATTTTCTAGCTGTGATATATCTCTCCCCGTCTCTCATGGTTTTGATGCTATCATATATACATAATATCTTTCAGAACCATTGCTGTATGGTAACATAATCTTCTTTATACGATGTGCAGAAGGACAAGCTAGGGGAGAAAACGAAGCAGAGAACCGAGCTAATGAGAACGTGGTTGGTCCTGAAGCAGGGAACCAATGGTGGGGAATAGTGAAGGAGATTCAGATGATTGTTTTTGGATTCATAACTTCACTATTTCCTGGCTTCCACAACATAGATTAGAATATCAATAGATACCTTATTCTGCATAGTCACAAACCTTTTTCAACACAAGTACTAGAACAAGTCTTTGCTTCTAATATAGGGTTCTATATGCTAAACAATGTATAGAGATAATTTACCACTGAATCAAATTTTCATGAGCTTTCTACTAATTGTTTAGCTTATTATGGTTCTACTATGAATCTATATAGCAACACTTTTAGAGAGAGACCACATGATGAAGTTACTACACTTTGATTGGAAAAAAGAAGCTAACTGTCCTCTTTATTTCTGTTAAGATGCATTATGTCCGGTTTGAACCCGGGCAGTGACACTAGCACAAACCACTAGGGTACATGTCATGGTCACTCTTTATTTTTTACTCTACAACAATATACATCAGAAATGGAATATACAGAGCTGCCTCAGAAGAAATGAAAGAATTTAGACATCACATCTCAGACAACAAATTACTGATTTTCCGAAGCTCCTTAAGTGCTGTTGTAGCTGTTACTTGTCCCTTTTCGATTAAACTGGTTTTAGCTAAGTTCCCTATAAATCCTGCCTGAGCTGGACCAAGTTCTTGTTGGAAGACCGACTCGATTACCTGAAAATAAAAGTGCTAAAATCATCAGAACATTTGAGCTTGTAAGGTAAAAAAGAATTGACATGGAAATGGCGAAATATCTTTGTTACAATAATCCTATACTATTGTAGACAAGAAATTGTACCATACTTTTACCAGTTCAATAACAATTTTACTGTCTTTCTGTTTGTCTTTTGAATATGATTATTGCTAAAACACACAAGCAATATGAGAACTGAGAAGTTACCTGAATGTGTTCGAGCATGGACTGGCCAAGGTTCTTCATAGTCTTCATCAGATTCTGATCTGAGTCTCCATTGCTGCCAGAAGATAAAGCTTGGGGTTGGGACTCAGAGCAACCCATTTGGTTCTTGTTACTTTCAACACCGTCGGTTTTTGTGGCATCACTAGCGTTTCCATTAGAAGTCTCCTCACTGGATAAACTGCGTCTAAACTTCCAAAGCCACTGGATTATTCCCGGTAAAAACTTGTGCTCCTTAGTAATGCACACAGATGCATCTGTGGAATCTTCTTCATTAGAAAGAGGTGAAACTACGCTTGTTTCTTGACCTTTATCATTCACATCAGCAAACAAACTTGAACCAGTGCTGCAATCTGAATCATTTCCAATGTGATTTGAATCTCTGGCAGGACTGGTTGGTTCTGAGGAGACGGATGAGTTCTCTTCACTGAGTGAATCTACACTTTTATCGTTTTCATCAAGAAACAAATTTGACACAGTACTACTATCTGAATCGTTTTCAAGGTCCTTTGAATCTCTGACAATAATGGTTGGCTCTGAGGAGACAGATACATTCTCCTCACTGGATGCATCTCCACTTATCAAACTCTCTTCATCTGCAGAATGGAAATCCATAATGCCTTCTTCAGTTTCTTCAGGAACGTCGTCTTCCTTGCTCACAGTCACGGGACAATCAATATCTATCAAATGATTGCTCTCATTAGCTTCCTCTAGTTCGGGACTACGCTGCTGAGATAAATCTTCAAGAAAACTTGATGAGTTTGCTCCTCTTTTCCCTGTCTTATAATGTGATAGATCAGTCACTGCTCGGAAAAGTTTCGTAAGCTTCAACCACTTATTTTTCTTCTGTGTAGGTGGACTCTGTATCTCCAAGCCAATTTTCTTTTCTTCTTCTTCCGCTTTGTGTTCTCTCCATTTCTCCTCCCAATAGCTTTCAGGTGCAATAATCAAAGGAGAGTTAGGGGAAGTGGAGCCAGATGGACAGCTTTTAGTTCTTGCAGGTATAGACCTGCTCTGGTCGAAAACACCGTTAAGTGATAGAGCTGATCGCGTATTAGTATCCATAACCAAAGCTTGTAACGACTTGGCCATTTGTATTATCTTGTTCAGGTCAATGTTCTCTGGGAAATTTAATAGCCTCTGTAGACAGCATGTTGCATTTTCAGTAGAAAGCAAGGAAGATCTTATATATAACATCATTGAAACAGCCATTCCCGCGATTAAGGTTCCCCGAGGACAATCAAAGATCCTGAAACTCTGGTTTCTGCTATCTTCAGTATTCATTCTAACATTATTATCCGCTGAAAATATCTCGTCCCACACTAGCAAGAGATCCTGAAGCAAAAATTCTCTTCCAAACAATACTCTCAACCAACGAAGACCAAAGTATTGGGGTTCAACTCCAAGTTCAACTAGATGGCTGTACAGAGATGAATCAACGACTGCCAAGAGACGGTAAAATGCAGTACACGCTTCAAGAACTGGAGGTAACCCGGTGTGAGATCCGCTGGCTGGAGAGTAACCGAAAAATCCAGCCATGGCGACACAACCATGATTCCCACTCATAAGAGCATCAAACATACAATAAGCATCATGTTCCATGAATTTTTCAGATAAAACAATGCCAAGTTCACTTTCTGCTCCATAAGAATCACTCAACATCACAATGCACTGGACTTCAGGATCAAGCTCATCTAAGCTTTTTATTTTCTTTGAATATCCCTGCGAACCAATCTCATCGTCCACGGAGTCCAGAAACTTATTGACACCAAAGGTGTAAGTGATATCTTTTTCCTCAAAAGATAAACTATCAAATCTATCGGTAAAATAATCTTCATAGTTTTTACGCACTTCAGAAAGACGCATGATATCAACCTGAAGTACATATAGGAGAGGTGCCAAAAGCTCATGCATTCCTACAAAGGAAAATGCAAACAAGCACACAATACATAAGCAAGAAATTGCAGCTCACGGTAACAACAAAGGAAGGCCCGATACATGTACCTTGTCTATAACCATACTCGGGATGCTTTAGGCACCACAACAATAGAATACGTCTTAGCATGCCTTGACATCCAGACGCTTGAAAATAACACCAATGTTCTGGATATAACCTCGATAAATCTTGGTCAAGTGTTTTTTCTAACTCAGCGTTACGAAAGTATTGACCCCATGTGCTATCTGCATTTAAACATGATTTACTCTAAACATCACTACTAAACCACAATCATCTCACATTCAAAGAAGTAAAACATTGAAAATACAGTTTCAATACTACCCTTAAACCTAAACAAAGAAGCTTTACACACATAGGATCTGAAATTTTCTCTTCTTGGTGACAAAACTAATCAAGAACAGAAGCTTACTCGGATTTTGCGACAAAGGGTTATCGTCTTTGAGTACATATGAATCCATCAAAAGTCTTCTCCTTAAAAGAGCATATCTACATGAAAAAACATTGCACTTAGGAACATGTTAATCACTACAGAACAGAAACAGAGATTCTTGGTTACCTTCGACGACAATCAGCGGTTGCTCTACGAAATTCATCGATTGAAGAAGACCAAGAAGGAAGAACACCAAGATTCACACGCCATCGAACTCCTCTGAGATTAGCGAAACGACAATCCGAAGATTCCGGGATAGCTGTCTCAATCTCCGACAGAGACATAGCATAGAAGCTTAATCTTGTTTTTACTGGACGAGATCAATCAGACAGTAAGCAAACTATAACCATTTTGTATGTTGCGTGAATCACACAGTAAGGTTTTAGGGACAAGAGAATAAGAATTGTGTCTGTTGCGTGAGATTTTGTGATGATGATTGAGGAAGAAGAAGACAGCTAAATACTAATTAAATAATTAATTAATTACTCTTGTTCTTTGTTAATTAAAATTATTTGTATTTTGTACCTAAAGTTCTTCAACCTAAAAATAGAGGATGTGTATTAAATTATGGGTTAGTCTACCACACCACCTGTCAATTGAACATTTAATTAAATTACCGTATAATCAGCTTTTTCTGTTGACCCATCTTCTCCTAACAATAAGCTTTTTGGTTTAATTTTGTTCATAATAATTCCAAAGTTCTTTCCATATGTAATGTAACCAATTCAACGAAAATTTCATTGGTCCATCATAAATAAACATGTCAACAAAACGTAATCAAGTACCAGTAAATAATTTGTTAAAATGTGACATTTTTACAAACATTTAGAAAATGTAGTATTTACATGTGCAAAGCGGTAATTTTTCAATTATATAATCACGCCCGGCCCAGAGGGGAGGCAGGCTAGGCAATGACCTAGGGCCACCAATTTTTTTGTTATTTTTTTGGCTCAGATTAGAAAATCGGTTATTTTCCTTCTCAAAGAATTTTAAACCTTTAAAACTAAAATTTAACATGTAAAATAGTTAACAAAAACCTATATATTATATACAGGGCCGGTCCAACCGAATATGTGGCCCAAAGCAAAAAAATAAAATAAAATATTTATTATTTTTAGAAAAAACAATATTAACCTATAAAAGTCTAATAGTTCATAAACTCATATATATTTTATTTTAATGGTCTAAAAAACTTTTATTTTGTGATCTAAAATATTTCTTATATGTAGTTTAGATAACTTTTTTACAAAAATGTGGCCCATAAATTAGCTTAGATATAAAAAATGTAGCTTACCAAATAAAGATACTCTACGTGTATCTCTCTTAATATATGGAAGCGTATACCTTGTGTAATAATTTTTTCATAATAAATTTTTAATAACTCTGTTTGCCACATGTAAAACGTTTAGCTATTAATAAAACAAGATGTTCAAAAAGAAAGGTTTAAACTCTTTAGGAATCAAAATCTTTTTAGAATTTATAATTTTAAGAGATAAAATCCAAAATTAATTATATATTTGAGATTGGACAATTCAACATAACATTTCTGTTAAAAAAATACATTTTTTGCAATTGCACCAACTTTTTTTTTATTAACAATAAAAATAAAAACTCCAACTTTTTTCCGGATCCAACCCGATTCGATACGACCCGAAACAAATCGACTCTATTGATCAGTTTCTTGTTTCAATCAGAAACCCAAAACCTTCCCGGGAGTGATGGATACGAGCAACGTTCTCCGTTCTACTACTAACTGGAGACTCGCCGGCGGTAAACTCACCGATTGCATCTCCTTTGAGTCCTCCGTCTTCTCTCCCTCCTCCGTCGATAATCATATCCCCAAGTCCCCTCTGCTTCTACTTCCCAACGGCAACGATCCTTGTGAAATCACGAGTACGCTTCTTCTTCTTCACTCTTGTTAGATCTGAATAGATTTAGATTATGAAATTGGTGTGTGTGTTTTTGCTTGTAGTTACATTTGCACAAGAGCATGAGTTAAAGCAAGTCTATATACGTAGTACTGCTAGGGTTTACGAAGTATACTACACTCAAAAGAAGCAGAATGAGAGAGAATACCTTTGTACTGTTCGATGTAGCGTTGTAGCTAGAGAAGAAGAAGAAGAAGAAGTCGTGCAGGATTTTTATGAAGCTACTGCAGAGATTAACGATGCAGAATCTTGCATTTCGATTACACTACGTCTTGTCTCTCTTGAGGATAAAGGATGTGCAATTGTTGATGAAATTTATGTCTTTGCTGATCAAAGTGAGTTAGAGAAGGAAGAAGAAGTAAATGGAACAGCTAATTCATCTACTAGTTCGTTGATGGCTATGTTTATGCCTACTCTTTTGCAGTTATCTCGAGTAAAAGAACGCGATAGACAAGTTTCCGACTATACGAATCTGAAAAATTCAACTGATTCTGGTAAGATTGTGAATGAAATTCAGCAAGAGAGCTCACCAATGATAGTTGATACTCTTGCAAGGCATGTTGATGCAACACGAGCAGAAACCAAGCCTTGTACGTCTTGTAATAGTAATGTGGAGACTATTCTGGAACAGCTTGTTAACAAAGTAAGCAGGATAGAAACTATCTTGACAAGATTTGAAGATCAGATGTTGAGACCTATCAATAGTATTGATGCAAGACTCCAGCTAGTAGAGAAGCAACTTGAACAGCTAAGCAAGAAATCATCTGAATCTGAATCTGAGTTGCTTGTGGAAGCAGAAATACCCAATCCAGATTCTGTGGGCAGTAGTACAGCACAAACTCCTGAAACCAATGAGTTGGATGGACTGACCAAACACAATTCACAATTGGCCTCCTCTGACTCCTCTAGTATAGACAACAGTGAAGATAATGCTGTTGTACTACCAAAGAACGGTCTGGATAACTCAATCTCAGGAAACGAGGTGATATCTGTGGAATCTGAGATCAGTAGTGAGGAGGCTGGTCATTCTTTAGAGAGAGGAGCTACTGAAAAGAATCTAAAACCTTCACTGTCGATAAATGATGCTTTAGCATCTGCACTTGCTGGGCTATTATCTTCAACTTCAGTCACGGATGGAAAATATGGCCAAGCCCTTGTAGTTACAGACCCTGAATCTTTAAACGAAGATGACATGGAGATGGAAAAGAAACCTCTGGATCCAGAAGAAAGCCAAGTTTTAGCAGAGGAGTTTGGAAGCAGACGCTCTGTCTCAGATAGTCTAGTCTCTGAGCCTAAAATTACTGAAGACAATTCTCAGGAAATGATTAATGGAGTTTCTGAAAAGTTAGGTGATAGTTTGGGAGGATATGACGAGGCCGAGACAGTGATTAGCGTCAGGAAGGATGATCTAGAGAAAGAGACGGTGACATCAAGCGCAAAAGCGGATGAAAGGGAGAACATGAGTTATGAACCCGGGAATCACGAGCTCGAGGAACCAAATGTAACTAATGGTTGTGGAGGTTCTAGGTTCGTAGAGCCTGAATTGGATGGTGTCTTGAAGAGCGTTCTCGGTTTTCAACCTACTACTTGTTCGGTTGATTTCCAAACTTCTGTCCTGGATGTGAAATTTAATCCAGAGAAAAAAATCTCAGAGAAGAGTTGTTTCTTCGAGGCACTTCTCACACCGGAATCTCAGACTGTTGTAGTAGATTGTAACAAGGACGCAGTTGATGATAACTTAGTGTTAGTGGAATATGAAGAACTTAAATGCCCACCAACAGATACTCTTTCGTCTGTGGAGATGGTTCACTATGAGACCAACGAGATGATGCATCCACAGTTGAATGAAGATATATCAACAACAAGCTTGATATAAGACAAAGAGTTTTGGTTGTTCCCAATGTCTTCTTCACAAGTCTCTCTACCTATAAGTCTCTTTACTTAGATCTTGTTCAGCTAAACCCTTGTTCCTCAACATTTTTTATCACAAAAAAAGGAACCAACTTCTCGATGGATGGATGGTTAAAGCAGATTATCCAAAAATCCTATAACTTTTCTTTGAGAAATCTGAGAGGTATAGATCACTATTAGGGCTTTTGTTGTCAATATTACGGCTTTGAGAGGTAGAGTAAGGTTGAAATAAGAATTGGCTTTGAAGGCTTTTTTATACACGAGGGCTTTTTCGTAATTTATATTTACTGAGTCTTAAGTCTTAAGTCTTAACTTTACATTTTCTTACTCCCTCTTACCTCTCTCAATTTAGATGATTTTTAAGATTTTTAGACATACATTAAACCATTTAATTATTTATCTTTCCAATATAAAACATCAATTCCAAGATGATTCAACCAATGAAAAAGTAATCTGCATAATTAAAACAACAAAAACACAATAAATTTTGCATTGGAAATTGAAAAAATCAACTAATTTGGGACAAAAAAAAATTTCTTAAAAGATCATCTAAATCGGGACGGAGGGAGTACCATTTTTTACCTTTATGGTCACCTTCCTCTTGTTTTCGACACATGTGGTTTTGTCTCTTCCCAAGTTGTGGTTGTGTCGTTTCATTACGAGCATATTACAATCGAATTTCATAATCAAGATTCACGAGTAAGTAAACCCATTTCGATTCTGTAATAAACTTTCGATTTTAGATATTCAATTTCTTCACTTTAGCCTTATATAGTAAAAACCTTGTTCACAAAATTGAAACTTTTGGGGTTTGCATCATCTATTGCTCTTAATACCAGCTGTTTTTTTTCCAGAAATATGTCAGCTTTGAATGAAATTCAACTTTAGTTTGATATGATTTAGGTGTATGTTCAGTTTTACAGAAAAGTGAAGGAAGGTGAAAGCGACTATGAAGAAATTGTGTATGCATGCCAAGAAAATGGAGAGCTTGTAGACTACATATAACAAAAACCAAACTATGTGAGTATCTTTGGAGTTTTCTAATCTCTTTATTTTGTTTAAAAGAAGAAAATATTGTGATCTGCCTCAAGAACAGAACAGAAGGAGAAATTGTTTATATGTTTAGAATAAGCTGTTTTTTAGATTCGCCATATGACTGTGTGTTTGTTTATGTATCAACAAAGTTGGTTTGGTATCTGCAAACTGCTGATAATGATAAGTTGTTTTACTTTTTCTTGCTACTTATAAGATTAATCATCTTCTGGTTATATCAAGGTTCCTCTATTCATTGTTTTTTTTTTGTTTGCATCACCATTGGTTGTGGAGGATTGGTTTAGTGGCTTATGGCTATGTAACACATCTTATGATTTCTTTTTTTTTGTCTTCAGGAAACATTTGAAACGATGGTTTTGTTGCATGAGAAGAAACATAAACACACTTGTAATTATGTGTATAAGTAGTTAGGGAGATTCTCTGTGGGAAAGGTAAAATTGGTTCCTGTTTTCTAATCTATTCTGTAGCTTTTCAAACATATCCAATTGCTTTGTCTACAATGTTCTAAATGCTTGCATAATGTATCAGAAACTTCGTCGAGTTGGGTCTTGAACCAGAGAAGGTAGAATTTGTTATGTGAGAAAAGCATATGAACACTACCATAGGTTTCCAAAGGGACTACATGAAGAAATTAACCGACAGTTTCATCGGTAGTTAGAGAGTGATGTGCTTTCAAATGCTTATTGGGTTTCTCAGGCTAACATGTTGGTGGAAAGTTCGTTCAGTTCTTCTGCTGAAACTAGTCTACTGAACGTATCTGAGTATCAAGACCTATATGATTGGGAGTCGCTTGCTGAAACTTATCAGCTGATCCACAAATTTCCCGAATAGTCTCAAGTAAGTTTTCTTGCAGTTGTTCCATTCCCTGATGCAATGAATCTTGGTGAATCAAAACACCCAAAACTTCAAGTAAGTTGTCCAGAGCAATGCGTAATGTGTAAGGGATCAGAAAAGTCCCTGACTTCTCTTGTGTATAGTCGAAGGAAGAGGAGCGTGAAACCTGGGGGAAATGCGGAGAATAACAAGAAACAGGATGATTCACTTGATGACCCTGGAGAAATCACAAGGAAAAATCGCTTTGACAACTGTCTTGTCTATACTCTAAAGAAAAAGAGAGGGAAATCCGGTTGTAATTTTACTGGAGAAACTACAATAATGGGTGATGGGCTTGATAATGCTTTTGTCTCTGAGCATGACTGTGGGGAAACCAAGAGAAGAGCCAATCGATTCGATAATTGTCTTGTGTATAGGAGAAAGAAGGGTAGAGTAAATTCTAATAGCTGTAGTTTTAGCGAACATTTCTTTGGAAGAACCAAGATAAGCGATGATCAAGCTGGCTCTTCGGCATATGGACAAAGGGAGCAGTTAGTCAAAGCTGATGGTGCTTTTACTGGACATAGCCCTGGGGAAATCAAGAAACATGGTGATCAACTTTCTGTCGTTGGTTCTCATGCTCTTTCAGTGCCTCGGAAGTATGCAAATAGTGTTTCCCATGTTGAACAAGAAAGCAGTACTCTAGAAGTTATAGATAGTACCCAAGTTACTGAACTGACATGTTCTTCTAATGGAAAAAATGACAGCTTCTCTTCATTGAATTCCAGTTCTGAAATTGCTGCAGGTCCCAGTAAAACTCGAGAAGATGAAGCTACATGTGCTCGGGTGTCTGAGACAGATACGGACGGTAGTTGCAGCCCTTTCAAACCGTGCAAACATTGTAATAAGCCAGATACTGTTGAAAATATGCTAATTTGTGATAAATGTGAAGAATTATATCATCCAAGCTGCTGTGGTATTCAAATGGAAGAAGTTGCAGAGATTGATGACTGGTTCTGTCCATCGTGTTTGAAAAAGAACTCATCAAAGACTCAGATTAAAGGGAGAATTTCACGGGAACGGAGATGGAGAGTTACAGAACCATTTGTAATAGGAATTCGAATAGGAAAAGAGTTTCAAGCAGATGTTCCAGACTGGTCAGGTCCAACCATGAGGTATGCTCTTCAACAATCAACAGTGTTTCTGAGTCCTATTGTGATATCAAAGATGTTTACTGGTAAATGAGTTTCCTTACACCAAAATGAGTGGCATTTGCTTGATTTGGCTGACATTCAAAAAGATTTTGATCTCAATGCAGTGATACTTCTTTTGTTGGCGAACCCATGAAATTGATCAGTCAGAACATATGCATGTAAGCTCTTAGTTTAGTGAATAACTGTTGTCTGTTGCCATAGAGTTAACTGGATTTCAGAGAGTTGTACTTCTTCTCTCTTTTCAGGATCTCAAGAAGGCCAGTAATGATAAGAAACCATATTCTTTAGTGAATTGGCTCCAATGCAGAGAGGAGGGTAATAATGGAGATATATGCGGAAAGTGGCGTAGGTAACATTAATAATTTAGCACGAGCTTCTTACCAATATCTTCTTCCTTGTCTCATCATATTTATAACTCGACCATTGAAGTAATATAAGTTACTCAAAATTTGACTGCAAATGCACAGGGCTCCTCGTTCAGAGGTACAAACCAAAGACTGGGAATGCTTCTGCTGCGTCATTTGGGATCCATCGCGTGCTGACTGTGCTGTCCCTCAGGTCAGAAATTTTCTTTACAATTATCTTCTTTTCCTCAAGAAGAATGAAAAGTTAGTATCCGTGAGTGCCTAGTGCTCGGTAAAAGCAGTGAAAATTCCAGTACAGCTCTGCTTCATCCTTCTCCATGAACATGTCATTTGGATTCTTATGACAGATTTCTACAAACCCCAAACAAATTCATGGAAGTTAATAATAAAATACATCTTGTGTTCATTTCTTCAGGAACTTGAGACAAGTTAGATCCTTAAACAGCTCAAGTACCGTAAGATGGTTCGTTATCTTTCTCATTGCTTGTTTTATTCTTCCCTGACCATAACTTTCTGTTTGATATTTTATATCTTCTGGATTCTCATCAAGGATCTAAAAACTAAATGGTCGGTTTCTTCTGCACCTTAGGCCTTGTTCGGATGCCAAAAGGTGAAAGCTAGTACCCAAGGGACGCATCAGATCTCATAACAAAGAAAAATCTTCGTAGACACAAGCTTAGCCACATCAAATGCATATGTTTTTGGATCAGAGACCCTAGAAACTAGAAAGGTAACTCAGAAATTTTTGTTGAACACTAGTGAGATTTGTTCCACTTGGAAATTTCAGAATAAAGCAGAACACATGTAACCAAGTTTCTAACACTGAAATGCCTGTACTCCTTTTCATTGACAGACAGAGAGCGTGAAACAACATCATGGTTCTAGGGAAGTCTCTGGAATTTCCAGGCCTGTAACAGTCAGCGAGAGCAATGGTTAGACTTATCAACTTCAAAACTACGCGAACAATGACTGCTTCACTCAACAGGCAAGTCTCTTTTCTTCTTTCATCCGCAGATTGAAAAGACATTGTACCAGTTTCATTTATAGCACACCTACTTTAACTCTTAGGTGTAAAGCAAAAACAGAAGTTAACATCATGATTTAGTACTGCTCTCATCACTTCTGCAATGCCTGACCATTGCCACTAGTAGGCACATTCTTTTCGCAATTTCTAAATCATCGCATCTTTGTCATTGTTGAGTTCAGGCCCTGGACGAGCTTAAGCAATGGTATGAGCTTAAATCAGCTTTCTAGAAGACAGAGAGACAAGCGAAGGACGATTTCAAACTAGTAAGGGAGAAGCTTTGTTTGGACCTGAAGCACTCATGGTACTGAGATTTATCAGCAAGAAAATCCATGAAAAATTAGGCAAGTCTTTTAGTTTTACTCCAAGAGGACTCACTTAGTTGTATGTATATTCCCATAGCAGAGAATTTTGAGCTTCTTGGAGATATGTAAACATTGTGTATGTATATATATATAAATTTTGTGCATCTCTAATGTTATTTGGTTTTCATATATTGAAAATCTGTGAATTTTACTAACTATTATAGTTGAGATTCAGGGATTAGAAAGCAAGAAAATAAAAAGTGAGACCCTTTTTATTCAAGGAAAAAAACAAGAGCGGTTAAATTATAAATCAGATTGTGAAGCTATATATGCACAAAACCCACAAAGAAAAATCAAAGAAAGAAATAGTTGTTTTGCCAGAGAGAGAGAGAGAGCGATAGAGATATATATATATAGAGAGAGAGAGAGCTTGTAACAGTGGAGGAGAGAGTGACAAATTGCAGAACACCACAACTCGGAGAAACCCAACGAAGGGTTACTCTTGATTCTTCGTTTTAATCTGGTAAAAATTCGATTGTTTCTTGTACGATTCCTGTTTCTGTATCGTTCTCATTGTATTGTTGTTGATTTGAGTGAGATATGTGAGGTCTAAGAACGTTTGTGTATTACTGGAATTGGAATTTTTGATGATTAGTCTGCGATTGTTTTGTGTCCATTGATTGATTGTGTTCTAGGGTTTGTTGTGAATTTCTCAGGCTAGAGATTACTGAAAGGTTGAAATTTTGTACAAATTGCTTAGATTGTACAAATTGCTTAGGATTTTGATTACTGGAAACTCGTTTTATTAACCTGGGTTTAAGATGTTATGATTCAAGAGTACATAATCCATGTAATGGTTGGGTTTCCAGATTTGAGTCAAGTTAGATCTGTATTTTTGTGGGTTTCTAGACTTAGACACTGGGTTTGGATTTGTATAGCATCCAAGAACATGGTGGACTAGTGACTCATTGAGGATTATTGGCTTTTCTGAGGTGGAGATTTCGCATTTTATCACTATTTTATCACTAGAGAGACCAACTAGATTGGAGATGATTGGAGAGCAACCCTTTTGGCTCCTGATAAGTGATTGGCGTATGTATAGATCTGAATCCAAATTAGTTATCAGAAGAGGATTTATTGTTTCTCTGTTATGTTAATCATGGAATTTGTTTTCTTGACTCTGTTTCTTGTTTTTTTTCTTTCTGACAATTAGGAGGACAGGAGGATATGAACTCTAACATAGACTATATGAAGAAGGAGACCAACAGATTCATTGATTGTTAGAGAGTGATGTGCTTTCAGATACATTTTGGATTTCTCATACAAACATGTTAGTGGAAAGTTCGTTTAGCGCTTCTGCTGAAACTAGTCTACTGAATGTATCCGAGTATCAAGACCCATATGCTGCATATGATTGGGTGTCGCTTGCTGAAACTTATCAGATGATCCACAAATTTCCTGAACAGTCTCAGGTACGCTTTCTTGAAGCTGTTCCAGTCCCTGATGCAATGAATCTTGGTGACTCAGAACACCCAAAACTTCAAGTAAGTTGTCCAGAGCAATGTGTAATGCGTAAGGGATCAGAAAAGTCCCTGACTTCTCTTGTGTATAGTCGAAGGAAGAGAAGTGTGAAACCTGTGGAAACTGCAGAGGAAAACAAGAAACAGGATGATTCACTTGATGACTCTATTGTCCCAGTACATGACCCTGGAGAAAGCACAAAAAGGAAAGATCGCTTCGAGAACTGTCTTTTCTATACTCGAAAGAAAAGGAGAGGGGAATCCGGTTGTAGTTTTACTGGAGAAACTACGATAATGGGTCATGGGCTTGATAATGAAAGGGAAGGAGGAGGAAATCCAGTTGTTTCTGAACATGACTGTGGGGAAACCAAGAGAAGAGGCAATCGATTCGATAACTGTCTTGTGTATAGGAGAAAGAAAGTTAGAGTAAAATCTGATAGCTGTAGTTTTAGCGAACATGTCTCCGGAGGAACCAAGATAAGCGATGATCAAGCTGACTCTTCTGCATATCGACAAAGGGAGCATATAGTTATAGCTGATGGTGCTTGTACTAGTCTTAGCCAAAGCAAGCAGTTCATGAAATCTAATGGCAGTTTTACTGAAAATCAGATTGGGGAAACAAAGATACATGGTGATAAATCTAATGCCTTGCTTATATATAGCCGGAGGAAGCAAAGAGGGAAAAATATTGCTGTTCGGGTTAATGGCTTTCTAGTGTATACCCGGAGGAAGCAAAGAGGGAAAAATATTGCTGTTCGGGTTAATGGTTTTCTAGTGTATACCCGGAAGAAGCTCAAAGCGAAATCCAGAGGTACTTTTACTGGACATGACCCGAGAGAAAGCAAGAAAAACGGTGATCAACTTTCTGTCGTCAGTTCTCATGCTCTTTCAGTGCCTCGGAAGTATGCAAATAGTGTTTCCCATGTTGAACAAGAGAGCAGTGCTCTAGAAGTTGTAGATGATACCCAAGCTACTGAAGTGGCATGTTCTTCTGATGGAACAAATGACAGCTGCTCTTCAGGTCCCTGTAAAACTCGAGAAGATGAAGCTACAGTCTGCAATTTCTCTGATGTTGGGGTGTCTGAGGCAGATACAGACGGTAGTAGCAGCCCTTTCAGACCGTGCAAACAATGCGATAAGCCAGTTACTATCGAAAAGATGCTAATTTGTGATAAATGTGAAGAAGCATATCATCCAAGCTGCTGTGGTATTCGAATGAAAGAAGTTGCAGAGATTGATGACTGGCTCTGTCCATCCTGTTTGAAAAAGAATCCACGGCGGAAACGGAAATTGAGAGTTAGAGGACCATTTGTAATAGGAATTCGAATAGGAAAAGAGTTTCAAGCAGATGTTCCAGACTGGTCAGGTCCAACCATGAGGTATGCACTTCAAAGATGTTTACTGGTAAATGAATGTTTTATCTTTCACCAAAATGAATGGCCTTTCTTTGACATACAAAAATGTTTTGATCTCAATGCAGTGATACTTCTTTTGTTGGAGTACCCTTGGAAATTAATCAGACAGAATATATGCATGTAAGCTCTTAGATTAATGGATAAACATATGTTTTATGTTGCCATAGAGTTAACTGGATTTCTCAGAGTTGTAATTCTTCTCTCTTTTCAGGACGTCAAGAAGGCCAAGAGTGGTAAGAAACTACATTGTCCCGTGAATTGGCTCCAATGCAGAGAGGAGGATAAAAATGGAGACATATGCGGAAAGTGGCGTAGGTAATATTATTAATTTAGCACATTCCATTTCTTGGCTCATGCTCTTGTCTTGAATGTATCTTGCTATCTATCGCCTTGTCATCGAGCTTCTTACCAATATCTTCTTCCTTGTCTCTTATCTAATCTATAACTCAACCATTGGTGTAAAATAAGTTATTCAATATGCTTAATTTAACTGGATATGCACAGGGCTCCTCGTTCAGAGGTACAGACCAAAGACTGGGAATGCTTCTGCTGCGTCTCTTGGGATCCATCGCGTGCTGACTGTGCTGTCCCTCAGGTCAGAAACTTTCTTTACAACTATCTTCTTTTCCTTTTGAAGAATCTATTGAAAAGTTAGTATCCGTGTGCAGTGAAAAACTGAAAATTCCCTGTATAGTCTTGTTTCATCTTTCTCCATGAACATATCATTTGGATTCTTATGACAGATTTCTACAAACCCCAAACAAATTCATGGAAGTTAATAATACAATACATCTTGCGTTCATTTCTGCAGGAACTGGAAACTAGTGAGATTCTTAAACAGCACAAATACATCAAGATGGTTCGTTATTTTTCTCATTGCTTGTTTTATTCTTCCCTGACCATAACTTTCTGTTTAATATTTTCTATCTTCTAGATTCTCATCAACGATCTAAAACTGAATGGTTGGTTTCCTCTGCAGCTTAGACCTCGTTCAGACGTCAAAAGGCGAAAGCTAGTACCCAAGGGCCGAAACAGATCTCATAACAAAGGGAAATCTTCACAGACACAAGCTTAGCCACATTAAATGCATATGTTTTTGGATCAGAGACCTTAGGAAGTAGAAAAGGTAATCAGAAATTTTTGTTGAACTCCAATGAGTGTTGTTCCACTTCGGAAACTTAGAATATTAAGATGCTATACAAGAGATTTATTAGGTTAAGGTCTTTGTTAGCTCCCAAAACAGGAGTTGTGAATATATCATTTGTTTTCAGGGACAGGTTCTGAGTTAAATCTGAGAAACATTTTCAAAAGCTAAAAAAAGCCTATAAACACTTCTAGGTCAATCAAAGCATTCTGCTGATGAGAGTATAGATTCGAAAGTGAGTATTACATTCAAATCTTGGAACTTGGAGAATAGTTAAAAGAAAAAGAAAGAACCAAGTTACTCAAATTTTGTGTGAGTTACAGAATTCATGTAACCAGATATTACAGATTGGGAGAAACAAGAGCAAATCACCATCCGTATTTAGCTTGTGTCTCGGCTTTAGTGAGCAATCCTCGTGAACGTCTCTCTGACAACTCGCTCTCCTTGTGCTTCATGTCCATGAATAACGAAGTGATCTGATGCTTCCTCTTGTGAAGCTTTGACACTTGCACCTTCGATGAAGTCGCAGGCTGCAAATACAAATTCAAACAAGATAACATTTAAAAGGCAATACAAAGCATTCAAGTTTAGCATGTTATCAAGTAGCAAGACAGAACAAACTTGACTATGGCAGCCAAAAGCAGGATATAAATTCAACACCCCTACTCTATTCACTGTCAATGGTTGAATTCTCCATCCCCTAGGAGTAAAGGCATTAAATTTACAGGACCAGACCAAACCAAAACAACTCCCAAGTTCTTGCAGCAAAAATCAACTCAAGGAAGAGTAATGAGTATAGAATTTCAGATACTCCTAATCGAAGATGACTCGCAATTCATTACTCTATATGCTAGGCCTTTGATTAACCAAATTAGAGCAATACTAGACCCTAGAGACAACTCCCAAGTTCTTGCAGCAAAAATCAACTCAAGAAAGAGTACTAATGAGTATAGAATTTCGGAGATGCTCATTATCGAAGATGACTTACAATTCATATTCTATTTTGGTTATATTCGAGCTTTCTCAAACATTCATCACTCTATAAGCTACCTAATGGAAGAAAAAAGGCTTTTCATCTACCAACTTAGAGCAATAACACACCTTAGAGACAACTCCCAAGTTCTTGCATTAGATAAAGAGAACAGACCCTAGAGAGTACTTCCAAGTTCTTGCATTAGATAAAGAATCCAAGTAAGAAGCTAAAACAAACCTGATAAGCAGGTCCAAAGGCTAGTCCAGTAGCTTTAACCTGATCAACTCTTGGTCTATTCTTCATAAGCTCATCTTGCTTAACCTCAACTATCTCCATTGGCATTTCTTTCCTCCCTCTCCTTCCTCTCCTCGCACCACTATCCATCGCTATCATCGCCTCTGCCTCAAACCCACCACCACCATTCCAACTATTACCTCCATAGCTACTACTACCATCATATCCCACACTAGCACTACTAGGGTTTGTTTCATATCCACCACCGTAATAGTTCTCTACTCCAGCAATTTGTTCCGTTTCACTACTATGATTGCTAATCGATTCATAGCTACCTGATTCAACCGTTTGAGTAGCAATTGCAGGTGTTTCCGTTTCGAGATTCGATCTTCGACCTGATCCTGATCCTAACGAAGGAAGAGCACCTAGTGCTTGTGAGCTTTTAGGTGCAGGCATAGCAGATAAAAACGATTTCACAGACGAATCGTGTGGTGTTGCAGATTCAATCTGTTTACGCTTCTTCCTCGTTTTCTCCTCTTCTTCGTCGTCTTCTTCATCATCGAGATTACTCGGTCTAGGGTTTATCGGAAGCCTGATCTGAACAACACGTTTGTTTATCGCCGGAATTGGGTTTTGATTTTGCCGAGAGATGGAGGATTTAGGAGGAGGAATAGATGAGAGAAAAGAAGAAGATCTGGATTCTGTAGGATGTGAGGATTTCACGGTGAGAGATTCGTCGTCTTCTTCGTCGGAAGAAGCGTAGCTTGCGACCAGAGAATCCATTAGAGAGCTAGAGAGAGAATATTCCGACTTTGTTGTATATAGAAAAAGGCTTTTCTGATATATAACTAAGGCCCATATAGATAGCTATATCAAGTTATCAAATTTAATTGGGCCTTGAAAGCCCATGTCTTAAGATTTCAAGATTTTGGAATCTTACATTACTTACCAAAAACACAAGATGTAAAAGATGAAACATAACCAGTGGAATCGTCCTCTATGCGAAAAACACAAGAAGAGAGCTAAACCAAAGGGGAGCAAGAAAATAAAGGTTTGGGATATTGATGTAAAAGAGTAACTTGTAAAAAAGCGACACATTCGGATTTGATATCTGATATTAAGATTGTTGTTATTACTTCTGCAATGTCACAATTAACATTCAAGTTGAGTTCAAAGCAACTAACAAATTGTAGTAAAATATATAGCTAAGTATTGATTTCAACTAAGATAACGAATTTGAAAGAAGGCAATATTAGTCTTTTCTTTAATAGCATAAAGGTTTCAATTTCTGAACTAACATTTGCAAAATTCTTCAAACTTGTAACAAAGATAACAAAATCATTAATCAGATTACTTATGGGAGACCCATAAATCTGAAATTGAACAAGTCGTAGGGTAATAACTTGAAACAACAACATATCAAGCAGTGCTCTCTCTCTTGAGCTTGGCAAGCTCTTTCCTAACCTCACCAGCCCTCTGCAAAACAACACAAGAAAAGCCATTCAATAGAGATATTAAGATAAGTAAATGACTGAGTTTAAGATTAGCATTAGAAACATATAACTAGTTATTGACGTTTGACATGTTCCTAAAGGTATCACTAGTAAATCAACCTAGCATGGCAATAGAGAAATCAGTAACAATCATCAAGTGTAATTGAAGTAAATGTCTAATACTGACCTTGATTTTGGCCAACATGATCTTGAACCTGTCGAAGTCATTGAGTGCAGCTCTTCTCTTCTGAACAATCAGCTTCCTACCCCATGAACTCTTCTCCCACTTACCCTTCACATCTACACAAGTTTCACAGTGTATCAGAGACATGAAACTTCTTCACATGTCAGACATAAGATGTTTATAAAACAAAACTCACCAGCTTTCTCCATTGCCTCAATCAAATTCTTCTTCTTGGGCACTCTACTGATCTCAATAACGATATCAGTAAGAGAAAGCCTCTTGAAATTCATCTGGATTCTCTCCATGTCAGGTGCATCCACAAGAGCCTAAAAGTAAACAAACATCACAATTATTAAAAAGACAATCCACTACTAAAGACATAACAAGAAAGCTCTAACACAGTGAAAGCACACTTATGAACAAACAGATTCATCAGAAATGAAGCTGGTGAATGCATCTTAATAGTGAAAATGTCTCATAATACTACTCAAACAACAAAAGCAAACTCTTATTCCATTCTTAGAAGCAAATGACTAATGATACAACTCAAACAGTAAAGGCAAAAACTTTATCAGATCCCAAAAACTACAAATGAAGCTTCTTTACTCTAGCAACGAATAAAGCTAATGGGTTCAACAAAAATCAAGACTTTACACTATTAAAGAGACTTACTCTGTTTTGGTCAACGACATCGACAATGACAACGAGTTTCCCATAGTCTTTTCCGAAGTTAACGAGAGCAACTCGTCCAATCTCGACGTATCTCTTGAAAACCTGCACACAACAAAGCACAATCTATCAACACAACTACCCAGAACTCGAAGGGATCTCTGTAAGATCAGAAGAGCAAAGAGGTTTTACCATTTTTCTTAGGTTTGAGCTAAAACGCTAGAAACGAAGGAAGAGGCGCAAAGAAAAGAATTTTCTAGGGTTTCTTCTTAAAATGCGTCTCTAATTAGGGTTTTCCTATTTGGGCTTTCATATGAGGCCCATTAATAATTTAGTAGACTAATCACGGGCCTAGTTATTTCAGCTTGTTGTAAACAAATTGTATTAAGGACATAATCCGGTTTACAGTATATTGTTGTTTTGGTTTTTCGGTTTTATTAAATTTGGAACCGAAGAGAACTTTATATCAATTTGGTTTGGTTTAATACAATTTAAATTTGTTTCTATATTTACTTTTCGGGTTGAATTAAGAATTATGTTCATTTTTAAGTACAAAAATAAAGAAAAATTTGAAAATATGGTAAATTGATCATTTAATTTATATAATAAGCTTTTATATCTATGATGTCATCTTGAAATACTAATCCTATCTTTAAAAATATTAGATATGTACATCAAATTCAATCAACCATAGTTTACTAGTTATATATACATTACCACAACATGTAAAATTTGGTACAAATTTTTCACTTTTGTGTTTTTAAAACAAATTAACATCATCAAATACAAAATATTAAATATATATATATATATATTCTAGTGTAACCTAATATATAAACCATAGTGTGGCAAAATATATAAGTAGGACGAAGTTGTTCCAACAAAGATTGTTCTAAATTGAAACCATCATTTAAACGTAAAATGTAAAATATAAAATTCTTCTTCCACCCGCAAAATATATAACTACCACTATCTAACGAAATATATAAGTGCGACGAATGTCAAAAGATTACGGCCCATTTGCAATATTATCATACTACCAAAATATAGTGCCATAATTTAGACCGATCTGTGTAATATGTATCTCCGTAGCATCAGCTCAGTCCATGAGATACTTCAATAGCATGTAGCGCAAATCAAGATCAATAGAGCTGGTGTTGTGGACGGTAAGTTGTAAGCTGCCGATGGCTCAACTGTATTTGACCTTAAGAGGAGACGCAAGATATGCCAATTAGATATGCTAATTAGGGTTTGTTCTTAAGAGAAGTATCAATGAATGCCTCTCTAATTATGGTTTTCCTCTTTGTGCTTTGAGGTGAGGCCATGTAAACAAATTGTATTAGGGACAAGGAGGTGGATATGAAATAATTATATGCATAAACCGGTTTACAGTATATTGTTGTTTTGGTTTTTCGGTTTTATTAAATTTGGAACCGAAGAAATCTTTATATCAATTTGGTTTGGTTTAATACAATTTAAATTTGTTCCTATATTTACTTTTCGGGTTGAATTAAGAATTATGTTCATTTTCAAGTAAAAAATGAAGAAAAATTTGAAAATATGGTAAATTAATTCACTTAATTTTCAGTTAAATATGTAAAGTAAATTTTGGTTTATTCAGGTTCATCACTGATAAAGTGATAACTGATAAGTCTGATAACAAAACAATTCCGGTTCAAATACGGTTTTAGTATTTCGGTTTGTAGTCATGAAACCAATGAATTTGTAAGAAAATTTGGTTTGACTTCAGTTTAAGCATTTCGGTTTGGATTTTCCCGGTTATTAACATTTAACCCACCCTTACAAATACGAATGGTTTGATTCGTGGAAAAGAATAAACCGGAATCGCACATCAGAACTTCGTCTCTACCAATCTCTCGCGTCTCACTCATGTGCTTTGGCTTCTCTATTACTCGTTACCATTGTTTCTCCGGACGACCAAAATTAAGACAAGCCATTAAATGCTTTCCTCTTTGTTGCGTTCTCAGACAAAAACACACATGTAAGCTTCACATATCTATTGTGAAAGTTGTGGTTTTAAGTTTTTTTGTTTGCTGTTACTGAAACTGTAAGCAATAGGTTTCGTTTAGTAACGACTTGGGTTTATTCAATCACTGACCAACTTTTGTAAAAATTGACACTTTTTTTTCTTCAGATTACCTCTGAGCAGTAACTGTTTATGTGGGTTTCAAGCTCAGTTCTTAGCCTGAAGTCTTCTAGGTTTAATCATTTGCTTACAAGAACTAAGGCTTTTGGATACTTCTTGTCTAGAACCTTCTTTCTTCCTTCATTGTCTGATAATTTTATCTGCTCTGGATCAAGAGGTATTTGTTCTAGTTTACCTTTTGGTGAAGATATTGATATCATTCTCAAGAATGTGAAAGTCTCTAGTACTTGTGTTGAAACTATTAGAGATGTGCTTATGAAACACAATTGGATACATAGATTTGAGAGTGTGTTTAGTATTGAGCTTGATCAATACAAAGTCATTAGAATTTTGAATGATTTGTTTGAAGAGACTTCGGATGCTTCTGTTGCATTATACTTCTTTAGATGGTCAGAGTTGTGGATTGGTACTGAGCATTCGAGTAAGTCTATTTGTCGAATGATTCATGTTTTGGTATCTGGAAACATGAATTATAGAGCTAAAGATATGGTTTTTCATCTCGTGAAGAAATACGGTGGAGAAGAGAGATCGTTGTTTTTAGTTATGAATGAGCTCTTCGAAACTCGTATTGATCGTCAGGTTTTAGAGACCGTGCTTTCTATACTGATTGATTGTTGTGTTAAAGAGAGAAAGGTGGACATGGCACTGAAACTAACTTACAAAATGGATCAGTTTGGCGTATTTCCTTCGCGCGGGGTTTGTATTTCGTTGCTTAAGGAAATTCTACGAATTCACGGGGTGGAGTTAGCTTGGGAATTTGTTGAATGCATGATTAGCCGAGGGAGGCATCTAAATGCTGCTGTGCTTACTCTATTCATTAGCAAATACTGCTCTGATGGTTGTTTTGATAAAGGTTGGGAGTTGCTTACAGGGATGAAACAGTATGGAGTTAGACCCGATATTGTGGCGTTTACAGTTTTCATTAATAGACTATGTAAGGAAGGCTTTCTAAAAGAAGCGAGTTCGGTATTGTCTAATCTCAAACTCTTTGGTGTCTCTCAGGATTCTGTATCCATCAGTTCGGTTATTGATGGTTTCTGTAAGATAGGAAAACCAGAGGAAGCCATTAAGCTGATTCATTCTTTTCGTCTTAGACCAAACATTTTTGTGTACAGTAGCTTTCTGTCAAATATATGTACCGCGGGAGATATGCTAAAAGCTTCTACCGTATTTCAGGAGATCTTTGAGTTGGGGCTTCGTCCTGATTGTGTCTGTTATACTACTATGATTGGTGGGTATTGTGAGTTAGGAAAATTAGATAAAGCTTTCCAATATTTTGGAGCACTGTTGAAAAGCGGAAACCCGCCATCTTTAACAACGTATACACTACTTATTGGTGGTTGCAGCAAGTTTGGATACGTAGGCGATGCAGAATCTTTGTTTCGGAAAATGAAAAGCGAGGGTTTGGTGCATGATGTTGTAACATATAACAATCTAATGCATGGGTATGGGAAGACATATCAGCTGAATAAAGTTTTTGAGCTTATGGATGGAATGAAATCTGCAGGTATCTCTCCAGATGTTGCTACCTACAATATCTTGATACATAGCATGGTCGTTAGAGGATACGTCGATGAAGCAAAAGGTGTTATCAATGAGCTAATCCGACGAGGATTTGTTCCTAGTGCATTAGCATTCACTGATGTGATCGGTGGGTTCTCTAAGAAAGGGGATTTTCAGGAAGCTTTTCTTTTGTGGTTCTATATGGCTGACCTTAGAGTGAAACCCGATGTTGTAACGTGCAGTGCGTTACTACATGGCTATTGTCAAGCGCAGAGAATGAACGAAGCTATTGCTTTGTTTAATAAGTTGCTTGATGCCGGGTTAAAGCCAGATGTGGTTTTGTATAATACGCTCATCCATGGATATTGCGGTATAGGGGAAATCGAGAAAGCGTGCGAGTTGATTGGTATGATGGTTCAAAGAGGAATGCTTCCAAATGATAGTACTTATATGGCACTTGTTGTGGGACTTGAAGGTAAGAGGTTTATAGACTCAGAGAAGCATGCATCCATGTTACTTAAAGAAATTCTTGTTGCAAATGGTACCAACTAATATTACTGGTCACTCTTTCTTGTTTCTTATACTCTTTTTTACCATATAGTATTTGCTTTCTCATGTCCTTACATAATACACAAGTCTCATGGCAAAAGCTATGTATCCATGTTGGACCATTATAACATGAAAACACAAATGTAAACCATTTTTTGGATACGGATTGTCTGTCAAATATACAATGATGTTACATTAAGGCATTACAAAAAGTTAATAAACAAGACAAACAAACAAAAAAATGCAGAGATAGTAAAAGAACTCTGAAAGGGAGGAGCTATAGAGCTGCTTAATGAATGGGCATGAAACTTGCGAAACGATGCACCTGAAAACTGGGTACGTTGAAAGAATCATGGAAGCTGCTCTAAGAGAGCATCTAAGATGCTTGGAGTTTCATATACATTCAAGGGTCAAGAACACGAAGAGATCAATGCCGAACTTCTTTTTGAATTCAATACAAAATGAGATCAACCCGAAGAAGACGAAGTTGATGAAGAGAAGGCATCAGAAGTAATGTTTGATTGATCTTGATGGTTTCTTTCAAGGTCAAACAATGGCTGTAACCTTCTTTCTACCTCGCTGCATTGTAGATCGATTTCTTGTACAACCATTGAGTAAGCAGAGTAACAAGATTCATCGTCCCTGAATGCTAATATCCATCTCCCATCTACTAAACCTTTAGACTTGAGCTTCTCATAGACTCCTCGCTTTGTTGGATCCAAGAACGGTAAAGTAGATGGTCGGATTCTCAAGTGTAGCCATCTTGGGTGCTTTTCATCTATTTGGGGCTGAAAAACATTCAAAAGATAGATCATTTCTCTACAACAATATCATGATTATCTCTGTCCTTGTGTGTGATCTATACAAGCATTTTTGTCAAGAAGAAGACGATGAAGTGAGTACGTACTTTGCAGCCAGCTAAAGGTGCGGTAACACGGACGATTCCGTGATCTGGCTTTGTAAGTGAATCTTCAACAAGGACAATCCACCCAGACACACCAGATGTTAATGCTAGAAAGGAGAAATTGCGTTCCTTGCCTCTTTCAAAGGCAATCCTACAGGGTACAGCATCAACTGCACCTGAAAATTTTAAAGATAGGATTAAAGACGGACACACAAATCAATCAAGCTGAAATTATGATAAAGACATGAACGTCGATCATAGACATAGTGCGCTTTTGGTAGATGTTGTACTAAGGCAAGCATAAGAGCATCATGTGCTAACCTAGCTTCAGTTCGGTGCCAGGTTTGGGGACTAAAACATTCAGACCAGCAACGGTGGCACGAGACGTTTCAGATCTGCCAGCAGGAGGATGAATTGGTGGCTGCTCTGGCAAGGGTCTACCGAGAGAGAAGATCTGGAGTTGATGAAGAAGCACAAAAACCTGAGTAAAGGCTTGATTATCAGATGTCTGTAGCATATACACCAACAACAAGCGCTCTTAAGAATCTGCCCTAAAAATATACAAGGGAACACAATGGACGAACCTTCACCACCTCGCACAATCTTTCACCTGCTATGAATGATGATTCGCTAACAGCGTTATCTGTACAAGATTCAGTTGTTAGTGGTTTCCATAAACAGCATTTAAACAAGGGAATGTCCATATCAATTCCCATTTTTATAAACAAAAATTCTACCATTAGAAGGGGACCTATCCAGCTGGAGAAGAACAGATTTAGGTTCTTTTTGAGGGCATGGAGCTTCAATCACTGTCAGAAGAGATTTGTATTAGATTTGTTGATATATTCTTACAATCAAAATCCAACATATCCAACATTTTACTTATTTACTTGCCTCTTTTGCACTTTTTCCACTCATCAAGCAGTACCGTTATTAGTAGATCAGGCCAGGTACCTTTAATCTCCTGGATAAGAGCACTTCTGCACTTTTCATACGAAACCTGTGATCAGCAGGGAACTGGTCAATAGTGAGTAGAGGGGAGAAAGAAACAGAGTCAAACCAAACCCAAAAAAAAATCCTCAAAGTAACATACATTCAGCATCTTCAGATGTTTGCGATTAAATTCTGCCTCGCTATAAGGAAGCAATTGCCGTAAGAGCCAACCTCCATCCCATAATGTTTCCGCAGACATGTTTTCTCGGCAGAGAAGACTGACCAATGCATCCACCACCTACACCACTTTTGATATTAATAAATCAAGACGAATTTCGGAAGAAGCTAGGCTAATAACGTAGGTTTACGAACATTCATTAATTACCTGATGTCTATGTACACGGGGGCAAATTGCAGCCCCAGGCAATGAACAGCATACTCCAAATTGCTCCTGTTAAAGGTACATGAACGAATAACTCAATCACGGTATAACACAACACCAAAAAGATGGAGGGCGAGAAGGTGATAAAAAAAGTTTAAGAGATGTAGTGAAGTACCTCCAACCTCTTTAGACACCAATCAAGTTCGCTACTTGAGCCATCTCTCATAGAACCATTCTGCGGTGAAAACAGTTGTTCTTCACCAGAGTCCTCCCCAACCAAAGATTGCTGTCAGCGGAAACTACCAATTAAGTTTTGAAAAATAAAAAAAGGGCTGTCCAAGAAGTAAAGCCTATTTTTTATGCCAAATTGTACAGTAGATATGATCCAGTAAAAGGTATTACTAACAGGATCCATGAAGATGTGATTTTCCCAGTCACTCTCTAGAAAATATAATAAGCAGAAGTTACATGATAACGACAGAAACTCACCAGCAAAAGTTTTTTGTGCTGCTTACGCTGAGGAAGAATGCCAAAAGCATCTAGCATTGACTCTTCAAGTTCTAAGAAAAAGAGAATGTTAGTCGTCAAGACCAGAAAGAAAAAAAGAGAGCAGAACCTGCACAACACCACTGCCAATACCTTTCGTCTGCAACAAAGTAGCTAGCACAAACAAGCAACCCTGAGCTTGGACATCATCTCCCTCAGAAATATACTGAAGTAATGTTTCCCTATTTACCAAAAAAAAGACAAAACATCAGCTTAATAGAGAAAGGGAAATGTTAAGACAGCATCATATGCGGCTAAAGGAATGTAAAAAGCAACTATCTCAGCTTCGCTCAGGTTTTTATTAGATAACATGTTACCTAAACGTAATATGCGAATTGTTGAAGATATTTTTGGTAGTATCTTCACTGCAAACATGGGAATTAACATCCTCACTAGAGACTGCGATGCTTGAACACTGTTGTTCTGCCTCCTCAGTAACACCATTGTCTGGATGCCCATTTCCACATGTAAGGCATTCAGGAGCCAGGCTACTTTTAGGTTTCACTAGGGAATTTGAAAGGAAAGCTTTTACAGGGCAGAAAAGGGTAGCAGCAGTCATATTTGCCAAATCTTTGATCTTAACTATCCGCAGGATGCAACAAAGCAGATAGAGAGAAGTGACAGGATCGACTGATATACCCTGAAATAACCGCACAACCAATATTTTACTGAAATTAGAAATGGCACTCTTGCAACTAGTCAAAACTAACAAGGCTAATTATAGCACAAAGGAAATAATAAATCAACCCTGGAAATGAAATTAAGAGGAAAGGGTGTTATTTTGTACATTTACAGCCTCGGAGCACAAAGACGGGAGAAGAAGTGGGAGAGTTAGATGCTGCAGAATGTGATCTGTTATCAGCCTCCCAATATCTGGTATGCCAGCAGATATAACATCACTAAAGTAGTACAAAGTGTCCTCGATCCCGTCAACGGCAGCAAACAGTTTTCCACCCGAGTCTAGGGATGGGCTCCTTAAGCAAAGATAAAAAGACAATCTTTTAGAAGAACAAAACTTACCCAGATCACACACAAACAAGACAAGTAAACAGATGAAAAGGGGTTTGTGATAAGTAATGATCAGTTTTACAAATATTGCCCTGGGAGATGAAAATGCACTGAAATCTTACTTGAGAGTGTTCAACACCATTGCGCTTAGATCCATGCATTGCTTTTGAAAAAATGAAACTAATTTTGAAAAGTACTCGGTGTGCGGTGGACTAACTACAAAATCATTCACAGATTCATCGCCAACTGCAAAAGACAAAAAAACTGAGCATCAGAAACGTTCCTAAATCCTCTGATTTTCTTTTATCCTACAAGTGACAAAGAACTATTATAAATGACTTACCATGATATACATTAAGAGTCAAGGCACGAACTGCAGTGCGTATCATGTTCTCTTCATGGAATGCAAATTGTATGCCTTCGACATAAAGGGGAAAAGAAACTACTAGATCCTAGACGCAGAAATGCAGAATTAATATATGGCAGGAAAAAAAAATCCATAAAGGACTTACAAAAGTAATACGAACATGCAACTTAAAGGAATACTCACGTTCTCGGTCTTTAAAAGCAACGATATTGTATGCTTGTTTAATTTCCCACTAACAGCTCTACATAAAGCAAACACAACAGTTATCAGACACAGTCAATAAGTACTTCCTAAAGCCAAGATAACAGCAGTCAAATGTACCTTAAGAAGGATATGTAGTAAGATAGAAGCTCTTCGTGTTGGAAGTCAAATGTATATGTTATCAAATAATTTACATATTCGTTACTGAACAAGTAGTCTGCAAGGAGAATTTCAAAAAGAAGATAATCAACAGACTATAATGATGAGGAATTCTCAAAGACAAATATACTTGCACCTCATGAACTTACAGATGGATTGTTCACTTTTAAGGTTTTGGATCATAATACTCATGGTTTGCAACAACTGAACAGAAACTGTTACCGTCTTGCTAACCCTTAATATACGTACAAACTCTCCCATGATTTGTTTCTCCATAAAAAATCTGCAAACAACCGCAAATATGAACATACGCCAAAAGGAAACTAAGAAGCGTTGCGTTGACTGATTAATCATTGACACAAAAAGACTCACTCAAAAAATAAAGGGTCATGCTGATCTCCATAAGTTAATATCTCCGCGATTGATCTCAGCGCCTCGACAACAAGATCCTTCAAAATAGCACCAAGTAAACAAAGATCAAAACCTAACACAAAAACAAAACAATAACGCCAAGACAGTTGCTCAAAATACAAAAACTTATGCCATTTACCTTATTGGTGTCGTTCACTATCTGAATTTTCCTCAGCTGTTCAGTCAAATACCTATAAAAACCAAAATTTCATCACTTAGCCATAATCAACACACAAATGATGTCGTAACACCAAAATCTCAATGAAATTTAGTGAACAAATCATTCTCCTATGGTCAAAATTGTCACATTGATCCACCCAATTGTCTGCAGTTTCTACAAAACTAACCCCTTATTGAAACTGTGGAAGATGAACTAAGTTAAGTGTTCTTCAATGGCACCATTCAACTCTCCTGAAACCCTAGGAACTAACTACAAACTACCAATTCCAATTCCAAAGAGACTACGACTCAATACCCCTGAAAAGACAATTATTTAGACCAGAAATCACAAAATCGCACACCAAATTTCATCTCAGTCACAATTGAAACTTAAACGAAACAGAGACTAATCGCACAATGGAACAATGTTACGCGATCGAAGACAAGTACAAACAAACCTGAGTTCGCCTAAGGAGAATCGATCTCTAGGTCGTAAGAAAGAGAACCACATGATTTATCCGAAGATCAATCCAGTCTTCTCTGGATCATCATCCTTCACTTGAAAGAAAACCCCAATTCCATCAAATTGCTTCTCCTCGATTAAACCAAACCAAACCACACAAAATCCGATTCCAGTTCTGGTTCGAATTGCTTCACCGACAACAAAATAATCATACAAATTCAAAAATCGTCGGGTAGTGTCGTGTTCGAATTTTGTCGAAACGTCTCCGGTAATCAAATGTTGACGGAGATACGAAGTGGGCGTTGAGCTGGCGCTTTTTGGGTCAAATACTCAGATTCGGATCCGGGTCGGATTCAATTCAATCTCTAACTTATAAAGAAAGAATCTTTCAATTTTAAGATCCGTTTTGACATTTAATTTTAGAGTTAGATATTCAATTTTCATGTGGACCTTCCTATTGGAGAAGAGGCTTCTCTATTTATCCAAAATTTTCAGGGAAAATGTTGGCAAAAATATCCATAATTATTAGTTTTCATTGTAAACTTGTCGTCATTGGTTTGGATAATTGAAATGTAGTAACTAAGTTTATTTATGTTGTTGAAAAACACATATTAGTTTGGATTTTGATGGTAATGTTATGTGTTCAAGATTGGTAATTTATGGAGTCTAAAACCCATTATAGTTTGGAGATCATCTAATTTATACTCTTTCGTATCATTTTAATTGATTATTTGAGAATTTCAAATTAGATGATTTTTTTGTAATTATTTGAATGTATTTTTGTTTAATATGACTATTTGTATGCTGCAATTTGATTTTTTTTATTGGTTTCACTGTATTTAGTTTTATGATAATGTTTTAATTTAGAATTAATGTAATGTTTTCTTAAATTATATATAAAATTCTTAAACGTCAACTATTATGATACATAGAAAGTAAAATTCGATTTTCTTCAGAATTTATTATGTTGTAACAAAACTTAAAATTCACTATATTCGTTTGTAAAAAGCTACTTTTTATGCCTAAATTTTTTTAATTAAACAAAAACAGTATTAAACTTTAGAGATATAAAAAATTAGTAAAATTCGGTTTACAGGTTATCAAAAATGTAAGAATATTAGCAAAACTACCAATAGTGTTCTAGTATATCTTCTAACGAGAACGAATATAGAGACTTTCTGTAACCAATAAATAAAAAAATAATATCTAAAATCTAGTAGTTTGAAAATCAATATCTAAATCTAGAGTATATGTGTGGTTTGTTGTAATTTCGAATAGGACAACAATCTGAAAGTTTATTTTTAATCTAAAAAAATCAGGCATATCATTCAACCAATCAAAAAAGTTTTACAAAAATAATAATTAAGTTGACACACCATAATTGCTAAATTTTAATGAGAACTTCAAACTTAGATGAATTATTGAAGAGCATTTAAAATATGGAGGGTTTTTATTTCAGGAACGAACATATTGTGTGCAATTTTTTAGCTGTATATATGTAAGACAGTAACAAACTTATATACACCTCGAGCTACATGCAACTACAACATATGAAACATAATGTTTTTACTTTTTATTTTGTTTTATCTAATACCTTAAAATTCATATGAATTGTTATGTATATATGTTGTATCCTACACGTATTTATTTTCTGACATATCACCGATCAAATCTCAACATAATTTTGGACCTAAAATATAAGCTACATAGAGTATTAAGGGCATACAATCAAGATATCGAAAATGTAACAATGCCGGGAGTATAGTTTGCAATTTCCCTTAAGCAAAAACTATACTATTTGCCTACTTTTAACAAAAGTAAAAAAAAAAAATTCAAGGACATTTTTGTAATTTTTTCTATCAAACACGAACCATACATTTTACTTTTATTAACATTAATTACATACGACTGATTTTATAATCATTCATCATCGCCGGTGATTTCCACGACTCTCACGTTACGATTCTCCGGCGGAATCATCGACGGCGAAGAAGAAACATCTTTCGCGACGAACACGACGAGAAACCCATCCTCCTCCATCCACACTGTGACCTGATCCATCAAAGCATTCTCAGGAAGCTTAAATCTGCTCATGAATTTGTTATCTCCCGTACAGATCTGAAGAAATCCTTCATCATCTACAAACACGATCGCTTCTTCCTGATTCGTCGTTCCCGGTAAATACGCCTTGAAAACATGAGCCGTTGGTGTTTCCGTCCAATTAAGCTGCGTCTCAACTCTTGACGAGGGTGAGAAAATTTCTCGGGAAAGTGAAGGAAAGTGGTGAGAAAGGAAAAGAGATGGTGATGGGAAATCAAATGGTTCCCAAATTTCATCTCCGGAAGATAATAATCTCCGGCGATTATTGATCGGAATCATCGACATCTTCTTCTTCTACTCGAGTAAAAGTAACAGAGAAGCTAAAGCTATAAATCTTCACCAAGAGAAATGCTCTAGAGTTTTCGTGAAGTTGGGCCTGAAAGTTGAAAGTATAAAGCCCAATGGGCTATTGGGCCTTGCACAAAATGAAAAATGGAAGTTGTAGAAATTTCCTGTGTGTGAATAAATGTTGAGGAAGGTCTCGGTTGAGTTGATCAAATTTAGAGACGAGCTAGCTAGAGACAATGTTGAAGGAAACGTTACCTTACAAAGTGGTCGAAGAGCAGATCATGGAGAGACTTTATGTGAAGTGTCTAATGAGATTCAAGTCTGTATCCAACAAGTGGAAATCCACAATCGAGTCCCAAAGTTTCAAAGATAGACACTTGATCAGTCGTAAGCAATCTCGAGGTCCGTGTTATGTTTACGTGCTATTGGATGCTAACAAAGATCCCGTAGTTATCGATATCAACTCTTGTGATTTATTCTCTTCACTAGACCTATCGATCCCTTATAGCATGATTATTTCTAGTTTTTAAGTGTTTATTGGTGATACTTATCGTAAGAATTAAAAACTAATTTATGTTTAGAAATTAAAAAAAAAAAAATTGAAAAATTAAAATCAAAGAAGAATCAAATTATTATGAATAAATATAAAAGATGATTAGACAAATGATCAGTACAACAACAAAATAAGGAGTTTTATCTAAAATTTTCTGTTTTTCTGCACACGAGTGATTCACAAATCATTATTACTGATCTATTTTCATGAGTAATGTCAATATCGATTTTTTTCGAATTTGAGAATTGGATTGCTTTAGGCATATAATGTTGACTCACTAGTATGCTAGCAAGAATACCACACGTCGTTATATCCTTCTTCATGTTCGACTTGGCAAGCCTCATAAAGGTGTCCATCACAGAGAGAGATCCTTCTTTCAACAACGGCGAAGCAGCACTCGCTTCAATATTCTTGATGGAAGAAGCAACCAATTCAGGGATATGTTCCACGCCAATAGCACGCCCTTCGGATCCAACCATAACCGCAGAGCAAGCTGTTAAGTACTCAGTCCCTATCAAGATCAAGCATACGATTAACTAAACTACCATCATCCTCAAATACTAAGGAGTGGAAGAAACCAATTCAAGAAAGAAAGAAACCCGAGCCGACATCAAGAACACGCATTCCTGGTTTCAAATGGTTTTCGAGAAGTTGAAGACACGATGCGTGCATATGAGGTGCTGATATGGCTGCGTTATAACCAATAACCATGGGACTATCAACGTAAGCAGAGGAACGATCTGGTACAAAGATGCCTCTGTCTACAACCTCCATAGCTTTAGCAACTTCATCAGAAGTGATTATACCATAACCTTGCAAATTCTCAACCATAGCTTTGTTCTTATTGATATTGTTTGGGTTCCAATATTGCTTTCAACAACGCCAACAACATAAAAATATAACAATCAGTATCCAAAAGCAAGAGGAAGTATACAAAAATTGAAATTATCTACTTCCAGATCAATCGTATATAAGTTGACAGAAAAAATCGAGAATTCATGGTAATATCGAATCGAGTATTGAATCGATCGTCGATGGAAATCACGATTACATCTCTTGATTCGGATTTAAACGATTATAGAGCAGAGAGAGAGAAATAGTACCTTCATCTTCGTCGAGAGTGAGAGAGAGTTGATAGGAAACTTGATGCGCATAATGAGAAACAAAATTTGGGTTACTCAAAACCTAATTTTCTCCGTCAATGAGGAGACGACACGTGGCTCTATTTACTGTAACTTTCGAATCAATAAACTGATACAATTTGAGCTGAGAAGAAATTCAACAATTGTTTTATAATCAAATATGGGCTTCTGATACTTATTATTATCTGTTTTTATGGAAAGGGATTATTTGTCTTATTTTCTTTACTTTTTCGCACTCGATTGATAACATCCCGATTCATGTATTTTCTAAAACCAAACAAAAACAAAAGTCAAATTTCTGTTGTGAAAGTTGACTGAAATTGCTTGTAAACCAAGTTAGTTCACCCACTATCTCTTATATTCTATTAGCCCTAAAATTTTGAATACAGAAATTGTATACATTTGTATTGGCTCAGTTTTACACTTATATTCATCGTTTATCAACTCACAAATCAAAAACGAGATTAGGGCTGAAATTGCTTGTAAAGCAAGTTAGTTCAAGCAAGTTAGTTCAGTTTTACACTTATTTTCATCGTTTAGATTAACCGAGATTAGTTTTTACCAAGACATACCAAGACATCTGCATTCTTTGAACATGGATGTTGGAATGCATCTGTATGTTTATTCCATTACAACTTTGAATCGAAAGGATAGAATATTTGTTGCTGTAAAATATATATACACACACAAGAATTGGAAAAAAGGAAAATTGCGGCAACAAATATTCACATTGATTCACTGGTGAAGCTATGATTGTTGATCAAAATTATCGACATCTTCTTTGGCTTCTACCCCGGAGAGAGTAACATACAAGGTCGGCCTAATAGCTTTTTATGCCTAAAGCCAAAAACAAAATTAAGTCCATTAAAAGACATAATCCTTATCTACTAAAACACAAGTCACTTTACCAATAGAAATGTGACACATCATCTAACATCATTATTTTTATTAAAAAAACACGAATCTATGAAACTGTTTTTCAAAAATAAAGACAAAATTCACTTTCTCACTCTTTCACTCATCCAAACAAAACCGTTTCACCTGTTTAAAAGGAACAATATCCATTTTCTACAATTCTAAAGATTTAAACAAACTGTCATCGTTTATACATGTTTCTGTAACAAAATTATCAATATTCAAGATATAAATCTTAAGATTTTTAAAAAATAATTATCTTGATCATGTATCCTACCCGTACGTAGTACGGACAATATACTAGTAACAAGATAAAACACCAACACTCTTGTACTAAGCCTCGAACATGTAATAATCACTACACTACAAATGATATATATATATATATATATATATATATATTTTTTTTTTTAATGGCTAAAGCCCTATTATTTTTTCCTTTTGCTATTATGATTTGATTTGATGAAATATGTAATGTATTCGTAAAATAGGAATAAATTTCGATGAAGAAAGGCAATTTGATGTGTTTTTCCTTTTTTTCAATTTTTGTGTGTGTATATATATTTTATCAAAGCCTTAGATCGTTTTTTTTTTTTTTTTTTTTTCATTATTCGGTACAATGTCAATTTCGAGGGGTCGCCCTAAAACTCTCTCTAGTTGAGCGGCCGCTACAGTACTTTCCTCTTGTGCTTTGAGTTCTTGGCTCCGGTGTGCGGCGGCTAACACAGCGTCGATGCTGGAGCTCTTTAGTTTTTAGGCCTTGTCTCTTAGATTTGTCTTGGTTTAGTCTTATCAAGCCTTGATTTCTTTAGGGTTTCTCCAGATCTGTGGTTGAGTCCGGTGGGTTCGGTGGTTTGTGTATTTTTATATTCTTGATTGTGTGGAGGAAGTAGCGGCTCGTGGAGATCGCGTTAATCTCCCTTTGTAAGATCAGATTTGGGTTCGATCGAAGCAATTCTCCGATGGCGTTACTTGTTTTCGTCTTATCTCTCGACGGCCTCCCTGGATCTGTATTTTTCCCTATTTGGCTTGCCTTTTGTTTATCGGTTTGCTTTGGAGCTTTGCTTCCCCTGCTTTCGGTTTGTTCCTCGAGCCTTTAAACTCTGTTTGGGTTGTTGTTTGGTTGTGGCTGCTCTTATCCTTGTCTTTCATTGGTGTCGGTTCAGTGGAGCTGGTCATGAAACAGGTTGATTTCTTGCCGGTGATGATGAAGATGGTCTCGGGACAAGCTTATCCCTATTCCAACATTTCAGTGTCTTTCCTCTCCGTTTCCCGAATAAATCTTCTTGCGGCTATTGGATTTGAATCTCGACAGCTTTCCCTCAATGATATTGGGTTGAGTATCAGTTAAGAAGCAATGGAGTGGTTACGATTATGGTCGTGCTTTGTTGGTGGTCTTCTTTGCCTTTGGGTACAATTTGCTTTATAATCTTCCTTGTTGGTGTCTTCCTTGTCACGGTCCTTGGTGGAAGTGAGTTCAAGGATCTTTACCAATAGAAATGTGACACATCATCTAACATCATTATTTTTATTAAAAAAACACGAATCTATGAAACTGTTTTTCAAAAATAAAGACAAAATTCACTTTCTCACTCTTTCACTCATCCAAACAAAACCGTTTCACCTGTTTAAAAGGAACAATATCCATTTTCTACAATTCTAAAGATTTAAACAAACTGTCATCGTTTATACATGTTTCTGTAACAAAATTATCAATATTCAAGATATAAATCTTAAGATTTTTAAAAAATAATTATCTTGATCATGTATCCTACCCATACGTAGTACGGACAATATACTAGTAACAAGATAAAACACCAACACTCTTGTACTAAGCCTCGAACATGTAATAATCACTACACTACAAATGATATATATATATATATATATATATATTTTTTTTTTTTTAATGGCTAAAGCCCTATTATTTTTTCCTTTTGCTATTATGATTTGATTTGATGAAATATGTAATGTATTCGTAAAATAGGAATAAATTTCGATGAAGAAAGGCAATTTGATGTGTTTTTCCTTTTTTTCAATTTTTGTGTGTGTATATATATTTTATCAAAGCCTTAGATCGTTTTTTTTTTTTTTTTTTTTTCATTATTCGGTACAATGTCAATTTCGAGGGGTCGCCCTAAAACTCTCTCTAGTTGAGCGGCCGCTACAGTACTTTCCTCTTGTGCTTTGAGTTCTTGGCTCCGGTGTGCGGCGGCTAACACAGCGTCGATGCTGGAGCTCTTTAGTTTTTAGGCCTTGTCTCTTAGATTTGTCTTGGTTTAGTCTTATCAAGCCTTGATTTCTTTAGGGTTTCTCCAGATCTGTGGTTGAGTCCGGTGGGTTCGGTGGTTTGTGTATTTTTATATTCTTGATTGTGTGGAGGAAGTAGCGGCTCGTGGAGATCGCGTTAATCTCCCTTTGTAAGATCAGATTTGGGTTCGATCGAAGCAATTCTCCGATGGCGTTACTTGTTTTCGTCTTATCTCTCGACGGCCTCCCTGGATCTGTATTTTTCCCTATTTGGCTTGCCTTTTGTTTATCGGTTTGCTTTGGAGCTTTGCTTCCCCTGCTTTCGGTTTGTTCCTCGAGCCTTTAAACTCTGTTTGGGTTGTTGTTTGGTTGTGGCTGCTCTTATCCTTGTCTTTCATTGGTGTCGGTTCAGTGGAGCTGGTCATGAAACAGGTTGATTTCTTGCCGGTGATGATGAAGATGGTCTCGGGACAAGCTTATCCCTATTCCAACATTTCAGTGTCTTTCCTCTCCGTTTCCCGAATAAATCTTCTTGCGGCTATTGGATTTGAATCTCGACAGCTTTCCCTCAATGATATTGGGTTGAGTATCAGTTAAGAAGCAATGGAGTGGTTACGATTATGGTCGTGCTTTGTTGGTGGTCTTCTTTGCCTTTGGGTACAATTTGCTTTATAATCTTCCTTGTTGGTGTCTTCCTTGTCACGGTCCTTGGTGGAAGTGAGTTCAAGGATCTTCTCATCTCTTGCTTTTCTGGGCCTCCTTTGTTGGGACTTCTAGGTTTCTGAGTTTGTCTCGTGTCTCAGCCTTGTGGTTTATTAGTAGGTTTGCAGAGTTGGCTTTGGTTCGATTGGAATCGCCATAGTTCGGGGTGTAGTGTTGTTCTAAAAGTTTTAAGCTTGTTCTTCGGTTTTAATTCGTATGGTCTATTGTCTCTGATGTCGTTCTGTTTGACATCGGCTTTGTATTTCAATCCCGCATCCTACCTTGTATTTCAAAAACGCATTCCACCTCGGTCTAATATAATATTTCAGATGACAAAAAAAAAAAAAAAAATCGTTTTTTTTCTTGAGAATACAATGTTGAAGAGACATTGCTCGTCTATGGAATCGTTACCTCACCATGTGGTAGAACTCATCCTCGAGAGACTTCCTGTGAAGTCTCTGCTATTATTCAAGTTGGTATCCAAGTCTTGGAACTCCACAATCGAGTCCCCAAGATTCAAACAAGAACAGTTGATCCGTCGTATGCAATCTCGAGGTTCAGATGTTCTTTTCGTACGGCTTTTAGATCCTTATGCTGTTGATTGTGATTGTGATCCTCAAAGATTCGAGTTTGGGTCATCAATAGCTTATATGGTTAAGCTCCCTAGTTTAGCTGGCAGAATCTGCGAGGGTAGTTGTGACTCTTGTTTGCCTCTACAATGTCTACAGTCATAGCACACCGAATGTCGTCGTGAACCCCGCCACTGGATGGTATCGAGCTTTTCCTCTTTCCACCATTCAACACTTCCTCATAGACGTGTGTAATAAAAAAATAACTAACGCCCCACCAGCTCCTACGCTTGGATTCGGTAAAGATAAAATCAGGGGGACATACAAGCTGGTTTGGTTATATAATTCATCCGGACTTGGTGGCCTAGACAATGTAACCACTTGCGAAGTTTTCGATTTTAGTAGTAATGCTTGGAGGTACGTTCTTCCTGCTTCTCCTTATCGGATTCTTACGTTCGAGGAACCCGTGTATTTCGATGGTTCACTTTATTGGTTAACCGAGTGTGAAGAAACTAAGGTATTATCTTTCGATCTTCACACAGAAACTTTTCAAGTCGTCTCTAAAGCTCCCCTACCCAATGGTAGCTTTCGCGACGTCAAGATGAGCATCCTCGATAACCGATTGTGTGTATCCCATAAAAGCGGGTCTAACCAAGTCATATGGTGGTTGGATTCTTCTTCAGGGACATGGAAGGAAATGTGTTCGATTGATCTCACCAACACTTTTTCTTTTTTGAGAGGAGACGAGTTCAGGTGTTCACCAATAGCTATTTTGGACAAGAATAAGCTATTGCTTCGAGGTCGTGAATGCATTGATCCCGTGTTCAAATATGATCTCGATACCAAATCTTGTGATTTACTCTTCAAACCTATCGATCGCCTAGGTTCTGTTTATGCCTTAGGTTCTGTTTGTTATTTTCAAAGTTTAGTATCTATTTTATGAAAAGGTATAATTTTCAGACAATGTTTAACTTTGTGTTTTGATGTGTTTTTTTCCTAGTAAAAATTCAAATGTTTACGGTTTATCAAACAAGAGAACATTTGAAAGCAAAAACGAGAAGTAGAAAACATGATACATTGTTGCCAAAAAGAAAACATGATACATAAACTACTCAAGCGAGGAATCGATCTTCCGTACGGTTCTTGAGAATGCGAGAATGTCCTCCGGCTTGTGAACACCACCGTTTCCTCCGCCGTCACCATCTCCCCCTTCAACGATAGATTCACGAACAATAGCTCTCACCGTGTCATCGGCCTTTCCCGCCTCATTGGCCACGAGGGGAGATTCGTCTCTCTTCTTGTTTTGTTCCTTCTCTATTCTCTCTTTCGTTGCCTCCATCTTTCTCTCACTCACTCACTCACTCACTCGCAGGTCTCGCAAGATTTTCTTGAAACACTTGTAGATTCAAGGACACGTAGCGCGTTAGAGATGCTACGTGGCTGTGTTTGGTGTGAAGGTGTTATTTTCGACGGATACGTGGAAGATGAGTCAAATGAATAGTATTATGTTGCAAGAAAGCCTTTCAAAACGATTCATGTATTTTCTAAACCAAACAAATGTGTCAATTCCCATTGCTTCAAAAGTTATGATGAATCTATTGTGTAAATTGACTGAAGTTGCTTGTAAAGCAAGTTAGTCCATGCAGTATCTCTTATAATATTCCATCAGCCCTAAAAATTGGAATAGAGAATTTGTGTACATTTGTATTGGTTCAGTTTGTCACTTATTACGTCCTTCAGATTCAGTCACATCACAAGTCGTTACATGTCAGTATGTCACCAACTTTTGTTCCAAATTTATCCTAGTGTTAAAAATTTGGGATATGGCATAAACTCGTTTTTTGTATGTGATTTTAATCCAATATTTATTCCAAAATATTGTTTTTAATGATTTTGAGACTATATTAACGACTATTAACTACAATGACTTGTAGTTGTTATCTAGAATGTACTCCCTCTGTTTCATATTAGTTGTCATTCTACACTTATTTTTTTTGTTTCAAATTAGTTGTCGTTTTACATTTTCGATGTAGATTTATGATTAACTTTCTATTTTTACCCCTACTATTTTAGTTTATTAATTACACATATAAAATAAAATAACACATTAATTATGGGCAAAACATAACTTTTAAATATTTTCTTATTTGTGTGAAAATATTTAGAAAGACAACTAATATGAAACGGATGCAGTATGTTGGCTCTGGATAGAATTACTTATCTTCTTGATATGTATGTAAACAGTGGTTGATGTGTCAAGTACATCCCCATTTTAATGGGAATATACGGATTTTTTGTCAAGTACAATTCTTATATTGAGTAAGAAAAGGTTCCTTTTGATTTAGTCAAAGACTCAAAAGATGCCAACAAAATAATACAGAATTTAAAGCTTAGTTATGGAAAGATAGGAGTGATTTACGGAAGATTTGACTTTTTAATCAGGTGTTGAGATAACCTTGACCACTCAATACAATAAAGAGGCCTATTAATTATTTAATTACCTAATTAATCCATTGATTTACTTCCTTTTTAATTCCACCAAAACTTCTCGTCCGTACATCAATCTCCTATAGTCTCTCCGTACACACCATTCAAACATTTGTTACCATATAACCTCTAAACTCTCATTTTTGTATCATTTGATCATTCTCTTATTCTTCTTTAACCATACACATTAACACATACACACATATATATATAAAGATGATATGCGAGGAGACATATCATCCACAACCACAAGGGCCGATCAAGGACCAAGTGATGACGATGATGATGATGGATCAACATAATAAACATCAAAGGAGGAAATCACCATTGTCATCACCATCATCACCATCATCACCTAAATCACCATCATTCAATAGTATAAATAATGATGAAGAGAGGTTAGAGGTTGTTAATTTGAGTGGAATGGCATTAGAATCTCTCCCTAATCCTTCTCTTAATTTAGCTCAAATTTGCAAACTTGATATCTCCAACAATCATCTCCAGGTTATTATCTAAACACATACATATATTTTATTCACCTTATGAGACATTTCTCTTGCATGATTCAATACATATCATAGTCATATACTAGCACATGTTAATTTGTTTATTTGTTTATTCATTTTTCTTGATATTTTGTTGTTATATTGTGTATGTGACACAGACCATACCAGAATCACTTACAGCTAGACTACTCAATTTGATAGCATTAGATGTTCATTCAAATCAAATCAAAGCTCTTCCAAACTCTATTGGTTGTCTCTCAAAGCTCAAGATTCTCAATGTTTCAGGCAACTTTCTTGTTTCCCTCCCAAAATCTATCCAACATTGCAGGTATCACTCCATAACTTTCACAAAATCTCTCACAACACCCCAACCAAACATGTAGTATTTACATTTTGTCTTGGTTTTCTTTTTCTCAGGGCTTTGGAAGAACTAAATGCAAACTTCAACAAACTCATTAGATTACCAGACTCCATTGGATTTGAACTCACTAATCTAAGGAAGCTCTCTGTTAACTCCAACAAGCTCATTAGCCTACCAGTCTCCATTACTCACCTTACCTCTCTTCGTGTACTCGACGCTCGTCTCAACTGCCTCATGATTCTCCCGGAAGATCTCGAGAATCTCATCAACCTCGAGATCCTCAATGTCAGTCAAAACTTCCAATATCTTTCCGCGCTTCCATCTTCCATTGGCCTTTTAATGAACCTCATCGAGCTCGACGTTAGCTACAACAAGATCACTGCCTTACCTGAATCAATAGGTTGCATGAGAAGGTTGAGGAAGTTGAGTGTTGAAGGAAACCCGCTCGTTTCCCCACCCATGGAGGTAATGGAACAGAATTTGCAAGTAGTGAGAGAGTATCTGACTCAGAAGATGAATGGTGGCTCACCAAAGAGTCCAAGCAAGAAGAAGTCATGGGGATTCGGTAAATTGGTGAAGTATGGGACGTTCAATGGTGGATCAAGAAGCTGGAATAGGGAGGAGAGAGAAGGGTTCATCATGCCTGAGTACCGTTCCATCGACAGTCTTGCTTCTCCTCGGTATTCTGGAATGTTCTCCCCTCGCCGTCTCTTTTCTCCAAGAACCTATTTTAGCAGATAAAACAGAGGTTCTACATATTTACAAGCATATGCACATCTGTAGCATCAAGGCCAAAAGTCCCAAAACATACCATTTAGTCTATCATTTTAATTTAAGCATCAGTTTATGTACAAAGAGTATCTCAATATGTTCATCAAATTTCTAGAAGTCTTGTTTTTCATTACTTATGCTTGCACATGTCCCTGTTTTTATACATATCAATTTTTGTTCATGAATAAAAAGTATATCCTTTCAAAACATTTATCAACCTTTTCTTCCGGGTTCTTTAGACACTAGCAAAACACTCAAGAAGGTTTGATTCATGACGATATATTTCCGCAAAATTTGACAGAGATTTAAGACTAATAGCATCATGGCCAAAACAATCCAATTTTGTTTATCATTTTGATTCAAGTATTTTTCTACAAATAGTATCTCAGTATGTTCATGATAATCTAGAATTCTTGTTTTTCATTACATATGCTTGCACATATCCTATTTTTATGCATACCAAATTTTGTTCATGAATAAAGTATCTCTTTCAAACCATTTATTCTTTCAACATTAGCAAAAGACTCAAGAAGGTTTGATTCATGACGATGTATTTCCTGAAAATATGACCGAGATTTAAGACTAACAAATAAGCCCTCACATTCTTCAGTTGTATGAAATTCTCTATTATCTCCCACACTCTCCAACAATTGTTGTTTACTCTCTTTAAACTCAAATATACTTTGATAATCAAAACTCTATACATCACAGACAAAGTCTTTTCTTGATGTTCTAGACAAGATCATCATCTATTCATGTCACTTAAACAAGAGTTATTTACTCTTATATTTTATTTATCTGTTTTAATTTTGTTTTTTTTCTTTCTCTTTGTTCTTCATTATGTTTAGGAACTAATATCTTTGTGATTATAGGCTAAGTAGATTAGGTTGATTTATGATTGGTTGATAATGATTAGGATTAGATTCATGTGATTTCCAATGTTTAAGAAGAGGCTATATTTGACTGAATTATTCACAGTATGGAATTTGAAATTTGGAAAATAATACAATTTTGTTAATTTAAAAGTATCTATAGACTAATGTTTAATTTTTGTACAAAATAAGGCTATTTCCGTAATCTTTAAGTTTCTTACTTCGCACGTTCTGCCGTTTCAAGTATTAGTGTTAAACAACAAGTAGTTCTTTGCCATATAACAAATCCGGCAAGACTTTTGTTTGCTTAAATGAAACTTATCCATCATCTTCGTCATCTTCCGCAATAACTCCAAAAGCAAACAAAAACGAGTTTGATTTCGTCTTCGAGCTTTGAGATTCCGATTGTTTTTCCGGTGAACTTTGAATCGGAAGCTTATTTCAATGGCTTACGTCGACCATGCGTTCTCGATTTCAGACGAGGATCTAATGATTGGGACTTCGTATACCGTTAGTAATCGACCGCCGGTGAAAGAGATCTCACTCGCGGTGGCTCTTCTCGTGTTTGGAACCTTAGGAATCGTTTCTGGTTTCTTCATGGCGTATAATCGAGTTGGTGGTGATCGAGTTCATGGTACGATTGTTCTCTAATTCCGAAATGATTCACTATATGTTCGTTATTAGCTTGTTTCCAGAAGTAGCTTAGATTGAGAAAGTATGTGATAATCTCGGTTGCTTGTGTGATTTTGATTGATGTATATAGGCTTATTCGTTTCCTGAGTTTGAGAGATTGTTACTAATTTTGGCTCGCACGATTCACTGTGTTCGTTATTAGCTTGTTTCTAGACGTTTTTGGTTAATCAAAAGTAGCTTAGATTGAGAAATGACGTGATAATCTAGGTGATTTCTTAGTCCTGCTTCTTGCTTTGTGTGTTTTTGATTGATGTATAGGCTTATTCGTTTCCTGGAGTAACCTAGTTTGGGAGGTTTATGGAATATCTTGAGGAATATTAAGGAAACTGTATTAGGGTTTCGATGATGAACTGATTTGGTTAGCATTGTGGTAGTGTTGGACTTGGTTTTTGATCTTTGTTTCTAGTGAAACATGAGGAACTCTCTTAAACAATTCTCTAAAAAGGCATGATATTTGGTTAGTTTGCTTCAGAGAGAACTTTATATGGTGATCCTAAGCTTGATTTCTTGTCAGATATTAGTCGAAAACTCGAAATCAGTCAAATATTATTCCTCTGATCTCATTTTGATTGTTTCCAGTTAAGAAATGTGTTTCTATGTATGAATATTTTCTCAACGATTTTGCGATATATACTGATCTTCTCTGCTTGCCTGAAACTTCTTATTGATGCATTTTACACATCTCGTTACTGCTATGTTCCATCTGCATCAGATTCTTAGTAAGAAACAATCACTTGTTTCTCATTGTCACATCAGTAAATCGTTGTTTCTATGTGACGTGTTCTTGTGTCCTCTCTGCTTAAACAAAAACACTGGAGACGTATACACCAAGTTGGTTGTAGAACGTAAAACAAGTCACATCCTTTCCTTTTTTCTATTTCAAGAAAATTTACTCCAGACTGATGATTACCAAAAAACTCACTCTTTTTGTCTGATTCTTGGTGGTGAAACAGGGATTTTCTTCATTGTCTTGGGGTGTCTACTGTTTATCCCGGGGTTTTACTATACACGGATTGCATATTATGCTTACAAAGGATATAAAGGTTTCTCCTTCTCAAACATACCATCCGTTTAACCTCTTACGAACCTCGGTCTCTTCTCTCTTACTCGATGTATAGGTTTTTGTTTCGGAGGAGTAGGTTTAATATTTGCTTGAAAGCAAATGACCTCTTCTCTCTAGTGTGATTTTTACATGACTGGAATGATCCATGTTTAATATGTATCTCTTTTGATATCTCATTCTCTATGTTAGATCATTAGTCTAAGGATAAATATATTCCACTTCATCATTGTCAGAAATAGACCAAATTAATCACATGTACCGATGTGTTTAGTGAATAGTAGAACGGCCAAATAAGCATCATTATTTTAACAATCGATTAAGAAAAAGGAAAATGTTAAGGAAAAAAGAAATACAGTAAAACCTCTATAAATTAATAATGTTGCAACCTTGAAAAATTATTATTTTATAGAGATATTAATTTTTAATTTTTATTAATTTATACAAAGAAATCTTTTTAGGTAATATTTTTCTTAATTTGTTTTCTGAAATGATGTTATATTATGAAATTTAATGAATCTATTTGCAAAAATGACATGAAATTTTGATTAAAAATTTCGATTATTGCAATAGAGTGGATGATATTATCATAATAGACGATCAAAGTAAAATGGTCTACTATGTATAAAATTTGGAAAAAATTATGGTTATTCTCCCTAATATCAATGGATACATTTAGAAAGATTTTTGTATAAAGAATCAATTATTTTGCCTAATTTTTTTCACAAGTTTATGGTAAAGATCGAGAAAACATTTATAAAATTATTTGATGTAATATGTAAAGTTAAAGATAAGGTCTAATGAGATTTTTATTTTTAAGCCAAAACAAAAAACATTAAAACCATGTTTAGTACATTATTATATACATATACATAATTATATATGATTATTAATTTATACTATTATTGGGACCATATTTTACATAGGAGCTTCAAAAAAAAATTTATCTTATCATTTTATCGAATTTTGCTAATTTTTACATTGTCGTGACTCGAGACCAGAATATTTTATTAATTTATGGTGATTATTAATTTCTAGAGTATTAATTTATGGAGATTCTGCTGTATATAAAACGACTCGAAAAAAGGAAATTTAAGGTCTCTACCAATTTCAATCCAAACAAGGATTAATCTCTCGCCTATATAATAACATGACATCTCTCAGTTTCACATTACTCACAAACCGATCGAGATTTTTATATCAGTTAAACCCTAACCTCTGTTTTTGTTTTCTTTCTTAAACTAAAACCATGGCGAATAACAAAACCCGTCACTATGAATTGAAACTCAAACATCAACTCAAACGTCAACGAAAAGCTAAAGATTTCAATTTCGATTTCAATGCCAAGATTTTGCGACAAGGATCTTCTGATCCGTCAGAAGAACTCTTCTTCTCTTCCACTGTCGATGACTTTATTTGGAAACATGAAGATTGTCCAGAGAAAGTAGCACTCTACAAATCGCTCGTCGAAGCTGGAATAACCGAAATTGGGGCTCGGTTTTTGGTCAATGACATAATTTCGTACGCTTCTCGCGAGGTGATATTCCTTGAGGATGACTACAAAGGAGTTTTCACGTTGATGGTCCAAGTTCGGTTACTTGGGAGAGAAGCAAGTCATTCTAGGGTTATGTTTTATGATGAATAATTTTAGCTTTTTTCTTGTTTTCAAACATTCGATTGAAGTTGCCTATTTGATTTTCAAATTTTATTAACCTTAATAACAACGAGATTGATCATCTTGATAACTGTAATAATTAGATTTTTCTTTAAAAGAGTGCGATAATTAGATTTACCCACCATCATATACTCCCTCCGATTCATATTAGTTGTCATTCTACGCTTTTTTTTCTATATCAAATTAGTTGACGTTTTACATTTTCAATGCAAATTTAAGATTGATTTTCCATTTTTATCCATACTCTTTTAACTTATTAATTACATATATCAAATGAAAAACATATTAATTAGGTAGTAAAACAGAATTTTTAAATATTTTTTTAATTGACGTGAAATCACCTATTAATATGCAACCGAGGGAGTAATATATATGTCGTCAAAACCTGACAGTTTGTGCCCACACACGTGAAGGAGGATATCAGCTACGAATCTAAACCGCAGATCCGGTTCTAAAAATCAATTCCGGTTTAGCTAAAATTTGGCGCTTACTTACTCCTCCTCTCTATCGTGCCGCCACAAACACTACCCGCCTCTCACTTCTCCATCTCTCTAAAAAAAAATGACGTCATGCTCCTCTCTCTCTTCCTTCAACCTCCATCGCTCCACCGTTACTAACCGCCACGTCATCATCTCCTCAACCGTAAAAACCGCCGACGGAAACAACAACGGCACTTCATCTTCTTCATCTAACATCCGTGACGAGGCTCGTCGTAATCGATCCACCTCTAAAAATCCATTCTCCGCTAAATACGTTCCGTTCAACGCACCGCCTGATTCAACGGAATCATACTCACTCGATGAAATCATCTACCGTAGCAAATCCGGTGGATTACTCGACGTAGAACACGACATCGAAGCTTTGAGGAATCACGACGGAGCTTATTGGCGTCAATTGTTCGATTCACGCATCGGAAAAACCAAATGGCCGTACGGATCTGGAGTATGGTCGAAGAAAGAGTGGGTGTTACCTCAAATCGATGACGATGATATCGTTTCTGCATTTGAAGGTAATTCGAATCTGTTTTGGGCTGAGAGATTTGGGAAGGAGTTTCTAGGTATGAATGATTTATGGGTTAAGCATTGTGGAATTAGTCATACAGGTAGTTTCAAGGATTTAGGTATGACTGTATTAGTTAGTCAAGTGAATCGATTAAGGAAGATGAATCTACCTGTGGTTGGTGTTGGATGTGCTTCGACTGGTGATACATCGGCTGCTTTATCGGCGTATTGCGCGGCTGCGGGGATACCTTCGATTGTGATTTTACCGGCGGATAAAATCTCAATGGCGCAGCTTGTTCAACCGATTGCGAATGGTTCGTTTGTTTTGAGTATTGATACTGATTTTGATGGATGTATGAAGTTGATTAAGGAGATTACTTTGGAGTTACCGATTTATTTAGCGAATTCGTTGAATAGTTTGAGGTTAGAAGGGCAGAAAACCGCGGCGATTGAGATATTGCAGCAGTTTAATTGGGAAGTTCCGGATTGGGTGATTGTTCCTGGTGGTAATCTTGGTAATATTTACGCGTTTTATAAAGGGTTTAAGATGTGTTATGAGCTTGGACTTGTTGATAGAATGCCGAGGTTGGTTTGTGCGCAAGCTGCTAATGCGAATCCGCTTTACTTGCATTATAAGGCTGGTTGGAAAGATTTTAAGCCGGTTAAAGCGGATGCTACTTTTGCCTCTGCGATTCAGATTGGTGATCCGGTTTCGATAGATAGAGCGGTTTACGCGCTTAAGAACTGTGATGGGATTGTGGAAGAAGCTACGGAAGAGGAGCTTATGGATGCGATGGCGCAGGCGGATTCGACTGGAATGTTTGTTTGTCCACATACTGGTGTTGCTTTAACGGCTTTGTTTAAATTGAGGAACCGAGGGGTGATTGCACCGACTGATCGGACTGTGGTGGTTAGTACTGCTCATGGGTTGAAATTTAGTCAGGCTAAGATCGATTACCACTCGAAAGCTATACCCGATATGGCTTGCCGATTCTCAAATCCGCCGGTTGAAGTGAAGGCGGATTTTGGAGCTGTCATGGATGTTCTCAAGGGTTACTTGGGAAGTAAGGCACTTTGATCATAAAGCGGTCACTGCTATAAGTATATAGTTACTTGTAAATTTACTTCTGCTTATATATATGTTTATACTTAATATTCTTTTGGTATAAATTTTGATGCAATTTTGTTCAGTAAAATCCTGTCTACAGATAATTATACATTCTGTGTTAAGCAAAAACAAGATTAGTAGAAGGAAACAATCAGGTTTTGATGCAATTTAAGGTTTCCAAATATGCAAATTAATCCAAGTTAAAAACTCAAAGCAGTAGAAAAGATTAGTGAACCAATCCAAAGCAAATAATTTGTTGATAATTCAATTTAAAACATTTCCACGACAAAAGATGATGAGACCTAGGAAAAGATAAAACAATGGAAACAGATTCATGTTTGAAGTAGAGTTAGGCCACTAGGAGAAGAAACAAAAAGTTTGCTCTTCTTCAATCAATACATGAGTTATATGACCTTGATCTTGATCTTGCACTTGGACGAAGCTCTGGGAAGCATTAGCAGATCCTTGGTTATTTGCAACTGGTCCTTTACGCGAACCTAGAGGTGTCACTTGGACAAATAACCATGGGCTTGCCCAGTCCAAAATAGTTTTTAGACCAAATGGTCCAAAAAATTTAAGCCCAAGTTTAAAATTGTCCAACTGGTTTATTGTCCAGATGGGTCTTAGACCGAATGGGCTAAAACCAAATGGTCCATGAAGCCCAAGTGAACAATCTTTTTTTGCTTCTGCGATGTTCTTCTTCTTCGATGAAGAACCAAAACAATTTCTGAAATTTTTTCTTACAATTCTCTTTCTTTTACAAACGATTTTACTGGATTAGTCTATCATATTCGATTCAATTCATACTAGAAGATTGTACTAGCTCTGGTAAGTCGATTATGATATTCTATGAAATCTAGGGTTTTCATTTTTTGGGGGTTTTTGATTTTGTATCGATTTATGTATAATTTGATTCTGGGTTTTGTCTATTTGTTGTTTGATTCTAGATTTCGATTTTTGATTTATGTATAATGTGAAATAATTCTGGGTTTTTGATTTTTGTATCGATCTTTGGGTTTTTGATTTTTGTATCGGTCTTTACTTGGTTTGTTTTCCTCCTTTCATCATAAGCAATTCTCTTAGTTTTATCAGATAAGAGAGACCAAGCTTCTAAAACCAGCTTAAACGCTTCTTCTGCACCGTCAAACTTGTTCTTGTCCGTCAAATCTTGATTTCCTAGTAGTTTTAGTTTTTCAGATGCTTAGACTTGAATTGAAAATCAATAACATTATTCTTTATCGAAAAAATAGCTTATGAAAGCTTTAACATTTTTGTTTGTTTTGGAGGGTTAGTATATTTCGAGTAAAGTTTCTTAATTCCAAACCGATGTTATTTAATTGATTAAGCTAAATTTTGATAAACTATATATATTTGCCATGATCGTGTGATTAATATTTTCTGCAATGTGACTAATTATATTTCTCAAACTAAGAGAGTTTAGTCTAGTTTTTGTTATAAGGTTTTCATTTCCTACATGTAAGATAGTAAGATTCACTTTGCTCAAGATTTGTCGTGTACGTCCATAATGCAATCTTTGTTATGACGTTAGTAGGACAAAAAAATAATTTATTGTTTGTTTTGGTTTCTTCTTGCCATATCAAAAACCTAAAAACACTTGGTTTTTGGGAGGTAAGCTAGGTAGGAGAGATCGTTGTTGATTAGCTTTGATCTTTCCGGTGTTAGGGAACTTTGGATAATGAGACTTGATTGTTCTGATTTTGAGCTTAAGTCAATGTTATTTGTTTTACTTTTGAGTTTTGTTCCAGTTTGTTAATAAGTTTTTTTTTATATAATTTCTCTTTTTTATAACATCCATTGCTCTTCTAGCTTCATCTTTATTACACTCCATGTATAATTTGATTTGTTTCTTCTACTTCTATCTTTAGGGCTGGAAAATGGATTATGATAGTGACTACACTCAAAATTTGGCGGCTGATGAGGATGAAAACTACTTGAGTAATGATGATGAAGATGATGTGGATCTTCTGCTGGATGTAGATGATCCTCCTGAGGCTGAAACTGAAAGTGCTGAGCAGAATACGACTGGTAAACGAAAGAGACAGTATTCAAGTTGTTGGAAACATTTTAAAATGATTGGAGAAGAAAGATTTGATGGAACGCATCACGTTAGATGCAATCATTGTAAGAAGGATTACTTCTTGAATCTTGGAAAAAATGGAACAAATACTATGCGTCGTCACTCTAAACGCTGTCCGAACACACCGGGAAGTACTCCTAAATGTAGGAAGTTTGATATACTTGTTTTCCGAGATATGATTGCAGCTGCTCTAGTAGAGCATAATCTGCCATATTCATTTGTTGAATATAAGAGGATAAGAATGGCTTTTGCTTATGCGAATCCTGAGATTCAATTCTGGTGTAGAAATACGGCGGCTAGAGATTGCTTAAAGATTTTTGAGAAAGAGAAAATCAAGCTGAGAAAAGCCTTGAGCGTAATTCCAAACCGAGTTTGTTTGACAACAGATCTTTGGCGGGCTGGAACACATGAAGGGTATCTTTGTTTGACAGCTCACTATGTGGATATAGATTGGACTTTGAAGGCAAAGATAATCTCTTTTTGTGCATTTCGACCTCCGCATTCTGGCATAGCTATATCTATGAAGCTTACTGAGTTATTGAAAGAATGGGGACTAGAGAAGAAAGTGTTTTCTCTTACCGTAGACAATGCCACTTCCAATGGTATGATGCAAGGCATTCTAAAGAAACAGATTCAGAAGGATTTAGTGTGCAATGGAGATTTTTTTCACGTAAGATGCTCGGCACATATCTTGAATCTTATTGTTCAAGACGGATTGGCTATTATTGGTGAAGCTCTGCAGAAAATTAGAGATACGGTGAAGTTTATCAAAGCATCAGAGTCTAGGGAGCTAATGTTTGAAAGTTGTATGGAAAGTCTTGGAATTCAGATAAAAGGTGGTCTGATTTTAGATGTATCCACTCGGTGGAATTCTACATACTTGATGCTATCTAGAGCTTTAAAGTTCAAAGGTGTTTTACGAAATCTTGCTGAAGTAGAAAGGAGTTATACTTGTTTTCCATCAGAGTTAGAGTGGCAAAGAGGAGAACTTGTTTGTGAGTTTTTGAGACATTTCGATGAAATAACAAGATTGATGTCTGGTTCATCATATCCTACTGCAAATTTATACTTTATGCAAGTTTGGAAAGTAGAAATGTGGTTGAGAACGCACAAGGATTCTGAAGATGAGCTTATTGTGAGAATGGTGGAAGTCATGCAGCTTAAGTTCGACAAATACTGGGAAGAATATAGCGATGTTCTTGCAATTGCTGTTGTTTTTGATCCGAGACTGAAGTTAACGTTTCTGGAGTATTGTTTTCAAATTTTGGATCCATCTACTTATGAGGCCAAGGTGGCTCATGTACGTAAGAAGACCAAAAAGCTTTTTAAAGCTTATCAAAAAGATCAAAAGAATCTTGCCTCTTCTTCAAGGTTCGAATTGTTGGGAGAACAAATTCCGTCAGGTTATAGTGTAAGTAACTTATCTCTTTGGCTTTGTTTTATTTTGGTTCTTGAATCTTGGTTATAGTGACTAGTAATATGTCTGAAACGTAATAGAACGGTTAGTCTTTTAGCTTGAAATTGTGTCTATTTTTTCAGGGGTTTTATGCTTTTTCTCAAAAAGCCATTGGTTCTGGAAATTCAATTTTGAAGAAGTATTTGGAAGAGCCACCGTTGGATATGATTGCTTTTAAAAACTTGGATGTTTTAGCATATTGGAAGGAGAATTCAAACCGGTATAATGAGTTGTCGGCTATGGCGTGTGATGTATTGAGTATCCCGATAACCACAGTTGCGTCTGAATCGGCGTTTAGTATAGGGAGTCGAGTGCTTAACAAATATAGAAGTTCTCTCCTCCCTTCTAATGTCGAAGCATTGATTTGTGCTAGAAATTGGTTAAGAGGATTTGAAGAAATTGGTAATCAATTTTATACTTTATTTACATCATTATTGTGAACTGATGATGATATATATAGTCTAACTAGTTTTTTTTGTTTTTAATCAGATGGCGAACCTTAACTTTCAACAACTCAAGACATGACAATTTCCCTAAAAAATGCTTTAGTTGTTCCACCTCTCCAATAGTTCCCATGTATTCGGTTATCGTAAGGACCTTCACAGGACATAACAATAGGAAAGAATATCCCGACAAGCACTCGCAGTCAATAGGATCATAATGCAAGGTTCCCTAAACAAATAGGGAGAAATGTTTTCGTAATTAAACTTTGTGTTTATCCAATAAACTTACGAGGTTTCAGTCATCATACCTCGATGGTGAGAGTCTCTAGATTCGGAGAATTGTTAAGCAGAAGTAGCAGTCCTCGCCAGCAATGGTCTGAGATCGTTACGGTAGATAAATGAACCAGATTTTGAAACACTGGGATTGCTCCACGGAATAAGTAAAACATCTGAAACAAAATTGCAATCATCAACTCAAATTCTCAAGAAATATTTTCATATTCAAACTATCAGAGAAAGATACAAGGAAACAAGTTACCTCCAAAATCTCCTGATCTAATAAATTCATGATCTTGACATTTTTCAACCCTTTGAATAGATTTGTTGGATTACTAGTAATATGATCATTTTCATCAGCATAGTTAAAGTCCCATGTGTGATCTACTGTCACAATAAGAGAGAGGTTTGCTTCAACAAGTGAGTCGAGATTGACAGATGGATAAGAACCCGGGACAAAATCAGAGTAGTCTAAGCGGGTAACACTAGGAGTATCAAAGGTAATGCTCCCAAAATCTGTCCCATCAAAACCATCGAATTCCGAACGTTCAATAGTAAGTCTCTTAAGGCTACGACTTGTTACTTTGCGAGACCATTTCCACTGTTCCCAGTTAAGATCATATATAGCCAAATCTTCTAGCACAGGGCAAGCAGAAAGAAGCTTTTCAAAAGCACAACCATGAAGACTAAAGAAGTTAACAGACTCAAGAACAATGGATTTGAGAGATGGAAGAAAAGCATCCTCAGGAACCTCCTCAATCAAAAAACCAAATAGTTCCAATTTCACAATTGTCTTACAAGTGAAAACCTCAAAAGGCAGAGAAGAAGAAGACCTATCTTCAAAATGTATGGTTAGGGCAAGAACCATTACACCACGATTCAACACATTACATATCCAACGGGTGATATGCTTACACTTTCTACATCTTAGAGTGAATACCTTTATGGTAGAATTTCCTGACACAGCCAACACTCTATTTACAAAATCAATGAAACTTTTTCGGTTACCGCCTTTGTCCTCAGACAAATCAAGATTTGGTGACAAGGAAAACAGAACACGCCATCTCTTCGAGAGAACCGAAGTTCGAGCAGCCTTCTTTGTCGGCAGGAAAGACAAGATTTGGCTAATGACACCATCTGGTAAATTACTGATCCTGTCCATCCTTAAAAAAACCAAACCCTAAAGAAACCCTTTTTTTTTTTTACGCTTTAAGCAATTCAAAATGGAGAAAAACCCCGAAAAATACCCCAACTAATTTATTTCTGCTAGAAAAATACCTAAACTTTTTGCGTTGCCAGAAAAATACCTGAACTAAATAATTTTGTTCGTTTAATACCCAAACTTTCGAATTGTGAAAGTTTTACACATCCGACTTAACGGATGTTAACCTCCGTTTACTGGCCGTTAACGGCATTAAAACTCCGTTAAGTCAGATGTGTAAAATTTTCACAATTCAAAAGTTTGGGTATTAAACGAACAAAATTATTTAGTTCAGGTATTTTTCTGGCAACGCAAAAAGTTTAGGTATTTTTCTAACAGAAATAAATTAGTTGGGGTATTTTTCGGGGTTTTTCCCTTCTAAAAATGCGTGAATTTTTGTTTGTGTGTAGCTAACAAACTATTGTGACTATAAAGATAGGTGTGTAACAAGGAAAAACTACAAGAAAAATTACAAAGTCCTAGAAAATATCCAATTTTTCTAGTGTGCGTTACTACCTTACCATATGGTCATCTATGTTGTTGTTTAAATAACATGACAAACCAAAGATATAGGTTCTTCAATGACATATGTATCACGATACCTATCAGAATATTGATGATTAGTAATAATTAATGTTTGATTTAGCGAGTCGGAATTCAATCCATTATTCTGTGATTAATTTATCAACGTGTAAATACATACATATTATACCGTGTACATAAATGTAAAAAATGGTAGTAAAGGAAATTTGTAATACTCAAAAAAGGGAAAATTTAGTAATGGCGTAATGGGTCTTGTTCAGACTTCAGATTCCCACATCGAAAGCTAAGAAGTTTTGGTAATGGAAACTTCACTATATAAATAAGGGCAATTTCCAAAAATACCACTTTTTAAGTTTTTCTTCCAAAAATACCACCTTGAAGTTTTTTTTCAAAAAATACAACTTTTTTTCCAAAGTTCCAAAAATACCACTTTTTAAAAAATTCATTTTTAACATTCAAAATTAAACCCTAAACCCCAAACCCAAACCCCTACACCATAAAACTATACCCTAATTTTGGAATAGTTAACCCAAACCCAAAAAATTTAAATTATAACCATAAAAAACAACTTTTAAAAAAGTGCTATTTTTGGAACTTTGGAAAAAAAGTGGTATTTTTGGAAAAAAAAACTTTAAGGTCGTATTTTTAGAAAAAAAACTTCAAAGAGTGGTATATGAGGGAATTCCTCTATAAATAAACTTCGAGAAAAACCCCGAAAAATACCCCAACTAATTTATTTATGTTAGAAAAATACCCCAACTAATTTATTTCTGTTAGAAAAATACCTAAACTTTTTGCGTTGCCAGAAAAATACCTGAACTAAATAATTTTGTTCGTTTAATACCCAAACTTTTGAATTGTGAAAATTTTACACATCTGACTTAACGGAGTTTTAATGCCGTTAACGGTCAGTAAACGGAGGTTAACATCCGTTAAGTCGGATGTGTAAAACTTTCACAATTCGAAAGTTTGGGTATTAAACGAACAAAATTATTTAGTTCAGGTATTTTTCTGGCAACGCAAAAAGTTTAGGTATTTTTCTAGCAGAAATAAATTAGTTGGGGTATTTTTCGGGGTTTTTCTCATTCAAAATGGAAAGGCTTTTTTTTAGAGAAGTTGAAACATCCAAAGAGTAGCAGTAAACTCAAGAAACCGAAGTCTAGTAAATTTAACCAGTAAGAATGACATAAACCGAATTCACCACCAATCAGTGAAGAAAAAGTGTTATTACCTCCATTGGACCAATTTTCAAAGAAATTTAAAAACAAAAAAAATGAGGCCGTTTTGTAGTTAGAAAATAAGAAACCATGTCGTTTTTAGTTATTTAAAACAACACGCAGTTAGAAAATGTCATTCAAAGATGTTCTGGTCTGGAAGTGGAAGGTGTTAAACCCATCTCCGATCATCGCAATTGAAATCGATAATCGGAACAATGGTTTGGTTTCAATGCGAGGATTGTGGAGAGAATCTGAAGAAACCAAAGCTTAAAAAACACTTTAGTATATGTTCTGCCACAGAGGTATCTCTTCTGCTTCTTGTAAAAATTGAAACCCTTTTGATCATTCTTCTTTTAACCTCTCTTGGTTTTTGTTGGTGTTAAGCAGTTATCTTGTATTGATTGTGGAAACATGTTTGAGCAAGATAGTGTTCAATGGCATACTCAATGCATAACCGAAGCTGTAAGTATTTTATCAATCTTCTAATTCTGTTTTTGTTCTATGTGATTCTGTATTCTATGGAAGTAGTTGCTTAGGTTTTTATATATTAAATTATGTATTTTTGTTGAAGAGATTGTGTCTTGAATTTGTTCTGTATTTAGGAGAAATATGGTCCAAAGAAGCTATCTAATGGCACACCATCAAACTCAAAGGAATACTGGAAACAAGAGAACGATGATTTCGATATAAATGTTGCGGCGTTATCTAACCGTCCTTCATGGGTTTGTAGGTATATTCACATCTTTAGTTTGTGTGTGTTCTCTTGTTGTGAGGTTATCTAAGGATATGCTTTGAGTATTTATCTATTTGGTTGTAGCTTATGTAATGCAAAGGCTACTAGCGAGAATGATTTTTTTGCTCATGTCCGTGGATGGAAACACCGAGAAAAAGCAAATGGGTTTGATGCTAAGCAACGGAAACAATTTGAAGTACCAACAATATGTAAGGAAAACTCGTTCCAACTGCCTGACTTCGACATAACTGTCGGGTTATCAATGCAATATCCATGGTTTTGTAGGTATTCACATTTTTGCCTTCCCTTCCCCAGTTAAATGTTCTAGTATAGTTGTGGTTGGTCTACATTGTTTAGGAGTACAAATAAAACTAACCGAGACTTTGTTCAAAATGTATTGTTGCTTGTGTGTGTTCTCTTATGGTGAGTTTGTATGAGGATATGCGTTGAATGTTATCTATTTGGTTGCAGTTTGTGTAATACAGATGCTACAAGTCAGCAGGATTTGCTTAACCATGCCAATGGGAAGAAACACCGAGCAAAAGCAAAAGGGGTTCATGCTAAACAAGAGCAACGACAAGCAGAAAATTCCACACTGAATAAGGACACCTCAAAACAACGGACTGAAGTCGATATAAATGTTGGGCTATCCGTTTGTTATCCATGGTTTTGTAGGTAATCAGATCCTTCACATCTTTCACCGTTCCACTGCCAATATCAAACTAAAAATGGATACTCGCTTTCGAGGTGAAATATTAATAATGATGAGATAGATGAGGCTAGGCCAGGTCTACATTCTTTAGGAGTATAACAATGTCGTTCTAGAAGAAACGTTATCTATCTATCTATTAAATCTTATAGAAACTTCGTTGAAAATGTATTGCATTTGCAATGCCTTGTTTGTGTATGTTTCTAGTAAGAGTGTTCACCAACTATACTGTGTAGATATATAGAAGATTATAAGTTGGAGATGCATAATCTATTAAGTTAGTGGTTCTTTGGTATGGTTTCATGGACTTCACTTTGATTGTACTGTGTACATATAGAAGATTCTGTGTTCGTTCTTAACAGTTCTCTCTTGGTGAGATTTTAAGATTACTTGCTTTGAATATATATATATAAATCTATTTGTTCCAGCTTGTGTAACATAACAGCTACCAGCCAGCAGAGCTTGCTTTCCCATGCCAATGGCAAGAAACACAGAGAAAATGTTGAATGGTTCAATGGTAATCAACTACAACAATCAGAACAATCCATGATGGATACAGCTGAAAATGCTTATAATGGTGATTCAGAACAGACGAAAGTAGATTTGCACGTCCCTTCAGGTGTTGCAAATGGATATTATACACAGCCTGACAAAAAGAGAAAGCTAGAAACTATCGATGAAACATGGAACATGGAGGCAGTTCAGGCCGAGGGGGCAGAAGGAGAGGGTGAGAAAAAGAGCAAACCAAAGAAAGCCAAGAAGCAAGACAATGAGAAGAAAGGAAAGAAGAAGCAGACTGAGTCAGACTCTGATTTTGAGTACGACAAGGAAGACATGAAGCGGCTATTGGTAAAGAAAGCCAAGAAGCAAGACCATGAGAAGAAGGGAAAGAAGAAGCAGACTGAGTCGGACACTGATTTTGAGCACGACAAGGAAGACATGAAGCTGCAATTGGTAAAGAAAGCCAAGAAGCAAGACCATGAGAAGACGGGAAAGAAGAAGCAGACTGAGTCGGACTCCGATTTTGAGTACGACAAGGAAGACATGAAGCGGCTATTAGCATCTTACTCGAAGGAAGAGCTTGTTTACCTAATATACAAGACCGCCGAGAAGGGTTCTCGATTGATGTCCACCATCCTTGAGTCGGCGGAACGTGACATCTCTCAGCGCAACATATTTGTGCGTGGTTTTGGATGGGACACAACGCATGAGTACCTCAAGGCAGCTTTTGAGTCTTACGGGGAGATAGAGAAGTGCTCAGTGGTTATGGACAAGGACACAAGAAGATCAAAAGGTTACGGGTTTGTGTTGTTCAAGACGAGGAAGGGAGCAAGAGAGGCACTGAAAAAACCCGAGAAAAGGATGTACAACCGCATTGTGGTATGTAATCTAGCATCAGCAAAGCCGTGTGCTGGTGGTAAGGAAAATGACATGGTTGAACCAGTGAAGATTGATCTAACTCAGAGTGATGTTGCCTTGCCCGGGACTGAGCTTTTCCATAGACATGTATTCGACCAGAGGCAGCAGCAGCCGACTATGGATATGTATGGACAGAGCATGCCCTTTTACGGACACTCTCAACCTCCTGGTTTCGACCCAATGTATGGTGCATTAATGGGTAATCAAATGGTTGCTGGTCCACCGAACTATAGTATGTTTGGCTCGGGTCCGATGAACCAGGAACCCGTGGTCCCATCGAATCATGTGGGCATGTCGGGGCAGTATTATGGTGATCCTGAACGTAGTTATTGGTATCAGAGGTAGCTGAGATCAATTGGTAAATACTCTCTTCTCTGATATTATTTATGTTGCCTTGTTTCGGTTAGACTCTCCGGTTTAGATTATGCTAATGATTATTTTTGGGAACTTCTGGTGTGACTCTTTTTGAAGGATGTGTTCTTATTATATTTTGAGCCTCTTTTGTTAGTTCCTTTGGCTTGTGAGTTGTGCGAAATATACCGAACTATAACCAAAAAACACATTTTGGTTTGGCTAGATAAAATATATAAAAGCATAAATAAGTAACTAATTTTAAATTTCTACAACATAATTAAATCTGTCTGAACTCTAAAGAATATATATATTTTGAATGATCAACCAAGATGTTGGAACAAAATGCAAATTTTGATTGAATTTTCGTGAAATTCGGCTTTGGTTCGGTTTATATGATCAGACCGAAATTAAATCTGTCTCGAACTCTAAAGAAAACCAAGCCGTTTCATCGTTAAAAATTCAGAAACCATGTCGTTTTTAGTGAACCAAAACAGCGCGTTGTTTTAACACTTGATTCAATAATGTTTTAAACCCTAATTTGTTCTGCTCTTAAACCCATCTCCGATCTAACTTTCCCAGAATTTGATTTCTCCTGGAAAATTTTCAATCAGAAGAAGAAGAAGATGGTTTGGTTTCAATGCGAGGATTGTGGAGAGAGTCTTAAGAAACCTAAGCTCCCGAGTCACTTCAGGATGTGTAGAGCCACTAAGGTCTCGATTTCAAATTTTTCTATTTCAAAAATTGAATCTCTGTGATGTGATGATTCTTCTGCTAAATTATGTTTGCTTAATAGTTATCATGCATCGATTGTGGAGAAATGTTTGGGAGAGATACTGCACAAGGACATAACCAATGCATTACTGAAGCTGTAAGTAACTTAATCATTTTCCATCAATGGAAGATTTTGAGGTTTATTAGCTATGTATTGGATTAAGAGATTGAAGAATTGATTTCTGTGTATTGGTTGTTTTTGTTGTTGTGTTTAGGAGAAGTATGGTCCAAAAGGGCAGTCAAAGATATCTTCTAATGGCACACCTGCAAAGCTGAAGGATAACTTGAAACAACAGCCTGATTTCGATATAAATGTCGGCTTGTCGAATCGGTATCCATGGTTTTGTAGGTATTCACTTCTTTCTACCTTCCTTTTGAGTTTCACGTGTTAGACATGAATGTAGTTTTAGTGTAACGAGGTTTGTCTACATTGTTTAGGAGTATAGTTTAGCCTGTTGTATCTTTGGACTGATAGAGCCAATGTAGACTTTTGTTTTAAAATGTAATGTTGCTTGTGTCTATTTTCTTGTGCTTAGGTTTTATGAGAATATGGTTTGAGTATTTATCTATTTGATGCAGTTTAGTGTAACAGGGTTTGTCTACATTGTTTAGGAGTATAACAAAGCCGGTTGTATCTATTTTGTCTTTGGATTGATAGAGCCAATGTAGACTTTTGTTTAAAATGTATTATTGTGTGTGTGTGTGTGTGTGTGTGTGATGTGTCTTGTGGTTGGATTTTATGAGGATATGCTTTTGAGTATTTATCTATTTGGTTGCAGTTTGTGTAACACAAAGGCTACTAGCCAGCAGACGTTGCTTGCACATGCTGATGGGAAGAAACACAGAGGAAAAGCAAAAGGGTTCCATGCTAAGCAACAACAATCAGAACAACCAGCAGTGGATACAACCGAGAATGCTTCTAATGGTGATTCAGAACAGAAGAAAGTAGATATACCTATCTCGGCAGATGTTGCGATTGGAGACTCGCATGTTGAGAAAAAGAGAAAGCTAGAGAGTTTGGATGAAACAAGGAACAACGGAGAGGTAGTTGAAGCTGAAGAAGCAAAAGGAGGTGAAGTAAAGAAAGCAAAGAAAGAGGACCATGAGAAGAAAATCAATTGGAAGAAGTTGATCTCATCAGCTTTGAAATCTGTACGTATCTATCAACTGACCGACTTTCGGTTTCGATTCAACTTGTTTCCTGCAACTTGCAATATCCAATCAGTACAATGCAATGTGACTACATAATGTAACACATCTATGAATTTGTATCGATACAGAACGAAGATAAAACTTTGAAGATGAAGAAACTGAAGAAGCTCGTTCTGGAATTGCTCGTAGAATCAGGCATAACTAGAGACAAATCCGAGCTCAAAGCGGAGCTAGAGCTAAAGGTCAGTCGATCTCATCTGCCCTAATTACCAACAATTTGTTCTCCCTTTAGAAAAAAATCTTCACATCAAAGTCTATTGTTTGTTTTCTTTCTTCTAGGTGAACTCGAGCTCCAGATTCACGGTTGATGGGAAGTACGTTAAACTTGTCGCTAAAGAATGAATCTAATTCTTGAGACAAGCAACGGGTAACATATCCTGACTAAAATCGGATTTTGCCCCTCACATTTTTGCCTTGTGATTCGTTACCATTACTGATTACTGTCTGTAACAATTTGGATTATCATTAAACTATCGTATTTTAAGTGTTAGGCTCCAAAATCCAGTTTTCGTAAGTTATATATTGAAGACTCCTGAAAAGTTTCTTTAGCGGTGACCTCCACACAAGTAGAGTTTCTTCCTAGTTTTTTTGTTGTCCTAGAGTATACACAACATGCTCCATTGACTTCATGTCTATTATTGTGTAAAAAATTATTAGGAAGTAGTATTGTTAGGGGACAATATGATCTGGCATATTTTCGTATTGGGTATTACATTAAAAATGAATTAAACCTCGTTATAGTTAAGGTCGTGTGAAACACCCAGATCTTAAGAAAAGTTGTTCTACCGAGACTTTTGATAAACACTTTGAAAGATCCCAAAAAAGAAGAAACCAGTTTTCAAATTACACCCTAGAAGAGAAAGAGCCACCATGGAAAAAGTAGAGCTACCGGTTCATAACCATCCTTTGTTACCTTTCACTCGCTTTTCTCTTGGTCAATGTAAAGGTTGCTGGTTTCATGGTTACATTTATGGAGGCTATGGTTGCAATGAGTTGGGTTGTGACACTATATTTCATAAAGAATGTGCCGAGTCTTTACGAGAAATCAACCACTTTTCTCATCCCGACCATCCTCTCAAGCTCGTCAGAAGATTCCAGTCTTCCATGTGTAGTGTATGCCAATCTTGGTTTACAATTGGTTATTTTTGTTCCATTTGCGACTTCAAGTTGGATATGTGTTGCGCGAAGAAACCAATGCCTCCTCGTACTCTCAAAAATTCCAACACGCATGAGCATCAGCTTGTACTCTCTACTGGAGTGGGGGTTGAGTTGTCTCCGAGTACAAGAAACTGCCAAGTTTGTAAATCTGAGGTTTTCAAACTCGAGCAACATTACGAATGTCAACAGTGCGAATTTTTCTTCCATGTGAAATGTACCGAGCTCTCTCTAGAAGAGTTCCACACTTCTCACCCCAAACACCCACTCAAGTTTCTTACGGATGAAGAAACACCGGATTACGCAGACAAGAAATGTCTTCTTTGCGGGGTGGCCTTGCATCAAGAACTTCACCATTGTGATGTTTGTAACTTCAGCATTTGCAAAGGTTGTGCGAGAAATCCACCACCACTTAGTGTTATGAGCCTGAAGACTCACGAACATCAACTTTACCTTTTTCCAAGATGTATCGATTTTACTTGCAATGCTTGTGGGACGCAAGGTAACCGTAGCCCTTATTTCTGTTTTCAATGCAATTTCATGATTCATCGAGATTGTATCGATTTACCCTCCTTCATAAACATCAACCGTCATGATCATCCCATCTCTTACACTTTTCGTCTCGGACATGGGAACTGGACTTGTGGAGTTTGTCGCAAAAAAGTGGATGGGTTTTGTGGAGCTTATTCTTGCTCAAAATGTTCTACTTATGTTGTTCACTCAAGATGCGCAACAAGAAAAGATGTATGGGACCAGATAGAGCTAGAAGGAACAACCGAAGAAGAGGAAGTTGCTCCATTCGAGGTGGTTGATGATACTACGATAAAACATTTTAGCCATGATCATTATTTACGACTCAACAAGGATGATGGTACGATGATTCTTGAAGAAAATAGACTTTGTGACGCTTGTGTCTTCCAAATATATGCAGAGTCTTTCTACAGTTGTGAGGAATGTAATTTCGTTCTCCACGTAAGATGTGCTAGTATCTCTCGAAAGATAAGACATGTTTGCCACAACCAACAATTCTTACTACACACAAATTCTGAAGCCAAAAGAAACATTTGTGCTCTTTGTCATAGAAAGTTCACTGGTTTCGTGTACAAAACCGCTAATCACACGATTGTAGATGTACGATGCGGTTCAATTTCAGAGCCGTTTGAGCACGAAAGCCATCCACATCCTTTATACTACTCTCGCGGAAGGCTGGATTGTGATGAATGTGATTATAGCTTGGACTTGAGGCACGCTATGTTACCGCAAAAGATAATGAGGCAGAGGTACGATGACCATCCTCTCTTCTTGTCTTATGGTGAAAGCAGAGTGGACGGTGAATATTGGTGTGAAGCATGTGAAACAAAACTGAATCCGAATGAATGGTTCTATACATGCAATGATTGTGGGGTGATGTTACATATTTCATGCGTTGTGGGAGCTTTCTCGTACATCATGCCGGTCCGAGTAGATTCATTAACAAGCTGGGATAAAGAAGTAGTACCCAACACTTCTATTTGTAGAATCATTTGCTCCACTTGCAAATCTCGATGCAAGCTCCCATCGGTTCTAAGAGTTTCCAAGGCCGGAGTACATTCATACTTTTGTTCTACCTCATGTGACACAAGTCACATATTAAGATAGGTCGATGAATTGAAGAAGGTTGAAGAAGTAAAAAAAAAGAGGAAGGTAATATGACCAAGAGCCGATAGCTCAACTAGTAAAGATCTCAAGCAAAGCCTAGAGGTCGCTGGTTCGAGTGGCACTTCGGACGAAACTAATATTACATGCATGTGGTTTCGGGCCTGGAAAATTACGGGTTTCGGCCCTGAACCTCCTGGTAATTCAAAAAAAAAAAAAAAAAAAGGTTGTTCCACCTCACAACGTTAATTTGTGACTTGATCCCTTACGTTATGTGTCTTTTAAATGTTTTCATTTGATGAATTCTTTTTCTTTCTTTGTGGTTTATAATATGATTGAATTAGTTGCAACTCTTATTTACGTTGAAGCACTTGATCCAATTTAAAATTTTGGTCTCAATGCGATGATAAAGATAGAGACAATGTCAAAGCAAGCAAAGCTTTTATATTTGTAAGTAGTTAAAAGAAAAACAACTTTGATACAACTTAGTGGAACAAAACAAAGACTAATCAACTTTAGCCATAAACGGCTCATATCAATAATAGCAAAGAAAATCTTATTCTAAATGCTGAAACTAATCACTCCCAAGTTAAGAACTACATCTAATGAGGTTATAAATTCATTGACCAAATTAGCAATTTCACAAAAACAAAAATGAAAACTTCTACTACAATTTGAAGCTTAACCAAGCAAAAATAGAGACGTTACCCAAACTATTATATTCTAACCTTGCTTCAACGGAACTACATATTATTAATCCTAGCTAGGTGATTTGTGTTGAAATATTCCTCCAATTTCTGTTCTGCTTCGTTCACTGAGCACTTGACACAATTAGACAACTAAATCGTCTAGCAAGTGATCTGCATTGTCTAGTAACTATTAAAATAGATTCCCAATCAGTGCATTGTTTATGAAAATACAGTCTTTCTGTTCTTAGAAAAGAGGTCAATGATAATGTGGTTTGTGAACAAACATTTGAAGTGTTGTGGAATAACCAACTTCGGAGATTATTTTCTTTGTTTTTTTGGCTATGTGAATATTCTCGGATTCTTGACTCTAGTCAAGATTCCACAAGCTTGGTTGATTTTTCCAAGACTCCAATTTTAGTGAATCATTGTTTTCTTATATGCAAGTTTACGAATATTCTAATTGTGTTTGGCAATTGAAATTAGAATAATCAAAATAAGATATTTGGAAATAAACTTGTTTAGTAGTGAATATTGAAAAATCAAATCTCCAATTATACCAATTGTCTAATAAATTTATTTATCCGATATGAAATGGCCTCTAAAATTTCTCCTTTAATATATAAAATATTTAAAAATATGAAGTGATCCGTAGACGGACAGAGAAATCACAAGCATGAATGAATATGTCAGATTATACCATGACATTGGCATGTCTCCAATTATACCAAATGTCTAATAAATTTATTTAGCCGATACCACATGAGATATAAAAAGTTCGTAATCTGAATCACATTGGACATTTTTTAGTCATGTCCAAAATCAAAACTTTCTTCCTTTTTCATCTCTAAACTTGAACTCATCTTTTACCTTTACATTACAAATATTCAACAGCAAAGGTTACTAGAAACAGAAAAACATATACACACACAAATCATATAATGGTAAAGATTAATGGGGTATATATAGAGGAAGAAACTGAATTTTATTAAGGAACATAAAATGTATGTACAGAGAGGTAATGTTTCTGAGGTTATGAGAACTACCAAAAAAACAAAACCATAGATCAAAGAAGAAGAATCAGAAGATCCTCCGTTTATATGTATATATATCACTACAACATCACCATCATCATCCGGAAGTTAACTACCAACCTACCTTACCCGCCGGATCCAAATCGGAGTTATAAGAGCACGGGAAGAAAAAAAGAAGCCTAAGAAGAAGAAGATGAAGAAAAGAATCCATATGACCTAATTTTCTGGAGCTAAGACCCGAATAACCCATTTCCGGTAACTGGTTATTCGTTCAAGGAAGCAAAACTTTTCTTTTACCTTTACGAAGACTGTACAGATATGTAGATAGAGTGAGAGGGAGAGGTAACCTCATAACTTTATGTTTAGCTCTGAGAGATCATCCATTGGTATTCCAAGCTCCTGGATATCGAAATCTTCTTCGTCATCCATGTTAAACCATGAACTAATATCTCCTGGTTGCGCATCAAAATCATCTGGACCTCCCAAGCAATCTGGTATTTGTAGCTGAGATAAGTCGAGAATTGGCTCTGTGTCTTCCAGTGAATCCAAGTTATTAAACTCGCTGTTTGCTTCAATCGGTTTGGGTAATGGTGCTTTGGGTTGCTCTGGGATCCTAACAGATGAAGATATCTGAGTTGTTTTCTGCTTCGGTTTAGCTTTCGGTTTTCTTTCACCCTTGGCATTGGACAGGGAAGGCCGGCCGACCTTATTGGTTCCGCTTCTAGATGAAGCCTGCCCTTTCCCATCTCTGTCCCTCTCACTTCTCTTTCCCTTTGTACTACTTGAGAGTTGTGTCCCAATACCTACATCATCAAGCAGCAACTCTCTCTTCTTGACCCTATTGGACCATGCTGTATCTTCTTTCCCCGTCGTATGTTCTAGTAAAGTATTTTCAGATGGTAGAACATTAGAAGAATTGACATAGTTCTCCAAGTTCTGCCCACTGCCAATGCGTGCCATAGAAGAGCTTGGCTGTGAGCCCATGGGTGCTGTGTCAGGGAAAAGAAACAGAGATACAAATTAGCAGAGCAAATATGGACTTAAAAAGAGAACTCGTTATTTATATAGACAAAAGATTGTACTTGAAGTCGACGGATTATACTCCCTGTCTGTGAGAGTATCTTCGGTTGTTGCCAACCCGACAATGAACATATCCTTAAATTCAGGCTCACTGAAGCAGCTTTTGCCCGTCTCTTCGAATTGATGGCATCGTTCAAGCGTCCTTTTAACAAAAGCCAATGCAGCCTGTTTTGATATCTTGGTATTGGAATTCTTTCCACCAGCATTGTGATGACGCCGGCTTGCCTGTAAAAGAAACGAGACAGAGTTATCAACAGAAGAACCTTGGAGTTAAGCAGATAAGTGAACTGGTAAGCAAAAAAAAAAAAACTGAATAGGAGCCAAGTTTGGGACAATTAGTTTACCTTGCTTTTTTCATATGCCATTTCGATTAGTTTATCATAACCAAGCTGATCAAACTCCCTACGTTAAGGAAAAAAATGCAGATCAAAACAGTCAGATCATAATCCAGATCCACAAAGGCGTGCACAAAAAACAGAGTAACGGGAAATTCATACCTCTCCTGAAGTTCTTTCATCTCTATGGCAGGCTTTAGTAGCCTATCCACCATCTCTTTCTTATTGGAACCCTGAAAAAACAGAGGTCATCAAATGATGTTTTTATCTAGAGAAAGTAAACATGGGACACATAAATATTGGTATATGTCACTTTCCAAGGATTGAAGTACCTCCTTGCAGATAGCCCTCTCAAGCGTTTTAATTTCGTCAACAATTCCATCATCCTCCTCCACGCTTGAGATGCTAGGCTGTAAGGAAACACAAAAATAACATATCAAGTCGTAAGAAACTTCCGTAATAAGAGCCAATAATACATAGCAGTAACAAGTTTCTAAATAACTAAGATACTACTAGACTGTATACCATTGGTTCTAAAGATATTCCAATAGACTGGGCTTCCAGATAAATCTTCTCATCTATCCCCAATTTATCATACTGAATGTCTGAGAAGTCAATGGATGAATAATCTGAAAATTTTCCATTGCAGAGGTAGGCTGACTTATTAACACTCTTGCACAGATATGCAGATCCATCCTCTTCTAATTCATCGGGATCCAGCCTTTCATTGTTCCTAAACCCATTGAACTCCATCATATTATTCAGAACACTGAATTCTGAGTCATCGTCAAGATCATGCATGATCCCAAATCCATCAACTTGTAAATCTTCATTTACACTCATCGAGTCCTCAGAAATCAAAGCTGATAGCAATCTCTGGTAAAGTGGAGAAGCCTTGGAATCCACCCTGCTAATTGTAAGTTCCTCAGGATTTAAATCACGGCTATCAAAGCCAGAGGATGTCGGAACGGGTGTATGATCCATGGAGGAGAGTTCTCCCTGAAAGAAAGGGGGAAAAAGCAGTACATTACTGACTAGCTATTGCTATATATAAAATCCATTAACACTGCAAATTGCCATCTATCAAATCACATATGATAACAAATCAGATAGATACTTGACACCATTATTCTACTTCCTTGGGTGTTCTCCTTTCCCTTTCCATTTACCTTTACATAAGTCTGATATTTAGAGCAATGCATAGAGAAGTTATTGATACTCTTATCTAAATATAAATCCAAAACCTAACTTTCCTTGTAGCACATTTCTAACCAACTAGACTTGAGCCCCCAAAAAAACACAACCAGATTATTACTTCAGGAGGTCAGGGGTGAATACTTATTAGCCAATTAAGATATATACATCCACATCCTTAACTATTAGATCTGAAGATGAAGTCAAAAGGTATTACCTGGCGCTCCATGAAATTGATATGTTCATCAGATATAAAGCAAAAGTAGCGCTCCATTTGCTTCCAGAAAGAGCTGGGACAACTCTGAGCTGCATCAACGACAATACAGTTAATTCAGAAACAAAGGTTGGGTATACGACATAAAAGTGAACGAGGGGAAGATATTTTACCAGAATTTACAGCTGAGTTGACAGCCGCTATTAGCTCCTCATGACCATCATCTGAACCAACTAAGAAAATAACCGATCCATGAATAAAGGCATAAAACAAACCAAAATGCAGCCAAAAGAGCAATTCTCAGTAAACTGAACTTGTTTTACCATGAAAAGCTAGTGGCGAAGCATTTGTTGCTGTAGCTCTCTGACGTTTGTAAGCCTTGCGATCAGATAGTTTCCTAGTGGGTGGACGACCCACCTTACTGCACAGAACTCATGAAGAAATCTATGAGATAACACAAGAGATAAATTAAGAGATTGCATAGAAAATGAGAATGATGTCTACCTTTCACTCTTGTCAAAATTAGGTCTTGCACTGCGAAGCTGTTTAGCTGTTCCAACATTCTTAAGCTTCTCTATCCCCATTGGGTTGAGAGACCTTGTAGAAGAAAAGCCACGGCCTGTTCTTCCTTGCCTTCTCACACCATCCCCAATCTCTTCACCAGAAGCAGGCTTGTTACTTTTTCTTAATTGTAAAGCAGGGATTAACACTTTATGAATATTCTGTGCAGCTTTCCCATCAACCTCATCAGACTGTTTTCCCTTGTCGTTAGACTTGATCTCAGGGGGGCCAGATTCTTCACTTTCTGATAAAGCTGCTGTGGAGAAACTGCTTTCGCCTTTTAGTTTCAATTGAGGAGAAGCAGCTGGTGAGCGTTTATGAAATCCAAAGCCAGTTTCACCACAACCAGCATCTAATATATTATCAGAGTAAGGAACCTCGTCCTTACTAGAACCAGTGGGGACTACAGTCGTCCTTCTTGCTATACGGGATATCTTTTGTGGTCTTTGACTGGCCCATTGAGTGACAGGTGGTGATGAAGACCGATTTGATGCCATACGCTTGCGTTGTGTAACCCCTGACAATGGTGGAGGATTATTTGTACAGCCAGATATTTCCCAGTCACTCGGGGATGGCGTATTATGGAGTCCTGGAGATAGTTTCGGTGGCAGCCCTGATCCTGACCTAGGCCCGCGAACTGAAGCATTTGTTTTTGTGTTTGGAACCAAACTTGAAGAATTGAATTCATCATGAATATTTGACCTTCAAAGAGTCCAACAGAGTAATAAGTACAATGAAAGATGATCAGAAACAACAGTGGCTAAAGGATCAGGAAGATGATATGGTGAATTGAAATCTCATGACCAAGGTGCATGTGATTAATGAGGTAAACTGAAATCTTATGATCATGTTGCACGTAATTGATAGAAAAATTCCAAATGTGTGATTACGAGTATAACACGTACTTATAAACAGCCCTGAGATTCACCCTTTCCTTATCTGAGCCAATGGATCGTTCTCTCTTCTCAGTGTACAAAGAATTATGATCAGAATCAACCCTTGGCAGTGGGGAATTGCCAGCCAAGCTCGCCTGCTGAGAGAGGTTATCAGATCTTCCATACCCAGTAGCTCCATTCCCAACTGCTTGCCTATAAAAATAATTCAAACAGGAGAGTTTAACCAATACAATAACAATCAAAGGCCACAGGATCCAATTGATCTGACAGAAGTGAGAAATAAAGAAGAAGTAAAATGCAACAAAGTGATTAACTCAATCAAGTGGATGGATCCCAGTATAACTCAATCAAGGGTTCAAAGAAATTGTCTTGAGTCAAGGTCATTTCTTCAGAGAGCAAAATCACCAGTAAATTGTCGAAATAAAACAAAGGGTGATATTGATGGTGGAAGTACACACCTCACACTCATGCATCTCCAACATACAGAAGTTATTTAGAGCTAAAGAGTCATCAATCCAGTACATACTTCTATAAGGTCAGATAAAATCATGTAAATAAAGAGAGAATGAAGAGCAATCAATTGGATTTAGTGACATTCTGCTTATGATTATTTTCCTTATAAACTCCAAACAGCGGACAGTATAAGAACATAGTGCAACTATGAGACCTATAAAAGCAAGTTTGGTTGCTAAGTACAGATGAGCAAAGTAATTCGAAAAACACACCTCTAAGAACATGGCGACAATCAATAAATAGGGATAGTGAATATCAACGTTGGACCTCTAAGTTGACTGCACAAAAAGCTATCATGTAAACAGGTCATACCTTAACATGTTCGAGTCACCATTCAATCTTGACCGAGAGTCTCCCATTGATTTCTGTTGTATACCCTGTTTTACGTCTCGGTAACCATCAACCACTTTATTTGAAGCCAAATTCGGATGACTGTCTGTTTTGATACAGGAGCGTTTTTTCCTCATTTTTGACTTTTCCCAACCATCAATACCAATTGAAGTTCGATCTTCACCCTGAACTTCATTATGATTTGGCAGCCGAATTAATTCTTTATCTCTGTCGACAGAAGCTGACTGTCGAACAATAGAATTGCTTCGAACATCCATCTGAACCACAAAATAAGGAGTTTAAGGTTTCCTGAAGCAATAATGACGCACTTACTTGTGGTCAAAGTTTATAGAAATTTCTAAACTAAACTAAAAATTATAAGTAAATAAAAATCTGAATTATTTTATCATATGCCATTTCTATAAACTTTGACCACAATTTTAAAACTTTTACTTATATATTTATTATCTAATATACTTAAGTCATAACAGTATTATAATGATATTACCATAGGAGTAAGGGAAAAAATAGTTGAGAACCTATTGAACATAAGCAAATACTATGATATATTATTCCTTGACATAACAGTTTAAATTTGCATGCAAGCTGAACTAAACAAAAAATACTACTATTGATAGCAAAAACATGTAATATCCAAATCTACAATATGTTACCGCGGTCTAATTTTTTCACCAAAAATGTTTAAAAGATGCACCTTTCCAGTTTTCAAAGAATGCACTGGAGCATATCAGTTTTATTCGTTCAAGTACTAACAAAGATATCAACTTTATACAGGTAATACAGTAAGGGATGTTATGTCAAACAAAATCAGAAATTACCATGGAAGTACGTGTTCGCTTATTTGGAACACTGCTCTTAAGTCGTTCATCCAACTTTTGATGGTCAATCTCAAAACCACTAGCCAGGGACGGACCTTGAATTCCCATTTTACCTAGACCTGGTCCTGATATCAAGCGATCACCAGAGCGGTCACCAGAAAACCCTTCTGGTCGAGACCTCTTCTTTGTAGGTACGCTTGGGAAAAACTTGTTAAATACAGAAGAAGCCTCATTGAAAATTTTTACGCGCTCCCTGTGACCACAAAAAGTAAATGAGCCAAAAAGATCACCTCAAACACAACTAACTAACTCGTGGTAATTAAACTACCTGGCCTTCACATTGTTTTCGCGCAGACCAGTCTTTAATCTTTTGATCTCTTCTGGTATAGGAGATGTAATTAACTTCCCTTTTAATAATCCACTAGGAGACTCATCATCTCCTTGTATCCCAAGAGCAATATTCACATGCCGCTTAAAATCACCTTGACGAATAGACTTGTGATCCGCAGCAACCACCTTAGGATCAAAACGCAAACACTGAAAGAAATTCGTTACATCGGTTTGTGCTAATGGTGACGTGCTCCTCAACATGTTTGAATGTTCCATGGACTCACGAAAGCTACTAGATCTTTCCATCTGTGATGCAAAGTTAGATCTGTATATAGACCTATCAAACCCACCAGCAGAATATTCAAACTTCCCAGGTACTGACATTCCCTCAGCTCTCAAAAGTCTTATGGTATGTTATAAACACTAAATATACAGTAGAGCATCACAAGCTGTACTGATGCACCTGCAATGTAACTTAGGAAAATTCCTTATACACCTTTAATCACAATGTTCTGCATTGTAAACTAATTATGAAACTTAGATTCCACAATTTAGTACTAATTTCAACATAATTTAACTTCATTACCACAAAATCTCCAAAAACTAAACTAACACTAAACCCAGAATTCACATACTCTGAATTAGAAACCCTAGGGAATACAAAAAAAACTGAAATCAAACATAAGAATTTGAAGAAACGAACTAAATCAACTTCAATAAGCAAAAGAATCACCAGAAATCAAAACCCTAATAATCCAGATCAAACGAAACACCGTACCTCGAATCAAACACTCGTTCTTCCCAAAAAATCAATGGTTTTTGGGGATTGAATCGTTTCTTAGAGTAACGTGAAATCGAAAATCAAGCAACGTTCGTGTAACAGCCATGAGAGGACGGGATCGAAGCTTCCTTCTCGTTGCTGTTTTTGATCGGCGATGATGAAACTAGGATTGTCGAAATTACTAATTTACCCATCGCATTATCACCGAGTAAATAAATACATTGTAAGGGTAATTTTGTAAAATACGACGAAGAAGCTATGGGCCTCTGGTGATTATACTGTTATATAGAAAACTAGATTAGGACCCGTATAATATGCGGGTATTAGATAATAAAATTGATAATCAATATAGTTATAACCAGTATAACTATATTCTAATTTAAAACCCGTAAAATTATATTCTAAATTGAAATCCGTATAATTTTCAAATTATTTTTTGCCGGTTGCATAAATAATCTTTTCCAATTGCATAAATAATTTTTACATATTGTATCATTTTACTTCAAGCTTATAACTCGCTTGATTAAGAGAATAAAATAAATTGATAACATATTAAAATTAGAAACGGTCTTGATGTATTATTTAAAATTATAGGTTTTTGTTTGCTAGTTTAAAATATAATAGCATACCATTTTATTTGAATAACAACATTTTATTATTTGAAAATACTGACAATTATACTATTTTTCTTTTTCTTTTAAGCTTCATTTCCTTTTTTCTAATTGTATTGTCTTTTTTTTCAATTAGTATGAAATCTATTTGCATTAGTTTATTTGACCATGATGATAACTATATATATATATATTTTTTTTCACCACCAGCTTATTTTTTAAATTAGATTACAATTTGATTTAAATTAGATTACAATTTGATTTAAAAGGTATATAATATAGATTAGGAAATGTTTTTATTAACACATGTCACAATTTAAACTAATAATGACACATGTCGTAATCTCGTGAGTTATAATTTGGTGCGCATCTAACTTATATATTAAGATTATAAATCTTATATTACAGTTCCATTTCTAAAATTTAAAATTTCTATTTCTTCTTATTTTTTGTTTATTAGTTTCTTTCCAATTTTTTAAATCAATATGTTTTCCTTTATTAATATAGGAAATTTTATAATAAGATATTAACACATGTCATAATCTTGATTAGCAATAACACGTGGCAAGATCTCGTGAGTTACAATTTTACAAACTCTCATTTATATAATAAGATTTGTCTCCTTTTTTATAATTGAAATTCTTTTTACCTTTTTTAAGGTTATATTCTTTATATTTTTTATTTTTTTGAATTTTAGTGATTAGTTTACATTAATTTTAAAAATTGAATTTGTTGTAAGTTTAAATTATTAGAAATTTTCCTTTTTCTAATTAGTTTTGGGCTATTAGAAAGTTTCATTTTTATTATTTGTCGAATTACTTGACAATGATTTTGTTAGTTTTCCATTTAAAATTTTAACTTTTTAATTAATTTTAAATTTTAACACATGTCACGATCTAAATTAACAATGACACGTGTCGCGATCCCGTGAGTTACAATTTTGACAAACTCTCCTTTATATAATAAGATTATTTATCTAAATGAGTTTTCTGATAAAACATATTTATATTCAACTTTCAGTGTGATGAAGAGTTAACATCATATCTATTTTATAGTTTTATACTAAAAATATTGACATGTATATTACTCCCTCAGTTTCATATTAGTTGTCGTTCTAGGGGATTTCACACAAATTAAGAAAATATTTAAAATTTCTGTTTTACCCCTAATTAATGTATTGTTTTGTTTGATAAAAATAATTATTAAGCTGAAAGTTAAGGGTAAAAGATGGAAAAATAGTAATAAATATGCATTGGAAATACAGAACGACAAGTAATATGAAACAAAAAATTAAAGCTAGAATGACAACTAATATGCAACAGAGGGAGTAGTGGATTACTAAATATTTATTACCGTAAACTTATATTAATTAACATTGAATTACCAAAATACTCATATAACATTTACTTTATTTCATTTATCTTAATGAGAAAAGCTAACCTATCTAAAATAACCGCAGTCGTATCTTTATTTTCTCTCCATCTTTTGCTTCTCTCCATCTTTTTCTTCCTTTTTTCTTTCTAGATCTTATTCTTATGTTTCTCCTTTCTTTTTCTCCTCCTAGTTTCTCTTCCTCTTTGCTTCTTTATCATTCTTCTCCTCTTCTTTCTTTTCCTTCTCCTCCTTTTTTACTTTGATGGGTTTATGATCTTTTTTATCTTCAATAACTCTGATTGTATAGATAAAATAGACAAGTTTTTTTTAATTTCGTCAATCAGAAGAACTTCGCATAGAAAAAAGAGAGAATGAGATTAAGAACATGGTTGTCAATGGCGAAAACTATGGAGAAGACAATGGCCTGCAGATCTGGAAAGGCTGTTAGTCGACTATAATTGTCTACTATATCTTTTTTGTAGTTGACTACTAGGTTTACCGTGTGTTGTTTGTATGAGTTTTAAACATGTATTAGTGAATGAGTTTCAAACCAAAAGTGTTGATTTTTATGATTTTTGTTTCCAACATACATTGTGTTCTTATTAATGTGGTAGCTTATACCGAATTACTTACTCGACTATTCATACAATAGTAGCAGACTATTCGTACGGTAATGGATTATGTGGACTATTCAAATGGATTATACCGGATTGTATTATACAATGATCGTCTAATTATATAGTAATAGCGGACTATTTGAATGTACTATCCAAACAAGCTAATACTGCATTTTGTCGATTGGTAAAGTAGTAAAAAGTTAAATGACTTTGGTTTTAAAAAAAAAAAAATGATGTTGATAGTGTTCTTAAGATTTTGAAAAATGCCTATAAACTTTTTAATTGGTTCATGTATTTAATTTTTCTCAATGATGTGGACAAAACAAGTTGTTGATGTGTATTCTTAAAGTGTTCTAATTGGTTTTAGAAAAATGAGTTTTTGTATGTATAACACAAAATTGATTTTTTGAGAGATTGTGGTCACGTAAGAGCAAATGAGTTTATGTATGTAGAAAAATGAGTTTGCCTTATCGAATTTCATAAAATTCTCCATTGACTACTGGTTTAAAATGAGTTTTTCTCATTCCACATCTTTGAACCAAGGATGAGCCTAGATGTGTCAAAACATGGATGTAACACAAAGAGAAGTGTTTGTTACTCCTTCCGTCCCATTTTAAATGATCTTCTAAGAAAAAAATTTGTCCCAAATTAGTTGATTTTTTCAATTTTCTATGCAAAATTTATTGTGTTGTTGTTGTTTTTGATTGTTTGAATTCAGCAGATTGTTTTTTTATTGGTTGAATCGTTTTGGAATTGATATTTTACATTGGAAAGATGAATCATTAATTGGTTTCTTAATTTGTGTGTAAAAACCTTAAAAATTATCTAAAATTGGACGGAAGGAGTATTTTATATTCACAACTTTGGTTTGCTCGCTCCGGCCGGCTCCATGAGAATTAAGCCTATGTTGAGAATTACAAAGCAAGCTACAAATGAGATCTCTTGCCTCATGTGTCAACCTTGCGTCCTCGGGGAATACCAAATGGCTTCTCCAGCTCACAATCTAAAATCCATCAAGCAAAAACATTGGTATAATGCAGTAATGCACATAAATTATCTCGGAGAGAATATATAGGTGTGAAGATCCTAACAATAACAAACACCAAATTATGTTATAATAACCAACAACAAATCTTCCTTTTGTCTCAAATTTGATATTACAAGTAAAACTAGGCCAACCAAACAGCCTTAGATCCTATCAATAACCTCGTCCTCAAACACAATGAAATCATCCAAGTAATCATCATCTTCATCAACACCACCACCGATTCCTTCATTAAGGCGGATAGTATCCGGAAGCTCCTTATAAGCCTTGAGAAGCCTTGCCTCATCACACATGTACTTGAGGATGATATCAGCTTTCGCATTTTGGTAATCCCTTAGACCAACAAGTACGATGTCACCAGCTTCAATCCAAACCTTCTTATATTGCATCTTACCACGGATATGGCAAAGACGTTCCGTGCCATCACTGCACTTAGCTTGACAACGACAATTACCAAGCATACGAAGAACTTGTGCATACGCTTGACCATCTTCTTTAAAGATAAGCTCGCGCTTCTCATCTTCAGTATCTTTCTTTCCTCTCTTCTTGCTCTTTCCTCCTTTTCCTTTGTTATTCGGCATAATTGCGTCTCTGCATCCAAATTAAAAAAATATTAGCCCTAATACTTGCAAAAAAAGCTTTCTCTATACAAAGAAAGCAAAACTTTGGAATCTATGCCTTCTTCGTAACATAGATACACAATCTCAAAATTCGTTATGAATAGGAAACTGCATATGTTAAAAGTCGGACGAATATATTCATATTCACATAAAAAAAAATTGACGAAAAGAGTTGATCAAAGCGTTTACCACTGATGAAAGCTTGGAGTATAGATTCGTCTTAATTCAGACCTAAGAGAATTAAAATCAGAGCACAAGATTTTCCGACTGAGGTGACACGGAAGGAGCTGTCTGCTAGATCTAGAGTTTGTATGTTGGTAAATTAAGATTAAAAATAAAAAATAACTCTCTTTATTACTTTAGGAAAATAACTCAAAACGTAAAGTTCTTTATCTCTCAATCTCATAATCTCTTATACTCATAAAGCCACAACTTTGACATCTCCTTATATATTACACAAATTTCCTTTTTCTCATAAAAGATAATTTCTTTTTCATAATTTCCTTTTCTCATACGGATAATTTCTTTTTCTTTTTCTTTTTTAGATAAATCCTAAATATATTTCTCAATCCTAATTTCTTTAGGATTTGTGTTTCAAACTTACTCCAACACTAGAGATAATCAAGCACTGGAAACCCTAATCTTATTCATCACATCCTTTATATATATAAGGGGGGATTTGCATACTATTTACAAATCTCTAAATAAAAGGAAAAATTCCATAATAATACACAAACTAAATTTCTGTTGCCATTTTAATACACGAACTTTTTTCATTTCCACAAAAATACATCCACTAATTTTCCTTTTCTATTTTAATGCATCAACTTTCAAATTGTACTCATATAACAACACAGACTTAACGGAAAACTTAACACGGTTAACTTTTTAATTAAAATTTGTATTTAAACAAAAAAATCCTTTAAAATTCCCAAAAAAAAGTCTAAAAAATTCATTAAAATTTCGGAAATACAATCAAAATATTGAATTTAAAATTTTAATATGAAAGTAATACTTTTTTTTTAAATAACTATATATTATTTTCATTTATAGTGTTTTTATGGAAGTAAAAAAAGTTGTGTATTAAAATGGTAATAGAAATTTAGTTTGTGTATTATTATGAAATTTTCCCGAATAATATTAAATGTAAATGAGTTGTGTACTTTCTATAGATTATAAATGTAATATTTTCAAGTTTTAAAGAGAAGAAATGAAAAGAGCAAAACGTAGAACAGTATCTACTATGCATAAACTATTAAGTTTTGAAGATTGACTAAGCTGATTTATACATTAATTCATAGGGATGGTTGAAGATAAAAAAATATCTCAAGTAACTAATAATTATTTTTTGAGATGAAATAGGATTTTGCAAGTCTATTTTTTATAAGTTTTCTCATTAGCTGATTTGTATAAGTTTCCTCATTCTATTAATGAGATTATTTGTATCAGTTTTCTCATTCTATTAAGGGAGACTTACTAGAACAACCTTCTTAGATTTTTGCATTACTCAAACAACCTTCTTAGATTTTAATTATTGGGGCTATTTTCGAGTCCGTTTTACCCTTTTTGCTTTGATATAACAAAAAACGTATTTACGAAAATGCCATTAATGAAACGCGCAGCGTAAACGCGAAAATTTCCCGCCTAAAAAAATAAGTATACCGCTATGTGATGGTAGACTTATTTGAGTTCTGGTAGACTTATTTTTTTGTCCGTAGACTTATTTGAGGAGCGGTAGACTTATTTTTGAGCGGTAGACTTATTTTTGAGCGGTAGACTTATTTTGTCTGCTTTGGTGGTAGACCTATTTCCGAACGGTAGACTTATTTTCTCTGCGGTAGATTTATTATCCCGTAGCGGTAGACTTATTTTTTGCGGTAGACTTATTCTTCGAGTGGTAGATTTATTTCCGTAGACTTATTTTCAGCGGTAGATTTATTTTTGTTCGATGGTAGATTTATTTTGCCTGGTAGATTTGTTTCCTTTGGTGGTAGATTTTTAGATTGCGGTAGACTTTTTTATCGTGGTCGTAGATTTCTTTTGTGTTTAGTAGTGGTAGACTTATTGTAGTAGTGGTAGACTTATAGATTGCGGTAGACTTATTTCGTATTTTCGGTCAACGAAACCAACCGTTGACTGGTAGACTTATTTTTTTAGGATCAATGGTGGTAGACTTATGCGTTTTTAGAGATAGAAGCGGTATATTTGTTTTTACCCAGGTTTAGTGATGGTAGACTTATTTTCAAACTTAGTGACGGTAGACTTTTTTTCACATTAGACATTTGGTAGACTTATTTGTGATAGCGGTAGACTTATTGTACTTGGTGGTAGACTTATTTCCTGTTTAGGAATTATAGTGGTGGTAGACTTATTTTCGAACTTAGTGACGGTAGACCTATTTGTGATAGCGGTAGACTTATTGTACTTGGTGGTAGACTTGTTTTCTGTTTAAGAAACTTTAGTGGTGGTAGACTTTTTATCGAACTTAGTGACGGTAGACCTATTTGTGATAGCGGTAAACTTATTGTACTTGGTGGTAGACTTGTTTTATGTTTAAGAAACTTTAGTGGTGGTAGACCTTTAGTTCGCAAATTAAACCAAAAGTTATCCAACAGATAATAAGTCTACCGTCAAATAAAAATAAGTCTACCGTCAAACAAAAATAAGTCTACCATCAAATGAAAATAAGTCTACCATCAAACAAAAATAAGTCACGTTTTGGTCCAAATCTGAATTTTTTCCAGATCTGGATTTTTTCCCGATCTGGATTTTTTCCCGATCTGGATTTTTTCCAGATCTGGATTTTTGGTTGATGGTAGACTTATTTTTTGTTTGATGGTATACTTATTTTTTGTTTGATGGTAGACTTATTTTTTGTTTGATGGTAGACTTATTTTTGTTTGATGGTAGACTTATTTTCTGTTTGATGGTAGACTTATTTTTGTTTGATGGTAGACTTATTTTCTGTTTGACGGTAGACTTATTTTCTGTTTGATGGTAGACTTATTTTTGTTTGATGGTAGACTTATTTTCTGTTTGATGGTAGACTTATTTTTTGTTTGATGGTAGACTTATTTTCTGTTTGATGGTAGACTTATTTTTGTTTGATGGTAGACTTATTTTCTGTTTGATGGTAGACTTATTTTTTGTTTGATGGTAAACTTATTTTCTATTTGATGGTAGACTTATTTTTGTTCGATGGTAGACTTATTTTTGTTCGATGGTAGACTTATTTTCAACTCGATGATAGACTTATTTTCTGTTTGATGGTAGACTTATTTTATGTTTGATGGTAGATTTATTTTTTGTTTGATGGTAGACTTATTTTTGTTTGACGGTAGACTTATTTTCTGTTTGATGGTTGACTTATTTTATATTTGATGGTAGACTTATTTTTTGTTTGATGGTAGACTTATTTTTGTTTGACGGTAGACTTGTTTTCTGTTTGATGGTAGACTTATTTTGGTTTGACGGTGGACTTATTTTCTGTTTGATGGTAGAATTATTTTCCGTTTGATGGTAGACTTATTTTCTGTTTGATGGTAGACTTATTGTTGTTTGACGGTAGACTTATTTTCTGTTTGATGGGAGACTTATTTTCTGTTTGATGGTAGACTTATTTTTGTTCGATGGTAGACTTATTTTCTGTTTGATGGTAGACTTATTTTCTACTCGATGATAGACTTATAATTATACAAAAACTATATATATTATTATTTTTAAAAACACTATTAAACCCGGTTCGACCTATATCATGCAAGTGATGATAGATTTATATACAAGTGGTGGTAGATTTAGTATGTACTATATATTTTCATATATTTTTTTCTATCTTTTCGTATGAACTCGTACTCGTGTTTGAACTCGTACTCGTGTTTTAAGGATTTTGTAATCGTTACAGAGACATTTCAGAAGTTATGTTTTAACCATACATAAATAAATGTTGTCAATTCATTCATTACACTACAAAAAAATGTTCATAAATGTCTACCATAGTGTTTGAATATCTTTGCAAAAAGTCTACCATAACAATTGTATCTTATATTACAAATCAGAACGTGTGTGTCTCATAAAAATCTACCATCTTCATGATCTTTTGGATGTTCTTTACAATCTTCATGCGGTTACGCATTGCAAGTACAAAGAATACCTGTAAAGAAATTCATGGAAATTAGAACATTTTGGAAAATAAGTCTATCATCGAGTAGAAAATAAGTCTACCATCAAACATAAAATAAGTCTACCATTGAAACAAAAATAAGTCTACCATCAAACAGAAAATAAGTCTACCATCAAACAGAAAATAAGTCTACCATCAAACAGAAAATAAGTCTACCATCAAACAGAAAATAAGTCTACCGTCAAACAGAAAATAAGTTTACCATCAAACAAAAATAAGTCTACCATCAAACAGAAAATAAGTCTACCATCAAAAAAAAAGCAGTCTATCATCGAGTAGAAAATAAGTCTACCATCAAATAGAAAATAAGTCTACCATCGAACAAAAATAAGTCTACCATCAAACAGAAAATAAGTCTACCATCAAACAAAAATAAGTCTACCATCAAACAGAAAATAAGTCTACCATCAAACAGAAAATAAGTCTACCATCAAACAAAAATAATTAGTGTACCATCAAACAGAAAATAAGTCTACCATCAAACAAAAATAAGTCTACCATCAAACAGAAAATAAGTCTACCATCAAATAAAAAATAAGTCTACCATCAAACAAAAATCCAGATTTGGAAAAAATCCAGATCTGGAAAAAATCCAGATCGGAAAAAAATCCAGATCTGGAAAAAATTCAGATTTGGACCAAAACGTGATTTTACAAAAGTTCAACATACCCAAACGAAACCGGTTAAAATCAAGTGATTACCTCTCTACAACGCACGAAAACGAAACCCCAACACTCGCCGGAACTTTTTTTCGCCGGAATTTCGAAACCTATTAACGAAGAACATATTGAAGTTCATAAATCCGAACTCAAAACACTCGTGAATGATAGAGAGGAAGATAACTCATGATTTGTTTCAAAACTAACCGTTAAAAGCAACGAATCTCGTCGCCGGAGAAGAAATCGCGATTTGAGTCGCCGGAGAGAGGAAGAAGAAGATGAAAATGTGAAATCTGATTTTTTTTTTTTTTTTTTTTTTGGTTTTATTCTGTTTTTTTTTTCTCAAAGGATAATGACATTTTCGTTAATAAACGGTTTTGCCATATTTTAAAGGTCTTTGTAACCTTTTTTAGAAAAAAAATAAGAGCTCAAAAATTTAAAAGTTGTTTGAGTAAACACCAAATCTAAAAAGGTCTTTCTAGTAATTATCTCTTCTATTAATTCAGCTATTCTGCTATTCATCTTACATAACATATTAACATGTGATATATAGCCAAGTTAGTTCCTAAACAGATTTAAAAGGAATTGATACTTTTGTTAACAAGAACATAACAATATTTATAAACAAAAACAGAGAAGAAGAAGATCAATGGTTGTTGTTGCTACACATTAATAGTTAGTAAAACAATGGCGGGAAAAAAAACGGCTACAAACTGCCACAAGGAAAAAGGCGGTACAAGAAAACTACATGAACGCCAATTCTGGGCAGATAAATCGCCGGCAAAAGAAGAGAGGCAGAGAAATTTCTTAAGATCTTCTCTTCTCTATGCAACTGCAATCAATTATGGCTGTACATTGAGAAAAACGTTTCATGGATCAAGAAAAACAAAAAGTTCTTTGTAGAAGACGATAATGACTTGGATTTGAATCATTGTTGTGAAGTATCATCAATAGAGAGTTTTGTGTAATCAATTGCAGAGTCACCTGGGAATTGTAATGAAAAATATAAGCCAAGGTGCATAATGGTTTCTATAATGGTTAAACGCTAATAAACAATACTTACTTCTGGTAGAGTCAGTTGATGAGCGTGGTGGTGAAATGCTTCCTTTGATATCTACATTCATATTTTCAAGAAACTATGAGAAAAGGTAGCTCGATAATGCAGAAGAGAAATGGCGTAATACGAAAACAGAGAAGAAGAGTAAACAGTTGTTGCACCTAGAGAATGGCGAGAGCGGACAGCGTCAAAGTTTCTGTATGTGTAACCCACAAAATTGATACTTTGAGGGGTTAAGCTCACCTAACATCAAAGACAAACGCCCGATAGATCGATAAGTACATAGAAAGCGCCTCGGAATAAGGAAAATGTTAATAAGAATTTTTTGTAAGAATTGCGGTACCTTCCATGACGGTCCAGATCCTGTTCTCGTTGGTTTTGGACACTCCACCTAAGGAAAGAATCAGTAGATGTTACAAAAGGCGTATTAGTAGTGATGCACCCACTAAAAATAGTATAGTAGCAACGTTATAATCCTTGAGATTGCGGATTTATACCTCATCGAATTTCATGAAATTTTGGGTATCGAGTTCTCCATTGACCACTGGCTTAAAAGCTGCATCCATCTCATAGAGTTTCTCCCATTCCACATCTTTAAACCAAGGATGAGCCTAGATGTGTCTTGTTTTGTCAAAAAATGGATGTAACAGACAAAGAAAGAGACAAGAGAGTAATAGATAATGTCTGTTTTACATACTTTGATTTGGTCGGCTCCAGCTCCATGAGAACCAAGCCTACGTTCAGAATCACAAAGCAAGCTACAAATAAGATTTCTTGCCTCAGGTGTCAACCTTGCGTCCTCGGGGAATACCAAATGAGTTCTCCAGTTCACAATCTAATATCCAACAACCAAAACATCGGAATAATCAATTCCATCTATCTATAACTATCTCAGTATCAATATTATCCTTCTTCTATATAAAGAACAAGTGAAAATTACTATAGTTTAGTAGCATAGAGACCTTTCTACATGTGGTTACTGGATCATCGGAGTAAAATGGAGGATAACCAACGAGCATCTCATACATAATTGCTCCCAAAGACCACCTGCAATCAAATAAATGCATATAAAATCGATAACGAGCTGATCAAGAAGGTACAGTTCTATGGAGGTTAATCTAAAGATGTTTTTGGTGACGCACCAGTCACACTCTACACCATATCCCTTCTTCAGCAACACTTCAGGTGCAATATAATCTGGAGTACCAACAGTAGAATATGCCTGTTTCAAAGCAAGGGCACGCAAATCCAGATGACGTAAATTCAAAGGACTAGATTAAAGTACACACCAAATGTGATATGAATAGAAGACTACTATCATAATAAAAAAGGCTTAAAAGAGAGTTTTGTTCTATACCAGTTTTCTTCTGTTTATCTGCCAATGTTGCAGTTGTTCCAATGGGCTCTTCCAACGCCTTCCACGGCGTCCTATCGAGCAGTTCTCATCACAATCGATTGATTCATTTGTATTTTCATCATTCAAAGGTTCATTTACGTTCATAGCCGAAATGTTTCTACAATCGAGAGGCTTACAAAGACCAAAATCTGACAGTTTCATATGACCATACTTGTCCAATAGAAGATTGTCTGGTTTTATATCCCTACAAAAGATCTACCTTCAATATATACATCCTATTTAATGATGCATTCATCTTAATGAGACCTGGAAAAAAGTTAGACCAACCTGTGAACATAATTATGTTTATGTATGGACTCAATAGCCAACACACTTTGTGCAATGTAAAACCGAGCCACGGTCTCAGTCAAAGTCTCTTCCCTCATAAGTAAAGTCATCACATCACCACCAGACAAATACTCCATGATAAGGTACAAATATTCTGGATCTTGAAACGAATAATAAAGCTTCACAATACAATCACTAGCAACTTCTGCTAGTAAGTTCCTCTCAGCTCTAACATGCTCAACCTATTTACACCCATCAACGAAAAGGGTATCTTAGACTTAAACATCTAATTTGTATCCATATAAACAAAGATAAAAATGAAGGTAACTGTAAAAGACTCACCTGTCCCCTACTAAGCATTTCAGACTTTTTCAGCTTCTTCATCGCATAAATGTTGCCTGTCTTTATCTCACGGCATAGTCTTACCTAATTAAGAAAGATACCACATTAACAAATGGTTAAAATGGCGTCTAATCGCAAGGAATGTTCAAAGTTGATAAATATTAGATACATAATCCCAATAAGACTAACCTCACCGAAAGCCCCTCTACCAATAATACTCAAAATATCGAAATCATCAACGCAAAGCCTGTTCCTCATTAATCTAGTATACTCTGTTTCCTTCCTCTGCAAATCCTCCAGCAACTCAAGTTGTTCCTTCTCAGATACATCTAACGATGCTATCTTTTGTTCTAGCACCCAACGCCTACAACTCAAAAGTGAAACAAAACAAAAAAAACATTTAGAGAAAAAAGTTGTATATGTATATACATTTTTGGATCAAAATCTCTCATTATCTTACAATAACATTACAACTCCTAAACCAACACCTATCGTGAGAAAAAATCTGCAAAACACCAAATTTTATTCCCTTAGGAACATAACAAATGATATGCAATAAAAGTTGCACCAAAATTACCTTTCTTTACGTTGTTGGATATGTCTCATGCGCCTATTGTAATGATTCTCAATATATTTTTTCGCTGCAGCAACTTTCTCCAATGTTGAATTTGAAACCAACCCTTCATCTTCAAAATTCTCCTCAGCCTCCGACGCTAGTGCTGATACCACCTTGGTCACCACCACATCATCTTCCTCTTGATCCGTTGCATATGTCTCCATCTTTTTTTTCTCTCTATCTCAAGAAAAAAACACAATTCTCTTTTCTTCTCCCTAAATGCAGAGAATCTATAAATTTGTTGTTTACAAGTTACAAGTTTTGGAATTCAAAGAAAAAGGAATCAAGTCATTACCTAGAAATTTGTTGTTTTCTATTTTTGCTATATTTGGGACAAAGAAAGATTGAAAAAACAACAAACCGAGATTTGACACGTGGAACACTATTAGTGGATTGCATGTAATTTGACAGACTGGGAAAATCATTTAGGAGCATATCTAGCCATAATAATAGGAGATGTATCAATGTGTGTTTTAAAATATTTTTCTTAAAAAGCTTACAAAGGATTAGTATGAAAGAGTTGCGATTTGTTCAGAAAAAAATGTATTCCTTGTGAATTATCCAAATATGAATTTATCCAAAATATCTCATGAGTTTCCGAGCTCTTGTGTAAAATATTTGTCCCATAACATTTCAAATATAGTTTAACAAAAAAAAACATTGCAAATATATATTCTAAACTAAAAAAAAATAGAAACGATATAAAAAATTAAAAAAAAATTAATAGCAAACTTGTTTTCTGTCGAACGATCTAAATTTCGGATAGTTCAAATTGAGATTGAGCGTCTCTATACTCTAATCCCTATAACTTTTATAGAAAACAAATTATGGAAATATTTTAATGAATACTGTTTAAACGATCTAAATGGCCGATTTTTTAAGCTTAAATTTGTTTTGATACCCGTTAGAATAAATTTATGAAAACAAACATAATTTCATAACCAAATCAAATACAACAAAAACTATATATATTTTTCCATTTTGATGGGTTTACAAACATAAACCAAACCACATAACTCTTTCTTTTTATGTCTATCACATAAAATCTTACAAACCATATATTTACATGCATATACATAACTATAAAAAAATTGCATCTCCAAGAAAAAATTGTACAAATATCCACAAACGAAAAATTAACCAGTCACAATGGCATTAGAGAACCGGACTCTTGATTTCCAATCACGAATCGCAGACCGGAGTGTATGGTTCGGTGTAAGCTTGAAGTGGTCGAGCTTTTGTCTAGTCACTGGTGAAATGTTATGTTTCTCAAGCCAAGCTAAGATCGCTTTCTTCTCGTACGTGAATCCATCGGCTGCAATCTCTGGCTCCTCCATTATCTCCTGTTTATAACAAAAAAAATCCATAAATCATAACCGGTTTAAATTTCCGGTTATTAACATCAATCCATGTACCGAATCGGTTAAATTTTTACTCACCCGTAAGATAGGACAGAAGTAATGACTTGGTGCACGCAAATTGCTTTTTTCTTTCTTAATCTTCGAATTTGCTGTCTCTACAAGCCGTTTCAAAACCGGTATAACCTCCGATTCAAGATCCGGTCTATCTCGGCAACGGAATTCGGCACATTTTAAACCGAGCCGCGCCAACTCTTCGGTTTCCGCCAAAGGCCAATCGGTAACCGATTTGTCTAGCATTTCGGTTAATGTTCCATTTTTTACCGCCTTTTCGACCGAGTGTACAAGCCCGCTCGGTTGCCGAGCCGTCAATAGTTGAAGAATGATTATGCCGAACGCATAAAGATCCGATTTGGGTCTAATCGTTCCTGTTCGATGGTACTCTGGATCAATATAATGCAATGTACCAGCAAGAATCGAGTGCCGGTACATTGTGACATTATCTGGTGCAACATCCGTAACCAGCTTGGCTAAACCAACATCCGCGATTTTGCTCACGTAGTTCCGGTTTAACAAAATGTTTCCCGGTTTTAGATCGCGGTGAACTATTGGTTCCGGTTTAGAGCTGTGCAAGAAGGCTAAACCGCAAGCTACCTCGAAAATGATCCTAAACCGGATAAACCAAGGCAGTGGTGGTTTATTTTTTCGGTGAAATATGTATTCCTCGAGGCTTCCATTTTCCAAATACTCGTAAACCAAACAACCATTCTCTGGACAAGCTCCGAGTAGAAGAACCACGTGTGGATGTCGGAGTTGGCTTAGAACCTCAACCTATGACAAACCGAACATATATTCAACCGGATCAAACCAAAAAGCTTAAGCAAGACCCATCATTAAACATAGGAAAAAAAACAAATTCTATATAATAATCTAATAGTTATATCAAAATTAAAACTAGTCTAAAATTTTATAAATCAACACAATAATATACATAAAAATTCCAAATTTTAAACCCTGAGCTCTAAATGGTTAAAACATGAATACGAAACCCTAAAAACTAAATTTTAAACTCGCTAAACCTAAACACTAAACTTAAAATTTAACCATGCTAGCCTCTAAAACATAGCTTACTAACCCTAAAGGTTAAACAAAATGGCTTTCAAAAAAGTCAGTCATCTTTTTTTTTTTTTTTTTTTTTGAATTACCAGGAGGTTCCGAGCCTAAGCCCATAATCCCCACAAGCCCGAAACCACAACATGTAATATTAGTTTCGTCCCAAGCGCCACTCGAACCACCGACCTCTAGGCTCATCTTTTTAATCTTGGTTTCTTTAAAAAAGATTATTACCAACAAGTATCCTTTAATTACCTCTTTCAAGAACTCTTGTTTCTTCTCCGGGGTATCTAGCCGGACAACCTTAACAGCTGCCGGAGTACTATCAAGGCTACAACGGTAAACTTTTCCGTAACCTCCTTCTCCGATCACTTTATCAGGCGAGAATCCTTCAGTAGCCGTAACTATATCCTCAATTGTGTATTTCCTGTACCGGTGATCGGTTCCTACTAAAAGCTGATCGATCATTTTCTTCTTCTCCAAGTAAGCCCTTAAAGCATTTACCTCCGCAATTTGTCGCTGACAAAACTCTCTTGCGAGCAATGCTTTTGCCGCTTCTACCTCTTTCATTGCCTTCAGGTGCCGTTCTTTCTCGAGCGCCGCGGTTTTCCTCTGTAACACTTCTTTCTCCACAGCATTGTTCACTATTCTAGCGTCTTTCATACACTCAGATGAGAGGACCTGAACCTAGTAGAAACCCCAAAAGATATATTTTACTTGGAGAATAAGCAACCAAAATGAGTCACCATTTCAAAATGTACAATCATTCCCTTGTGTGAACATGGTCTGAAAATTGAGAGATTTGCGGATTTTGTTATAGTCCATTATACATTATCACCGATATACACATTTTTTGCTTCCCAAATGATCTTTAATCGAGTTGTGTAAATTTCTTGGTCTAATGGGATTTATGCTATTACACCAAATTTGGGGTGCGATTTCTAGAAATGCACTTTCTTACAAATTATGGATTCTTAAAATTTCTTTTATGGACTTCTCATGCTTCTAACTCAAAACTAATAGACAATTAGTGGATTGACCTATATCCCTTATATATATTATTACTTCACAAATTCTCCAACTTACGAATAGTGGTACATTTCACTAACATTTTTTCTCTAATTGGGGTTTTCTAGTGGTATATATGTACCTTGTTTTGTGTGGAGAAAAGCTCTTCACAAGCTTGTTTGTATTTAGCGACCGTACTTTGTAACTCTTTCTTTAAACGCTCGACCTCTTCTTCAATCTCAACCTGTCAAACAACACAGAATATTTCAAACTCATTGTTCCTTCTTATTAGTCTCGTCATTGGCTCATTGCACCGAAATATGATAGTAAAGTAACCTTTTTGGATTTTCTCGATGTTCCTGGCGGTGAATCTGAATCTCTCTGTTCGCTAACGATGCTCTCAAAGTTGGATTGGGGTTCGGTACAAGTTTGATCAAAATCTGAGTAATTTATCTGTGGAATATCGGATCCTCCACGTCGCCTTGCAAGCACTGGAACTATTGCACTAGAAGCCTTACTACTTTGAGGTGTTTCAGGTTGATTATAACCGAGGCTTAATGCATCTATTCTTAGTTCTCTGGCCGATGCTGACCTTCTCGTGCTCGCCTCTATAACACCCAAAAAGATAGAAAAAAAATCTTAGGCTTTCGTAAAAAGCATAGGTTGCATGCATTATCATTTTACATGCTTCATATATATGAATCTCTAATCGATAGATGTATATTCGTTGCAACTTTCAACATCTTTGATACTGAATTCATACTCTAAATTTAGAGTTATTGTTGATTTGTTTCTAAGGTTTACTAAAACAAAATTTTGAGCTTTAAATTTATTTTTGTAGTTAAAATTCTACAAAACTGAATATTTACTTTTATATCAAGGGAGAATTTAAAAAATGACCTAAAATGGTAATGTTTTTATTTTTTTAAAAAATATTCGAAAATGTTAATTTTCATAAACTATTTTGGTTTCTTGTAAACAAACAGCTAAATAAAAAAAATACAAAACACCAATTGTGGAAATATTTACGCAAATACCTTTTTGTAAATATACAAAACTTAGACCTGAGGGAAAGAGGTTTTCATTTTTATAATTTGACTATTCACGTAACATATCATTTAATTTCCTATGAACCCTTCAATGGATATTTGTATAATGTACCTATGGGTTCTCGAGGATCAGATAACGTTTGAGACGGTATAGTGTGGAAACTAGCGGCACCATCTTTCAGGTAACCATGGGCGGTCGCGGCTGCGTTTGGACTTGTACAAGACTCTGATAATTAGATGGTTAAACACGCTTGAAGTGAAGTTTCTACAAGCGCAAAATTTTCCGTTTTTGAATAAAAGTACACATTTCTTTGTTTTCTTACCTCCTAGGATTAATGGATCCATAGATTTTGTAGTGATTCTGTCTTTACACACAATGTATGCTTCACATGTTTCTGGAGCGTATCTTAAGACAGTTGATGGTACTCCTGGACCTTTTCCTCTCCTATAAATTAACCGAAATAAACACATATATATAGCAGAGGTAGTTTATAAAAATGTAAACCAGATCGAGCTATGTAATGTACGTACCTTGTGAATATGTTAGAAGTGAATGATCCCATAACTAAACTGTTCACTCCTGATTTGTATATGAATCTTAGAAGTGCTTTTGCAGGATCGTCGTACTCTATCAATAGAGTCTCTACCTTACACTGAATGTTAAATAATTTAGGGAATTTACAGTTTGGCCCTGCAACTTTTCTAGAGTTACGAATTTGTACTGAGAACTAAGAAATGAACCAACCTTCGCACTATTGGTGTTGCACATTTTCAAGAAAGGAACAAAGACTGTTTCAAATTCTTGTTTTACGTCTCTTACATACATTTTAACTAATGTCTCCTCTACTTCCTCCACCGGTAGTCTCTCTCCGGCTGCAACAACATTCTCGTAAACTTTAATCTAAAAAAATATTGTTAAAGTACTATCGAACATCTAAATTTTACTTATTTACGTGAAAAAAACCAACGATCGTTAACTAGTTAATCATCTAAATTTGTAAAACGAATATGCTGCATATATAAATATGGTCTTCAATAATTAAAAAACTTATAGTACGAATTATTCAAATGTTGCTCCTAAATGTCTATTTCCGTTGTGAAACAAACAACATTTTGCTTTATATCCTTTTTGTCTTTTGGCTTACATAAATTTTAGTGGATCCATATCTAAGATAGACTTCATTCATTCGAACAAAATCAAGGAAGATAGTTTTTTATTTGGTGTAAAACTATAAGTACGTTTTCCTTATTTTCTTTTATGTTTTTGTTTATTTTATATAATTCACATTAACTGAAAACAAGAAAAATGTGAAATATGATTAAAGGACTTACTAGGGGTAGGAATAGAAGTAATGGTGGGAATAACGTGGATCATCACAAACTTATCTGCCTTAGGCAAAAGGTTATCAACGGCCCACCGTACGGCACGGCGGCTTCCTCCGCCGCCGAATTTATCTCCGATCATACCTTTCACGGCCACCGCCACAAATGACTGACCCTCCTCCGCCTTTGGACCACCACCACTACTCATCTCTCGACCCTTTGGCGTCAACATTTCCACCATCTAATCAATTTACTTTGTACTATACCACAAGTAACAAAATATATAGATATTTTTGGTGTATGATTTTGTTTCTGAGATTTGTAGGGAAATGCTGTTACAGAGATGGGTGTTTCTGATCATGGCAATATTGTATTGATATCTTTATATATATGGGTAGCTTAAGACCAAGTGTTAGGAAAATTTAAAAATATATTACCCTAGCTACAATCTATTTGGTATAGTTTTAGTACATGATATTTGGTATATAGCCGTATTTGTTTATATATTTTGTCATGTTTTTTAATTTGTAAGTGGATTTTTTTTCGCAGCCGTTTAAAGTTTTAAAATAATTACATTTAAAAAACTATATATAAAAAACTATACCAAAAATTATTTATGTGGCAAAATCTTAGCCATGAGATCTAGGGTTTTGAGTTAGTTTTTTTAGTTACTAGATTAGGACCCGCATAATATGCGGTTATTAGATATTAAATTGATAATTTGTGTAGTTATACCCGTATGGTTATATTCTAAATTAAAACCCCGTTAATATAGTTATAAATTACGTATTGATTATATTTTAAACTTGATGTTTTTTACTCTTTATACTTTCCTTTTTTCTTTTATCCAGTGACACATAATCTTTACATTTTCAATCTTATAGTTTACAATTTTTTTATTTACAAAAAATGGAATTTATGAACGATAAAAAATAAAATTATAATATACTACTATTCTATTTTGTAAATCATCAATTTATGTTAGGTTTATAAATTTCCTTTTTACAACAGGAATAAAATATGGTAAGTGTTGGATAAGTCGAAAAATTTAAAATTTGATATAATTGATATATACTAACATTTTCATCAAGTAGAAGAACTTTCATTCTCATATTACGTTGTTTGCTTTAAAATTTATAGCCTCCCACTTTCAAAGAATACATGCAATAGTTCGACGGTAAACACGATTTTGATCTAATTTATCGAAAATCTTATTATATAAAGGAGAGTTTGTAAAAATTGTAACTCACGGGATCGTGACATGTGTCTATTATCGATCGAGATGATGACATGTGTTAAAATACTCTATTTAAAATCAAGCAATTAAAAAAATAAAGATATCATTATGTTAAACCAATAAAATAAAGACACATTAACATTTTTCTTATTGTTTCACTAAACATATTTTTAAAACTCAAATCAAATCTTATGTAAGTCGTTAAAAAGAAAAGCAAAATATAAATACCATTATGTTAAACAAAATAAATGTTACATCACAAAAATAAAACTTTATATATAAAAACAAAATAAATGTTAAACCATAAATTATTTAAAAAGGAAAAGTAAATATATGTTCAACCTTCCAAAAATGTTATTATTTCAGAAAAGGCAAATCCAAAAACTATATAATAACACACACCTCCCAAAATTTAATGTACACCACAAATCCTTAATTTTCTTTGCAAATCATGAATACCACCGTTCCACAAATCAGTCAAAACTATTTAATTTTTTATCAATTAGATCGAAATCGTGTCAACCGTCGAACTATTGCATGTATTCTTCGAAAGTGGGAACCTAGAAATCTTAAAGTGAAAAACGTACTTATGGGAATGGAAGTTCTTCTACTTGATGAAAAGGTTAGTATATATAATTGATATATATACAAAAAAATCTTCGTGATTTCAAATAGATTCAGTTTTCAAAGTATAGATGAATTATTTTTATAATTTTTTGACTATTTAAACTTATTATTGATTTTCTAATTCACGGTTAACAAAACGTAATTTATGACTATGTTAACGGGTTTTTAATTTAGAATATAACTATAGGGGTATAACTACACAAATTATCAATTTTAATATCTTATACCCGCATATTATGCGGGTCCTAATCTAGTTAAATAGTTTTAACTGATTTGTGGGAAGGTCGTATTCATGATTTACAAAGAAAATTAAGGATTTGGGGTGTACCTTAAATTGTGGGAGGTGTGTTATTATATAGTTTTTGGATTTACCTTTTCTGAAGTAATAACATTTTTGGATGGTTGAACGTATGTATGTTTACTTTTCTTTTTTAAATAATTTATGGTTTAACATTTATAAGGTTGAACGTATGTTTACTTTTTCTTTTAAAATAATTTATGGTTTAACATTTTTTTTGTTTTTATATATAAAGTTTCATTTTTGTGATGTAACATTTTTTTTTTAACATAATGGTATTTATATTTTGCTTTTCTTTTTAATGACTTACATAAAATTTGATTTGGCTTTTAGAAATATGCTAATGAAACAATAAGAAAAATGTTAAAGTGTCTTTATTTTATTTGTTTAACATAATGATATCTTTATTTTTCTGATTGTTTGATTTAAAACAGAGTATTTTAACATGTGTCATCATCTTCATCGATAATAGACACATGTCGCGATCCTATGAGTTACTCCCTCCATTCTTTAAAGATTGATGTTCTAGAAATTTTTTTTGTTTTCTAAAGATTGATTTTTTATATTTTCTATGCAATAATAATGATAAATTGTAGATATCAAGACATATTAATTGGTTTTATTGGATTGTCATTGGGTCAAATTTATGGAAAATTGTTTAATACAAAAACCAATGCACTTTTAGTCAAACATTAATGTGTTTTCTTAATATGTGTGAAAACTCTAGAAAATCAATCTTTAAGGAACGGAGGGAGTATAATTTTGACAAACTCTTCTTTATATAATAAGATAATATGTTTTTGTTATGCAACAAATTAACCATAATTGTATGAGAAAAAACATGAAGAAACAAAAAATATGATTATTATTGATGGACTGATACACATTTTAAACCTTGAGTGGAAAAGATGTAGAAGTGTGTAAAAACAACTAAAGAATATTCCCACAACTCTTACCGATCATAATCTCACAAAATTGATAGCTTTACTTGATGTTGCACATGTAAAGTATGACTAATTTTTTTTTTTTTAAAGACTAATTACATAGTGTTGTGACTCGATCTAAAAACATATATTAGGTTAATGTAGAATTATAAAATAATAATGCTTAGTGATACTAGTCTACTTCTGATAATATTACTGTAAGAATTGGTATTTCAGGATAGTCGATACTAGAATTGTTTCTGAGTAGAAATATCTTGTAGTAAATAGAAAAATATAATGAACAAAAAATACGAAGTAGACTCATAGGTTTGGATAACTAATATTTAATCAGCCTATTGACTTTGGGAAAACAAACAACAGATAGTTTGATCAATTTTGGGATTTTTTGGTAATCATCGAGTAGGATCTTGCAGTCCTAAATATATAATTTATTGTAAAATAAATTATAAAAAATATAAAGGCAAACAGAGGAAGTAATCGATGGGATGGAGATGGCCTTCAAAGGTTTTAATTATTCATTTAATACTTTTTCAAATCGAAAATTTCTGGACGGCCAAATTAGTTATTTTACTATTATTATGCAGCTTTATTATCCAAAGTCTCCTATCAATATGATATTCATAAGTTTATGAATAAAATTAGGTTATTCGTTTATTCGTGTGTTTTCTATACAGATTTAGAACTTTCAAAAGAGATATAATTATCTTTTGAAAGCAACATAACTTAGTTAAGCTACTGGGCCAAAAAAAAAAAAAAGAATGGTCGCAACTATACAAAAAAATAAATTATATTCTCTCTTTCTTGGAGAAATAGCAATTCAGAAACTAATCTAACTATATATTCTTTTAGCCTTTATGCTAATTTTTATACATACCACGTTTTTTTCATTTATATAATTCATATACACTTTGCTAACAAAAACAACAACAAAATTATATATAACTCAAAAATTAGAAAAATTAGTCAATCTTTCTAAAAAAAATATAATACCCATATTAAGTTTCTCGAAGTATGGTAATGTTGGTTTTAGTGGTCACGATTTGTTGCAAATAATAGTTGTTCAGGATCTGATGATTCTGATCATTTGTTATCTAAATATGGTACTATATGCAAATGTATGATCAATCATTTTTTTTCTAACATGTATACAACAGTTGACTTCAAAATATTTTTAGTGAATTTCTAGCTAAGCACAAATGAGGATATACCCGAACAATTAAGTATTTAAAAGGTAATAATTAACTGGTCGTTTACGAGAACGACATATTTAAACTAATTGTATATCTTAAATCTTAATCATTGTCGACTCTCTGACTTTATTAACTAAGCCTGCAATTTTCGCGTCCACACACAAATATAGATATGATTATATAATCCAATCGATAGAACAACAATTTACAGCAAACTCGAACCGATTTCAAATATACGAGAGGAGAAGCCACATATGAAGACATAACTGATAACTTATTCGAAATCTATCTAAATAAAAACCCTAAAGATATTCAATACTATGTTTTGGTGATGAATAGTATATCACATTTTTCGATATTTTCCGCTAATTTTTTACCATTCAGAGTATTTATCAAATTTTCACTTTTTTTAAAGTAATTTTATTATAAATTATGAACGTGTTACCGATATAACTAACTAAAAACGAACGATTCTAATATGCGAAAGTTATTTTCCATATGATGATTATTCTACGAAAAATTATCAAGTTCATTTCAACTATTTGATCATTCGATTATTCCACAATGTTTGATTGTTCCATATTGTAGTTGCTATACGTTCATAATTTGTTTTTTTTTTTGCAACATAATTTGTTTGTTCTTTCAAATACTATGTGAATATGTCGACAGGAAAAAAAAGATGTCATGAAAACGATATCATATACAAGTTTTATATTTAGTTTAAGCAATTAAAGCTGTTATTCGGTGTGTATTGTACATTTTATATTTAATTGGACCGAACCAAAGTGTAGAAGTTTCGAGACATGTAGCCGTCATCTGAGTTCTAGTCTCTAGATTCAAAATTATATGCACAACATAGATTATTTTCCAACATCAACCAAAATATAAACAAATACAGTTGATCAAACTATCATCAACTGATCTTTTTATACATATTTATGTGTATTATGGACACAAATACTTCCCATCAATGACTGAAAAATGTTGATTCCCACAAGAAATTAAATCCAAACCATTGATGGGAAAGCATATATATAATTAGTCGGACGTTCGCGACTCACGGTAAGCTGAAACATGAGAAAGTAACGTAACCGTGGATTATAAAAAAAAAGTCCGCAAGATTAATATTTTATTATGGGTACATACTAAGACTATCGATCAAGAGATATTGTCTGAGTTTGCACATTCCTGGCTCATATGATTATTCATTGCTCATTGATTAGCTCTGTTTAGTTTCATCATTCTATTGTAACACATAATTAAACGCAAACATATAAATCAAATCCTTGATCCGCAATTTGCATCCCTTCGAAACATCCAGGAGCGAATCTATTTAGAAGAATAGGGTGTCATTTGACCCCATTTAAATATTAAATTTTTTTTATTTCTATGTAAATTTTGGAAAAATAGTAATATAATTAGTCTATTTTAGCCTATTGAACCCACTATACTCACTGTGAATTTTATATATTTATGTTTAGTTCGGGTATGACCCCAGTGAAAAACATTTCTAGATTCGCCACTGGAAACATCGTGATTAAAGTGACATGATCTCTCTCCATTAATTAGCTTTATTGGCTCTCCGGTTCGTTCCTTTATGATCTTCTCCTTCTCACGTTAAACCTGCCTTATGTTGTGCTCTTTTTCTAACTCAAATCTCATCAACAAAAAAATATGTAGCCTTGCTTTTGTATTGATGGTATGCTTATAAATCAATCAAATATATACTCTTTGTAAATCATTATTTATGCCATGAACTATATACCGGAATCCTTTAGAAAATGAGTTTTCCGGCATCTAATCGGCGTAACGTTTTTTTTTTTGCTATAGTACGTACGTATAAAGAGTGATGTCTGTGTATATACTATATACATGTGAGCCGTCAGAAATTAATGAAAACAAAACATTGATGTGTATATGATATATATTGATCTATCCATAAATAGACGTTTCTCATAACTCATGCATGTCACCATGCATGATGCATATATATGTATTATGTATACATGTAGATAGACATATACTGAAATGCATATATATATATATATAGAGAGAGAGAGAGAGATAAGGAGAGCAAGAGGGAGACAAGAAGAGGGTGAGCACGCAGAGCTTTCGAGCATGAGCATGCTGGAAAAAGGAGCCATGTGTGCTCACTCTCTTCTGTCGCCTTCCTCATAGTTATTCACTTACCTTTTGGTTAATGTCTTCATCTTCGTGCTTGTGTATGTTCTTCAAGTTGTATTAGCCGCTGGCCCTAAATTCAGTTTGCTTTCTATGTGATGTGATGATATATGAAACAATTGTGTCTGGTTTTATAGGGTTTATATATGAAAGGCTAGGGGTCTATATGTGATGATGCATGCAGCATATATCATCATCATCCTCCACTAGCTACGTTTAGTTTCCAGAAATATTCCGCCGGATTAAACTCTTATTTCTTGTCAATTTGAGCAATTAGATTCTCTCTTTTCAGTATTATATCTATATGCATAATTCATGATTAGAGACAAAATATTCTTCATTGATCTATAACGGGTCTCTATATCTGTTCGTCTCTAAGAAATGTTATATGAAAAACAGAATATCAATACCAATAAGAGTCGGAAGTTCGTTGTTAAAAGACCAAAAAACAGTTACTAAACTGTAACCGGATCGGACACTCTTTAATAAAATGGTTCTATGATATGTGAATGTCCAAAAATTTATTTGTTAAGAGCTTAATTTTTTGTTGTTAATTAAGTTTCTAAAATATACGTTCTAGACAAAAGACATAGTGATGGGAGTGTTACAATTTGATATCACAGTTTTTTTGTTTTGGTGTAAATCGAATTTGATATCACAGTTGCTACTCAAGTATATATTTTTAAGAGTGAGAGATCCCACTTAATTACGAAATAAATTAACTATCAATTTGGTTATTTTATAAACACGCGCTTAAATAAAATTACCTATACATACAGAAGGATGTTTTGATCTATATATGTGAGATCGCTAAGATCTCTAGAAGATACATTAATCCTCCAATCAAAGAAGAAAGGAATAAAAGGTAATCTTTGTAAGGACGAATGTAAATCGAAACGTAAGGCATATAAATTGATATAAAAATGGAAATAAAAAGCGAATTTTAGTAAAGTTTTCGACTAAATTAAGTAAAGCCAAAAGATGCTAACGAAATGCAACGAATTATGAACCTCCTCTCTCACTAGTTTTTATATTGTTTTGAATTTGATTTGATTTGATTCTCCTTCCACATTCTCTTGTTCTTCTTTGTTCCATACAATCACTACATAAGCGGTCCCCCTTAACTAATACGCTTCTCGAAACGCCAAAACGTTTTAAGCATTCATCACCAACGTAACTTTTACGCAGTGGCGGATCAAAACAATCATTTAGCAAGGGGCACATATATATTTTTAGTATAACTAACATATTAATTACATGCATTTAAATAATTTTTCCCTTAATTACTAATGAAAATTTTAAAATTAGCATGTGGCACATGCCACACCCTCTAACACTCTAGATCCACCCCAGCTTTTACGTGGCATCCAATAACTTCATTGAATTGCGATGCTTTGTTGTATCTTATTAACGTCATTAGGGACGTATGTACTATAGGCTGGTCCAAAGATTACGTGGTCCTAAGCAAAATTGTACAACTATGGTCTTTACTTATTACTTATTAGTATCGCCCAATTTATTTATAAAAAATTTATCAGTCAGTGTAGAATGCAGATTGAAGTTTAAGTTGGCCAATGACATAAGAGAATATAAAGTTTTTCTTTTAATATAGTACGAGAAAATGAATACAATAACTTTGGAGTTAATTAATGGAATATCAAGATTGGCAGTGAGGTGAAAATATACTAAAATGATCATGACATGTTGAAGCCTTTTTAATTCAGTTATGTTGTCAATTCAAAAAAAGAAGAATCAACTCGCTTGTGTCCGTGAGAAATTGGTTAAGGCACACGACGGGCCTATTTATGAACTTAAGGCCCACTTTTATAGCCCATTAAAGATGCCTAATTCCAACGGGAAAAAGGCTAATTTGAACCTAGACAATTTGCATCGTGCCCTTTTGGACCTAAATTTTTGGATATGGCTAATTTAAATATGAACTTCAAATAAATTCAAATCTTATACTTGAACTAACATGTTTTATGCTGAATGGTACCTTGACCAAATTCCGTTAGTCAATGTTAACGGAATATTGACTACAACGACACATAGATTAGCTGGTTAGGTTTCGCTGGCTCAAAACGACGTTGTTTGGTTGTTTTAGTAAAATGATGTCTTTTTATTTTGAAAAAACTCGAAATTGAATCCCTAATTCGATAAAATAACGTCGTTTTCATTTAGAGATTTATCGAAGTAAAGATTCTATTTGAACGTTTCTCTAAATAAAAACGACATCATCTAACTAAAACAACGAAACGACGTCGTTTTTCATTAACGAAACCGAGCAAGCTAACTCGCATGTCGTTTTAGTCAATATTCTGTTGATGTTGACTAACAGAATCTTGGTTAAGGTACAATTCGGCACAAACCATGTTAATTCAGGTATAAGATTTGAATTTATTTGGAGTTCAGGTTTAAATTAGCCATATGCAAAAGTTCAAGTCCAAAATGGCACGATGCAAATTGTTTATGTTCAAATTGGCCTTTTTCCCTAATTCCAACATCTAATATATAAGTTTCGTGTTCTTCAAGTCACTGCGTTAGCGACACTTGAAACCTAAACTAATCGTCTACTGGATAGATTGCAGATTCGGAATGGGAAAAGGTCGGTAGTTTGGGTTTAACTGTGTCAATTACTCTTGATGTTTCTTTGCCTTACCAAAGAAGATTGAAAACCTAACTCGGATTCGATTTGTTTTGTTTTAGGTCGTAAGAAATCCTCCATGCCTCCCACGGTGCCTAAGAAGACAGTGGTGTGGTTGGACATCAACCGCTGTCAGATTCCCGATGGTTTAGACTCTGGTTGTGTCCGTCCGATGATAGAATCGGCTTTGAAGAAGTCTCCTGGTTGTGCTTTTGGCCTTCCTTCATGAAGTCACAATCTTTGCCTTCGGCAATCTTCATGATTTACTACTGACTTTGGTTGATGCTAAAACATTGTAGAAAAATGGAGAGGAGATGGAGAAGCTGAAGGAGCTTGAAGTTGTTTTTGAAACATCCTAGTATAACGAAGAAATGCCTAGTTATTTCTATAATTCTATGTTCCGATGCTATATGTTGTGCTACAAATCTACTATTTTTATGTTAAAACTCTTGAAATCATTTTTAATATGTTAATTTACCTAAATGTCTGAATTACAGTGAAGAAAATTATAGTGAGCAAATGCACTAGACTATAGATTTGCCACTACTTGGAATAACGACTTTTTTTCGACCTGGACTATTTCTGTAGTGCTCTTTTATACATGAACTTTAACATTTGGCTTATCTTAACCCAAATTACAACATAATTTAAATTTTCAATCTGAACTAGTTTTATTTGTAAAAAAAAATTATATTGACCCTAACAAAGTTAATCAATTTTCACGGTTTGATGAGTTGGACGACATATTCGCAACTGAATATACCAGAAACGAGAAAATGGCTATTTTTAACATGGACTATCTTAAACAGTTAAACATGCTAATTTATACTTAAACTATCTGAAAAGTTGGCACAAATAAGACTAGTTCACGTTGGACGCATATGGCATATCCACGATGATAACATTTTGGAAAGTTAATCTTTTCGACCGTGAAACACACAATTTAGGAAGTCTTGATTCTTATTTTTCTTTTATTTAAGTTAATTAACCACAAATTGCCAATAAACAAACCATCCAATTTACACAGAAAACGCCATTTTCTATGCCACAAATGTAAGATTATTTTCTCAACTGGTACTTAAGCAAAGTCTTTGAAAACCTCTTGTCTCATTTGGAACAATATGTTGAAGCCACAAATTACAACATAGATAATCACAACAGTCGCTTAAAATTCTTTAGACTAATATGTTAGAACATATAATTTAACACAAAAGACGGCAAAAGAGGTAGTAGATTGGACAAGTTGATGAGCAACAAAGAGCTTCTTGTATTAAGAGTTGGCCCAGTTTTTATTCAGTTTTATACCCCCATTAATTAGAGAGTTTTCGTGTGTGTATAGATTCTCAAAGTTTAAACATCTGCAGTGCTAACTAAACTAATCGTCTCTAGATCTCCTTCCTCGTCGGCCGATAGATTGCAGATTCAATATGGGAGGAGGTAGGTCGTGTGGATTTAACCGTGTCAATTACTCTTAATGTTTGTTTGCCTTGGGAATTGTTTAAAGTAAAATCTCAATAATCGTTATCTGCTTTCGTTAATTATAAAAACAATAGTTTGTTAATTAGAATTATAAGATGCTGAGGCATAGAGCCTTATGAACGTTCTGCATGACCTAGACGAAGTGAGCCTCATGAACGACCCCTTACCGGTTGCAGAACCTAGTGAGTCTCATGAGAAAGATGAAGTAGTAGAAGAAGAAAAGAAGTTGAATCTTTGAGACATACGACATAACGTTCATGATGGGTGCCTGTAACGCAAGACAGAGTATATCCCCATTACAATCGGAGGTAGAAGCACGTATATGGGTCATGCAATGCATGCTCCATATGCAGAAGACGGAGGTCGCATTCGCAACAGACTGTTCTGATTTGGTGAAGATGGTGTCTACACCGATGGAGTGACCGGCGTTAGGCGACAACTCGAAGATTTGATGAATCTAAAAGAGAAGTTTACCTACTTTTCGCTTTCGCTCATTCCGCGCACACAAAATTCCAGAGCCAACAGGCTAGCGAAGGTTGCACGCAGTTTTAATTATGATATTTCTTTTGTAAACTCGTCACCACTAGCTTGGGTACACAACTGGTCGTAATTTAGTTTATAAAGCTGTCTACAAAAAAAAATCTATTTTTATGTTAACTTTTAAAACCACTTGGTTAGTTTTTTATTTCGATTTCTTTTTACTAATTTAAATAAAAAAATAAAACAAATTTTTCTCTACTTTGATTTTGTAATCGTTACTCTTCTAATTATATTACCCAAGTATTGCTTCGAAAAGTCTGCGTCCAAGGCAAGATGGGTTTATTGTACACCAAAACAAAACTACTGGACAAAATACAAAAAGTCTAATAATTTAGGGACTAGACATTATAATATACACAACTTCTACTCAGCCCAGTTTAGAGATTCATCTTCTTCTCCGAAACCTCTCTGGTGGTGTTATCGCCGGCGGCGAAGAAAATGTACGGTGACGCTACGAATTGGAATGAGAATGAGTATAGAGAAGCAATTCTCAAGGAACGAGAGATACAAACACGTACAGTATTTCGAACAACTTGGGCTCCTCCTTTGAGAAACCCTAATCCAGACGCATTTGTTATCGCTTCTAGCGATGGAACCTTAGCTTACCATTCGTTGAACTCTCTTGTGTCTCAATCTGCGAGTTTTGGTTACTCGAGAGGTCTGGATGTTATGGTTGCTGAGCCTGAAGGATTGGTTAAGGCACATGAAGGTCCTGCTTATGATGTTAAGTTTTATGGTGAAGATGAAGATGCTTTGCTTCTTAGGTAGATTTTAAACTAACCCTTTTGTTATTGAGGATGATTGATATAGAATTCAGAGGTTGATTTTGAGATTTTGTGTTTTTTTTGTAGTTGTGGTGATGATGGTAGAGTTAGAGGATGGAAATGGAATGAGTTTGGTGAATCAGAGGTGTCTCAAGGTGTGAAGCCATTGCTTGAATTGACTAATCCACAACACAAGTGAGTCTTGTTCATTTGATTCTACATGATCACTTTTGTTTAGTGCAAATGCTAGTGTATAGGTGTGAAGTTTTGGTGTTCATAGTAGTTTTGTGTATAGGTTTGGTTACAGTTGATGCTGATGCTGATGGGAGTCTATTGAACTGATTTGCAAATGAATATAATCACTAAGCTCTTGTTTGAATTGACTAATACACAATACAAGTGAGTCTTGTTCATCTGATTCTATATGATTCACTTTTTTTGCAAATGAATATAATCAAATGCTTGAGTGTGATATTTCGGTATTCATAGTAGTTCAATGTTTGGGTTTGGCTACAATTGTTGCTAGTGAGAGTCTATTAAACTTCTTTTTCTTTTCCCGTAGAGGTCCTTGGGGTGCTCTTTCACCTATGCCGGAGATCAATGCCATTTCTGTTGATCCTCAGGTTGGAATTTTATATCTGTTCTGATCATTTCACTTGAGAATTTTGTTCTTCCTGATATGTTCAGTTATATCTCACTGCTTGGTTACAGATTAACCGTTCCGTTCTCCCTCATTTTTCGTTTATGATAGTCAGGAAGTGTATTTACAGCTGCTGGTGATTCTTGCGCTTATTGTTGGGACGTGGTATGTATTTGATCATGGTGAATGTTTATCACTGTATTACCACTGATGTGAGATTTGAGATATATAAGCTTTTTAGAATCATTTATGTGTATCTGACATTTTCAGGAGAGTGGTAAAATCAAAATGACCTTCAAGGGGCACTCGGACTATTTGCATTGTGTAGTTTCTCGTAGCTCTGCAAGTCAGGTAATGGTTTTCCCATGAACATTAGAACTGCACCTTCATTTCCGTTTATGAGTTCCACATTTGGATTTTTGTCTGATCGTAATAAGTCTCTTGCACCAGATATTGACGGGTTCAGAGGATGGGACTGCAAGAATCTGGGGTATATTTCTCGGTCCCTTTTTCTTGGTGCTGTAATTTCTAGTGTCATGTTTGGTCTCATCTGTGGTTATAGAACTTTTGAAATCATTTGAGTCTTCATGTTGGTACTTGAGATCCAATGCTCCTCAGTTTAGTTAATGGCTTCTTAAAACTCTATAATTATTCATTTTGGTGATTACAAAACTTTCCACTATGTTCAGTTTAGGTTTCAATTCATGTGGTATACTATAGACTAAGCTTTGTGTGCTCAAGGGCCTTCCTTTTTGTGTTAACCAGATTGCAAAACAGGGAAATGCATTAAAGTTATTGGTTCCCAGGATAAAAAGTCTTCCTTTCGAATTAGTTCCATGGCCCTTGATGGAAGTCAAAGCTGGTTGGTACGTATTAAGCATAATCTCATTACCCTGCTATTTCTACTTTAAGGGGTTGTTGCCGCTAATAACCACAGCATGTAATTCCTTTGGTCCCGCTGGATTATTAAGACAATTAAAGAGCGGGTATTTACTGTTATTGCTATGATTCTTCTCTCTTTTTCCAGGTTTGTGGACAGGGTAAAAATTTAGCTTTATGGAATCTTCCTGCATCAGAATGTGTATCGACAATATCTTCCCCTGCACATGTCCAGGATGTGATGTTTGATGAAAAGCAAGTAAGCAGAACTAGATTTGATTGACCAAATCTTAATAGGTTTATGCAGTATCAAGACAACTGAAATCTCTTTGAATGAATATCTCTTCAACGAAATCGATCAAAAAATTACTGACTTTCTAAACTGGAAACCATAGATCAACTCATAGCTTTGATTCCTTTATAAATGTTTTTAGATGTTGTCTTTCACTAACAAGTATCCCTCTTGCAGATTTTGACTGTAGGAGCAGAACCACTTCTAAGGCGTTTCGACTTAAATGGAGCTTTGCTTTCTCAAATTCAGTGTGCTCCTAGTTCAGTATTTTCCATTTCCTTGCATCCATCAGGAGTATGTTTCCAATCCTTTTGCTTATTGCTCTAAAAACTATGTTGTTGTAATAATGTATGTGAATTTGTTACCGGTTTTCGAATAGAAAATTCGAGGTTTAACCATTTGATCCAATGCTTGTGTATATTGCAGGTAGTTGCTGTGGGAGGTTATGGAGGTCTTGTTGATGTCATCTCTCAATTTGGAAGCCATCTCTGCACATTTCGTAGCAGCTTATCATGAAACTGTTTCTTCTGACAATTTCTCAGTGTGGCCCAAAAACCAGGCCTGTGTCTATGTTAACGAAATTACAAATTTGGCGTATGGCCCTTTTTTAATTGAAAGATTATCTTTTGAAATATAATTAACTGATGATTATGATTTGATTTGATTTGATAAATGTCCAAGTGAACATGCATATTAAGATCAAAAATGAGAAAATTATTTAAACAAATGGGAGGCATGATCTCACAAACTCGACCATCGTTATCACCATTGGTTCTTTTGGAGAAAACTAACGGCATTGATGAAGAATATCACCAAATTGGAAGACGTTTCAGCGAGATCAATGAAATTTGTGAAAATTAGTTTCCGATTTTTTTAATCGGTTTAGAATTTGATTCGGTTACACAATTGATTTAGGTTATAGAGTTTATTTTGGTTTGATTCTAGATAACTCATTAATCCATTTTAGTATATAAGTTATAATTAACCACATAAGTCATTAGAATTTAGTCTAACTACATAATATAATCCTTATTATTTTCTTCAAACCAAACTTTTCATTTCACTTAAGATTGGATCGAAATTCAAATCATGAACATTTTGAAAACTGTTATTCTTCATGTTCAAGTTGGTCATAACTATTTGAAATCTCTCATACATGATGGAGTGCATGACTTGTACACATATCTAATAGGTCAGCAATATAAAGTTGAGTCATTATAACTGAAATTGCAATTATAATTCCAATTTGTAATTTGATATACACAAAAATTGGTGCCTTTTTATATAAATTTTAACGAAATTAATGAATAAACCTAAATTTTATCAGTATATCGTACTATCATTCCTTACCGCATCTAATCTTTGGAATTTTAAATACAGTTCTACCAATAACCCTATAAAGATTTTGAAATCCAATGCAAAATTATGTATCGCATATCATCATCATCTTATTGACATTTTTTTGTTTGTTTTTAGATTCTTTCTCGGAAGAGTGGTTTTCCAAATGTTTCAATATGGATAGGGAATTGTTTTGGTATGGTTTTCCTTGATTTGATTGTAGACCAAATCATTGTTTGATTCACTGGTTAACCGATTTGTGGTTCACTGATTGTTATGAGTTAGTCTTTAATGATAAATAATTTTGAACATCCAACAAAATACTTTTTCAATTTTGTTGTTGATGATATGCTTTTAAATACAACATATTTGAATCAATAATTAATCTTCTTAAAACGAAATAATTATTGAGGAAAACGAAATAATAAAATGATATTCATCTAGGGAAATAAATTTGGTAAGATTACATTTTAAAAAGTAACTTAAAATTTTGTCAAATTTTAAAAGGTGGAGGAGTCCAACGGAGAGATATTCGAAGACCAATGCATGGCATTGTTTTCACTGACAGTAAGAGTCACTCTCGACCCATTCTTCCCGCTCCAATGATCATTTCTTGTATTTATTGCAAAAACACTATTCTTTTTGTTTGCATATAACATTAAAATTTCATCATGAGTGAAAATTTTGATTTTATTTTCCAAGAAAGGAATTTGACTAAGTTAATTATGTAGAGAGGTAAGGAAACGATGGCATACAGCGATTAATGTATAAAAATTGCCGCATATAATATTTTACTAGATATTGTAAATTGTAATTGTTGAAATATAGCATCTTGATTGCGAAAGCTTTTTGGTCCACTAGACAAAAGTTTAAAAGCTTATTTGGGAATCCAATTTTCATGAAATACATTTTCTAACTATTAATGGATGCAAAAGAGTTTTCAGAATACTGTAGGCAGAACTTTATGTATAGTGTGTGTTACATCGAAAATTGTTTTTGAAGTGGTGCAGATAAAACTTGAAATGATTGTTAGTTTGATATGTTTAAAGCATTTCATCCTTTCTATATTTCTTACTTTATAATAGAGTTTATAATCAAATTTACTTCAATCCATTTAATCTCAAAAACTCTAAAATAGAGATTACTATTTTCTTGCTCTATATTAAAAGAAAAATAAAAAAATTGTAAGAATAGAAGAAAAATAGCATCTCTCTAAAAAATAATCATACATAGAAGCGAAATAATTTATTCTATTTTAAAATAATAAAAAAATACAAAAATACATGCTCTTAGTTTGTTAGTCATCAAAATCTATTGCAAACTCTTTTCCACAAACTAAACAATTACGATTTAGTTTTTTTTATCAGAAACTTAAAAATCGAAATAAAATTTATTTTTATTTAAATCATGTTTTAATGTTCAAAATTTACAATTTGATTGCCAACTATAAATCAACATATAGTTTTTTCTATATATATACATATATCAAATCCATTCTACTAAATTCATACTCAATGGCGAATTTAGAATTTATTTTTATATGGGTCAATAATAGAAAAAAAAATAAAAAATTATGTCAAAGTGTAGCAAGGAAGCCTCGAAACCGGATTTAAGGTAATTCAATACCTAGAATACTACCAATTATGCTAGATAATCTTTTGGAATTTATATGTATTAAATAAGATTTAACAAGTTTAACCAGGTCAAATGACCTACTGTTGCCCTTACTACATTCGCCACTGTTTAATATACTCCCTCCGTTGTATATTAGTTGTTGTTTTGGGAATTTCACGTCAATTAAAAAAATATTTAAAAATTCTGTTTTATCCTTAATTAGTGTTTTTCATTTGATATATGTAATTAATAAGCTAAAGAAGTATGGATAAAAATGGAAAATCAATCATAAATTTGCATTGAAAATATAAAACGACAAGTAATTTGATACAAAAAAAGCGTAGAATGACAACTAATATGAAAACGGAGGGAATATTTATTTAGAATCAACTAACATCCAAATTGGCAAATTGTATTAAAAATATGGATATTTTCTAGAAATGTTATATGAATATATTCTCACCATAGGGGGCATAGGTCATGTAAAACCTATAAATCAATAAATTATATAGGTTGATATATATAAAAAGAAATAAAATAAGTTAGACAATAAAAATAAAATATCCTACACCGCTTTTCAATAAAAAAATATCTTCCGTCACCATTGTTGTCATCTTCCTCCTCTCTTCTTCTTCCTTCAAAAACTTTGCTTCCTTTTCCCAGGAAGAAGACACCAGACACCGATTTCCATTTCCCTACAAGCTTCTCACAATCCACTTTTAGATTCCTCCGTTTCTTCTTCTTCTGCATGCTTCTCGATTTTCTCTGTTTCAATCCACTTTCTGTAGCTGTTATCGTCCTTTTGAAATGGCGATTTTGGATTCTGGAGGCGTTAGTATCACGACGGAGAACGGTGGCGGAGATTTTGTAGATCTTCGTCGACGGAAATCAAGATCGGTGGATTCTAACGGAATTGTATCTGATTCCGGTACCGGTACAGGTACAGATACTTTTCCTTCTGATGATGTAGGTACTCCGAACGATGTGAGAGATCGGATTGATTCCGTTGCCGAGGATGCTCAAGGAACAGCGAATTTGGCTGGTGATAACATCGGTGATACCGAAATTAGGGAATCCGGTGGTGGTGGTGGTGGTGGAAGCGGAGAAGGAAGAGGTAACGCTGGTACTAGGTATACGTATCGACCTTCGGTTCCTGCTCATCGGAGAGCTAGAGAGAGTCCACTTAGCTCTGACGCAATCTTCAAACAGGTAACAATCGAGGAGAATTTGAAATTGAGTTTCATATCTGAGCTTGAATTTGTTATTGTTTTGCTATTGCAGAGCCATGCTGGATTATTCAACCTGTGTGTAGTTGTTCTTGTTGCTGTAAACAGTAGACTCATCATTGAGAATTTGATGAAGGTATGTTTCTTGTTTCTTCTATTGCTTGATTAGGTTTTGTAGCTGAGAACTTTATGAGAGACCTTACATTTGTTGTATTTCTGTAGTATGGTTGGTTGATCAGAACTGATTTCTGGTTTAGTTCAAGATCGTTGCGAGATTGGCCGCTTTTCATGTGTTGGTAAAATGCTTTTTTCTCAAATGTTACATTCTTATACATGTAAGGATGAGTTTAGTGATTCATTTCTTGTTTAATTCTTCTGTTGTAGTCTTTCTCTTTCGATATTTCCTTTGGCTGCTTTCGCCGTAGAGAAATTGGTGGTTCAGAAATGGATATCCGAACCTGTGAGTAAACGTAAACGAACTCTCTAGCCATTATTGGATTCTTTACTGAAGACGAACTTATAATTTTTCTATGATAATATTGAAGGTTGTCATAATTCTTCATATTATTATCACCATGACAGAGGTCTTGTATCCAGTTTACGTCACTCTAAGGTGAGGGAATTACGCTACGGTGTTTCTTGTCTCAGCTTGTGATACTCTTTGGCTAACTCAGTGATCTTGAAAATGGACAGGTGTGATTCCGCCTTCTTATCGGGTGTTACATTGATGCTACTTACTTGCATTGTGTGGCTAAAGTTGGTTTCATACGCTCATACTAACTACGATATAAGAACCCAAGCCAACTCAGCTGAGAAGGTAAAGGAAGTTAAAAAAAGAGTATATTAGTTAATTTCATTGTGTTACTATTTTAAATCAGACATTGTTGTAAACTTTAGGCCAATCCTGAAGTATCCTACTACGTTGACTTGAAGAGCTTGGGTTATTTCATGGTTGCTCCAACATTGTGTTATCAGGTACTGTGATGCTTCTTCTGCTAATAGAATCAAAACATTCTTACACTTGCAAAAGTTTTTTTTGTCTAAACCTTGCGTTTTTACTTTTTTCCCCAGCAAGTCTATCCACGTTCTCCATGTATCCGGAAGGGTTGGGTGGCTCGTCAATTTGCAAAACTTATCATATTCATGGGATTCATGGGATTTATAATAGAGCAAGTGCGTTTTCAACATCTTGGTTTTTTAATTTTCCTTAGTGGTAATCATTATCTCTGCGTTGTCATCACTTGACTTCTGTTCTTCTGTGGCAGTATATAAATCCTATTGTTAGGAACTCAAAGCATCCTTTTAAAGGAGATCTTCTATACGCTATTGAAAGAGTGCTGAAGCTTTCAGTTCCAAATTTATACGTGTGGCTTTGCATGTTCTACTGCTTCTTCCACCTTTGGTATGCCGCAATCCTTTCTCTTACGAAAAAGGCCATCTCATTAAGAAATTGATAGATTCAGGCACTCACAGTCTAAGTTGTAATTGAAGTTACTGAACACAAATCTCTTTGCGTCGTTCTTGGTCACAGGTTAAACATATTAGCAGAGCTCCTCTGCTTTGGGGATCGGGAATTCTACAAAGATTGGTGGAATGCGAAAAGTGTGGGAGATGTGAGTTGTTATTAATCTTGTCTTGCTCAAATAGTATATGATTTTTATGCTCTCGTCGTTTTTGGGACACTTAACTAACCGAAATTCATGTATTCACTCTGTTTTCCTTTGTCAGTATTGGAGAATGTGGAATATGGTATGATTCTCCTCCTAAAGCATCACGTTCTTTCTTCCGTCTTTTCCTTCGACTTCATTATTATACAAAACAGTTGAAAAGAGCTAATCAAGATCGTGTTTTTCTTATCAGCCTGTTCATAAATGGATGGTTCGACACGTGTACTTCCCGTGCCTTCGCAAGAAGATACCGAAAGTGAGTGAGATATCATGATGATTGAGATTATTTTCTCTGCTTTATAACATTAACCCTCCATTCATTTTTTTTTTTCAGGCACCCGCCGTTATCATTGCTTTCTTAGTCTCTGCAGTCTTTCATGAGGTATATATACCTTATGCATTGCCTTGTCTCTAGAGACATGAACACGCTAGTAAAAGAAACGCTAATATTCAAAGCATTGTTCTTACTTTCAAATTTCCTTACAGTTATGCATCGCAGTCCCTTGCCGTCTCTTCAAACTATGGGCTTTCATTGGGATTATGTTTCAGGTAAATAAAAATCACAAATCTTTCGTAGTTACTTTCGTCTCGTTTTCTGTCTAATCCAATGTGTTTGAGTAGGTACCTTTGGTGTTTATCACAAACTATCTACAAGAACGATACGGCTCAATGGTATACTCTCTAATCTCGAAAGATAAAGACCTTACTAACTCTTTTCTGATCATAGCCATTTAAATCTGTTTTGGAATGTGATCATTAGGTGGGCAACATGATCTTCTGGTTCGTCTTCTGCATTTTCGGACAACCGATGTGTGTTCTTCTTTATTACCACGATCTGATGAACCGCAAAGGATCGATGTCCTAAAAAAACCGTCTACAAGGATTTTCTTACGCCATTGATGCATCTGTTTAGATGCTAAAACAAAAATGGTGTTTTACCAATTGTCAAGCGAAGAAGATATAGAGATTGTATAAGCAAAATTTTGGTAGTCTTAAAAAAAATGACTTGAGTTCTGATTCTCTTTGTGTGCTTTTTCTTGTCTTTAACCCCATAAAGAAAAAAAAGTAGATTGAGATATTGGATTTTGTTATGGTATAAAGAAGTTTCAAGCCAAAATGTTTTGTAATCATTTCGACTACGATTGTTACTAAACACTGAACAAAAATAAATGGTTTCACTTTCTTCCTTTACTGCTTTTGGTGGAAACAAGGGAAGAAAAAGTAGGTTTTAGGTTTTAACTGTTAAGACCAAATCGAGTAAAAAACTTTTTGTAGATTTTTGAAACAAGAAAAAGGACAAAATGTGATAAATGGCATGGGGATTGTATGAAATCAAATCAAGTTGATTGGTGGTCCCGTTAGACTAGTGACTGTCCATTTATTGTTATTTGTAGAGTATTTATTTAAATCGTATGTAAGGAGACAACATTTATTTTAGAATAAAGTGTAATGTTGATTGTTGAGCTATATTCGAAAGCTATAGCTACCGCTAGGGCTGGGCGTGGATCGGATATTTGGAAAAAGACAGTATTTGTGATCCGCTTTGATTTTGATGGATATCTAGTATTTCGTTTGCTTTGCTTCGAAATTTTTTGGATATCCGGAATTACCGATATCCGGATTTTTTCCGGATATTTGCGGATATCCGGATACTCACGGATATTCGTTTTAAATTAAAAAAGTCTAAATCAAAACACCATAACTTTTATTAATAATTTTTTGTTTACTATAATATTTAAATTAACTGATAAATAAGTATATTAAATTATCAAATTATACTCGATTTGAATAAAGAAAGATAAAAAGCGAAAGCTTGAAATGGTAAAAAACCAAAAAAAATATTTTTATTTAAAAAAACTAAGAAAACAAATATTTTCAATTAAAAAGTAAGTGTTTTTCTATTTGTACTATAAATATTTTCGTTATAGGTGTTTAAGAAAATCGATAAATGCAAATACATGTTATAAATCTATGTATATATATGTAATATACGGATCGGATCAGATATTCGGATTTTAAATTTGATATTTGGTATTTGCTTCGGTTTAGACGTTTAGTAGATATTAATATTTGCTTTACTTTGATTCGTCACGGATATCCGGATTTTTCGAATTGAATTAAAATCGAATTGGATCGAATCTAGCGGATAATTTGCCCAGTCCTAGCTACCGCCTACCGACGATACGGTATTGAGTCTCTTTGTCTTCTATAGTTCTATGATTTCAGTATGATCGGAAGACATGATGACCATACTAAATCCATGTTTTATGGAGTATACAAGAAATCTTATTAATTCAAATGTTTTATAAAAGATACTATGATTTAAATCGCAGTATCAAAAACATGAATTATGGTTCATCAATTAAAATAATGATTTTTTCAAAAATATTAAACAAGACAAATTGCTCTTTAAATGTTTATCATTTGGTAATTGGGTTCAAAGTTTGGTTAGTTCGAGCTAAGGTCTTTCGCGTCATTATAGAATTATAGATCCTAGAAATAATAATAAACAGAAATAGAATTAGAAATCTTAAAAAATGCAATCTTTAGAAGGTCTTAGGTGCCATTGTACAAGAACCCATTTGGTTTCCAAATGTTTTTCTTACACATTTTTACAATGTTACTTAGAGCATATATATTCATGTTCAAACTTCAAACGTTAAACTGAAAACAAATACTATTATGATTAAACACCTTAGATACCAATTGAATAATGGTAGTAGTGTAGTACTGAATTAATTAAAAAAGAAATATATATAGGTGGCAGTGACACAACTCTTTAAATACGAAAGGCTAATATAGATTAGTATTTTAAAGAGGTGGTACCAATTTACCAACCTTGTCTTGGGTTTTCTTACAATTCATGGACAAGATTCATATTACTTTTTTTTCAGATTTGGTAACTAACTTTATTTGAAGCTAGATATTTAATAACTTGCACAACTAGAAAAACTATAGATTCCAGCATACCAATTGACTAATTTATCTAAGAGTCGGTTAGTATATTTATCCATGATTGCTATGACCAATGGAAACACCTACTAAACTTCAAAATACTCCAAGTTAGTTGATAAAATAATATAATCTCAATAATCTTATACCTAAGTCATGTCTCTCTTATTACGTAGAAGTAATGATGATTACACCTAACAAAGTTTATTAACCCACAAAAATTTGTTAAGAAAGGGATCACATGAAGGTCACGTGGATGGAGAAATTGGTCAAACAGGTAGAAATTCAGTTGGAGCTTAAGACAGTTATTAAATTTTACGCTCCACCGACTCCGAGACAGCTGCATTTGACTCAGCATCTCTACTAGTAGGAGTATTATTTGTTTCTTTTTATGGAGTTTTATATACATATATGAATTTTATCACTAACTGAAATTAGCAAATTAACAAACTTCTATCTGAAATTATTTTTGATTTCTATTTAACAAATGACATGCAAGTCAGCTGAATTATTGTTTTTTTTGGGACTCTTTTAAAGACACTGCAATTACCAACAAGTATTCAAAAATAATTGTTTTCGTATAGAAATCTAAAATAGTACTCACTCCGTTGCAAATTACTTGTCATTCTAGGTGTTTTCACACAAATTAAGAAAACAATTAAATTTTCTGTTTTAGCCCTAATTAATACACTATTTTGTTTGATATAAGTAATTATTAAGCTGAAAATTAAGAGTAAAAGATGGAAAAATGATAATAAATTTGCATTGAAAATACAAAATGACAAGTAATATGAAACAAAAATTTAAAGGTAGAATGACAACTAATATGCAACGGAGGGAGTAGTAGTAGTAAACTTTTTCACAATATGTTAATATAGTCGATTTTATCCTGAAAATAATAAGATATTAGTTTCAAAACAAATAATTAAAACATCAATTTCATTTCTCTTAACAATATTTTCATAATTGCTTTCTAGCATCATGCTTACTGAAACATTTGAACATGACTTACTTAGTAAAGTTTAAATATAAGTATATACATTCTTAGTTCTAAAATTTAAAGAAATTGATTATAAAGAAACTCCCTAACATGTTGTTTTACGGGAGTTATTGGTACATGTACTATTCTATTAACAATAGTAGTATAAAAATATGTAAAACCATACAGAAAGATTCTTTCCTTCTCGTAAAAGAAAGAAACAAAGCCATTCATCGACTTTTATTACAAAACCCACTTAACTTCTTCTTCTTGTTTGAGTCCAAGAAATGGAAGACTTCAGATCCAGATCGTACGGTGATGGAAGAAGAACAACAGACATTCAACAATACTCCACACACCAAAGATCCAACGGTCCAGATTCATTCGGTGGTGGTACTAATGGTATGCAAGATTTCAGGTCTTACAGTACTTCCTACACTGATTACCCGACCCGTATACCCGAAGATCAGGATCCGAAGAAAGGAAGATCATCGTCATCGTCTTCGTGGGGATTTGTGGATCCAGATTTACAAAGGAAGAAGAGAGTTGTGAGTTATAGAGCTTATACTGTTGAAGGTAAGCTTAAAGGTTCTTTCAGGAAAAGCTTCAAATGGATCAAAGATAGGTGCAACAAATTACTTAATTAGCTATAATAATATGTGCTTCTAAGATCATAAACTTTTGAGGTTTGTTATGCTTTTGATTTCATTTTTCTTTTGTGAGTTTGTGTGTTCAGATTTATTAGTTTGTGGTAGTGATTTGTGTAACAACAATAATTAAAGATGTAGTCGATAATTTCTTATAGATTGAAATTGAGATGAGTGAGTGAGTGATTATTATACGATTTTTTTACTTGTTCTAAATTAATTTTGTGGCAAGTTACAATGCTAATTTTTTTTTTCTTTGTCAACGCAAGTTACAATGTTAATTATACGTTTTTTGGTTTGTACATTTTCAAACGGTGATACTTATTTCTTTATCATTGAAAGCATCCATAAATTATTATTATTACGTTAGTATCATCTGTTTGTAGAAGTTGTTTTGTGATACCATATTACGCTTCTCTAACGATGTACTCCCTCCGTCCCATTTTAGCTGAGCTTTTAGGAGAAATTTTTTATCCTAAATTAGTTGATTGTTTCAATTTTCTATGCAATATTTACTGTGTTTTTGTTGTTTTTAGTTGTTTGAATTTTGCAGATTATTTTTTAATTTGTTAAATCATTTTGGTATTGATGTTTTGTATTGAAAATATAAACAATTATATGGTTTTTTAATTTATGTGTAAAAACTTTAAAGATCATCTAAAATGGGACGGAGGGAGTAGTATCTTGTTTCTCTAATTGAGGAACCTAGATAGGCATGACCACGGTTACAATTATTGCGGTTACGGTTATTAATTTCTTTTAACCTTAACCTTAACTATTTAATATACGGTTAAAACGGTTACGGTTGAAACGGTTACGGTTATATACGGTACGGTTACGGTTAGATACGGTTAATATTTAGGTTATAATTATATAACTATGTAACTTTTTAAAAAGAAATATTTAAACAATAATATTATGGAAAATATATTTTAATATATTTTAAAAAATCATGGTCATGCAATGGTGGAAAATGATACTAAAATTCTAAAACAAACGGCAACTAATTTATCTTAACAAAGTCAATTAGTCAAAATCAATTATATTGTGTAACGTAAACTATCACATTTTATTTCAAACTTAAGTAAATCTTTGAGTTTAACTAAAATATAACATAATTTACAATATTCTCATCAAATTAGTTAGATGCCATGTTTATACGCATAACTTTATTACCACGATCTTTTTTTGTTGTTACAATTAATAGTTTTTCTAATCTTATTTATTTTTATTATAAATTTGATGTGTTTTAATATTATTTATATTAGTTAAAAAATAATCAATTCAGCACCTTCAGTTTTAATATTTAGTTATTATTGATTTAATTTTTTCTAATTAAATATTATAAAATTAGACTCGATAAATATTGATTACACATAATTTTACTATGTCATATTTATCATACATAATTAATTATACATAATTTATTTTTATTTTAAAATGGTTACAGTTAAAATTTTAACCTTACGGTTAACCGACGGTTTTAATATGGTTACGGTTAAATAACGGTTACGGTTAACGATTACGATTTAACCATAACTAATCAATTTTTACAGTTACGGTTACGGTTTTTCAACCGTTTAATACGGTTACGATTTGGTTACGGTTTAAAACGATACGATTACGGTCCAAAATACGGTTACGGTTAGATTTTGGTCATGCCTAAACCTAGACCAATTCACTTGTTGCCAAATGGTTTTGAATTGGAAGTCCATAAAATTTAAGAGAGTTACATAGTGGCAAGTTAAAGAATTACGGTATGATTGTTACACAAATTCGTTACATTTTTGTTGGTTTGCAATACTTCTCATTAAAGTTTATCACTTAGATTAATCGCTGCGTAGTTGCATAGCTAAAGGATGTTTATGGGCCCAATATAGGTTGTATGGGCTTTCATTATGTGCAAAAAGGTCTTAAAGCACATAATCAAGTGTTTTGAGATGGTACGTTATGATTTTGATTTTCAAAATCAATCCACAAAAATCTCTCCCTACCGACAAGTCATAAACTCCAAACTCAGACATCAAATTAGTTGTTTCTATTCTCTATAATATTATTTGCATTTTTCGAAATAGAAGAGAGATACATTTAGGGAGCTAGCAAATATATGGTCGAGGATGTCATGTACTCCCTCCGTTCTTATTTGTTTGATGTTTTGGATTTTTTACACGTATTAAGAAAACACATTAATACTTAGTTATAAATGTCTTATTTTTTGCACTAAACAATTTTCCATAAATTTCGACCAATAGTAAATCAGTAAAGTCAATTAAAATGTGTTGAACTTTACAATTCATCATTATGATTATCTTAAAAATGCATAGAAAAGATGAAAAATCAATCTTTTACAAACAAATTTTTTTTCTAGAACATCAAACAAAAAAGAACGGAACGGAGGGAGTATAATACAATACATTTCATTATGGTGCAACCCAAAGTTGATAACTCGTATGAACTCTTGAGAGTATATTTAACCACATCTAGAAGTTCTAATTGGGCTATAAGATTCTCAGAGAGAAAGGATCTTAAAGATTTCTCTATACAATGGAGGAGACAAATGACCATCTGAAGAATCATATTTAAGAACTTTGGTATAAATAAATCTCTATCCCTCTCCTTATATCAAATCTCTCTAACTGTTTAAAAAAATAAAAGCCTTTCTTTAGAAGAATCATAAGCAACCTTCAAACTCTGAAGAAGGTTGAGGCAAGAAACAAAAGCGAATACCAGTTTTGCCTTAATGTATGAATCAGTCTGAGAGCTTTGCTTTGGGTTCTACACGAGGAGTAGTAGTATCGTCTCCATTTTAATGTGGCGATGCTGCAGTCTCATCGCCTCCATTGTTATTGATCCTTAAGCTATCAATGCCTTTGAGTGCGGAATCAAAGTTTGCATTTTCACTCCCACTGAACGGTTCACGACTACTCGAGTCCATAACTCGTCTTAATGATGATCCTTCTGATCGACCCAAGGTGAATGATCCAGGTACCTGAGAAATCAATGGACAAGAAATGAATGTCCCAAGTCGGAAAAAACAGCACCCGAGAACGAAGAAGAGCATGGAAGGATACTTACCAGAGTGTCCTTTGCAATTGCAGATTCGTTCTTGGTCTTCTGCTTCAGGGTAAAATCCGGATTTGTTCTCTGATTTAGGACATCTATGGCAGAAACAAACAAGTCCTTAAGTATATACACAAAGATGTGGCTGCATTTGCTCAAGGAAGAATGATAAGGATCGAAAAAATATATACCTGGACGCTTCTCTGCATTGCCGACCACAGGGTTTGATCCAGAACTAGTTCCAACACCACCATCCTGACAGAAGAAACATCGAATATTAACGCATGATTCATCTGCATATGTCTAGGTAAACCATGAACAAGAGCAAAAAATAAAAGTATCAAAAGTTACATGGGTACAAGGTGGAGGGTTTCCAGCTTGCGATTGCTGATACTTGTATACCGTCCAGTCAAACACAAAATCAAACTGATAACCTGAGACAAACAAACAAGAACACACAATATACCGAGGATTCAATTTGTGTCAATCAAAGCTACTGTGATGAATTTAATATCCTGAGAGAAGATGAATGACCTTCACGGATAAAAAGGTTGCGGAATAGTCTCTTCAAATATCCATAGTCTGGCTTATCATCAAACCTAAGTGAGCGGCAGTAATGAAAGTAGGATGCAAACTCTGTTGGATAACCTCTGCATAATGTCTGAAAATACACTGACGCAAAGTTACTGTGCTAATCTATAATCAACCTTTCTCTACTTCATCATAATTCCTTAGGACATAAACTTGTGAGTTTCTGAAGAAGAACTTACTTCGATGGTAGTAGAAACTTTCTTCTCACTAATCTTATCGTATTTCTGTTTCTTGTTCCCAGCTTTCAGTCCCTGCCATGGAAGACTACAAAAAAAATAGGATAAGAGATGAATTGCGAGATAAGACGAATGATAGAAAAGAAAGGTTACTTAATGACTCTCACCTTCCCATGAGGAAGTACATGAGGATATAACCAAGTGATTCTATATCATCCCTCCGACTTTGCTCTATCAAGTATACAATGTATAGAAGATTGAAATAAGAAAAAATATCCCGTGAAACAGAGAATAAGATCAGCGACTATCATGAGATAGAAAAGCGATGAGAGTATACCGATCCCTAAGTGAGTGTTCAAGCTGGCATACCTCGGAGTCCCAATTAGACTTTTATTCTCCCTGAATAATTTATACGCAAATGTCAAAAACCTTGTTACCTGAAAATGCTGAATGTTCTAATATCCAAAACCTTGTTACCTGTATGGGATATGTCGGTGAGTTGAGCTGTCTCTATATTTCTTAGCCAAGCCAAAGTCTATAATGTAGACCTAGAGAAAGAGATACAACAGTGAGTTTCAACTGAGACTAACTAAAAATTTCAATTGAGAGTTTACAAAGAAGAACGATAACCTGATTAGCGCGCCTTCCTAAACCCATGAGAAAATTATCCGGCTTTATATCACGATGAAGATACGACTTAGAATGAATGTACTCGAGCCGATTAATCTAACACAATGCGTAAAACAATTTCGTAAAAACCCATCACTAAGAAGAGTTGCATTAACAGTAACAAAACAATGCATCAAATCCAACAAGCATTACCATTTGATCAGCTAACATAAGAACCGTCTTCAAAGTAAACTTCCTATTGCAATAACTAAACAAATCTTCAAGACTTGGACCAAGCAAATCCATCACTAATACATTGTAATCTCCTTCAACACCATACCATTTCATATTCGGTATCCCCGCTACATTCATCATTCAAAACACACGAAATCAATAAACCGCAAAACAACAACTATAATCCAATCAACTTAAGAAACTTAATCATACTTCCACCCTGAAGAACTCTATATATCCTCGACTCATACGACAATTGCGGATGCGGTGTCTTCACATTCTCCTACACAATACACACACATAAAGATTGAGACTTTATACTCCAAAACTGAGACTTTAACTTCAATTTCAACAAAGATTGAGACTTTCTACTCAAAAATTGAGACTTTAACTTGAATTTCAATCACTTACAAGTTTAATAGCGACTTCTTCGTTAGTTTGAATATCAGTACCTGAAATCACAACAGTTTCAAACTTAGCCATTGTAATTGAATAAAGTGAAGAGATTTTTGTTAAAAATGGGGTTTTTATAAAGACAAAATCTAAACGAATTTGAACTAGTCATAAGGAAATCAAAATCAAGTAAAATCCGTTACCAAGATAAATCTCTCCGAATGAGCCGCTTCCGATTTTTCGGCCAAGACGGAACTTATTTCCAATACGAGGTTCCATAGTCAATCAAACCCTTAACTCCTGTTCTACACTCAGGACTCAGGAGAGTGTAAGAGCGAGAATCAGTGGGGGAGAAACCACGGGAGAATCTGATCTAGGGTTTTAGCGGAGAATCGAGAGTTGGTTGATGGGGAATTGGGAGAGAGTAGGTGAGGAATTTAAGGGAGATTCGATGGAGTTTTGGTTAAGCAAGAAGAAGAAGGAAGAAGAAGGAGGAAAAGACAAAGAAGAAGAAGAAGAAGAAGAAGAAAACCTGCGCGTGTCGCTTAGCCTGTGGTCTTTTTCTATTTTATTTCATAATGAGTTTGATAAAATGAATAAAAATGAGTTGAATAAGAAAAACAAGAGAGAAAAAATTGTAATTAGAGTAATTAAAAATATGAAATGAATAATTATTGTAATTGTTACGACTAGAAGTGATATGGTAATCAAGGTATGAAATTATTTTCAACAAACGTAATGTGTATCTTAAAGAGAAGCTTTGAGTTTTGTTTTTTTTCAGGTTTTACAAACGATTAGGTAAAAATGTTGGAGACATGTTTGATTTTAGAGTAATGATTTGGACCTAACTCGATTGATTAACAATGGTGGACAAACTAGTAGTATACTCTACGATGATGGATTGAACAAGTTTTCACTATGCTCTTTTGATCATGTACATTGAGAACATAATCAAGTTGAAGATCTTTTTTCAAAAAAAAAAACTTATAAAAACGTGAGAAATTTCAAGAAAATAAAATGAAGAGAAATGGTAAAATTTCGGAAAAATATAAAATGTTTTTTCTTTTTTATGTAAGCTTTGTATGTCATCCACAAAAATCAATCAAACCATAAAAAAAATGTAAACTTGTAAATTTTATCTATTTCACAAGGTAATCTCCACAAATATCCACCGTAAATATCAAATTCATACTCGTAAAAAATGATCGAATTCATATAATCGGTATCAAACGCCATTATAGTTATAAAATACAGATAACAAACATTGAATCATCCAAACGAATGATCCAAACTCCTATTAACAATCCAATAGTGATTTTATCTTTTTTTTCTTCAGATTCTCTAGATATATAATTCATTTACAACAATTCTAAACTGATTCACAATCAAACAACAAGAACACATAAAGATCGATTTTAATTATAAACACTAGTCGAAAAATGTATATTTTGTCAAAAAAATGTATATATGGAACACTTTCTAGCTATAGTTCAAGTTCATAGCTAGATCATACTCTTAATTAATATACTATGAATATTGTAACCATGTAGTTTTTTCTTCTTTTAACTCTCGAGACAATTCCATTAGACGACAATTTTAGATTGATTAAAAATCAAACAACATCATTTAGGATATAAGATGTTTAAGATTGGTTGGATATAAACACAATGTTAGAGTCGTCAAAATATACATAAGAAACCTTTTATAACTTTAGTTCAACGATACTATATTATTGGTTTGCGAATATAAGATTACTGAAATCGGTTTGCGAATAAACAAAATGCTGGAGTCGTCAAAATGTACATATGGAATTCTTAATTAGTTTTAGTTTATGTTCATATATAACCATACTTTAATATATTATGACTATTACAAATTTACAACTGTTATGCTTATTATTCTTGTAACTCTCATTAGAAATCAACTCTAAACTAATTCTTCAACAAACACAACATTTTATATCTAACTCACTTAGATTAAGATTGGGTATAAAAATACGAAATTCTTTTGGGTATCAATGATTCAACTATATACCATTTGAATTTTCCCTAAATTTCAAATCAATCAAAATAACTACTAATTTAATAAATTCTCATTATATTGTTTTTTGCATCAGCGAATGAGAATCCATAATTCCATGTAAAACAAATGAATGAGAGTTTGTATAAACTTTACCTTGAACGATTTGAAATATATGTAAAAGGCGGTAAGTATTGTATTTGTAATCATGGAGATCGATATTACATGTGTCCATTTATTAAAAAAAAATTCATCTTTCACGATAAAGTAGTTGATGAACTTATATAACCTTGAAAATGTAAATGAAAATTTTCTTAACAAGTATAGTTTCTCTAAATAAACTAAACCTATTCCTCCCATTAGAATCGTAAGAAACATTGATCGGTATGCATCTTCTACATTATTGAAACTAGGGTTGGACTCGCCCGTTGGGCGAGTTTTGTTTCTTTTGATGTTTTTATGTTATTTTACTATGTTTGGAAACTATATCATATATAACGTGTACTGCAAAGTATTTATGTTAGTATATATCTTTTATATTCATTAACATATTATAATATCATAGGTTCAATCATTAATTTGAGTGTGAAATTTGTTTTTTTTTTGAAATTCTTCCAATTTGGCATTTGGTTTTAAATAAATAATTTTTAGTTTCTAAAAACAGATTATTTTATTTTTAGTTCCTTCTATCGTAACCATATTTTAGTCATAATCGCGTAACATGCATACTATTATATTTACTTTTTCTTAAACACTTTAAAATTATTTTTTCCTAGATTTTAGTGTTAAAAGCATTGATTCAAATATTGAATTATCAAATAGGTAATTTTTTTGGATCATGGTGTATAACTGTGTACACTTTTACATAAAAATCATATATCATGCTCCCTATATTTTGTTGTATAATTCATGAATAACGCAACCATTCATTTTATAACTTTATATATATCAAAACTCAAGATTATTTATTTATTTTAAATTATGGTATTGCAACGTTTTCAATTTTTTCTTTTATACTTCCAAAAACTCAATTATATTGAATAAATTCTTTTTTTCTTTTGGACAAATCTTATATTCCAAATTTTTACTTTACTTTCTCCTGAATTTTTTTGATATCCTTTAGTGAAATCATATATCCTATTTCTTATTAAACCTTCAGCCTCATAGCAATCGGCGGAAGCTCAATTATGATGCCTTAATAATTGAATCATTTAATCTATTTTTGTTTGATTATATCTCATGTACTTTATTTACATTTTTATTCATTGCTCTTATATGTAAACTCATAATGTTTTGATTATTTTCTAATGAATTTTATTATAAATGATATATATTCATTATTGTATTTTTAGTTTAGAAAATAAAATACTCAAATAATCCTAAAACATCGTTCCGTGATAAATGAGTTTTATAATTTTATTAACTTAACGACAAAATTTTGATTTTACCATTTACAGTGTTTACCTCCTATCTTTCAAATAATGGTATTATAACACTTTCAAATTTGTCTTTCATCCTTTCATAAAATTCAAATATAACATAATGGTAAAATTGTATATTCCAAATTTTCATCTTATTATCTAATCTTTACTAAGATGGTTCAGTGGTTTTTTAGTGAAATAATATATATTCTTTTTTTAGATTGACAACTCCTTAACAATTGTTTGATACTTAAATTATTTATGTTTTTTTTCTTTGATTCTTTGATGTCATTTATAATTTTATCCATTTGTTCTTATATGTATATTTATTTTACATATTTCCAATTTCTTAAACTGATTATATATATATAAAATTTAAGTAAGAAGGTCAACCCGTTGTTTAGAATTTACCATTATAGTTATTTTACTTGTTTAACGCATTTTTTACTTACTTGTTTAAACTCTACATATATTTACTGATTTTCGTTTTTTTAATTTAATTAAAAAGTGTAGTAATTATTAGTAACAATAAATATACATAAATATACATATGGAGTCTTAAATATACATAAATATTTCCAATTTTTGAAACTGAATATATAAACTTGTATTGTTATCATAAAATCCATTATTGTTGAAATTATATTTACAACAATAAAATACTCAAATTATTTTACATGTACTACTTTTAGCTATTTATTGACTTATTTTCGTATTTTATATTTAATTAGATTTTTTTTACCTATAAATAACAATAAATGACACTTAAAACTAAAATTAATTGTAAAAAAATGATTTGCCTATGTGGACACCTTAGATGAAGAGAGGAGTGTGCTATTATATATATGATTTCTAAACGACTTCAAGTATAACCCGACTCGATAATCTTTGACTTGACATGCAAATGTTCTTCCTTGAGCGTCAATAAAAGTATTTACAATAAGATATTTTAATCACAAAATAACACTTGTATACTCCAATTGTATATATTAAAAACATACCTTTACTTGAGCATCCAAACATCTATAGAAAGCACCATACTAGTGTCTCAAGCGATTCTAATTGTGTGTTTTATGCTAGTGCAATTTTTCTAACTAGTTTATCTTAGAAATATCAATAGAAACTAATAAAATGGAAATACCAATTTTTTTTTATCCAAATAACTTAGCCTTTTAAAATCGTAGTTTAAATTACATCATTTTTTTTGTTTGAATCTATAACACACAAAATGTTGACTAAAAAATCAGTTATTAAAAATTTAATACCATAATTTTTTTTTCTTAAAATTTTCAAATCAATTAAAATAATTAACTCAATAATTTAAAATCATTGTACAGTAAAACCTCTATAAATTAATAATGTTGGGACCTTGAAAAATTATTATTTTAGAGAGATATTAAATATTAATTTATCGATAAATTAATATTTATTAATTTATAGAGAGAAATCCGTTTTAGGTAAGATTTTTCTTAATTTGTTTCTTCGAATAATGTTATATTATGGAATTTAATGAATCTATTTGCAAACTGATGAAATTTTGACTAAATTTTTTGAGTATCGCAATAAAGTGGCTGATATTATCATAATAGACGACCAAACTAAAATGGTATACTATGTATAAAATTTAGAAGAAATCATAGTTATTATCCTTAATGTCGATGAATACATTTAAAAAGCGTTATTATAAAGAATCAATTATTTTGCCTAAATTTTTTACAAGTTTATAGTAAAGACCCCAGAAAACAATTATAAAAGCTTTTTATGTAACACTTAAATTTAAAGATAAGGTCTAATGAGATTTTCATTTTTAAGTTAAAACAAAAATCATGTTTAGTACATAATCATATATATATACATAATTATATATAATTATTAATTTATATTATTATTGGGACCATATTTTACAAAGAGTTTCAAAAAAATTATTATTTTATTATTTTATCGAATTTTACTAATTTTTACATTGGACCGACTCGAAACCGGAAGATTTTATTAATTTATGGTGATTACTAATTTATAAAATATTAATTTATAGAGATTCTAGTGTATACTTTTTGGTTTAGCCCCGCGTGATATACCAAACACTACTTTTACCTTTTTCCAATTAATTGATTTATTACACAAAAATATATTACAAAAAAAAAAATCTTATAAAGTGCCCAGTTATTTCGGTCTGGTCCTTTAAATTTGTTTCATTTTCTTTAGTGTCCCCAAAATCTAGGGTTTTAAGGTTTCTTATCTTCCTCTTCCTCCGCCAGATTCTTCTCCTCCTTTGCCAAGAAGATGAGCAACGACAAAGACTCCATGAACATGACCGATCTCACCGCAGGTACAATACTAACGAAACCCTGATTCTTCTTTCTTCTAAAGATTTTGTTGATAAAAATCTTCTCTTTTTGTGTTTGTTTTTGTAGCTCTTAACGAAACGGATCGTGCGGGGCTTGTTAATGCTCTTAAGGTGAGGGTTTTTGATTTCTGTAGCTTAGGGTTTGTTTTATCTTTCTGGGTTCTGAGTATTTTGAGGATTGATTTGATAAAGGAACAGACTTTGGTTTTGAGGATTGTACCTTTGAGATTGTTATCGAGATTTGTGGTTTTTCTGATTTTGTGTGTTTGGTGCAGAACAAGTTGCAAGATTTGGCTGGACAACACTCTGATGTTCTTGAGAATTTGAGTCCTGTAGTTAGGAAGCGTGTTGAGGTTCTTAGAGAGATTCAGGTATGTGAACTTTGATTTTGCATTTGGTTTAGATTGCTTAGCTATTATGAGATTTGATTCCTGTTTTCACTTTACCTCACAGAACCAATATGATGAAATGGAATCAAAATTCTTGGAGGAGAGAGCTGCTCTTGAAGCTAAGTATCAAAAGTTATACCAGCCTTTATACACCAAGGTTTGAACTTGATTCTGTGTTTATGTTATATGGTCTTTAGCTTCTTATTATTAGAATAGCTTGATACACATTGAAACCTCAAATAATCATTAGTGGTGTATGTTCTTCACTTATAACTGATACTGATGGGTTGCTGCTTTTCTAACACGTACAGCGATATGAGATTGTGAATGGTGTGGTTGAAGTTGAGGGTGCACCAGAAGAAGTAAAAACCGAAGGAGATGAGAAAGCTCCTGAAGGTGTGTTATCGATTACTTACACTGAAATCATGTTTCCAATAATGGTGAAATCATATTTCTGAAAAAACTGTTTTCCTGCAGAGAAAGGAGTACCAGATTTCTGGCTTATTGCATTGAAGAACAATGAAATTACCGCTGAGGAGGTTCGTAATTAGGATACTCATTCTTTTTGGTTTATGTGAAGGTGATTATCTTTATCTTGATATGTTTGTTTCCATGATTCTAGATAACTGAGAGAGACGAAGGTGCTCTCAAGTATCTTAAAGACATCAAGTGGAATCGGGTTGAGGAACCAAAGGGGTTCAAGCTTGAGTTTTTCTTTGATCAGAATCCTTACTTCAAGAACACTGTCTTGAGCAAGACCTATCACATGATTGATGAAGACGAGCCTATCCTCGAGAAGGCCATTGGGTATAAATCTTTTGCTTTATCATGTTTTTACTGTTTTCGTTTCTTAAGACATGAAGTCTTATTGATTGTTAACTGTTTTGTTCAGGACGGAGATTGAGTGGTACCCTGGAAAATGTTTGACTCAGAAGATCCTTAAAAAGAAGCCAAAGAAGGGATCCAAAAACACAAAACCTATCACTAAGACTGAAGACTGTGAGAGTTTCTTCAACTTTTTCAGCCCACCTCAAGTTCCCGAGGATGAGGAAGATATTGATGATGACATGGTATGTCCATCTTCAGAAGCTGTTTAGATTTCTCGATTCAGTACTTAAGATTGTGTTAAAACAGTAATCTAATCAACTTATCTTTACACAGGCTGATGAACTCCAAGGCCAAATGGAGCACGACTATGATATCGGGTCTGTACCTTTCTCTTTCATGTTCAATTCCCTTTGCTTAGATTCACTTACAGGAGCACGACTATAATCTGTCCACTGTTTATCTTGTAGATCAACCATTAAGGAAAAAATCATCTCGCACGCTGTGTCATGGTTCACTGGTGAAGCTGTAGAGGCGGATGACCTTGAGATGGAAGAGGATGATGAAGATATCGACGAAGAGGATGATGAGGACATCGACGAAGACGATGATGAGGAGGACGAGGATGATGATGAGGAGGACGACGAGGAAGAAGAGGCTGAGCAAGGAAAGAAGAGCAGAAAGAAGGTAATGTGATTGTGGTTTAACCATCTACTCTTTCTTTAGTATATAAACTTCCGAAACTGATTTCGGTGGTTTCTCTTTGTTTTGATGCAGCCATCAGCTGGGCACAAGGTTTAACAATCGCGCAATCTCGATAGTTGAATCTCTTTTTTCTGGTTGATTGATGATTTAGTGGCTGTTGCTAATGTTAATCTCTTTTCTCTATGAACAGAAATCTGGAAAACTTGCGGAAGGTGAGAGGCCGCCGGAGTGTAAGCAACAGTGAAGAAGCTTCTTCTCCGGTGAAGACGTAAGAGCCAGGTGTTGGGAAAGAGTCAGGTCTTATAAAGCTAAGGGGTTGTGTTTCTTAAATTGCAGTCATGGTCCGGTTTATATATCAAGTTTTGGGTGGTGGTTTTATTTTTAAAAATTGGTTTCTTTGGTTTGGGTTTTGGTTTTGGTTTTGGTTTTGGTTTGAGTCTATGATTTTTCATTTGTAATGTGTTCTCTCATGAACTGGTTGGTTTAAGGAAATAGTATTTCGTCGTTTTGGTCTAATTTCGACCCAATTTATTCTCTATCGCGTATTGGTTTGGTTCGTAATAGAACATTACCGGTTTAAATCAGCTCATTGTAAGATAATTATGTCATTTCCCAATGCTTTAAATCAACAATTTGATCAATCCAATATTTGCGATTAGTTAAACCGATTAATTTAATTTACGTAAACCAATCAATAAGCCGGTTTATACGTCGGTTTGTGCTTCCCTATGAAATACAGAAGACAAAAACCTCACTACGGTCTTGTAAAAAACTGATCAGAAGAAAAACCCAAAAAAAATTGTGTCTCGTAAAGGAGGGAAACGAAAACCTAAAACCCTAAAGACTCCTCCTTTCTCTAGTTTTTCTCTTCTTCTCTCACTTCGTAATCTTAGTTCGTATGATTCTGGCTTCTGGGTAGTTCAAATTCTCCTCCTTTTTTGTTTGGCTGTTAATAAAAGAAGTGTAGAAAGAAGCTTTTTAGTGGCTTTTAATGGCGAGGATTCTCCGAAATGTTTCTTCATTGAGACGCTCTCTGTTCCCATCAGAGGTTAATTTCTCTTCTTTCTCACTTGTGTATTGCTTAGATATGTTAAACGCACTGTTTACTGTCGTTTTCATTGCTTATTTGGTTGCATAACTAAATTCAGTCCCAAATGTTGTCTCTTTGTTTCTCTTTGTGAATTTTGTGAGATGGGTTTTGTAGGTATTTAGTAGAGGTGTGGTTGGTACATCGTTTCAGCTTCGAGGTTTTGCTGCCAAAGGTTAATTAAAGCTTTCACCTTTCTGTTTATGATTTTGATGGAGCTATATCATTTTCTTGATTGTTTAAGCTCATTGTGGTTCTTAAAGTTAAGGACTTTGAGATTTACTCTGTGATTGTTGTTGTTTTGAAGCTAAGAAGAAATCTAAGTCAGATGGAAATGCATCATCTGAGGAAGGTTTGTCGAAAAAGGAGATTGCTCTTCAGCAAGCACTTGATCAGATAACGAGTTCGTTTGGTAAAGGTTCGATTATGTGGCTCGGTCGTGCTGTTTCTCCTAGAGATGTTCCGGTTTACTCTACCGGGTCTTTCGCACTCGATGTAGCATTAGGAGTTGGTGGCCTTCCTAAGGTAGTATATATATATCTCTTTGAAGTTTCCTGTAATAGTGGTCTCAGCTTTTGGTAGCTTCTTATAGTTCTCTTGTTGTATAATTGATAGGGGCGTGTTGTGGAGATATATGGTCCTGAAGCATCTGGAAAAACAACACTTGCTCTTCATGTTATTGCAGAAGCACAAAAACAAGGAGGTTAGTTGTTAGTACATGTTTCTTTGACTCTTTGGGTATGTTCTTTAGAGAACCATTTGGTATTTAGAAAGGCACTAGTGTTCTAAAAGATGTTTTTGTATACAGGAACTTGTGTCTTTGTAGATGCTGAGCATGCTCTTGATTCGTCACTTGCTAAGGCAATTGGTGTAAATACAGAAAATCTACTTCTATCTCAGCCTGATTGTGGCGAGCAGGCTCTTAGTCTTGTGGACACTTTAATCCGAAGTGGTTCAGTTGATGTTATTGTTGTTGACAGTGTAAGTAAGGTGATTCATATAGGTTGAATAATGGACTGATGCTCTTACTTCAGGCTCTATATTTCTCTCCTCACGGTTTCATATGATTTTGTTTTATTAGGTGGCTGCTCTTGTACCTAAAGGAGAACTCGAGGGAGAGATGGGTGATGCACATATGGCTATGCAAGCCAGGTTGATGAGCCAAGCTTTGCGTAAATTGAGCCACTCTTTATCGTTATCGCAAACACTTTTGATCTTTATCAATCAGGTATGAGAACTTTGATGGTTGAGATGTTTATGAAAGTTACTGCATTTGTGGAATGTAACTATCTTGTGCTTATATATTCAGGTGAGAGCAAAACTATCTACATTTGGAGGATTCGGGGGTCCAACAGAAGTTACCTGTGGTGGAAATGCCTTGAAGTTTTATGCTTCTATGCGTCTGAATATTAGACGAATCGGACTTATCAAGAAAGGCGAAGAGGTAATATATCAAAAACTTTACCAAATTCTGGTTTTTACGATCTGTCTGTTTATGTTTGTGTTTCTATCATAACTACTTTGTTGCCTCCACCAATACTGATCTTTAGGATGACTAAGAATTGTATACAAATTGCATTTTCTTGTGTTTCCAGCTCTTACCTACGCTAACTTCGGCTTTTTTTTTATCTGCCGTATGTTTGTGATGTGTTTTAATTGATCACTCAAAACATTTCTGTTTCCTCCTTAGTTTGAACAAATTCTGATCTTGAGGATGACTAAGAGTTGTATATATACCACATCTGCTTTTGTTTCAGGCTCTTAGTTTGACTAAATTCAGCTTTTTTTCTTCTTCTGATCTGTCTTATGTTTGTGATCTTGTGTTAAGTTGATCAGTCAAAACTACTCTGTTGCCTCCTTCGTCTCGAACAAATTCTGATCTCGAGGACGACTAAGAGTTGTTTATATACCGCATTTGCTTGTGTTTTAAGCTCTTACTTTTACTAAATTCGTATTCTTATTGTTATGTCTTGTGTTTGTTGATCTATCAAACCTTTTTTGTTACATCCTTAGTTTCAAATACTGATCATTAGAATGACTAAGAATTGTATAATAAACTGCATTTGCTTGTGTTTGAAACTTGACATTGTATGCTTGTGCAGACAACGGGAAGTCAAGTTGCTGTAAAGATAGTGAAGAACAAACTCGCACCGCCTTTCAGAACAGCGCAGTTTGAGCTCGAATTCGGGAAAGGAATCTGCAAGATCACAGAGATAATCGAACTAAGCTTAAAGCACAAGTTCATTATCAGAAGCGGAACGTTCTACAATCTAAACGGGAAAAGCTACCGTGGAAAAGAGGCTTTGAAGAAGTTCCTGAGACTGAACGAACCGATTCAAGAAGAGCTCATGAACATGCTCAAAGACCAGCTCATCGCCGATGAAGCTGCGGATAAGGAATCTGAATCTGAGGAAGAAGAAGAAGATGATTCTGCTCGAGTTTTGGTTTCATCTGAGAACACTGATGATGAATCACCAGCTCCAGTTGTTGCTGCTGCTGCTGCAGCAGTAGGTGAAGCATGATTAGACAATTCCGGTTTAGTATAATATTCTTCCTTTGGTTTAGAATTTCTTCGGTTTAATGCGGTGGTTTAAGCATGATCTGACACCTCTGGTTTAGTATATTATTTTGCTTTTGGTTTAGAGTTTCTTCGGTTTAATGCGGTTTGGATTCGGTTTTTCCCTTTCACATCATGTAATTTAGTTGTGAGTTAATCACAGTTACATATAATCTTTGCGGTGGTTGAGAAATTTTGTAGTTTTATGAGCAATTTGAATGTTAAGTAAGAACAGAACATTTATTTTTCTTTCAATTAATTTTTATCTGTCAATTATAATCACCCAGTTCAGGACCATTTCTTCTTATGAAAAAGTGTGAATATATAATTTTCAAAGAAAAAAAAACAGTGTGAATATAATAACTTAGCCCTAAAACCTAGTATCCAAATCTTTTTGGGAAAATAGCTAGAAAATTACGTGTTTAAAAGTGTTTGTTTAATATCCAAATATTTTCAGAAGACATTATATTTCTCATCAAAAAAAAAAAAATGAACATCATATATTTTTTATTTTATAAAAGTGTTTTTTGAACCTCAAATGTTACTATCATCTAATGTTAAAAATATAATTTTGAATTCGTTAATAAAATATCATGTGGTATTTGCAGACAAGAAAAATGAACAAAACTGAGCCGTTTCACTTTACCTAATCTAACTAATAGTTTTGGTGATAATTCTAAAAAGATAAATTTCTTCTTGCTTTTGTTTTAATTTCGTAGGTATTGACGAGAGAAACTTATTATATAACAGTAGAAGAAAAATGTGTGCAATAAGAAAAAATGAAAACATCGATCATCTCTAAATAACAAATATTTTATTACCTAACAAAAAGCTAGATGATCTTTTCCACCATATCTCTCGCAATAATAAAAACATTGTATTCACCAGGCCGATATCAACACTTGAGAAGAACTTCATGAAGATTCTAGTATCGAGACTTTCATTGGACAAGTTTCGCACCAAAATTCTCTTTTCACTCGGCAATGATACATGTATATGTCGTTGTCATTTTGGCTTAAATTCTACAGATGATAGATCATTATGTTTTTGTATGCCAATCCAACATGTATTTGTCATAATTTGGCATCGAGACAAATAGATTGCACTTATTTCAAAACAAAATCAAAAAGCTTTGTTATTAATGTTTTTCTTCCCGAATTCGATATGAGAAAGAGATAATGAGACGATAAATCGTCAATGTAATTGATCATGCGTTATTTTTGTTTGTTTAGGTTGATATGGTTTTGTGATTAGTTTAATTTTTTCATGATTTGATTTAGTTAAGTGAAACCGTCTTATTTACTTTTTTTCTTCCGTTGCTTGTACTATGTTATATGTTGTTACCGAATTAAAAGATGCACTTTTGAATCAAAGTCTTTGATCATCTGACATAACTCATAGACTTTTGAGAAGAAAAAAAAATCAAAACTTTTCATATTTATTTGTTAAATTTTCTATTTAAGAGGAATAAATCAATTTATGAAAAATATATGTATTAAATAAACACTAAAAAGTAGATTTTTTAGCCATTTTCCCTAAATGTTTGAAGAAACAATGTATAAAATTATTTTGTTATAAGAAAAAAAGGTTAAAATTATATCAAAGAGTTCCGACTTTAAAATCAATCAAAAGATGTCATGTCCCGGAGACAACAATTTCTTGGGATCAAACATATCTTTCCTCTTGGAGAAATCACTCCATTTTGATCCAAAATGCTCAACCCAATCTTCTTTTCTACTGTAATGCATTAGGTATTGCTTAATCTTAATACCCGAATTCTTGCAAAACCTAATTATCTTCTCATTAACGCTTTTGATTTCTTGCAACTTCTCTTGGTTAGTTGAATATTGTAATATTCCGACTATATAGATAACATCTTCATCATTTGGTATCACTGCGGACATACGATTATCCCATCTACCAAAATAACAAAATCATTTCATCAAAATTTACTTACTTGACCTTGAAGATTAATATGATCATAGGAAACTTACTTGTCTATGTTTGTGGGATATAAGAGGGCAATTCCAGAAATCGAAGCCTCTTTAAGAAGAATGTTTTTGAAAACACCGTCATGGAAATCGCGAATTCGAGATTTAGGAATGTAGAGGTTAAGCCATGGATGAGGAACATCCCATAAACCCGCAGATCTGAGTGTGTTTTCTTCGGTTTGTACACGGTTCAAGAAATCAAAGATAGGCACGTCGTGCATTGCTATGAACCCAGGGAGGTAACTTAGGTTTTTGGTTAACTTGTCAATGACCTACAAAACAAATAAACTTGATTAGTCATTAGTCTTTCTAATGAATCTTTGAACATGAATGTATGTGTAAATGGTGCAAATGATGAATGTTGTAACGTGGTCAAGACGAAGATGATACATGTAACAAAGGACCATAGTGATCATGATGTATAACATGAATTTGTAAAATGTGTAGTACCTGGCCAATGATGGGAAGTGTGGGATCATCATAATACTTGGCTACTTCGAGAACATAGATGATACCGTGGTCCTTCACTAGATTAGCGATTTTAGATTGTTGGGACGTTGGGAAAAAAGAGGTGTCTACGAAACCATTTGACATCAGAATTTGACCTTCTAAATAGTCAACACCAAAATCATTGGACAATGATATTAAACGTTCTTGGTCCTTTGTAAAAGCATTGAAGTCACTATAGAGCATCCGAAACCATTTCGCCTACACAATTATGTTTTTTTTTTAAAATAAGTTCCCTTAGTACATACACACATATATAAAGTAGAAACCATATTATTTCACACATTAAATAAAATATATAGTGTAAATATATAATATAGTGATGATATGGAATTATATAATGTTAAAAAAACGTCATGGCATATTTATATGGATGAGCAACCGTGGTAATCAGCGACTTTATTTTCTTAAAGTGATGGTCAATTATTGCGTTTACCACGGTTGTAAGATTCTAACTAGTCAAAAAACTTACAATTAATACCCAAAGACTATATTCTAACCTTTAAAATATTAATATTTGACTAATTAAGGATCTTGACTTATAAACTAGGATTGTCTATTGACATTAAAAGAGATTTGCACGCATAAGACAAAGATTGGACTAGGACAAGCCCTAGATAGTGTTATATATATTATTATAAAATAAGCCATATATTTTTTAATTCAACACATAGATTTTGTTCTGATCAAGTTAGTGCAAATTATGCTTCTGACCAAATTCCTAAATCCTACCAAATTAATCATAGGGTAGTATACCTAATTTTTCGGCTACCATCTAATTTCAGTTGTAATCCATACGTCTCTAACTCTCATATCGTCGGCGAGAATTTAAGAAACCATTGCCATACATTTTGTAAATTTTTGCTTGAACTTATTTCATAAATGATCTCTTATATTGCGATAATATCTATTTCACTAGAAAATCAAACTATGACATAAACAATTAAATTCATTTTTATACACTAATTAAATACTCACATAGAAATCGAAATGGAATCATTATTATATATATATATATATATATATATATATTCAATAGACAGAAATAAATGGTTAGATTTGCTGATACGTACCCTTTTAGGCGCATGGTCCAAAACAATTCTAGCCCTCGTTATAATTCCAAATTGACCCAGACCTCCTAAAACTCCATAGAACAATTCTCGGTTTAGCTGTGGCGAGCATGTCAACATTTTACCTTTTCCTGGAAATAATCATAATATGAAATCAATAAACTCTAAAAAAGAACTCATAACATTTTATAAAAAGATCTAATTATCATTTAAACATTTGTTCAAATAAAAACAACATTTACGTCTCTACGAACGTCTTTATTGAAATTTTTATCATTAGTATTTACTTGGAAATATATTATGTAAATTTGGATACGAAGGATATATGACTATAAGAAAACCTTTCATAATATGTACAATGCCTAAATCTTATGATTTCTTTTTAACAGCTGGTATACATAAAAAAAATTGTTTTCCATACTTGCAGAAAAGTCAAGAAACAGCAAAACTATCGGAAGACCGAAACGTTCCATTTGCATGCATCATGCATGTCCATTAACGAAACTTCCAAATTTACACGCATATACCAACTATGAGAAATTAATTAGTGTATCTCTCTCTTTCTATATATATTTATATTTATGTCTCTCTATATATATATAGGACTTAGATGCGTTACGCATTTGGTGTTTCGAAGATTCCATTGCGTGTGATGCAAAAAGTTTAGTAGAACTATAAAACATTAAACATGCCTCACCAAAAACATTATATAAATACTACTTTTTTTAATATAATAATGCAAAGTATCAAAGTTCTGAGGAATAGTTGCGTTTGCGTACCAGTTATAACGTCCAACTCAAGGACGTTACTAATTTGAGGACCGTGTCTAAACACATGACCGCCGATTCCAGCGTTTGACAGCGTTCCTCCGACGCTAACTTTCAAATAATCCGTCCAAGTAACCGGCGAAACGCCTTTCTCCGCCGTTTTCTTCAAAACATCCACCCATAACGCTCCGCCAGCCACATCAGCATACTTTTTGTCATCCGAGATCACCACGTCAGCAAGACATGTCATGTTTATGACTACTCCGCCAGGGACCGAGGCTTGGCCATCTAAGGAGTGGCCTTGGCCTCGAGCCGCTACTTTGAATATTCCGTCTCTTTCTGCCGTGTAGCGAATGAGATGGGATATATCAGCGGTGGAGGAGGGGCGGAGAACGCCACCGGGAGTCACGGTGGTGGTCTTTCCATAATCGTGAGAGGCAGCGGCGATGGTGGAAGGATCGGTGAGGAGGGTGAGGTTGAGAGATTTTGGTAATACAAGTTTAATGTGGTGCTTTGATGCTATGGTGAAGCTTGGAAATAAGCAAATTAAAACCGTGATTAGAAGAAGATTAATATCCATTGGAAGATGAAGAATGAGAATGTAATGAAAGAATTTGTTAATTGTCACTATTAAATACTAGTTTTATTGATTTGTCAGTTACTCATGTGTTTATGTATAGTTTGGTTTGAACGTGAGGAAGATTTTGCCATATCTAAGGAAAAAATATGGCAATAAATACAACGTTAAATTTGGAAGTCAAATAAAATTTACAATTATTCAACGTCATGAATTAAAACTTCGAGGAAATTAGGCAGTATTTGGATGTATAATAACTTTTTTGTTGACTATGGATCCAACTGGTTTCTAGTTTAGAAAAATAAAATCAGAGGAAATCAAGTTTCGACCAAAAAAAGGAAAAGAGTATTAGTACTAAATAATCTTAAAAATTACCATTTATCATCATTTTTTACTTTTTAAAGAACTCTTCTCAAACTAACGTAATAAGGAAAAGATACAAAATTATCTTGAAAATAAGTCCTCCACTATAAATAGTAGAGTAACGAGTAGAACAACTTTTCTACTAATTTTTTTTTATTCCACTTTTTTTTTATATTATAATTCAACCTATTTGTATTCAGCCAATTCCTCTAATTACAGTAGAACCTCGATAAATTAATATTCGATAAATTAATAAACACCATAAATTAATTAATTATCCCGGTCCCGAGTCGGGCCAATGTAAAAATCAACTCAATTTGATAAAATGATAAGATAATAATTTTTTTGAAACTCCTATGTAAAATATGGTCCCAATAATAGTATAAATTAATAATCATATATAATTATGTATATATATATGATAATGTACTAAACATGGTTTTAGTGATTTTTTTTTAACTTAAAAATGAAAATCTCATTAAACCTTATCTTTTAATTTAAGTGTTACATCAAAAACTTTTATAATTGTTTTTTCGATCTTTACCATAAACTTGTAAAAATTATAGGCAAAATAATTGATTCTTTATAATAACGCTTTATAAATGTATTCATCGATATTAGGGATAATAACTATGATTTTTTCTAAATTTTATACATAGTATACCATTTTAGTTTGATCGTCTATTATGATAATATCATCCACTCTATTGCGATAATCAAAAATTTTAATCAAAATTTCATCAATTTGCAAATAGATTCATTAAATTTCATAATATAACATTATTCGAAAAAACAAATTAAGAAGAATCTTACCTAAAATGGATTTCTCTGTATAAATTAATAATTATTAATTTATCGATAAAATAATATTCTCTCTAAATTAATAAATTATCTCGGTCCCAACATTATTAATTTATAGAGGTTTTACTGTATTTAGATATAAATACTTCTTTGGATAGACAACGTTTGTTTTTGCTAACATATTCTAAACTTGATTTTATGAAATTTCTAATAAAAATTTGGTACATCAAATATAACTAAATGGTTCTCCATAGCCAAGTCTTAATAAGTTCCGTAGCCTCTGCTTTAACAAGTTCCTCCCACCTAAGAAAAACAATAACTAGGCCAGAAGGAAGCTTGATACCATGAAATTTACTAAGTAACTAAAAAACATTATACAGTTTACAACAAATATGAGCCGATTGGACCATAAAACACCTTTTTTCTGCACCTTTCTGTCTATATGTCTTTGAGCTTAGACTAAGCCAAGTACTTAAAAATGTTACGATTTTCGCTATCTCTCTCCAAATAATCTCTGCTCATCAAATCCTCAATCCGTTTCTTAATCATCTTTATATCAGGCTGCAAAAGAAAATCAAGACATGAATAAACCACCTTCTTAATCATGTTTGTTGTATATTATGTGTATTTTACCTTGAACAATGGACTGAGTTTCTCAATACATTCAGAGACTAACTGTTGATGACTCAACACTTTTCTGCTCTTCATGATCTGCACAAGAGCTGCATCAATCGCATAGCGTCTATCTCTATCAACATCCTCAACTACTCTTTTCCTCTCACACATTGGAGGAAGAGGGATCTGTTTGTTCATGTTTCCCAATTAATTAATTTCACAACGAATCATCATTAGTCTTTGTTTATAATGCGAATGAGATGAAACGAAAACAATGCTCATAATTATATATTACCTTAATTCTCCGCATTCTATCGGTGAACTTGGAGTTGAACTCGAAAACATTGGTTTGTGAGATGCTTCTTGACATTGGTTCCTTTTTAAGAATCTTGTACTGTGCGCATGACAGTGAATGAAGCAGCCTTACAAGATCTTCATGGTTAACGTTAAGTTGTTCCAAGATCTCATTGTAGCTTAATCTTTCTGTGTTGTTGAAAAGCAAAAGCACTGCAGCCTAAAAGAAAAATAAATTAAATGGCGACATACAATCAAAATATGTGCTCCCTCTGTTACATATTAGTTGTCATTCTAGGTGATTTCGCATCAATTAAGAAAACCTTTAAAAATTCTGTTTTACTCCTAATTAATGTGTTTTTCATTCTAATTAATAAGGTGGAAGAGTATGGATAAAAATAGAAATTTAATAATAAATCTGCATTGAAAAATGTAAAACGACAACTAATTTGAAACAAAATAAAAAGCGTAGAATGACAACTAATATGAAACGGAGGGAGTAATGTTATCACCAAAAGATACCTGGTAGGTAGAAACGATTAATTCGATTGGTTTTTTATCGAATTTTCCAATAATGTGACAAGTTCCCAGAGAATAAATCCATTGAAGTCTCCTACGTTCGGTTTTCGTTTCATAGAATGCCTTGAAAACTTCAACACACTTGGCCTGAAACATAAAGAAAATCAAATACGTTGAGATACTATACGATCGCCTAGAGCAGAAAAATAAAGAGTTACCATTTCAGTGGGTAGATTGAGGTCAGATGTTTTGTAACATGGCCAAAAACGGGTGTTAAGAACCGTGACGGTCAAATCAATCTTGGGGTTTGCGGTCATGTTAGTGGCTAGATACTCCTCGAAGTTGTTCTGGCTTTCTCTTGCCAATGTCATATCTATCAACTATATAAAACAGATTAAATGTACAAAACAAAGCATAATTAGCCTTGATTACCCCTTTTTTGAAAAAGATAATAAACATCTAACTAACCATGCACTCCATCTTATAAGTAAACTGTCCACCGAATTGTTCTTTGAGCTTTGTAAGTATACTTCTTTCATGACTTTCATTACCACTACGATTAAATAAGAGTCTACGGGCTTGCTTCTTCCTGCAAACAACCATATTTACAAAAGCATAGACCGCGTTAATCCCTTCCAATTCTATCTTCGAATGCCATCTCAACAAAACATAGTAAAGTTGAGGGGAAAAAACAAACATTAGAAAGCAGAGATGTAACTGTAAAACTCGGCGAAAAGATCCTCTTCACGTATATAAAAAAGGAACTTAACTATATTCTCAAACGTAGCTTCAATAGCTTCATCACTCAGCTTCTCACTTCCTCCCCTCTTAAGGAGATTACCGCAAAACGTTGCAAGTAATTCTGCTTTGGAAGAACTTCCAGCCCATTTTTCATTACAGAAGTTTTCAAGTGTCTTTTTCAACGTCTACAATGCATTCAAAGAAACTAAGTTAATTAAAATAAAAAATATTGTGGAAGAAGATGGACACTTGAATACACTCAAACCTTATGGAAGAGGTTCTGAAAACACCCTGTGACATAGACCATGTATTTATTGTGTAGCTCAATTACAATTCTGATAAGCACCTGAAGCCTAACTTCCTGTTCCTGCACGCCACCAGTATGAAAAAAATTCATATTAGCAATCACAAAGGGAATAGACTAACATCTAAATTTGAGCTCTCAGGCAAAAATGAGCAAATAATATGAACCTGATTAGTAGCTGCGTCTTCGGCTTGTTTGATAAGGACATCGGCCTCTGCAGTAACATGCTGTATATAAATTTTCGGAAAAAAGTTATGTCACGTAACGATTAGAAAAGAGATTTGGAAACAAACAGGAGTGAGGTACTAGTATCCATTAGATGTAAGCAAAATGAATGGAAGAAATAAAACAAAAACCTTGTTGAATATGTTAGCAACGCGTTCTAACCCTTGTGGAATTGAATGATAAAGCTGGTACATCCTCGAGAGATCATCCATCTGAAAGCATCTGTCAAATAAGATGATAATCGTTGAAGAATTAATAAAACAAAAGTGGCTTACCTTGTTATCTCTTAGCAATGCTTGGAATCCTGAGTGCTCATTTTCTAGAAACTGTTCTGCAACTACTACCAACAATTCATTTTGTACTATCTGCATTCAGAAATAAACAAACAATCAGTACATAAATCTCTAAAAAGCTTAAACACGAAAACCTTCCCTCGTCAAAATATGATTAATTCCAATCATTACATATATCATAAGCACCAACCTCAACTAGTTTGGGCTCAGTGCTTGAATGAAGGTCGTGAGTGACTCTTTTCCTCTCCTTTTTCAGACACTCCTCTACCTTTAGCATGTATTCAGGGCAAGAGTCATCCTGGATCCAGCTTGATGCCTTGCGAGAATAGTAAGATGAAGTATCTTGAAGCATGAAGCTTTCAAAATCTTCTTCATATTTTTCCATACCATTCTCAACAAAGACATGTAATACATTTTTCAATAGTTCCCTATTGATCTGTTCACCCTCACGTTCTTTACTTAGGAGTGCTAGTATAGTTTCTCTGGCCTTCGATTTCATCTCATTATAAACCTGAAGCAAATAAATTGTAAATACTTTTGAGGCAATGCAAAACTAAGAGCTACTACAAGAATATATGACATATATACCAGGTTGGTGAAGCATGTCAGGCCAACTTCCTTCAGTGTTGGAAGGGCTCTTCGTTTAACATAGAAATGCTCAATATAGCTGAACAAGCCCGAAAACAATTTAACCGCAACTTTATGGTTACTCCACCTCTTAACTAGCTCTCTAAGCATGTATTCATCATGCTTTTTCCTTAAAGATGGTAACACCTAACCATACACATACAAATAATTATAACACAAAAATGAACACTAAAGTAAACTCAAAACCACCATTAATTCTCACCGTTTGCTTAGTATAATCTTCGATTACTTGAAGATACACATCACAAATCTGTCGTTGGTGAGCATTAGGGTAATTACACATATTGTAGATAGTCTCGTAAATATCCATATATTGGGCAGCGTTACATGATGGTTGAGGCTCTTCTTCTCAGATCTTTTTCAGCTTCGATAGTATGCAAGACCAACCTTCCTCAAAATCAATAATCTTCCACCTCATTTTTCAAGATAAACCCACAAAAATTCTACAATAAAAGTAACACACACACACATAAATTAAGATATTCAAAGCTAATCTAATTACGCATGCATTAGAGAAATAAGGCACGAATTTTGAAAGCAAAACACTAAATCTTTAGAGCATGATTATTGGTGAATTCACCAAATGTCATAAGTAATTAAAAAATTAAAAATAATAAAAAGATCAGAGAAGATAGTTGAAAAGTGTCACCCCATGAAATGTTCTTCCACTATTAATGTCACATATCATTACAAGATTAGCTCATTATTTATTTAGCATTTTAATATTTAAATAAAAATCTAATCTAAATAAAAACAATTAAAATATTACATCTAAGAAACTAAAGAAAATGTCATTAATAATCATTCTCTTAACAGTAATCAAGAGATTGGCAAAGAGAAGCCTACCTAACCCGATCAAAATCGCCTACACAGAAACATAGACACAAGAAAGCATGCAAATGTGAAGAGTAAAGAGTGACTGTGCCGGCTTAAACCTTAAACTGAAATGTACCTTATCGGGGATAAATTTAACGCGTTCAAGATTGATGGAAGATAAACATTCTTTATTGATGAATGATCTTTGAATAATACATTTCAAAAATACAACAAATCAAAAGTATTAAGAGGTTGAGGTAAGTTAAGAAGATATTTAATGATTCAAGCGTTGTTGCTAAGTTGTAGGTGGTTCAGAGGTCCGATTAACACAAATCGGAGATCTGATGTCTTGGAAGCGGCGAGAGTATAGTATATAGGGTTTTTATTTCATTTTAGATGTTGTGTTGTATTGCGTTGTCTATTAAGTTGATAGGTCCGTTCCCAACATTGATAGAGTTTAAATCTAACCAAAATCTACTGTTATTCAATCAATGATTTTAAATCCTATTTTAAAATCCTGTGTTATTGGATATGATATTTGTAAAATTATGTCTTAAGAATTTTAAAATCGTCTGTTATTCAATAGAAGATTTCAAATATATAATTAAAATATTCAACTTTAAAAGATTTTGGTAGTATTTGGTTTTTAATGGATTTGAAATGACTTGAGGATGGAGTTCAGTGAACAAATATTTAAAAATCAAATCTCAAGGATACTATAGAGATTTTTAGAATCCACCCAAATAAACTCCATCAGAGTTTAAAATTTCAAAGATTTTAAAGCTTAAAGAGTTGATTTCAAATCATTCATCTAATAACACCCCCTAATATTTGGACACAGAGAAGCACTAAAGTATAATAAAACAAAAAGATTCTTTTTATAAATGAAAGTAATCTTTTTGATGAGTCATATATATATAAATAATAAATAGTTTGGTTTGACCATATGGAGTCAAATGAAATCTAGAGTTATTAACTAACTAACTTTAAATATAGAATTTTGCTTTCATTAGCTGGTATATAATATAGAACACTAAATTTTGAAGTCAAATGAAATTTAAAGAAAAGTTGATATGATATGAAAATCCGCCCAAATAAATTCCATCAAAGTTTAAAATTTTAAATTTTTTAAAGTTTATGGAATTGATTTCAAATCATTCTTACAATAACACCCCTTAATATTTGGACCTAGAGAAGCACTAAAGTATTCATTCGTACAATAACACCCCCTAATATTTGGACCTAGAGAAGCACTAAAATATAATAAAACAAAAAGATTCTTTTTATAAATGAAAGTAATATTTTTGATGAGTCATATATAAATAATAAATAGTTTGGTTTGACCATATAGAGTCAAATGAAATCTAGAGTTATTAACTAACTAACTTTAAATCTAGAATTTTGCTTTCATTAATTGGTATATAATGTAGAACATTAAATTTTGAAGTCAAATGAAATTTAGAGTTATTATTATTATTACCTAATTAAAGAAAAAAAAACATAAATAATTGATAAAAACAAATCTTTGAAGTTTTAGGCACATCCTCATATCTATATATAAAAAAAAAGCACCAACAACTTTGGTTCATTTCAGTATAATTTTCTTATTAAAATCCTAAATACCTGTTAAAACAAATTTCGAACTAAATTACTCGACTAACTAATCATCCGAACCGAACTATACTGCAAGTAGCTAGCCTTAGTTATGTCGACAGAAACTGACCCGACCGAGCATTGAGGGCAAAAAGAGCCGTTATAAATCCACCCACAACGACAACAACTACGTCATAATTATTATTTAATTTATTAATCTCCATAAAAATCTCAACTTTAATCGCTCTTTTCGTTTTTTGGAAACCAAAAAGTTTTTACCCTTTTCTCTTCTTCCTCCTCTATACAGTCCCCACACCAACGCGTTTCTTCTTCTCTTCTATACGCGTTTCTTCTGTTTTCAATTTTGTTCATACCTCTAAAAAAGCTAATCAGTAACGGTCCTTACAAAACCTCAATCTCTTCAAGCCACGTTAACGAAGTAGATTGGTCGGAGAAACCTAAATCCAAGGGAACGATTCTCACTCGCCGTCGTTGCAACAACAACACTTACAGGTCTCGAAAGTTTTCTCCTTTGTTTCTGTTCTAGGGTTTGGATTAATGGTATCTTCGTACTTGAGTTATTGCATTTCCAGAGATTGATATGTTTGATTTTAAGTTAGATTTTGCAAAAGTTCTGTTTTTTAGGATTAATCAGGTTGATATGTGTGATTTGATTAATGGGTTTAGTTTAGATTTTGCAAATGTTCTGTTTTTTGTGTTAATCATTACTAAAGTCTTGTCCTTTATTCTGTTGTTGTCTCAGGGATGGTGAATTTGTTAGCTCTTGTTGTTGGATTTGTGATCTTAATTGATTCAATGGGTATAATGGTAAATGGGTTGGGAGTGAATTGGGGAACAATGGCTACACATAAGCTACCTCCAAAGACAGTTGTTCAGATGCTTAAAGATAATAACATTAACAAGGTTAAGCTTTTTGATGCTGATGAGACAACAATGGGTGCACTTGCTGGTTCTGGTCTTGAAGTTATGGTTGCTATTCCTAATGATCAGCTTAAAGTTATGGGAAGTTATGATCGAGCTAAGGAATGGGTTCGTAAGAATGTTACTCGTTATAACTTCAATGGTGGTGTTAATATCACGTGAGTTTTATTGCCTTCTCTCTTTAGACAAGTTGTGTTTATGTGTCTCTTAGTGAAAGCTAATGTTTTTGTTGTTGATGTGTGTTTCAGGTATGTAGCTGTTGGGAATGAGCCATTTCTCAAATCATATAATGGATCTTTTATAAACCTTACATTCCCTGCACTTCAAAACATTCAAAACGCTTTAAATGAAGCTGGAGTAGGAAATGGTGTTAAAGCAACGGTTCCTTTAAACGCGGATGTGTACGATTCACCAGCAAGTAATCCTGTGCCATCTGCAGGAAGATTCCGTCCTGATATCATTGGTCAGATGACTCAGATTGTCGACTTTCTTGGCAAGAACAATGCACCGATCACGATTAACATATATCCGTTCTTGAGTCTTTATGGGAATGATGATTTCCCACTCAATTACGCCTTCTTTGATGGCGCTCCACCGATAGATGACAATGGTATAGCTTACACTAATGTTTTCGATGCCAATTTCGATACTTTGGTATCGTCTTTGAAAGCTGTTGGTCATGGAAATATGCCAATCATCGTTGGAGAAGTCGGTTGGCCTACAGAGGGTGACAAACATGCAAATTCCGGTTAGATAGCTAACATTTTCAATGCCCTTATTTCACATTCATGAAATGTGTATATTGATTTCAAAAACGTGCTTTTTCAGGCAGTGCTTACAGATTCTACAACGGGCTTTTACCGAGGCTAGGAACAAACAAAGGTACTCCATTGAGACCAAGCTACATTGAGGTATACTTGTTTGGATTACTCGATGAAGACGCGAAAAGTATAGCACCAGGAGAGTTTGAACGCCACTGGGGAATATTCAAATTCGACGGGCAACCAAAGTTTCCTATAGATCTATCAGGTCAAGGACAAAACAAGTTCTTGATTGGTGCACAAAACGTTACATATCAACCAAACAAGTGGTGTATGTTCAATCCAGCAGCTAAAGATTTGACAAAACTCGCGGCTAACATAGATTTCGCCTGCACTTACTCGGATTGCACGGCGCTTGGTTACGGTTCTTCTTGCAATAACCTCGATGCGAATGGGAATGCGTCGTATGCGTTTAACTCGTATTTTCAAGTGAAGAATCAAGATGAGAATGCTTGTATCTTCCAAGGTTTGGCTACTATTACTACACAGAATATATCTCAGGGACAATGCAATTTCCCTATTCAGATTCTTGCTTCTACAGCTTCTTCTTTGTCTTCTTCTTCTTTGGTTTTGTTGTTTGGTGGAGTTTGGTTTCTGTTATCAGGTGTAATGTTTTGAGGTTAGATTGAATTTTGTTGAACTTGGTATGGTTTTTTTGGGGTTATATATATATATGATTTTTTTTGTCCAATGTATTGAGTATAATTATATGCTTGAATTTCTGGTTAGAAGAGTGACAATCATTTCATTATCTTTTTTTTTTCTCACTAAACTTCAATAGAATGCGATAACGGAATACATGGTGGTATGCGTTTTTGTTACACGAAGCCGGCAAGACCAAGTCTTCCGGAGGCAAAAGCCTTGAGAAAAGGAGTCAAACCAAAGCTAAATTCTACGGAATTGACATAAAAGACAATAACAAAGGAAACCTAAACTCTTGAACATCTCAATGAATTAGGATTACCAATCCAACAAACCCAAAAGTAAGAGGAGACCGCTGCGCCAAATAACGAGTAGAAACTGCTCTCAAGATAACAGCAACACCGGGAGGATTGAAGGAAGGATCCAGGAAACTCAAAGCACCCAAAAAACATTGTACTGCCAATCCAAAGATCCACTGAGAGCGAAGGGATAAAAGCTTTAAGGACGAGCCTTGAAATCTGCAAGGGGAAACGTTAAAGAGGACAACCAACCATTAACCACGGACACTCGCTCGCCAACTTTAGCCACCTACAGACAAAAAGAAGACCGCGTTCCGCCCGTTAACAAAAGATGATCTAACACAACTGTATAGACTTGAGCCCATCTCAAAACCCATAAGGATCCACGGGAGGAGCTAGTAGATGCCCCTTCAGCAATGCACCATCCGAATGACGAACCACACTGCAGAAACTTAACCCGAAACGACAACCAGCAATCTCTGAAGAACAGAACTACGCAGCAGAGCAAGCGATCCAAAGTTATAAACCTAACTAGTCAAGACCAATAGAATAAAACTCACCCAAACTAACACCGAGAAAACAAAAGGTACAAACAGATCAAGAGGAAATCAAATACTCAAAATCGATTTCAATCAAATCTGACAATCATTTCATTATCCAAACATCCCTTTTTTTTACTTCAAATTTTGATATTTTCTTATTTATTCAATCTAACACTAATATCAAGTTGAGTTATATGAAGAAATGAGGTGGTAACAAAAACCAAAATTGAACCGGACCAAAATTTTACCAATCTAAATTCTAACCGAGTTTTATAATGAACAAAATTTTCCATATTGAATTACCAAACCCTTAATTTATAGAACCAAACCCGAATTAACCAACATTTATTAAAAACTAATATTTTTATCAAATACATAAAAATACAATTTTTTTGGGGTCAAAATATTAAAAATACATTCAAATAAATAAATTAGTTTTTTTGTTTGAAATTGAACCCTATCAAAATGAATCCGAATAAATTTACATTTTACAAAGTATTTCTTACTAAAATTCAAAAATGAAAAACCATACCAAATAACCAAAAGCTTAAAATCCAAACTCAAATGATCTACTCCCTCCGTTTCATATTAGTTGTCAGTTTACGTTTTTTATTTTGTTTCAAATTAGTTGTCGTTTTACATTTTCAATGCAAATTTATTATTAGTTTTTCATTTTTACCCATACTCTTTTAGCTTATTAATTACATATATCAAATGAAAAACACATTAATTAGGGATAAAACAGAATTTTTAAATGTTTTCTTAATTGATATAAAATTACTTAGAATGATACTCCTTCCGTTTCATATTAGTTGTCGTTCTAGGAGATTTCATACAAATTAAGAAAATATTTAAATTTTTTGTTTTACCCCTAATTAATGTGTTGTTTTGTTTGATAGAAGTAATTATTAAGCTGAAAGTTAAGGGTAAAAGATGGAAAAATATTAATAAATATGTATTGGAAATACAGAACGACAAGTAATATGAAACAAAAAATAAAAGTTAGAATGACAACTAATATGCAACAGATTGAGTAACTATTACGCAAGAGAGGAAGTATTCCTTAAATGTAAAAATAAACCTTATCAACAAAATTTATGTTGCTACTATTAATTTCCATCCGTTATTTTAATAATATAATTTTACTAAAAGTATCAATTTTATTTACTGAAATAAAAACCAAAAAAAGAAGAGGAATAGTGGTTGTAAAAGGCAGTAGTTGAGAGAGAGTAAAAATCAAAAAAGACAAAAAAAATGGAGAGCGACGAAGCAGCAGCAACATCTCCGACTCAAAGCGGTGGAGCAACCGTAACTCCAGCACCGAAGAAGAGAGGTCGGAAACCTAAAACCAAAGAAGATTCTCAGACTCCGTCTTCTCAGTCGCAACAACCTTCAAGCGGTGGTAAAATGAAGGAAAGTGGGAAGAAAACTCAGCAACCTAGTGTTGATGAGAAGTACTCTCAGTGGAAAGGTCTTGTTCCCATTCTCTATGACTGGCTTGCGAACCATAACCTTGTCTGGCCTTCACTCTCTTGCAGGTCCTTACTTCTTCTTTCTCTTTTAGGGTTTCGTTGAATCGTATTCTTGTGAGGAAAAGCTTTGATTTTTCTGATGTGTGGATTGAATTGAAGTTTGATTTAGGGAAATGGTTAGAGATTGAGTTATGCTTTTCAATTTGTGGGTTTAAAGTGAGATTTTTTGTGAATGTTCTGGTTAGGGTTTTTGTGTTTAGTGTTTTTGGATGTGTGTTCAAGTGTTGATGTGTTTGATGTTTGATTCATGGATTCTTTGGAATTTGTAAGCTTTAATCAACACAATGGGTCAAGATTTGGTGTTTTGTTTGTGTTACTCTGTTGGTTCAGTATTGTTCTGAGTTGATCAAGTAGTTCTTAGGCTACTTTCAGTTTTGAGCAAGTTTCAGTAGCTGTATTCATATTTGATGAAATCTTTTGTTCTTGTGCTAAGAGGTTCCATTGTTGTTTGATAGTGGTCATTTGTAAGTGTAATAAACAGAAAGGCTCAAGATGGTTTTGGTGTTTTGGTTGTGTGTTTACTTTGTTAGTTCCAAATTATCCTGAGTTTATCACGTAGCTCTTAGGCTACTTTCGGTTTTGAGGAAGTTTCAGTTTTTCTGTTGTTTTTTAGCTGTATTTGTGTTTGTATTTGTGAAGTCTTTTGTTCTTGTACTAAGAAGTTCTCCATTGTTGTTTGGTTTCTCTACAGATGGGGTCCTCAGCTTGAACAAGCGACCTACAAGAATCGCCAGCGTCTCTACCTCTCAGAACAAGTAGGTTCCTGATTCCCTATAACATTTGGGAAAGTTGTCTCTTGTTCTCAGAATATTTGTATATTCCTCATCACATTTGTAATGTTCTTGGTTGTGTCATCAGACTGATGGAAGTGTGCCCAATACCTTGGTCATAGCGAATTGTGAAGTTGTTAAGCCAAGGGTCGCTGCAGCAGAGCACATATCTCAGGTAATTAGCTATTATGCTACTAAAGTTGTGCCTATTTTTTCCTTATCATGCCTCTTACTTAAGGGAACCGTTTGTGTTGACACTTGTTTACTATCTTTTCTTGTGTTTTCAGTTTAATGAAGAAGCACGTTCTCCATTTGTGAAGAAGTACAAGACCATCATTCACCCTGGAGAGGTGTGAATTCTGCCCCACTCTATAGATATTTCTGTACATGTTTGATTCGGTGCATACATCACATTTTCATTTACTCATTTGGCACTTTGTTTGTTGACAAGAGAACCCTGTTTGGATGAGTATCTTCATTCATAATTTGCGTTTGCAGGTCAACAGAATTAGGGAACTTCCGCAAAACAGTAAGATTGTTGCTACTCACACCGACAGTCCTGATGTAAGTGTTGCTTTTTATATCCTTGTTATGGTCATAGAAACCTAAAATATATTGTTTGCATATCTACTTTATTTAGTAGTCAAAGATCATCCTTTGCTTTGGACGTATTTCCAGTTTAAGTAAACTAAACACAATACGTTGATTCCAGGTTCTCATTTGGGATGTTGAAACTCAACCAAACCGTCATGCTGTGCTTGGAGCTGCAAATTCCCGACCGGATTTGGTATGTCGTAGGAAATCATTGCCTGCATTTCTGTCTTGTTTGTCTTAATCATATCATTAGAAGTGGCCTATCTGTTTGATAGCTTGTTAAATAGTGCTACTTGTTTCATTGTCTGAACCCATTTTCTTGCAGATACTAACTGGACACCAAGATAATGCTGAATTTGCTCTTGCAATGTGCCCAACCGAACCCTTTGTTCTCTCTGGAGGTTTGTGTTTCTGTGTTTTGTAGCATCCAAATTTTGTGGTTTGCCAGTTTATAATCCAAAGACTCTTCTCTCAGGCAAGGACAAATCAGTTGTTCTATGGAGTATCCAGGACCACATCACAACGATTGGTACAGATTCCAAAACATCTGGATCTATCATCAAACAGACTGGTGAAGGTGGTGATAAGACTGAGAGTCCTACAGTCGGCCCGCGAGGTGTATACATTGGCCATGACGATACGGTGGAAGATGTGGCATTCAGCCCGACTAGGTAACTTCTTAGAACATTCTCCTCCTTCTGATCTCGCAATTTTTCACGCAAAATGTGTAATTTTTCATGCTTTTCTGATGATACTTCTGGTGAATTTTTATGGTGTGAAGTGCACAAGAATTCTGCAGTGTTGGTGATGATTCTTGCCTTATACTATGGGATGCAAGAACTGGCACTAGCCCTGTCACGAAGGTACTGTATCTTCTTAATCATATCTAAATTTTGAAGCTTTACCATCCATTATCTTTTATCGTGTTTTTTTGTGTTTACTAGGTTGAGAAGGCGCATGATGCTGATCTTCATTGTGTCGATTGGAATCCTCATGACGACAATCTGATCTTGACAGGGTATGGGGAACTAGATTTACATGTTCTACAGTTGGTTAATAAGTCACACATAGTATCTAGTTAAGAATACTTTTAAAATATGCATACATGTACTGATTAGATAGACTTGAATGTTTCAGGTCTGCAGACAACACTGTCCGGTTGTATGATCGTAGGAACCTTAGCTCAAATGGAGTCGGTTCACCTATTTACAAATTTGAGGGCCACAAAGCTGCTGTTCTTTGTGTTCAGGTTTCAACAAACGCTATATTTTTATCCTTCTTTGTATGATTCATTGTATGTCCACTGATACAATCTTGTTAATCATTTCAGTGGTCTCCTGATAAGTCATCTGTGTTTGGAAGTTCCGCAGAAGATGGTCTCTTGAACATCTGGGATTACGAAAGGGTGTGTAGATATGTCTGAAATGAATCTTTCTTCACTATCGTCACTGAAAACTATTCGTTGTACTCATGTTTGGTTTGTTTAATTATCCATCAGGTCAGTAAGAAGTCTGATCGTGCAGCGAAAAGCCCCGCTGGCCTCTTCTTCCAGCATGCTGGTCACAGGTTCGTAAAGACTTAATCCTAAATCTCTTTATTGCGTTCTCATATACTTGCTTCTAAGCTTTCGTATTTATATACTTTCTTAGGGACAAGGTTGTTGATTTCCACTGGAATGCGGCGGACCCTTGGACTATTGTCAGTGTTTCTGATGACTGTGAGACTACTGGTGGAGGTGGAACATTGCAGGTAACTATTAACACTTTCTTTGGTATCTCGATGAGCAATTTTGTCGATACAACATGAAATGTTGTTTACACTTTCTTCTTCTTTGGCAGATATGGAGGATGAGTGACTTGATCTACAGACCTCAAGAGGAAGTCGTGGCAGAATTGGAGAAGTTCAAGGCTCATGTGATGACATGTGCATCCAAGCCTTGAGAGTTGAGAGCAAAGGAGAAATAAATACCATTTTCTATCTATCTATCTATCGACTATGGTAAAACTATTGCGGGTTTAGTTGTCGGTTTAGCGAGGAGTCTTGGTTTTTCAAAGGCTAGTTTGTCTTTTGAGATATTAGTTGCTTTTAGGACCTTCTCCAGATCGTTTAGGGGTACATGGTTTTGGTTCTTGATCCTGTTTCCTCAGACTATTTAAGTGGTATTTTGTTCAAACTTAGACGTTAACCGAATCAAAACCAATTCTATATGTGTTTTGGTTTAGTTTGCATTGCATCGAACACAACAAAGCATGTACCACATTAATCTTCGTCTCTCAAGCCAACCCCTAACCAAACCAAACCGGCTACACAATCAGAGTTGCATTCATTAGGATGATGTTCTAAACCATTTATGCAAAATACATTTTAGAAGCTAAAAACGTTTTAGTAACAAAATTATTAACACTACAACACTATTGTTTTCATTACCCAAATTATTGAAAGTTTAGAAAGAGATTTTATATATTTCGTTACCCAAACTTATACTCCCTCCGTTCTTAATTAATGAACTTTTTACAAAAAAATTTTGTTCCAAAATAATAGAGTTTTTACAGTTTTCTATGCACTTTTACAAATTCCAAAACAAATATTGAAATACTATTGGTTAAACTTTATTGAAAACTGTAAATCGTAGAAATCAATGCATTTTCTTAATAACCGTGCATTACCTTAAACATCTATTAATTAGGAATGGAGGGAGTATATTTTGAGTCTTAATTTTCATTACTCAAATTACTAGTTCCCGTTTTTCGAAACGAACAAAACGTGTACTCTAGTAACTTTGGGCTTTAAAGAGCCTAGTTAAAAAGACTTTCGAGACCCAATCACAAACCAAACCGGTCGAAATCAGTCAAGAGTCTCGCAAAGAAGATCAAAGTAACCAAGAAATAGAGACAAAGAGAATCAATATTTTTGCTTGACGAATAAGGCAACGAAGCAAAAATCAATATCACAAGTTAAAAGAATCGTGTGGGTTTCATCAAAATTAGGGTTTGAATTGAAACCTACATTTCAAGAATACTTCAATTTCTCGAAAATAGAGAAGATCCAATTCGGGTTTTCGCTATAATCAATGGATTCATCTCCTTCTGGATCCGAACCTCCACCAAAATCGGTTCCTAAAGTGGCGAGATTTGGCTGGCGAGGAATGTTGATCCTCAATTTCGGTCTTGCAGGTTAGTATTCAAGAACTTTTTAGTTTGTTCTTCTTTGTGGTTTTTTTTAGTTTACGCACATAAAGTGTTTGATGAAATGCCTAGCTGAGAGTTTAACAATCGGTGGAGATTTACTAGGCAAACCCTTTTTTGTTAGCTTCGATTCTTAAGCATGATTATGCCTTAGCATTAGAATCAGTCATTGTTGGTGTTCTTTGTTATATAGAAAGACATTGAACTTATATACAAATGCAGTGTTTACAAAGATTTATCATTGTGTTTTAGTAACATTAGGATACACATAGGTTCTGGTTCTTGTAAGCTATTTGGCTCATGGACACAAATTGGATTATCTTATAGTGTTTTGCTCACTCTTTGGAACTGTTTCTGGATTTGTTTAGCATGCTCTCACTCCCATTGGAAGAATCTGTGGCTTGTAGGATTATAAAGCTTGGTCTGAAATCTGAATTGAAAAAGCGCATAGTTGTTTCTTGTTCATTATAAGCATTCATGAATAATGATATTCCACTTCAGTGTTTGCTAATGTTATGATGTGTTTCCGCAGCTTATATATTTGCGAAAAAACATGAAAGGGACATGGCTGAGGGAGAGGAAAAAAGAAGTAAAAAGGGCAACAAAGGTGCGAAAAAGGGCGTTGTTAACACCGAGGTCGAGAAGAAAGATGCAGAAAACATCAAAGTTGCGGAAACTGATAAGACTAAGAAACCGGAAAGTGTAATACCGGTGAAGGAAGAAGCTAAACCGATCCCTGAAGCTGATCCGCTATTTGAGTTTACAGATGCAGTTGATCAGTTGCAGACTGCGGCACCTGAGCCTGTAAAGCTAGCAAGGAAACCGATTCCAGAAGATGATCAAAGGGAGCTTTTCAAATGGATCTTGGAAGAGAAAAGGAAGAAAGAACCAAAAGACAAGAAAGAGAAGAAACAAAACAACGAAGAGAAAGCTATTCTAAAACAGTTCATTCGCGCTGAAAGAATTCCGAAATTCCTCCCTGATGATTCCGTCGATTCTTCGCTTCGCGATTGGGACAAATTCTTCTCCAAGTAGAAGAAAACAGAAACTAATGTGTACTTGATTTTTTTTCTTGGTACACCATTGCACTTCTTTTTACTCCTTTGATTGTTCACTCTAATCAACGAATAGTTTAAATGTGATTTCTTATAAAACTTTGGGGTTATTTCTTAATTTCTTAAAAATAGTGGGGTTTAAAATAATATTCAATAAACTTAGGAGTATTATAAATAGCTTAAACCCTAAAAAATGAAGAACCCTAGTAGCTGAAACTGATCATCGTCTCTTTCACAGAGAAATCAAAAAAATGGTTCGAAGCATAAACCTTAAGAAGTCAAAGAGGAAGAAGAACAAGGTATGTATATTCCGAATCCGAATTTTGCTTTTTTGTGTTTCTTAAATCGAAATTGAATAACGTGAAATTTTGGAATTGAAACAGAACAAGGAAGATGCGTCTCCTTCGGAGATTCCTATGATGCCAACTAGGGTTTGGCAACCAGGTGTTGATAAGCTTGAAGATGATGAAGAACTTCAGTGTGACCCTTCTGCTTATAATACCCTTCATGGGTTCCATGTTGGTTGGCCTTGTTTGAGGTAATTTAGATGAGATTAGCTGAAATTGTGAAACTTTATGGATTAGTATAGAGAATTTTGTATGTTCTGGGAATAATTCTGATGAGAAGTGTATTATCTTGTTGTCTGATTCATAAAGTGAATGATTTTGATTGTTTATGTTCTTTTTTTGTTTGTTTCAGTTTTGACATTTTGGGTGATAAGTTGGGTATGAATCGAACTGAGTTTCCACACACAGTTTATATGGTGGCTGGTACTCAGGTAAGTCTTGTACCTTTGTATCTTTCAATGTATGTGTTTGTAGAATATGGTGTTAAAGTTGTTTAAATCATGTGAATGTATTTAGGCTGAGAAAGCAGCTTTCAACTCCATTGGGTTGTTTAAGATCACCAATGTGTCTGGTAAGAGACGTGATGTAGTGCCTAAGACGCTAGCGAATGGTGGAGATGGTATGGAAGAGGACGAGGATGAGAGCAGTGACAGTGATGAGGAAAGCGAAGATGGTGATTCGAAAACTCCAAGTATTCAGGCAATTTTCTTGATTCCTTTAAACTTTTATGTTAGTTCATTTCTGGTATCTGATGTCAAGAGAATCTGTCATGATTGATATCTTGTCTTGAAATTTTGATATACAGGTTCGTAGGGTTGCTCACCATGGATGTGTTAACCGTATTCGTGCAATGCCACAAAAACCTCAAGTCTGTGTCTCTTGGTCAGATTCTGGTCATGTACAGGTAAATAATGTCTTTATAATATCCGAAATCCGATATTAGTAATAGATTTGGCAATAAGAGATAAAACCCATAAAGATATGTGCTCTTATAAAGTGTTTTTTATTTTCTTACACGGCCTGAATGTTTGTTTATGTGTGTCTCTTGTGTTTTTGGGCAGGTGTGGGACTTGACCTCTCATCTTAATGCTATAGCGGAGTCGGAAACAGAAGGTAAAGATGGAACTGCACCAGTTCTTACCCAAGCACCTGCTGCTAACTTTGCTGGCCACAAAGATGAAGGATATGCTATTGATTGGAGTCCTGCAACTGCGGGAAGACTTCTTTCCGGTATAGCTATCTCAGAAACTTCTACAATACTTATAATGACATTCTTTTCAATATAGTCCGTCAATGTGTATTTCTTCTTTCTCTACTGGTTAGGGGACTGCAAGGGTATGATTCATTTGTGGGAGCCAGCTTCTGATAAATGGGCTGTTGATCCTGTTCCGTTCACCGGGCACGCTGCTAGTGTTGAAGATTTACAAGTATAACTTTCACTATGCAACTAAATTGTGTGTCTACTGTTAGTGTTTCCTTTTTGGCTGAACATTCTTTTCTTTGTTCCAGTGGAGTCCAGCTGAAGAAAACGTGTTTGCGTCGGCTTCTGTGGATGGGAATGTTGCAATTTGGGATATCCGACGTGGGAAGTCGCCTGTGTTATGTTTTAAGGCACATAACGCAGATGTGAATGTCATCTCATGGAACAGGTTCTTACGCCACTTTGATGTCTAACTTAATTCTTTTTGGTTTTGTGTTATCCGCAAATGGCTTATTCTATGTTTTTCTTCTTTCGTGAAGGCTGGCTAGTTGCATGTTGGCCTCAGGGAGTGATGATGGGACATTCTCTATCCGTGATCTTAGACTGCTTAAGGTACGCTAGAGACCATAGCTTTATAATTTTGATACAAATATCTTAGCAATTTTCTGATGTAATAGCATTTGAATCATAAACCAGGATGGAGATGCTGTGGTTGCACATTTTGAGTATCATAAGCATCCTATCACGTCGATTGAGTGGAGTGCTCATGAAGCCTCGACACTTGCAGTTTCCTCTGGCGATAATCAGCTCACGTAAGCCACAAAGATTTAGAGAATACACTGATCAAAAAGTCGAAAAACTGTCTAATGGTTTTTTTTTTTTACTATTGGGGTATCTGCAGGATATGGGATTTATCTTTAGAGAAGGACGAGGAAGAGGAAGCAGAGTTCAGAGCCCAGACCAAGGAAGAAGTTAACACACCTCAGGACTTGCCTCCTCAGCTTCTCTTCGTTCACCAGGTAACATATATTACTTTGATGTCTTCAGCTCGGGTTTATTCGATCGATGTTTCATTGTCTGAAAACCTCGATTTTTTGGGTAAACCAGGGACAAAAGGACCTGAAGGAGCTTCACTGGCACAACCAGATTCCTGGGATGATCATCTCAACTGCTGCTGATGGGTTCAACATCTTGATGCCTTACAACATTCAAAACACACTTCCGTCTGATCTCGCTGCCTGAAAAGATCTGAGTAATGTTTGAAAACTCTTTTTGTTTTATCCATATTATAGTCTCCTGGGTTTAGTATTGTTTCTGTTCTTAAATTGAACTTACTCGTTTCATGAATGATCAAGTTTCAAGAATCATTACTTTTTCACCACTCTTAAACGTTACATCATCATTTGATTGATTTTAGTTGTGACTAATTGTCCAAGAAAATGTTAGAGAAGACAAGTAAAGGAAGATTCGAAGCAAATAAATGAATCTGAATATTCTGATTTGTTTTTCACCAATTCTTATGCTAAATAAAATCTATCAGACTGTAACAAAGGATTCTGAAGTATATAATAATGAGATTAAGCATGGGTTTATAAAACATGGTTTCTCGATACAACAACAAAAATTCCTGCAATTCGCAGGGCCTCCACGCCAAGGTAATTTACGAGCCAACCGGCTTCCCGTTTAGTTTAGGGAAAGGATCTTGCTTGCTTAGAACTACCACTTTGCTCTTGTGTGCTAAATAACCTTTTACAAGGTTTTTGTATATCAGGATCGTCATAATACATTCCACCTGCAAAAATATTATCAGAACTGTGAGTATATAGAATTCATTCCAGTAATCTGGAAACATAGAAGAAAGCAACTGATAAGAATGAGATACCTCGTCGAGATCCATGTCAATTTCTAGCCATCTAAGTGTTTTAGCAATTACTTCAAGCTTCAGTTGGTGAGCTCTCGCTGGATCCGACTGCTTCTGGATGATATAACTGAAACATTGGCAAAAGAGTAAGGAGACTAAAGTCATCTGAGAATGTTCGATGTATTGATAGTTTGAGTTTTATAAAGACTTCTTACATTTTCTTCATTAGTCTCTGGTAGACTTGGAGCTCTAGCTTTTCCAATACAAGATACACACCGGACCTCAAGAACCTGATCAAAGAATATTACATCAATATTAAGTTGTTCGGTGATATTCAACTCACCATAGAACTACACATCATAGAAAGACTTGACTAACGAGAGCATATCTACTCTCGACCCAATTGTCCCAACTTTCTTTACCGGTTGTCGCTGAGCTGTCAACACAACTACAATACACTACAAGCTGCCTACGCTAATTACAATGCTCATGCACTAGTCTTACACAAGGACCTAACATTAAGTAGATAAGTACAGTAAGTTGTCAATAGAAAGACATACCGATCTTCATGTTCTTGAAGAGCATGTCGGAGAAGCCTGAGATCACCCTTTTTCAGAGCTTGCACAATCTTTTTGTACTGGACACATAGAGAAGTTGGATTAAGAGATATATAATACACCCACAGATGTGAAATAGGTTTGACATAGAATTGAAGAGAAAGTTGTTACCTCATGAAGATTATAATTTCGCAAGAGCTCATCGTTTGGTATCATTCCTATCGAGAGTTTTACAGGTATCAAATACTTCAAGATCATCCTAATCCACAGAAACCACATAAGCTTCGTTAAGCAACGCAATGCCAGAGTAAGGTAATCAGAGAGTAAACTACAACCATACCTTATATTCCGTTCTCTGTTGGGGTTGCAATATTTTAAGGCATATGATAGCTTTGTATCAGCCTGCAAGAACGAAGAACAGAAAATGCCACTATCAATATTTTGATAAATCCTAATTTGACGGATAAAAGAAAGTCTCTTAGTGACTCACAGCAGGAAAATTTTCGTTGAAGACTTCTAATCTTCCGGTATAATACATATATGTAACCTGCGGTGTTCGTGAAAAACGAAGAGGATATCAAATCGAGAAGCCAGAAACTAAATAGACTAACAGAGAATTGCATTAGACCTTGTCTCTTCTTGGAAATTCCTCAAAATCAAATATCCGAGCAGTTTCAATACTTCTAATTACACTTCGACAAAGATTGACTGTTCCAAGCTGAAAAACAGAATTAGGGACAAATGTTTAGTGCTCCAATCAATGGTTGATCATAAATTTTAGTATATGAAACAGTCGTCGGAAAGCAAATCACCTTGAAGTATGTCTTGAACAATTGGCAAGTCACATATAATGCTCCGACTCGTTTTGGACCTTTCCCCTATAGCCAAAAAGACAAACTCAACACAAAAGCAAACAAAATTTCCTGAAGATAAAGAGATAGATAGGGCAACGTACAGCAAGGACTCCAAAAACTTTCATGAGAAGAGATCCAGCCGCTTTTAATTTCTCGGGAGATTTTCCATTAGAGGTCAATTCTTTATCAGCCTGCATTTCAATCCAGAACCAATCATACTCTCAGAACTCAAAACTCGGCTCCATGATACTAAACAAGTCTAAGATTTTGGATGAGGGATATAAAAGCGAATGATTACCTTTTCTGCAAGAACTCGAACTTCGTAACAAACTACATATAGAGCTTCCAATGCCCAAGCAGATTCCCAATTACGAAACTCCTGAACAAAAGCACTGCACATATAGAATCCAACAAATACCAGACATTGTGAACACACAACAAAAAGACCTTATCTATTCCACAACAAGTAAAAAGCCTAAAACCAAATTGGACATCAATGAAGCAGAGAGGAACAAGGAAAACTTTACTTGGCAAACTTCTCGTACGCAAGATACGCTTCAACTAGATTCCCAACCCGGTAACTTTGTAGAGACCGAAACAAATGAGCTAGAATCTCGCCGTAATCAGAGAATTTATCAGATTGTCTTATCAAACTACTAGCATCCTGTATCAATCAATAAACAGAAAAATTCAGCTCTCTACACATAAATCAAAACTTTCAAGACCTAAATCTAAAATTCATACTCATAAACTCAAACATACACATACTATTACAACTGAAACTGAACCTAAAAAGCCACAAACTTTACCAACATAAAGATCATGGTTCAATTGCAAGAACACACACTCCTACTGTTTCAAGCCCTAAATCTAAAAATTCATACTCATACACTCAAACACATACAGAGAGAGCTTACTATTTCAACTGAAACTGAACCTAAAAAAGCCACAAACTTTACCAACTCAAAGATCATGATTCTAACACACTCCTACTATTTCAAGCCCTAAATTCAAAATTCATACTCATTGGTGAACCAGAAGTACCCAATTGGATCATACTAAGCACAATTGGATTGTAACTGAACCTAATTTACATAAGGATCATTATGCCTCTACCGCTACTTCAAAGCTGCTAATTTACGACATGGGTTTCGATTAAAGTACGAAACTTTAATCGAATTAGGGAAATTTATAGTACCTGGAAGACGTTGAGTGCGTCGGCGAGTGAGAGAAGAGAAGGAGAATTGGAAGAGAAAGAAAGAAGACGACAAAGTGTAGAAGAGTCTTGATACGAAACGGCGTCGCAGAAACGATTCAAACACTCTGTGATTCTCCTGTGTGCTTCACCCATGCTTACGTACGCCATTGTCACCTCCTTCTTCTTCGTTCTTTGCTTTATTTTAGAGAGAGAAACGAAATCAAAGTTTCGATTTTTATGGTTTTTGTTTACTTTTAGAGAGAGAAAATCAAAGAACCAACAAAAAAAATGGAAACTACAGAGATATGAAAAACGACGTCGTATAATTAATGGGCTTAATATCAATATTAGTTGGGCTACTTAAAGGCCTGTTAAGTATTTGAAATATATATCCGTTAGAAACAAGTGCTTGATCTAATATTGATTTGCTCTAGTATGACTATGAGCTTCATCATATTCTCATCGACGCTAAGGATATTTTTAAGTGTAGCAAAACATTTGTGACCATGTACTGTATATGCTTAATTAGTATATATGAATATCACAAATTAAGTTAAGCGATATATATAAGGGGAATTAGGTGGAATAATATGTTTTGACATATAAATTAATAAAGTAACATGTGCAATTGAAAAATTGGGTAACTAACAAAGAGAAACATTAAATTTGACTAATTTACCAAAAAAAAATTCAATTAATGTTGTCAATTTTGACCACACTTAATGATAATGTTGTCAAATTTCACCACATTTAATGTTAATTTATTTGTAATAAGTAAATAATAATAATTTCATCTAGAAATAAATTGAAAATTGACATATATAAAAAGATTTCATTGAAATAATATTTCTTTTTCTTTTTTCTACATTATATGTTTACTTAAAATAGCCATAATTTTTTTACCTTTCAAAATAATTAATTATTGTTTTTATAAATAATTTATATAGTGAACTATATCACAAATTGAAAACTATTGATATAAATAGTGAACTAACTACTTGCTTGATATAATAAACTTCACACAAAAATTGTGTAATAGTGAACTATTTATGACTATGTTAACTATATATAATAATGAACTATTATTAAATATAACAAATATAGTTGATTGTTTGTGAATAAAATTAACTATATAAATGATTAATATTTATTTATAGCTAACTAGTACACATGGATATAGTTATATATATATACAGTATATAATAGTGAACTATCTTATGAAATATAGTTTGTGAAAAGATTAACTATATACATAATATATTCACAGTTTCTATTTTGTGATATAGTTCACTACATAATTCATTCATTGAGTAAACCTATAATGTGGAAAAAAAGAGAGTAAATATTTTCTTTATGTCAATTTTAAATGTAAAAAATAATATTTTTTTTGTATATGACTACTTCAAATTTATTTACTAAAAGTTAAATGTGATAATTACTATAAGGCAAATTTGCATTAAATGTGATAATTTTGATTAAATGTATAGAAAGATATAATCATTTAATTTTGTTTCTCTTTGTTACTTACTAAATTTTCATATTACACATATTACTTTATTAATTAACATGCTCAAACCTATTATTCCACTAATTAACCTTATATATATACCTAAAGGAAAGAAATTGGAAATGCAAATCGAAGAGTCATTTATAATTAGCAAAAAAAAAAAAGGTTTCGTACATAGTTGTGTTGACAATAGTGTTTGATCTAAGTGACCGTCAGATTGTAAAATTTATTGCTAAGACATCCATTGATAAAAAGGTAGATTTTACCTTAAGCTTTGGTATTGGTACATTAGATTTTTGTGTTTATAGTGGAAGTAATATATCTACTGACTATAAAATATATGTTTATCTCTCATACAAATATCTTTCTATTCAAATGGTGATTATTAATTTATAGAGCATTAATTTATGGAAAAAGTTATATAGGCTCTCTATTGGACTATAAAACTGAATAAAAACTGGAGATGCCCAAACAACTCTTAAATACAAGAAGCTCTTGTTGTTGTCCAATGTGTGTTTTGGCTTAGTTCCCAACTTAGTGGATAAAAAATATTGTTATTATTCGTTTGAATAAATTTGTTAAAGATGCCCGTCGTGTGCCTTTACCAATCTCTCTGGTTCAAGCTTCTCTGTTGTTGAATGTTTTTTAAGAGAAAAAAACGTAAGAAGTGAGGTGGATTTTTGTTTTTGAATTGGTTGTATGAGGCAAAAGGGTTGCATGAGACCCACGCGAAAGAGAGACGTTGGGCGCTGCAAGTAATGACCTTTAAGTCAAATACTCAATTTAAAACTAAGCTAAAGTGATGGAGCGGAAACTTCTAGGGATAGAAATAGATTTGTTGATTCTGAGAATACCCGAAAAATAGGGTTTGAGAGTCTTCCTCTCAAGGTTTTTGCGAAAACCCTGAGAGGAGGACTCTCAAACCCTAGTTTATCCAAAATTAGGCGCAAAGAAACTCCCATTTTCCAAAGCATAAGGTCCAAGCCTAACCCGGCGATGAATATTGTAGATCTATCTCCTCTCATTCATACACAATTGTGTAATTATATTTTGAGTATGAACATAAAATCATTCTTCAAACTATAGGACAAATGACATCTTGCTAACCAAAGTTTTTAGACTTTCCCAAAGAGCCCAAAGACCCAAGTGTCTTATTTTTCCATTCACATTACAATTAATTTTGACAAATGACCAAAGCCCATTTTACCGAATAAACTGTTCCAACATGTAACAAAAACATAAGAAGTTCCTTTCGAAACTAAAAAGTAAAAATATCCATCTTCCAAAACTGGTGGACCGGGAAATAGAGGAAGTGAAAACCGTGGTGGGCATGGCTAGATGTCTCTCCTTGCCATTTATATCAAACGAAGTGGGAAAATTCGTTTACTACTATTACTTCTTTAGTAATCCAGTCTTTGCATCTATATGTAACAAATTTTTAAAAACAGTATGATTTCGGTCATAGCTTGTAACCGTTATCCTTAATAAAACATATGTTTGGAAAAAAAAAGAAGTAAAAATATCACAAACTCTTTCCGGATATTCCAATCTCAACAAATATATATACACATAAAAGTTATAGACCCAACCTTGTTAGTATTTCCGAAAGAGATCCTAAGCAATTCTAAACGCACTACACGTAACCTCAACCCAAATGAGAACACCGATAGTGATTATATGAGATCTGCTCTAGGCCAATCTTTTCAAAAGGTTTCCCAAAAGACCATTTTTGACAATTGTAACAAAGCTTCCTTTGCTCGTTGCTACATAAGTAATAGTATGCGTCTGCAACCATGTTGATTGGGTTTAGTCAAAGTGTCGGGTTAACAAAGTTGTAGCCACACGCGGTAGGTGGTTCAGCAACCGTACTGTAAACACACAAATAAAATGTCATATTAGTTATGGAAAAAGTTCAACAAGTGATTTAATAGATGTAGCAATGATAGATAATATTTTCAAATGAAAAAGTGATATGATCATGTCGATTTAGAGTTTCTTCTAAGGTTAGGGATTTTCGATTTGAGGACAAAACAAAAAGGGGACGGTTTTTGTTTTTGGTTTCGGGTGTCAATCGGTTTTAACCCGGTTAAGAATGCTTTTGAATTCTTAAGTGATGATTGAAAACAATAATAAACTAAATAAAACCGTCCATATAGGTAAACATGCTTGAAACTTTGTATTTGAGGAGATACACGTATAAAGTTACTGCGTGCTACTCATTAATTATCGTGGTTGTTTTGTGCATGCATGGCGTGAATTTTTTAATTAACTTCGTATGACTTTTCTAAAGCCATTCTAATTTAATACTAAAAAATTGTGGTTTTCAGTATTATAGAGTATTAAATTGTTTTTTTTTTCAAACTTTTGTTAGAATGAATGTTAAATTATTATTTAATCAATATTTTGTACAATGTTATTAATTTACAACTCTTTTTCTGGGGTAAAACTCATTTATTCATTTGATTAACTTGGGAAAACTAAATTGTTTTTTTTGGCATATGGTTTTCACTAGTTAAAAGTAGATGGATAATTAATTATTTAACAGATGTGTTTATATACAAACCCCATAATACAATGAGAGACTTAAAAATAAAAATGGAAGAATACATATTATATTCTAACATAATGTATTAATTTGTGGCATTTGAAGATAAAAATAAATAATATCAGATTGGTTATAAGATATAAAAGCTAAAAATAGATAACAAAAATGAATTAATTTTCGTGGAAAATAAAATCAAATATACACTACAGAAATATAGTATTACTAGCACACACCCAAATAATTTTGAATAGTGAAAAAACGGGCACGATTTTTTATAGTAATAATAAGGAAAAGTTTGAAAATAAAATAAAAATAATAGTTTTTTTAGTAACAGTGTAACAGAAAGTTGCAGGGGAGTGAGATACTGTTAGTAGTAGAGCTTGAGCAATTCTCAGAATTCTCTTTTGATCTGCGAATTCATCTTCTTCGTTGAGTGGTATTCTCTCTCCAAAGTAATTTCAGTGGAGCTAAAGCAGAGGAAGGAAAAACCATGGCGGAGGAGGAGCATCTCTCTACGATCATCGGCGACAACTTGAACTCTGGAGGTAAGATCTTCCTGCATTTTGTTTTGCAATACGATTAGGTAATCGCTTGTAGATGATGATCGGAAACGGTGAAGAATCATCGGAATATTGCACTTATTAGACATTTGAAAAACGATCGGAACTTAAACGGAGATTCTAGTGCTTAGTTTTGATGATCGGAAACTTAAATCGGAGGTAGGTGTTTAGTTTTGATGATCGGAAACTAAAACGGAAGTGTTGGTGCTTAGTTCATGATCGGAAACTTAATCGGAAGTGTTGGTGTTTAGTTCATGATCGGAAACTTAACCGGAGGTGTTGGTGTTTAGTTTTGATGATCGGAAACTTAATCGGAAGTATTGGTGTTTAGTTTTGATGATCGTAAACTTGATGATTTTACGATTGGTTTGATCGAGAGAGATTGTTCTGATTTTTGTGTGGTTTTTCTTATCGTATCGTAGCTGGAATGAAAAGGAGAATAGAGTATCTCGAATCTGGACTTGATGCACTGAAATTAGCTCTGGAACAACTAAAGCGGTCTAACGAAGTAGAGGAGGATGATCCGGACGTTGAACAATCTCCTGATAGTGCTGCTACAATTCAGCCTCTAGAGGTTTCATGTTAATGCCTTATCTACTTGATTTGTGTGTGCTTGATTCACAAAGCTTTTCTTTGAGATTATAAACTTTGTTTTTGCAGCAAGGGACTGATGATGAAAGCTCTAGTGTTGACACTGAAGTGGTAGCTCTTAAGGTATGTACATGGTTTCGCTTTTTTTCTCTGAAATGATGTGGATGTCTACTAATGCAGGACAGTCCTTTACTACATTGATCCATGTCCGTAAGGCTTTTCTAACCTCTTGTTTTTCTCTTGGATGATGAATTTATTGTTGGCGAAACACAGATCAAGGAAAATTCACTCAGGTAAATTCCATCCTCCTTGTTTATTGAACAAGTTTTCTACTTCTTGGCATGTTTTTAAGCTGTTTAGTTATTGAACATCTGAATAAGCTTTACTTGCTTGACATTATCTTGGGTTTTGTATGATATTTGCTTCTTATCTTTGCACACAGAGCTGAATTTGTGAGGAAAATTGCAGAACTAGACCAGAAAACAAGGTTAGCTGACATAAGTTCTGAAAAGCAAACAGAGGATGAGCAGAAGAAGGAAAACTTTCTACAGAAGCTGACACAAAATCTGCAGGATTTGAAGAAGCAGAACGATCTTCTTAAGAAACTGCAGGATTTGAAGAAGTATAACGATCTTCTTGATAAACTGAAGGATTCGAAGAAGCATACCCATAGTCTTGAGAAGAAACTGCAGGATTTGAAGAAGTATAACGATCTTCTTGATAAACTGAAGGATTCGAAGAAGCATACCCATAGTCTTGAGAAGAAACTGCAGGAGCATTGTGATGAGAATCATAAACTGGTTGTGTCCAAAAAGCAGATAGAGGAGCAATTGCAGGAGGTGGCACAATATTTGCAGGATTCGAAGAGGGATATAGATGTTCTTGAGAATAAACTTAAGAAGATGGTGGAAGACAAGGATGATATGGACACGGATAGAGAGAGGCTTAAGACGAAACTTCAGGAGATTGAGAGAGCCAAGGATGATTTCTTGGAGGAACTGACACAGAATAGACAAGAATCAGAGGAGAAGACAAATATGCTTGAGAGGAATCTGAAGCTCAAGGATAAGAAACTGCAGGAGGTTTGTGATGAGAATATTAGACTAGTTGAATCAAAGAAGTATAGAGAGGAACAACTGATGATAGATGTGCAAGAGAAGGATCGAAAAGTGCAGGAGCTTCGGAATATGGTTGAGTCCAACAAGAAGGTAGAGGAACAACTGATGATAGATGTGCAAGAGAAGGATCGAAAAGTGCAGGAGCTTTTGGAACAGAATACAAAACTGAAGAAATCAAGCATGGATAAAGAGACATGTTTGGGAACGCTACAAAATATTGTGCAACAAAAGGATGAAGAGCTGATGAAATTAAAGGAGAGAAAGGAGAATGAGATTGAAATGGTTGAGAAAGAACCCATGACGAGATTGGAAAGGAGAATGGAAGTGACTCCCCATAATGAAAACAAGATGCGTGAGGGGTTGCGGACGCGTGAGGGGCTGGGGAACTTCATGGGGTCGCTTGTAGCCCTAACCTCCTTTTTAGTGTCCCATGCCAATAAAGACATGAAAATCATGTTCTTTAGTGGCTTGGTTACACTATTAGGTATACTGCTTGGTACAGTGTTTAACGACATTGTGACAATCATATTTACCGACAAAGAAGCTTCCACGGATAAAAAAGGTAAATCTTCTAAGACTCTAAGATCTTTGTTTTGGATCCTCATGGGAGCAATTCTTCCTCTTCTGGTTGGAGGCTTTATTCAAACATGGTGGAAAAGATGTCTTGCCACTTCCATTGTGGTCTTCTTTGAGAAGGTAACTGTGGTTTACATTTGGAGCAACTCCTACAAGATTCCCAAAAGAGAAGCTTCCATCGTCGTTTGCTTAGGTGTCGTTGGAATCGGATTGGCCGCTGGACTTCCTCAACTTCTCAAGCTTCTAGTAGGCTAGAGGTTTTTCTTTGATTTGTTTTGTTCACTTAGGAGAAACACAAAAACTTCTTTTATGTGTCTTGCACTTTTTTAAATTGGATTTTGCTTGAATCGTTTAATTTGGAATTTGCTATCTGTGGTTTGAGTTAGTTAGATGCAAATTTCTAGTTTGATGTTCTTCTCCATGACTTATAGCAAAAACAACTACAACGCTTCCAATCAACTAGTTTTGATACAATTTTTCTTGAAACGTCATCAAGTGAAGTAATTCTTGGTGAAAACATGGATTGGATTTTTTTGTGTGTGGCTTTGATTCGGGAAGTTGGTGCATGTTTTTTTCTCACACACTAACATGTAATTTAGAGGTCAAAACTTTATTTAACCCATTAAACATAAAGTTAGAAGTAATAATTGATTTTTTTACTTCTAACTTTTTATCGATGAAGATGGCGAAAAAGTCAAACGATAATGATAATGCAGAACACGAAAACAGAGGATCCTTACACGATTTGTTTGAATTATGTGAGGACGACACATGGTACGAGAGGCTATGTGTCTACGAGAGGCTATGTGTCTTGCCACCATGTGTCTACTCATTATTTTATCTTTTTTTGTCGTTGTTTCTGATATCTATAAGACCTAGGCTACAATTACTTATCATCCAAGGCACATGAATAGTTAATAGGTTCCAAGAGTTTCTTCTTCTTCACATACCCTACATCTATGTATCGAGCAAGGAACATAATAGATTTGGCTTGTTCAGTTAGCTATATTCCTGGTTTGTACAGCTAGACAAAGGAGGATACTCTTTGTTCACACCTCATTACTCATTACATTACATGGTTTAGACCTCAAATAATATGTTTCCAGCATTCAATGCAAGTGTCAGTGTATAAACCAAGAGATGGATATGACAAGAGTATCTTCTTCTTTATCTTTCTTTTGTCTAAGCTACTTTATTCCCTCTCTTGCTTAAATCATAGGCCTCTCCTTAAATTATTGTTTCGTCACACCATCGCTCTAACATATTCGCCGGAAGTTTCTCTCATCAAGAGAAGGACATGTGTGTGAGTTGTGTGTGTGAGATGATACTGATGCCATTCAGTTGTGTGTGAGTTCCATGTTTTATTTCGAAAGAACCGAGTGATACCAAACTATCTATCTCAGAAGTACACATAATTTCTATTTGAATAACCATTTACTAATGTTTCGAAATTCGTTTGATTCAATTATTACATTTTTTCCAAGCGTATAATTTCAAACGGGCAGCTGAAGCTAGACATCAAAAACTTTATTATCATTACGTAAACATAAAGAAAACCTACCAAATAAAATATAAGATAAAGCTGACACAAAAACATGTGAATGAGAAGCCAAAACTCGCTAGACTCCTATGTTATAAATTTGGAATCCACTACATAGTCTACAAAGGCATAAACTTCACAATCAGACTCAAATGCTTCGTGGTGTTCTCCAACACCTCGGATTTCAACACTTTGGAGAGTGTTCTTCTCAAGATTAAAGTAGAAAACATAAAACGGTTTAGATGTATACTTCCCCGACAAAACAATCTCACCAGTAGCAGTCATTCCAACAACGAAAACATTGTAGACACGAACTTGACTCTCTGGCAAAGTGTAGGCATATTTCGACCATTCTTGTTTTCCGACATCCTCTAGAACCCACACACACAACTGAATGGCATCAGTATCATCATACGTCATATCAATCCCACCTAATTTACCGTTATAGTTGATCAATTTAGTAGTGTGTGGATCAAAAAAGCATCCGGCATCAACAAATTTGAATTTCTCAGACCTAACATCGAAGCAAACTATCACAAAATAAGTTTTAACTTCAGCTAAGTAATACAATACCCCATTTATGCATATCCATTCCCACAGAGGCTCATGTATTAAGTGACATTTCAACTGCCTCCACCCCTTTTTTCTCCACCACTTTTTTCCAGTCCCTAAACTCAGAATTCTATGATCATCAGGACCAGATGAATAAGTCCCGAACAATACCTTAAATTGCTTGTCAATCGGATCAAACCCTAAAAAGCTAAACGAGTCTATATACCTATCAAGTTTAGGTAAGGTCATATACTGTCCCGTGCTAGGGTTATATATCCTACGCACTTTCCTAAAGTACTCGTTACCTGGATCCTCCTTTGGGATCCACATTTCAGAGAAATAGATCAAACCAGAGGTAATGCCTTCACGAAAATCGAACCACATGTCATCGGAAAACTTCATGTGGAAATCAGCGTTTACCACAAGAGACGACTTCTCATATGTATAGTGAGGCTGAGGGGACGAATACAAGAGCAAGTCATAGTTGGCTCGTTTGAGTGCGAATAAGAGACGTGGACGGCTAAGTCTGGGGCTAAGTATGGACTCCCATTGCTTCGACACACAACGAAACCTAGCAATTGACTTTACAGGCAATCTTGAGACTATTTCGTTAATGAGATCAATAGGGATCCAGTCTGAATTTTCGTCTCCTTTATTCATCGTCGCTAATCACACAAAGAAAGTATATATGAATAAAAGTCATCGCCTATATAGGTTTAATTAGGGTTAGCTTATCATAGGCACGTGATTAATTAAAAGTATTTTATAAATGGGTTGGGCCTGGCTTCACCCACAAGTCACAGGAATATGACACTAATAAATTATAAAACACATGTACATTTATTTCTCTAAAAAACCTAAATCAGTACATCCTTAATCCTTGGACATAGAGGAGAGGAGTTTCGTTTAGTCTTCTCCAGGTATGTTCTCGTCGCTGTTATCTCTCCATGATTCTCTATTGGGTTGGATTTTGTTTCTCTGCGTAAAATTTGAATATGAGTAATCTTAGTTTAAAGGTCCTATTATAAAAGATTTGATCAAAGACTATTACGGATTTGTTATTTTAGTCGATAGACAATTAATTTTTTTTTCTCTTGTGATTGGTTTCTTTTTATTCATTTGTAGATGAAGAACAACCCGGTGGCTGAGGCTAAATTCGAGGAGGTTCCAACATGGGTTTATTGGAACATTGAGAATCTTCCCCTACCCAAGGAATGTAAAGCTGAGGATATAGCTGATAAAATAAGGTCCGCCCTGAGTAAGTTGAACTACCGTGGTCCAATCTCCATCTCTGCCTATGGAAACATGAATCACATCCCTCCTTCCGTCAAGAAAGCTCTCTCTTCCACTGGAATTGTTCTTAATCACGTCCATGTCAACGCTAGTTAATCTTCTTCTTATCTTTGAAATTTTTAAGTATAGTACAAGTAAAGACATATATTTTGATAAGATTTAACTGTCTTTTATGTTTTCAAACAGGAAAGAATGACTTATATATGTGCCAACAAATATGGGATTGGCAAAGGCATAATCCAGCTCCGGCTAATGTAATGCTCATCTCCAGTCACATACTTCTCCTTTCTACTATTACCCAGCTGCAATCGGATGGATACAACGTTCTTCTGGCACATCCTCCACATCCTCTAGACTCATTGGTCGCATCTACAAAGACCACATGGCTCTGGAAAAGCTTATTGAAAGAATCATAGAGATAAGCAGCCAAGCTTGGTACCTCGGAGAAAAAGCAAGCAGAAACAAGTTTTCTTAACTAAAGTTGAGATTTCTACATTTTGACCCCATGTTTTTTTGTTTTTTTCCAAAATAGACCAGCACAATTTGGATAGTTTTTTGGGTCAATTAGCCAAATAGCACAAATTTAAATTATAATTAGTATAATAACCATGTAATAAATTTATTTTGCAAACTAACGCATGGAATGTTGGTTTTACATTTTTAACCTGTGCATACGTGCACTAAAAACAACCATATGCCAAAATTTGTAATACTCATCCCAAATTATTCAAAACTAAACCCTAAACCCCAAACCCAAACCCTACCCCCTAAAACTATACCCTAATTTTGGAATAGTTAACCCAAATCCAAAAATTTAACATTCAAAACTAAACCCTAAACCCCAAACCCAAACCCTACCCCCTAAAACTATACCCTAATTTTGGAATAGTTAACCCAAACCCAAAAATTTAACATTCAACACTAAACCCTAAACTCCAAACCCAAACCCTACCCTCTAAAACTATACCCTAATTTTGGAATAGTTAACCCAAACCCAAAAATTTAATATTCAACACTAAACCCTAAAACTATACCCTAATTTTGGAATAGTTAACCCAAACCCAAAAATTTAACATTCAACACTAAACCCTAAACCCCAAACCCTACACCCTAAAACTATACCCAAATTTTGGAATAGTTAACCCAAACCCAAAAATTTAACATTCAACACTAAACCCTAAACCCCAAACCCAAACCCTACCCCCTAAAACTATACCCTAATTTTGGAATAGTTAACCCAAACCCAAAAATTTAACATTCAACACTAAACCCTAAAACTATACCCTAATTTTGGAATAGTTAACCCAAACCCAAAAATTTAACATTCAACACTAAACCCTAAACCCCAAACCCAAACCCTACCCCCTAAAACTATACCATAATTTTGGAATAGTTAACTCAAACCCAAAAATTTAACATTCAAAACTAATCCTTAAACCCCAAACCCAAGCTGAATCTGGTAGTAAAGGTAAAATTGTCCATATACATATTATACACAATTACTGTTCATAGCACAGTAATTTGTGTTAGGAGTTTAATTTTTAATTTTTTTTGCGTTATATAGTCATATATTCTTTTAAAAAATGGTATAAACTAATGATGTTTTATATTCTAAACTCTAAAGTCCTAAACTTTACAAATGGTTTTGATTCAAACAAATCTTAAAATCTAAAATCTAAACCCTAACATAACATAGCTAACTTAAAATAAATGATAAGTTAAGAAAATAATATTTTAAAAAATGGTATTTTCGCAAACATTTTGAAAAATAGTATTTCAAAAGTGGCATTTCTTAAAAATCCTCGTGTAACAATGTGTTAGAAATTTCTTTTGGGTCTTAAATGTGCTGAATAATTGGGTGATATTTAAATAGCTAAATGGAGGAAACTAAGAGTTCCGATAGATGGGGTTGATGAAGGTCAATGGGATTTAAGATAAGTGTTTCATGTTGATCTAACATTGTGGCCCTTCGTCTGCAATATCACAAAAAGGCAAATACCATGTGATGACATGACTTTTCGTTTCAACTTATTTTATTGTTTTAGGATTCGTATTACGGCCTCACTAATTAATTCCAGGGGCTATAAAAATTTACCAAACACTACAAGTTACCAAATTTTTATTCACAGTAATCAGTACTATGTATGTGTAGTTTATTTATGGCTTAATCATATTGAGTAAACAAATAAAGAATAGAATCTTGCGAAATTCATAATTTACCAAATAACCAAGTGACTTACAAAGTACTCATTATATCTATGGGTGTCAAACGACCCTTTAACTTATGAGCTGACTCAATTTAGCTGGGATTTTCGCGAGTGTAAGCTATGTTTTTAGACACCTTTAATAAACGAGTTTAAATGAGTTGGCGAGTTAAGCGAACCAACTCTAATGAGTCGCGAGCTAGCTCATGAACAAATGTTTTTTCAACGTTGTAAAGTATTATTGATATATTGTAAATATATTTTAAATTTGCTAACCATAATATATATTCTTGTTTAAGAAAATAGTAATAATCCATTAAATTTTATTGAGAAAATAGAAATTAATTTCCTTTTAATTAAATCATTTATATTTGATTTTGGATTTTATAATAGTTTAATTTTAATTTGTTTTATATTTATTTTGTATTGCCTTACGAGTTAACTCATTTAAATCATGATCTAGATGATATGAGTTCAAGCTTATACACATAAGCTCGTACTATAATGAATGAGTCGAGCCGAGCTCGGCAACACTCTAACTCATCATGAGCTGAGATGAGCCGAGCCGAGCGAGTTAGCTCAATTTAACTTATATCCCTTCCTCTTCTCCTCTATTCATTCTGTAGTATTTTGTTCTATTATTTGTAGAACACCATAATCTACGCCATCCCTGTTTAATTTAATATCTTCATATAAACTAATTAAAACACATGATCGTATTAAAAATACATATATTTTATCAAGTTTGACATACGTTAAAGTTTATGTCCGAATTTATGTTTTTGACAATTTATGTCATACGCGAGAAAAATATGACAAATTTCGAAAGATGGTAAAAAATATTCTAATGACCAACATGTTTATTATATACTTAGGCTCGGCTTAAATTTTCAACAGATCTGGTGCAAATTTTTCTATAAACAATGAAAAAGGATACCTAAATTTTGTTGTTGACTACTTGCAAAATGAAAAACTTAAAAAATTAATTTTAAATTTGCCGAATGCACGCTTGCACCCCTTCATCTGTATAGACTATGTAAAGATGTAAATATAGATACTATACTATACTATACTATACTATACTATACTATGTAAAGATGTAAATAGTGTTGAGTCGTAAATAGTATAGACAGTATAGACTCAACGTGTTTTTACGTAAATACATATCCGTTTTGTATCAACCATGAGATCTATAAATACATATGCGTATAGCTCAAATTTATATGCTATATAGTCCTTCGGAGGAGACTATCAGCCCTGTAATATGTGTGTCCACCAACTCTATAATTTTTGACGCTCTTGAATATACCTTTGGCTCTCCATATTTTGTCATCAATAATATGTAAATAACACCATTTACATGCTTTCTGGAAGGTTCTTGGAAGAGCGATGACCAAACCAGTGGAGTGGGATGTGTCCTAGAACTTCAAGATGGTACGACAAACTTTCTAGGCATACAAGGCATTCTACACAAAATAAGAAAACAATTTTCTACGTTTGAAACAACAATAAGAATAGTGTGGGAACCAAATTAAGTGTGTAAGAGAGCTAGGCATCACCATCTATATTGGTTTTAAGCTTCGCCTGTCATTTTGAGTTTCGATAATATATTTTGGTAACAATCGAACCAGTTATTTTAAACTTCTTAATACACTTACACTTACTTGATTTAAACAATAGCCACTTATCTAATTAAAGTTTGATTTTGAAGTGATAAAATGCATGTCTCATGAATATCTTATTTTTTTTTAAAAAAAATATATATATATATATATAAATATATATATATATATCTTATTTTAAAAAGGGTCAATTAGCCAAATAGCACAAATTTAAATTATAATTAATATAATAACCATGTAATAAATTTATTTTGCAAATTAACGCTTGGCATGTTGGTTTTACATTTTTAACGTGTGCATACGTGCACCAAGAACAACCATATGCCAAAATTTGTAATACTCATCCCAAATTATTCAAAACTAAACCCTAAATCCGAAACCCAAACCCTACCCCCTAAAACTATACCCTAATTTTGGAATAGTTAACCCAAATCCAAAAATTTAACATTCAAAACTAAACCCTAAACCCCAAACCCAAACCCTACCCCCTAAAACTATACCATAATTTTGGAATAGTTAACTCAAACCCAAAAATTTAACATTCAACACTAAACCCTAAACCCCAAACCCAAACCCAAACCCAAACCCAAACCCTACCCCCTAAAACTTTACCCTAATTTTGGAATAGTTAACCCAAACCCAAAAATTTAGCATTCAACACTAAACCCTAAACCCCAAACCCAAACCCTACCCCCTAAAACTATACCCTAATATTGGAATAGTTAACCCAAACCCAAAAATTTAACATTCAACACTAAACCTTAAACCCCAAACCCAAACCCTACCCCCTAAAACTATACCCTAATTTTGGAATAGTTAACCAAAACCCAAAAATTTAACATTCAACACTAAACCCTAAACCCCAAACCCAAACCTTACCCCCTAAAACTATACCCTAATTTTGGAATAGTTAACCCAAACCTAAAAATTTAACATTCAACACTAAACCTTAAAACCCAAACCCAAACCCTACCCCCTAAAACTATACCTTAATTTTGGAATAGTTAACCCGAACCCAAAAATTTAACATTCAACACTAAACCCTAAACCCCAAACCCAAACCCCTAAAACTATACCATAATTTTGGAATAGTTAACCCAAACCCAAAAATTTAACATTCAACACTAAACCCTAAACCCCAAACCCAAACCCAAACCCTACCCCTTAAAACTATACCCTAATTTTGGAATAGTTAACCCAAACCCAAAAATTTAACATTCAACACTAAACCCTAAACCCCAAACCCAAACTCTACCGTCTAAAACTATACCCTAATTTTGGAATAGTTACCTCAAACCCAAAAATTTAACATTCAAAACTAAACCTTAAACCCCAAACCCAAGTTGAATCTGGTAGTAAAGGTAAAATTGTCCATATACATATTATACACGATTACTGTTCGTAGCACAATAATTTGTGTTAGGAGTTTAATTTTTAATTTTTTTTGCGTTACATAGTCATATATTCCTTAATATATTCAACAATTCAAAAGTGAATAACAATAATTATTATTTAAAAAATAATATATGTATTAAATTTATTATTCACATTACAAATACAAAGTGAAAAATACAAGTGTTCTTATATCGATGCATCACTTTCAATAATTATGAATTTGCAAAGTCACATTTTAATTTTATTTCTTTTGTTTCCTTTTGTCTTTGGGTCAATGACAATGGAAGACGTGAAACTCGCATTTCGGAGAAATAGTCTGCAAAATCAACCTCGCCGTATGTTCTTGCCGCACCACCGCATCTTTTTTCTCAACCAACACAGCTCCAACGATTCTTTCATAACCACCTCCTCCTCCATTCGCCACGTAATCAACAATCGCCGCTTGTACCGGACCTAAACTCGGATTATACGCCGCCGATTCCATATACCATCCTCTATACACTTTCCCGTCACAATCCATCAACGATACTCCCGACGGACATAAACTATACGGCGAGTAAGATCTATTCGCCGCCGCAAGTGCCGTACGTTTCAAATCACCGTTTGAATCTGAATCTGAATCTGTGATTCCGTTACAGATACGTTTCAAATCACCGTTTGAATCTGAATCTGTGATTCCGTTACAGATCTGATCTAGATCTGAGATTGTTAAACGATTATCATGAGATTCGAGAAGAAGAGGTAGATCCTTATGGAGTAGATCTTCAGGACCGAATCTGTGAGGTAAGATTGTTCCGAGTCGTAAGAATCCATCGGAATCTGGAGATGAGTTTTGATCGGTGGTGATTAGGATTCGGATTTCTGAAGCGTCGCGGATTTCTTGGAGGAATTGACGGCAATGACCACAAGGTGCGGCGGAGACGGCGAGGGATTTGAGTTTATGTTCACCGTTGAGATTTAGATTCGTGACGAGGAATTGTTCGGCGTGAATTGAGTGGTGGAGAGGGAGATTTGGGAATTCGACATTGACGCCTAAGAAGATCCGACCGGAGGATCCGAGTCCGACGGCTCCGACGTGGAATTTTGAAATCGGAGGACGAGCGTAGGATTGTGCTGGTTTTACGAGAGAGGAGAGGAGGTTAAGGACGGTGACTCCGAGCTGTTTCGCGGCGGATTCAGCTTTTTCCGGTTGGATTACGAAGGTAGGCTTATCCATTTTTATTGGGTTCACCCGGTTTGGGTTTGGGTAAATGGGTCGGGTTTAGAGAGATCCGGGAAATGAGGAGGATTATGAAATAGATGATGCTTGAGAAAGCAACTATTTATAGATAACTTGAGAAAGTTTGAAACTATACGTAAATGAGTTGTTCGATTTCGGTTTAATCTTGGTTTAGGATTTTTATTATTAAACGTATATATATATAGATGAAATTTCTTATTGAAAAAATCAGTAATGTAATTTTTTAGACGTAAATAATAATGTAATGTTAGTTTCTTACATAAGATCTAAATTAAATTGTGGTATTTTAATTGATATTTAAATCTGATTTTCGGTTTTGGCTTAACCGAATGAGATTTTTTTTTTTTTTTACAAAAACTAATAAGTTATTATTATTTATTGGAACATAATGTTTAAATCACTCACATAGTAGTTTCGACCACGTTACAAAACTACAACACTCTCTGGAATAATGCTATTTTAAGGTTATAAACTAAATTAAATAAAAAAGTTTTGACTAGTTGTTCAGTCGTATAAAAAATGTTTTATAAAAGCGAAATTCGACATGTTGATGTTAATAAGTTAAACAAAGATTTTATTATTGTTCACAATAAGGCAAGGATAGATGCCCACGAACGAAAGCAACTTTATGTCTTTAGCTTATTTTTGTGCTCTTATCCTTTGGAACTTCAATTATAAGACGAAAGATCCAAAACAAACGATGAGTCTTTGTTGATAATTGTGTTTTAACCAACGTTTGAAGATTCCTTAGTTAAGAAAACAACGTTTGCCAAGAGTGTATCAGTGTATGCATGCAAATAGATAAATAGGGGAAAAATGATTGCACTAGACAACGAATATCGAAAGCTCCAGGGGAAATATGAACGATACATTATCACGAGAGGTAGGGGAGGAGGAGGTACAAAAGGCAATTTTTACTATGCATCCAGAGAAAGCTCCATGTCCGGATGGCATAACAACTCTCTTTTACCAATGGTTTTGGGCGACGATAAAAGGGGATTTGATCAGTTTTGTTAGAGATTTTTTTCGAACAGGGCATTTTGATAAAAGGTTGAACATGACAAATATTTGTCTGATTCCAAAAGTTGACAAACCTAAAAGGATGGAGGAATTTAGGCCAATTAGTTTATGTAATGTGGGTCACAAAATCATTTCAAAAATATTGTGTCTCAGATTAAAACACCTGTTATCGAAGATTATTTCGGAGACACAATCGGCATTTGTGTCAGGGAGGCTCATCTCTGACAATATCCTGATTGCACAGGAAATGTTCCATGCTTTACAGACAAAAGACTCATGTCGGTATGATTTTATGGCAGTAAAGACGGATATGAGTAAAGCTTATGATAGGATAGAATGGGCTTTCCTGGAAGCCGTACTCCTTAAGTTAGGGTTTGGTATGGATTGGACATCGTGGATCATGACCTGTGTGCGATCGGTTTTGTATCAGGTGTTGATAAATGGCCAGCCCCGTGGACGGATTATTCCTAGGAGCCGTATTTATTTATTTTGTGTATGGAAGTACTAATAGCAAATATCCGGAGAGCGGAAAGTTCAGGCCTTTTGACAGGTATTAAAGTGGCTCGGCAAAGCCCAGCGATATCTCATTTGCTCTTTGTAGATGATAGTTTATTCTTTTGCAAAGCTATAGAAGAAGAGACCAAAACTATTTTAGAGGTGCTAAAGAATTACGGCACTGCATCAGGACAGGAAATAAACTTCGATAAATCCTCGATAATGTTTGGACACGATGTGGCTCAGGATACAAAGTGTAAGCTCAAATGTATAATGGGAATTAGTAAGGAAGGAGGAATGAGTTCCTATCTTGGTATCCCGGAGAGTCTCGTGGGTTCTAAGTCCAAAGTGTTTAATTTTCTCACGGATAGATTAAACGATAGAATTAATGGGTGGTCGGTCAAGTTCTTATCAAAAGGGGGAAAAGAGGTGTTGATTAAATCGATCGCCCTAGCGTTACCGACATATATTATGTCGTGCTTCCGGCTCCCACAAACAATATTAGATAAACTAACGAGTGCTATAGCCAAGTATTGGTGGAGTTCTCACAAGGACAGTAAGGGTCTTCACTGGCAAGCATGGGACAAGTTGTGTCTAGATAAAGAGGAAGGAGGTTTAGGGTTTCACTCTTTAAAAAATTTCAATATTGCCCTTCTAGCCAAACAGCTCTGGCGAATGTATCAGTATCCAAATTCTTTAGTGGCAAGGGTTTTCAAAGGTAGATATTTCAAGGACACTCACCCACTTAGGGCTAAAAAGCCGTACTCGCCATCTTACGGATGGAAGAGCTTAATGTCGGCTAAGGATTTGCTATATACTGGAAGTCGTGTTAACTTAGGATCCGGCAACAGTGTGGCAGTCTGGAATGATCCGTGGATTCCGGATATTTATCCACGACCGGCACGAGGAAGGGGAAGGATCTTGCACCCCAACCTAATGGTGAATCATTTATATAATTACGGTACAAATGAATGGCATTTACCAATATTAGAGGAATTCTTGGAACCTGAAGATATAAAAATTATCCAAGGAATGGAAATCAGTCTGATTCCTTTGGAGGATAAGTTTATATGGCACTTTACGAAATCCGGCAAATACACGGTCAAATCAGGTTATTGGGTTGCGAAAGACCTGGAAAAACCCCAGGAACCTAACTTGGGTAAAGAGCCAAGCTTTACGGCTTTGAAGGCGTACGTCTGGAAAATACACTACCCTCCAAAAATTAGGCACTTCCTATGGCAGGTAACATCAGGATCCATTGCGGTAATGGAGAGGATTCACCATCGTGGGGTTCGATGTTATCTACTATATGTTTGCGATGTGGTATAGCGGAAGAAACGATTAACCATGCTTTGTTTGAATGTCCAATAGTTCTCGATATTTGGGCACTGTTTTTGGCACCAAGTGGGAGAGAAATTCTACCTTTTTCCTCCATTTATACGAACATGGACTTTCTGTTTTGGAGAATTAAGGATACAAATACTAATAATGTGGAATGTAATGAATTTCCATGGCTTTTATGGTATATTTAGAAATCACGGAATAAAAGAGTGTTTACAGGCATAGAGGCGGATGTACTTGATGTTTTCAACACGGCGGTGAGTGATAGTCAAGAGTGGCTAGCTGCCCAAATAAGAGAGAGTGAAACAGAGGTTATCATAAGGGAGATACCACATGTGCGGCCATTGAATATGCCCCGAGTACGATGTCGAGTGGATGGATCTTGGAAGGGCAATGCAACTATCTCAGGATTAGGATGGGTATGTCTTCATGGCGATACAATTCTAAGCCTAAGAGGTGTAAGCCAACGAAGGAGTCCCCTACATGCGGAGATGGAGGCCCTCATATGGGCTATGACCTGTATCTTTGAGAGAGGTATGGAGTGCTAGACGTTTGAAACGGATTGTTCGGACCTAGTAGAGGTCGTCAATCACCCAGAGGAGTGGCCGGCGTTTTCGATTTTTTCAGTCAAGCTCAAGTGCTTACAAGATCGTCTACCCAACTTCTGCCTATCCCACATCCCACGCACTATTCATCTGAAGGCGGACTGCCTAGCACGCTCAGCCAGAACACGAGATTTGAATTTTTCTTATGTAAGCAACATTATTCCGACTTGGATTCCAAGATTGGATGGTGTCTTCTGATTAATAGTTAGGTTGACAAAAAAAAAAAAAAAAACAAACGAAATTAAATAAAAAAGTTTTGACTAGTTGTTCAGTCGTATAAAAAATGTTTTATAAAAGCAAAATTCGACATGTTGATGTTAATAAGTTAACAAAGATTTTATAATTGTTGACAATAAGGCAAGGATAGATGCCCACGAACGAAAGCAACTTTATGTCTTTAGCTTATTTTTGTGCTCTTATCCTTTGGAACTTCAATTATAAGACGAAAGATCCAAAACAAACGATGAGTCTTTGTTGATAATTGTGTTTTAACCAAAGTTTGAAGATTCCTTAGTTAGGAAAACAAAAGCAAGTAAGTTATTTGTTTTATGGTTTGTTCTAAATAAATGTGCTCATTTTTCTGTTGATTTATCTAAACAAAAGCAAGTTAGTGACATTATATCATTCGAATTTGATCACGAATCACATCATTGGATGTGATTCATTAAAATCCTTACAAAGAGGAAACAATAAGGGACCTTAGAGCCTCTTTTGCCAAGAGTGTATCAGTGTATGCATGCAAATAGATAAATAGGGGAAAAATGATTGCACTAGACAACGAATATCGAAGAGAATGCTTTCACTTCATTGGATGTTGAGGACGTGATTAGAAAATCTGAGAACACATTAAATTTCTTTGATCTTTGAAGATGAAACTACAAAAATAACGGTTTTAAGAGCAAGGCCTTCTGATACCGGTGCAAGGAGATAAACCGATACGAAGTTGAGCCTTGATTTAAAGTGATTTTACTCTGACTAGTAAAAATCCAACCAAACCCATAGTCGAGATAAGCCACATTCTAAGCAGCATCCACACTATAATTTGTGGCGTTTTGATAGGGACGTTGTGGACGAGCGTTGGCCGAAGCGTTGCAAACAATCTTGACACATTGGTGTGTCTCTTGCCAATTTGGGCATGACACAAAATTTTCAAGTTGACGCTATAAAACTGATAAAGTTACTTTGACTATTAAAACATAGACTATGTTAAAAGGAAATTGTACGTTTTAGGGGAAACATAGACACATAGTTGAGGCTTGATATTTTTTTTAGCTCAATATAACATAAACATAGATATGATCAATGAGTTGAAAATTGTGCTTTATGACATTCATTGTCTTAGCATAGGTATGATCAATGAGTTGATAATTGTGCTCAATGAAAATTGTGCTCTATATTTTGAAATAGAAAAGTCTCGCTCACATATTGCCGATGAAGTAGGGTCTTGGAAAAGGCTTAATCCAGCTCCGGCTAATATAATGTTCATCGTCCATGAGGGACTTTTCGAGACTACTATTCTCTTTGCCCAAGGGGATGGATACAACGTTCTTCTGGTACATCCTCCACATCCTAAAGACTTGGTCGTTTTCGCAAAGACAACATTGCTCTGGAGAAGCTTATTGGAATAATGATGCAGCAGGACCATGAGCTATTATTTCCATTTTGACGGTTTTCCTTTTTACTGGTTTTTGTGTTGCTTGGCTTTGAAGCAACTAGTTTGGCTTTTCCTTTTCTTTGGTGTTTCACCCTTTACTTAAGACATCTATTTAAACAAATTGTTTCGTTATAAAGAAGATAGTTTTGAAGTTTAAACCAGCTGTTTCGTTATCTCTTTGCCTTGCATTGATTCGATTTGATGAATGTTTCGCACCTCGTCGGCGTAGTTTCTCAATCCCAAAAGGAGGCACATGCACAGTGGTTGCGGGAGAGCCGTTGAGCGCATAAACTTGGACAAAATTTTGGCATATTCAGTTCAACAACTCACTGAAAAATGACCAAAAAATCTATCCAAGATATTAACCAAAACTTGGTCGAAAAAACTTTTTTTGGGACGTAGATCCAACCTCCACGAACCCATTCCCCAAGGTCCAAGCTCAGCTCGGCCCACGTGTGTAGTTAGATCTATCTCCTCTTGTTCATACACCATAGTATAATTATGTTTTGAACATAAACATAAAATCATTCTTTTATAGACTATATCAGTAATTTTTTAAAACTAGCAATGTAGGACAAATGATATTTTACTTATCTAACCAAAGTTTTAAGACTTACCAAAGAGTCTAAAGACCCAAGTGTTTCTTCTTCCATTCACATTAAAACCAAATTTTTACAAATGACCAAAGCCAAATTTACCAAATAAATTGTTCCAACATGTAACACAAGCATAAAAAGTCAAACTCAAAAGTAAAAATATCACAAACTCTTTCTGAATACTCCAAATATAAACAACTACAACAAACAAAATCTATATACACATTACACTTTAGACCCAACCTTGTTTGTATTTGCGAAAGAGATCCTCAGTCTGAGCATTTCTAAACGCACTACACGCAATAACATATACCCAAATGAGAATAACAACAGTGATGATTAGTATGAGATTTGCTTTACGCCAATCTTTTCTAAGGTTTCCTAAAAGACCAGCCTTGCATGAGTTGCAATTGTAACAAAGCTGGCTTTGGTCGTTGCTCCATAAGTAACAGTCGGCGTCTGCAGCCATGTTGGTCGGGTTTAGCCATAGTGTCGGATTCACAAAGTTGTAGCCACATGCGGTCGGTGGTTTGCAGCAACCGGACTATACAATACAAAGAAAATCTGATTACTATGTATGATAAAAAAAACTCAACAAATGATTAAATTATTAGATGTAACAACAATATATAGTATTTCAAATGAAAATATACTTTTGAATAGTTTGGAATTCTAAGATATTCTTCAATATATTTGTGTTATGTAATTAAGTTTGATTTTGGTTTCTTATCTAAATTTTGGTTTTGTCTCGGGGAAGAGAAATCATAATTTAGTCTATTATGTTTTGGAGTTCTAATGTGAGTGGGGAAGAACATGGGAGAGATATAATTATCTATTATGTTTCATAATGGAGACAAAGACTTGTGATTGTAATTATTGAATCAAATCATTGGTCCAATATTTAAATATATCTAATTGCTATCTATATACAATTTAGTCAAAACCTCATCATCTAGGCTTGTTTAATTTAGTGGACCTAGTGGTTTCAATCTTGTTACAATGGACTCGGATACCATTTGCTAGAAAATTAAGCAATAAAATCATTTTAACGAAGTTTTGCATATATAGAAAACATATTTACGTGAAAAAAATCTATTTTGATGAAGACTCATCGGAAATTTTGATACATATAAAGATTACAAAGAAAAATAGATGATCTTGTTACCTGAATAATGAAGTCTTAATTTCAAGAGAATAGTACCAAAATCTAATTCAAATATAGCCAAAGTCAAAGATTTATAATCACTTCTGTTGGTCAATACTTTTTTTGAACAAAAGTTCTTAAGCTACGCCCTTAATCTCTCCATGTTTCAAGCCTAAAATACATGAAAATGAATTGTAGGAGTGGCTTTATTTAATAGAAAGAGTTGAAAATTTTGTCAAGCTTGAGGTGAGATTAAAATGAAAAAGAAGTCTATCTAAAGAAAATGTCGTCATTGAGTTTTGTGAGTGAGATAATGACAAAAGAAAAATGAAATAAGTAAACAGATAAAACATAGTTTATCATGTACCATATTGTGGGTGCATGGGTGGGTCCTTGTGATAGTGTATTATTTTGAATTCTGATTATCTTACTATAATTATTTGGACCAACCACCTCTACACCAGGAATACATATGCTTTGTACATTTAAGAAATCTAATAATTTCAATATATAGAGTTTCGAAATTGGTTTTCAATAATCGTGATTACCACACTAATGACACTAATTGCAATAACTTTAAGAAAATACAGGTTTGCAATTAGTGCCATTAGTTCAGTAACCATTTTACTTAGATTAATTTGTTCAGTTTTTAGGGTTTTTTTCTATAAGATAAGGAGAATCCAAAATGAAATAACTTAGAACGTTAAAAGAAACTACAGTTAAAATAGTAAAAGGAATATAGAGAATACGAACAATGCTCTTTTTGGACTTCACAAAAGCTAAAGTGGAGTTTTATAACTTTATGATTTAAGCCCCATTTTTCTACTTTTTGAATTATGAACATTTCTTTCTTTCTTTTTTCATTGGTAAAGAACAAACTCACAAATCTAGATATTCACAAAAATATTCTCTTTAGTATCGCATCTTATCTTCATGAATCATCTAAATCTTTAACTAATAGGATGTTGTAAGGATACAAATATTTCATTAACAAGATGACTCGTTAGCATCTTACAACACTAATATTCAGTCGAGATTTAACTTACAAAGTCTATATCCAAGTTACCTATAAACAAATGGTACCTAACTTAAGATGTAGATTTTTTTTTGACTCAGAGATCAAATCGACCAAATAAAATAATGTTTAGTTTCACAAATTACGTAACAAAGTAACAAATAATCATGTTATTTAGTGATTTTACGGTTTTGATTAACTAGTGGACACAAAGATCTACCACTTTAATATTCTTAAATGCATCATTATCATCATTATCATTATCATCATTATCATTATCACGTATCTACCACTTTTAGTTGATAACGCAGGTTACTTACTGTTGCTTTTTTGGATTACATCATTCAAAATCAGCTTGAACATCTATTTTGATTTTTACTAGTATCATCAAGAAAATTCAAACTCGGTAGAATGCATGAATTGTAAAAGACAACAAAAAATGTAAAAAATTCTAAACTATTAAATACTCAATAGTAATGAAAAAGTATTTGTCTAATTGTTCAAAATTTTAAGTATACATCAACTATTTTTCTTTATGTGGAAACTTTAACAAAAACAAAACCAAGTCAAAACCGGTCCTGATTAATTTCTATATATCCTTAATTTAACTCTATCAGGGCCGGTGTTAGCATGGTACAAGAGGTGCATTTGCACCATGTCAATGTGATTTTTGCAATGTTTTATTAGGTTTTAGAGCTAAATTTTTTTTAAATAAGCTATGTTTACGATTTTTATAAAATTTAAGAGACTTTGCAATTTTTGCACTATATTCTTTATTAGTTTGGACCCGGGCCTGAACTCTGTAACTTATCACTCCTAAGTCCTAACCTACTTCAATTAACCACAAATTACTTTTAAAAAACAAAACCAAAATTTCACTATAAGAACCAAACCAAAACCGGTTCATAATAATGAAAAATATTGGGGTCAAATGTAATAAATTAGAAACTTCCGGGTTGAAAAAAAAGAGAGAGAGAGACAAGAGAACATGCCTGGAGAGGAGTGATGGAAGAAGAAGAGAAGAACTGATCAGCAGTAATGAATTCTTGAGTGAGTTTAGGACAAACATTTGTATCAGCTAAACAAGCTCTTATCTTTCTCCAATTCTTGGAATCAACAACGTTTGCTCTTAACCAATTCGAAAACCCTTCTAGTTTATACTCTTTGTAACCTCGACCCGGTATTGGATACGATCCGTCAGGTCGGGTTACAACGAAGGCGAATATGAGAACTACTAGTAATAGTCCGATCAGTATCGCCATACAACATAAGTATACAGCTAGTAGTGTCTCCTTGTACCTAATAGATTTGAACATAGTATGTGTAACCAAGAAACGATCAAACAACACAATTCGAGAATGGATTGGCCTTAACCCTCTATATATTAGTATAGATCTCATCATATTAACGATGTGGGATATCTTAAGACTTACTGGTAGGCGCCGATGAAGCCGCAGGCGGAGACGACGAGGATGAGAACACCGAGGACGACGACGGGCCAACGGAGGAGATTAACACATTCGTTGTCTGGTTTTGAAGCTAGCCATATACCTGAAGCTGTTATTGGTATTGAACAGAGTAAGGCTAGTAAGTTGAGTATCGCCGTTAAGTTATTTGCTAACGCCATTAAAACCTCTCTTCTCTCTCTTGAAGAAGAAGACTTGAGAGTTCTCTTGAAGACTTGTGTTTGTACTTATGACTTATGAGGTCGGTGGTTAGAGATGATGGGATGTGTGAAACCTGTTAATTCTTTTTACACAAAACGATGTTCGGTTCGGTTCGGTTCGGTTTTTGGGTTAGGTCCGGTACAGTCAATCCATAGCCGAATTTAAATTCTATTGTATCAAATGTTACTCGATTAATTATTATGTAAATTTGTGAGTTTCTTAAGTGAAGTGGTCAAAAGGGAAGTTTGATTATTCATTTTGTTGCGATTTTAGTGATAAAAAGTGAACTGGTTATGTATGATCTGGTCGGACCGGCTTTTTTTGGGGGTAGGAGTGGAATCATGTCACATGGATCATGATATGGATGGACACGAGATGCCTTTTTGTGGGCTTCTGCAAATCGCGATTGTGTTACAGACGCGCGTTTCAGTGACGTCATGAACCGCTTTATATCGCATTCGGAGAATTATTCTCCTATTTCTGATAGTACCGAATATATCAACTAACCACGTGGCACCGACGACTAAATGTTTTCTCGTTTTGCGTACAAGGTGGTCGATTAAATGTGTGAACTCATGTTACAAGCTTTTGTGTCTAGTGGAGTTGTGATCGTTTCATGGCTGAAACAACTTGATCCTGACATGACTTTTATTTTCTTTATAAATGTAACACAACAAGAAGATTTTTCATGTGAAAAAGCATTCATTCTCTCTTCCTCATCAAGACCAAGATTCTCACACATGAGTTTGGACAACCTCTCTGCGAACTTGTGTAGCTGAGAAACATATCCATCCATTGTCTTGCAGCAATATTACATCCATTGTTTAGTATAATAAGCAAAACATGTAAATGGTAAAAGCTTTTGGATCTATCACTTCTTAGTTACTTTACCTCATGAGTTCCTCTGAAATGTTTGGGATCTCGGAGATGTTAGAAGTAGGCTAATGACAGATGAAGCCTTGCTTCAAAGCTTTGACCATCTCTGTTTGGTAAAACTTTTCTTTCAGTTGCTCCTCATAGTGAGAGTTAATCATCTTCTCCACTTTCTCCACCAACTCTTTATCTCGTCTGATTCTTGCGTATACATTTGGATATTCAATCCCCAAGAGGATAAAATTATCACACATTTTTTGCATCATTTAGTAATGTTTTGAACTCTATATATTTGATTCAATTATTACATATTTTCCATGGTTTGAGAGTTTAATTTCAAACGGACAATTGAGATCGAAGCTTAACATAAAAAAAAACTTTATCATTACGAAACACATCAAGCACAAATCCCAAATAATACGTAAGTGTGAAAACCAAAAGAATCAGAAAGCTGACACCAAAAAAAGAAAACTAGCTAGACTCTTATGTTATAAACTTGGAATCCACTACATAGTCTACAAAGGCATAAACTCTGCGATCAGAGTCGAATGCTTCCTGGTGTTCTCCAACACCTCGGATTTCAACACTCTGGAGAGTGTTTTTCTCAGGATTGTAGTAGAAAACATAAAATGGTCTAGAGGTCTGCTTCGCCGACAAAACAATCTCACCAGTAGCAGTCATTCCAACCACGAAAACATTGTAGACAGGGACTTGACTCTCCGGCAATGTGTAGACGTATTTCGACCATTCTTGTTTTTCGACATCCTCTAGAACCCACACACACAACTTAATGGCATCATTGTCATCATACGTCAAATCAATCCCACCTAATTTACCCTTATAGTTAATTAATTTAGTTGTAGGTGGCTCAAGAAAGCAATCAGCATCAACAAACTTGAATTTCTCAGACCTAACATCAAAGCAAACAATCGCATAATACGTTTGATCATCACGAGCATTATACATTTTATCTTCATCTTCAGCTAAGTAATACACAACCCCATTGATGCATATCCATTCCCACAAAGGCTCATGTGTTAAGCTACAATTCACCTGCCTCCACCCGTTTTTTCTCCACCCCTTTTTTCGAGTTCCTAATCTCAGAATTCTATGATTATCAGAACAAGATGAATAAGCCACGATTAATAGCTTGAATTGGTTGTCAATACGATCAAACCCTAAAAAGCTAAAGTTCTTTCTGTACCTTTTTAGTTTTGGTAAGGTTTTATATTGTCCCGTGCTAGGGTTATATATCCTACGCACTTTCCTAAACTCGTTAGCTGGACCCTCCTTTGGGATCCACATATCAGAGAAATAGATCAAACCTGAGGTAAGGCCTGGACGAAAGTCTGAGCACATGTCGTGAGAGATCTTCATGTGGAAATCAGCATTTACCACAAGAGACGACTGCTCATTTGGATTGTCAGGCTGAGGGGCCGAGTACAAGAGAAACTCACGGTCGGCTCGTTTGAGTACGAATAAGAGACGAGGACGGCTAAGTATGGACTCCCATAACTTCGACACGCAACGAAACCTTGCGATTGACTTTACAGGTAATCTCCATAGTATTTTGTTAATGAGATCAATAGGGATCCAATCTGAATTTTCTTCTCTTCTATTCATCGTGGCTCATCACAAAAAGAGAGATATAACATGAACACTAATCATCGCCCAGAATATATATGTTTAAACCTAGGTTTTAGTTAGGTTTTTTTTTAAGAGCCTTACAATTAAAGAAGGGCCTTGCCGGGCCTGCCTTCACCTATTAGTCACCGACACTATTACGTACATTAATATCTCTTACAAACCCCTAAATCCTTACACCGAGGACTTTCGTCTAATCTCCTCCAGTCCGGTCTCGAATCGAAACTCAGAAACTGTTACAAAAGGTATGTTCTCGTCCATGTTATCACTCCTCCATGATTCTGTTTTAGTTTGGGATTTGTTGTTTGTTTTTATGCGTAATATATGTTCGTTCAATCTAGTATATATAATGAATGGATCTTATATTTAAAACATTGTTATTTCACTTAATCTTATATTTCTTTTTACTGACTTGTGATTGGATTTCAATTTATGTTTACGAAGGAGAAGATGAACAACAATGTGGCTGTGGCTAGATTCGAGGAGGCCCCAACGTGGGTTTGTTGGGACATAGAGAATTTTCCCGTGCCCAGGGGTTATAAAGCTGAGGAGATCACCGAGAAAATTAGCTTGGCGCTGAGAAAGTTGAACTACCGTGGTCCAATCTCCATCTCCGCATACGGAAACATGAATCACATCCCTCCTTCCGTCAAGAAAGCTCTCTCTTCTGCTGGCATTGTTCTTAATCACTTCCATATGAACCTCAGTAAATCTTCTTCTTATCCTTATCTCTGAAATCTTTAAGTATAGTTCAAGTAAAGACAATTTAACTGTTTTATGTTTTTGAAACAGGAAAGTCTAGCTTAGATATGGTCTATAAAATATGGTCTTGGCGAAGGCTTAATCCAGCTCCGGCTAATGTAATGTTCATCTCCCAAGACGGACTTCTCTCTATTACTATTCCCTCTATGCAATCCGCTGGATACAACATTCTTCTGGCACATCCTCCACATCCTTTAGACTTATTGGTTGCTTCTGTAAAGACAACATGGCTTTGGAAAAGCTTATTGAAAGAATCATAGTGATAAGCTGCCAAACTTGCTCTAATTCTCATCACATGCAAGCTTTAGTATCTCATGTTGAGATCTCAAAATTAAGTTTGACTTCATGTCATGCTATATTTTTTTTCCAAAATAGACAAGCACAATTTGGATATATAATTTCCTTTGTAGGCACGCTACTCGAAAGGTGTTACAATTTCTCTTCTTTTATCTATAGTACCACATGAATTCTATGTTGAACCTTTTTATAATACCAAGAAAAAAAATGTTTTCAATTAGATATAGATAAATTGATTATGGAAAACATTTGTCCTTTCTTATAATCGATGCTTTATTTACCTGCTCTCTTGTGGGAATGGTTTTTTTTTGTTTTGTTTCAGTGGATTGTGAACCAAATCACGAAATGGATTTTCTCAAATTTGGATTTTTTTTATTGGGATTTGGCTGGTGATAGCATTGGATAAGTGTTTGAGTCCATACCTATTTGGCTACAGCTTGTAAAAAGATAAATGGAGAAGTTGCAGATGGTAAATTTCAGTGTTGCTCTACACTTTTGAAGATCATGAATTGGCTGCCAATATGCGAGCTTAGGTTACATCGGTATGTCGAAGATGACACTGCCTTTAGTTTCTCTTTGGAACTTGTCAAGTTGAAGTGATGAAAGAAGGGCATACTTGGCCGCCTCTTGGTGTACTAATGTCCGCAACGACCAAGTTCTGCATTGTCTGCCAAAGCTTTGAAGAGTGATACTTTGGAAAGAAGATTTCTAGAGTTATTTAGAGTTCTTAAGTTTTGTTCAGATCATCTTGATGCACAATGTCCCTTTAGAACATCGTGATCAGAGCTATCCTCAGCAGAGAAAGAGGATCATTCAAAGTTGTGTCATCAGGGCTTGCCTATTCGAAAAGAGCATAAGAGTACAAAGTTCTACTAAGTTTTAGTGGAACAAAGGGAGGGAAGTTGTGAACTGATCATTCCATGGCTGAAACAACATCATCATGACATTGCTGTTATTTTCTTTATAAAGGAAACACAAGTAGAACAGAAAGTTTAACAAAGAAGGCGAATTTCATGTGACATACATAAGCATTCTAATGCAATGCTTCTTTAGGATGAATCCCCGTTTTCGATTTTCTTCATGGTCTCAAATCTTGAGCCTTTGTCTCCAAACTTAGTGGTTGAATAAATCTTCAGGTAATCTTGAAACCGGTAGCCACTTGGATACAATAGCTTTGGAGCTGGAGAGATTACGGCATCACCAGCCGGATTGTAAAATGTAGCAATAGACAGTCTACTTCCATGCTTCATTGTCATTACACGGTGTACAACACTCTTATACTTCCCATTACTCAGTATCTCGACTTGATCACCGAGATTAACAAAAATGGTATTGTTCTTGGATGGCGGGATAGGAACCCATTTCCCATCTTTCAAGAACTCGAGACCAGGCACTTGTTCATCTTGCAAGAGCAATATGATTCCTCCAGCATCAGTATGTTCTCTCAGCCCTCTCATGAGCTCAGGACGAGGACATTCTGGATATTTAGCCACTTTTGTCCCGAAAGCCGGACCTTGTGAACCCGAAAAAGCATTCATTATCTCTTCTTGATCAAGACCAAGATTCTCACACATGAGTTTGGACAACCTCTCTGCGAACTTATGTAGCTGAGTAACATATTCATCCATCATCTTGCTGCAATTTTCATCCATTGTTTTAGTATAAGAAGCAAAACAGGTAAATAATACTCTCTCCCTAGCAAATTAGTTGTCATTCTGGGTGTTTTCAGACAAATTAAGAAAACAATTAAATTTTCTATTTTACCCTTAATTAATACATTATTTTGTTTGATATAAGTAATTATCAAGGTGAAAATTAAACGTAAAAGAATGAAAAATGGTAATAAATTTGCATTGGAAATATAAAATGACAAGTAATATGAAACAAAAAATTATTGCTAGAATGATAACTAATATGCAACAGAGAGAGTAAAAGTTTTTGGAACTATTACTTTACCTGAGTTCCTCTGAAATGTTTGGGATCTCAGAGATGTTCGAAGTCGGTTTATGACAGATGAAGAAGTTGCTTTCCCAATCTGCATCTGAGGTTTTGCCTTCGTTCAAAGCTTTGACCATCTCTGATTGGTAAAACTTTTCTTTGAGATGCTCCTCATAGTGAGAGTTGATCATCTTCTTCACTTTCTCCATCAACTCTTTATCAATTCCATGATTATCAATCTGTACATTCGAAGTTAACGCTATGTAACTGATTCTAAGAACATATATTAGAAACATTGGCTTGTGTGCATACATACCATGAAGAAGCCCCACTTGTCACATGCATGATCAAGAAGTGACATGGTCTTGCTTCTGTTTTCTCCATCTAATTCACCAAAATCAATAACTGGAATCTCAATCTCTCTCTCTTTGATCAAACCCATTTCTTTTGCTTTTTGTTCTCAAACGCAAACACAAGTTGGTTGAGAAAGTTATGCAATCTGAAATGTGTATTTATAAGCATGAATTAAGAGTGAGATTTTTCTTCTGTATTGTGTGTTAGGTTGCATAGTTGCCTACTTGGAGGCAAAAACAATAGTATCTTTCAGTAAATACTAAATACTAATTTTTAAAACTCTATGGACTATCATTACGTTGAAAGAATAATAAGAAAAAGTATAAGAATCTGCCTTGAAAATGTAAAAGGAACTTTAGGATTAAAGAAAAGTCCAAGTTCAGTCCATACAACCATGTGATCAAAAGTTTTGAATTTTCCGTAATTTTGTATTATGATTTCTTCTAGCCTAATTTATGTGAATTTTCTTTCTTCTTCACAAGGAAAGTGCTCATAAGTTATATTCACTGGCCCTAGCCCATCATTTTTTTGCAGTATGTCCTTATACATCAACTTACTATTTTTCTCACTTGAAAACATATTTGTGAAAGAAAGAAAAAACTCATAATCTAATAGTTTATGTCATGATTACTCGAAAACTACAATATAATTTATTAATTCAGCTACATACTTAGCAAAACAAGATAAGTTTGAGTGGATCGGACAATAGAAAAATCCATGTGGGTGTCCCTTTCTATGGGCGCTCTCGGTTTTGAGATAAATATTTTATGTTCTTTCTTTATATATTTTTGCTTTTTGGCGTAGACTATTCCGGATTACTAGAATACTAGTATTATACCCGGTGCTATACCCGTAAGTTTACCTATAGTTACATTTAATTAATTATTTCATATTTTGTAAGCAAATGCTATTTTTTGTTTTTCAATTTAAATTTTGAGTTTCTTATTTTTGTGGGTTATTTACTTAATTACGTTAGATTTTTTTTCTGATTTTTTGTTTTTCAAATTAAATTTTGAGTTTCCTATTTATTTTGGTGGGTTATTTATTTAATTACGTTAGATTTTTTATCTGAAAATAAAAAAATTCTGCTATATTTGCTACATGTTACGCTTTTATTGGTGAGGTGACTTGTGTTTGAGTAGTAAATGATTTGTGTAACTGTGTTTTTTGTAAATCCACCCTCCCAAAAAGTGAAAAACTACCATGACGGATCCAATACACTTAAATGGGCCAAGACATAATTTAGAAAGACACGACCTAAATTGTTCTACACACAACTGATTCCTACTAATATTGATTGAGAGATAACATCATCTTCTTGCAAGCCAGCTTAGGACACAAGCGGCAAGTGGTTCGGTTTATGCTTGTCTTTGTCTCTTGTGTATTTATATATGAACAAGCTTAATAGATGATGACAAAGTTGTAGCCAATGTATTTTTGCAAGAGATCTCAATTATTATATATAAATTATGATGAGTACAAGATTGTATTGTTTTCTAACAATGACCCAAATTAAAGGCCCAAAATATGTAGAAAGCGTGACAATTAAGTGTTTGATATTGGAACCACGGGAAGAAAAAAGAAGATTTATTATATAAATAACGCTCTTATCTCAAGTTTGACTATAGCGTACACATTGGTGTGTAACTGAGCCACGAATGCCCAAAGTATGTAGAAAGCGTGACACATATTTATTTAATCGGTTTTCATTTAAGTGGTGAAGATTTGCATGGTGAATATTGGTGTGAGGCGTGTGGAAAAGCTTAAAGCGACCAATGTATATTGGTGTGATCACCATGCAAATACTATAAGACAAGAAGAAAACATGATCACACTCATCACAACTAACCATTCCCATTACCTACGATTCATTACCATTTTCGGTATCACAACTAAGCATTCTTATGTTAATTATGTTTTTGGTTATCTTTGAGTCCATGTCTTTAGTGAGTGATTAGTCTCTTAATGGATTATGATTTTAGATTCAATTAAGAAAGATTAGTATATGTAGTATGATGATGATGAAGATTACGGTATAAGAAAAAAAGAGCTATATAACGTATTAAACATTTTTAAAATTTAAAATTTATCTTTTTACTGATTTTCAATATTCAAAACCATATTATACATTATTTTAACGGAGTTTCATAGAATGAAATCTCAAACTTAGTTCACGAGTGGATTGTAGTTTCATGGAATGAAATCTCAAAATAAGCTTATTTTTGTTTGTTCTTTGGATTTATGCCGGTTCGATTGGGGTTTAAACTCATTTGACTTCTTCCATTCGATCATTTTGTTTTTGCTTGATTGGACTAATTGAGTATATATATTTAGACAGCGGTGGAATCGAAATTTGCATATTCCAAACATTACGAAAATATCACATCTACTTGAATGTCTAGTCAAATAGTTATTGAAATACAGCTACAAGCCTACAACCCACTCATGAAATAACTTTGAGATTTCATAGCATGAAATGTAGAATATGGTTTGGAATATTGAAAATCTTCGAAACGATAAATTTAACTGTTTTTAAAAGGGTTAAATGCATTATGTAGCTCTTTTTTTCTTATACATTGTACTTAGCGTATATGTAGCTAATTCTTTTTATCGACAAATATTTTAAATGATGATGGGGAGTACTTAGTGTACTAGTGATGAAACACACTGATGATTCTAATTAAAAGGTGCGTAGAGTTTGGAAACCAAATTGGGATTTGAATGAAACGAATCTTCTAAGTTGAAGACCCGAGTCCAACACTTGGAAGAAACTGAAAAAATACCACTTCATAATATGATTAAAAATCTTTACGAACCTATAAAAAATAATAACATAAAATTCGATAAAGCTTATATCAGTTTCGTTTGAATCCGCAATGAACCGGCTCAAGTCCAAAGAAAGCTTATATCAGTTTTCTTTCTTCTGAGCAGATCAACATGATGCTTTACCGAACTAAACCAAACGTACGTGATACAATGTGAACAAGATGTATCATATATATAATAAACCAAACCAAAACTTATTTCAAGTTTGACTATAGTATTTGCGTTGGTCTTTAATTAATTGAGTCTCTCAGTGCCCTAAGAGCATATACTCAACTGGTCCAATCAAGCAAAATCAAAAATGAATGGAAGAAGTCAAAATCAGTTTAACCCCTAATCGAACCGGCCCAAATCCAAAGAACAAACGAATATAAGTTTTTTTTAAAATCAAAAAATAAAATTTTATTAAATCAGACTAACCAAATAAAAATTGAAAACTGATTTTGCTAAAACATCAACATCAAAAAAATTATTATCTTTAAATGAAACCAACCAAAAGTCACAAGTTTTAAATAGATAGAGAGAGGAGATGTCTTGGAAAATTCCAAATATCTCTAGCTGTTGAGACTTTCATTAGGGATATTGCTACTCGGATCGAGTTGAGACCCATGGCTTTACCACGCATTAGAGCTTCTTAGATTGCCATGGGAAGTTTATATCGGTCCTTTACCGAACCGAACCGAACCGAACTTACTCGATACCATATCGGACTTATTATATAAATAACGCTCTTATTTAAAGTTTGACTATAGGGTACACATTGGTGTGTAACTGAGCCACGAATGCCCAAAGTATGTAGAAAGCGTGACACATATTGATTTAATCGGTTTTCAGTGGTGAAGATGTTTGATTCCATGTGTTGTAACTTATTGCATCAAAAGATATCGAGGCATGTTCTTCTTTTTTTTTTAAACATGTGTAAAAAAGCTTTGAAAATTTTAGAAAAGCATAAGATTATTTACAACTAGACCAACAAAATGCATAATTAAAAGTTGACCAAGTAAAAAAAGAAAGAATTGGAACTTTCAAATGATAGAAACAATAATACTAGTCATAATTAAGACGCACACGGATGAAGAAGATTGTGTGGCAAAATAAAATATTCAAAGCTAGATTGATATGGGCACATTTTAGTCCCTTTATATATTAGTAGGTAGTAGTAGAATAAATAGTGGAGTAGTATATGATTATTTAAAAAATGTTGAATTTAATAAAGAACATTGGATAAATGTGAAAAAAAAAAGGAACGTTTCAAGAGATGAGAACAAAAAAATTGAGAGCTCCAAAGAGGTTGGAGACAAAAATGGTTGGTCGGTGGTGTTGTAGACGAAGAGTGAAAGTATATAGTTGAGAGAGACAATGGGACCATGAATTAAATGGTGGCATAAGGTTTGTGTATTTAAATAGTACTTCCTCCGTTGCAAATTACTTCTTATTCTAAGTGTTTTTACACAAATTAAAAAAACAATTAAATTTTTTGTTTTGCCCCTAATTAATACTTTATTTTGTTTGATAGAAGTAATTATTAAACTGAAAGTTAAGGGTAAAAGATGGAAAAATAGTAATAAATCTGCATTGGAAATACAGAACGACAAGAAATATGAAACAACAAATAAAGGCTAGAATAACAACTAATATGCAACAGAGGGAGTAACACATGGTTTTGTGCATTAAAAAAAAAAAATCCTTCATCGTCTTCGCTTCTTCGTCGTCGACTCACTCCAAAGGTTTGTTCTTCACATGAAAGAAAATAAGCACGATGGCGATTCCGATTTCTGATTTTTGACGAAAACGAGAAAGCTAGTGAGGATGCAAAGAAGCTTGAAGTCTACGGCAAGGTTTTGGAGAGACTCGAAGACTCTCAATGCAAAGAAGCCACTCTCCCTGATTTTGAGAATCAGCTCTGGCTCCAATTCAGTCTTCTTCCAGCTCGGTAAGCTTCTTCTTCTTCATCTTCTTTTTGCTTCTTTGTTACATACATTGAGCTGTTTTGTGCTTATTAGGGTTTTGGATTTTGGGAAATGGGGTTTTGAAGAATAAAAGAGGGTTCTTTTGGTTGGTTTCGTTTAAAGACTACTCCATTAGTGTCCCATGTTTTTGGGGGAATGTATGTATGTTCATTGACAATGCTTAGATTCCATCAATTGAAAATTTGATCTTGACCACTTTTGGTTGTTTTGTTATAGATGATTTGATTAGTTGTATGTATGTTGGTCGTGCTTCTCAATTGTTGTCGGTTTGGTTGAGAGAAATTGAGACTCTAACACGTTAACCATACTTGCTTTGTGTAGATATGCTTGAATATGAAGGTTGAGAGGGCACAAGATGTTGTTACACATCAAAGGTTGCTCCAATTGTTGGTCGACTCTCCTCATGAATTGGGTTTTGCTTTTGAAGTCCAATCTCTCACTGATGATGCTGATGCTGAGATCTCTAACAAGATACATGAGATAACCTTTGTCTTGAAAGATTCGGCAGTCTCATTTACTAAGGTTTGTTGTTAGTTCCTTCTTCTATTGTTTTGTTTGGCTTTGCTTTGCCGAGTTTAATCTCCTTGTGACATATGTACCAACAGGTGGTCTCTCTCCTTGGCAATCTTGGACTCAATGTCCAAGAAACTCATGCTTTTTCCTCCTCGAAACAAGAATGTTCTCTTCACATCATTCTCGTGAAATGATGAGCAAAGTTCTTGTCAACCTTCCATGTGAGTATACTTACAAGAAAACCTTCAACAAGAAAATGGCCTCTCTCTCAATAGCCAAGGCAGTTGGAATGCTATCGGTGGCTTGTACTTTCGGATTGGTTGGTGATGGGAACAGATATAGTTCCAGTGGCCATTCAGAATAAAAAGAGAGGTGAAGCTTTAGAGAAACTCAAGGACGAGTTGGACTATAAGATGGGGCATAAAAATCGTTGAATTATATGCTGAGTTTCGAGTATTTGTCCATAAGAAAATTCAACTTGTGGATTTTATTGTATAAAAACACATTGTTACTTCCAAATGTAGGATGCTGAAAACCAATTTGAATGTGACATATGTACTGCAGAAATTTCTTTTATGGATTTTAGTTTTTTAACACACCTTTCTAATCAACTATTGTAGTCAAAATTCTTAATTGTGAAGCCAAATAATATGAAAATGGTTTGAATTTACTTGAAAAATTAGCATGTTTTAATTTTAGTGTTTTGTTCAGTCCTCTTATCATGATAATACGAATGTCACCATGAAAACTCATATTTCCTTCACAAGTTGTTTAACAACTTCAATGGCCTCCAAATCCTTGATTACCGTATAATATGTATAGTATAATTTGGTAGGTCCAAAAATCAAGTATCATACATCGGTAAAACTTTGGTTAGAAAAGTTTGTTGAATTTGTCTAATTTATAAAACATGCAAAAAAAAGTACTAAGCATTGCAATATCTAGGATTCTAGAGCAACTAATTGTAGATGCATTCTCAATAAAAGTCTTGAAACGGATAATTGATAATATATACCATGTGAAAATTCGTTTTCCTATAGATTATTGTTTATAACATACGACATATTCTAACATTCAACTTTAACATGTGTGTATTTGATTAAGATTACCAATGAACGTTTCAACTTTTAACGTATGCATGATCTACAATGGTTGAATAACCTAAGCAATTGTTTTCTCAAAATAAAATAAGCTAATCAATTTGAAGTGAAAATTTGAAAATCAGAATTTTGTTTGTCCAGCTATTAAAGTTTTTTTTAGTTTAATTTAAGCACTGATTTTCAGATTATATAACATACGTTACGAAAGATCCAATAAAGGAGATTATACCGTAAGATGTGTATTAGTTAAATACAAAAAAAAAATCAAATAATATAGGGTTTTCTGCAAATAAACCCTCGAAATAGCTAGATTTTACAATTTTACCCTCCAAGTCAAAAACTCACAAATCAACCCTGAAAGTATGAGTTAACCCACAATATAACCCTCGGTCATATGTAGATTTTTCTATCGTATATTACAAACATGTTTATTTATAAACTTATTATAAAGAATAGCTTTCTCTTAGAAGAAGATGCAATCGCTTATATACGGACTGAAAAAATCATATATGGCCGAGGGTTATATTGCGGGTTAACTCATACTTTAAGGGTTGTTCTGTGGGTTTTTTACTTGGAGGGTAAAGTTGCAAAATCTAGCCACTTTGAGGGTTTATTTGCAGAAAACCCAATAATATAATATCTCCCAAATATCTTTGAACCATGCCGTAAAATCGACGGTGGTGCAGTTCTTTCATCTTAGTTTGACATTCTTATACCAAATTTTCATAGTCACGTGCCATCAAATGCTCAAAATTTCTTATTATAGTTAGTACAAAAATGTTTAAATCTAATTTGATTATTCATTTCGATGTTGAAGAAAAAGGTTGTTAAGATATTAACAAATTACTATGTTTTCAACTCTATGCTTCATTTAAAAAAAAAATTGTTTCCAAGTTTGTTCACAATATTGATAAATATTCATTTTAAGATATATTCTTTACTAATACAATATATTTTCTCAATAATAAAGCTATATTTTCTCAAGAAGACAAAAGATAACATTTTGATGTAAAACAAAACTAAAATCCTACAAACATATTTATTATTTTTATTTATATTGTTGCATAATTTTCCAAAGAGATATACAATATTGAAGAATGAGCATTTACAAGAATTTTAGTTAGATTTTTTGGAATCTTAAAAGTGTACAAAACTTGTCATACCATATCTAACTAATTCATAAATTGAAGGCTACACACTATAAGAATCATACAAAAATATGAGTTTGGGTTTTTTCCACTTGTGATTTATATACACGCTTAACTTGATTCAAAGTTATCTGTCTATATCATTATCAAAACAATAAACTGATTTAAATGACTAAATCCAAGTTATGCTGAGGTAGTAAGACGAATAAAAGTAATAAAATTTGGTACAAATACATACTCCAAACTAAACCAGCCAAAAAAGACCAATCAAATCTTAAAAAGAAACCAAAACGTAATGTTTAGAGTAATTTAATGTGTAAATTCAGCAATTATATTACCTTTAATCTTATTTAATTATTTAAAGATTCAGTTACACACACACTTTTGTTTCCCAAATAAATTAGGCCTTAAGTAAAGTAATTAACAAAATAATTAAAAATAAATAAATTAATAAAATATAATTTCCCTTTCTCGTTCTTCAACCACCGGAGAAGAAGAAGAAGAAGAAGCACTCACACACACACGAAGCAAAATCACTCTCTATTGCTCCGCCGTGGAACAATCACTGAGATGCGGCGGTGTATGAAACCAATGAGGTTTCTTTTGATTCTGATCTGTAGTTTCTCTCTTGCTTTTTCCGCCGAGTTAGGAGAAACTGACTCAGTAGAGATCAATGGAACATTCGTTGAGTCCAATGCGACGAATTCGAAACCTAAAGAAGATAGTTTCGCTGATATGATTGATCGTGCACTTGAGAAAGAGTTTCCTGAGAATGACCAAAACGAAGGTTGTCACTAGATCTTCAATTTTTGCATTTTGGGTTTTCTCAAGTTAGGGTTTTTCAATTGCATTATGTATCATTGATTAGCTATAACTGGTCTAGACTCTTGTATATATGTGACCTATTAGATTTATAGATGTTTAATTGTCTTTTAGTAATTAATTGAATATGCTGTTTTGTGAAATGGTTTTGCTTTGTTTTTGTAGTTCCTGATCCTGGAAGTTTCAATAACAGTGTTGCTGATCAACAGGTTGGTAGTAATTGTAATTTTTGATCTTTTGTATTGTCTTTACACAGTACACTACTCATTTGTTATGGTCATTAGGCTGTTTTGGAGACTGTAGCTCGAGTTAAGCCGAAGAAAAATGAGACTAAGACCAAGGAGGAGAAGTGAGTCTTCCTGATGCATTCTTTACTTACATGAATCTAGTGGCTGTTATCTACTTTTGTTCCACAGGGTAAAGCAAATTATAACATATTAGTGTCTTTTATGCTAGATCATTCTTTAATTTGGATAACGAGAATGGTGTAGAAGATACTCCAAGACTGATAGATAGGAAGGTAAGTTTGCATAGTGTTAAATTACTTGTACTATGTATTGCTTAAGAATATACATCTATTATTCACTTGTACTATGTATTGCTTAAGAATATACATCTATTATTCACTTGTTTGTAAAAGCATTCCAGTAATGTGAATTTGCTGCAATTTGAATCCAGGACAACATTTTTATCATGTCCAATCCAAAATCTAAGTACCCTATACTGCAGCTAGATTTAAGGTAAGTATAACATTTGTAAAGGAAGTTTCTTTGCTTATATTTTGTAAGAATTCACCTAATGCTTTCTTGTTGGGGGCATCTCTCTTGAAACGGTACATTTGTAGGCTGATATCAGATTTGGTGGTCGTCATTGTTTCTGCTACTTGTGGTGGAATTGCCTTTGCTTGTGCTGGTCAACCGGTTAGGACACACTTCCTTTGCAAAACTTGTGACTTTCAATAGAATTCTGTTTTCTGAAAGTATAGAAACGATTGTTGCCACGTGAATTATTGAACCATGACAATGTTATTTAATTTCTACTCTACTTTTGTGGCAGGTCATTACTGGGTATCTATTGGCTGGATCTATCATTGGACCGGGTGGGTTAAGCTTTGTTAGTGAAATGGTGCAGGTAGCTTACATCAGCTTTAGTTCTTCATATTACATTTCTGCGGAAGTTTTCTTGACTAAGAGATGGCCTGGTTATATAAATGGTTGACAAGGGCTTGATGTATATGTTTTTTGTGTACCACAGGTTGAAACAGTAGCTCAGTTTGGTGTTATCTTTCTCCTTTTTGCTTTAGGATTAGAATTTTCGGCTGCAAAGGTTTGCATTTTCCACCCTCTTCTATTTGTCGGGTTTCTTTGTTCCAACTGATTTAAAACTTTTAAGACAGTTATTGTACTTTGTGGTTGCAGCTTCGTGTGGTTCGTGCAGTAGCTATCCCAGGAGGTCTTCTTCAGATATTTTTGTTCATGTGCTTGAGTGGGATAACAGCCTCGGTATGTTCTAAAATCTAGTAGCAAGCGAGTTAAGAACGAGTTATAGGCATTTTGTGGTATGAATCATGAATACAGATTGCATTTTGTGACTTAGCTGTTTCCTCGTTGCAGTTATGTGGCGGTAAACTAACAGAAGGAATATTCGTGGGTGCATTTCTTTCGATGTCATCGACAGCGGTGGTATATTCTAATTTCACTTGTGTATTTTTGCAAACACTATGTGGTATTGAATGTCTTTGCATGTATATTAATAGTTTGAAGTTGTTACACTATTATAAGTTTTCTCTTGTGCTCACTTGCACTGTATTTTTATCTTTTGTTTACTCTAGTGGTTATGGTTTTCGAAATTGATCTTTAGGCTTGTTCCTCATATGTTTCCATTGCCTCCCCGTGATTCTTGTATCAGGTTTTGAAATTTTTAATGGAAAGAAATAGCATAAATGCTCTACATGGCCAGATAACTGTTGGAACTCTTATCCTTCAGGTATTTATTTAATCACTTCCCAAACAATAGCTTATCTAATATGAATTCCACACTCTTTTCGCTTATTCGGATAACTGTATTTCCTCAGGTTTTATGTGGTATGCACAAATTACTTTCATTAGATTCTAATTTACAGTTTCATGAATCACTAGGATTGTGCTGTGGGTTTGCTGTTTGCTCTCCTCCCAGTCCTTGGTGGCACATCTGGTGTCCTTCAAGGAGTGTTGTCCATGGGTAAATCGTATGTATTTTTCTCTCTAGAATGTTCTGTGAAATATTATCAATACGCTGCTTCCTTTGTTCACCTGTTATGTTGCGGTCTATTGAATCAAAGCTCTTGACACCTTATTTCTTTTTGACCGGGTGGTATTGTCTTTCCAGGTTGGCGATTTTGATTGCGTTTTTGTCTGCTTTGTTTGTATTGTCCCGTACCTGGGTACCTTGGTTTCTAAAACTTATGACAAGCCTTTCTTCACAGGTATACACACGTTTTACCTGCTTTCACTTTTGGCCATTAAGATGTTTATCAACTAAAGCATTCTTCAATCTTTGACAGACTAATGAGCTCTACCAGTTGGCGGCTGTAGCATTTTGCTTGCTTGTCGCTTGGGTTAGTATGACACTTGTTATGGTTACCTATTGGACATGTATACCTCTTCAAAATTTCAATTTATTAACCCAGAATCGTTTTGACATCTTCAGTGTAGTGACAAGCTCGGTCTAAGTCTTGAGTTGGGTTCCTTTGCGGCAGGAGTGATGATCTCAACAACTGATCTCGCCCAGCATACTCTCGAACAAGTAAGAATTCAAGTTTGACTCTTTTGAAATTTCCCTCTTTCCCCATTTCTTACAAATTTACTCTACCATATAGAGCCATTCTTATTGTGTCTCTTCCCTTGCAGGTGGAACCCATCCGCAATTTTTTTGCCGCTTTATTCCTTGCTAGTATCGGCATGTTGATACATATGCACTTCTTGTGGAACCATGTCGACATTCTGCTAGCAGCTGTGTTACTGGTGATAGTGATAAAGACCGTGGTAGTTGCGATCGTTGTTAAAGTCTTTGGATACAATAACAAAACTGCAGTACTTGTAAGAGACCCCTGTTTCCCAATTTCACGCTATTCCAAACCTTCTTTTAGACGGAGGCCTCACAATTCTATTGTCTATAGGTTGGAATGTCCCTTGCACAGATTGGGGAATTTGCTTTTGTTCTGCTAAGTCGAGCATCTAATCTTCATCTAATTGAGGTAAGCAATCAAAATGCTTCTTTGATAATGTAAATCCAACCAAGCATATATATCTTCCAGACCGTGTGGTACAATAATGCCTTGCTCATAATTTAATTTGGGAGGAGATATAACAATGAAGGGGTTTGTGTTTATTTGCAGAGTAAACTATACCTCCTGCTTCTGGGAACAACTGCTTTAAGCTTGGTATGGTTTGCACACTGGTCCAGTTGCACATCATATTCACTTTAAAGTTCGATTTAGAACAAATATTTGACACGGAACTGGCTTTCTCAAGTAATAGCAGTAGATTTCACCTACATTGTTTACTAATTATTCAGAAAAAATGTGTTACAGGTAACGACACCATTGCTATTCAAGTTGATACCAGCCGTTGTACATTTAGGAGTGCTTTTATGGTGGTTCTCTCCCGAGAGCTCAGCCGAGGTAAATTCAATCATCTCTGTGTGCGTCTCACTCTCTACAGCTTTGGCTCAAACTCAACTTTGTCTCTTTTCTTTCGTCCGCTGCGTCAGATTGGTTTCAAAGGAGATTTGTATCACTCAGAGAGCGCAAAGCGTATATCTCTAATGATCCAAGGTTCTCTTCACGACTCTTGATGATGTTAAGTATAACACACAACAACAACAACATCAAGCCATATTTGATCTCAAGCTAGGAAAAGGCAATGAATGGGAACCGTCGATTGTGTTCCGGATGTATAGATGTTTCAGAGAGATCAGAAGAAACCCGAGGAGGAAATTGTATAAAATCTCTACACGAAGTAACTACAGAGACTTGTAACTTGGCTTCATTTTTCATATGTTTTGGGACTATTTTTTGGGTAAAAAGGTAGGAAGAGGTTAATTGCTTAGTTTGTTTTCTTTCTTCTTATATGTTCTGAAACAAAATTAGACAACGTATTGTAATGATTACCAACCAACATGAAACTATCTCTTGAATAAAGAGTTTTTGAGTTCATTGACTACATAGTACAAATACAAATACAATTTCAATTAAAGAATAGTAGAATACACAACAGGTGGAAGAAAAAATAATGAATCAAATGTTTGTTTAACATTTCGTGGGAACTCGAGTTTTTATTGGCTTTAGCTTCAAACCAAGACTCTCCGGAGAAAGAAGCTCTGGCGAAATACACGATGGACTGAGTGGACTCCGGGGGCTATCGCTAACCCGACCAGGCCGATACAATCCAAACCCCATGAAAAAGAACTCCATTGGTATCAACATCGCATGTGGTTGCTCTTCTGTCACCATTGATCCACAAGCTTGCACCTGCAATTCAATCAAAAGAACATCAAAGCATGTTCCAAGAACCTTGGAGAGAAGCTAAAGAGCATCAAAGCATGTTCCAAGACCTTGGAGGGAAGCTAAAGAGCTAGTTCTGAAGATTACTGAGTTATTTTTAGTTACATTAAAGCCGCATACCTCAACCAAGGCGCTGTATTTTCTGTCCAACGCAGCCACCATATGAAGAGTTTCAGAGTGAAAAGGAGATTGGTCGCCAACAAATACGAGTGTACGGCATTTCAAACTCCTCAACCCATCAGTAATATCATGTCTCCTGTTAATTGCTTCCAGAAACCGCCTAAGGCTAATACCGTGTCTTTCACCAAGCAGCTGAATAAACATACCATATGATACACGAATGTTACAACAACGTTAAGGTGAAGAAAAACCGCAACCATCTAGAAACTACTACTAAGTTAAGAACTGACCCTTCGGCATTCATGTACAACATCCCTCTCTGGAACTTCAGAGCTACCACGAGCTTCCTGTCATGTTTAGAAACAAGATCAATCGATGTCTATTGAGTATATACAGGCTTCCTCAAGGAGTCACAAGAAAGATTACCTTACTGAAGTACCTCTGAAGGAAACGATCTTTTAACAATCCGGACATGCCATAATAGTACAACAAGTTTGACACTACCTGCAGAATTAGAATTAAGTATTAACATCATGTTATTCATCTGGATGCAAATGTAGTGCACGAATTTTCCTTTTGTAAAGTCATATAAACTAACCTTGTAATAAAACCATTCAGACCAAGAGGGTGCTTTGCATAAAGGCGATATAAGAATCAGACCCAAAACTCGGTCTTTATGTTTAATCTGCAACCATAAAACAATCACTGATAAGTAACGAGCTAGTGTATGATGTTCCTAGAATGTAGCTACAAATAAATCCACAAGGAGCCTCAATGAGTACATACAGCAAACAAGGAAAGGATGTAAGCACCAGCTGTGATCCCCATGCACATTACTGCCTCGAGGCTGCAAGATAATAACATAGTTACTCTTGTTGTGATATGCAAAACTTAGAGGTCGAGTTAGTTGAAACATGATGGAAGCTTTACCTAAAGAAATTCAAGACTTCAAGAATCTGGTCGGCGAGGTCTTCAACAGACGGTGACGGATCATTGGAACAAACTGGAGCAGCTCCGAACTACAAAAACTCTTTGTAGAAACGATGGAACAACGTGAGCAAGTAGCAACATAGATACAAAGAATAAACTGTTTCAAGACAATCAATTCTGCAAACCTCATGTCCTGGAGGACTAATATGGTAGATGCAGAAGTTATGGAGCAGCAATGACACAGCTTCAGGACAGAGAAACAATCCTTGAAAACACGACAAATCTAGCAAACATAACGAACAAACAAGAACCTCAAAAATCAGTTTATCAAGCGAAAACAAATCCATACACCAAATGCATATTCCCAAAGCTCTTACAATTTAGTGCTACATCAGGGTAAGTGATCAATGCTGGTTTCTCTTGATCTCCATAGACTACAACCGAAACTAAACCATGACAAGTTTTCACATGATGCTCCTACAAAAAAAAATCAGAGAAATGAATCAGTCTAATCCAACTTAAGAGAGAAAATTAAACAATGTCACAAGCTTAATTATCATATACACACACCATTAGTCTTCAACTAAAACTCAGCTTAAACATTTAGATAGAAACCATTTTTATTATCTTTCAACCAAAATACAGCTAAGAAAAGGAACATTCCAAGTTTGTTCCAGACCACACAAAAACAAGGTCCTAAATAGATTCTCCCATGTGCAAAGACTCAGGAGATAACAAAAAGTCAGACATTATATATCAATCATAGAGCAACAAAAAAGATACCATTTTTTCAAAAACGAATCAATCTCTTAACATCAAATACAGAATCAAATCAAACAATCACACAAATTGATAGATTTCTCATCAATAAAACTAAAGCACTCAAATTTATCAATTACACTGAGATTTGAAGCTAAGTAGCAAAACTAAGAGAAGAAAACGAAATGTGACTATTATGATTCATAAAGGAAGTAACTTTAGTAGCTGAATGAGTAAAACAAACCTTGCCACCATTGTAGATCTCTTCAATGTCGACTAATACGTCGTCGTTTAAACCCTTCATGTTCCTAAGAAACCCACACAACAAATGCGACTTTCTTCTCTCTTCTTATCTCTCTATAAACCTCACTTGTATAATGAGATTGAAAGAGAGACACTTTTTGGTTTCTACTGAGCGTAATTGCCTTAGATTGTACGCTTCAACGGCTCTTTTAGACCCTTTTAGCTTCTTAAGCTTTTGTCTTCTTGTTCGATAAAGTGGACCACTTCTCGTCTCTCTCTCTCTGCTCTGTCTCGATGTCTGTGTGTTATAAGCAAAACCGCGTTTGCGTTTAATCTCTCCACCGACGACGATAAAAACGGCGCCGTTTTAAATATTCGTGTTTTTTTTTTTTCATTTATTACATTTTTTTGGTGATTATCTTTTTCCTAACCTTTTTCATGAATAATTAAACATGGTTTGTGTAATCACGGTTTCGATTTTTATTATGTCGTTTTGCTGATTTTAGAAGGGACCAAACAAAAATGATGGATTAGTACATTTCCGTATTTCATTTAATTTTTTGTTTCGTATTACTTGACATTTTGTATTTCCAATGCAAATTTATCACTATTTTTCCTTCTTTTACCCTTAATTTTCATCTTAATAATTATTTATATCAAACAAAATAGTGTATTAATTAGGGGTAAATCAAGAAATTTAAATTATTTTCTTAATTTGTGTGAAAACACCTAGGATGACAACTAATTTGCGAGTATACTTTCATTTAAATACCTAACGAGCTTGGTGTGATAGCCTTATAAACCAAAACTGATAATTAGGAAGAAAAAAATGCTTATGCAACTAAGAAAATAGAGTATAACTTGTTCAAACAAATTCAAAAAGCATAGCTAAAATCTTTGTATATACTCCAAGTAAATATCCATGAATCATGCATGTGAAACAAAACAAAAAGAAAATAAATCTGAAAATGAAAGTCCATCATTTTATTTCTTCATGACTATTCTTCGGATTCACCTACATTATTCTCCAAAATAGTTTTACACATTTCTGAGTCCATATATGCTTTTAAAAGAATACTCCCGCACATACATCTCAACTTTGCATGATAAATATTTTTATCGACATCTACAAAACAATATTATACAAATGTCTACTTTGATCTTGGATCAAACATTGTAGCCATTACAAAAATATCACTATGTAAGTTAAATCTTTAACAACAATATTGTTACTTGATCATTAACCTAATTAAATATAAAATTATATAAGTGTTACAATTTTGGTGGTTCGTAGGGCAAAGTCTATCAAACAAAAATATCAACATACATGATACAACAAGTAGTAAAGCTTTTTTTTTTTAAAGAAAAACAAGTAGTAAAGCAATGTACTGCATAAGAGAGTTTGTCCATCATGAAAGATGTCGTATATGGAGAGCTGCATCATGAAAGTGTTTGTGGAAGTTGTTCACCCTAATCATATATGGTACCGTTAGATCAGATATATGTAGGGCTGAGGTAATATACTGATAATCAAATGTTTAAAAAAAAAGCAATGTACAATTTTTTACATTTTCTATAAAATATCAAGATAGTTTTAGGTCCAAAAAGATTAGGCCCACTAAAGGACATTGTTGGGCCTGCCGTGAGAGTTTAAAGATGTCTCAGTCTTAGTAAGAGTGTTACTATTAGCTAAACCTCGACACATGTCTAAGCTACTCTAGTTATTTAAACAGTTTGGTTTTCTTGAATGCAATTCCGAATAGTGTTACTATTCTCTTGTCAGATATCATTTCTCTACAAAATAGCCGTTAAGTGTAATTTTTTCAAACGGTAATTGAAAACTTAAACGGCTAAATTTTGTTCTATAAATACATCAATGAGCCATAAAAAAAACTACAATTTTATATGTTTCGTTATAATGTCTTTCTTGCTCTCATATTGTTTTCTTCATTCAACAAGATTCATCGAAAGGCTTCAAGAAAACAAAACAAGATTCATCGATCAAGTAAGTATCCAAAACTGAATCTTTCTCAATCATTATTTTTGAGTTGTTTTAAGTTCAAGAAAACATATTTGTTTACTTTACGAGATGAGTAATTCTATTTGTGATTATTTTGTTTACAGATATTGTTTAAAATCGTCGGGTAAATATTTAATCTTGTGGAAGCTTTAGCAACAAATCCAACAAAGAGATGAGAGATCAATGTAAGCTTGAATAAAAAATAGTATTGTATTTTAAAGTATGATCTACAAATCACAATATTAATAAATAAAATGTAGCAATCACAAGATGAGTAACTTGATTGTAATTATTTTGTTTACAGATGTTGTTGGGGGTAAATCTTTAATCTTGTGGAAGCTTTAGACACAGTAGCAACAAACCCAAAAAAAAGAGGAGAGATCGATGTAAGTTTAAATAAATATTCTTGCATTTTAAAGTATGACCAATGAACTACAATACTTATCAGATAAATAAACGTAGTTCTCAGTAATTAAGAAGCTTATATTTGATTCTCTGTATTTTTGTTTTTGTGAATGTGTAGCAAATTATCCAATGGCGCAAAGTGGAAAATCCAGTTAAGGAAGACTTAATTTAAAGCTTCATTCATCATCAACAAAGTCTAATCACAGTTTTATCTTGAAAATTTGGTACAAGTTCTATTTCCCATGAGTCATGACTATAAAGCCTCTCACTGTTCACATTTCTATTTTTTTTCATGCTCATGACATTTTTCGATTTTAATGACGTTTTCGAATTTTCAAAACTATTTTGACAAAACTATTTTATATTATATATTTATATCTTCTTGATTTAAACCAAAGAAACTTGGGGCTAAATTTATATTATATTGTGCAAACTAGCCGAACGTGGGATCCCGTCTTTGACCGTTAGAGGTGCCAAGTTTGTTTTGGGAACACAAATATAATGTAGATTTAGTCCAAGTTTCAAATGGTTTTTTCACTTAAATTTGAAAATATTTTTTGCTTTCACCAATTATTTTAGGTTTTAAAGTAAAGAAAATTGAATGCTAAAATTGCAAAATTGTGAAAACTTTTCGGACGTGGAATCCTGTCATTGACAATAGTTTTTGATCGTTAGCGATGCCAAATTCGTTTTGAAAGACAATATAACGTAATTTTTAGCATTCAAATTTCTTTATCACGGAATTTCAAATTATTATTTATATATACATTTTTAAATCTAATTAAAAATTTGAGTGTTACAATTATATAATTGTAAAAATTTGATTGTTACAATTATATAATTGTAAAAACTATTCGGACGTGGAATCCTGTCTTTGACCGTTAGTGGTGCCAAATCCGCTTTTGTCAATACAAAATAATGTAATTTTAACACTCAAGTTTCTAATACTTTCTTTTTTCATTGAATTTCAAATTTATTCGACAATAATTTTTTTTTCCCACTAAATATTTTACTTTAAAAAAATTTGAATCTTATTTTTATGAATCGTGAGAGGTGTCATCAGCTTGAGTTGTATTCAAAATACAATGTGTAACACTCAAGTTTGCAAGTTTCTATATCTATCTTGAAATTGTATAATCGTGAGAGTTATGTATCATCAGTTTGAGTTGTATTCAAAATACAATGTAAATTTACCAAGTTTGTATTTCTTTCCACTAATAATTATTTATATTTTAAACTGTGTAATTAATAAAACAATCTCAAGTGTTAAATTGCGTACTTACAAAAACAATTGAACATAGAAGATTCAGATGAATATTAATACACAAAACAAACCCAACAGAGATTGTTACTATCATAGGCCCAAAACTCCCATAAGCCCATTATAAATATTTCCCTTATAGCCCAAACGACACCGTTTTGCTTCGTCTTCACTATAAATCGTTTTAATTTCATCAAAACCCTAATCAACGGCGACTAAAACATGAACAACGGCGAAGCTAAGTCGGAATCTCTCCTCCGAGTAACCGAAATCGAAGGAAGAGGACGAAGTTTAGTCTCTACACAATCTCTTCGCGCCGGAGAAGTTATCCTCAGAGAATCTCCTCTCCTTCTCTACTCAGCTTTCCCATTTCTTTCCTCTACTTCACCTTACTGTGACCATTGTTTCCGATCATTACCTTCTTCACCACAAAAATGTCAATCTTGCTCTCTAGTCTTATTCTGTAACCCTAATTGCTTCTCCTCTCACTCTCCTTGGCTCTGCGAATCTCTCCGCCGTCTTCACCAATCATCCTCCTCCGTCTTCACCAATCACGATCTTCAAATCCAAGCTCGTTACCTCCTCTCTGCTTACAATCTCGCAGCTACTTCACCTCCCAACTTCCAGATCTTGCTTTCTCTTCAAGGTAATGCTAGAGATTCTACTTCTGATTCTGATTTCCTTCATACTCTGTTATCCACCGTGTGTCCGCCGCTTCCGGTTACAATCTCGCCGGAGTTAACGGCGGCTTTGTTAGTTAAGGATAAGGTTAATGGATTTGGTTTAATGGAACCATTCTCTGTTTCGAAGGAGTGTAGATCAGTAAGAGCTTATGGGATTTATCCAAAGGTTTCGTTTTTCAATCATGATTGTCTTCCTAATGCTTGTAGATTCGATTACGTTGATTCTGCGGATATCGGTAATACGGATATTGTGATTAGGATGATTCATGATGTTCCTCAAGGTAGAGAAGTTTGTTTGAGTTATTTTCCTGTGAACATGAGGTATTTGAGTAGGCAAAAGAGGTTGTTTGAGGATTATGGGTTTAGATGTGAGTGTGATCGGTGTAAGGTTGAGTCTAGTTGGTCGGAAGGCGAGGAAGATGATGAGAACGATGTCATGGACGACGTCGGTGATGGTGAAGAGGAAGAGATGGAGGAAGAAGAGGAGGTGGATGATGAAGCTAGTTTTCCTCATGCTTACTTTTTTGTGAGATATATGTGTGAGAAGGAGAATTGTTTTGGTACTCTTGCTCCGCTTCCGCCGAAGAGTAACGATGATGTTTCGAGGGTTCTTGAGTGTAATGTTTGTGGAAGCGTTAAGGAGGATGAAGTTGGTGTTAGTGTTAATCATTGAGGCTCAAGCTGGTTCTATGGTTGATGCATACAGACCCAGTAAACAAGAGATTTGTCTTGATCACTGAGCTAATGTTTGTTTATGTTGGGTTCCTCTACTCAGTTACTGAAATTGGATTAATCATATGCTTAAAACTATTCTAGTTTAGTTTTTTTTCTTCTCCTTTATAGTCTTCTGAGTGAATTGTAATGGTATGTGGAATTATATTGAAGCATCATTTTTGTTTTATACTTGGAGCATCAGTTAAACTGATACAAAATTAAACTGACCTTGGCGGAGGGAAATGCTTTTATAATATTCATTAGATCGAACATACAGACGGTTTACAAATTTAAAAATGCGTTTATAATTCTCTAAGCTTGCGACAACATTTTAAAGAACAAAGGTATACATAAACTCCGGCCTTGTAAAGCTTAAGAATGGAAGGGAGCTTGCATCGAGAGTTGCACACGGAGCAAAGTGGTCTATCAATAGAGGTGTTGGATACCACTATTCCATTCGAGCTTATTACTGAAGCTCGCATGATAAATGCATAATTAGGACGGGCACATGAAATAGCTGAACCTGGCTTGATATATGAGAAGTCTCCCACAACGCATGAAATATGCAAAACGACCCCACAATCATTGCATGCATAGAACCCTTCATTTGGATTCACTCTGGTTTCACATGCCTCACACCAGTACTCTCCATCCACATTCTTGTCACCATAAGACAAGAAGAGAGGATGATCATCGTACCGATTTTTCCTTACCTTTACTGGTAAAAGTGCACACTTGCCGTCCAAAGTATAGTCACACTCATCACAACTAAAGAAAGACGACCTTCTCCTGTTCTCACATCTACTACAACGGTTATTGTCAGAGTCAGGGACGTAGTATAAAGTATGTTGATGGCTTTCGTGCACAAGTGAATCTGAAATCGAAGCGCATCGTACATCTATGGTCACATAATGGCCAGAGTTGTACCTGAAACCAGTGAAGTATTGCTGACAAAATGAACATATAGCAATTTCGAAGCAGGAATCAGTGTGTAGTGTGAATGGTTGGTTGTTGCTCATATGGCGTTTCTTTCGTGGAAGGTGAGCACATTTTTCGTGGATAATAAACTCACACTTCTTGCAACTGTAGAACGGTTCTGAACAAATCTGGAAGACACATGCTTCACAAAGAGTGCTTTCAGGTAGAACCATCCCATCTTTGTTGATTTGTAAGTGATGATCATGGCTGAAATGTTGAATGGTGTTTTCATCAATCACCTCGAATGGTGAAATTTCCTCTTCTTCTGGAGTCCCTTCCCTTTCGATCATGTCCCATATTCTTTCGCTCGTTGCGCATCTCGAATGAACAGAAAACGTAAGACACTTGGAGCAAGTATAAGCCCCATAGAACTCATTCATGTCTTGGCGACAGACTTTGCATTTCCACTCTCCATGTCCAAGGCGAGATGTGTAAGAGATGCGGTGATCGTGGCGGTTGATGTTTATGACACGGGGTAAACCGATACATTCCCGATGGATCATGAAACCGCATTGAAGACATAAATAAGGGCTTCGGTCACCTTGCGTCCCACAAGCATTGCAAATGAAATCCAAACGTCTTGACAAAAGTTGAAGTTGATGTTCATGTGTCGTCTTGCATTCAACAACAACCGGTGGAGGATTTTTCATACATGCTCTGCAAATGCTGAAATTACAAATGTCACAATGGTGAAGTTGGTGATGTTCTTCATCAAACCTTGTCTTGCAAAGAAGGCATTTCTTGTCGGCGTAATCAGGGACTTGACATTTAAGTGACTTGAGAGGGTGTTGGGGGTGTGAAGTGTGGTATGCTTCTGGAAAAAGATATACACAATCCACATGGATGACAAATTCACACTGCTGACATCTATAATGTGAGCCTGACAGGTCTACATCCATCTGACACGCTTTGCAATTTTTCCATTCCGCGTCATCATCGTAAGGTTCACGAAATAGTTGGATTGGATGCTCGTGTTCGTAAGAATTTGAAGGAAGAACAAGTGGTTCTGGTCTCCTTGCACACTCAAAATCCAACTTGAAATCACATACTGAACAAGAATAACCGACATGGAACATTTTTCCACATAAACAAGTAGATGGTTCTGAATCTAGGTTGGTGATGATCAGTTTGAGGGGATGGTCGGGATGAGAAGAGTGGTTGATTTCTTGTGAGGGCTTGGCACACTCTTTATGGAACACAACACCACACCCCAACTCATTGCAGCGATACCCTCCGTAAATGTTAAGGTTTACACTCTTTGCGTACATGTAAACATCTTCTAATGAGAAGCACCTATTACACCAACCAAAAGCAAAGCGAGTAAAAGGTATCAAAGGATGCTCGTGAAGTGGTGATACATCTACTCCTTCCATGTTGATTTGAGAAAAAAAAAAAATAGAGAATGGATGTGTTTCTTTTTTTTGTTTTCTTTCTTGATTTTTCAAAGCAGCTATCTTTTTTTTTAGGAATTTAGCTCCACCACCTTCCAATCATTATTTATTATATGGTTTTGGTTAAATGACATTAAATATAATAGAAATTTATGGATTAAAGTTCTTGAAGGATGGAAAAGTAAAGTTTGTGGAGAAACAATTTGAACCACAAATCTTTGGCTAAAGTTTGCTTGGAGGTAGTTGGCTGCCGGTTACTGCATTCAAGTCTCTGAAACCAAAATTTAACTAGCTGGTATGTGGCTTTTCTTTCATTAAATGAAAATGAAGTTTACAGATCCAATAGTACAAAACAGTTTGTTGAGAAACCATTTGAACCATAAATCCTTGGCCACGTAGTTTGGAGTTAGTTGGCTGCCAATAAGTGCATCCAAAAGGAGCATTCAAGTCTCTGAAACTAAACTTTAACTAAATGATAATTCAGACTTTTTTGTATTATTGGCACAATTCAAATGAAGCAACATCTTAGAATCCACCTATGTTGGAAAATGCTCTGTTTCTAATGGATAATCTATGTTGCGGTTCGGTCTTAACATGATACTCTCTTTAAAGTTTAAACGGTAACTTCTCACTTGAAAATAAGCTTGGACAAGGTTGATTTGGTAAAATTTCCGTGTGTACAAGGTAGAACATTCATATAGTTAAAAAAGTCTTAATCAAATCTTTAGATGGGTCAATGGTTATATAGCCCGATCGGTTTAATTTAGGGACATTTCCGAACGGGCAAGAAATAGCTGTGAAGAGATTAGTAAGAGGTTCAGGCCAAGGAAACGTGGAGTTCAAGAATGAGGTAGTCTCACTCTTAACAAGACTCAAACATAGAAATATGGTCAAGCTTCTTGGGTTCTGTAATGAGCAAGAGATGGATGGTGCCCTAATTCTTGGAGCAATTCTCTGATTTGGGAATTTACAACAAAGTGATATGAATTCGAGACGACAAAAAACACTCAAAGAACAAAACAAGAAATCCAATGGCTAGGATCAGCTTCAGAATCTTTATCATTTATTATATCACACGTTATTAGTTGTCTTAGCAAATACGTAAATACAAGCAAGATCGGTTTGTCTTGGACTTCACGGCAACTGAAAGAAAGAAAGAAAAAACCCTGAATTTTCCGGCGGCAAAAATCGTAAAACACGACAAATCATATAAATAGAAATCTTGTTTTGAAATTAAACAAAGTTCAATTACAAGAAAGGTAATCAATTACATAACATTAAAGATGTTGAAGATCCGATGTGAATCCGGTTGATCTTCTTTCACTAATCTCACTTAATCTCACTCTGATTTCTCTCAGGTTTGCTCGTCGCGACTCGATCAAAGAAGAAAGAAAGAAGAAGAAGAGATTATGAAGAAAGCTTGTAAAAGAAGTAAACAACACAACAAGACTTATAGAGTTCCCCTTTGAATTAAATACTTCTCTCTTCAGGATCGGGACCTGGTAATTCACTAGAGCTTTGTTTACAGAAGCTTGAGAGCTTTTCAACAATGGAGAAATCAGTTACAAGGAAGAAGAAGATAAGATCAAAACAGGTTGTTATATCGTTATTGACCTCTTCTACTTGCTTGCGTTGACTGAACATTTGGGTTTCTCCATTTGGGCCTTTACTATTTCCTGGTCCAGCTCTCCTCTTGCTTAGCTTTTGTTTCGTAGTGGGCTTATCAGCTTGTTTCGTAGTGGGCTTATCAGCTTGAAGCCCACTTGCTCCTTTTGCAGACTAGTGACACATCGAACCCATTTTCTCACAAAACTCCACCTGGTTCGATATTTCCGAACCCTAGCCGCCTGCGTTTCAGACCGATGTGGTTGAAACGCCCCGATCCTGGAACTCCGTCAATTCCTTTGCCAGTAGAATTGACCCACCGTAGCTCCACCTTGTTCCTGAGCTCCGGTCCCTGCTTCTCTTAGCCTGAAGCAGCTTCCTCACCTTCGTTTAACCTCGAAGACTTCTGAACCTCCTCTTTTCTTCAACGATTCAGAATCCACACGATTTCTCTTAACCACAGACCAACCACTGTGACTTCCTAGCAACCAGAAGCATCCTTGAATCTCAATTCGAGCTTTGAAGAAACATCAACTCTTCACCTTTCTGTTTCACCGGAATTCCTCTGCTTCACCTTGTTCCCTGAAGCAGACCCGTCGTCTCCCCACCTTCCGGAGACGACCCCTGACTACTGAGTCAGGCGTCAACCATCTTCAGCGTCCTGAGACAGCCGAAGAACTTCTCTCCAGGTAATGTTTTCGTCAACAAATCTGCTGGGTTTACTGATGTGTGGATTTTAACCACTTGAACATCTTCGTCCTCTATAACTTCTCTGATAAAGTTATACTTGACTGCTATGTGTTTCGTTCTTTCGTGAAACATGTAGTTCTTAGCTAAGCAGAGAGCACTTTGTGAATCACAATAAACTTATACTGCTCTTTGTTCAAAACCCATTCTTCTGTAATTCCTTTTAACCACATTGCTTCTTTGACAACTTCTGACAAGGCCACGTATTCTGCTTTCGTTGTAGACAACGCAACAACCTTCTGAAGTGCTGACTTCCAACTCACAGTGTTGCCTCCAACAATAAAGACGTAGCCTCCGATAGAGCATCGCTTATCTAAATCAGACGCGTAGTCTGAATCACAGAACCCTCTGACCTTGAAGTCATCTTCTCTGGTGAAAGTTAAGTTTAAACCTGTAGCTCCTTTCAGATATCTTAATATCCATCTCACTGCTGACCAGTGTTCTTTCCCAGGTTTACTCATGAACCTGCAAACTAGCCCCACTACATATGCCAAGTCTGGCCTGGAGCCAACCATGGCGTACATCAAGCTTTCCACTGCGCTGCAATAAGGTATTTCCTCCATTTCTCCTGACTGTTCCAACTCTTCTGTTTCATTCAAGCTCCTTAGCTTAAACTGTGGTCTTAGTGGAGTCTGAATTGGTTTTGAATCCCACATGTCAAACGTTTTCAAAATTTTAACTAAATAATCCTCTTGAGACAAAACCAAAACACCTTTCTTTCTATCTCTGACAATATCCATACCCAGAATTCTTTTAGCAGTACCCAAATCCTTCATGTCAAACTCAGAACTTAGCAGCCTCTTTAACTCGTTTACCACAACTTTGCTTTTAGATGCAATTAACATGTCATCTACATATAGCAGTAAGTAGACCATGTCACTAAGGTTTGACCCTTTTAAATAGACACAAGGGTCATACTCACTCCTCCTGTAGTTCCCCTTACCATAAAAGTGTGAACCTGTAGTTCCATTCCCTTGGTGATTGCTTTAAACCGTAGAGCGATTTCCTCAATAGACAAACCTTATTCTCAGACCCTTTCTGGACATAACCTTCTGGTTTCTCCATGAAAATTATTTCCTTTAGAACCCCGTGTAAGAACGTTGTCTTGACATCTAGTTGTTCTAGCTCCATATCCTGATTAACCACTGCGGATAAAAGCAACCGTATTGAAGTGTGTTTTACTACAGGCGCAAAAACCTCATTATAGTCCACCCCTTCAATCTGAGCAAAACCTTTAGCAACAAGCCTGGCCTTGTACCTAGGCTGTTCTTCCTTTGTCATACCTTGTTTTAGCCTGAAGACCCACTTATTACCTATTACCTTTTGATCCTTAGGTCTGTCTGTTAGATCCCAAGTTTCATTTATGCGAAAAGACTCCATTTCCTCATTCATACCTCCAACCCAAAGATCCATGTCTCTGCTTGACTTAACCTCTAGATAGGACTTTGGCTCATCCAAACTCAACAACTCAGAACTGGCTAGAGCATAGGCGATGTAAGTCTCATCAGCAAACTTGGATGGCTTCTTCTTCTTTGTCACCTCTCTCTCTCTTACCAGAAGAAAACTATCAGTACCTTTGTTGTTATCACATGGATTGCTATCACTTGGAACACCTTGTATTTCCTTCTGACCTGAACCCTTAGCTGAACTAACCACAAACCTTTCAGCAGAACTCTCAGTATAGTCAGAATCATTGTAGCCTGTGTCAATCTCTGAATCTGTTTCATATTCACTTTCTGAGGATACCTGCACTGGAGTCCCTCTACCTTGTTCTGAACCCTCTAACTGATTCTCAGTTTCAGTCAATACCTCAGTTAGATTCTCACTGAAAGTAACCCTTTTCTTCGACTGAGTGTTAGCAGCAGTACCCTTGTCTTTAGAATGTTTAAACCGCATACCCTTGTACAACTGATCCTCCTAGAAGACCACATTCCTGGTAACCACAATCTTTTCCTCCCCTAGAAGCCAAATTCTGTAACCTTTAGTCCCTTGCGCATATCCTATAAACACTCCCTTTTCAGACCTTGGACTAAGCTTGTCTGCAACTGTATGCGCGTAAGCAACACAGCCAAATACCATTAGATGACTGTATTCAGGATCCTTTCCTGTCCAAAGTGCTTCTGGGACTTCAAAATCAATAGATGCAGATGGAGTCCTATTGATAATGTGAACTGCTGTAAAAGCTGCTTCAGCCCAGAAGCGTCCCTCTAGACCTGACTACTAACATGGACCTTACCATATCCATAATAGTGCGATTCATTCTCTCAGACACTCCATTCTGTTGAGGAGTGTAAGTACACGTTGTGTGCCTTTTTACACATGAGTTTCTGCATAATTCATCAAACCTCTTATTTAAGAACTCTAGTCCATTGTCAGTCCTTAAGCATTTCAGCTTAGCTCCTGTTTGATTTTCTACCAATATTTTCCAATCTGAAAAACTTTGGAATGCCTCGTCTTTAGTCCTTAGAAAGTATATCCATACCTTTTTAGAATAATCATCAATAAAGGTGATAAAATACTGAGCTCCTGACAGACTTGGTGTAACACTAGGCGAACTCCATAGGTCAGAATGAACATATTCTAGTATGCCTTTGGTAGTGTGCTTAGCCTTGGGAAAGCTTTGCCTATGGAACTTCCCAAGGGTACAGGGCTCACAGAAGCCTAAGTCTTTCACCTCTTCTTTCTTAAGATAGCCTTTCCTTGCAGGGTATCCATAGCTCCCTGACTCATGTGAGCTAATCTTGAGTGCCACAATCTTGTCATATCCTTACTGACCTTAGCTATATTGGCCTGCGGAGATCTCACTGAGCCTTGAAGATAGTACAAACCCTTTTGCCATTTACCTGTGATTACAGTTCTGCCTTCTTTAATGAAGTTGATGATGAAGTCTTCACCAATGTACTTGCAACCAGACTGCTCCAACTGACCATAGGATATCAAATTCCTTCCCAATTCAGGTGTATATCTAACATTCCTCAAAGAAACAACTGAACCATCTGGATTATCAATTGTGATATTCCCCACTCCTTTTACTTGACAGTGTGTGTTATTACCCATAAGAACTTTTGTTCCCTCAAATTCTTCAAAGTTACATAACAAATCCCTTCTCGGAGTCATATGGAAGGAACATCCTGAGTCAAGTACCCACTCATCACCTGAGGCGATTAAACTTGCAACCAATGCAGTAGCTTCTGGCAGAATGAAAGCTACATTTGCGGAGTTGTAAGGCTTCTGAAAGTTGTTTGTTCCATTAGCCTTCTTTCTCTCAGGACAGTCCCTTTTCCAGTGATTTTCACTACCACAAATCCAACACGCCTTTCCTGTAGTCTTAGGTTTAGAGTTATATCTTTGTCTGCTCTTGGATCTGCCTTTCCATTTCTTGTTTCCACCATTATCAGACCTCTTCTCTGTCCTTCCTCTTGACTCTGCATACAACCCTTCTGCATGACTCTTACCTCTAGTAAGCAAGCCTTTGTTCTTAAGCTCCACCACTTTAGCATAGGCCGATGTTGTTACTTCTTGAACAGTTAGTGTTTCCTTTCCTGTTCCATATTTAAGGGTGTGCACTAATGGTTCATAAGGAGATGGTAAGCTAGTCAGTAGCTGAATTGCATGATCTTCATCTTTAAGCTCTCAAGATCAGCAATGAGTTTCAAGAACACATCCAAATTTTCCTCAATGGACTTTTGCTCCTCCATTTTGTAACTAGCAAACTGCTGCTTCAAATAGATCCTATTTGGTAACGACTTAGTCTGATAGTCTCTCTCTAGAGCCTTCCACATACCTAAGGCTGTAGTCTCATTCATAACTTTCCTTAAAATCTGATCACTCAAGCATGTAGCTATGAGATTTCTGGTTCTCAAATCCTTTTCTGCAAATAACGGATCAATTCTGACTGTTGTTGCTTGCCTTACTGGTGCAACATCTGCAGCCAGCGATGCTAGTCCTTCTGGTTTGACTGATGAGGGAGTTGCTGGCTCCGTAGAGGTTACCACCAGTGTTTCTGGTTCGTTTAGCACCGAAACTAGACCTTGAATTTCCAATTGCCCCAATAGTTTGAACTTCCATAAGCCAAAGTCTCCCTTCCCATCGAACTTCTCTATTTCAAATCTTCCTGATGTTGGTTCCATATTGATGCTTATCTTGTTTTCTTAACTTTGTCACCTGCAGATGATCAAGAAAGAAACCACAAGAACAACAAGGAAATCAACAAGAAAACCGATTCTATCCACAGAGAATTGATCTAGACACTTAGGCCTTATTATATCAAACTACTAGATCAGAAATACTTCCCTGAGTTCTTGGATTGAACTCGCAGTAGCTGATTCTCCTTATCGCCTGATCTTTCACCTTGTTTCCGTGAAAGATACACCAGACGATCTCCTTCTTCTCCGATCAGAGAAGATAAGTCCTCCTCCTTCTTTTACTTAGCTCTCCTTAGGTACCTCGCCGGATCTTGATCTCCTTTAGCCGGAAACCTTGCTCTGATACCAATTGTTGAAGATCCGATGTGAATCAAGTTGATCTTCTTTCACTAATCTCACTTAATCTCACTCTGATTTCTCTCAGGTTTGCTCGTCGCGACTCGATCAAAGAAGAAAGAAAGAAGAAGAAGAGATTATGAAGAAAGCTTGTAAAAGAAGTAAACAACACAACAAGACTTATAGAGTTCCCTTTTGAATCAGGTACTTCTCTCTTCAGGATCGGGACCTGGTAATTCACTAGAGCTTTGTTTACAGAAGCTTAGGAGCTTTTCAACAATGGAGAAATCAGTTACAAGGAAGAAGAAGATAAGATCAAAACAGGTTGTTATATCGTTATTGACCTCTTCTACTTGCTTGCGTTGACTGAACATTTGGGTTTCTCCATTTGGGCCTTTACTATTTCCTGGCCCATCTCTCCTCTTGCTTAGCTTCTGTTTCGTAGTGGGCTTATCAGCTTGAAGCCCACTTGCTCCTTTTGCAGACTAGTGACACATCGAACCCATTTTCTCACAAAAGAAAAAAAGGGAAAACATTGATTAACAGAAAATGATACAATGTGTTTAACTCATAAAACATACTTCCTTGATCTGTTTTGTCGAAATCCAAAACGACATCTTGAAAAACAAATGTATACATCAACCCCGGCCTTGGGAAGCTTAAGAATGTAAGGGAGCTTGCATCGAGAGTTACACACAGAGCAAAGTGGTCTAGAAACAGAGGTGTTAGGTACCACTTCTCTATCTAGTCTTGGACACATACCTGGCATGATGTATGAGAAGTCTCCCATAACGCAAGAAACATGTAATGTGATCCCAGAATCGTTACATGCATAGAACCCTTTACTTGGATTCACTCTTTTTTCACATGCCTCACACTAGTATTCACCATCCACATTTTTGTCACCATAAGACAACGAGAGAGGATATTGTGACTAGGATGATTCATGATGTTCCTGAAGGTAGAGAAGTTTGTTTGTTCCTGTGAACATGAGGTATTTGAGTAGGCAAAAGAGATTTATGGGTTTAGATGTGAGTGTGATCGGTGTAAGGTTGAGTCTAGTTGGTCGGAAGGCGAGGAGGAATATGAGGTTATGGAACAGTTGGAGGAGGATGAAGAGGAAGAGATGGAGGAGGAAGAAAAGGAAGAAGGTTGTGGGAAAGGTGTGGATGATGAAGCTAGTTTTCCTCATGCTTACTTCTTTGTGAGATATATGTGTGAGAAGGAGAATTGTTTTGGTACTCTTGCTCCGCTTCCGCCGAAGAGTAATGATGATGTTTCGAGGGTTATTGAATGTAATGTTTATGGAAGCTTTAAGGAGGATGAAGTTGGTGTAAATCATTGAGGACTCAAGCTGGTTTTGTGGTTGATTTGTCTTGGCCACGAGACAATGTTTGTTTATGTTGGGTTCCTTCTGCTCAGTTTTTGAAATCGGATTGATCATGCTTAAAACTATTCCAGTTTAGGTTTAAAAAAAAAAAAACTATTCCAGTTTAGGTCTTATGTGGAATTATATTGAAGTATCAGTTTTGTTGTGTATTTGGAGCATCAGTTTAAATGAAAACCATAGTTTCATTGATATGCATTTTAGTTACATCTTCTCTAGGGTTCATTGATGTTAATATTGTAACATTAATTAGAACAATGATACAAAGTATTTTACTAATTTAAAATATGTCTAATCATTCTCTAAACTTGTAATGACATTCTAAAGAACAAAAGTAAACATCATCTCCCGGCTTGGAAAGCTTAATAATGGAAGGGAGCTTGCATCGAGAGTTACACACAAAGCAAAGTGGTCTACAACTAGAGGTGTTGGATACCACTTCTTCATTAAAGTAGCGTACATGGCATGAACCTGGCTTGATATATGAGAAGTCTCCCACAACGCAGGAAATATGCAAAACGACCCAACAGTCGTTGCATGCATAAAACCCTTTACTTGGATTCACTTTTGTTTCACATGCCTCACACCAGTACTCCCCATCCACATTCTTGTCACCATAAGACAAGATGAGAGGATGATCATCGTACCTCTGTGTCATCACTTTTTTCGGTAAAAGAGCACACTTGGCATCCAAATTATACTTACACTGATCACAACTAAAGACGTGCTTCCCATTTCCACATCGACTACAATGCTTACGGTTACGTGTGTAGTGAAAACGATGTTGATGGCTTTCGTGCATAAGTGAATCTGAAATTAAAGCGCATCGTACATCTAGAGTCATTACAAAGCCAGATTTGTACCTGAGACCGGGGAAGTCTTGAAAACAAAGCAAACAGTTATTCACATCAGAATATGTGCATAGTGTGAAAGGCTGGTTGTAGCACACGTGACGTTTCTTCCGTGGAAGGTTAGCACATTTTTCATGGAGAATAAAATTGCATTGCTTGCAACGGTAGAATGATTCTGAACTAATCTGTAAGACACATGCTTCACAAACTATATTTTCAGGTAGAACCAACATATCATTGTTGATTTGTAAGTGATGATCATGGCTGAAATGTTTAATAGTGTTTTTGTCAATCACCTCAAATGGCGCAATTATCTCTTCCTCGGGTGTTCCTTATAGTTCGACCATGTCCCATACTCTTTCACTCGTTGCGCATCTTGAATGAACAGCAAAAATAGGACATTTGGAGCCAGTATGACATTTGGAGCAAGTATAAGCCCCGTGAAACCCATCTACTTCTTTACGGCAAACTTTGCATTCCCACTCTCCATGTCCTCTGAGGCGACGCATGTAAGAAATGCGGTGGTCGTGGTAATTGATGTTTATGACGCGGGGTAAACCGATGCATTCCCGGTGAATCATGAAATTGCATGCAAGACAAAAATAAGGGCTTCGGTCACCGTGCGTCCCACAAGCATTGCAAGTGAAATTGATTAGTCTTGGAACAAGATGAAGTTGATGTTCATGGGTTGTCAAGCATTCAACATCAACCGGTGGCGGGTATTTCATACATGCTCTACAGATGCTGAAATTACAAACATCACAATGGTGAAGTTGCAAACATCACAATGGTGAAGTTGGTGATGTTCTCGATCAAACTCTGTCGCACAAAGAAGGCACTTTTTGTCGGAGTACTCAGGGACTTGACATTTAAGTGACTTGAGAGGGTGTTGAGCATGGGAAGTGTGGTATGCTTCTGGAAAAAGATCTACACAATCCACATGGATGTCAAAATTGCACCGACGACATCTATAATGTGGGACTTTCCGGTTTACATATATGTGACACGCTTTGCAGATTTTTCCATTCCATCGTATTGAAAGGGTCACAAAAGAGTTGGAGTGGATGCTCGTGTCCGTAGGAATTTGCAGGAAGAACAAGTGGTTCTGGTCTCCTTGCACACTCCGAATCCAACTTGAAATCACAAATTGAGCAATAGTAACCGACTTTGAACATGTTTCCACAGAAACAAGTAGATTCATAGGTCTCTGAGATGATCAGTTTGAGGGGATGTTCGGGATGGGAAGGGTGGTTGATCTCTTGTAAGGGCTTGGCGCACTCTTTATGGAACACAACATAATCACACCCAAGCTCATTGTAACGATACCCTCCGTAGATGTAAAACTTTATATGGCTATGTATGTCGTTCCTTTTAGCGCTAATTTGGTAATCATCGCGATCATCATTGTTGGGGTCCGAAGTCCCTCCCCCGAGAACAACAGTCGGTAATGACAAAAGCGCTGTGATGTGGTTGAATCGCGAGCAGACGACTTAGCCAAACGGCCAAATACGCTGTCGCTACCAAATTTGAGAGTTAGGACAAATTTGGCCTAGCCGGGAAATGTTTGGCCAAACCAGGGAAATTGGCCGAACCGCCCAGATAGGTTTGGTCGAACCGGTCAGACAGGTTTGGCCGAGCCTGTCTAGGCAGGTTTGGCCGAACCGCCCAAGCGGTCTTGCCCGAGCCTGTCCAGGCAGTTTTGGCCGAACCGCCCAAGCAGGTTTAGCCGAGCTGCCTGATTCAGTTTGGCCGAGCAAGCCAGACCGCTTAGGCGAAATCTGCTAAACGGGATCAACTACATTTCGCCGAGGAGAGTCTTTTCTGAAGAGCAGGATAGTCGCAAAGAGTGGCGAGCCTATCGGGCCGACGAGTTCAGAACAAGTCTAGCCTATCAGGAGAAGCCCACAAGGGAAACCGCCTTCAGAAGGAGAGATCATCGGCGAAATAAGGAAACTACCTTTTTCCTCGAGAAGATAAACTCAATAAGGGAAGAGGATCGAGATGAGTCCCGAAGAATTAGGATAATTTTCTTTATCTTGTTGTAACCCTAAACCGACCTAGTCGAGTATATATATCGATGTACATCATTTGAGAAAGGGATCCGCAACTTTATTCATAAAAGCAATACAAAGCAATACAAAGCAATTACAAACCCTATTTTTCTTTACTCATCGTTTTCTACTTCGTAGCTTAACTCAGAAATCTCTGCTTCCTTTCGAAACTCTTACAAATCTAATTGTGCGAGTTCCGGCTTCCACAATTTGGCGCCGACCAAGGGGAACTAGAGAATTTCTTACACCAAAAAAGCTACGTAACAACTCAAAGATGGTAAGCGGCGAAGAAAACACGTCCCGCAGAGACAACCGGGAAAGAGAACCTCCGATCGAGGCTACTGCTACCAAAAATCCTGCTCATGGTGACCTAACCGACGTGAAGAAGATGCTAGAAGACTTCCTCACTGAGCAGAAGAAGCAAGCCAAGATGATCGAAGAAAACTCGAAGGAGCTGAAAGCTCTTTCGCGAAGAAAACGCGAAAGACCCAACACGATGAGACTCAGAGCGCGCGTCGACCCTCAACGCCTCGACTTCTCAGCGCCTCGCATTACTCGGGGAAACCTTGAGGATCTACCACTACCGCCGCCGCGTTGAGAAACGGATAAGTCTCCCGAACGCGTCGTAGACGTCTCTGATGAAGAAGAACCAGCTCCCCCAAAGCGTACACGCACGGAAGGTGCAGAAAGAGTCCGACCAGAACCGCGCGCCCCTGACAACCAAAGCGCGTCAAGCTCTTCCAAAACAGAGATTTTAAAGGACACATCGGAGTACACCAACTACTCTAGTGAAGAGCGACACAAGAAGGGGCAAGAGCGTAGAGCATTCAAACGATCCTACGCTTCAGAGCTCGCTGCTGTTAAGGCTCAGATGGATCGGGTAACTTCAGAGCTGAAGCGTACCCAATCGCAGATACACCATGGAACAGGAAAGGCTCCTGCCATCGCTCAGGTACTAGAAAAGGCGAGGAACACACCCTTCAACGAACTAATCGCGAAAACAAAAATCTCTGATCCTGGAACTATCAAGTTACCCATCTACGAAGGAACCACTGACCCTTCGGATCATCTCATGGAATTCGAAGTTGCCTTGGGAAGAGTGAACTTCAAGGAAACGGAAAAAGACATCGTCTACTGCAAGCTGTTTGTGGAAAGTCTCAAGGGGCCTGCGCTACAATGGTTCTACAAGCTGGAGAAAAACTCAGTTCACACTTTTCTTCAACTTTCCGAGTTATTCGTTCAACATTACAACATCTTCATGGAACGGAAGATCTACGACTCAGAACTATGGAATAATAAGCAAGGCGAGAACGAGAGTCTTCGATCTTTCATGACAAGGTTCAAAAACAGGCTTTCAAAGGTTGAAGGTATCAGCAACAAGTCAGCCCTGGAAGCCTTGCGAGGGGCACTTCGGTACCCATCCCCATTCTGGCAAGAGATGAGCCTCAACACGCCGATAACGATTCAAGACGCTCTCCACCGCGCAGCCGACTTCACCCGAACAGAAGAGAAAGTCCAAGCCAGTAAGGGCGGAAAGACCAAACAAGCAAGCGAACCAGCTAAAGTCGCTGCACCTAAGAAAAACAATCCTACCTACGTCGAATACGAAGGAGGATCCGGAGGGGCTCACAACTATCAAGTAGAGTCATCAGGTCGCGGACGCAGAAGAGGCCGTGGGCGTGGTCGCGGCAGAGGAACCTGGAACAACACCTGGACCAGAGAGTCGAAGGACTATGACGAGAAGCAGTATTGTGATTTCCACAGATCTAGTGGATACTCAACCGCAAGGTGCCGAGAGTTAGGGCAACAACTCATAGCCAAACTCACAGAAGGCACCTTAAAAAACAACAACAGCTTGTCAGACTTCAAGCCAGTGGAGAAAGCTCCTACCGAGGCCGAACAACAAGTGGATACTCCCAGACGCCACCGTCGCGATGATGGCGTGGAAAATGAGAACAACGAGAGGTTATCAACATGATAATGGGAGGATCATAATATTGTGCTGACGACGAGACCGCGATCGAAGCTTATCAACTCCGCGCTGATGTCTGCGCAAACATATCAGCACCCGCAAAGCCAAGGCTTTCCAGCGACTCAATCACTTTCGACGAGAAAGACACTGAGGGCCTCGACCAACCACATAACGATCCCTTGGTAATCAACCTAACCGTCTACGATTTCAACATCGCTCGCGTTCTTATCGATACAGGGAGTTCGGTGGATGTCATCTTCAAGAAAACGCTTGAGCGAATGAAGATTGATCTATCCACAATCAAAGGAAGGCCTAAGCCCATCACGAGTTTCTCTGGCGAAACAACTATGACGATGGGAACAATTCGCCTTCTTGTCCAAGCTGGCAACGTTAAGCAAATGGTCGACTTCACTTTCTCCGATCATCCAACAATTTACAACGTGATCATGGGAACTCCTTGGCTCAACCTGATGAGAGTCGTGCCTTCAACGTACCACTTATGCCTCAAATTTCCAACTCCCATCGGCATAAATACAATATGGGGAAATCAGAGGGATTCCAATACCTGTTTTCTGGCCGAGCATAAGATGTGCATAAGATGTGAAACATCGAGAAGAAGAAGGACGCCCCTGAGCCTCAGAAATCACGAAAACGAGCGAGAACTAGCCCCGAATAGGTGAAAAACCTGACTGACCTCTTATAGCAATTACAGATTGCAGAAGGACGCGTAGAAGAAGAACGACCAACCTGCGAACCTGTGATATCTATATGCATCGAGGAACAACACCCCGAAAGATGCGTAGAGATCGGGGCCAACCTTGATGAAGATCTTAAGAAGAAGCCCGTGGCTTTCCTCCGAAAAAAATCGATACTTTCGCCTGGGCAGCAGAAGACATGCCGGGGATAGACATGAACGTCACCAGCCACGAACTCAACGTCGATCCGACGGTCAAACCAATAAAACAGAAAAGGAGGAAGCTCGGCCCCGAACGAGCAAAAGCGGTAAAAAGACAAAGTCGAAAGGCTATTACGCGTCGGATCAATCACCGAAGTCAAATACCCCGATTGGCTCGCCAACCCAGTCGTGGAAAAAAAGAAGAATGGTAATTGGCGTGTCTGCGTGGATTTCACGGATCTAAACAAGGCGTGCCCTAAAGACAGTTTCCCTCTGCCTCACATCGATCGCTTAGTGGAAGCAACAGCAGGGAACAAACAGTTGACATCCATGGATGCTGTCTCGGGCTATAACCAGATCCTAATGCATCCCGAAGATAGAGAAAAGACCGCCTTCATAACCGACCGCGGATGCTACTGTTACAAGGTTATGCCTTTCGGCCTGAAGAACGCTGGAGCAACATACCAGAGACTCGTCAACAAGATGTTTCAAGACCAATTAGGCAAAAGAATGGAGGTGTATATAGACGATATGCTTGTGAAATCCCTTGAGGAAAAGGATCACATCTCGCACCTGGAAGCATGCTTCAACCAGCTCAATCTTTACGACATGAAGTTAAACCCGACGAAATGCAGATTTGCAGTTACCTCTGGAGAATTCCTAGGATACTTGGTCACTCATCACGGCATCGAAGCAAATCCAAAGCATATTGACGCGCTAATCCAAATGACATCTCCGAGAAACAAACGTGAAGTACAGAGATTAACTGGACGAGTGGCTGCACTCAACCGATTTATCTCACGATCAACTGATAAATGCTTGCCTTTCTACAACACGCTGCGAGGAAACAAACAGTTTGAATGGTCAGCCAAGTGTGAAGACGCTTTCAGACAGCTTAAAGAGTATTTAGCAACGCCGCTTATCCTCGCCAAACCAGTAACTGGAGAACCTCTTTTCCTCTACATCGCTATCTCTGAAACAGACGTTAGTGCTGTGTTAGTACGTGAGGAACGAGGCGAGCAAAAATCCATCTTCTAAGTCAGCAAGACTCTCACCGATGCTGAAACAAGATATCCTCAATTGGAGAAGCTTGCACTTTCCATCGTCATGGCATCACGAAAGCTAAGGCCCTATTTCCAAGATCACACCATCGTAGTTCTCAGCACCTTCCCTTTGCGCACAGTTTTGCATAACCCAAGTCAATCTGGCAGGTTAGCCAAGTGGGCAATATAACTCAGCGAATACGACATCGAATACAGAGGGCGGACGTGCAACAAGTCACAAGTATTGGCAGACTTCTTCATCAAACTCCTTGAGGATCAAATGCTAAAGGAGGTCCGACCGGGTATCTGGGAACTACACGTCGACGGCTCGTCATCTTAGAATGGGTCTCAAGTAGGAATACGCCTAGCGTCGCCAACAGGCGAGATCCTTGAACAGTCTTTTCGTCTAGGCTTCAAAGCCTCCAACAATGAAGCAGAGTATGAAGCCATCATTGCTGGAATGAGGCTCGCCCAAGGACTCAACATCGAGCATGTTCACGCTTTCTGCGATTCACAGCTAGTTACTAGCCAATTCAGCGACGAGTATGCAACAAAAGACGATCGGATGGAAGCCTATGTAAAGATAGTCAAGGACCTTGCCTCGACATTCAAATAGTTTACGTTAACACGAATTCCTCGAGGGGAAAACGTCGACGCTGACGCATTGGTAAACCTTGCCTCCGCTTCAGCTCCTCCAAAAGATCCGGCTTTGAAGCGGGTAATCCCCGTGGAGTTCATCGAATTTCCCAGCATCCAACAAGGTACAGCACTCGCTTTCAACACGATCTCAGATCGCGAGACAAGCAAAAGCTATTGCTGAATCACTCGAGATGAGTCCCAAAGACATGGAGATGACAGAAGCAGCAGAAGAAACAGAGCCCACGCATCCGCCAATGACAACGCCTATAACTGACACTGAGAATGCCCCGGACGCTGACAACCTCTCGCTGAAAGATCATGACCAAGACACATCTGTCCCGATGGAAACTGATGGAGAACCTGAATACGGATGCGATAAGCCCTGGATGGACCAAATCCGTGCTTACATTGTTAGTGGAAAGCTGCCTAGCAACAAGTAGGCAGCCCGCAAGTTACAGAAGCAAGCTGCTCGATACGTCCTGTTAGATGAGAACATCTACAGGTGCGGGTTCTCCGGTCCTTTGCCCACCTGCATAGAGGGACAAGAGGCCAGACAAGTCATGGAAGAAGTACACAGCGGGTCATGCGGCAATCACTCAGGAGGCAAAGCCTTAGCAATCAAGATAAAGCGACATGGCCACTTCTGGCCTACCATCGTGAACGACTGCATTAAGTTTTCAGCCAAGTGCGAAAGATGACAACGTCATGCTCCAAAAATTCATCAACCAACGGAGAAGCTCTCTTCCGTCACCTCTCCTTACCCATTCATGAGATGGGCGATGGACATCGTAGGACCTCTGCATGCGTCAAAACAAAAGCGTTTCTTACTTGTTTTAACAGATTACTTCTCAAAGTGGGTGGAAGCTGAGGCTTACTCAAGTATCAAAGATGCCCAAGTCGAAAGTTTCATCTGGAGAAACATCATACGTCGTCACAGAATTCCATTCGAAATTATCACCGACAACAGTTCTCAGTTCATCTCCAACAAGTTCGAGGCCTTCTGTGCAAAGTGGAAAATTCGACTCAACAAATCTACTCCTCGTCATCCCCAGGGAAATGGACAGGCAGAAGCAATGAATAAGACCATTCTCGATGGCCTTAAGAAACGTTTGGACGCGAAGAAGGGTCGCTGGGCAGATGAGCTGGAAGGCGTTCAATGGTCCCACCGCACCACTCCCAAACGCAGAACGGGCGAAACTCCTTTTGCTCTTGTCTATGGAACTGAATGTGTCATACCCTCCGAAGTCACTAGTCCAGGACCGCGACGTCGTCTCTTACCTGAAAACGAAGAACTCAACGATTCACTCCTCTTTGATGAACTGGACTTCCTTAACGAAAGGCGCGATCAGGCACTCATCAGAATAACCAACTATCAAAACGCAGCCGCACGATACTACAACACTAAAGTTCGAATCAGACGTTTCCGCGAAGGCGACTTGGTCTGACGCGAAGTTTTCCAAAACACAGCAGAGCGAAACGCGGGAAAACTTGGAGCTAACTGGGAAAGACCTTACAAAGTCACCACCGTGGTCCGTCCTGGCGTCTATGAGCTCGCCACCATGGCCGGCAAGCCAATACTCCATTCGTGGAATGCGAAGCACTTGAAGAGGTACTATCATTAGTCCTCTCCTAAGGCTCCTGCCTTGAATTACGAAGCGACTTGATCCCTGCAAAGGGTACGTAGGTAGCTTGTCTCCAGACGAGTTCAGTTTCCCTCCCCCGTCAAAAAAGGGAGGAGTGAGTGCTTTAACGAACTACGAGGCGACTTGATCCCTGCAAAGGGTACATAGGCAGCTTGTCTCCGGACGAGTTCAGTTGCCCTCCTCCGTAAAAAAAAAGGGGGGGGGGGGAGTGGGGTATGTATACTCATATACTCCCAATTTTTAAATCACGCTCTTCGCTTCAACTTTTACATCTTCAATGGACTATTCGAAGCCTCTTTTGAGCAAGTTCAAACCACTGTCGTTGCTGCTGGCCACAGCAACAATGTGTGAACCTGAACACATTGACATCCACTCTCGGATCCTAAGCGCGCTATATAAGTTATAACAATCAGTTGCTGGGCTTTTGACTCCGGCTGATTCTGATGTCCGGTTCTTGGCCTTTTTGGCCACGAGCGTTCATTCAAAAACCCAACAGCACGTTGGTAAAAAACAGCTGCCAATGATTACTTAGGTTTATACACCGAATAATCATTCAGAAAACCCAACAACACGTTGGTCAAGTCAAAAGGCGTGATCGTTTCTGGACAGACGTGTTTAGAAAACACCGCCAAGCAAGCCTCTAAAGCTAAAGCATCAAGAGACCACAAGACCAAAAAGTTTACAAACTAAACCATTCCGCGGAATATCAGAGTCGTAAACGAGAAAGTCTCATACATAGATTATCTTACGTCGAGACACGACGCAAGGCAAAACACAAAAACAAAAACTGAAGCAAAGACATTGCCACATGGGCAGTTTTAGGGAAAGGAAAGCAAAGCCGAAAAAGAAACAAGAGATAACTCATCCGGCGAAGCCCTAGTCGTCAATGTTAACATACTCATCATCATCATGATTCACTCCGAGCTCATCTGTCATCGATCCATCAAAAGCCCGGACACCCACATCGTGGCCAAAGTCTCGAGCGGCACATTGTCCCGAGCAGTACCTGATGAGTCAGAAGAGATAGGCGATATGACCAAGTCATAGTCTAATCAAGCAAAAAGACTGTCGAATTCCACATCGCCGCCAGCAACATTTGGTAACCAAGCCTCGGTTTTGGCTACTTCAGCGTCAAATGAGTCGGGGGCCTCGCGCAGAATTCTAGCAAATTCAATGTTCGCCTCGACTTGAGTTAGCTGCACTAGCTTCTTCTTTGGGTTCCCGCCAAGGATCCTGATCTTCTCTTTGGCACGGTCGATCTTGCCTTGGAACTTGATGGCAAAAGTGCGCATCGCAGCCTTGGTCGCACGCTTGATCCTGGAAGTTATGCCGGTCTTCTCGTCAGCCTATGTATACTCATATACTCCCAATTTTTAAATCACGCTCTTCGCTTCAACTTTTACATCTTCAATGGACTATTCGAAGCCTCTTTTGAGCAAGTTCAAACCACTGTCGTTGCTGCTGGCCACAGCAACAATGTGTGAACCTGAACACATTGACATCCACTCTCGGATCCTAAGCGCGCTATATAAGTTATAACAATCAGTTGCTGGGCTTTTGACTCCGGCTGATTCTGATGTCCGGTTCTTGGCCTTTTTGGCCACGAGCGTTCATTCAAAAACCCAACAGCACGTTGGTAAAAAACAGCTGCCAATGATTACTTAGGTTTATACACCGAATAATCATTCAGAAAACCCAACAACACGTTGGTCAAGTCAAAAGGCGTGATCGTTTCTGGACAGACGTGTTTAGAAAACACCGCCAAGCAAGCCTCTAAAGCTAAAGCATCAAGAGACCACAAGACCAAAAAGTTTACAAACTAAACCATTCCGCGGAATATCAGAGTCGTAAACGAGAAAGTCTCATACATAGATTATCTTACGTCGAGACACGACGCAAGGCAAAACACAAAAACAAAAACTGAAGCAAAGACATTGCCACATGGGCAGTTTTAGGGAAAGGAAAGCAAAGCCGAAAAAGAAACAAGAGATAACTCATCCGGCGAAGCCCTAGTCGTCAATGTTAACATACTCATCATCATCATGATTCACTCCGAGCTCATCTGTCATCGATCCATCAAAAGCCCGGACACCCACATCGTGGCCAAAGTCTCGAGCGGCACATTGTCCCGAGCAGTACCTGATGAGTCAGAAGAGATAGGCGATATGACCAAGTCATAGTCTAATCAAGCAAAAAGACTGTCGAATTCCACATCGCCGCCAGCAACATTTGGTAACCAAGCCTCGGTTTTGGCTACTTCAGCGTCAAATGAGTCGGGGGCCTCGCGCAGAATTCTAGCAAATTCAATGTTCGCCTCGACTTGAGTTAGCTGCACTAGCTTCTTCTTTGGGTTCCCGCCAAGGATCCTGATCTTCTCTTTGGCACGGTCGATCTTGCCTTGGAACTTGATGGCAAAAGTGCGCATCGCAGCCTTGGTCGCACGCTTGATCCTGGAAGTTATGCCGGTCTTCTCGTCAGCTAGTTGCTGCTGGAGTATCGATGCCTTAACATTTTCCTCAACGGCACGCTCTTCCGCCTCAACACACCTCCGCTGATAGGCCTGCAACTCAAATTCCACACTCTTTATGTGCTCCATTTCGATTCCTAATCGAGTCTGAGCATCTGAGCACGATTTCCTTTAAAGCTCTCCAAGATCTTAAAGCTTCCGGGTTAGCCTGCTCGCGGCGGCAAAGTGCCGAGGGACCAAAAAGAAAGGGTTTAAACACTTTGAAAAATCTCGTCGAAAAACTTTTTGAAACTCACTTGAAGGAATTGCGTGTTACGGACATACTCTGGATCCGTGGCGAGACATCAACCCAAAGTCGGGATCTGCGACTAGCTCGGCGGGAAGAGGTCCATCACTACCGTGATACTGGATGTTTGCAAACCATGCGGCCGTCTTCGAGTCATCAATCACATTCTCCGAAATCCCAACGGTGAGGACCGCACGAACAGGGCTCTGAACCTGGCCAACGCTCGAACTTCGACGAGATCTCTTTTTTTTTTCGCTGAGTGCTGTGAGACTCCCCGTCTTGCTCGAGAGCAGTGCCTGAAGCGGAAGCTCCTGCCTCGGAGGAGGGGATGACTCCGTCGGGGACAGGGACCCTTGGGGGTTTATTTGAACGCCTACTTTTCTTCAGCTTCTCCTGGGGAACCTCGGAGATCTCACCGCTAACGATCGGCTGGTCTTGGACTCCACCTTCTTGACCTCCAGCAGGGTTCGTTTCGACGCCAGCTGCCAAATTCTCAGCATGCGCACGCTCTTGAGCTGCCATCTCCTCACGAAAAGACAAGTATCCCATTACTCGTTTGACTCTTTGAAAATGGAAAGTCCTTTCCCAAAAACAAAGATGTCGCTCGAATCTAACCGCAGAAAGGAAGTCAGTGAACAAACCGTCTGGGCAAGGTGGAAATCCGGACGGACCTGCACGAAACATAAACAAAGGTCAAGGTTAGGATTCAGGTTTTTCCTAAAAACAAAGACACCAAGCAGGAGGAAAGTCCTAGACCAAGACGGAAGGACAACTAGCTACCGCGATATCTCCATCGCGTAACTACTTTCTCAAGCCATTGATCACCCATAGATGCTTCGGAAATCTTGACATAGAAGAAGTAGTTGATCCAATGCCTGTCTTTGGTAGGTTGATCATCGATAACCAGACAACCAACTTGAGCTCCGATGGCAACGATCATATCATTCCCAACCATACCCCTGCTACCAATCTTCAATAGATTCAGGTAATGGTAGACGGAGACTTCTTTGCGACATTCTCTGCCCCGAACCAGTATTCCAACCAAATGTCGAATACCTCGAGGGGTCGCCTGAGCAAGGGCTATCTTGTTTCTCCAGAAATAGTCAAGGATCACCGGTGGGATATGGAAAGTGAGGAAGCATTCCTCGATAGAATTCTCATACATAGTAAAAAAGACAAGGGGAGGATTGTTAGCTCGATCGGAGGATCTTGGGAGACTACACTCAACTTCATCAGGAACTTCGAATTCAGTCCTGAGTTTGTCTAACGATTCTGCTGAGCATAAGGTAGACCCTGGGGGATTAGGATTTCCCCGCCTCCTATACTTCATTCCTTGTCGCTCTCGACGCGCTTTCTTCTTTGTATAAAGGACGTGGAGGAATTCTTCCTCTTGTTCTTGAGTCAAGATTGCTTCCGCAGGCCACTCGTATCCTTCTGACTTAACTACAAACGGTATTTCGTCAAACTCTGGCAAGACGGGGTAAGGGTCCATCCAGGATCCCACTTCGGCAAAAGGCTTCCTTAATTAGCTCAACAAAAAAAGAACCACGACTCTTTCTGCCAATTTCCAGTTCGAAACCGCTTCGGCCAAATCAAAGGTAATAGTGGAAACCCGGAGTCGGACTAGCCCCTTCGAAATCTCCTCTAAGCCCTCTTCGGCGAAATTTGCTTCAAAGCACTCTTCGGCGAAAGTTGGCCCTCGGCAAATTACCCTCGATCCGGATAAGCCTCTTCGGCCAAACTGATCCACTGATTTTGCCGAACCGGCAGGCTTCTTCGCCTAACCGGTCTACGGATTTCGCCGAGCCGGATTAGCCCCCTTCGGCAAAAAAATGGACCGAAGTTTCACCGAGCCGGCGGGCTCCTTCGGCAAATCGGTCCGCGAATTTCGCCGAACCGGACAAGTCCCTTCGGCAAAATCGGACCACAATTTTGTCGAGCCACTCTTCGGAATACCGGTCCACGGATTTCGCCGAGCCGGACTAGCCCCTTCGGCAAAAAACGAACCAAAGCCGTACCGAGCCGGCGGGCTTCTTCGGCAAACCGATCCGCGAATTTCGCAGAACGGACGAGTTCCTTCGGCAAAATCGGAACACAATTTCGCCGAGCCACTCTTCGGCAAACCGGTCCACGGATTTTGCCGAGCCGGACTAGCCCCTTCGGCAAAAAATGGACCGAAGTTTCGCCGAGCCGGCGGGCTTCTTCGGCAAACCGGTCCGCCAATTTCGCCGAACCGGACGAGTCCCTTCGGCAAAATCGGACCACAATTTTGCCGAGCCACTCTTCGGCAAACCGATCCACGAATTTCGCCGGGCCGGGCAAGCCTCTTCGGCAAAAACCGGATCGAAACGTCCGCGAGCCGGGCGAGCCTCTTCGGCCAAAAACGACCGGTCTCCTCGGCGAAAATTCTCGGTCCCTCCGCCTCGTCCAAACTCGGCCTCTCAAAGCCGCGGCAAAATCTCCCTCGGCAAAGTCTCCCTTCGAAACCTTCACCACGACCAAAACCGGGACTCGCTCGATGAGGTTGTCGTCGGCCAAATGAGGATCGAACCAAAACAAAATAATAAGCTAACAAAAGTTAAGAGAGAGAGAGAGGAGAGGGTACCTTCTAGAGAGAGAGTGGAGAAATGAGATGAGGTAAAAGTAAGACGAGAAGAATGGTTTTATAAAGGCAGACTATTTCACCTCGGGAAGCGTGACGTCCAGTACGTTTCAGGAATGTCAGTATCTTTTATCTTCAAGAACACTGGAAATTTTCATCAGACAAAATGGGACCCCGGTCAGAACATCACATCGGTCACTTCAAAGTATTTACTCTGGTAAAAATTTATAACTGTTGTTCTCTTTACTTGGACAAGTTACCGCCCCGCTACTATTATCATACTAACGGGCTGGGGGGCTAACTGTTGGGGTCGGAAGTCCCTCCCCCGAGAACAACAGTCGGTAATGACAAAAGCGCTGTGATGTGGTTGAGTCGTCGAGCAGACGAGTTAGCCAAACGGCCAAATACGCTGTCGCTACCAAATTTGAGAGTTAGGACAAATTTGGCCTAGCCGGGAAAGGTTTGGCCAAACGAGGGAAATTGGCCGAACCGCCCAGATAGGTTTGGCCGAACCGGTCAGACAGGTTTGGCCGAGCCTGTCCAGGCAGGTTTGGCCGAACCGCCCAAGCGGTTTTGGCCGAGCCTGTCCAGGCAGTTTTGGCTGTACCGCCCAAGCAGGTTTGGCCGAGCCTGTCCAGGCAGGTTTGGCCGAACCGCCCAAGCGGTTTTGGCCGAGCCTGTCCAGGCAGTTTTGGCCGAGCCTGTCCAGGCAGTTTTGGCCGAACCACTCAGCCGGTTTAGCCGAGCTGCCTGATTCAGTTTGGCCGAGCAAGCCAGACCGCTTAGGCGAAATCTGCTAAACAAAAGGCCTTGCATATTTATGGTTAAACGGGATCAACTACATTTCGCCTAGGAGAGTCTTTTCTGAAGAGCAGGATAGTCGCTAAGAGTGGCGAACCTATCGGGCCGATGAGTTGAGAACAAGTCTAGCCCATCAGGAGAAGCCCACATGGGAAACCGCCTTCAGAAGGAGAGATCATCGGCGAAATAAGGAAACTTCCTTTTTCTTCGAGAAGATAAACTCAATAAGGGAAGAGGATCGAGATGAGTCCTGAAGAATTAGGATACTTTCCTTTATCTTGTTGTAACCCTAAACCGATCTAGTCGAGTATATATATCAATGTACATCCTTTGAGAAAGGGATCCGCAACTTTATTCATAAAAGCAATACAAAGCAATTACAAACCCTATTTTTCTTTGCTCATCGTTTTCTACTTCGTAGCTTAACTCAGAAATCTCTGCTTCCTTTCGAAACCCTTACAAATCTAATTGTGCGAGTTCCGGCTTCCACAATCATCATCTGAGTTGCACAGCTTACACCGACTAAAAGCAAAGCGTGTAAAAGGTATCAAAGGATGCGCGTGAAGTTGTGGTACTACTACTCTTTCCATGCTGATTTGCTTACTGACAGAATCCATTGCGCTTCTCTTCTTTGAAACTGGTTTCTTGTGTTTTATTTTTCTTTGTTTCTGGATTTTTCAAAGTGGTTATTATTTATTCTGGATTTTAGCTCTCCACCTTTGTGTTTATTAAATTAACATGTGTTGGCTCCACCACTCTGGGTCGGGCAAAATGATTAAAAAACGAAATTTATGGTACAACGTTTTAAACGATGGAAGGGTACAATTTGTGGAGATAAAATTTGAACCACAAATCCTTGGAGGTAGTTGGTTGCCAATAAGTGAGCATTCAAGTCTCTGAAACCAAAGTTTAACTATTGTATCCATAAACTTGTCTGTGATTTAATTGATACAAAGGATCCTCCAAAATAATGAAAACATACAAAAAATGTGGCTCTTCTTTCATTAAATGGAATAGAAGTTTACAGATACAATAGTTCAAATTTTAAAGGATTGGAAGGTACAGTTTGTTGAGAAACAATTTGAACCATAATTCCTTGGCCAAGTAGTTGGCTGCCAATAAGTGAATCCACAAGGAGCACTCAAATCTTTGAAACCATCAAAGGTTTACCATTGACTTGTATCTGTAAACTTGTATTTAATTTAATCGATACAAAGGTCTCTTGTCCCCATTTCGGACCAAAAATCCTTGGCCAAGTAGCATTGATATTTATGCCCATGCTACTCCCATTTCAGTTTTATGCTTAGAACGTAACAAAGTCTCATGCGTATATAAAAAAGACAACATAAATCAAATTGTAGAATCATCACCGTCGCCGACTGAGGCATCACTTAAATTAATCACCTGAACTAACCCTTGAATTAGCTTGAGGGTTATGGTTTAACAAAAGAGATTGCTTGAGGGTTACGGTTTTACATGTGAGATCGTTTCAAAGTGGAATCTAGTTGGTCAGAAGGTGAGGTGGATGAGAATATATTCCAGTTTAGATTTTTTACTCCAAGATAGTTCTGAGTCAATTGCACTGGTAGGTGGAAATTGGAATTATTTGTATTATTTGAAATTGTACAAGATAATCGAAATATATGTCATAAATTTTAATTTTTTTTCAAAAAATTTGAGCTGAAGATAATTCAGAATTATATGGCTTCATTCCAGCAATCTAGCATCGTACTACTTTGATTAAATAAAAACATATTTATAACATCCATTAGAACAATGATACAAAGTTTTTTATTTCATTAAACATGTCTTACGATATCCAACAGGTTAAAGAACAAAAGTATGCAACAACTCCGGCCTTGGAAATCTGACGAGCGGAAGGGAGCGTGCATCTAGACTTACAAAAAGAGCAAAGTGGTCTACAAATAGAGGTGTTGGATGCCACTTTATAATTTATCCCTGGCATCATGAATGAGAAGTCTCGCACAACGCAAGAAACATGTAATGTGACGCAACAATCATTGCATGTGTAGAACCATTTATTTGGTTTTAGTTTCTTTTCACATGCTTCGCACCAATACTGGCCATCCACACAACTTCCACCATAAGATAGGGAGAGTGGATGATCGTCGTACCTATGCCTCATGACCTTCTGCGGTAAAAGAGCACACTGAAAGTCTAAGCTAAAGTCGCACTCATCACAATGAAGCATTCCTCTACCCTTACATCCGCTACAAGTCTTAGAGGTAGGTCTAGAGTCGAAATATAAAGGATGTGGATGGCTTTTGTGCATAAGTGGTTCTAAAACTGAACCACATCGTACATCTAGAGTCAAATCACTATTAGCGTACCTACAGCCGGTGGAATATCGTCTACAAAGAAAACAATTAAAGCTTTTGTGGTGAGACCCCGTGTCTAGCGTCAAAGGTTGGTTGTGGCACAAGTGTCGTTTCTTCAGAGGAAGGTTTGCACATTTTTCGTGGATGATGAAACCGCATTGGTCGCAACTGTAGAACGATTCTGAACAAATCTGAAAGACACATGCTTCACAAAGTGTGCTTTCATGTTGAACCATCCCATTCTTGTTGATTCGTAAGTAGTGATCATGACCAAAATGCTTTATCGTGCTATCATCAATCACTTCGAATGGAGCAATTATCTCTTCTTCAGGTGTCCCTTCTAGTTCTAACTTGTCCCATACATCTCCTCTAGTTGCACATCTTGAATGAACAACATAGTTAGAACATTTCGAGCAAGAATAACCCCCGTAGAACCCAGCCATTTTTTTACGGCACACTCCGCATTTCCACTCTCCATGTCCGAGGTGAGGGGTGTAAGAAATGCGGTGATCATGGCGGTTGATATTTATGACGCGGGGCATATCGATACAATCCCGATGAATCATGAAATTGCATTGAAGACAGAAATAGGGGCTTCTGTCACCTTGCGTCCCACAAGCATTGCAAGTGAAATCAATACGTCGTGGAACAAGGTGAAGTTGATGTTTATGTGTTGTCGAGCTTACAACTATAAACGGTGGTGGGTATTTCATACATTTTCTGCATATGCTGACGTTACAAATATCACAGTGGTGATGCCCTAGAAAAAATTTCTCCGCGCAAAGAAGGCACTTCTTATCAGCATACTGGGGTACTTCCCATGGTAACTTGAGTGGGTGTTCAGGGTGGGAAGTCTTGTATGGTTCTGGGAAAAACTCGACACATTCCACGTGGAAGACTGATTCGCACTGATGACATCTATAATAGTAGTTCCTGAAAAGAAGATCATTGTGGCACGCTTTGCAAGCTGCCTCACGCTCCATGTTGTCCTCGCATAGCTCAAGTGGATGCTCGTGTGCGTTGGACTTTTCAAGAATAAGAAGTGGAGCAGGTCTCCTCAAACAACTCAAATCCAACTTGAAATCACATATTAAACAACAATAACTTACATTAAAGTTATGTGGACGGAAACGACAAGTAGATGGATCTAAATTTAGGACGATCAACTTGAGAGGATGCTCCGGATGAGAAGAGTGGTTGATTTCTGGTAAAGACTCGGCACACTCTTTATGAAACACGGCCTGACACCCCAACTCATTGCAACGGTAGCCTCCGTAAATGAAACCAGCATAGAAGCATCCAGCACAAATGTCGAATTCAAAGCGAGTAAAGGGTATCAAAGGATGGTTGTGTATTGGTAGCTCTACTCTTTCCATGGTGATTTGTTTTTTTCCCCGATCTGGATTCTAGCTATAACAATTAATCCAAATTGTATATGAAAATTAAATGACACACCATGTGAAATGGTTCTTTAGACATTGAGATCCCCAACATGTGAGAGGGTCGAGACAACATCCAAGTTTTATTCATTTGTAATCTTCTCTTGATATAAATTGTTAAAGTTTGTAATTATTACTCATTAGTTGTAGTTTTAGATGATTTCACGTTAATTAAAACAATATTTAAACTTTTTGTTTTATCCCTAATTAATGTGTTTTTCATTTGATATATGTAAATTAATAAGCTAAAAGAGTATGAATAAAAATAGAAAATCAATCATAACTCTAGATTAGAAATGTAAAACGACAACTAATTTGATATAAAAAAAAGTATAGAATGACAACTAATATGAACGGAGGAAGTGATTAGTTAATGGCATAGCAGCACGATGTGTCTTTATGATCACTTTCTACTTCTTATATTGTTCAGCTCAAGCTAATAGAAGGGCAACAAATCTCATACGGAAAAACAAAACAGAAATCAAACATGAAATTTCCACGACTAGTTTATAGAATTCATGGGAAGAATTTTCTAATTCTTTTTGTTCTGAAACATTTGCGAAAATGGAAACATTATGTTACAAATGAGAATTGTCTTGGGGGACTTTACTTTCATTTGAGAGCTTTTTAGCGCATTTTGTAGAGTTGGGTCCTTGAGATTTTGCAATGCTGGCCATTCAGGGAATAACAGAGCTTAATGTCGACATCTCGGGGATTCTTCTTGTTTGGTGCAATGGTCATGCTTCCGCTGATTGTTTCACCCTCACATACTGTTAACACATCTTCCAAGTACAACACTGTTTGCTTCCAGTGCGTAGCCCGGGACTTTGGTCCTGCATTGCATTTTGTGATTGTATCAGGAGCTCCAAACATCGAGAAAAAAGCTAATACCGTTGTTTATGGATATGGACTAATCAGAAACTTTGCAGGAAAAGTATGTACCTGTTGAGAAACCCATCATTTTGTGGCACATGGTGAATGATACATCAAAGTAAGCTACAAGGGCATGAATATAGTCATTCCGTTTTGCGACAAGCTTAAATGGAGCTGTGAAGGAAGCATCTCCAGAAGCCATCTTAGAGATATCCATGGTCTAAAAAAAACAGCCATAACAAATGAAACTTTGCATTAGTGACATATAACTAAAGAGATACTCTCAGGACATCAGTGACTACTCTCGTATAATCTTACTTACCTTAAGTAGCTTGCTATCAGTCACGATTTGGTTTCCGTCCACCGTATCAACAAGAGGTTCTGTGATTGCTCTTCTCTTGATGCATGACATGTCAAACCCATACACATCATTCCAAACTGTATAGGAAATAAGCAAAGGTGATTCAAAAATCAAGTTTTGATAAGGAAAACTAGGCGGAACAAAGATAGAAGATGTTGGACAAAAGTCTTCTTAAAACTCACATTCAACTTTGTCTTGTTTGTAATGAGCATCCTCTATGGCTGTAAGATACAGAGAAGCTTTGTCCGGTAGAACAATTCCACCATCAACCTAACCAAAACAAGAAAAACCATAGCATAAAGGAGTGCTCATACCTATATATACTAAAGCCATCATCAACATAACTATAACTAAGCCGAAAACTGTTACTTACAAGCCATTTATTGCGAGCATACAAGACAGTGTCAAGCATATTCTCATACAACAAAAAGTAACCCATCCATTCAGAGATAATCACATCCACTTTAGGAACCGGAAGCTCGATTTCCTCAATCTTCCCTTTCAAAACCGTAATCACTGCCAAAAAAAAACAAATGTTCACACACTACTACCATCACATTACTATCCATTCAAAACAACACTCTATAGACATTATACCGTCCGAAAATCCATTCGACTTCACAATCTCTTTCGCCGTATCAGCCATTTGAGAACACTCAACCTATTTAAAGAATCATTTATCACTCACATATATCCAAAATCACTCATATACAAATGTGATTAAAGAAGAAGCTAAATACATACTGCGTATACATGAGCTGCTCCAGCTTTAGCACAGAACAAAGACAAGATTCCTGTACCAGCTCCAACATCAAGAACAATCTTATCCTTGATAAGAAACTTGTTCTTGTATATAACATCTCTATAACTCTTAGTCCTCACTACATCTTTCAACATTTCCTAACAACAACACAACCAAAATCAAATCAAACATTACACAATTACAAAAACAGAGGATTTCGGAATTTGTACTCAAGATTTCAAGATACTTACTTCATGAATACCGAAATGTGAGTAAGAATCAAAGTAGTAATCAGCACTGGTTATGTCATCAGCTACATCGCACATTGATTCATCACCACCATCTTCAAGCTTCGTGTTCGTCATTGCAGAGAGAATTAGGGTTTTGGAGATAGATTCGAATTAGGGTTTTAGGAAGACGAAACTTAATGTTTATGGTTCTGTTTAATAGCCGCCGGTTTAATTTTGGTAAACCGGTTTGGTTTATACTGATCCGGTTTGGTTAGTTTGATATAAAGGTGTGATTTTTATATTATTGTAGAAATAAAAATTTAGGCTTTCTTCTCACGGTGGTGACGAGCACGGCGGAAAGGTACGGTTTTGCTCTCTGGATCGTCACTGATTTAGTTTCTGTTTATAAATCTTCTTCTTTTGATGGGTTTTTGATTTCTTAGGGTTTTAAAGTTTGTTTTTTTAATGTGTTTAGAGTCAGATCTATGAGTAATCTGTTCACTGTGATGATTCTGTGTTGGAGAGTTATAAGCCTTGTTTGATCTGCGATTATGGAATTTTGGGAATAGGGTTTTAGTAATTGAGCTTGATATGTGTGAATTTGATGTAAAGTCTTAGTCTTTATGATGATTTGATTCTGAGATTACAGTTTTGGGGATTTTTGTTTGTTGAATATTGAATTTCATTGTGGAGGTGTGTAATGTATCATGAACTGAATTATGGCTTGAGAAACTTTGAAATTGTGCTTATTTGATGAGCTTGACTCTCTTTTGCTATGCTTTAGTTTCTGACTTTTGGATTGGTGTGTTGTTGTTAACTCTGTTTATGGTTTTGAAGGGATTTGATTACGAAACAATGGCGTCGAAATTGGTTCAACTTCAATCAAAGGCATGTCAAGCTTCAAAGTTTGTGGCTAAGCATGGGAATTCATACTACAAACAGTTGATGGAGCAGAATAAGCATTTTATTCAGGAGCCTGCAACTGTTGAGAAGTGCAGGGAGTTGTCTAAGCAATTGCTCTACACTCGTCTTGCTAGGTCGTTATCTCTTTCCTTCTCTCTCTTTATCTCTTGACACATTTCCAATAACCATGCTCTAGATTCTGATAATGCTTAGGAAATGTGCAAGTTGGATTTGCATTACTCTCGAGTAGTGAGCTTTTTTCGCCTTTTAGACTCTGATAGAATTGAGAAATACATACTTGAGCATTTTGGTGTTAATATTCTTATAGTTTTGGTCCTCGATCGTAATTGGTAAATCTCAGATGATTCGGTTAATCTATGCGCATGTCATGTTTCTTTAGGCCAAATTGTGTTTTGACTTTCTGTAATTTGCAATCTTGATTCTGTAGCTAAAATACTCTTCTTAATCCTTACAGCATTCCCGGGCGTTACGAGACATTGAGGAAAGAAGTAGACTATGCAAAGAACTTACTGAAGAACAGGTCGAATCTGAAAGTCGAAGATGCGGGAATCGCTGCATTGTTTGGCTTAGAATGCTTTGCTTGGTACTGCGCTGGTGAAATCGTTGGAAGAGGATTCACTTTCACCGGTTACTACCCTTGAAAATGGAGACAACGACAATGTCGCCGGAATATTCTTCTGACGCTTGTAAACTGCCTCAATGTGATTTGCTTACTTCCTCGAATCAGTTTTTTATTTTCAGTCTATTCTATGAAACAGAGTTTTTAGAGCTAAGGAAAAAAAAAACTCATTTTGGTAAAAGCTCTTAAATAAGAATTTGAGATAATGCATTTGATACAACATTCTTAGAGATTTGTAATTCAAAATTTTACTTTTGAAAAGTTAAAATCTGATTCGAGAATTTTATTCTTTTATATATTTAGTGGTTGTGAATATTTGAATATATAGTTAATTATCATACATAGTTAATTATCCAAAAAAACAAAACTGAATATGTATATCATAGTTGAAGTTTTTTAAATAAAATGCAGCTAAGAAATTAGAAAGGTAACATTTATTTGGGGGTTGACTAGAGATAAAATATTAATTTAATTGTAAATCTCAGAGACAAAATTGTTAAAAATAAAATAATTTGATATGAATGAGAACCAATAGGATCTTAAGAAACACCCAATTGGAATTTTTTAGCAATATTACAAAACCTTAACGAAGAAGACAACGAAACATTGAACCTCAAAATCCAGAAGCTTCTTCTACTAGACGAAGACGACGATCTATTAGATGATGCGTTTCGCGGCGGCGTTCTTGGTCGTCTTCTTCCTCGTCCATGTCGTTCGCAGCGAGGTTTTAACCTTTTCTTCCCCTGAGTTTGTCTTTCTCTGATTGGTTATTGGTAATTTCAGACAATGAATGATTGTGTTTTTTTTTTTGTTGAATAAAATTGTAACAGGAGTGTACAAGAACCTGCATTGCACAGAATTGCGACAGTAAGATCTGAATGTTTCTATAGTGTGTTGTTTGGTTTTTGAGGAATGTTTTGTGTGTGTGTGTGTAGCTAAGGACTTGGATGTGTTTGTTTTCAGCTCTTTCTATAAGATATGGGAAGTATTGTGGGATTGGATACTCTGGATGTTCTGGTGAAGAGCCTTGTGATGAACTTGATGCTTGTTGTAAGGTCCATGACGATTGTGTTGAGGCAAAAGGTAAATCAATCAAGAATGTGAATCACCTTACTGTTTGATTTGCATTTTTTGCGGTTTTAGCACAACAGAAATGCTAATTACCGTTCTTAGGAGGAGTATATAGTTTTGGTATGATCAGCTAGAAATGTTCACTTAAGGCCAAAATCAGTGTAGCTTTTTTGACTTGGGAGAAGGATGATATGCCCACATTAAGCCTTTATACGCAGAGCAACATTATGTAAAATTTAACATTAGTAACTACTAACTACATATCCAGATTATGGATTTGAGAATGCTAGGTGATAATCTTTCAAGGGTATTAGGCCCCAAGATGATTTAAAGTGATTGTACAGCTTAATGGGCAAAACTGCGCGACGAAAAAGGTTAATTACCGTTCTTAGGTGTACGGGGAATTGGTATGTAGTTTTGGTATTATCATACTGAGACACTTAGGCCAAACTTGGTGTAGCTGTTTGACTTGAGAGTAGTATGCCCATTAGGCCTCTATAAACAGAGCGAGATTAAGGGAAATCGACATGGGTGACTACTAACTATATATATTCAGTTTGCAATGTAACTTACCTTGAGTAGATCATGGATTTCAGAATGTAAGGTGCCTAGATCTAGATTCTGAGAAACATTTGAGGCTTTTAGGTATGCTTCCGCTGAAACCTGATTGTTTGCTTCCCATTTTGCAGGTATGACTAACATAAGCTGCCATAAGAAGTTCCAGCGATGTGTAAGCAAGCTAAGCAAATCGATAAAACAATCTAAAAACAAAAAGGTCGGATTTTCCACAAAGTGTCCTTATTCGGTAGTCATACCTACGGTGAATCAAGGAATGGATATTGGCATTTTATTCAGTCAATTAGGCAATGATATGAAAGTCGAGCTCTGAGTTTTTGGTGCGCCTATACATTGGCCTTGGAAGTGTTTACCGGACCACTGTAGTTTAGAAGATTTTTTTTGTTGAAGATACACCAAACACCATTGAATGATTTAACTTGAATGATTTAACTTGTAATTTGGTGGAAATTATAAGCAACTGATGGCATTATGTGATTTTATGCTATATGATACAAGTTTTGATTAGAAAACTCTTCTCTATTCTTCTGTTTAAATTTATAAATTATGATCGATCCATTGTGGTTTAAGAAACAAATTTAAACAAACCATTCCCAGACATCCAAATGATCACAGGTCAATCCAACAAATTGTCTCTCTAGCTATCCTTTAGAACCTAACTCCCAACTAATCGATAAAATTATGTTGTTAATCGATAAAGTTACACTTGCATGCATTTACTATGAGTCTTACACTAGAACTCAACATATATAATTAGTATTAGTTAACAAAAAGTTGGAGATAAAGACTACAACATCTTTGAAAGATTTTTCAAAAAGAAAAAATCTTTCAAAAAGAATGGCTTTGCAGTTTTCCAGGTCATGAATTGTACAAAATCCAAATTGTCGAATTCACATAAAACAAAGCTATCGATATGCTTAATATTCAATTAGTTGCAGAATATTGTGTTTGATAAAAATTTAGATGATACAATCAAAGATGTATTTAGCATCAACAAAATCTCTCATAGAATCTTTCTTAATGAAAAAATTATGTAGATGTCGTGATTCCTCCAAACAAAACGGTGATTGACATACAATTGATAAAGACAAGCATTCTTTTTCTTTTGTTCAATTCATAACAAGAATGCTCGTTTTTTAACTATAAAATCAAACAAACATTGAATCGAAAAATGCTTGTTTATTCTATAGTTACCCATTCAGATCCAAATTTTCTTTCTTTTTATAATTATGTTATGAAATAAGTAAACATAAAAAAAACGATTCTATTTACATTTGAAAACATAGTATCACATCACAGTGATAAAACATCATTTTCTAAATCAATTTCACCTATAAATTAGTAGCTTTTGTTTAATCTGATATTACACATCTAGTTTCATTGACCAATCAACTGTTCCCAAGCTAAACACTCGGTTTGCAAATTTAAGCAGCCATAACCTCTAATCCAATTAAAGAAAAGAGATAATTACTCAAAAGACCTTCTTAGATATATGGTTTACTCAAAAGACTTTTATATGTTTGAGCTCTAATTTTATTTCTAAAAAAGGTTACAAAGACCTTTAAAAAATGGCAAAACCGTTTATTAACGGTTTTGCCACTAAAAAAAAAAATTGAACATATAAAAAAAAAAGAAAAAAAAAACCTAAACGCAAAAAACGTTCTTCTTCTTCACCTTCTGCGTAACCGTCGATTTTGGCGATTGTTCAAGCGACGTTGATTTGACGGTAAGTTTCGATTTCTTTAATGAGTTTTCGCCTTCTCTATCCATGACGAGTATTCGGTAAGGAGTTTTTACGGAATTTGAAGTAAATTTTGCGTCCGTCGGTTTTAGGTTTTCGATATTCCGGCGAAGCAAAGTTCCGTCAAGCGGTGGGTTATCGATTTCGTGCATTGAAAAGAGGTATTCAGTTTATTCTAACCGTTTTTGGTTTGGTTTGTGGAAGTCTTGTACGATTGACGAAAACCCTAATCTGAAATCTGTATATTTATTTCAGTTTCGGTTGTGAAAACCCAGATTCCGGCGTCGATATTCGCAGATAAAGTAAGAGAAAAGATTGGTATCGTAGATTTGTTAATCTCTGTGGTGGTAGATTTATTTTAAGTAGCGGTAGATTTATTTTATGTGATGGTAGACTTATATTTTATGTGATGGTAGACTTATTTTTTGTTTAATGGGACTTATTTTTTGTTTGATGGTAGACTTATTTTCTGTTTGATGGTAGACTTATTTTCGTTTGATGGTAGACTTATGTTTGTTTGATGGTAGACTTATTTTCTGTTTGATGGTAGACTTAATTTTCGTTTGACGGTAGATTTATTTTCTGTTTGATGGTAGACTTACTTTCATTTGATGGTAGACTTATTTTCGTTTGATGGTAGACTTATTTTCGTTTGATGGTAGACTTAATTTTCGTTTGATGGTAGATTTAGTTTCTGTTTGATGGTAGACTTATTTTCATTTGATGGTAGACTTATTTTCGTTTGATGGTAGACTTATTTTCGTTTGATGGTAGATTTATTTTATGTAATGGTAGATTTATTTTTTGTTGAAGAATTATTTTACTTTTGCATTTGATGGTAGATTTATTTTGTTGTGATGGAGACTTATAATTACTGATATGTGCAGATATGACTTCCTCGATTGTGCGAAAGATATATCCATCGAGAAGGTTTCCGGCTGGATTGTCACCATCGGGGCAAAGAAGCATGCATCACAATTGCATGTTGCACGACTTTGAGAAAATGGGGGAAGCGGTTGGTGAAGACGTGTACAATGATATAATGAATAATTCCTCAGTTGGAATAATTCTGAAGCTTGCTGCACCGAAATTCAATTTCTCAGGTGCGACGGTGACTCGTTTCCTCTCAAACCAATTGAAAACTGCAAGGTTCTATGAGATGTGGTCCTTGTTTGGTGGTCGGCCTGTTAGATTTTCGTTGAATGAGTTTGAAGAGGTAACCCAGATGAACTGTGGTGAGACTGATACAAATGATGGTTGGGACATTGACCACACACAGTTTTGGGAAGAAATTGGTGTCCCAGTTGGGGAGGGACCAAAGTGGTCTGAGCTGTTGGTCCTGTTTGAAAAAATCAGGACGTGGAGTGAGGAGAAGAAGAGAATGATAGCTCTGTTGTTTATTTTGCATGTTGGAGTGTATGGTTACGCTCGTGATAGTAGAATCCCTTTGAAAGCTGCAAAAAGGGTGATGGATCCCGAGGCTTTCGAGAGGTATCCATGGGGACGAGTGTCCTTTGAATCTCTGATTTCGTCCATGCAAGTGACGGACATGAAAAAGATCACACTCCATGGGCGTGTTCATGCGTTGCTTGTTTGGATTTACGAGGCAGTTCCCATTTTAGGGGAAAGATTTGGGAACAGAAGAGAAGGAGGTGTTCCTATGCTACGTTGGGGTGGAGGCCGAGGAAGGTACAACCTGGAACAGGTGATGGAGGAGGATAAGAAATCCTCCAACAACAACAAGGTAATTTCAGTTTGATGGTAGACTTATTTTTGTTTGATGGTAGAGTTACTGTCTGTTTGATGGTAGAGTTATGGTAGACTTATTTTTGTTTGATGGTAGACTTATTGGCTCTTTGATGGTAGACTTTTTAGGTCTTTGATGGTAGACTTATTTTCATTTGATGGTAGACTTTTTAGCACTTTGATGGTAAACTTATTTGTCTGTTTGATGGTAGACTTATTTGTCTGTTTGATGGTAGACTTATTTTCCTTTGATGGTAGACTTTTATTAATAATCTCCTTCTTTGTTTTTGCAATAATGTTCTTTATAGGTTCGTATCAGACACTTAGTGGTGAAGCCTCTCGAATTCATTTACCCTACATGGATTGATGCTGAAGATGTCAAACTTAATAACATGATCCGCGACATTCTTGGTGGATGCATGGATGAAGATTTTTGGGAGTTAGATGCTCCGGTTTCTAAGAAAAAGAAGAGTAAGACTAAAGCTGACTCTCCGGGTTCTAAGAAAAAGAAGAACAAGGCTAAGGTGGTTGAGAAAAGTGATGATGAGGATGAGGATGACTCTCCTGTTGAAAAGAAAAAGAACATAAAGAAGAGCAAGGAGATGAAGGCTAAGGTTGTTGTTGAAGAAAGTGAGGATGAGGATGACTCTCCGGCTGAAAAGAAAGAGAAAAAGAAGGAGAAGGAGAAGGTGAAGCATGGGAAGAGGAAGATGCGATCTGACACTTCGGGTGACGAGGATAGTGACGAGGAATGCGATTTGGGTATCCAAATAAAAAACATTCCAAAACTATAGAAAAAGAAGGAGACCGAAGGTGGAGATATTGCTGAAGTGCTTAAGCTCCTTCAGGGAATGGCGAGCACAATTATCAACTTTGATACTAGGCTTACAGCTCTGGAGGGAAAAGGGAATGTCTTGACTGGGGTAGATAAACAGTCATACACGGGAGATGGCGGAGATTAGGGGTGGGCAAATTACCCGTAACCGAATTACCAAACCGAACCCGACTCAAATTACCCGATCCGAACCCGACCCGAATTTATAAAATACCCGATCGGGTTCTATGTTTCTAAACCCGAAAACCCGAATCCAAACCCGGACCGAACCGATAACCGAACGGGTATCCGAACTAACACAAATATAAATTAAACCAAAGATAATTGGATGTAAGGTTAGATATGTTCATGTATTTTAGATAATTTCTATAACTTTTGGTTCATTTGAATAATATGGATTATATTCGGATAAAAATAACTAAATTATCAACACTATTTAATTTTTAAAATTTTGTTTTTGATATTTTCTCGGGTATTTTTGGATAATTCATGTAAAAACTAATAAAACCGAATTTCTTTTTCGATATCTATGTTCATTTGAATTTTTGTTTTGAAGTTTTTGATCAATTTGAGTTCTGTTCAAATTTATATTTGAAGTATATTTTTAAATAGATTGCACATCGGATATAACCGAACCCTAACCGAACCCGAAGTCATTTTATCCGAACCCGACCCGAATTTATAAAATACCCGATAGGGTACTAAACCCCATTACCGAAGTACCCGAAAAACCGAAATACCCGACCCGAACCCGATCGGATATCCGAATGCCCATCCCTAGCGGAGATACATTTGTGGAGGACGATGATCTGGTACGTAAGAGTCTTTTCTAAGCCGATGGTAGATATATGGGAACCATGTTTTAGACTTATTTACATGTTTTCCTGAACTTCTATGTTAAGGCGTGGTAGATTTATTAGTGTGTTATGGTAGACTTATATGAACTTATAGAGATGTTTGAACATTTTTCCAAATTCTTTTCTTAACAGTCTTGGATGGAACAACAACCAACAACAAAAACAAATTTGGCAGTTAGCCGTGTAGTTAGAAAGCTGGATGAAAAGGCTACACGAACTGACCAGCGGAAAGGGAAAAGCAAATCTGTGGCACCTGTGCAGAAAAGCAAACAGAAAAGCAAACCTTTAACAGCCTTGGAGAAGGTTAAAGCTAAAAAGAAGGTGGGAAGTTATTCTCCATTGTAGTTTGATTTTCAACAAATTTTCTTACTTCCATTCGATTCATTACTTATACATTGTTCGGAGCTGTAGAGAAAAAGAATAACTCTTAAAGAGAAGGACACGGAATCTACAGCGGATAAAAGGAGGAAAGGAGCTGAGTGTGTCGAAATCCACGATCTGGTACGTATATAGATGACTTCTTTTGTGTTTGATGGTAGACTTATTTTGTGTTTGATGGTAGACTTATTTTCGTTTGATGGTAGACTTATATTGTGTTTGATGGTAGACTTATTTTCTGTTTGATGGTAGACTTATTTTGTGTTTGTTGGTAGACTTATTTTGTGTTTGATGGTAGACTTATTTTTGTTTGCTGGTAGACTTATGTTGTGTTTGATGGTAGACTTATTTTTGTTTGCTGGTAGACTTATTTTCGTCTGATGGTAGACTTATTTTCGCTTCATGGTAGAGTTATTCTCGTTTGATGGTAGACTTATTTTCTCTTTGATGGTAGACTTATTTTCCTTTGATGGTAAACTTATTTCCGTTTGATGGTAGACTTTTTTTTGTTTGAAGGTGGGAAGTAATTCTTCTTTGTAGTTTGATTTTCAACAATCTTAGTTCCATTTCACTCATTCCTTATACATTGTTTGGAGCTGTAGAGTAAAAGATTAACGTTTAAAGAGAACGAGACGGAATCTACACCGGTTAAAAGGAAGACAGGAGCTGACTGTGTCGAAATCCACGATCTGGTACGTACATGGTATACTTATTTTTGTTTGACGGTAGACTTATTTTATGTTTGACGGTAGACTTATTTTTGTTCGCCGGTAGACTTATTTGTACTTAGTGGTAGACTTATTTGCCTTCGATGGTAGACTTATTGTTGTTGGATGGTAGACTTATTTTCGTTTGATGGTAGACTTATTTGTACTTAGTGGTAGACTTATTGGGACTTATTTGACTCAATCCTTAACTTAACTTGTAGACAAAAGATGCTATTGCTGATGCTGGGAAAGAGAAGGAAAGATCTGATTCTGATTTTGTTACACCTCCTAGTCGGCGCAGAATGATGCATTACGCGTACTCATCTTCATCTGATGATGAAGATGATATAAAGGCGAAGCAGGTCAATGATGCACTGACCACTGCTTTCGATGCTATTACAAAGTTGTCAAACAAAGATGATTTGGAGGTTCCCCCCGTAGGTCGCAATAAAAATCTTGTTCCGTCTCAGAAGTCCCCATTTATAGGACACTCCGGGACCGTACGAATCATGGCTGGAACAATTCCTTCTTCCGCTGTCTACAATCCTTTTGCGCCGGTGGACCAACATAGGCAGGAAAAGTTGATGGACTACGTGAATCAAGATATGTAAGTCATTTGTCCTTTTAATAGAAACGTCTTATTCAATGCACCAAAAATTTCATCCTTCTAACCATTTGACATATGGTTCTATGTCAGAGACAACCCATTTGAAAACACTCTGCCACTAGTGGATTTCTATTTGGGAATTATGACAGCTAAAGAAATGTGGCCACACACTCGATATGGATGGCTAAATAGTGAGGTAATTAAATCTACTATTGACTTATTTTCGTTTGATGGTAGACTTATTTGTACTTAGTGGTAGACGTATTTTCGTTTAAATGTTAGACTTATTTTCTGTTTGATGGTAGACTTTTTTCGTTTGATAGTAGACTTATTCTCGTTTGATGGTAGACTTATTTTCCTTTGAGGGTAGACTTATAGTTGTTCGATGGTAGACTTATTTTCCTTTGATGGTAGACTTATTTTCCTTTGATGGTAGACTTAAATGTGTTTGATGGTAGACTTATTTTCCTTTGATGGTAGACGTATTTGCCTTTGATGGTAGACTTATTTTCCTTTGATGGTAGACGTATTTGCCTTTGATGGTAGACTTATTTTCCTTTGATGGTAGACTTATTTTCGTTTGATGGTAGACTTATTTTCCTTTGATGGTAGACTTATTTTCGTTTGATGGTAGACTTATTTTTGTTTGATGGTAGACTTATTTTCGTTTGATGGTAGACTTATTGTTGTTCGATGGTAGACTTATTTTTGTTTGATGGTAGACTTATTTTTGTTTGATGGTAGACTTATCTATAATTTTTGTGCCAGGTTTATTTACTTTTGGTTAAATTATTTTGCAGCAAATGGGGGCTGCAATGGACATGTTGCGAAAAAGGGCTATGCAACGTCCTACCCCTTTTACCAGTGAAAGGATAGCCTTTCTGGATCCGATATTTGGGAATCTTTGGTGTCAAGAGTACAAAAGGGACTTCAAAGGTAAAGAGAAGACCTTTTTATTCGGCGAGGGGTATTTCAACATGTACAATGGCCTAACTCCCACGTTTTGTCCAACCCACCAGAAATGGGTAACGGATGTTGATACATTGTACATAGCTCATAATATCAACGACGTGCATTGGGTGGGTGTTGTGGTAGACCTAGTTAACATGAATGTCAAAGTGTACGATAGCATCCTCTCGGGTTACCAGGACAACGTTGTGGCCGAGTCATGCAGACCATACACGAAGATGATTCCTAAGTTGCTTAAAGCTGCTGCACCACCTGAAAAAAGGAAGGGGATGACTGAGGCTGCGTTTCAATTCTACAGGAAAAAATCAAACATACCCCAAAACATCCAATCAGGTGACTGTGGTGTCTACACTCTGAAATTCTTAGAGTGTCTAGCTCTAGGACATACAATGGATGGGATTTGCGATGCAACTGTGCCTGCTATTCGTCTAAAACTTGCGGCTGATATCCTGGAGGAGGCACCATTTGTAGACCTGGCCATACAGGTCTCCGACCCAAACCCACGCACTAATCCAGACGATAAAGTTCCGTTACAGACAGATTCAGGATAGTCGGATTTGTGTATGTAGTCATAGACTTTTGTGTATGCAGTGGTAGATTTATTTTCATTTGGTAGTACACTTATTGGATATTTTGCATACTTTCGAAGGACCATGTTTAGTATCACCATTGGAGTAGATTTAGTGGTCCTTCGAAAGTTTGGTAGACTTCTGTAGCGAAAATGTATTGACAACATTTTCAGACTTAATTTCATATTATGGTATGGTAAACCTTCAATCAGACCATTTTCTGTTTGATGGTAGACTTATTTTCGTTTGATGGTAGACTTATTTTCCTTTGTTGGTAGACTTATATTCTGTTTGATGGTAGACTTTTTAGCTCTTTGATGGTAGACTTTTTAGCTCTTTGATGGTAGACTTCTTAGGTCTTTGATGGTAGACTTATTTTCCTTTAATGGTAGATTAATTTATGTTTGATGTTACACTTATTTTCTGTGTGATGGTAGACTTATTTCTGTTTGATGGTAGACTTATTGTTGTTCACTTATTGTTGTTCGATGGTAGACTTATTTTCATTTGATGGTAGACTTATTTTCGTTTGATGGTAGACTTATTTTCTCTTTGATGGTAGACTTATTTGCCTTCGATGGTAGACTTATTTTCTCTTTGATGGTAGACTTATTTTTGTTCGATGGTAAACTTATATTTGTTTGACGGTAGACTTATTTTCTCTTTGATGGTAGACTTATTGTTGTTCGATGGTAGACTTATTTTCTGTTTCCTATGTGTTTCGCAACCATTATGTTAATCAAATTACATAACATAACATACATGATTAAGCTTTGCAAGTCGCACGATTGTGGCCATGATGAAGACAGTTTGAGCACTTGGGTTCTTTCCTACTTCGTTTCCGAGCCATGGCTATTTCTAAAGCACTTTTAATCCGGGAAAGTCTTGGCCTACCTGGTGGTTCCCGCACAACCGGAGGTTTACAGACTTTTGTTACCACAATTTCCGGCGCTGGAAGCGCAATATCTCGTGGCATAATACTTTTTGAGTAACCCTTGAACAAGTTCTTTGTATGGAAGTAGGGATGTGCAAGGGCGATCCGTGACTTCTTCACTGTTTCCGCTGCTGCAATGGCATGAACACAAGGAATTCTATCCTTGTCAAACCTTTTGCAAGTACAACTATTTGATGTCAAATTCACCACATGCAATGATGACCCCAACGTTACTTCTATTTCGTTGTCATTAATCTCTTGCACAGTCCAAAGCTTAGCGTTCTCAACCCTATCCTGTTTACGAAAAAAGGCAAACAAGTATTAATCTACCATCAGTTGTCTATAAATCAACCATAACATGCCTATTAAATCTACTTTACCACATGCAAATTAAATCTACCACAACATGCTTATTAAATCTACCATAACAAATATTTTACCTGAAGCTGTTTCTCCACCGCAGTGGTCAAGGTTGTGGTAATTAAACTTGCTTTTTTCCTTCTTGTAGCAAACCACCTTGTCAACATCGACCTAATAGTATCCATAAGTTCCACTATTGGATACCCGCGCGCAGGAGATAGGACCTTATTAATAGATTCCGCTATGTTGCTTGTCAGGAAGTTGTATCTATGACCGGGAAAATGCACACGAGTCCATAAACGAACATCGGCTCCCTCTAAATAAGTATGAAGAGCAGGATACAACGCCTCAATCTGCCCAAATAACTCATTAAACTCTTGAAGTGTATATGCCTTCGCTGCCTTCTTCACTAGTCCGAATGATTCTCCACCTTTGAATTTCAGCAAAATGTTTTTATGCAGATGATATGTGCAAATACCACGAGAAGCACGCGGGTATACCTTCCCAATCGCCTTCGATATTGATCTATGCCTATCTGAGATAATCGCAAGACCTTCATCATCTGCGATTACTCGGCTTAACTGTCTAAAGAACCACTCCCAAGACTCATCATTCTCAGTATCAACAACACCGAAAGCAATAGGAAATATGTTAAAATTTCCATCTTGTGTCGTGGCAATCAGTAAAGTACCTTTGTACTTACCTTTCAAATATGTCCCATCCACCACAACTACCTTCCTCATATACTTCAAACCATGTATGCTTGCGCTAAATGCAAGGAAAAGAAACTTGAACCTATTTTTCACCATCGACTTCCAGCTTTATAAGTGTCCCTGGATTAGCTCTCCTAATCATGTATAAGTACGTGGGAAGTTCTTCGTACCCATTCTCAGCGCTTCCTCTAACCAATTGCCTTGCATACTTTAATGCTCGATGGGCTTTCCAATACTCAACCTGTGAACATCAAACAGAAAATAAGTCTACCATCAAACAGAAATAAGTCTACCATCAAACACAAAATAAGTCTACCATCAAACAGAAAATAAGTCTACCATCAAACAGAAATAAGTCTACCATCAAACACAAAATAAGTCTACCATCAAACAGAAAATAAGTCAATCATCAACCAGAAAATAAGTCTACCATCAAACAGAAATAAGTCTACCATCAAACACAAAATAAGTCTACCATCAACCAGAAAATAAGTCTACCATCAAACAGAAATAAGTCTACCATCAAATAGAAATAAGTCTACCATCAAACAGAAAATAAGTCTACCATGACACAGAAAATAAGTCTACCATCAAACAGAAAATAAGTCTACCATCAAACAGAAATAAGTCTACCATCACACAAAAAATAAGTTTACCGTCAAACCAAACAGAAAATAAGTATACCATAAAACAGAAAATAAGTCTACCATCGAACAACAATAAGTCTACCATCAAACGGAAATAAGTCTACCATCAAACGCAAATAAGTCTACCATCGAAAAGAAAATAAGTCTACCATCAAACGAAAATAAGTCTACCATCAAACGAAAATAAGTCTACCATCAAACAGAAAATAAGTCTACCATCGAATAACAATAAGTGAACAACAATAAGTCTACCATCAAACAGAAAATAAGTCTACCATCAAGCAGAAAATAAGTCTACCATCGTTTAAAGTACCTTTATTCTGAAACGTTTCCTTATAGCATCGGCAACATGACTTGGCAAGACTGTTGGTCCAACACCACCAATGAAATCTTTGTAGAGACGACCTAACACCTGATACGTTGCTTTACGAGCACGGGTTGAACGATCAGTCACAGAACAAGAGTGGTTTCCATTATAAGTCTTGATATGGAAACTGGGACTGTCTCCAATAGTTGAAGCACGAACCCTCCACGTACATCCTTCCACCCAACAACTAACCGTCAACAACGTTGGAGTTGAGTGTCCGACGTTAAAGTCAAACTTACGTGCAACATAAATAATCTCCAATCTCCTCTCCAAGTCCTCTTTTCTGGCATAACGTTGCCCAACCGCTAAGTCTACCGACCCCATTTCTAACTTCACGCCATCTGGAATCGATGGTAGACCCCTTTTCTTCGGTGGTAGAGTTTCCATGGCGGCGTCGTCGTCATCATCTGAAAGTCTACCACGCCTTCCGTATTCATCATCGTCCGAGCTTGCACCGTCTGAATCGTCGCAATAGTCAAATCTACAATCATCATCTTCATCATCTTCATCATCTTCATCTATAGGTTCTCCCTTCTTGCATCCACTTCTCTCTCTTTTAAACTGTTTTTTTCTTTTTCACTAATCTCCACGCATAGACGAATCATTTCCTTCTTATATTGTTGTACAAAACTCTTGAACTGTCTTGAATTTGCAACGAAAATCGGTGGTGTATCTAGAGCTAAGCTTGGTAAAAGGTAACTCAATTTTACCTCAAAAATTTGTTCATCGATTCCGAAATCTTCATACACCATTCGAAGGAAATTGTTGAACGAGGTTGCATGATCTAACCCAAGAACTCTACCACCTTTTGAGTTGTCAACCTCGAACGCCCATCCATTCTTCGAAAAACTCCATCTACCACAGACAAGAACAATTTGTTCCATTGGACCTCGTTCAAGTTCACTCCAACAGGTTCACTCGTTCGAAAAGAACTTTAGAAAACAAGGAAAGTTCAAAAAATCACTTCGCAAAGATCTAACCTAAGCGGCTGTAAACCCTAGTTCAACACCATTGTTGCTGGTTTTTCGTGCAAATTTGTCTATTTTGAAAGGGTAAAATCGACATTTCCGTTCCCTTCAACTAACTCTACCACCTACCAAAATAAGTCTACCACCACATAAATTCCTAAACAGGAAATAAGTCTACCACCAAGTACAATAAGTCTACCGTTATAACAAATAAGTCTACCGTCACTAAGTTCGAAAATAAGTCTACCACCACTATAAATTCCTAAACAGGAAATAAGTCTACCACCAATACAATAAGTCTACCGTTATAACAAATAAGTCTACCGTCACTAAGTTCGAAAATAAGTCTACCACCACTATAAATTCCTAAACAGGAAATAAGTCTACCACCAAGTACAATAAGTCTACCACTATCACAAATAAGTCTACCGTCACTAAGTTCGAAAATAAGTCTACCACAACTATAAATTCCTAAATATGAAATAAGTCTACCACCAAGTACAATAAGTCTACCGTTATCACAAATAAGTCTACCAAATGTCTAATGTGAAAAAAAGTCTACCGTCACTAAGTTTGATAAAAAGTCTACCATCACTAGACCTAGGTAAAAACAAATCTACCGCTTCTATCGCTAAAAACGCATAAGTCTACCACCATTGATCCTAAAAAAATAAGTCTACCAGTCAACGGTTGGATTCGTTGACCGAAAATACGAAATAAGTCTACCGCTAACTATAAGTCTACCACTACCACAACTAAACACAAAATAAATCTACCACCACGATGAAAAAGTCTACCGCACATTATAAGTCTACCTCTACTAAAATAAGTCTACCGTCACTATAAATCTACCGTCACTATGACTAAAAATCTACCAACAAAGGAAACAAATCTACCAGTCAAAATAAATTTACCATCGAAGAAAAATAAATCTACCGTTGAAAATAAGTCTACGGAATTAAATCTACCATTCGAAGAAAAAGTCTACCGCAAAAAATAAGTCTACCGCTATGGGAAAATAAGTCTGCCGCAGAGAAAATAAGTCTACCATTCGGAAATAAGTCTACCACCAAAGGAGACACAATAAGTCTACCGCTCCTCAAATAAGTTTACGGACAAAAAAATAAGTCTACCAGAACTCAAATAAGTCTACCATCACATATCGGTAGACTTATTTTTTTTAGGCGGAAAACTTTCGCGCCTATTTGGCGCGTTTCATTAATGGCATTTTCGTAAATACGTTTTTTGTTATCAAAGGAAAAAAGGTAAAACGGACTCGAAAATAGCCCCAGTAATTAAAATCTAAAAAGGTTGTTTGAGTTAGACCAAAATCTAAGAAGGTTATTTTAGTAAGTCTCCCTAAAGAAAATGATACAACACCAAAACCAAAACTCCATATTTGCAAAATGAAAAAGAACAAAAAAATGTTATTAGAATAAACCTATAAATTGGGTATGTATTCACACTGAAACTCATTTAAAGTCCAAATTAAAATCCCATATTAACATCCTTAATTCGATTGAAAAGTCGGTCCACGAATTTAGAACTTTCCTACTCCTTTCCGGTTTTGATAGTTTTTTCAGTTTTCTCTTAAACACGTCATTACAAAAAGCCAAAACATATTTAATGTTTCGTTGCATAGTCCAACCAAATATTTTAATTATTTTCTTAATTTATTAACCTTCCTTCTTCTTCTTCGTCTTCTCTAACATCAATGTTATACGTTTCTTCTGGGTAAAACTCCAATTCCTTAGATCACAGATTCTCTCTTCTGAATCTCTCTATAATAACCATTAAACAAAACCCCCTAATTTCTCTCAATCTCTCTCTTTACGGTTTCAGATTTTCGTTTTTAGTTGTTAAATTTTGTTCCATGAAGAAAGTTCTTCAACGAGGTTTTAAACCTGCTAAATGGTAAATTCAATTCTAGGGTTTTCAGATTTTGTTATGATCGAACATGGGTATATATCGAATTTTACTGTTTCATCACTTTTTTTGATTTGGGTTTTGTTTTTATGTTGATGTAGCAAAACAGCTATGCAAATGGCGAATTCACGTTTGAAGATATTGAAGAACAAAAAAGAGATTCAGATTAAACAGTTAAGAAGAGAATTAGCTCAATTGCTTGAAGCTGGTCATACTCCTACTGCTAGAATTCGTGTAAGCAAATCTTATGTTGTGATGATCCATGTTTCTGTAATAGTGTTGGAAGTTTTTAAACTCATGTTTGTGTCTTAAGGTGGAGCATGTGGTGAGGGAAGAGAAGACTGTGGCTGCTTATGAGCTTATTGGAATATATTGTGAACTCCTTGTTGTTCGTTTAGGTGTTATTGAGTCACAAAAGTAAGAATTATGTTCTTTGGTGAACATTGATGTTTTTTGTGTTTATTATGTATAATGTATTGATGGTTGTGTGTGTGTGATGTTGTTTCAGAAACTGCCCTATTGATCTGAAAGAAGCTGTTGCGAGTGTTGTTTTTGCTTCCCAGAGGTTATCAGATGTCCCTGAGCTCGCGGAAATCGTTAAGCAATTTACAACCAAGTACGGGAAGGATTTTGCTACGGCTGCTATTGAGTTGCGTCCTGATTCTGGTGTGAGTCGCTTGGTAAGTGGTTGGATCATTGTGATATGAAGAAAGATACTTTGTATTAAGGACTCTTCTTGATTATGATTCTTGTGTTTATAGTTGGTGGAAAAATTGTCGGCCAAAGCTCCTGATGGTCCAACAAAAGTTAAGATTTTGATGGAAATCGCTACAGAGCATAATGTTGTATGGGAGGCACAATCTTTTGTTGAACCGGATCCGAAAGACGAGCTGTTGGTAAGTAGTAACATTTTTCGGTGTAAAGGTATCGATTGTTTTTATCTGTTCTCTAATGTTGACCATAACTTAACTTGTTTTTAGAGTGGAGCAAGCACGTTTCAGTCAGCGAGTAGTACAAACATGGATTCCTCTAGAATCCCGAGCCAGGAACAACCTCCTGTCGTCCAAGCTCCAGCTACTGTCAATGTTCAACATGAAAGACATCATTCGCAAGATAACTCTTATGTAAATGATGGAAGATCTTCAAGCCGTACCAACAATGTTACTTCTGGCAAAGCTGATGACTACTATCATTCAAATGCGAGACCTTCTCGTAAGTGGTTTCCTTCTGCCTGTTTCTGTTTTGGATTCTTGATTGAGTCATTTAACAAAGTTGTTTTGTCTGACAGGGTCTAGGGCTGATGAAGGTGACCGTAGGAATCCAAATCATCATGAAGAAAGTTCATATTCAAGAAATAGGTGGGAAACAGAATTTGTTGATTCTACAGATGCTGCACGTGCGGCTGCTGAAGCCGCTGAAAGAGCAAGTTTCGCTGCTAGAGCGGCTGCTGAACTTTCGAGCAAAGAAAGGATGACGAGGCAGGATTCAACACAGTCGCATATGTCCTCTGCATCTGCTAATTTCAGAAACGAGCCTTCGCATAGACGTAACAGTTCAAATGTCCAACAAGATCAATATCGTAGGGCAAATGAATCTGAGATTCCTCCTGTAGTTCAGTCATCAGAAAGACATTCCATGGAGAATACGAGAAATAATGATTCCTTTGGTAGAAAAGGTAGAGAGAAGCAGCCAAGCAAGGATGAGGCGGATTTATATGTTGGTTACTCGGAAGATGTTCACCTCGAGAGGCAGTCAAGCCGGGCTTCATCGCGTTCACATTCAAGCAATTATTCTGAAGATAATGTCACCGGTTCCGATTATATGAAGTCACCGAGCGTTGTGGAGGAAAACATTTTTGCCACTGAATATGATCACCAATCCCAGGGCAGCTTTAAAGATACAGATTCTCATGATCATAGACATGATGATACTACTGGGGATACTTTTGATGATTATGGCTCATATTTGGGTAAACCTAAATTCGACGCTGAAGATGAATATGATCATGGAGTGGGATTTTCATTGCTTGGTAGCAAAACACATACTGTTACGCCAACACCAACTGCTTCCTGGAGCTTTAAAGGAGACCATGGAAATCAAAGCTCAAGCTCACAAGTCTTCGAGGAGAGCCCAAGTTCTCCATTATTTGATGATGTCTCTACAAGTCCTCCGGCTTCTTACCATGAGCCAGACCAACATTCAAAGTTCGACAATTATGGTGCACATTCAGAAAGCGAAGATGATCTGCCAAGAGCCAGAGGTAAAGTTTCTGGACGTGTAGATGAAAGGGTGAATCTGACATCTGATCGATCTCAGAAGTTTGAAGTCTCTGATCCTGTGGGACATGAATTTTTCTCTTTAGACGCAGAAGAACACAAAGATGATTCAAGGACACTGGAAGAATCAGATTCTGAGGCTGATGGGCAGACTGGTCTGAACTTTAGACCTTTGTCTGGTGGATTTAGGAACAAAAAGACACTCCCACCTTACACAATGAGCCAGGCAAGAAATGAAGCATTGTCCAAGTCTGAAAAAGAACATAATGGAACTGATGATGTTGGTCAGCCGATGTCTACTTCTAGCAGTAGCAGAAAAGATATCTACACTAAGAAAGCTAGCAACAGTGAGAAGAGACCAAGCTCTACACCACCACAACCATCTTCGAGTGATGACGATGACTCAGAGATCCAACTTCGAGGAAGAAGAACAGAAACGAAACCTCGATCTTCATATCGTCATTCCCATGTCAGCCATGAGGACTCCGAGGAAGAAGAACTCCCGACTCGATCTTCTTACAGAAACCAAGAGAGAACTCAAAAGCCAACAACGGGAATAAGAGATCACAATAGACCAAACTTGAAGACCCCAGCTTCAACCTTGTATAAAGATGAGGAAGAAGTTGAAAGAGATGCTGCACGAGGGTACTCTCTAAGGACAAAGAGGCAAGTGAAAGCTCATGAGAAGCGTTCATTCCCAGTGACAACAACAAAAACCAACCAAGAGTCTCATGACCAACCATCTCCAAAATCAACCTCAGTAAACTCAAGCTCTGTTCCACAAACGGTAAGATCACCCGATCCAGAAACCCCGTCAAGCGCGAGAGCTAGTCATGTTCATCCCAACCTTCCAGAATATGACGATATCTTTGCAAGGCTCGGGGCTCTTCGTGGTCCTAAACGCCGTTAAATCTGGCTCATCATCCGTCTGTTCATATATTTATTCTTTGTCTCAGAGATCAGTCCCATTCGATTGAATTGGATATCCTTACACATTATACACAGATTGAAGCAGTGGTGTGATTCTGCTTCTTCTTGATTGATTTTGTTTTTGTCTATTTTACTATTGGTGTGGATTAACAGATTACGAAACCAATACCACAATTTGTGAAGCTAAAGATTTTATAATAACATTTGAAACATTGTCACAACAGGAATAAAGTTTGTTCTCTAATTGCCATTTTGCTCAAAGTCAAGAAACAAAGAAACAATGTTGAAAAAGCCAGACAAATGATACATCCTCACAGGATTTGAACCTCTTGCGATATTCGATACCGACAATTCAATAGAAGAAACCAAGAACTTGACCACCCACATTCCTTTTGATAGCTTCTTCATGGTCCAAAATGCCATCAGGAGTTGTAATCACAACATAACCCCACTGCATACAACAACTTAAACAAGCTTTAATTCACTGCTACTATTAGCAGCATATTCGGAGTAGAGTAAAACCGAACCTGGCGTGTTGGAAGTGTGCGTTCTGTATACTCGCCGATCTCTTTCGCCTTGACGTCTTGCCTATAAGTAAGAGCTTTGCAATCATTAACCCTTCCTTGTAGATCAACAGTTATTCTCCCAACTCTGTGTGGATCATACACTTGAAAATTCTTGATGTAACCTACACATTAACATACATTTTCTAAACTACTCAGAGACAAAAAAAAACCAGATTCTGCAACCACGAAGACACACATACCCAAAACGATACAAGAAGGAGCAGACATGTTTCTCAAATCAAAGATCAAGATGTGAATTATCACTAAGAGTAAAAAACAGAAACTTTCACTCATCTGCAACTTCACAATGCTTAAGCTATAGAGTTTAGTGTCAGATCAAGCAATTCAAACAAGACCCATAAGTAGATGGAACTTTTAAACAAATCAATCAATACCCAATTGATCCAAAACAAAGAATCATCAAAAACAAAACAAAAAATCTAACCTTTCTCTTTCATGATTCTAAGAAACGAAGACATAACAGTAGAGACAGGTTTCAATTCCACAGAAGCTTTCCCTCGTTTCTCAGCGTTCACAATCGTTCTCAACGCATCGTTCAATATCCTCCTCCCCATTTCTCTAAATCTCTCACAGATCGAATCGAAAGAATCTAAAACCCTTTTTCAACGTTTCAGTGGCATTCTCGATATTTTAAACAAGCGTAAGGGTATTTTCGTCTTTTTAACAGTCACATGAGCTAGGGTTTAATTTTTCAGAGGTCATATATAAATAGCTAGATCGTCTTCTCACAAAGCTCCGGCGCCACCAAGATCTCTCTTGTATCTCTCTCTCTGCGAATTTTCACGGTGAGTTTTTAGATCTCTTTAGGATTAGGGTTATGATTTTGATTGTATGTATTCGTTTGATTTGAGATTTGGTTTTTTTGGTGTGTGTATGGTTAGGGTTTAGAAATGGCGACAGTTTCAGGACCATTGATCTGGGAGATTGTTAAGAGGAACAACTGTTTCGTAGTGAAGCAGTTTGGTAGAGGAAACGCTAAGGTTCAATTCAGTAAAGAGAAGAACAATCTCTGTAACCTTAACTCTTACAAACACTCTGGTAAATTCTTACACTTCTTGATCCATTGATACTTGGGGAATACTCAACTTAGTATGTATATGGTTGGTTGATTAGATTTATTGTGAGTTTTGTGACTATATGGTGTTGTGCTAGATCTGTGTTTTGATTTCTGAAATGGGTTGCTTGAACTAGACTTAAGTTTTGATCTTTCATTGTGGTGTTAGGTCTTGCTAACAAGAAGACTGTGAGTATCCAGCTAGCTGATAAGGAACAAGCTGTTGTTCTTTCAACCACTAAGACTAAGAAGCAGAACAAGCCTAAGGTTTCTGTTAACAAGTCTATCTTGAAGAAGGAATTCCCAAGGATGTCCAAGGTTGTTGCTAACCAGGTATGATTTTAATCTTTAATACTTTTTGGTGTTTGGTTTCTATACTATGTTTTTGCTTATAGGTTCTATGTCTAGTTATGTGTGTCAATGTCACTGCTCTAATCTTCATTGGCATGAGAAGATAACTTTGTATGAAAGTGGCTCCTTTGATAGAAAATTAGATAGTTGTGACATTGTTTTGCATCATGTTATTGTTTGTAATCAGAATTTGTTTATTCTCATCTAGACATTTCATTGTGCTTAGATTGGATATAACTACTGTGTGTGTTTAATAATCTAAACAAGTTATTTTGTGGAATTGGTTCAGGTGGTTGACAACTACTACAGGCCAGACTTGAAGAAATTTGCTCTTGCTAGGCTCAGTGTCATCAGCAAAAGCATCAGGGTTGCTAAGTCTGGTGCCAAGCAAAGAAACAGACAAGCTTAAGCTTTTTTTTTCTTCTAAGTATGTGTTTTGAAGTAAAAGATTTTGTTGAACATGTTTTATTATGTTATTGTTTGAAGTTGAACCATAACACTATTATGCTCCTTTTTCATTATCCTTTTAAAAAAGAGTTTGAAGTTTTTCTTATTCTGCTTCTGTTAGTTTGTGTGTGCCTGCTTTTGTTACATTTTGCTAGATCTTTTTAATCCGTATTTTGTTATATAGCACTATAGCTCTCAAAAATAAAACAGACTCAACATCATACTATCATCGAGCTTCGTCCACATTTTGCAATGACTCTGGTTCGAGAGTTAGCCTGAATCGATGAGGCATTGAAAGAGCATTTTCGGAATGCTTTCACAAGGTTGAACATCCTCTAGAAAAACTCTGTATCGAGGCCAAATATTACTCTGGTTTAAACTAATATTACTTTTTAGGTTTTGACTCCAATGTTATAAAATATTCTCCAAAGACATGAGACACCAACACATTCAATTAAAATCCCCTTACTTTGCTTAATAAACTTCGGTTTATTATTTTTTGCTTAATAATCTTTGGTTATCTATGAGGTGACTTAATTTGTTTAAATTAATACATTTATAACCATTTAAGTTTTTGGGCTTCCTCACGGCTCATTACATCACGATCCGTTTCTACTACATAAAGCAAAGTCGAAGTTGGCAGTGGTTGATCAGTCTCTCTCAAGAAATTTGTAACCATGAAAACACGGCGTAGAAGCTTCTCCGTCGTCGATCGTCTAACCATTACTCCACTCAATACTCGATCAAAGAACTCATTTCCGATCCCAGTTGATCTCCTTATCGAGATCTTTTCGAGGTTACCAGTGAAATCTATAGCTATATGTCGTTGCGTATCGAAGCTCTGGTCTTCGATTCTTGTCCGTCCATATTTCACCGAATTGTTCTTGACGGTGTCTTCGACTCGACCTCAGCTATTGTTTGCATGCCAGAAATACGGTGACTTGTTCTTCTCATCATCATCACAATCGTCTCCTGTATGTGTCAATCAGCTTACGCGTTTTGATAGCTGTCTTGAAATTAGAAATCATGTACAAGGCTTGCTCTGTCTTATATATAAGCGTATCTCTAAGGGAAGGAGCCAAAGAGTAGCAATGATATGTAACCCTAGTACAGGACAAGCTTTAGCTTTACCTAAAGTGAAGTCTAGGAGAGTTGATGTGAGGAGCTTGCTTGGTTATGATCCGATTGGTAAAAAATTCAAAGTGTTGTCTATGACACGAGGAAAAGGAGACAATAATAAGATGTGTGAGGAGCATCAAGTTCTGACATTAGGGACTAGAAAAATGTCGTGGAGAATGCTCGAGTGTTGCGTACCACATTATTATTATCCACATAACGAGATATGCATCGAGGGTGTTTTGTATTATACATCTATTAATAGGTCTACAGAGCCAGAGACTTATATAATAGTTTGCTTTGGCGTTAGGTCTGAGAAGTTTAGCCTTGTTAATGTCGAGGAAACTCTCCATAATGCAGTGTACAGTGGAACTCTGATAAACTACAACGGTAAGTTTGGTTTACTTGTATCTAAAGGGTTCATTACTCGAGAAAGTACAAGTTTTAAGTTGTGGGTTCTAGAAGATGTCGAAAAACAGGAATGGTCTGAGCATATTTACTCATTCCCTCCTTCGTGGAAGGATATGGTAAGTTGCTTGGTACACTTTGTTGGAGTGACTCGAACAAATGAGATTGTGTTATCGAGCTATCAAACCGATCCTTTGTACCTTTTCTACTTCAGTCTTGAGACGAACAGTATTGCAAGAGTTGAAATCAAGGGAATGGAAGCGTTTAACTGTCATATCACTCGCACATTTGTAGACCATGTAGAGAATGTGAAGCTTATGTAAGTGTTTAGATACCTCATCGACATAGTATGACTATTTTATTTGTGATTACTGTAATCTCTACTCCTACAAGCACTCTGCTATAACTCAAATCTATACTACTTTTAATGTTTGTTTATGCTATGTTTTGTTTTGCTTATATGTTTCTATTTCTAGTTATTTCATCAGGACAAGTTTAATTTTCTTATCATGCTTATTATTATGTTTCTTGTCTTACATTTCATTGAATCGTAATAAGTAATAACCAATCAAGAACTTGATATAAAATGAAACCTAAACCAACTTAAACCCAAAAAAAACACAAAATATTATAACTTCTTTAAAATCTCACAGAAGAACTTGTTTTACCATATACATTGGGCTTGAGTGTAACATAAAGCCCATTAGTCTCATATTTGGCCCAACTTATAACATACGGAAGCTTTTTATTAGGGTTTTGTTACATCTCTTTATTGTCTCTCTCTCGCTGTGCCGTCTCCACAAACTCCATTTCGTAGAGAGAAACAGAGATCAACAAAAATGGATAAAGGTGGACGTAAGGAAGACGTTGTTACCAGAGAGTACACTATCAATCTCCACAGGCGTCTTCATAGCTGGTATAAACCCTAATCTTCAAAAAACTTCTCTTCTTGATTTGAATCTCTGGTTTTGCGTTTTGGTTGTGAAATTGTACCTTTTTTCGATTCTTGGTTTAGTTTATGTATGATTAGACTTGAATATGTAGCTAAGAGTGATTCGTGATTAGGGTTTATTGATGTGTGTAGAGGTTGTAGCTTATTCAAATTACTCTGTGCTGGTTATGTCTGATGCTGAATGTGTTTGTCTATGTATTTGAATACACTTTGTTCTTGAGAATTTGATCTTGTGGAACTCTGGAGAATATACCCTTTTGGAGTATGAGTTTGTTGATGATGTTAGACTGATATTTGGTTCTCTGATTGATTCGAATTTAGGGTTTCTTGATGTGTGTGGAGTTTGTAGTTTACTTGTATTGAACAATGCATTTGCTCTCTGTTAGTTTCTACTGTTTCTGTATTTCAGAATTTGATAAGCATTGAGTAGTGACCATAAACATCTCCTTGTTTCTGTTTGGTTTTCATGACTCAATGTCTCTTTGTATTAATCAGCGAAAAGATGGAGAAATCGAGTTCTTTTACTGTTTTGTATATAAATGGTTTGCTTAGTTGAGCTAGTTGTAATCTTTCTTTCTCATGATTGAAGTTGTGGTTTTCGTAATGCTGAGTACTTAATGTGATTTTGATCAATTTTGTGAATGAACACAGCACATTCAAGAAGAAGGCACCAAATGCCATTAAGGAGATCAGGAAGTTTGCATTGAAAGCAATGGGAACTAAGGACGTTAGAGTCGACGTTAAGCTCAACAAGCAGATATGGAGCAGAGGAATCAGAGGTCCTCCTAGGAGAATCAGAGTCCGTGTTGCTCGTAAGAGGAATGATGATGAAGATGCCAAGGAAGAGTTCTACTCTCTTGTCACTGTTGCTGAGATTCCAACTGAAGGATTGTCTGGTTTGGGTACTAAGATTATCGAGGAAGACGAGTGAAAATTTGGTGATGTATTCACAGTACCTTGTTCTAAAAATATTGTTGCAGCTTTTTGTTTTGGTTAAAAAATTTAGATGAATGAAAGACAGAAAAGATTTTTTGCTTGTTTTGATCACTTCCATTTTGATAATTTGTTTCAATTGCACTATACTAGTAGTCATTTTGTATTCGGTTTGGTTTCAAAGCAAATTCATTGTCTTTCTTCTTCTTCTTTCATATTTATGAACTAACACAAAACAAAATTTAGCGGAATGAAAAATAAAAACAAATGATTCAATGACTCACATGATCATGAATTATACTCATCAAAGTGTAGCAGCAAGAACATGCACTACATTATATGGCTCATTGGTTGTAGCCACATCGCCTAACCACACAAGTGTCCCCCAAATCTTCCCTTGTTGGCATTTTTTAAGCGAAATCTCCGCACACCAAACTATTTTGTCGGGATGGCCCTCATTGTCCTCCCACAAAACCACCAAATTTCCACCATTATCCGCCACTTTAGGTTCAACAGAATGAGGAAGCCTTAACAAATCCTCCATGCCCTCCAAATATTCCCACCATTTGTTCTGGGAGTCGTACCACATGATAATCCCGCTACTACCACTGTATAACACGTTCTCTATCACACAATAAGATGATTGGTAGAACCATCCCTGATTCATAGCTATGTCTCCAGCTCTCCATCTACCTTTGTTCAGCTTGTAAATCACATGTTCGGGAAAACTCTTCACGTAGATATTTCCATCATACCCTAGGCTTCGATACCTAAACCCGCTGCATATTTTCTCATCAGCACCTGAGGACTCAAACTCCCAAGTTTGAGTCTTTGTATCGAATACCTCCATCCAGTTAGTTGCATCGAGATTATGGCATCCTCCTGTTACATATATTTTTTCATCAAGGACGCATGCAGTAGGGTTCAAACGTGCGAATTGCATGCTTGGGGCCTCACGCCATGTGTGAGAACGACAATCCATGACCATGACGCTAGAAGATACATTATCATTATTCATGAATCCGCCAATGGCATAGATATTTGTACCAACCCCTGCGAAACCCGACTGGTACGTACAAGGAGAATTGGGAGATGTAATTGGGACCAAAACTTTCTTGGAGCTCTTTGGTCTCCGGCATAGAATGAACCACTGTTGTGGGCTAGAATAATAGCTAGGGAGTTTTAAGCACACGTAGAGACAAATCTCTGTGCGGCCTAAAAGGGTTCGAGTTCGGTAGAGTTCGGTAGAAGCAAGAAGAGAGCGGAATTTCTTGGAAACTAAAGAGAGAGCCGGATAGTACGATCTCGAAATACGGGCTAAGCAATTTAATACCAAATCATTAGGAAGCATCATAAACCTCATTGGCTCTTCTCCATTCATGGTTGTGAATCGCCTTCTCTCCTAAGGTTTAAGGTTGCCTTTATACTCTCTTAAGGTTTTGAGGTTGCCTTTTTCTTTTCTTAGGGTTTAAGGTTTCCTTTTTCTGCTAGAGTTTAAGGTTGTCTTTTTCTCTTAGGGTTTATAAGGTTGCTTTCACGCAAGAAACTCTTCTCTTGTTTGTTTGTTTCTTTATTTCTTTCTCCACCAATCTCACCTAAGGCTTTATATATATATATAGCGGTTTTCTAATCCTAATCTCATTAGTCTTACGTGTATTATGTAACCGATTATTAGTCGTAATCAAACTTAGAATCCCCTTAATTTGTAGGTGCGGATAAAAACATTTAAAATTATGGATATAGTCATTTAAAATTTTAATTAGTAATTTGTTGAATTTTAAAATACTATTTAACCGTTAATCCAAAAAGAGAATAATTTATTTCGTAGTTTTCATGAGATGTGTATCCAAATACATGTATAAGTAGAATTCAAAACACATTCTTAATAACAAAGAAAAAAATGATATTCTTACCAATTATGAATATTATTTAATCAATACTAGAAGTGTGTTGTAATGGTTTTCGGAAGAAACCATCACGTGAGTCTAGAATTCAATGGAGAAGATAGAGTTTTCAATTTAACCCGGGAAAACAAACAACGGTAGCTAAATATTCCGGTTTAGATGGGTTTTTTTTTGGTGGAATTCCGGTTTGGTGATTGGTAATGCTGTTGATCCAAGTGATTTATCCCTCTCACTCACCTGTCAATTTCAATAAACCTCTTGATTCCCCCTCGTGAAACTTAGATAATAAATCAACTTTCTTTAAAGTAGTCGATTCACATATTCAAGGCGAAAAAAAACTCATAAGTAATTAGTTGTTTAATGGTATTGGTAGCTAATAGAGATAAATCATAAAATAATATTTTGCATGCATAGTCTTTTTTTGCAAAATAATATTTTGCATGCATATATATTGTCGCATAGAACAACTAATTTCTTTTAGTAACTTAGAATATAAAGAAAAAGGAACCATGTAACTAATCAAGTCCCGGGTATGTAATTTAAACCGGAGAAGCCAAAGTTTCCGGCGCCCGAGAAAGAGACAAATCCGGTTTCTCCGCCTGAAACTCGCAATACTCTCTAAGAAAATTCCATTCCATATATTCGTAAGCCCTAAAGAAGTAAACATAACGGGCCAACAATCTTTCACAATCAACCCGCATCAATCTTTAGCAATTCCGACCGAAGAACGGCTAAGGAAGAACTCGACGATCTCTTGGGTGTGTGATTTAAGCTCCAACAATCCATTAGATTTCCGGCACCGGAATGATCCGTGGTGCTCTGGAGGTTTCTTGCATTGGCCACGGAGATTACGTGGACGGTATATATGAGATATTAGAGATATAATAAATGAAATATGAAATTCTTAGATATGTGAGGAAGAAAAGCTTTTCTATAATTTTGTAATATAGAGGCAGCGTATGTTGTTTTCATGGGTTAAAACATGATTGTGTTTGTTGTTCTTTGTAAAACATGATTGTGTTTGATTGTGTTAGAGATGTAAAAATGATTGTGTTAGAGATGTAAAAATGAACAATGAAATTCTTAGATATGTGAGGAAGAAAAGCTTTGAAGTTGTATTAGTATCCATTTTGCTCTTTTGTTGTTCTTGGGATTACCAAGTGATCATCTTTGAATATCTATCTATTTATTAGATAACATGATTTATTCAATGCTAAATACTCCCTCTATTCTTTTTTGTTTGATGTTTAAGGTTTTTTACACACAAAATTAAAAAAATCATTGAATTTTTATCTTTTTCAAGACAAAGCATGTTTTTATCATCAATTCCAAAATAAATCAACCAATAAAAAACAATCTGCAGAATTTAAATAGTCAAACACTCAAAATCACAATTATTTTGCATAGAAAATTGAAAACATCAATCTAAACAAAACAAAAAAAATCACTCTCTAAAACATCAATCTAAATAAAAGAACGGAGGAAGTTTATGTAGATATTCCCTCCGTTTCATATTAGTTGTCGTTCTACGTTTTTTCTTTTGTATCAAATTAGTTATCGTTTTACATTTTCAATGCATATTTTGGCTTTAAATACCAGATTTAACCTAAAATTTTATGAAGAATAGCAAGAGTCAAATTCATTTTTAAGGGTAAAATAAAAATTCTAATATGTTTTCTTAATATACGCGAAATCACCTAGAATGACAAATATTTTGCAACAAAGGGAGTAACAAAGTTTTTAAACAAGTATATCTATACTATAGTGGTAACCATCGATATCGATTAGACAAAAAAAAAAAACCGTACACATCTTAGATCAATAGTTTATGTGTGATAAAAAAAAAAAGAGTGAGTTCAAAGTCAAAAAATTAAATTATTTATAACTTTTGATAATCGTTTATGTAATGAAAAATAAATTTATAAAATTAAGAGGAAAAACAAACAGTTGATTAAAACATTTTCAAGATCCGATTTGGAATTGTTCTTTAAACATTTGAAACTATTTTGCATGGTTAAGTTGAAGGAGCATATCAAAAACATGGTCAAAGAAGTGTGAAAAAGTTCAAACAAACGGTAATAATATTAAATCTTGTTTTTCAAGATTTTTTTTTTTTTTTTGGGACAGAATCTTGTTTTAAAAGATCCTCTTTTTTTTTTTTTTTTTAAGACAAAATCTTGTTTTTAAAGATCTTTTATATAATAAGATAATTAAAAAGTGATTTTGAATATACAACTGAGAATTGTAAAACTAATAATTAAACTATACATAAACGAATTCGTGAATCAAATGTAAATTAGAGAGAATAATATTGACAAAAAAAAAAAAAAAATTACAAAGAATAAAAACGAAGCCTGCAAGTCAAGTAACAAACCCTAATCCACCGCCTCTCGTAAACACATCAAGATCCTTAAAAAAAACTACTTATATTTCTTTCTCTCGCAAGAATCTTTTTCCCATTTCGTCTTCTCTCTCACCTGTTTCTCTACCAATGACCAAGAAGACTACACCTGTTTCTCTACCAATGACGAAGAAGACTACACCTGTTTCTCTACCAATGACGAAGAAGACTACACTTGCTTCTCTTCCGTCCCACGTCGTTGACCTCATAATTGCACGAATTCCCGTCTCTCGTCATGGTATGGCGAAGCTTCTTTCCAAACAGTTTTATAAGCTAATCACATCCTCTAAAATATTCAAAATCCGCGAATTCGAAAACATCAAAGAACCTTGCCTCTACCTTTCTTTGATGAATTTGGCGACGAAAGAAGTAATCTGGTGGGTACTCGAGAAAAACGCGTATGCTTACGCTTTGAGACGAGTTAGGTTATCTCTTGCCAAGGGTTTGATGAACAAGGGCAACAACACTCGTATTGCTGCAGGCTCCTCTATAGTCTCCTTCCAAGCCAGCAGCACCCGTGTTACATCTCTAGACTGTAGAACAGAGACAGAAGAAACTTATCAAACACAGTCAAGTCACAATGATCCGAAGCTGGCTGTTGTGGATGAGAAACTGTATGTTTTTGGTGGAACCTATGTAGAAGTTTTTGATCCAAGGACAAAAACATGGGAATCAATCAACTTGGATGAGGAAGACAAGCACAAGATTCCAATCAATTGCTCCGTGGTCGTTCTAAGTGATCGTGTTCACTTCCTCCATAAGAATGTATGTGTCGTCTTCGACCCCAAGAATGGCAAACTAGAGAGGAATGATGAAGAGTCTTTCGGAGACATTCCCTATCTCACATCCTGCGTCATAGGCAAACACCTCTTCTCTTTTAACTGGGAGTCAAAGATTACAGTCTATCACTCAACTAGCCGCTCATGGGTACTGGTTAAGGGACTTGAAACCTCACCTGAGTTTAGCTGGTTCTCCACCACCTTGCTTTGCTTCGAGGGAAAGCTGCTCGTCTTGCGCCAAACACCAGAGAACATATCCGTGACCCTGATCGCTGTAGAAGAGCGAGGAACAGACATGTGGGGAAAGATTGAATCATCAAACATATGTCTGATTCTGGATGAACCTGCTCATATTCATGAGTTTTTTATGGTTGAAATCTGAGTGACTAGCTTTAGTACAGAAACTTTACATTCACTAACCTTTTGTGGGGCTAGACTTTGTGGAGCCTTGTGTGTTACCTTTTTTTTTTATCCCCTTCTTCACAGCCAACACTGCCTTGCTTGTAACCTTTTCTCTTTTTTTTTCATAGAGCCTTGCTTGTAACTAGTTGTTATAAAACAAAATTGTGTGACTCTTCCACTGCTGGTATTTGTAAATTTGCAAAAAATGTCTTTCTTCAGTCGTTGAGCCTTAGATTATACTGCCAAGAAGTAGATCAGAATAGAACATGAGCTACTTATGAATGTAAAGATCAGGGAGACATCTTTGGCAGCTTTTGGTGTTAAGCCTGTAGCAGTTTCTAGCATCTCAAAATTTAGAATACAATGCATGATTTAATACGTGGACACAGTAATTTACTTACCAAGCAACCTGTTGGTAGCCAACTACATCTTTTTCGTTTGCAAGACAGTTTATCTTTCTCGTTTGGATCATATTCAACATTATGTCGATGAAGCGCTCCATCAGAGGATCTTCCAAGGGCTTGTGTGGCTCAGAGACTGCTTCCACACGAACATGACCAATAAAGGCAGAAATGTGAAACTTCATGTGAACACAACTGTTACCTTTAATCACTAAGAGACAGAAAAATCAAATTGTGAGACATTTTCCACTCACCTTCTCCCTTACGGTAACAATCTGTGCCACACCTGGAGCTTCGCTAGGACAAAACAGAGACCACTGCCCATCACTCTCACCCCTCTCCATGAAAGGCTTCAGACAGTGGAAGAAGATTCCTTGTCAATACAGAATACTAACATACCAAATAGAGCCACAAGGATACACATCTTGACTAATAATAGGGAGTCTTAAGAATAAAGGTCAATCTAGCAAAGTAAGCTCAGTTGACTTTTGACTATCTCAATCTTCTAAGAATGTTACATTACAAAATTTCATGGACAGCCCAGTAACTTTATCATTTTCAATCAAATAACTAATTCCAGCATAATTTCCTAAGCGAATCATCCAAGAAGCCAAACCAAGAAATTAGCAAGAAGAGCTTATGACCATGTTCTTGATATCGAAAGAATTTGCTCTCTTAGAGACATACCTGACTCACAGGACTTTTGTTGGCACGTCTCATGTGTTTCCCTCGTAGACTTGGGTGCATGGTAATACATGGTTTCAAATATGTCTTTGTTCAGTTGTTGAGCCCGAGATTATTGCAAAAACAAAAGGTGGTTCAGGACAGAGAACAAAGTTACTTTGAAAGGTGGATTATCTTATGTGAAAGAAACTTTACCTCACAGGTGACTCAACATGCCATATATTCTCTCTCATCCTTCATGCATATCAGAAAGCAGCTGTGTAACCTGTAGTCATCTGACGAAACAGAAAAACGTTGAAAAAGCCATCATCAGATTTGCACAGAAACGGAAAGCGTAAAATAAGCCAAGTAGTTAAGAAGTACAAAACGGGCTAACTTGTCGAAATCAAATTCTGAGCCAGTTTCCACTCACCTTCTCCCTTACGATAACAATCTGCGCCACACCTGGAGCTTTGCTAGGACAAAACAGAGACCACAGCCCATCACTCTCAACCCTCTCCATGAAAGTCTTCGGACATTGGAAGAAGATGCCTTGTCAACACAGAATACAAACATAGCACATAGAGCCACAAGGAGCAATCTAGCAAAGTAACCTCAATTGACTTTTGACTATCTCAATCTTCTAAGAATGTTGCATTACAAAATCTCATGGACAGCTAATAACTTTATCATTTTCAATCAAATAACTAGTTCCAGCATAGCCACATAAGAAAAGAAGAGAATCTGCGTCATGCTGAAAAGAGAAAACCTCACCCCATCCGGAGAGGTCAGATGCATCACGACACTCAACTCAGAACTTTGATAGATGACTTCCAAACAGATGAATCTTAGCCGGTGAAGAACTGATTTCTGTGAACTGGTATGCATCAAAATAAGAAGCAGTTAGTATAACTGTAGCATATTTCGTAACACTTTACTATGCTGAAGTTCCAGACAAAGATGATTGCGCATCATTCATGCCAGCATAAAATCAAAATAATGAGCACGCATACATACGTGTAGCTCCTGTTATTCTAGAATTTCTCCCTTACCATGATAATCTGCCAGACCTGGAGCTTTGCTAGGAAAAAAACAGAGACCATCGCTCTGAATCCTCTCCATGAAAGGGTTAGGATCTGGTACCCACAGACTACAAACCAAGTATCTATTATGTGTTCTTCCTGAGATAGAAATAAAAGGGGAGTGTGTTGTGAGCAATATCACATCATATCATATTAAGAGGGAGAAGGAGTGAGCTATTCTTGGTGGGATTGTACCTTCCAATGATTCTTCCGGAGTTCCATAAACTCAGAAATGCTTCACAAGCAATCCTTGGCCAGCATAACGAGCAGAATGATAGAGTACCCGCACCGCAGCATTGGAACAGTAGCGTTAGATGCTCCATTTGTGCAAGGAATACAACAGTATAAAAGCACACTCTATCAACATGCCATGTATTCTCTTGATGCAGATCAGAAAGCAGCTGCGTACCTGCAAATCCAAACAGTACTCTGGTAAAAGCAAAGCAAAGCTTGGTGTAAGTTATAAGAAGATGAGATTATGATGTGAAGACAGTAGATTCAGAGGCTAAATTCATACCCCTAAGCCACTCAACTATTCTATCTAGCCAATCAAATTTGCAAAGCAGGAAACTTAACACACACTCATTTGGTCGATTTTGAATAGGTTCTTTAAAATCAAAATGAAGATAGATTATAAACGTAGCTGATATGTGCACACACAAACTTAGAGATAGAACACTCAAGTCGTCTAGTGTTCTTATGGTGATTAGAGACAGCAATCCTCGTCTAAATCCGAAACCTTTTTAGTCATTTTAAGAAACCCATCAAGAGTAAACTGACGGAGATGACTCGCCGTCGTAGCTGCAGCAGTCTCTGCGGCTATCTACTCATCGAGTTGAGTCGTCGTAACTCCCTTGCAGACACCGGCGCAGACTTTCTGAGCCACGACTACAGGGTCACAGTGACCGCTACTGAGCCCATAGCTTCTGCTTTCCTTCACTTGACGACGTAGACCTTTTTTTCTTTCTCACAAGCATTATGTCGAACAGTTGGTAGGTGTCTTCTGATGATACGAGCGATGCAATGGTTTTTCTTCTTTTACGCTAAAATACGACAATGTTAGATAGTGTAAAGATGAATACGGAAAAAAAAAGGTGGATACGAAATGACGTTTTTACCCCGGACTATGGGAAAACATTTAAATAACTATGATTGTTCTAGAGGGCTTCGAACCGTAGGGGCCCTCGACTTAGCCGGCGTTGACATGCGACTAGACCACCTCGTTCTCTCAGTTTAAATGATACGATATATAATATTTATACACAACTTGAATGTTGTTGTTGCCCAAATTTGGATGGAGTTTGAAGATACACAACACAAGTAATAAGATTCTATGGGGATGAATATTAGCTAGATAGACTTACATTACCCATGTAAATTAGACAAATTGCTTACAAGATTTACATTTACATTGGTCTCATCGTTATTTATGATGTTTTGTGGTTATATCTTTATATGAAAAACATAACACTATATATACGCCAACCTTCGAGATTACGGCTTCTGAAAATATCAAATAAACATGCATTTACGTACGTTTGTATGATGAAATCTTCTTCACTGGTACCGAGTTGTAAAGAAAGAAAACAAGTACGCTTGCCTCTTACGACCAGTAACATTACCTTTGATGAAGCATGATAAGAGTACGCTTGTGGCTACTGGATACCGTATCTTCTCCATTGATGCAAGCACCACCTACGTTAAAGCTTTAAATTGTAGATGCTAATTAACTTTATCAGAAATCAATTTAGGATATGAAAATTTTATGGGTTTATTGAGTTATTAATTTATCTATATATTATTATATATGTATCCTGACTTTACAAAATCTTTATGCAATTTGAAATTTAACGAAGAATGAATATAATTATAACTTTAATAGAAATGTAGCACATATCGAAAGAAGAAACAAAGTTTTCAAACTCTATGTTACTCAGACGCTGAACAAAAAGATATCAACGGTCTATTTGGCACCTTGAAGCACAAAACAAGAAAGGAATTCTGACTTGTGCAAAAGCAAAAAGGCAAGTGGTTGGGGATATAAGTTAATGATATATATATATGAGATTACAAGTAGGGCTTCCAATCTAAGATATTTACATAATCAAATTCTCTCTTCTTCCCCGACGCCTCGACGCCCTCCTCCACGTCATCCTCCATTGATAAGCTCATTGAAGCTCATTGAAGCTCCACATTCTATAATTTTCGTAAGGAAAGACAAATTGAGGTTAGTGAAACTATGATTTAACTATAATCCAAGTATTTCATTGATTTTGACTTTTTCAATGTTGTTCAATTGGATTTACTAATTTGATTAATTGATATTGCGATTGTGTCTGGGTCTAGTATTACAAGCATTGGGTAGTAAATGCAACACAATGGTTCAATCGTAATGAGTCTTGGAGGAGAATAAGATTTGTGTCTCGAATTCAATTTTGCAGATTTAGTACTACTGGGTACTGCTACCAGTTCGGAATACCAGAACAACTGCTTTTTCAGATTGTATTACTAAATAGTTTCAGTAGGTTTGATGTCGTGTTTTTTGTTTTTTTTTCAGGAGACAATGAGCCCAACAATCCATTTTCATTGTGATTATGGAGGAAATTATGTTAAGAACGGAGAGGGGTATGAATGGATGGATTCAGAAGGCATGCATTCAATATTGTTCAAGGGATTATCTCCAGAGGATGTTAGTAATTCGATGTTAGTGGATAGTGTATGCAAGAAGCTTGGGATAGATTCATCTAAGGCAAAGCTGAAATTAAGTTTTATTCCATTGGACACGAGACCTCTGAGACCATCATACATCTGCGATGATGATGACGTTTACGTTTATCTAACGTCCACATATACAAACAAATGTATAAGTGTATTACATGTGGAGAAGGGTGTAACTTCAAGAAGGAACCAGTTGGATAAGAGTAAGGGTCCAACTCTACGAGGAGATCAAGGAAGTTCAGTTGGATTGAATTACGAAGAAGTTGTTCGAAGAGATGATGGTATTGCTGGTGCTCTTACTCTTTACGCAGTCTCGGAACAACATGAGCCAATGAACCAGCCATTGAATGAGTCAATGAATGATCATAACCCAATGAATGAAATTTTTAGTGGAGATTGTGAGAGTGAAAGCAGCGGTTATTCGGGTTACCCTTCGGGTGGGAATATGGAACACGAAACGGAAAACGGATGGGAAGAAGAAAACCAGTCCGAGCAGGGATGGGAGGATGGGATGGATTTGGAAGTAGGTAGAGAATTTGATAATAAGAAGGAAGTGAAAGCTTATATTGAGAGAGGTGCACATAAAGCATCTTTTGGAACCTTAACAAAGAAAAGTGACACAACAAGATATGTGGTAAGATGTCGTCTTTGGAAGCAAGGGTGTAAATGGTACTTTAATGGTGTGAAGGTGAAGAACTCATCTTGTTTTCGTGTAGCGGCATACAACAAGATGCACACATGCTCTCGGGCTAGTGCAAGTGCAAGCAGTGAAAATAGAAACAAAGCCTCAAAGGGACTAGTTGCTAGTCTTTTGAAAGAAGACTATCCTGGTATACTTCAAACTCCAACACCTAAAGCTCTAATGGGTTTGGTTCAAAGAAAATTTGGTGTGCCACCATCATATTCTACTTGCTGGCGGGGTAAGAATGAAGCTATTAACGAGGTGCGTGGTAATCCAGAAGAAGGATACAAGCAATTATACTCTTATTTGTATATGTTAGAGCAAGTTAATCCTGGCACAAAAACAGAAGTCAAGGTTGACGACCTAGGGAGGTTCAAGTATTTATTCATCGCACTAGGAGCTTGCATTGAAGGGTTTGCATCCATGAGGAAAGTTCTCATTGTCGATGGAACTTTTCTGAAGTCTGGATATGGTGGTGTGCTGTTGATTGCCACAGCTCAAGATCCTAATCGGCACATTTATCCGATTGCATTTGCTGTAGTGGATAGTGGAAATGATGCAAGTTGGATGTGGTTTATGGTACAACTGAAGACAGTTGTACGCGATAGTGCAAAGCTTGTTTTTGTGAGTGACCGAAATGCGAGCCTAAAGAAGAGCGTAGAGTTGGTGTATCCGATGGCTAAGCACGGGTTTTGTATCTTTCATTTGTCTCAAAATGTAAGACTCAAAGTTTCCTACACAAACAAAGACGTTGTTGCAGAGATGTTCCGGGAAATTGCTCAGATTTATACAGAAAATGAGTTCCTTAGAAGATACGAAGATTTTAAGAGAAGATATCCTAAAGTAGGTGAGTATCTAGATGAAAGTCTAGAGGAGAAAAAATGGGCGAGGTGTTATTTTCCTGGAGCAAGGTATAATATCGATACAACAAATTGTGTTGAATCGCTTAACAATGTCCTCGAGGATGCAAGAAATTACAATTTGTTACCTATGATAGATGTGATTGTAGCGAAAGTGTCTGAATGGTTCAACCAACATAGGAAGGATAGCGTTGGTTACCATAAAAGATTAGTGCCAAGGGTTGAGGACATTTTGCATGAGAGGTGTGCGGAGGCGAATTACTTGATTGTGACGGAGCTAAACTCGTACCGGCTTGAATATAGTGTCATTGGACGGGATGGAAAACATTACTTGGTGAACTTGATGAACAAAAGTTGCATTTGCAAGACTTTTGATATTGACAAATATCCTTGTGTCCATGGAATAGCCGCACTCTACACACTCATGAGGCAAGAATCAAGAACAAAGAGTTACGAGTTAGCTGATTTGTGTGATAAGTATTATAGGACCGCCCATTGGGTTTTTGCCTATTGCAAAACCATTTATCTAGTCCCACATAAGTCTGAGTGGAGAGTTCCAGCAGATATAGGAAAGAAATTTGTCTCACCGCCAGACTACAAAAACAGCAGGGGAAGACGACGAAAAAGAAGGCGTCCATCAACAGGTGAACCTCAACGACCACCAAAGAAGAAAATGGGTGACCTTGACCTTGTGATCCAAGAACAGGCCCCAAATGTTGTGGAAGGAGGTGGTGAATTAGCTGCCCTAATTGGTGTGGAATGATCATGATTTGGTGAACTTGTTGGTCGTCGTGTTTGTTTTACCAATTATGTGTGCTAAAACTATAATATCTGATTTTAATGTTATTTGTGTTTGACATTCCATTTTTCTAATTTAATTTTAGTAATTAATTAAATTTTCCTACTCATAAATATTACTAGCAAAATATGTAATACTCAATTACCAGGTACTACTATGTGTTAGTTAAGTAGTATTTAGAAAATAAATTAAAAATAAATATTGGTAACAATTTTTGTAACGCTATTTATCTTATACTCGATTGTTGTAGTTCTTACAATATTTTCTTATAATATAAAACAATTGAGAAAGTACCATATTCTCAATCTCCCAACAATCACCTTATAGTTTTAAAAGGAGTTTGTTAGTGTTATGTACCTTATGATGCTAAATTTCGTAGGTTATGTGTTTTTGGACAAATTATGGTACAATACCATTGGAAATGTGTTACAAATTGGAAATGTGTTACAAATGGTAAAAATAAGCTGGACAACTAAAACTATAGTTTCCATAATACGGTACTACTAGGAAAATAGCAAAAACCATAAACAGACTACTATGAAGAAATTTGTAATACTCGATTACCAGGGACTACTTTGTGTTATTTTTGGATTCACATAACGGCGCACATGCGAATTACGGCGCACATGTGTGATTACGTGGCACAAATGTAGTGGCCATAACCCAATTATCTGTTTTCTGTTTTATTTTTGAAATTAATAATAAAGGATAAATCAACAAAATTTTCCCCAAATTCACAAAAAATCAGAAATCTAGGGTTTCCCCGTGTTTCCCCGGATTCCCCTCACCGTATTCCGTCGTCGAGCCTCAATCCACGATTTTTCGCCGTATCTTCCTCGATTTCGTGTTCTCAGTTACTGTGGATACAACGGATGGGTTGGTGGGATCGTCACTCCATATTCGGTGAGTTCGATACTGGCTCCAACAACAGTTATTCATCTAAGGGAACACCACGCTTCTTACACTACTCCGAATCCGACGATGAATCAGTTCAAGGCGAGTTGTGAGTAAGCCCAGATGAAGGCGAAGGAGGCATTCCGACCCAAGCACGGTGGCAACGAGCACGCTGGCGGTGGCAACCAGTTGAAGAAGGCATTCCGACAAAATGTTACTGTGGAAGACCAGTTGTGGTTAAGACGCATACAAGTGGTTTGCAAAGTGGAAGAAGATTTTACTCTTGCGAGGCTGATCTAGATGTAAGCCACTAATTCTCTAATTCCATTACTCTTGTGTTTGTATTGCGAACAAGAATTTCATTTCGTTTCATTGGATATTAGGATGGAGCCTGCCATGTTTATAAACTGTGGGATGACGCAATCACAGAGGAGATTACTGACACCAATTGCAAAGTGAATGTTGTAGAAGCTCGAATGCGAAGTTCTGAAGATGAGAATGCGAAGCTTAAGGAAACCATCAAGAACCTGACCGAGGAGAAAGATAGCTTGAAGGCAATGGTCAATGACCTAAAGGTGAAGGTCAATGACCTTACGGTGATGGTTATAAACTTTGAGCGAAAGGTGACGGTATTGGAGAGACAGAGATGAAATTTATGATCCGAGTCATTGTAGTAGTACTTGTAGTAGTACGGTTGTAGTAGGTACTTGTTTGAGTAATTGTTTCAATTTATATGGTTGTTTAAACTTATGTTTTGTGTTTGAACTTATGATTACGATTTAAACTTATGTTTTGTATTTGAATTTATGGTTGTTTGAACTTAATTATTATGCAACATAACTAATCCCATAACTAAGCGATGAAAGTAACTTAATTATAAAGTAGAGTTCTACCTAGTAGGTCAAACGCCAATGAAAGTAGTTCAAACACAACGATGGTCCATAAAAAACAGAAAAACACATACTAGAAAGATAATTAGATAGAGTAACACCATGACACGATTTATCATTTCTTCTTTGTCTTTGTATTCTGCCTCGTTCGCGGCCTCAAGAAGGTGTAAGGACTCTTCCCGTACTCCGATGGTTTTCTCTTCCTCTTCTCACCAACAACTTCCTTCTCAACGACATCTTTCTTCTTTTTACCTCCATCTTTCTTCTTCTTACTCTTCGCCTTGTCCTCATCGTCAGCACCATCCTTCTCTTTGTCCTCCTCATCAACACCATCCTTATCCGTTTCCTCCTCCTCATCACCACCATCCTTATCCTTGTCCTCCTCCTTATCACCATCCTTCTCCTTCTCTCCCTCATCAGCACCATCCTTGTCCTTCTCCTTGTCCTCCTCACCAACACCATCTTCCCCTTCCATCTCTACCTCCATACGACCACAAACACCATCCGTCTGTTTCTCCACACCACCACCACCAGACCACTCAGCACCATCCGTCTGTTTCTCCATACCACCACCACCAGACCACTCAGCACCATCCGTCTGTTTCTCCACACCACCACCCGTCTGTTTCTCCACGCCACCACCACCAGACCACTCACCAGCATTCCATGTATGAGAGTTCACAAATGATTCCACAGCCTTTAGCCTTGTATCCTGTCCACCAATGAGGTTGAACATTTTTTCAAAACCCTCTTCCATGCTTTTACTCATTTTCTGCATTCCTTCTTGTACATCTAACAAGCCTTTCTTTATCTCTTCCACTTCTGCATTAGACACCAATGGCACATCCAAAGCCTCATCCGCAACCTGCTCTGCTTCTTTCTCACCATTAACGTCAAGGTTGAATAAAGTTTGGAAACAAATCGGTTTATTCTTACAAAGTTGTTTCTCCCAACTTTCAACGAAGTAGTCATCGGCATCTCGATCGTTTTCCTCCTCATCGAAGATACGTGACACAAGAGGTCGCTCAACAATACGAGGATTCATGATACTCTTTATATCCTGTGAAAATAAAGCAATACATTTAATGAAAGATAATACAAGCCAATTAACTATTATGACAATTAACTATTATAACTAACCTACTCGTACTACTGTATTACTAACCTTAGTTGTCCCAATTCCATCGTATATGTCAGAAAGCGCAATACCAGTAGCAGAACAATTTTTGAACTTGGATTTGCACATCCTTGGACAATCACCGGCTGCCTCTCTAATTTGTTCTCGGTACTTGGTCTTCAACGACTCAATTACCTCAAAGGCTAGAAGCTACACATAATAGAAATAGTGAAACACTGAAACTAAGTAGTACAAAATGATTCAAATAAGTAGTGTTGTTTTAAATTTAGTTTACCTGTAAGGGCATATTGAAACTTGGATATGTCCATCCCTTTTTATCAACAACCCCTTTGAAGTTAGTAAACAAATTCTCCATTTGTCTCATATTGTCATCAAATGAATACCGTCCCCACGGAAAAGTCTTACACAACTCAAGATCGTTAACAGCTTTGAGAAAAAAAGTATGCACAGACGGTGCTCCTGTTCCTTTCCTTGACTTTCCAGCAACCACACTGCTTAAGAAGAACAAAACTGTCATCTTCAACCTGTCTCTACAAGGTTCCATCTCCATGAACTTTTTCTTAATAGTTTCATAGGTTATTGTTTTCCCAACTGGAAAATACCTCCCAATAAACTGGTTACTACCCAATTTGTTCCATCCAATTGGATAATTGTGACAGTATAAACCAGAAATGATACCGTGTTCCTTGATTGAATATCGGATAGGAACACCGTTTACGATAAACCAAGCTTCCCTTTTCTTTTCTGTAATAGCCGTATGAAGAAGGAGCATCCACATGCCCATCACCTTATGTGTATTCTCCACATGCATGTGGAAGAAATGCTTGAATTGAGGATGTTGGTAAAACCATAGCTTTTCGTTACTGTTAAGCACGGTGTTGATTGCTTCCACTGCCTCCTTAATATAACACCTTGATTGGATCTTTATTTGCTGAGTATAATACTTGGGACTGAAGTACATCCAAGAGATCACACACCCAAGAGATCGTCGAGTTCTTCCTTAGCCGTTCTTCGGTCGGAATTGCTAAAGATTGATGCGGGTTGATTGTGAAAGATTGTTGGCCCGTTATGTTTACTTCTTTAGGGCTTACGAATATATGGAATGGAATTTTCTTAGAGAGTATTGTGAGTTTCAGGCGGAGAAACCGGATTTGTCTCTTTCTCGGGCGCCGGAAACTTTGGCTTCTCCGGTTTAAATTACATACCCGGGACTTGATTAGTTACATGGTTCCTTTTTCTTTATATTCTAAGTTACTAAAAGAAATTAGTTGCTCTATGCGACTATATATATGCATGCAAAATATTATTTCTCAAAAAAGACTATGCATGCAAAATATTATTTTATGATTTATCTCTATTAGCTACCAATACCATTAAACAACTAAGTACTTATGAGTTTTTTTTCGCCTTGAATATGTGAATCGACTACTTTAAAGAAAGTTGATTTATTATCTAAGTTTCACGAGGGGGAATCAAGAGGTTTATTGAAATTGACAGGTGAGTGAGATGGATAAATCACTTGGATCAACAGCATTACCAATCACCAAACCGGAATTCCACCAAAAAAAAAACCATATAAACCGGAATATTTAGCTACCGTTGTTTGTTTTTCCGGGTTAAATTGAAAACTCTATCTTCTCCATTGAATTCTAGACTCACGTGATGGTTTCTTCCGAAAACCATTACAACACACTTCTAGTATTGTCTCCTCGAATGGACATCAAATGTTTTTACGACCACTAAGTCGGCCTCGGTTCCACCCCCAAATGCCCCTCACCTATGGATTGCTCCTCTTGTGTACTTTTCTTTACATCTTTTCACTCTGGAACCTTGGTTGGTTGTTTAGGGAATCTGAGATTGTTCTAACTTTGTAGTAAAAAACAAATTTTATTTAGGAGAGTTTTCAGAAATACCATATTTCTTTTTCCCTAAAAATGAACCACTCCTTGATTTATAGAGAGATTACATACACAATTCCAATGAAGGTACGAGTTCCAAGCCGTAAATTGAAAAACAAAACAAAAAAATTAGAAAAGGGATGAAAATCTCAGTTTCAATTTTTTAAGACATACGAACATAAATTTACTCTTTTCTAGATCTTTTTTATTTACCGTCACTCTTTTCTACATTTAACTCTACAATATTTTCATCCTTTTGTGATTTTATCACAGCATGATTAAATAAATATTCATAATTGGTAAGAATATCATTTTTTTCTTTGTTATTAAGAATGTGTTTTGAATTCTACTTATACATGTATTTGGATACACATCTCATGAAAACTACGAAATACATTATTCTCTTTTTGGATTAACGGTTAAATAGTATTTTAAAATTCAGCAAATTACTAATTAAAATTTTAAATAACTATATCCATAATTTTTAATGTTTTTATCCGCACCTACAAATTAAGGGGATTCTAAGTTTGATTACGACTAATAATCGTTACATAATACACGTAAGACTAATGAGATTAGGATTAGAAAACCACTATATATATATATATATATATATATATATATATATATATAGCCTTAGGTGAGATTGGTGGAGAAAGAAATAAAGAAACAAACAAACAAGAGAAGAGTTTCTTGCGTGAAAGCAACCTTATAAACCCTAAGAGAAAAAGACAACCTTAAACTCTAGCAGAAAAAGGAAACCTTAAACCCTAAGAAAAGAAAAAGGCAACCTCAAAACCTTAAGAGAGTATAAAGGCAACCTTAAACCTTAGGAGAGAAGGCGATTCACAACCATGAATGGAGAAGAGCCAATGAGGTTTATGATGCTTCCTAATGATTTGGTATTAAATTGCTTAGCCCGTATTTCGAGATCGTACTATCCGGCTCTCTCTTTAGTTTCCAAGAAATTCCGCTCTCTTCTTGCTTCTACCGAACTCTACCGAACTCGAACCCTTTTAGGCCGCACAGAGATTTGTCTCTACGTGTGCTTAAAACTCCCTAGCTATTATTCTAGCCCACAACAGTGGTTCATTCTATGCCGGAGACCAAAGAGCTCCAAGAAAGTTTTGGTCCCAATTACATCTCCCAATTCTCCTTGTACGTACCAGTCGGGTTTCGCAGGGGTTGGTACAAATATCTATGCCATTGGCGGATTCATGAATAATGATAATGTATCTTCTAGCGTCATGGTCATGGATTGTCGTTCTCACACATGGCGTGAGGCCCCAAGCATGCAATTCGCACGTTTGAACCCTACTGCATGCGTCCTTGATGAAAAAATATATGTAACAGGAGGATGCCATAATCTCGATGCAACTAACTGGATGGAGGTATTCGATACAAAGACTCAAACTTGGGAGTTTGAGTCCTCAGGTGCTGATGAGAAAATATGCAGCGGGTTTAGGTATCGAAGCCTAGGGTATGATGGAAATATCTACGTGAAGAGTTTTCCCGAACATGTGATTTACAAGCTGAACAAAGGTAGATGGAGAGCTGGAGACATAGCTATGAATCAGGGATGGTTCTACCAATCATCTTATTGTGTGATAGAGAACGTGTTATACAGTGGTAGTAGCGGGATTATCATGTGGTACGACTCCCAGAACAAATGGTGGGAATATTTGGAGGGCATGGAGGATTTGTTAAGGCTTCCTCATTCTGTTGAACCTAAAGTGGCGGATAATGGTGGAAATTTGGTGGTTTTGTGGGAGGACAATGAGGGCCATCCCGACAAAATAGTTTGGTGTGCGGAGATTTCGCTTAAAAAATGCCAACAAGGGAAGATTTGGGGGACACTTGTGTGGTTAGGCGATCTGGCTACAACCAATGAGCCATATAATGTAGTGCATGTTCTTGCTGCGACACTTTGATGAGTAATGAGTCATGATCATGTGAATCGTTGATCTATTTGTTTTTATTTTCTTTGAATATCTATTTTTATAGTGTGTTTTTCATTCATTCGGCTGCAATTTGTTTTTTGTAAGTTCATAAATCTGGAAGAAAGACAATGGACGATAAAGAGTTTGAGCCTTTAGAATCCTAAAATTCCGTCCTGTCTTTTTTTTTTTTTTAACCTATGCATATTCCTCCTGTGTGTTTAATTACCTCAACGAAACCATCACCAAAGATTGCGCGCGCCCTTCTCGAAATAAGTACAAGCCAAATGGAGGTTGAGGCAAGGAAAGCTAAACCACGAAAATCTTGTTGATGCAAATGTTAATGCAATTACTCATTGGTATCCTATAACATCCACCAACCAGGAACCTTCACAAGTTGAGTTTGTAGTCACAGATCAAACCAAAGATTTCTCCTTCACACAACATTAATAACTCGCCCAAATGATAGATACTCACAGCTGGGGTTGCTGCTCTCTTTGTAAGGGAAAAGAGTTAATTACCTAATTATCGGATTATTGTCTCCTCGTGATGATCCAGAGACCGGTAGGGTCTCTGATGGGCCTAGTCTTCCTGCTAGAGGTTCTGATGAGTTTAAGCCTTTCATTCGCAGACTCCCTGAGTTCAAGTTCAAGTTCAAGCACCTTCCCTCCTCAGAACTCTCGCAGCTCAAGCCACAATCTACAACATCTGAAAGCAGAGAAACAACATCTTGCACAACGCTCACTCTGTTTCTCCTTCCACTATTTTCTTGTGCACTGATAGAGAAATCTGGAACATCATCTTGGCAAGGAGACATCGTCGTCGTCTTTGTGAATTTGATGGAGCTTTAGCTTAGGTAATTAATTGCATGTTCCTCTTTTGGTCTGTAAATGTATGTTCTCCTTGTTGTTTATTTCTTTTTTTGCCAAGGAAGCATTGTAATAGGTTCTCTTTGTAATACCTAAATATTTCATTAAATGATATTAACATGTTAAGCAAAAAAAAAAAAGTTGTGGCATGGGCCACAATACATATTCTTGTTGGTTTTGCTAATTGCTACAGTAAAGTCCGTTCTGATCTTTCCTCTACTTTCTTCTGTCTGTATAATTAAAAGGGTCTTTGTTAGTATTTGTGTGTTGTTGTTCACTAACAAGTTCACTACTTTGTTGTCTCATTTTCAATCGAGGCTAAATGATCCCATGTTTTCATAAGGTTTGATATGCGATCGGGGCCTTTACATTGGGAGACGTGATATGTGGATGATTTATAAGAATAGAATCAAAGATTCTCTTCCAGTGTGCTGAATGCTCCTGAGAGAATCTACAATAATTGTTGAATGCTCCTGAGAAGAATGAGAAAATTTTGTCGATGCAAATGTTAAAGCAATTAGAAGGAATAAATTAAAAAAAAAGCCTACAAGTCATTGCTTCATCTAATTTTAATGTATTTTGATATCTCATCTTTGGTTGCAATTGGCTCTTGGAACTGAGTTAGCACCGAACCAACATGGTTAATAGTTTATGGTTGGCGTTTGAGTTGATATTTGAGTTTCAAGTCTAAGCGGGGATTGTTGTTACTCTCCATGGTTTTAGTTTACAAAAGAGAAAAACATAATTTGATCGATATAATAAACCTAGCTTGATCGATATAATGTTGTTTAATTGATTTGATGTATTGTTTCCCCAGTAGAGTATACATGGAAATATGATTATGTAAATATCTTAGATTGGAAGCCCTACTTGTAATCTCATATATATATATCATTAACTTATATCCCCAACCACTTGCCTTTTTGCTTTTGCACAAGTCAGAATTCCTTTCTTGTTTTGTGCTTCAAGGTGCCAAATTGGGTAGTAACCAGTTTATTGGGAGGCATTTTCCAGTTGGGAAAACAATAACCTATGAAACTATTAAGAAAAAGTTCATGGAGAAGGAACCTTGTAGAGACAGGTTGAAGATGACAGTTTTGTTCTTCTTAAGCAGTGTGGTTGCTGGAAAGTCAAGGAAAGGAACAGGAGCACCGTCTGTGCATACTTTTTTTCTCAAAGCTGTTAACGATCTTGAGTTGTGTAAGACTTTTCCGTGGGGACGGTATTCATTTGATGACAATATGAGACAAATGGAGAATTTGTTTACTAACTTCAAAGGGGTCGTTGATAAAAAGGGATGGACATATCCAAGTTTCAATATGCCCTTACAGGTAAACTAAATTTAAAACAACACTACTTATTTGAATCATTTTGTACTACTTAGTTTCAGTGTTTCACTATTTCTATTATGTATAGCTTCTAGCCTTTGAGGTAATTGAGTCGTTGAAGACCAAGTACCGAGAACAAATTAGAGAGGCAGCCGGTGATTGTCCAAGGATGTGCAAATCCAAGTTCAAAAATTGTTCTGCTACTGGTATTGCGCTTTCTGACATATACGATGGAATTGGGACAACTAAGGTTAGTAATACAGTAGTACGAGTAGGTTAGTTATAATAGTTAATTGTCATAATAGTTAATTGGCTTGTATTATCTTTCATTAAATGTATTGCTTTATTTTCACAGGATATAAAGAGTATCATGAATCCTCGTATTGTTGAGCGACCTCTTGTGTCACGTATCTTCGATGAGGAGGAAAACGATCGAGATGCCGATGACTACTTCGTTGAAAGTTGGGAGAAACAACTTTGTAAGAATAAACCGATTTGTTTCCAAACTTTATTCAACCTTGACGTTAATGGTGAGAAAGAAGCAGAGCAGGTTGCGGATGAGGCTTTGGATGTGCCATTGGTGTCTAATGCAGAAGTGGAAGAGATAAAGAAAGGCTTGTTAGATGTACAAGAAGGAATGCAGAAAATGAGTAAAAGCATGGAAGAGGGTTTTGAAAAAATGTTCAACCTCATTGGTGGACAGGATACAAGGCTAAAGGCTGTGGAATCATTTGTGAACTCTCATACATGGAATGCTGGTGAGTGGTCTGGTGGTGGTGGCGTGGAGAAACAGACGGGTGGTGGTGTGGAGAAACAGACGGATGGTGCTGAGTGGTCTGGTGGTGGTGGTATGGAGAAACAGACGGATGGTGCTGAGTGGTCTGGTGGTGGTGGTGTGGAGAAACAGACGGATGGTGCTGAGTGGTCTGGTGGTGGTGGTGTGGAGAAACAGACGGATGGTGTTTGTGGTCGTATGGAGGTAGAGATGGAAGGGGAAGATGGTGTTGGTGAGGAGGACAAGGAGAAGGACAAGGATGGTGCTGATGAGGGAGAGAAGGAGAAGGATGGTGATAAGGAGGAGGACAAGGATAAGGATGGTGGTGATGAGGAGGAGGAAACGGATAAGGATGGTGTTGATGAGGAGGACAAAGAGAAGGATGGTGCTGACGATGAGGACAAGGCGAAGAGTAAGAAGAAGAAAGATGGAGGTAAAAAGAAGAAAGATGTCGTTGAGAAGGAAGTTGTTGGTGAGAAGAGGAAGAGAAAACCATCGGAGTACGGGAAGAGTCCTTACACCTTCTTGAGGCCGCGAACGAGGCAGAATACAAAGACAAAGAAGAACTGATAAATCGTGTCATGGTGTTACTCTATCTAATTATCTTTCTAGTATGTGTTTTTCTGTTTTTTATGGATCATCGTTGTGTTTGAACTACTTTCATTGGCGTTTGACCTACTAGGTAGAACTCTACTTTATAATTAAGTTACTTTCATCGCTTAGTTATGGGATTAGTTATGTTGCATAATAATTAAGTTCAAACAACCATAAATTCAAACACAAAACATAAGTTTAAATCGTAATCATAAGTTCAAACACAAAACATAAGTTTAAACAACCATATAAATTGAAACAATTACTCAAACAAGTACCTACTACAACCGTACTACTACAAGTACTACTACAACGACTCGGATCATAAATTTCATCTCTGTCTCTCCAATACCGTCACCTTTCGCTCAAAGTTTATAACCATCACCGTAAGGTCATTGACCTTCACCTTTAGGTCATTGACCATTGCCTTCAAGCTATCTTTCTCCTCGGTCAGGTTCTTGATGGTTTCCTTAAGCTTCGCATTCTCATCTTCAGAACTTCGCATTCGAGCTTCTACAACATTCACTTTGCAATTGGTGTCAGTAATCTCCTCTGTGATTGCGTCATCCCACAGTTTATAAACATGGCAGGCTCCATCCTAATATCCAATGAAACGAAATGAAATTCTTGTTCGCAATACAAACACAAGAGTAATGGAATTAGAGAATTGGTGGCTTACATCTAGATCAGCCTCGCAAGAGTAAAATCTTCTTCCACTTTGCAAACCACTTGTATGCGTCTTAACCACAACTGGTCTTCCACAGTAACATTTTGTCGGAATGCCTTCTTCAACTGGTTGCCACCGCCAGCGTGCTCGTTGCCACCGTGCTTGGGTTGGAATGCCTCCTTCGCCTTCATCTGGGCTTACCCACAACTCGCCTTGAACTGATTCATCGTCGGATTCGGAGTAGTCTAAGAAGCGTGGTGTTCCCTTAGATGAATAACTGTTGTTGGAGCCAGTATCGAACTCACCGAATATGGAGTGACGATCCCACCAACCCATCCGTTGTATCCACAGTAACTGAGAACACGAAATTGAGGAAGATACGGCGAAAAATCATGGATCGAGGCTCAACGGAATCCAGGCTCGACGACGGAATACGGTGAGAGGAATCCGGGGAAACACGGGGAAACCCTAGATTTCTGATTTTTTGTGAATTTGGGGAAAATTTTGTTGATTTATCCTTTATTATTAATTTCAAAAATAAAACAGAAAACAGATAATTGGGTTATGGCCACTACATTTGTGCCACGTAATCACACATGTGCGCCGTAATTCACATGTACGCCGTTATGTGAATCCAAAAATAACACAAAGTAGTCCCTGGTAATCGAGTATTACAAATTTCTTCATAGTAGTCTGTTTATGGTTTTTGCTATTTTCCTAGTAGGACCGTATTATGGAAACTATAGTTTTAGCTGTCCAGCTTATTTTTACCATTTGTAACACATTTCCAATGGTATTGTACCATAATTTGTCCAAAAACACATAACCTACGAAATTTAGCATCATAAGGTACATAACACTAACAAACTCCTTTTAAAACTATAAGGTGATTGTTGGGAGATTGAGAATATGGTACTTTCTCAATTGTTTTATATTATAAGAAAATATTGTAAGAACTACAACAATCGAGTATAAGATAAATAGCCTTACAAAAATTGTTACCAATATTTATTTTTAATTTATTTCCTAAATACTACTTAACTAACACATAGTAGTACCTGGTAATTGAGTATTACATATTTTGCTAGTAATATTTATGAGTAGGAAAATTTAATTAATTACTAAAATTAAATTAGAAAAATGGAATGTCAAACACAAATAACATTAAAATCAGATATTATAGTTTTAGCACACATAATTGGTAAAACAAACACGACGACCAACAAGTTCACCAAATCATGATCATTCCACACCAATTAGGGCAGCTAATTCACCACCTCCTTCCACAACATTTGGGGCCTGTTCTTGGATCACAAGGTCAAGGTCACCCATTTTCTTCTTTGGTGGTCGTTGAGGTTCACCTGTTGATGGACGCCTTCTTTTTCGTCGTCTTCCCCTGCTGTTTTTGTAGTCTGGCGGTGAGACAAATTTATTTCCTATATCTGCTGGAACTCTCCACTCAGACTTATGTGAGACTAGATAAATGGTTTTGCAATAGGCAAAAACCCAATGGGCGGTCCTATAATACTTATCACACAAATCAGCTAACTCGTAACTCTTTGTTCTTGATTCTTGCCTCATGAGTGTGTAGAGTGCGGCTATTCCATGGACACAAGGATATTTGTCAATATCAAAAGTCTTGCAAATGCAACTTTTGTTCATCAAGTTCACCAAGTAATGTTTTCCATCCCGTCCAATGACACTATATTCAAGCCGGTACGAGTTTAGCTCCGTCACAATCAAGTAATTCGCCTCCGCACACCTCTCATGCAAAATGTCCTCAACCCTTGGCACTAATCTTTTATGGTAACCAACGCTATCCTTCCTATGTTGGTTGAACCATTCAGACACTTTCGCTACAATCACATCTATCATAGGTAACAAATTGTAATTTCTTGCATCCTCGAGGACATTGTTAAGCGATTCAACACAATTTGTTGTATCGATATTGTACCTTGCTCCAGGAAAATAACACCTCGCCCATTTTTTCTCCTCTAGACTTTCATCTAGATACTCACCTACTTTAGGATATCTTCTCTTAAAATCTTCGTATCTTCTAAGGAACTCATTTTCTGTATAAATCTGAGCAATTTCCCGGAACATCTCTGCAACAACGTCTTTGTTTGTGTAGGAAACTTTGAGTCTTACATTTTGAGACAAATGAAAGATACAAAACCCGTGCTTAGCCATCGGATACACCAACTCTACGCTCTTCTTTAGGCTCGCATTTCGGTCACTCACAAAAACAAGCTTTGCACTATCGCGTACAACTGTCTTCAGTTGTACCATAAACCACATCCAACTTGCATCATTTCCACTATCCACTACAGCAAATGCAATCGGATAAGTGTGCCGATTAAGATCTTGAGCTGTGGCAATCAACAGCACACCACCATATCCAGACTTCAGAAAAGTTCCATCGACAATGAGAACTTTCCTCATGGATGCAAACCCTTCAATGCAAGCTCCTAGTGCGATGAATAAATACTTGAACCTCCCTAGGTCGTCAACCTTGACTTCTGTTTTTGTGCCAGGATTAACTTGCTCTAACATATACAAATAAGAGTATAATTGCTTGTATCCTTCTTCTGGATTACCACGCACCTCGTTAATAGCTTCATTCTTACCCCGCCAGCAAGTAGAATATGATGGTGGCACACCAAATTTTCTTTGAACCAAACCCATTAGAGCTTTAGGTGTTGGAGTTTGAAGTATACCAGGATAGTCTTCTTTCAAAAGACTAGCAACTAGTCCCTTTGAGGCTTTGTTTCTATTTTCACTGCTTGCACTTGCACTAGCCCGAGAGCATGTGTGCATCTTGTTGTATGCCGCTACACGAAAACAAGATGAGTTCTTCACCTTCACACCATTAAAGTACCATTTACACCCTTGCTTCCAAAGACGACATCTTACCACATATCTTGTTGTGTCACTTTTCTTTGTTAAGGTTCCAAAAGATGCTTTATGTGCACCTCTCTCAATATAAGCTTTCACTTCCTTCTTATTATCAAATTCTCTACCTACTTCCAAATCCATCCCATCCTCCCATCCCTGCTCGGACTGGTTTTCTTCTTCCCATCCGTTTTCCGTTTCGTGTTCCATATTCCCACCCGAAGGGTAACCCGAATAACCGCTGCTTTCACTCTCACAATCTCCACTAAAAATTTCATTCATTGGGTTATGATCATTCATTGACTCATTCAATGGCTGGTTCATTGGCTCATGTTGTTCCGAGACTGCGTAAAGAGTAAGAGCACCAGCAATACCATCATCTCTTCGAACAACTTCTTCGTAATTCAATCCAACTGAACTTCCTTGATCTCCTCGTAGAGTTGGACCCTTACTCTTATCCAACTGGTTCCTTCTTGAAGTTACACCCTTCTCCACATGTAATACACTTATACATTTGTTTGTATATGTGGACGTTAGATAAACGTAAACGTCATCATCATCGCAGATGTATGATGGTCTCAGAGGTCTCGTGTCCAATGGAATAAAACTTAATTTCAGCTTTGCCTTAGATGAATCTATCCCAAGCTTCTTGCATACACTATCCACTAACATCGAATTACTAACATCCTCTGGAGATAATCCCTTGAACAATATTGAATGCATGCCTTCTGAATCCATCCATTCATACCCCTCTCCGTTCTTAACATAATTTCCTCCATAATCACAATGAAAATGGATTGTTGGGCTCATTGTCTCCTGGAAAAAAAACAAAAAACACGACATCAAACCTACTGAAACTATTTAGTAATACAATCTGAAAAAGTAGTTGTTCTGGTATTCCGAACTGGTAGCAGTACCCAGTAGTACTAAATCTGCAAAATTGAATTCGAGACACAAATCTTATTCTCCTCCAAGACTCATTACGATTGAACCATTGTGTTGCATTTACTACCCAATGCTTGTAATACTAGACCCAGACACAATCGCAATATCAATTAATCAAATTAGTAAATCCAATTGAACAACATTGAAAAAGTCAAAATCAATGAAATACTTGGATTATAGTTAAATCATAGTTTCACTAACCTCAATTTGTCTTTCCTTACGAAAATTATAGAATGTGGAGCTTCAATGAGCTTCAATGAGCTTATCAATGGAGGATGACGTGGAGGAGGGCGTCGAGGCGTCGGGGAAGAAGAGAGAATTTGATTATGTAAATATCTTAGATTGGAAGCCCTACTTGTAATCTCATATATATATATCATTAACTTATATCCCCAACCACTTGCCTTTTTGCTTTTGCACAAGTCAGAATTCCTTTCTTGTTTTGTGCTTCAAGGTGCCAAATAGACCGTTGATATCTTTTTGTTCAGCGTCTGAGTAACATAGAGTTTGAAAACTTTGTTTCTTCTTTCGATATGTGCTACATTTCTATTAAAGTTATAATTATATTCATTCTTCGTTAAATTTCAAATTGCATAAAGATTTTGTAAAGTCAGGATACATATATAATAATATATAGATAAATTAATAACTCAATAAACCCATAAAATTTTCATATCCTAAATTGATTTCTGATAAAGTTAATTAGCATCTACAATTTAAAGCTTTAACGTAGGTGGTGCTTGCATCAATGGAGAAGATACGGTATCCAGTAGCCACAAGCGTACTCTTATCATGCTTCATCAAAGGTAATGTTACTGGTCGTAAGAGGCAAGCGTACTTGTTTTCTTTCTTTACAACTCGGTACCAGTGAAGAAGATTTCATCATACAAACGTACGTAAATGCATGTTTATTTGATATTTTCAGAAGCCGTAATCTCGAAGGTTGGCGTATATATAGTGTTATGTTTTTCATATAAAGATATAACCACAAAACATCATAAATAACGATGAGACCAATGTAAATGTAAATCTTGTAAGCAATTTGTCTAATTTACATGGGTAATGTAAGTCTATCTAGCTAATATTCATCCCCATAGAATCTTATTACTTGTGTTGTGTATCTTCAAACTCCATCCAAATTTGGGCAACAACAACATTCAAGTTGTGTATAAATATTATATATCGTATCATTTAAACTGAGAGAACGAGGTGGTCTAGTCGCATGTCAACGCCGGCTAAGTCGAGGGCCCCTACGGTTCGAAGCCCTCTAGAACAATCATAGTTATTTAAATGTTTTCCCATAGTCCGGGGTAAAAACGTCATTTCGTATCCACCTTTTTTTTTCCGTATTCATCTTTACACTATCTAACATTGTCGTATTTTAGCGTAAAAGAAGAAAAACCATTGCATCGCTCGTATCATCAGAAGACACCTACCAACTGTTCGACATAATGCTTGTGAGAAAGAAAAAAAGGTCTACGTCGTCAAGTGAAGGAAAGCAGAAGCTATGGGCTCAGTAGCGGTCACTGTGACCCTGTAGTCGTGGCTCAGAAAGTCTGCGCCGGTGTCTGCAAGGGAGTTACGACGACTCAACTCGATGAGTAGATAGCCGCAGAGACTGCTGCAGCTACGACGGCGAGTCATCTCCGTCAGTTTACTCTTGATGGGTTTCTTAAAATGACTAAAAAGGTTTCGGATTTAGACGAGGATTGCTGTCTCTAATCACCATAAGAACACTAGACGACTTGAGTGTTCTATCTCTAAGTTTGTGTGTGCACATATCAGCTACGTTTATAATCTATCTTCATTTTGATTTTAAAGAACCTATTCAAAATCGACCAAATGAGTGTGTGTTAAGTTTCCTGCTTTGCAAATTTGATTGGCTAGATAGAATAGTTGAGTGGCTTAGGGGTATGAATTTAGCCTCTGAATCTACTGTCTTCACATCATAATCTCATCTTCTTATAACTTACACCAAGCTTTGCTTTGCTTTTACCAGAGTACTGTTTGGATTTGCAGGTACGCAGCTGCTTTCTGATCTGCATCAAGAGAATACATGGCATGTTGATAGAGTGTGCTTTTATACTGTTGTATTCCTTGCACAAATGGAGCATCTAACGCTACTGTTCCAATGCTGCGGTGCGGGTACTCTATCATTCTGCTCGTTATGCTGGCCAAGGATTGCTTGTGAAGCATTTCTGAGTTTATGGAACTCCGGAAGAATCATTGGAAGGTACAATCCCACCAAGAATAGCTCACTCCTTCTCCCTCTTAATATGATATGATGTGATATTGCTCACAACACACTCCCCTTTTATTTCTATCTCAGGAAGAACACATAATAGATACTTGGTTTGTAGTCTGTGGGTACCAGATCCTAACCCTTTCATGGAGAGGATTCAGAGCGATGGTCTCTGTTTTTTTCCTAGCAAAGCTCCAGGTCTGGCAGATTATCATGGTAAGGGAGAAATTCTAGAATAACAGGAGCTACACGTATGTATGCGTGCTCATTATTTTGATTTTATGCTGGCATGAATGATGCGCAATCATCTTTGTCTGGAACTTCAGCATAGTAAAGTGTTACGAAATATGCTACAGTTATACTAACTGCTTCTTATTTTGATGCATACCAGTTCACAGAAATCAGTTCTTCACCGGCTAAGATTCATCTGTTTGGAAGTCATCTATCAAAGTTCTGAGTTGAGTGTCGTGATGCATCTGACCTCTCCGGATGGGGTGAGGTTTTCTCTTTTCAGCATGACGCAGATTCTCTTCTTTTCTTATGTGGCTATGCTGGAACTAGTTATTTGATTGAAAATGATAAAGTTATTAGCTGTCCATGAGATTTTGTAATGCAACATTCTTAGAAGATTGAGATAGTCAAAAGTCAATTGAGGTTACTTTGCTAGATTGCTCCTTGTGGCTCTATGTGCTATGTTTGTATTCTGTGTTGACAAGGCATCTTCTTCCAATGTCCGAAGACTTTCATGGAGAGGGTTGAGAGTGATGGGCTGTGGTCTCTGTTTTGTCCTAGCAAAGCTCCAGGTGTGGCGCAGATTGTTATCGTAAGGGAGAAGGTGAGTGGAAACTGGCTCAGAATTTGATTTCGACAAGTTAGCCCGTTTTGTACTTCTTAACTACTTGGCTTATTTTACGCTTTCCGTTTCTGTGCAAATCTGATGATGGCTTTTTCAACGTTTTTCTGTTTCGTCAGATGACTACAGGTTACACAGCTGCTTTCTGATATGCATGAAGGATGAGAGAGAATATATGGCATGTTGAGTCACCTGTGAGGTAAAGTTTCTTTCACATAAGATAATCCACCTTTCAAAGTAACTTTGTTCTCTGTCCTGAACCACCTTTTGTTTTTGCAATAATCTCGGGCTCAACAACTGAACAAAGACATATTTGAAACCATGTATTACCATGCACCCAAGTCTACGAGGGAAACACATGAGACGTGCCAACAAAAGTCCTGTGAGTCAGGTATGTCTCTAAGAGAGCAAATTCTTTCGATATCAAGAACATGGTCATAAGCTCTTCTTGCTAATTTCTTGGTTTGGCTTCTTGGATGATTCGCTTAGGAAATTATGCTGGAATTAGTTATTTGATTGAAAATGATAAAGTTACTGGGCTGTCCATGAAATTTTGTAATGTAACATTCTTAGAAGATTGAGATAGTCAAAAGTCAACTGAGCTTACTTTGCTAGATTGACCTTTATTCTTAAGACTCCCTATTATTAGTCAAGATGTGTATCCTTGTGGCTCTATTTGGTATGTTAGTATTCTGTATTGACAAGGAATCTTCTTCCACTGTCTGAAGCCTTTCATGGAGAGGGGTGAGAGTGATGGGCAGTGGTCTCTGTTTTGTCCTAGCGAAGCTCCAGGTGTGGCACAGATTGTTACCGTAAGGGAGAAGGTGAGTGGAAAATGTCTCACAATTTGATTTTTCTGTCTCTTAGTGATTAAAGGTAACAGTTGTGTTCACATGAAGTTTCACATTTCTGCCTTTATTGGTCATGTTCGTGTGGAAGCAGTCTCTGAGCCACACAAGCCCTTGGAAGATCCTCTGATGGAGCGCTTCATCGACATAATGTTGAATATGATCCAAACGAGAAAGATAAACTGTCTTGCAAACGAAAAAGATGTAGTTGGCTACCAACAGGTTGCTTGGTAAGTAAATTACTGTGTCCACGTATTAAATCATGCATTGTATTCTAAATTTTGAGATGCTAGAAACTGCTACAGGCTTAACACCAAAAGCTGCCAAAGATGTCTCCCTGATCTTTACATTCATAAGTAGCTCATGTTCTATTCTGATCTACTTCTTGGCAGTATAATCTAAGGCTCAACGACTGAAGAAAGACATTTTTTGCAAATTTACAAATACCAGCAGTGGAAGAGTCACACAATTTTGTTTTATAACAACTAGTTACAAGCAAGGCTCTATGAAAAAAAAAGAGAAAAGGTTACAAGCAAGGCAGTGTTGGCTGTGAAGAAGGGGATAAAAAAAAAAGGTAACACACAAGGCTCCACAAAGTCTAGCCCCACAAAAGGTTAGTGAATGTAAAGTTTCTGTACTAAAGCTAGTCACTCAGATTTCAACCATAAAAAACTCATGAATATGAGCAGGTTCATCCAGAATCAGACATATGTTTGATGATTCAATCTTTCCCCACATGTCTGTTCCTCGCTCTTCTACAGCGATCAGGGTCACGGATATGTTCTCTGGTGTTTGGCGCAAGACGAGCAGCTTTCCCTCGAAGCAAAGCAAGGTGGTGGAGAACCAGCTAAACTCAGGTGAGGTTTCAAGTCCCTTAACCAGTACCCATGAGCGGCTAGTTGAGTGATAGACTGTAATCTTTGACTCCCAGTTAAAAGAGAAGAGGTGTTTGCCTATGACGCAGGATGTGAGATAGGGAATGTCTCCGAAAGACTCTTCATCATTCCTCTCTAGTTTGCCATTCTTGGGGTCGAAGACGACACATACATTCTTATGGAGGAAGTGAACACGATCACTTAGAACGACCACGGAGCAATTGATTGGAATCTTGTGCTTGTCTTCCTCATCCAAGTTGATTGATTCCCATGTTTTTGTCCTTGGATCAAAAACTTCTACATAGGTTCCACCAAAAACATACAGTTTCTCATCCACAACAGCCAGCTTCGGATCATTGTGACTTGACTGTGTTTGATAAGTTTCTTCTGTCTCTGTTCTACAGTCTAGAGATGTAACACGGGTGCTGCTGGCTTGGAAGGAGACTATAGAGGAGCCTGCAGCAATACGAGTGTTGTTGCCCTTGTTCATCAAACCCTTGGCAAGAGATAACCTAACTCGTCTCAAAGCGTAAGCATACGCGTTTTTCTCGAGTACCCACCAGATTACTTCTTTCGTCGCCAAATTCATCAAAGAAAGGTAGAGGCAAGGTTCTTTGATGTTTTCGAATTCGCGGATTTTGAATATTTTAGAGGATGTGATTAGCTTATAAAACTGTTTGGAAAGAAGCTTCGCCATACCATGACGAGAGACGGGAATTCGTGCAATTATGAGGTCAACGACGTGGGACGGAAGAGAAGCAAGTGTAGTCTTCTTCGTCATTGGTAGAGAAACAGGTGTAGTCTTCTTCGTCATTGGTAGAGAAACAGGTGTAGTCTTCTTGGTCATTGGTAGAGAAACAGGTGAGAGAGAAGACGAAATGGGAAAAAGATTCTTGCGAGAGAAAGAAATATAAGTAGTTTTTTTTAAGGATCTTGATGTGTTTACGAGAGGCGGTGGATTAGGGTTTGTTACTTGACTTGCAGGCTTCGTTTTTATTCTTTGTAATTTTTTTTTTTTTTTTGTCAATATTATTCTCTCTAATTTACATTTGATTCACGAATTCGTTTATGTATAGTTTAATTATTAGTTTTACAATTCTCAGTTGTATATTCAAAATCACTTTTTAATTATCTTATTATATAAAAGATCTTTAAAAACAAGATTTTGTCTTAAAAAAAAAAAAAAAAAGAGGATCTTTTAAAACAAGATTCTGTCCCAAAAAAAAAAAAAAAATCTTGAAAAACAAGATTTAATATTATTACCGTTTGTTTGAACTTTTTCACACTTCTTTGACCATGTTTTTGATATGCTCCTTCAACTTAACCATGCAAAATAGTTTCAAATGTTTAAAGAACAATTCCAAATCGGATCTTGAAAATGTTTTAATCAACTGTTTGTTTTTCCTCTTAATTTTATAAATTTATTTTTCATTACATAAACGATTATCAAAAGTTATAAATAATTTAATTTTTTGACTTTGAACTCACTCTTTTTTTTTTTATCACACATAAACTATTGATCTAAGATGTGTACGGTTTTTTTTTTTTGTCTAATCGATATCGATGGTTACCACTATAGTATAGATATACTTGTTTAAAAACTTTGTTACTCCCTTTGTTGCAAAATATTTGTCATTCTAGGTGATTTCGCGTATATTAAGAAAACATATTAGAATTTTTATTTTACCCTTAAAAATGAATTTGACTCTTGCTATTCTTCATAAAATTTTAGGTTAAATCTGGTATTTAAAGCCAAAATATGCATTGAAAATGTAAAACGATAACTAATTTGATACAAAAGAAAAAACGTAGAACGACAACTAATATGAAACGGAGGGAATATCTACATAAACTTCCTCCGTTCTTTTATTTAGATTGATGTTTTAGAGAGTGATTTTTTTTGTTTTGTTTAGATTGATGTTTTCAATTTTCTATGCAAAATAATTGTGATTTTGAGTGTTTGACTATTTAAATTCTGCAGATTGTTTTTTATTGGTTGATTTATTTTGGAATTGATGATAAAAACATGCTTTGTCTTGAAAAAGATAAAAATTCAATGATTTTTTTAATTTTGTGTGTAAAAAACCTTAAACATCAAACAAAAAAGAATAGAGGGAGTATTTAGCATTGAATAAATCATGTTATCTAATAAATAGATAGATATTCAAAGATGATCACTTGGTAATCCCAAGAACAACAAAAGAGCAAAATGGATACTAATACAACTTCAAAGCTTTTCTTCCTCACATATCTAAGAATTTCATTGTTCATTTTTACATCTCTAACACAATCATTTTTACATCTCTAACACAATCAAACACAATCATGTTTTACAAAGAACAACAAACACAATCATGTTTTAACCCATGAAAACAACATACGCTGCCTCTATATTACAAAATTATAGAAAAGCTTTTCTTCCTCACATATCTAAGAATTTCATATTTCATTTTATATCTCTAATATCTCATATATACCGTCCACGTAATCTCCGTGGCCAATGCAAGAAACCTCCAGAGCACCACGGATCATTCCGGTGCCGGAAATCTAATGGATTGTTGGAACGCGGTGTTGGAGCTTAAATCACACACCCAAGAGATCGTCGAGTTCTTCCTTAGCCGTTCTTCGGTCGGAATTGCTAAAGATTGATGCGGATTGATTGTGAAAGATTGTTGGCCCGTTATGTTTACTTCTTTAGGGCTTACGAATATATGGAATGGAATTTTCTTAGAGAGTATTGTGAGTTTCAGGCGGAGAAACCGGATTTGTCTCTTTCTCGGGCGCCGGAAACTTTGGCTTCTCCGGTTTAAATTACATACCCGGGACTTGATTAGTTACATGGTTCCTTTTTCTTTATATTCTAAGTTACTAAAAGAAATTAGTTGTTCTATGCGACTATATATATGCATGCAAAAATGTACTTTCTGGTCTCTGTAACCTTGCTCAAATCTCAGGGGAATTGCAGGGCATCCAAGTGGGGAAGAACAGTCCCAAAGTAAATCATCTGCTTTTCGCAGATGATACTATGTTCTTTGGAAGTACTAGCCCAGAGAGTATTGCAGCTCTAAATCGCATCCTCTCCCTCTATGGTCAAGCTTCAGGGCAATTGATAAACCTTTCAAAGTCTTCCATAAGCTTCTCCAAGAGAACACCTACACTAATCAGAGAAAGCGTCAAGAAAGAGCTACTTATAACAAGAGAAGGAGGTGTAGGTAAGTACCTTGGTCTCCCTGAACATTTTGGACGACGGAAAAAAGACTTGTTTACTGGAATTGTGGACAAAATTCGACAAAAAGCTATAGGTTGGTCATCTAGGTTCCTCTCAGGGGCAGGGAAGATGGTCATGCTAAAGGGTGTGCTTTCAGCAATGCCCTCTTATGCAATGACTTGCTTCAAATTACCAGGTTCTCTTTGCAAAAGAATCAAGTCAGCTTTGACAAGATTCTGGTGGGATGCAAGTAATGGAAACAAGAAGATATGTTGGATAGCTTGGGATAAGCTCACACAACAAAAAGGAAAAGGTGGATTGGGTTTTCGTGATATACCTTCCTTCAATGATGCTCTTCTAGCAAAGCTTAGCTGGAGGGTTTTAAACAAGCCCAACTGCCTTCTTGCTCGTGTGCTGTTGGGAAAATATTGTATTTCCTCCAACCTCCTCACCAGTGTCTGCCCAGAATCTGCCTCTCATGGATGGAGAAGTCTTCTCATTGGCAGAGACCTCCTTGTAAAGCAGTTGGGATGGGCAGTGGGTAATGGAAAAGACATCAATGTATGGCAAGAAAACTGGCTCTCTACTTCTGAGTTGAAGGCCCCATTTGGTCCTTGTAAAGAGAAAGATGCCAATACTGTTGTGGCTGATTTACTCTACTCTACAGGGGAATGGAACAAGGGAAAAATAAGGAGCCTCTTCCCGCAACTTGAACCCATAATCCTGAGCCTCAATCCAAGTGTTTTGCAGGGACCTGACAAGAGAGTTTGGCTGAAGACTTTGAATGGTGAGTATACCACAAAGACAGGGTACTATGCAGCTCAAGAGCTTCTAAAGGTACCAACAGTTAAGGTTGATATGGAATGGAACCCCCTCATATGGAACCTCAACACGTCACCAAAAATAAAACACTTCCTTTGGAAGGCTGCTTGTGGAGCACTTCCAGTGGGAGATAGCTTGTTAGATAGGAACCTCGAGGTGGATGCAACTTGTGCCAAATGTGGACTCCTTGAAACAGTAAGCCATCTCCTCTTCCAATGCGCATTTGCAGAGACGGTTTGGCAACTAGCACCTCTAGCAAAACCTGAAGAAGAAAGGGATGCACCTCAGTTCCCACACCTCTGGAAGAATAACCAAACCAGAATAGGGCTTCCCCCAACAGGGCTAGGAAATGGAATTTTAGCTCCATGGATTTGTTGGAATTTGTGGAAATGTCGAAATAATCTGGTGTTCAATAAAAAGACCTCTACAGCCATGGAAGTGGTGTCAAAATCCATCCGTGATGCGAAAGCATGGGTTACAGGGCAAGAAAGCAAAACCCCTTCTAGAACTGCAGCCAAAAAACCTCTCAGGGATCCCCCTGACACAGAGGTCATCTGCCACACTGATGCTGCGTGGAAAATGGAAACATTGACCGCGGGTTTTGGATGGACTATGCAACATCCAGGAACCAATACTTTCATCAAGTGTTCTGCAAGGAAAGAGTGTGTCATCTCTCCCCTTGTAGCTGAAGGTCTGGCTATCCGTCTAGCACTCTCTCAAGCACTTGAAGATAACATAAAGAGTATCTCGGTCAAAACCGACTCTCTCTAAATGGTACGAGCCATTAACCTTGGCTTCGTAAACACTCCCCTCCATGGCATTGTCCATGATATCTCAAAACTATTAGTTCAATTTGATGTTTCGTGTGTTAGTTTTATTTAAAGGGCAGCAAACTCTATGGTTGACTCCCTAGCAAAAGCTGCTTTGTATGATTAGAACGTTTAAAGTCTATAAAGAAGCGGTAGTTGTTCAAAAAAAAAAAAAATATGCATGCAAAATATTATTTCTCAAAAAAGACTATGCATGCAAAATATTATTTTATGATTTATCTCTATTAGCTACCAATACCATTAAACAACTAAGTACTTATGAGTTTTTTTTCGCCTTGAATATGTGAATCGACTACTTTAAAGAAAGTTGATTTATTATCTAAGTTTCACGAGGGGGAATCAAGAGGTTTATTGAAATTGACAGGTGAGTGAGATGGATAAATCACTTGGATCAACAGCATTACCAATCACCAAACCGGAATTCCACCAAAAAAAAAACCATATAAACCGGAATATTTAGCTACCGTTGTTTGTTTTTCCGGGTTAAATTGAAAACTCTATCTTCTCCATTGAATTCTAGACTCACGTGATGGTTTCTTCCGAAAACCATTACAACACACTTCTAGTATTGTCTCCTCGAATGGACATCAAATATTTTTACGACCACTAAGTCGGCCTCGGCTCCACCCCCAAATGCCCCTCACCTATGGATTGCTCCTCTTGTGTACTTTTCTTTACATCTTTTCACTCTGGAACCTTGGTTGGTTGTTTAGGGAATCTGAGATTGTTCTAACTTTGTAGTAAAAAACAAATTTTATTTAGGAGAGTTTTCAGAAATACCATATTTCTTTTTCCCTAAAAAATGAACCACTCCTTGATTTATAGAAGTTTTTTTTTTTTCTGAATCATCCTTTTATTTCTTTTGGGTCTCTCTTCAAGAGGTACATTTTTGAGCAATACAAGATATATACTATTGAATCATAACTTACCACTAGCATGTGGGTTTGGAAATGATCCTATAATATCTAAATCAGCTTAAAATCAAAGATAGCCAAATCACGAAACACATAACTATTACAAGAACCTAATTTGGAGATGTTGGAGTTGCTTGGTTGAGGAGTTGAGTTGAGGTATTTGTGGAAGGCTGAAAAATCTCAAACCACGTAGATAGAAAAGAGTTGTTGGAGCTTGGATTCCTTTCCCTCTCTATATCTCGGTCAAGACCAATTAGCCTCAAACGTAAAATTAACTGAACCTCTTTTGTGATAATCTCAACGGATTTAGATGGAGTCATATGAATCCTACCATTCCATTCTTTCCACACGGAATATTTCCAATGAAGGTACGAGTTCCAAGCCGTAAATTGAAAAACAAAACAAAAAATTTAGAAAAGGGATGAAAATCTCAGTTTAATTTTTTTAAGACATACGAACATAAATTTACTCTTTTCTAGATCTTTTTTATTTACCCTCACTCTTTTTTTCATTTAACTCTACAATATTTTCCTCCTTCTGTGATTTTATCACAGCATGATTAAATAAATATTCATAAATGGTAAGAATATCATTTTTTTTCTTTGTTATAATTAACAATGTGTATTGACTTATACATGTATCTGGATACACATCTCATGAAAACTACGAAATAAATTATTCTCTTTTTGGATTAACGGTTAAATAGTATTTTAAAATTCAACAAATTACTAATTAAAGTTTTAAATAACTATATCCATAATTTTTAGGAGGGTGTATTCAATATGGAATTTGAAGTGATTTGATTTTAGTTGAGTTTTAAATGATTTTAGAGGAGTTTTTAAATGATTTTAGATGATTTAGGAAAATTGTAGTGATTTTAATTGAAATCCCATAAAATTCCACGTAAAATAATGTTATTTGTTTTATCGCATTTTTAACTAAGGAATCATACCAAAACACATTAAAATCACATCAAATCTCTTAAAATCCATTGTTTAAAGTAATTCCAATAACACTGGATTTTGAAATAGGTTTTAAAATCACTATATTATTTTGTGTATCACATCCTTTTTATCATATGACATTATAACTTCTAAATATCAATACGATATACTGTAAAAAAATAAATGTTATTCAATTTCTTTTTTCATTTTTTATATATACCGATGCATCTAACAATAAATGTTATTCAATTTCTTTTTTACTGTTTATAATTTTCTTTCCTCTTTTTTCATGCGACATATAATCTTTAGATTTTCAATCTTATAGTTTATAATTTTTTTAGTGTACACAAAAATAGAATTTATGAACGCTTACAAAATAAAATTATAATATACTACTATTCTATTTGGTTATTTTTCTTTTTATGTTAGGTTTATAAATTTCCTTTCTAGAACATGAATAAGGCATTGTAAGTGTTGGATAAGTCGAAGAATTTAATATTTGATATAATTGATATATACTACTAACCTATTCATCAAGTAGAAGAACTTTCATTCCCATAAATACATTGTTTGCTTTAAGATTTTTAGCCTCCCATTTTCGAAGAATACATGCTATAGTTCGACGGTACACACAATTTCGATCTAATTGATCAAAAATTAAATAGTTTTGAGTGATTTGTGGGACGGTGGTATTCGTGACTTGCAAAGAAAGTTAAAGATTTGGGTGAACGTTAAATTGTGGGAGGTGTGCGTTATTATATAGTTTTTGGATTTGTCTTTTCTAAAGTAATAATATTTTTTAAAGGTTAAATGAATATTTATCTTTTCTTTTTAAATAATTTATGGTGTAACATTTATAAGGTTGAACGTATATTTACTTTTCCTTTCAAAATAATTTTCTCCATTGATGCAAAAACCACATACGTCAAAGCTTTAAATTGTAGATGCTAATTAACTATATCGGAAATCAATTTAGGATATGAAAATTTTATTGATTTATTGAGTTATTAATTTATCGAATAATCGTTTTTGTGACGCCCGTGAACCATTTTTTTAGGAAAATGGAGGGGCTGTCGATCGACACACGTAGTGTCTGTCGATCGACAGGGCTCTTAAGGGCTGTCGATCGACACACCTAGTGGTTGTCGATCGACAGGTGCTCGAATTGGCTGGTTTTCTGGTTCGATTTAAGTTGTTCGATTGGACCGGGCCGGTTTGGGTAAACCCTAGGGCTTCGTATTTAAGGGTTTTTGGCCGCATGTGAGCGAACCAAAGTCCCAAAAATCAGAAACAGAGAGTTTGAGAGGAGTTTCTCTTGTTCCTGATAGTTTGTGGATTAGGGTTTCGTTCTTGATCGATTTGGAGAGGAATTTCGTGGTGTTTGTAGCTGAATCTGTTCCAGCCTCATTATCCAGTAGATTCTATCCGAAAATCTAAGGTGAGTGCGTGACCATGGCTTCTGGGCCGGTGGATTCGTTAGGGTTGTATGGTGGTAGGTTAAAACTGGTTGATTGTGATGATTGATGTTGTTTCTGTGTGTTTTGTGGTGTATGGATTGTTGGATTGTGTTTGTTGTGCAGGTTTCGTGTTATCGCAGAGGAGGAATCGATCTGAGAGGATAATTGATCGATCTCCTATGAATCTGCGACGACCTGTCGATCGACAGCCCTTGGGTGTGTCGATCGACAGGGTCACACGAGGCTGTCGATCGACACCTAGAGGTTGTGTCGATCGACAGGTGATCGAGGAGCTGTCGATCGACACCTAGAGGTTGTGTCGATCGACAGGGTCCTGTGGAGCTGTCGATCGACAGGCACCGTGGGTCTGTCGATCGACAGGGTCCAGTTGAGCTGTCGATCGACAGGCACCGGGGGTGTGTCGATCGACAGGCGTGAACAGGGCTGTCGATCGACACCTAGTGGTAGTGTCGATCGACAGGCTGCCTGTTGGGCTGTGGTTGAGCCGTGTTGTTGTGTTTGCCTTGTGTGTTGTTTGATGCGTGTTTGCCTGAGCGGATCCATCGCGTCTGTGTGCGCAGTCGTAGATGGGAGGACCGTCTCACTGGGTATTTGTGATAATACTCACGCATCTCTTTTTTTCCATGTGATGCAGGTAAAGGCAAATTGTGATCGTGGAATCATGGCAACGAAGAGGGAGATGATCTAGGGTCTCGTGTTGGGTGTTGCTGTGTGATTTGTTATTGTTTCCTTTCTGTTTTAGAACTCCGCTAGGTTGTTGGTTTTAGTGATTTGGTAATGTGTTGAACTGGTTTAGTATCTTTAATGAAATGGAATACTTGGTTTATTATTGTGTTATCCGCTGTTGATTGTTTCTTGAGTTGCTTGGTCGTTGAGGATAGCATTTATGGGAATGCTAATCCGAGACCAAGGGTTAATGTTTTAAAAAAAAAAAAAACGGGTCGGGTCGTTTCAGTTTGGTATCAGAGCGATACAGTTTTAGGACGGGCTAGAACTGCTAGGATTGAATTTGGTAAATTGCAATTCTGTGAGTTTGGGGGTTCTAGATCATCTTCCTTCGAGCCTTTAAAGAGATTCCACGGTAAGTGTTGATTGTTGTGTTTTGAGTCTTGCTAGTTCTTAGCTGGTCTGCGTGTGAGTGCAGTAAGATGGCTAGAGGAGCTAGAGGGCGTGGTCGTGGGGGCCGAGGCCGGGGTCGCGGACTCGTTGAGGAACCAGTCGTGAGTGAGGTTGAGAGTTCCGCGCATGGGCCTGCGGCAGGTCAGCAGTCGGTTCATGATGGGCAGACTGCCAGTGTGACTGCCAGTGTGGGTCCTGTAGGGGCTGGTTTGGGTCCTGTTGAGGCTGGTGGTGCTGGTGGTGTTGGTCCAGCTGTGGGTGCGGTTGCGGCCGCGGGTATAGCCCAAGCTAGAGATGACCGTCTGGCTGATCTGCTGAGTCAGTTGTTGGAGCGGTTACCGGGTGCGGTGCCAGTGCAGGCTCCAGTGGTGCCACGAGTGGCAGAGGTGCAGCCGAGGGCTGCGGTTGCTGAGGAGGTTCCGTCATATATCCGTATGATGGAGCAGATGCAGAGGATCGGTACGGGTTCTTTTGCGGGCAGTGTGAAGCCTGAGGAGGCTGATGAGTGGCGGATGAGGGTGGAGCGGAATTTTCGCTCGATTAGGTGTCCCGAGGGATACAAGGTTGACTTGGCGGTCCATTATTTGGACGGTGATGCACATCTCTGGTGGAGGAGTGTAGCGGCTAGGTGGGCCGGGACTGCGATGGCGTGGTCAGATTTTGTGACGGAGTTCAACTCCAAATTCTTTCCTCAGGAGGCGTTGGATCGTTTAGAGGCGAGATTCTTGGATTTGACTCAGGGCACGAGATCGGTGCGTGAGTATGATGTGGAGTTTAACAGACTCCTGGGTTATGCTGGTAGGAGCTTTGAGGATGAGCAGGCTCAGGTTCGGAGGTTCTTGCGAGGACTTCGGCCAGATTTACGGACTCGGTGCAGAGGCATCAGGTTCGCGAGTAGAGTGGAGCTGGTAGAGGTGGCTGCGCAGATCGAGGAGGATCTGAGGGAGCAGGCTGCGATTGTAGTTCCAGCTGTTCAGCCTCGGAGGCCTCAGCAGCAGAAGGTGCAGCAGGCAGGTCCTGGCAAAGGCGGCAAGCCTGCGCAAGGACAGAAGAGGAAGTGGGAAGGTGCTTCGGGATCGGGCCAAAGTGGCCGAGTCTGTTACATTTGTGGGAGTCTAGACCACCAGAGGGCGAGTTGCCCGAAGCGGAGTGAGGTTCGAGGAGTTCGGACGTGCTATCAGTGCGGGGAGTCGGGGCACATCAGACCGAACTGTCCGAAGTTGCAGCCGTTGGCAGTGGCAGTGGTCCAGCCAGTAGCTCAGTATGGGGCGGTGCAGCCTTTGGATCAGATCGCGGCGATGGAGCGTCCGCCGGCTATAGCAGCGCTGGGACAACCGAGCTCTAGACCGATCACAGGTAATTTTTTCTAATTCAGACTTTGTAAATTCAGTAGTGTAGAATTGCTTAGTGCTTGTGTTAGATTGTTTGCCTGTGATAGGAAGTTAGGTTGCTTAGCACTTGGGAATTGTGTAGGAACCTTGTTTGTAGGTGGGTGTGAATCCCACGTGTTGTTTGATTCTGGAGCATCGAATTGCTTCATTACTCCGGATCACGCTGAGAGAAGTGGTATCCGGAGTGACGCTGGTGAGCGGACTGGACCGGTTATGGTTGCTGGAGGTGAATTTCTAGCTACGCATGGCCGGGCAAAGGAGGTAGATATTCTGGTAGCAGGAGAGTTGATGCCAGCTGACTTAGTGATTAGTCCGGTGGAACTGTACGATGTTATCCTTGGTATGGATTGGTTGAATCGGTACAAAGTCCATCTGGATTGTCACCGGGGTCGAGTGGTATTTGAACGTGAAGGTGGAAGGTTGGTTTATCAAGGAGTGAGACCGACTTCAGGTAGTCTCGTGATCTCCCTTGTTCAAGCTGAGGCGATGATTGAGAGAGGTTGCGAGGCTTACTTGGCCACGATTGTAATGCCGGAAGCTGTTGGTGGGGTGGCTGTGAGAGATATTCGGGTCGCTCGGGATTTCGAAGATGTCTTTCAGTCGTTGCAGGGATTACCCCCGTCTTGGTCAGATCCTTTCACGATTGAGTTGGAACCCGGAACGACGCCGTTGTCTAAGGCGCCTTACCGAATGGCTCTAGCAGAGTTAGCGGAATTGAAGAAGCAGTTGGAGGACTTATTGGAGAAGGGGTTTATTCGACCAAGTACTTCACCGTGGGGAGCACCGGTGTTGTTTGTGAAGAAGAAAGATGGTAGTTTCCGGTTGTGCATCGATTATCGAGGTCTTAACCGAGTCACTGTGAAGAACAAGTATCCTCTTCCGCGAATTGATGAGTTGTTAGATCAGTTGAGAGGGGCTACTTGGTTTTCTAAGATTGACTTGGCATCCGGTTACCACCAGATTCCGATCGACGAAGCAGATGTTCGGAAGACGGCTTTCAAGACTCGGTATGGGCATTTTGAGTTTGTAGTGATGCCATTCGGGTTAACGAATGCACCTGCGGCGTTTATGAGGTTGATGAACGGAGTTTTCCAGGAGTATCTGGATGAGTTCGTAATCATTTTCATCGATGATATTTTGGTGTATTCGAAGAGTCTGGAGGAACATGAGGTTCATTTGAGGAGAGTTCTGGAGAAGTTGCGGGAACAGAAGCTGTTTGCGAAGTTGAGTAAGTGCAGTTTCTGGCAGAGAGAGATGGGATTTTTGGGTCACATCGTTTCTGCAGAAGGAGTATCTGTGGATCCGGCGAAGATTCAGTCTATCCGAGAGTGGCCTAGACCGAGGAATGCAACTGAGATCAGGAGTTTTCTTGGGTTGGCAGGCTATTATCGGAGATTCGTCAAAGGTTTTGCGAGTATGGCTCAGTCTATGACGAAGCTGACAGGGAAGGATGTTCCTTTCGTGTGGTCTGCTGATTGTGAGCTGAGTTTCGCGAAGCTAAAGACGATGTTGACTAGTACACCGGTATTGGCGTTACCTGAACCGGGTGAGCCTTATGTGGTGTACACAGATGCTTCGGGAGTTGGTTTGGGTTGTGTGCTGATGCAGCAGGGTAAGGTGATTGCGTATGCTTCAAGGCAGTTGAGGAAGCATGAGGGCAATTATCCTGTTCATGATTTAGAGTTGGCTGCAGTGATCTTCGCGTTGAAAATCTGGAGGTCTTACTTGTATGGTGGCAGAGTTCAGGTGTTCACTGATCATCATAATCTGAAGTACATTTTTACTCAGCAGAATTTAAATGTGCGACAGAGGCGATGGTCGGAGTTGTTGGCTGATTACGACTTGGACATTGTTTACCATCCGGGTAAGGCTAACACTGTAGCAGATGCTCTTAGTCGGAGAAGGTATGATTCATCTCAGGAGCGGGATGTGGAGAATTTGGTGAGCATGCTTAGTACTCTGAGGTTGTGTGTTACTTCAGAGGAACCGCTAGGGTTAGCGGCGGCGGATCAGGCGGATCTATTGAGCAGGATCCGAGTAGCTCAGGAGCAGGATCCGGTGTTGTTAGATCTCTCCAAGGCTACTGGTTCCGAATATCAGGTTTCTGCTAACGGGACTATCTTAGTGCATGGACGAGTCTGTGTTCCTAAGGATGAGGACTTGAGGCAGGAAATTCTGAGAGAAGCTCATGCGAGTAAGTTTTCGATTCATCCGGGAGCGACTAAGATGTACCGGGATTTGAAACGGTATTATCATTGGGTCGGGATGAAGAGAGATGTGGCAGATTGGGTTGCAGCTTGCAATGTGTGTCAGTTAGTGAAGGCTGAGCACCAAGTTCCTAGTGGCTTATTGCAGAGTCTACCCATTCCAGAGTGGAAGTGGGACATGATTACCATGGATTTCGTGGTAGGGTTGCCGGTTTCTCGGACCTATGACGCGATTTGGGTGATTGTGGATCGTCTGACTAAGTCAGCACATTTTCTGGCCATTAAGAAGACAGACGGAGCGGAGGTCTTGGCTAGGAAGTATGTGAAGGAAATTGTGAGGTTGCATGGAGTGCCAGCGAGTATTGTGTCGGATCGAGATCCGAGGTTTGCGTCAGTGTTCTGGAGGGCTTTTCAGGCTGAGATGGGCACTAAGGTGCACATGAGTACAGCTAATCATCCGCAGACGGATGGGCAGTCCGAAAGGACGATTCAGACACTGGAAGATTTGTTGAGGATGTGCATGCTGGATTGGGGTGGTCATTGGGCGGATCACTTGAGTTTGGTAGAGTTCGCATATAACAACAGTTTTCAGGCGAGTATCGGAATGGCTCCTTTTGAGGCGTTGTATGGGAGGCCATGTCGTACTCCGCTATGTTTTACCCAAGTGGGGGAGAGGAGCATCTTTGGGGCTGATTTTGTTCAGGAGACGACGGAGAAGATCCGTGTTGTGAAGCTGAACATGAAAGAAGCTCAGGATCGGCAGAAGAGTTATGCCGATAGGAGAAGGAAAGAGTTGGAGTTTGCAGTCGGAGATCGAGTGTATCTCAAGATGGCGATGATGCGGGGTCTGAACAGGTCCATATCCGAGGATAAGCTGAGTACGAGGTACATGGGTCCGTTCCGGGTTGTGGAGCGTGTGGGACCAGTTGCTTATCGGTTGGAACTGCCTCCGATTATGGAGAAATTCCATGATGTGTTTCACGTTTCGAAACTCAGGAGATGCTTGCATGCTTCTGAGGAGGTAGCAGTGACGATTCCTGCGGATCTTCAGCCAAATCTGACTGTAGGGATGAGGCCGGTTAGGATTCTTGAGAGAAGTATCAAGGTTCTGCGCCGAAAGAGAGTGCCGTTGTTGAGAGTCTTGTGGGACTGTGACGGTATTCAGGAGGAGACTTGGGAACCAGAGGCAAAGATGAAAACGAAGTTCAAGAAATGGTTCGAGAAGCAAGCAGAAGAGTGAATTCGTTTTCTTTGTGGTTTCCAGTTTCAGTTTTGTGTTGTGTTCACCGTGTGTGGTGAGGTTTTGGTAGTGGATTTTTGTATTTTCATTAAAGTTGTAATGATTATGACATTTTTCCAGTGAATAAGAAGTGTTTTCTTATGTGTTTGACTTTGAGAGTCATGTGTTTGTGGTTAGAGAACCCCGAAATGGAAGTTTTATTGCGGATAGAACTTGCCAGTTTCGGTGGAGACTCTAGCGGTTTGTGTGTGTGTGTGTGAGAGAGTCTCGGAATAGAAGTTTTACGGTGGTTAGAACTGTCTAGTTCCGGGTAGACTCTGCGGGGACATCCGGGGTGAGGGATGGTCCGGGTGATCTGTGATGATCACGTTAGTGATGGTATTCCGGGAGGGGAATATCATGAGAGACCTTAGGAGGTAGTTCCGGTCAGAGGTGCATTATAGACGTTAGGAATTGATTGCATAGCTCAGAGATTGACATCAGTCTTTCTTGGAGATAGTCTCCGGCAGATCTTGAGAGATGCGTCTCTCCGGGGGGCAGTGGGTTCCCCGCATACCGATCGATCGTCAGGACTGCGCGGACTGAGATCGTGAGGGTATGGGGATAGTTTGGGAGGTTGCGACCTCTGGCACATCTCTGCATACCGAGAGCTTGATAGACTGTGTGTCTTGATGGATTGAGGTGTGTGGAGATGATTGAGTATCGAACATCGTCAGGACTGCGCGGACTGAGGTGGGTTGATACTAGACACCTAGAGCCGAGGGGTGACGATCCCGAAGCTAGATGGTGGTTATGAGTTATGAGCAATCAATGTCTGAGACAGATCTATGTGCATAGGACGGATGAGAACCTCGAGAGGGTCTGGGAGATGTAGTCTCCGGTGTTAGTGGCGGGTTAGGCCAGGGTAGATTATTGAGTAGTGTTAGAGGATTCGAGGACGAATCCAGTTTTAGTGGGGGAGAATTGTGACGCCCGTGAACCATTTTTTTAGGAAAATGGAGGGGCTGTCGATCGACACACGTAGTGTCTGTCGATCGACAGGGCTCTTAAGGGCTGTCGATCGACACACCTAGTGGTTGTCGATCGACAGGTGCTCGAATTGGCTGGTTTTCTGGTTCGATTTAAGTTGTTCGATTGGACCGGGCCGGTTTGGGTAAACCCTAGGGCTTCGTATTTAAGGGTTTTTGGCCGCATGTGAGCGAACCAAAGTCCCAAAAATCAGAAACAGAGAGTTTGAGAGGAGTTTCTCTTGTTCCTGATAGTTTGTGGATTAGGGTTTCGTTCTTGATCGATTTGGAGAGGAATTTCGTGGTGTTTGTAGCTGAATCTGTTCCAGCCTCATTATCCAGTAGATTCTATCCGAAAATCTAAGGTGAGTGCGTGACCATGGCTTCTGGGCCGGTGGATTCGTTAGGGTTGTATGGTGGTAGGTTAAAACTGGTTGATTGTGATGATTGATGTTGTTTCTGTGTGTTTTGTGGTGTATGGATTGTTGGATTGTGTTTGTTGTGCAGGTTTCGTGTTATCGCAGAGGAGGAATCGATCTGAGAGGATAATTGATCGATCTCCTATGAATCTGCGACGACCTGTCGATCGACAGCCCTTGGGTGTGTCGATCGACAGGGTCACACGAGGCTGTCGATCGACACCTAGAGGTTGTGTCGATCGACAGGTGATCGAGGAGCTGTCGATCGACACCTAGAGGTTGTGTCGATCGACAGGGTCCTGTGGAGCTGTCGATCGACAGGCACCGTGGGTCTGTCGATCGACAGGGTCCAGTTGAGCTGTCGATCGACAGGCACCGGGGGTGTGTCGATCGACAGGCGTGAACAGGGCTGTCGATCGACACCTAGTGGTAGTGTCGATCGACAGGCTGCCTGTTGGGCTGTGGTTGAGCCGTGTTGTTGTGTTTGCCTTGTGTGTTGTTTGATGCGTGTTTGCCTGAGCGGATCCATCGCGTCTGTGTGCGCAGTCGTAGATGGGAGGACCGTCTCACTGGGTATTTGTGATAATACTCACGCATCTCTTTTTTTCCATGTGATGCAGGTAAAGGCAAATTGTGATCGTGGAATCATGGCAACGAAGAGGGAGATGATCTAGGGTCTCGTGTTGGGTGTTGCTGTGTGATTTGTTATTGTTTCCTTTCTGTTTTAGAACTCCGCTAGGTTGTTGGTTTTAGTGATTTGGTAATGTGTTGAACTGGTTTAGTATCTTTAATGAAATGGAATACTTGGTTTATTATTGTGTTATCCGCTGTTGATTGTTTCTTGAGTTGCTTGGTCGTTGAGGATAGCATTTATGGGAATGCTAATCCGAGACCAAGGGTTAATGTTTAAAAAAAAAAAAAAACGGGTCGGGTCGTTTCAGTTTTCTCCACCATATCTTATTATACATGTATCCTGACTTTACAAAATCTTTATGCAATTTGGAATTTAACAAAGAATGAAGATAATTATAACTTTAATAGAAATGTAGATGCATCAGCATTGTCATCACTTATCGAAAGAAGAAACAAAGTTTTCAAACTTTGTGTTAGGGTTGAGCGTTCGGATATCCGATCGGATTCGGGTCGGGTAATTCGGTTTTTCGGGTACTTCAGTAATGGGGTTTAGTATACAATCGGGTATTTTATAAATTCGGGTCGGGTTCGGATATAATGAGTTCGGGTTCGATTATATCCGATGTGCAATCTTTTTAAAAATACACTTCAAATATGAATTTGATCGGAACTCAAATTGACCTAAAACTTCATAACAAAAATTCAAATGAACATAGATATAAAAAAAAATTAGTTTTTACATGAGTTATCCAAAAATACCCGAGAAAATATCAAAAACAAAATTTTAAAAGTTCAAATAGCATTGATAATTTCGTTATTTTTATCTGAATATAATCCATACTATTCAAATGAACGAAAAGTTATAGAAATTATCTAAAATACATGAACATATTTAACCTTACATTCAATTATGTTTGGTTTAATTTACATTTGGGTTAGTTCGGATACCCCTTCGGTTATCGCTTCGGTCTGGGTTCGGATTCGAGTTTTCGGATTTAGGAACATAGAACCTGATCGGAAATTTTATAAATTCGGGACGGGTTCGGTTCGGGTACTTTAGGTTAGGTTCGGTTCGGTAATTCGGTTATGGGTAATTTGCCCACCCCTACTTTGTGTTACTCAGACGCTGAAGAAAAAGTCAGAAGCTAAACAAAAAGATATCAACGGTCTATGTGGCACCTTGAAGCACAAAACAAGAAAGGAATTCTGACTTGTGCAAAAGCAAAAAGGCAAGTTGTTGGGGATATAAGTTAATGACTTGATTATTGTATAATGTGATTACACGATATCTTATTATATACTAGATTAGGACCCCCATATATATATATATGCCGGTATTTGATATTAAAATTGATAATTTGTATAGTTATACTTGTAGAGTTATATTCTGAATTAAAACTCATTAATACAACCGTGAGTAAAAAACTCAATAATAAATTAACATTTTCAAAAAATAATAGAAATAATAGGTTGTGTGTACTGTAATAAATGAATGATAGGTTGTGTGTACTGTAAATTCAGCATCTAATCAATGATCTGTGACTACAAACTCAACTTGTGAAGGTTCCTGGTCGGTGGATGTTATAGGATACCAATGAGTAATTGCATTAACATTTGCATCAACAAGATTTTCGTGGTTTAGCTTTCCTTGCCTCAACCTCCATTTGGCTTGTACTTATTTCGAGAAGGGCGCGCGCAATCTTTGGTGATGGTTTCGTTGAGGTAATTAAACACACAGGAGGAATATGCATAGGTTAAAAAAAAAAAAGACAGGGCGGAATTTTAGGATTCTAAAGGCTCAAACTCTTTATCGTCCATTGTCTTTCTTCCAGATTTATGAACTTACAAAAAACAAATTGCAGCCGAATGAATGAAAAACACACTATAAAAATAGATATTCAAAGAAAATAAAAACAAATAGATCAACGATTCACATGATCATGACTCATTACTCATCAAAGTGTCGCAGCAAGAACATGCACTACATTATATGGCTCATTGGTTGTAGCCACATCGCCTAACCACACAAGTGTCCCCCAAATCTTCCCTTGTTGGCATTTTTTAAGCGAAATCTCCGCACACCAAACTATTTTGTCGGGATGGCCCTCATTGTCCTCCCACAAAACCACCAAATTTCCACCATTATCCGCCACTTTAGGTTCAACAGAATGAGGAAGCCTTAACAAATCCTCCATGCCCTCCAAATATTCCCACCATTTGTTCTGGGAGTCGTACCACATGATAATCCCGCTACTACCACTGTATAACACGTTCTCTATCACACAATAAGATGATTGGTAGAACCATCCCTGATTCATAGCTATGTCTCCAGCTCTCCATCTACCTTTGTTCAGCTTGTAAATCACATGTTCGGGAAAACTCTTCACGTAGATATTTCCATCATACCCTAGGCTTCGATACCTAAACCCGCTGCATATTTTCTTATCAGCACTTGAGGACTCAAACTCCCAAGTTTGAGTCTTTGTATCGAATACCTCCATCCAGTTAGTTGCATCGAGATTATGGCATCCTCCTGTTACATATATTTTTTCATCAAGGACGCATGCAGTAGGGTTCAAACGTGCGAATTTCATGCTTGGGGCCTCACGCCATGTGTGAGAACGACAATCCATGACCATGACGCTAGAAGATACATTATCATTATTCATGAATCCACCAATCGCATAGATATTTGTACCAACCCTTGCGAAACCCGACTGGTACGTACAAGGAGAATTGGGAGATGTAATTGGGACCAAAACTTTCTTGGAGCTCTTTGGTCTCCGGCATAGAATGAACCACTGTTGTGGGCTAGAATAATAGCTAGGGAGCTTTAAGCACACGTAGAGACAAACCTCTGTGCGGCCTAAAAGGGTTCGAGTTTGATAAAGTTCCGTTGAAGCAAGGAGAGAACAGAATTTCTTGGAAACTAAAGAGAGAGCCGGATAGTACGATCTCGAAATACGGGCTAAGCAATTTAATACTAAATCATTAGGAAGCATCATAAACGTCATTGGCTCTTCTCCATTCATGGTTGTGAATCGCCTTTTCTCTCTTAGGGGTCTCACCTAAGTCTTTATATAGTGATTTTCTATTCCTAATTCAGTTAGTCTCACATGCATTATCTAACGATTATTAGTCCTAATCAAATTAAGAATCCGTTTTGTACACTATTTCATTTTTAATAAGTCGTATAAAAATTAAAGTAAATAACAAATTATTGTTAACTTGTTTTTCATGAAATAGTCTAATTTATAATTTATATATTGGTTTCATTGTTAACGTGTATCACAATAACTTTGTTATAGTTGCTACTAAAATATTCACCACTGAAAGTACCTAAGCAGGACACGAAGAAGAAGCCTATTGGTCGTGCTCACAAGCGCATGCAACACTGGTTTAGGAAGATGCTTAATTCGTTCCTTAGCTTATTTCAATTATCTATTATGATTTTGATCAATTATCAATTATCTTCCTTAAGTCCTTCGTAATGCTGAGTACTTAAATGTGATTATGATCAATTTTGTGAATGTACACAGCACATTCAAGAAGAAGGCACCCAATGCGATTAAAGAGATCAGGAAGTTTGCATTGAAAGCAATGGGGAACAAAGGACGTTAGAGTTGACGTTAAGCTCGACAATCAGATTTGGAGCAGAGGAATCAGAGGTCCTCCTAGGTGAATCAGAGTCCGTGTTGCCCGTAAGAGAAACGATGATGAATATGCCAAGGAAGAGTTCTACTCTCTTGTCACTGTTGCTGAGATTCCAACTGAGGATTGTCTGCTTTGGGTACTAAGGTTATCGAGGAAGACGAGTGAAAATTTGGTGATGTATTCACAGTAGCTTGCTCTAAAACTATTGTGGCAGCTTTTTGTTTTGGTTCAAAATTTTAGATGAAAGACATAGACTTAAGGGGTGTATTCAACATGGAATTTGGAGTGATTTGTGTTTAAGTGACATATCCTCTGTTATTCAAACATGAGTTTTAAAAACTCTTTTCAAATCCAGTTTTATTGAACTTGTGATTTTAAAATCTACTTCAAAATCCAGTGTTATTGGAAAGGTTTTAAACAATGGATTTTAGGAGATTTTATGTGATTTTAATGTGTTTTGGTGGGATTTCTTAGTTAAAAATGTGATAAAATAAATCATATTGTATTAGGTGGGATTCGATGAAATTTCAATTAAAATCACAATAATTTCCTAAATCATCTAAAATCATTTAAAAACTCAATCAAAATCAAATCACTTACAATTCCATGTCGAATACACCCCCTTATTGTTTTGATCACTTTCCATTTTGGTAATTTATTTCCTATCCTACCACCTTTTGGTAATTGATCACTCTAATTAATTGGCAAAAAAAATATTTAAATATCAAACTTTACTGATTATAGTAAAGCAAATTTGACATCACTGAATGTAAAATTATATGTACCAAATTAATTTAAAAAGGTTTTAAATTAGAATTCTATTAATTTGGAGATTAACACGGTTAACAAGCGCTTAAAGAGAAAAAAAAAAACACGAACTAAAATCCAAAGTCTCTTATCCAATGTGGGATATAATCCTATATTATTATCACGATCACAATGCCACAAAATTTTGTTTATTAGGAAAATCCTAACATTATATATAGTTTAAGTCGCTTAGTTTATGTCATGTGTTTAACTTTTTCAGTGAAACAACCCTCAAGTATCTTAATTTTGGATTATTCATGTATTTTTGAGATGTGACGGGATATGATTTATGAAATTTTCACATTGATCGAATGCCATTAAGAGTTTAAATACCAAACTATTTAATTTTTTTTGTCAAATTTGACCTCTATGATTAACATTAGTTTAGAAGGAAAAAAAATGTCCAAATTGAAAAATCCAAAAGCCTTCTCAAATATCCTAAATAATTTATCCATTTACAGTAGAACCTCGATAAATTAATATTCGATAAATTAATAAACACCATAAATTAATAAATTATTCCGGTCCCGAGTCGGGCCAATGTAAAAATCAACTCAATTTGATAAAATGATAAGATAATAAAATTTTTTGAAACTCCTATGTAAAATATGGTCCCAATAATAGTATAAATTAATAATCATATATAATTATGTATATATATATATATATGATAATGTACTAAACATGGTTTTAGTGATTTTTTTTTAACTTAAAAATGAAAATCTCATTAGACCTTATCTTTTAATTTAAGTGTTACATCAAAAACTTTTATAATTGTTTTTTCGATCTTTACCATAAACTTGTAAAAATTATAGGCAAAATAATTGATTCTTTATAATAACGCTTTATAAATGTATTCATCGATATTAGGGATAATAACTATGATTTTTTCTAAATTTTATACATAGTATACCATTTTAGTTTGATCGTCTATTATGATAATATCATCCACTCTATTGCGATAATCAAAAATTTTAATCAAAATTTCATCAATTTGCAAATAGATTCATTAAATTTCATAATATAACATTATTCGAAAAAACAAATTAAGAAGAATCTTACCTAAAATGGATTTCTCTGTATAAATTAATAATTATTAATTTATCGATAAAATAATATTCTCTCTAAATTAATAAATTATTTCGGTCCCAACATTATTAATTTATAGAGGTTTTACTGTACATTGGTTATGTAAGTCCATCTAGCTAACCTTTCAATCTTCATATGTTTTCTACATGCTAGCTACATGAAACCCAATCTTCATATGTTTTATCCATGCTAGCTACATGAAATCCATTTCCATAGAATCTTTGTACTTGTATATCTCCGATATGACAACACTATGATCTTTTAATTCCATCAAAATTTGGGCTATATGTGTACAAAATGTATTTGGGCTCGTCGTCTGTTACGCTGTTTTGTGGTTAAATCTTTAGATGAAAAACATAAAGAGAAAAGACTTGCTTGTTTTAATCATTTTGGTAATTTTTTCTTATCTTTTAAGTTATGGAGACTAATACGACTTTGATCCGTTGGTGACATACTAGCTGATTCTGATACTTTTAAGCTCGATACTGATTCTTGAAAAGGATCTGTATCTTCCAATGAAGAAGACAACACCTAAACGTAGGTCTTCCTTCCGAAATCATTCAGGCGATAATTGCGAGACCCAACATCGCGTCACACTATGGGGAAGAGAGTTTCAAAGAAAGTTCGTAACTTGTAACCCATGAAGTATTCAAGATTAGAGAATATGCAAACGTAAAAGAACCTTGCATGTATGTTTCTTTGATCAAATTATATACAAAATAAGTTAAAAAGGCATAGCAGAAAGCTTACGTTTTGCGACCGGTTACGTTTAACGCATCAATTATTATATGTCAATTATTATGTTTGACGCAAATGCACAATAACTTTATTATAGTTGCTATTTAAATATTCACCAAATTTTTCGGTATAACAAATATTTTACTAAGGGGGTGTTATTGGAGATTGAATTTATAAAGATTTCCAAACTTTTGAAAATCTAAAGATTTGTTAAATTTGTAGAGAATTTTGTGTATTTAAAAAGTTTAGTTATAGGGATTCTAAGAATCCAATGGTTTTATAAGATATTTTCAAAATCTTCTTTAATGTGTATAATTATAAGAAATTCATCTACCAATAACACTGGATTCTAATAAATTTACAAAATCACTAAAACCTAAACTTTTCTAATAACAAGGGATTTCAAATAGAATTTGAAAATCCTCAAACCAATAACAATAGATTTAACTTAGAATTCAAGAATCCATAAACCAATAATGGTGGATTTTCAAAATTCTAAAAATCTACACAAATTCAATCCCCAATAACACCCCCTAAATATTGATTAAAAGAATTCGTCTTGTATTTAGTGAGAATAGACTAAATTTATATTATTATAAATTTATAGATATTAATTTTATTGTAAAACATGCATTACACAACCACTGTCTTTGTTAAAAATACCTCCAAAACCTTCGTAGATTTTCCCGATAATTTTGTGGAATATGATCCTAACATGAAAACCTACTTTTTCACAAATTCAAATTCACCATTGTTGGTTTACTAATATTCACTCTAACCAAGGAAAACCCTAAACCAAATCTAAACTTAGGAACCAATAAAACCATCGCATTGGTGCTTGGAAACAAATTTTTTGTTTTAAGGCCCATCTGAAACACAATGTGGCCTACTTATATACAACTCTAATATATTAACGACAGTATAATTCTGAAGCCCTAAAAAGCTATCAGAGCATCGTCTCCCTTCAAAAAAAAAACCTAGCAAAGCAGAAGCGAGAAGAGTCTCTGTAATCAAAAATGGGTGATTCTCTTTGACTTGTCATGTTTCATTATGCTTGGAAATTGTTTAAAAATGTTACTGATATTGTTTATTTGAATTCAAATCGCAGGTAAGGTCCATGGTTCATTGGCTCGTGCCGGTAAGGTGAAAGGTCAAACACCGAAAGTACCTAAGCAGGACACGAAGAAGAAGCCGCTTGGTCGTGCTCACAAGCGCATGCAACACGACAGCCGGTCCGTCACTGCCGCTAATTAATTCTGTTTCAGTTTTCTGGTTTAGGAAGATGCTTAATTCCTTCCGTAGCTTATTTCAGTTATCTATTATGTAATCCGGTATATCTATTAACCGGTTTATCTTTATTTCTATGGTAATGCATTTTTGTCATTTTATTGATAATAACAAGAATATTTCGAAAATATTTTTATGATTTTATCTTGGAATTTTAGGTGGATTTCTAGGTTTAGGTTTATATGTTGTAACCATTTGTTGCAATAGGATTCTTGGATTGATTGATACGTTCTTATCTCTCCTTATAGCTCATTTTAAGATTTGATGAATATGTGATTTGACATTACTGATTCAGTATTTGGCTCGTTAATACTAGCAGTGCTTATTAACATCACTTTTGATGGAGTTTTTTGTGCTCTTGTTTTGTGGAAAGATTCGACTTAAGTAATTATGTTGACCAAAAAAAGAAAGTAATAACAATCTAAAAAGAAAATATCGAAATGAAGGCCAAACGGAGAGAATCAACTGTTCTTAAGTTATCTCCTCGTTGGAGAAATTACTATCTACTTTAACCGTCTATAGGCCTGTTCGTTTGGTAGCGGCTGCGTCGTGCGGTAAAATGTTGTTCGTTTGTCTGTCGCAGGTACCTGCAACTGTGTCATGCAGCCAAACGCTGCGTTAGGAATTTTTGGCCACACCTAAATTCAGTGTCTGCGTTTAAAAATTAGTGTCACAGTTAAAATTTCAGCCATAACGGCAGATAAACAAACCGCAAATAGACGCTGCGTCTGGCCTGAAAATCAAACAAACAACAATCGCAGTGTTTAACCACATGACGTAGCCGCAAACCGCAGCTGCAGCTGCAGCCGCCGCATGCGGTAGACAAACGAACATGCCATATTTAAATCGTTCGTTTCAAAAATTCGTCTAAAGTAGTTACAAACGGACGACTGAACCACCTCACTATTTCAAACTATGTAACCAATTGGAGCGACCATAACATTTGGTAACAGCAGTTGAGAGTTACTATTGCAAACGATAACTCGCAGCTGCAGAATCCTGGTTTTATTACGGTTTAGCTAAAATCCGGTTTTCGCTTTTCTGTGGTTTCCGGTCGAACCTTCTGGTCTGGTTCTGTTTTAGGACCTAAAACCTTCGTTTTGATGTTTGGCTACACACAGTTATTTTTTAAAGGCCCAATTAAACCCAATATGGCCCATATAACGACACTATAATTCCTAACCCTAGAAAGCTATTTACCATCGTCGCCGCCAAAAACCTAGCAGAGCAAAAGCCAGAAGAAGAATCTCTGTAATCAACAACAATGGGTGATTCTCCTCGACTTGTATCGTTTCCTTATGCTTCGAAACTGTTGAATCTCTTCAGAAATGTTACTGACTTTGGTTGTGTTTGAATCGAAATCGCAGGGAAGGTTCACGGTTCATTGGCTCGTGCCGGTAAGGTTAGAGGTCAGACTCCAAAAGTAGCTAAGCAGGATAAGAAGAAGAAGCCTCGTGGTCGTGCTCACAAGCGGTTGCAACATAACCGCCGATTCGTCACCGCCGGTTAGTAATTTTTCCGGTTTAGGATTCTTAGATCGTAGTTAGGTAAACCGGTTTGTGATTAGAGTATTAGTGTTTATTGGTTGTGTTGTTATACAATTCTGATGTGTTAGTGTAACTAAGTGGGGGTTATTGGTTTATGGATTTTAATGGATTTGGAAATCCAAGCAAAATCTGGTGTTATTGATTTTATGATTTTAAAATCCAGTGTTATTGGTTCTATGATTTATAAATCCTAATTAAAATCACTAGTTATTTAATCATACGAATTTACTTATGGATTTGATTTTACTTTGGATTTTAATGGATGTGATAGGATTTCATGTAAAAAATACAAAGGATCAAATCCTAGAGAAAACCTTCGGATTTACAAAGATTTGTAAATCAAATAACACAGATTTATAAATCCACAAATCCACTAAATTACTCAAACCAATAACACCCCCTAAGTGTAGTTTATTTGAATTTTCTTAGAATTGGTTATAGGATTTGTGCTTAGATATTACTGAGTATATATGGTTTATGTTTACTTCTTGTGAATCGCTTTGACATTAGTCCATAATTGCTTTGATTAGTTTTTAATGGACTTGACATTAGTCCATTAATCGTAGTGTGCTTTTATCGGTTTTTAGGGCTGATTATGCTATATGATCATACCAATGAATAACCAATTGGATTCTTATTTGCTTTTGTTTGTGTTGGTTCTTTAGTTGTTGGTTTTGGCAAGAAGAGAGGACCAAACTCATCAGAGAAGTAAGAAGAAGAGTGGATCATTCTCATCAGAGAATTAAGGGAGAAAAGAGGTTGTTTGTTTACCTTTTGGTTATTGGATGTTTTCTAGTATAATGTATGGAGTTGTTCAAAACTTATTAATATTGAGTAACCCTTGGTTTGTAGTTATTCCCGGTTTGGTTTATCTACAACTCAAAAGATGTTGAGCCAATGTTTCTTTGTCAATCTGAATTGTGTTACAATGTGTTGGATTATTGGCATATAAATGGGTATTGAAGACTGCCATATTATTGTGTTGGAAAATTGATTTTCATACACTAATGATTTAAAGCAATTCATACAATTATTTACTTTTTTGAAACCGGAAATCAAACCGTAAGTCTTGTTTGAAATTTGTAGTAATCCCATATTATTGTGTAACACTATTTCATACAAGCTATATCATATTCGATTTAACATGAAATGAACTAAAAAGCTCTTTGTTCAATTTGTTTAGTAATCGCACCTACCAATCTGAATCTGTAGTCTCGATAATAATGTACATGTGTTTTAACCCCTAATACACATCGTTAATATGATGGGATCTAAACTAATATATAAAGGGAAGACCAATTCATTTATTGATCAATTGGTTTTGAATTGAAAATTCATAAGAGACCCAAACTTAATATGATATCAGAGCAAGTTTATTATCCCAATTTGTTAGTCTAATTAGGGTGGTCCAAGTAAATGATGATCAATCTACTCATTGACCAATTAATTGAGTTGGAAATCCATAAGAAATTCAAATAGGACAAATCGGGTAATTTTAAAACACAGAAAACCAACAAAATGTGTACACACCGAAATGAAATTAATCTCCAAATTTAGTTAGTGCCTAGGCACTAGAGACCAAACTTTTTTTTGTCTTCTTTCCTTTAATTATGACTACTCTCTCTCTCCAAGAAAAGAGAAAGAAACACACCAAAATCCAATTAAGACACTGTCACATCCGTACGTGCGTGCACTGTATAAAGACCAAAATACCTTTAGAAGCACACTTTAAGTTAAGGTCTCTCACTTTAAGGTCTCTTTGTTACCGGAAAAGTGGAGAAAAGAAGAGGTTTTTGTGGAAGATGTCGTCGTGGGAGATGGGACTAATCGAAACTGCTAAAGAGGAACTCGAGATTCTTCAGACACAATATCCAAACCGCTTCGCTTACCTCAAATCTGATCTTGAATCTTTCATTTCTCGTCTCCGTAAAGATCACGCGCCGCCGCCACATGTCTCCTCCGACTCCGACGTCGTTCTCACTCAAGGTACATATGTGTGTTTTTACGTTCCTATATGGACGTCTTAGTGATGGAATAGTTTAGACTGTTTTAGTGAAATTATTTAACATAAATTGTTTTTGGTTCTCAATGTAAATTCAACAAATATAAACAACTGATGGTGGACGATTGACTTGCCACGCCAAAATTAAATTGATTTTGACTAGACGTCTTAAAAGAAATTTTAAACTTTATTTGGTTATGTTTTCTAGAAATCTTGAAAAAGATAAAAGCAATCTTGAACATTTTCTGATAATTTACATATTAGTGCTACTAATAAGTAAATCTAGTGTTTTGGTTAGTATTGACATTTTGTTACCATCCAAATTTAATTTGTGATTTGTATACATGTGAATTGTATAAAAAATAAAATAAAATATTTAAATTGCAAGACTATAATTATGTAAATGCATAGGGTCTGTTCGTTGGTCCATTCAAATGGACTCATTTGAACGGAGATGAGAATTGATGTTCATTTAGTGCTAAATGAACACCATCCAAATGACCACCATCCAAATGGATCATTTGAATGAGTTTCAAAATTTAGGCTAATTAGATCATTTGAATGGAGATGATTCACTTGAATAGACTACCAAATCACATTTTTCGCTAAAACCGCAAAAACATGTTTTACTACTAAAATCAAGAAATAGTGTTTCTTTGCCAAAATCATAAAATCACGATTGCCCGCCACAACCGTAAAATTACGTTCTCCCGCCAAAGCCCGTAAAATTACGTTTTCTGCAATAACAGTAAAATCACGGGTTTTCGCCAAAACCGTAAATCGCGTTTTCCTGCTAAAACCCGTAAAACTACGTTTTCAGCCATAACCATAAACTTACGTTTTTCCGCCAAAACCGTAAACTTAGGTTTTTCCGCCAAAACCGTAAACTTAGGTTTTTCCGCCAAAACCGTAAACTTAGGTTTTCTCGCCAAAACCGTAAAATTATGTTTTCTGCAATAATCGTAAACTTACGTTTTCTCGCCAAAACCCGTAAACTAACGTTGTCCCGCTAAAACTGTAAATTCACGTTTTTCCACTAAAATCATAAAATTACGTTTTCCCGCCAAAACCGTAAACTCAAGTTTTCCCACAAAAACCGTAAATTACGTTTTATGCAAAAAATGTAAACTTACGTTTTCCTGCTAAAACCGTAAAATCACGTTTTCTGCCAAAATCGTAAAATAATGTTTTTCAGCTAAAATTATAAAATCATTCAAATGGATCATTTAGATGGATCATTTAGATGGACCATTTGGATGGAGATATCAACGAACATCATTCAAATGAATTATTTAGATAGACCATTTGAATGAACCATTTAAATGGGGATATCAAATGAGCCAAGGAACATACCCATAGTGTACAAGTCCCTAGTATATCAACAAAGGTGGTCTTATATATATACACCGTCGATACATTTTCTTCTAGATAGTTACGATCTTGATTCATATGGCGTGGTAGATGGAATATTAGTATGTGAATATATGTCTCAACAAGTCAATTCAACTCCAAATGTAAGTTTAGATTCGCATATATGGTATTTGTGTTAGCTGCCACTAAGTTATTGTTAATGCATTGGACAGAGTCATCAAATTGTAAGAATAAGCAAAAACACAAGAAGAGAAAGTACATCAAGAAAAATATTGGAGATCAATCATCATCGTCATCATCATCGTCATCAACGGGAAAGATCCGCAAGAACAATGATAACAAGATGGCTCAAAAGGTGGTCACAAAGAGGAAAACTAGAGTTGAAATGGTTCTTGAAAATGCTCAACGTTGTCTCCAGAAGATAAGAGCCGTGAAAGCCTCTTTGCGTTGATCTTCTTTCTTAGTTGAAAGAAAGTTACTAACCAAGAAAATGTCTTACAAATTAAATGTTTTTCGAAAATATGTTTAGACAGTTCAACATTAATATATCAGTCTTTTTGGTCAATCTCCTCCCATCTCGTTTTTCATGGTTTCAAGTAATCTATTTAAAATCTCCAATCATTAGTCCCCATGCTAGCTTATATTTATCCTTGAGCATTTCCCATACTCGTTCTTGTTTCTCAACAACTAGATCTTCATAGATAAAGATCATAAAAATATTGTGTTTTTCTAAAGTAGATTCAACATTACTCATGCGATTATCCGAGTAAGAGATAACAATATTAGGCTCATCGAGTCATTGTACGGCTATAATATTGGTATTCTCATGTTTTTAGTAAAATTTCGGCAATGGCCCTGTAAAAAGTTACAAAATCATGTTAGTTCTTTGGAATATATATGGATTCTGCTAATAAACAACTAAATAGCAGTGTCGTTTTTAAGCATGGGCAACTATACATTGATTTTTCTAGAGACAGACTAGAAGGAGAGATTCCTGAATCCATTGGTCTTGTGAAGACACTGATTGCACTAAATATGTCAAACAACGCCTTCACGGGTCATATTCCCACGTCTTTGGAAAATGCTACGGTGCTTGAGTCACTAGATTTTTGAAAAAACCAACTCTCCGAGAGTATTCCTAAAGGACTTGGGAGCCTCTCGTTTCTGGCATTCATAGATGTGTCTAGTAACCAACTCATGGGTGAAATACCACAAGGAACACAAATTATTGGGCAGCATATGTCTTCCTTTGAAGGGAATGCAGGGCTTTGTGGAATTCCTCTCCAGGAGAGTTGCTTCGACTATAGTGTGCCGCCCATGCAACACCCGAATCAAGAAGAAGACGAAGAAGAAGAAGTGTTGAACTGGAAAGCAGTGGCTATAGGATATGCTCCTGGAGTGTTGTTTGGATTTCTGATAAGTCACATCATTGCTTCATACAAACCAAAGTGGCTCGTCAGGATAACTGGTCCGAGCTGACTCAAACCGGTAGGATTGTTTCTGTTTTGATCGTTAAATGTCTGTCAAGTAGTTCATGTTTTTGTAATAAAGTATCATCATGTATCAGACTTTTTCAGCACAAAACATATGTTAATAACCAAGTCCTCGAATATCAAATCCAACCTCTGTAAACTTGGTTATTAAAGTAAAGAAATTATGAAGAAATAAAAATCCAAAAACACAATACATATGAAGGAAAGAAAGATATTCAAATGCCATTACAAGACAACACAAATCCAAACCCGGTAACAAGACCAATAACACGATTGGTTCTAAAGTATCAAATCGATTGCGTTTGAAAGCAGCATTACAATCAATCACAATAAAAGGGGCAAATGACACTCTTTAGTTAAGTAAACGAAATCTCTCCGTTTAGAGTTCTGACTCGACGAGGTAATCTCCGAGCCTCTCCACAACCGTGTTGCATTGACCTCCAGTCATCGGTTCATCGTACAAACCGAAAACAAATGCTTGATTCGTCTTCTTGATAGTAACACCTCCAGGTCCCTGCAAAATTCACAAAGATTGCAAAATAAATGATCAGATTCCATTCTCTACATGCCTTTTTCGTATAAGAGTTGATCGAAGTTACCTTTTTCCCTCTGATCACAGCTCCTGCTTCACCTTGAACAACCATGTATTTAGCTCCACCAAGAAACAGTCCGGTCGGTGCAAGATGTCCGGGCTCCTCAAAGTCCTTCTTGATTCCAGCGATTTCTTCAGCCTTCAACTACAAAAACATATCAACAACACACCGCGATTCGCGTTAGATTGAACAAGCAAAACGTAGTCAAAAATTCATCCTTCAACTACAATGCACACCGCGATTCGCATTAGATCGAACAATTAGGTTATTGATGCACATCTCACCGGAAAATCAGAAACAATGATCCTAAGACTATAAAATCTACAAGAAGATCATGCATCTATGGATTTGAAGGAAACCTGATCAATATAGTGAATATTCGAATCAATTAACAATGAATCGGTCACGCATGCGTATGAATTCATCAACACAAGGATCTTCTATGGAAGCTACGATTAACAAGTGATACCGATCAAATCTCAGAATCATACTAAAAATCTAGAGCCAGATTGATTCAGAAGCAGATCGAGTTTTTCACAGATTCAATCACTACGAAAATCAGATTCCAGAGATCGAAAATCGGAATCAGATTCGAGATTCGTCAGATCCGATCACGGAAAATCACAAAACAGATCGATTCCGATACTATAAACGACGGATCGTAGGAAAAACGAAGAAAAACCTGAGGAAAAGCGGCGCTCTGAGCCCAGACACTACCGTCTTGACCGAGAATAGCAGCGGAGGTGAGGACGTTGCCTTCGACGTCGCACATAAGGTGATCATCAACGTATGATTGCCACGACATCTTCTTCTCCGGCGAGTACTGAAAATTCTCCGATGAGTTTTTGATTCTTCTGTGAAGTTTTCTCTTCTTTGTGAGCTTTTGATTCTAGACAAGGGAATGTTGAGAGCTTTAAATTAAGGTTAAATAATTATTTCGTTAAACTTATTAATTTAATTAATTAATTATTGGGCTGTCAAAAGCAAATGAATTATTATTTTTGGAAATATTGAAAAGGGAAAATTAAGGAAATACGTTTAGAAACTTTCAAAATTAAGCAAATATATCTTGTTTTTTAAAATTAAAAAAATAGGTTGACATGGACAATTTTAACCCATTCTCGAAAACAGATTTTTTATGGGATAATAGCAACAAAAAAATTAATTGGAAAATAAAAAAACGTAATGGCAAAATCTCCATCCCTTGATTTAGAAGAATCGATCGAACTGAGGTTTTGGTTTTCCTCACAAACTTCGGATCCATGGTGCCTCCATGTCTTTACTCTGGTAAACTCTAATTTTCCTCCTATTTCTCGATCTGTTTGTATACTTGACTCGTTTTCAGCTGTAAATTTTTTGGATTTTTGAGTTCATCAAGTCTCTTTTTGTATCAATTAGGTGGCTCGTGCTTCTGCTTCGTGATAGGTATCATCTATGGGAATGGTTTCGAAGGTACATAGCTCTCCATCTTTCTTGTTCTATCGAATTATGAGAATATGAGATGCATGATCTGTTCTTGATGTTTAGTATGGATTTAACTTCTTGATTCTTAATAGCACATTATATCATATTTGCATCTTTAATCGTTTTCTTAAGTACAATTGCAGAAGTGTATCCGTTTGAGCCCCAGTTTTCCACCAAAGTTTGGTAAGAAGATGACTCTTGTTCTTATATCTGTAATCATCTTATTCAGATTGATAATTAAGTTTGTAATATTACAGAACATATACTAGTTATGCATATATCATAGAGATTGAATTATTGTTATGCATAACTCCTTAGTTTTACTAGTATCATATATGTTTTTCTTGGGGGGTGTTGGTTTGATAATCTCCTATACGTGGTCACAAGTGTAATCTTGGATAAGAAGATGGTTCTTGTTCTTATATTAACCACTGCAAATTTTGTATTTGTAATCATCTTATTCAGATTTATTACCAAGTCTGTAGTATTACAGAACGTATAATGGCTATGCATACATTATGGAGACTGAATCATTTGCATTACTCTTTAGTCTCTGTTATGGGTTTTGCTAGTAGCATATATATTCTCCTTGATGGTGTTGGTTTGATAATCTCCTATATGTGGTCACAAGTGTAATCTATGTACCTTCGAAGTTGTTCCCATAGATGAGACTTATTCCGAAAGCAGTTGCGCGAGCCACCTAATCAATACAAAAAGAGACTCGATGAACTCAAAAATCCAAAAAAAATTCAGCTTAAACGAGTCAATTATACAAACAGATAGAGATTTGAAGAGAGATTAATGTTTACCATGGCAAGAGTGCTAGTATCAAAGTAAAGACCTGGAGGCGACATTGATTCGAAGTTCCTCGGCGGATAAGAGATCTAGAATAAGAGATCGAGATCTGATTTTTTTTTTTCACGTCGATCTTTTTTTTTCTTTCCCAATAATTTTTATTTATTAATTTTTAACTAAAGGGTTAAAAGTGTCCACCGAAACCTATTTTTTTAATTTTAAAAAAAAAGTGTATTTTCTTAAATTTGAAAGTTTTTAACCCTAATTCCTTAATTTTCCCTATTGAAAAATCCTAGTTAAAGAAGTATGTATATATTTAGGGAAATATTTAATCACATATAGAAAATTCAAGTTTTTTTTTATGTATACTTTTATTTTTGCTAAAAAGTCAATGTTTATGACATACAGAAAATTTATGCTTTTTTTTAATGTATACTTATTATACGATAAGTTGTAGGAAAACAGAAAATCTGAATATGAAATTAGAAAGAAAGATAGAACTATACAATAAGATAAAAAAAAATGGTATTCGAATTAAATTTAGTTACAAATGGTATGTAAATAAGTTGAGAATCTCCACAAATGTATTGATTTATATTAGGGGAACAAATATTAATATAGAGAAAGAAAAGTAAACTAAAATCATTCCATGTCTAACTAAAAAGGTAAAATAGAGGTTAACCATTTAAAAATACAATGGTTAATGTTGTCAATGTAACCTCGAGGACATATTTGCCACTACTGCCACAACTTTCAATATACTTCTTAAATCGTAACCAATCCAGTTATGTCCTCTAAACGATTAAAGATTATTTAGGCAATGTTTAAAACCTGATTTGGATACCAATCCGGACTATCTTCTAAGTCATTGGAATTGGATTGCCCCAATTTGTTTACATGGATCGTCTATAAGTTAATATGTTAGTGAATTTTTTATAGTATCATTTATCAATTTAAAGAAAAAAACTAAAATAGTAAAAAACACCGATAACAAAAGAAAACCAATAACGCATCACATCAACCAGTTATGCTATTTCCATCACTATTCTGCTCATTTTCTTAAAACGACCTAATAAAGTTTTCATGAAAAGCAAAAGAACCACAAATAACATACTTTACTCAATATATAATATATGTAAATTAAAAAATATATAAATCACAGACAATTCAACATTACAACAGATCACAAGTCAATGTCAGCTTTTCAAAATTTATCTGAATTTTTAAAAGTTTAAAATTAGCGAGTTTTATCATTAACTCCCTACCAAATCCGTGACCGGTTTACTAGTCCGACCACAGATGCCGGAGTAAAGTATTAAAAACAGCATTTGAGTTTATGAAATCAATATTAGATTTTGGATTTCAAATTTAGAGTTTTGGTTCTACGACACCATAATATATAAGACGGCCACATAAAACAATAACTATTACATACAAAAATCACTCTTCATACAACCTTGATTTTACCTTTTTGTCATTTGCTTAATTTTTGTTCTCACAACTACTATTTAATATTTATCTAGTTTTTCTACAAATTCTCGTCATTTACGGTTTACCAAATTGACTCTTAGATAAATGGGCGTATAATGTCCGTGAAATAGATATATTATATTTACAAAGTCCATCAAACACAGCATATTATATATTGATCATGAGCTAAAACATGATTAAATTATAAATAGAAAATAGAAAAATAAAATTCATTTATTCGGAATAAAAGAGAAGTTGAGAGATGCCAGAATGTGGCCATCATTCGTTCTCTACCGAATACAGAGTGGATATGCTCTCTTTGTTGCATATCTCAATCATATATTATTGCGTTACACCCAATATTGCATTTACTTCTGTCCCCTCACTTTCAATAATTATAGAGATTTTAGTCATAATTGGGAGATCAGAAGTGGGTTCGTGTTTAAAAAGTGTGTTTTAGAGTTGAGAGATCATTGTTTGAATCTTTCCGAATATGGTTGGCCACTATAAACGTTTTAATTGGCAAATAAAAAGGACTCAGTATAGATTTTAATTTAGGATTCCCTTCGGTTATCAAATTAAAATAAGTTAAAAGATAATTTATCACATAAAATATTAAGGTTTTGTGTAAAATTTTACTATGAAAATCCCGTTTTGTGATATTAAAATAGCGGTCTTAATCAAAACATACGTTAAATTGAAAACAAGATTAAAATAACAGATCAAAATATATATATTATTATTCGGTTATCAACTTATTTATAGGAAAAAGAATCGATGATCCCTACATGCAAGAGAAAAATGAGAAAGTGGAGAAAGTGTTCTTAAACACAAAGCTGAAACTAAATTAATAAAGGGTCTTCTCTTCCATGTTCGCATCATACTGTTGACAAAATATCACATAGAATATTTTGGAAAACAATTATGTACCTTGTATTCAATTGTTAAATAGCAAAAGACTAACATAATCATATTTTCAAGCCAAGAATATCACAACTGGCTTCGTGAAGAGCACTAGGAATATAAATAACGATATTATTAAATGAGTGAGTTCTAATTATTTGAGGTATAAAAGTTTCATTGGTCCTCGATCGGGTTGTGGACAGCTTAGTTTATGTACCAAATACTCACTTTATTTAACAGTTGTAATAGTACCGTAAAAGAGAATAAAATAGCTTTGGAATAATATTGGAGGTAAAACTTAAATGATTGGTAAAATCAACAAATCATCTTTTAGCATCCATCTATTTTATCTTTGATTTTCGAATGATTTCAGATATGGTATCATGGTATCGAGCCTAATAGATCTTTGATCTAGATTTTTTTTTTAAATGTTTTCAATAATCTTTTTTTTTTTAAATGTTTTCAATAATCAAAGACAATGAATCCTTCCATTTGCCATGCACTAACCCCATTCACTTGCTAAATATAGGACTCATGAGAAAGCAAGTTATTTTACGCCATGCCTCAAGTCGAACTACTACATGATCATCGATAGTAGGTTATTTTGTTCCAATGGGATTCATAATTTTTTCATGATTTCTTAAAATATTTTAGAAAATATTTGCATTATTTATCATCCACCATGACATTAATTAGGATCAAAAACAAAATCCCAATTTGGATCCAAAAAATAAAATCATAGTGAATATTCAATGCCACTAATCCAACTCGGTTTGGAAAATGTTATTTTCGCTTTAAATGCCATTTTATTAACGAAGGTCCCAAGCACCGAAAATTTTTGGGATGAAAACATAAAAGGAAGCTTAGTGTTCATTTAAGCTGTCATTTTCCATTTACTTTCATTGCACAATAAAACCCAAATGAAATCAAACATAGTAAAATCTTAGAGCGATACAGTATCATGAAAAGGGAGAAGATAGTTTGAAACTTTGAATGTTATTATGACCTAATGTGTATATAGGAAACTATCTTGCTAAAAACCCCTACAAGACATGGGCTCTGAGTTTGGTGTAAGACACAATTTTGGGCTTCTTAATAATACATGGGTCACACCAACTTCTTAATGATTGGGTTTGATAACAAGATTAGGTTTTGGTACACGGAAACTGGCCAAGACCAACAAGACATGACGCGTACCATGGTGGCTAAACAGAATACTATGTTTATTTCGTTTGTACGTCGTCTACTAACTCTTTTTCAGTAACGTTTTCTAGGTCTCCAATTAATTGGGAAGTTTTGCAAATCTGATCGATGACTCTTGGGAGGCACACGAAATGCTAAAAAAAATACAAATCACGGTTTGTTCTTTAAAAGTAGATGGGGAATGTGTAAATGTTTTTACTTATTATTGCACACAACACGCAGGACTTGAGGTTCAAAGAGAAGAAAAAATAGGCAGACCGGGCAATGTATATCCGGAATCAACAATGTATGTATTGCCAGAGATATATTGAGAAGAGTTGTGAATAAGATAGCGAACAAGAGAGGTAAGCCCCGGATCCACGGTCTGTTGCATCTTTAACGGTACAATCCGCTCGGCCACGTTCTTGAGCCATTCTTTCTGCATAAGACCTTGTGTGATCTCTGACTTGAAAAGCCCCGGGGCAATCGAGTTCACTCTGATCTTGTAATCACCTAACTCAAGAGCCATCATCATCGTCATGGTTTCAACACCGCCTTTAGAACAAGCATACGCCAGTCCACCGGGGAGTTCTCCCCGACGAAGCCCGGCTACCGATGAGATGTTAATCACCGAGCCACCGCGTTTAGCGTCACACATTAAAACGCCGACGTATTTGGAAACTAACCATGGTCCGGTTAAGTTAGTCCTAAACACTTTGTCCCATTCTTCCTTAGACAAATCCAAACTTGACTTAACTGTGCCTCTAATTCCAGCATTGTTGATCAACACATCGATCTTTCCAAAGATCTCCCAAGCTTCCTTAACCGCATTTTGAATGGTGGCTGCGTCTGATGTAACATCTAGCTCGAGTGGTGCGGCTTGGATTCCGGTTGAACCAAAGCTGTTGATTTCAGAGCAGAGAGAGTTGAGGCGGTCCACACGACGAGCTGCTGCAATAATCTTGCAGCCAGATTTGCCTAAATCAAGACATATATCTCTTCCTATACCAGAGGAAGCTCCTGTCAGAAGAACCACTTTGTCCTTAAGTTCACACCATGGCTCTAGTTGCTTCACCACCTGCTTCTTGGACTAAGAAATTAAATCAAGTAATTAACTTCGAATTAATATGATAAATACACATGCATAATAAACAAGTTCAATGGATCATATAAAAATAACAAAAAATCAAACTAAGGATAAAAATGTATCTCACAGTTTGATGATTACTCATATTGTTTCTCTGTGCGTGTGTTTTCGATGGAGAAGCCCATAACTCAGTGTCAGATATAAAGCTCTTATCTTATCTCTAACCAAAACGATAATTTAACATGACAATTTGAGTCTGTACCTGATCCATAATTAATTAGGGTATATGGTTTTTAATTATTATTTCAGATGTTGTCGTAGCCAAAAGCTTTTTCCCTTTGTGTTTGGCCACAATCCAAGATATTCGGTTTAGTTACTAATTAGTACTAGGGATTATCTATGATGATTTTGCTAGTTAAAATAAAAGCAAAAGAAAGTACAGATTAATCATAACTACATGAGTAATATATATACGCAACAAAATGATGTGGTTATTAGTTTGGCATCAATTCCATAAAATTTGTCAATTTGCATCACTTTAACAAAATTGATTTTATAATATAAAGTTACGTTAGTAAAGTCATCGATATTGATGTACATATCAACTTTTGTTAACATCACTTATAATTTTTTACATCAACATAAACTGATACTAAAAAAAAAGATTATGTGAATTAGCTTCAAAGTTACTCATATATGAGACATTAAGTGTCAATGCTTTTTGATTAACATTCAATTAGTAGTAGTAACTAATTTTGTTTTTCAAATTTTGTTCAAACATCGCATGGACTTTTGCCCCTGAAAACAAAGCTACCCAATTTCTCTTTTGAATTTAGGAATTTAATATTAATCTGAACATCGTAATTTTTAATATATGAGCTAATATTTGAACACCACATGCACTTAATTGAATCATCGATGATAGTTTGTTCTTTTGCTTACGTCTTAGTTTAGATTGTTTTTTTCCTTCTTTTTATTAGTTAAGTAAATCGTCATTGAAATTTGAAAGATGAAATCGAACCTTAAATTGTTTCCAGTTAGCTTTTTCTTCTAAATTGCAAAATCGAAAGATTTTTTAAATAGGGTTGTACCAAAAAAATCTTCAACAATATCGAGTCTCTAAGCTTAGCTTATGGTTTTCAATTTTTGATTTTGATGATAAAATGTCATTATCGTCAATTGATTTTTTGACGGCTCAGAAAACAAATGTCTTACGTTTATTATATATAGGCTCTTAAATTTTTTTTCTTCAAGAAATTAAATTATAGATAAATTAGCTAAAAACAATACGACTTAAGACATTTGACCGAAACATATATTCTATATTGAATGTGGATTTCAGATGTGCGCATAACATCATCAATGTTTCAATGTTGGAATTTGTCTACTTGGGTTGTCCAACATCATCAGGAGAACTGCACTTCAAAATTATAACATCGGGTTTGATCTTGAAGATGACACAATTTCTTTAATAAAATCTCATGCGATTATATTTCCTAGATTTGAATGGAAGTTCTAGTAGCGCGTCTAGTATACTTGTCGGTAAAAGATTTTAATTTATAATACAGTTGAGTTTCCTTGATCACAAGTCTGGTCACTTAACTTGTGTCTTTGTATTAGTGGAAGTTGTGTGAGTTGTATATTTATTACGAGTGAAAGTTTCATTTTACATATTTTTATAGGACGTGCTTTTCTTGCTAGAAAATAACCAATTTACAATATTTTCTTTGTTTCAATAGTTTACATATATTTTTCCAATGGTTTGAAAATTTTGACCACTAAAATAATCAGAATTTGGCTAGAAATTATTGACTTTTTGTTTATCAAAAACTTTAGATCATTTCTTTACTATTTATTTGATTAGAAACTGTTTAACCATAATATATTTTTGTCCAACGATTTTTGATGATATAATTAATTTAGTCGAGAATGGTAAAAAAAACAGCTGTTTTTGACCAATTTCCGACCGATTTAGTGATCGAATAATATTTTTGTAGTGTATATCCACAAGGAACTCATGGTATTAAACTCAAATTTATTTATTTGAACAATCCAATCTTCATAGATTGTAATCATGGACCATGATGAACTGATTCATCCTTATAGCTATTACATATTTTATTACAATTGAGTGGTTTAATTAATGTATATTTACTATTTTAGATATCGAAATTGATGTTGTTGTATCCCGATAAATTTTATGCTCAAATTTAATCTTAGGATTTCTGTCGGCTAGATCTCCCTAACAGTTTTTCTAAATCCAAACAAAATATTTTTTAATATTCTAAACTAATTTTTTAGAATTCGATTTTGAACCTAAAATCATCCATACATGCCAAATGTATGATAGTACCAGTGACATTTGTTATAGGAACCGGCGGCTCACCAATTGATAGTTTTGCAAAAAAAAGAAACATGTGGATATATCGAAGTTCGGAGAGAGATGGGAGATTACTGTCTCGTTGTTCCTAGTGATGTGTAGTGTTTGATCCTTCTCTGCGGGTAAAGCGTCCCGCCGAACAAGTTTAAAGAAAAATGGGCAAGTGGGGTTAGTCATGTCCGTGTAACATAACTAGATAGGAAAACGAAAATAATCTTCACTTTGATGATATATGGATTTAGTGAAATGTAATAAATAGGGTATATATTTTAAGTGATATGCAAGGCATGTGAATAATGTATCTCTTATATAAAAAGTTAATGAGATGGGAAGATTAGTTAACCAGTATCTAGGTTATGATTAAGTAACTGAAAAAATGAGAGGTTATAGATGTGAATGTAGAACATTGTATGGCTTGGTAGTTTTGTATTATTTTAATATAAAAAATTATAAACCTTGATATAAAAAGAAAGAAAAAAATGATTTAAAAAAAAAATCGTTTTTTAGCTACCTAATTATATACTCCATCCGTTTCATATTAGTTGTCATTCTACACTTTTTATTTTGTATCAAATTAGTTGTCGTTTTACATTTTTAATGCAAATTTATAATTGATTTTCCGATTTTATCCATACTCTTTTAGCTTATTAACTACACATATCAAATGAAAAACACATTAATTAGCGGGGAAAACAGATTTTTTTAATGTATTCTTAATTGACGTGAAATCACATAGAACGACAACTAATATGCAACAGAGGGAGTAATTAAGTTTGGCCATTATGTATCTAATTTTTCTATATATGTACATATTTCCTTTTCTTGTCAAAATAAAATAAAACATGTTATTTGATCACCCCTGGAAATAATTTTCTACAATTTGATTTTCTACCTAGAAAATTCATAAGTGAGAAATGTACCAGTAACGTTTCAGTATAAGAACATTTCGAGTGAGATATTTTGTGTATCACATAACGAATAACAGACAGTGAAATAAAACATGAGACATGGTATTAATTTGATTACCCACTAGTTAATGTAAGATAAAATGAAATCAAAACAAATAATTAATTACGTAAACCAAGAAAAGGAGAAAATAGTGTTGTAAAAGTCTCGGATTCTTCACACATGCTTTGGTATTATTAGCTGCAACCTTAGGCTTCAGCTTTGTTTTAAACTACGCTAAGGTAGAAAACCAAAAAGACCTCATAATTAAATTAGAAAAACCCATGCACCCAACCAAAACAAAAAAGTGAAACAATGGTTTAATGAATTGTGGAACAAGATAAATGGAGCATTCTAGTAGGTTTAGAGGCCCTGTTCGACCAAGTAATCACCCAACCTCTCGACCACCATGTTGCATTGTCCTGGAGTCACTGGCTCTTCATACAGACCAAACACCATTGATTGTCCTGTTTTCTTGATCGTGATTCCTCCAGCTCCCTGCCCAATTTTCAGTAAGAATCCATAAATCCCAATAGCTAGTAGTTTGGTTTTACGCTTAACACATTTTTTTTGCAAGTATTTGGATTTTGGTTGCACAAAAAGGCCTCACTAGTTTGAAAACCAAATGCAAATTATCACATCTTTTTTGCAAGAGTTGATTCTACTATTCTTATGTATTAAACATTTTAAAAAAAAAAATCTTGTTAATTATAAACGTAACTGTCAAATACTAACGTAAAGACTTATATGTGTTTGTGTTTGCACTTTGAAATTATGTTTTATGAAGAAGAAAAAATACTTGATACTTTAAAAATCTGGTCTTTTTATGAAAAAATAAATTGTTTTTTGCATGTAAAAGAAAACTCATAAATTGGGTTTGAGACAACCAAAACATAAGTACAAAGCCATAAATTCTGTTTACTTACCTTTTTGCCACGGATGACTGCATTAGGCTCGCCTTGGATGACCATATACTTTAGGCCTGCTAGGAACAAGCCTGTGGGAGCAAGGTGACCCGGCTCATCGAAATCCTTCATGATATCTGTCATCTCTTGAGGCTTGAACTGTTTAATGAGAATGATTCATCAATTTTTAGTTGGAATTCAATCTAACGTATCCAAAAGAGTGGAACTTGATTCAATTTATACACAAAAAAATTAAGAAGAATATGTTCTAAAAAAAACTACAAAGGTGATATGTTTATCCACATCAATATAAACATGTTTTTTGTTTAATTGCCTTTCCTATGGGATACCAATCAAAGAAGAAGAAAATAGAATCTCAAAGCATGGAGATTAAATTATGAACATGAATATTCATAACATTCACATAAATTAACATTGTTTCCACCAAAGTAAGTGTTGCAAAATCAAATATCAAAGAAGCAGAATGTCGATTGTTGATTTGAAACCGCAAAATTGCTAATCCATTTGGAATTCAAAATTCAACATATACAAATAGGAGCTAACAAAATCATATCCATGAAGATAAGATTAATGCCATTGTCGAAATGAAACAACGAATTTTCTCATTGCAAATACATGATAATCAATTCAAATCAAAATATGGTTTTTAGCCCATGTAAGTCGAGCATGTGATCTATAATTTTTGAATATATATATATATATTTATATTTATATTAACACATAAAATATATATTTAATTTTATAAAAAAATTACAAAAATTCGAACAAAGCCTACAAATAGTTTGAGACGCTATGATGATCCCGACCATAGAACATTAATCATGAATAATCCACGGGTTAATGAAATGCGAATCGGTATCAAAAGATCAAGGAGGAGAGAGATTACCTGAGGAAAATTAGCGCTTTGAGCCCAAACGCTACCATCATGGCCGATGATAGCAGCGGCGGTGAGGTGGTGACCTTGGCCATCGCCAACATCGCACATCAAATGCTCATCAACGTAAGTTTGCCACGACATTTTCTTGATCTCTTCTTCTTTCTTTTACACTTATCGATTCGTTTATTTGTTCTTTTTTACGTATGTATGTGCAATGCAACTCTTAAGGGGACTTTGTCGTCTGTCGATAAATAGGGACCGAAGAAGAAAGTATTGAGATGAATTATGAACCGTTGGATTTCAAAGACAGATTCTCAGCCCCTCATTTATTTTTCTAAAACAAATAGTTCTTCTACTTGCGTCTCGCCTTTGTTCTAGGTTGATCATTCACTCCATGCACGCCAAGTGTCTTTGCCAATTTCCTCCCATTTATAACGAACAAGAAGGATTTAAGGAAATAACAATAGTATTAAATTTGGTTTATTACTTGTTTTTCTCCGGTTTAGGATATAATGATGTGATTAGAAAGTTAGGAACCTGATTTTTTTTTTATGAATTTTTTTATTTTAGGAACCTGATTTTGTAAGAAACATATAGTGCCCTAGATAGATACGAACAACCTCTAAGTGCAAATATTTTCTCAATTTTATCTTTAGTCTATCTGCAGAGTTGATATATACTCTTTGACTTTTTTGGCACCATATTCTAAAACAACCCACATATAGGAAATTTAGAAACGGAATTTTTGTTTTCAGCAACCATATTATTTTGTAGGCTTGTAGCCATAGTCATTCTGATGTTTGGCCAAAAGAACTACACCTTATTGATTTAGCAAAAACCCTAAAGAAAAAAAAATAACTACCTTATTGCCAATTTTCCGGTAAGACCTTTGCCATGTCGAACAAAACATTAAACATGGCTTTTAGCTCGTGTAAGTCGAGCATGTGATCTATAATTTTCAATAAAATTTATATTTACATTAACACATAAAATACATATTTAATAAAAAGTTCTAAAAGATCACATATGAGAATTTTTAAGATCAATGACATCGTCGAAATGAAACAATGAATGTTTTCATTGTAATTAAGAAAATATAATCAATCCAAAACAAAACATGACTATTAGTTCGTGTAAATCGAGCATTTGATCTATAATTTTTAATGAACATTATCAACAGTGAGCATCAACTACACAGTTGACCATGGAATATGGTTCTGTCAGATTAAATGGTATATTCATTTTCGTACTCTCAAAAAATATGAGTGGATATAAGATAGGATAAAATAGGTACATAACGTAATTGTATACCGACACTATGATGCCATTATTTAACGAAGATTGGAGAACCCTGCATATCGCTACTTTCAAAGAAATATTTTATATTTGAAGATTTAAAGTTCTTGAAAAACATAAACAATGTAATGTCACTTTATTCCTTCTATTAATTAGCATGTGGAAAAAATATTGCATGACGAAAAAGATAGTTGCCACATGATGAACACTAAGTATATAAAATGGCATCTTTTGAAAAGTTATAGAATATTTCAATTTTAAAAACTATTTGGACGTCCACCTATTTAGAGTAGTTCTCCATTAAGAGATCTGAGAGAGATTAAGCAATGTAGAAAATGGAAACGAAGAGAAGAATAGTTTTAGTCTCTGTTCCAGCACAAGGACATGTAATTCCAATGATGCAACTCGGAAAAGCCCTTAACTTAAAGGGCTTCTCAATTACAGTTCTTCAAGGACAATTCAATCAAGTAAGCTCTTTGCAACACTTCCCTGGTTTTCAATTTGTCACCATACCAAAAAGCTTACCAATGTCCGAACTCGAAGAACTCGGACAAATTGAGTTTCTCTTAAAGCTCAATAAAACATGTGAGTCAAGCTTCAAGGATTGTATAGGTCAGTTGTTGCTACAACATGGAAATGATATTGCTTGTATCATATACGATGAGTTCATGTACTTTTGTGGAGCTGCAGCTAAAGAGTTCAAGCTTCCCAGTTTCATCTTTAGCACTCAAAGTGCTACAAATCATGTTTCACGTTGTGTTTTTAATAAACTCGATGCAGACAAGTTCTTGATCAACATGGAAGGTATCTAAATCTAGCAAAATAAACCCATCTTGAAACCACTTGCTTAACTAAAAGACGTTTTTATTTACTATGTAGATCATGAAATGCAAGAAAAGGTAGTGGAGAATTTGCATCCGTTAAGATACAAAGACCTAATGCCTTCGGGATTTGGGCCATCAGAGCAAGTTTTGGAGCTCCGTCGCGAAGTAGTTAACAAAAGAACAGCTTCCGGTGTTATCTTCAACACGACAAGCTGTCTAGAGAGCTCATCTATGTCATGGTTGAAACAAGAACTTGAAATTGAAGTGCACGCATTAGGCCCTCTTCACATTACAACTTCAATGCCTTCTAGTTCACTCGAAGAGGACAGGGGGTGCATTGAATGGTTAAACAAGCAGAAACCGAGGTCAGTTATATACATAAGTGTAGGAACTATTGCTCAAATGGAAAACAAGGAAGTGTTGGAGATGGCTTGGGGATTGTGTAGTAGCAGCCAACCTTTTTTATGGGTTATCCGACCGAACTTTATTCTTGGCTCGGGCGGGATAGAGTCATTGCCTAAGGAAGTCAGTAAATTGGTCTTAGAAAGAGGATACATTGTGAAACGTGCACCACAAGTAGAAGTACTTGGACATCCAGCAGTGGGAGGCTTCTGGAGCCATTGTGGATGGAACTCAACACTAGAGAGCATTGTGGAAGGAGTTCCAATGATTTGTAGGCCTTTTCAAGGCGAGCAGAAGGTAAATGCAATGTATTTAGAAAGTGTTTGGAAAATAGGGGTTCAGCTTGAAGGTGAAGTGGAAAGAGGAAAGGTCGAGAGAGTTGTGAAGAGGTTGATTGTGGATGAAGAAGGTTCAAGCATGAGGGAGAGAGCACTTGTTTTAAAAGAGAAGCTCAAAGCCGCGGTGAAATGTGGAGGTTCTTCGTACAACACCTTTGATGAGCTTGTCAATTCCTTGAAGAGAAAGTAGAGATGCTAAGCTTCATATGTTACTAATTAACATAAGACCATTGAACTATATGGATCAATATTGATCTTGCAAATTTTTCAAAGTTTACCGTTTTTCTTTGTGGAAATAAAAACCAATTGACATAAATTTAGGATCTAGATTTTTTTTCGTTTCTATAATCTTTTTTCTTTTTGCACACTAGATGTTGTATTTGGATACATTTTTGTTTGTGTATGTGAGTTTTTAACAATATACGGATGCAATTTAAATTCGTTTATGTTGAAAATAATTTTTTATGAAAATTAAATAGATTCTAGAGGGACAAAAGTCGGTTGCATTCGACACTACCGTGAAAATTCAGTAGTTTTATAGCCCATTAGAGAGGCCTAGCTATAAGTTTCGTGTTCTTCAAGTCGCTGCATTAGCGACATTATAGATTGCAAAACAAATAGGTCTGAATTATCTAAACCCTAAAGTAATCGTCTATATGTCTCCTTTCTCTTCGTCGGCCGATAGATTGCAGATTCATTATATTCCCTAACTAAACTAATCGTCTCTAGATCTCCTTTCTCTCCGTCGTCGTCCGATAGATTGCAGATATCCATCCTAACTAAACTAATGTGTCTTTGGAAGTGTGATTATTCACCTCCGGCTACTATCATGTTCATATCCGAGGACCCGAAGCTGTGTGGCGTTTTCAGCATAGGCTTGCCTATGGGATGGGGGAACCAGAAGAATACACTGTTTTACCCGCATTCCGGGGTGATCCCTGGGGCTGGAAAACCTTACTGAATGGTAGCAATTCTCTCTTTTAGCATATATACATATTGAAATATTAACCACCTTTTTTTCTTCATCGTTTGATTAATCCTTTAGTCTATATTCAAAGTATTGTTCGTCTTGTCTTTGTAGTACATTTAATTTCCTTGATTTTTAAGATGTTTGTGTATTTTTCCCACCCCTATCGGCAGGCTTGGATGGATATCTTGGCTCATGACGACGTTTCTTTTATAGGACTAAATGGTTCAACCCGATGTTTATCTTCCCTACCCTAAATTTTGGCATATAAAATGTGTAGTTGATAAATATTGTTGGGAATATCCTGAAATCATTTGTACTTAACTCTAGATAAAGTTGTAATGTCAAGGTTTGACAATTATATAATATTAGGTTATTATAATGTTTTGTTAGAAACCGCTTATAATCTATGAATTAAAGAATTCATTGCTAATATTATATGATCCTACAGGGTCACACACCTAAGCAAATTGAATCAAAACACATTTGGGTTTTTGGAGAATTGTATTTATATGATAAATAAAATAATGATTAATATGCATATATGATATGTATATGTATTTACATGCGTAAGTATTCCAAATTGGATTTGGAACAAATGACTAATCATTATTTAATGGACCTCACGTGATGGGCATTGAGATAAGCCCATGAACCTTTTTAATTGAATTAGGTTTTATGTATCTACTTGTATATGAAAGGGCTTGAGCACTTTCCATGAGATGCCACATCAGCTCCCAATAATAAGCCACGTGTATTTTAATTTTCAATTCATCTATCTTTATTCTTTCAGTCAAATTGTAATAATTAAGTTAGGTCCTGATAACGTAACTTTCGTTTCCCTTCCTCCGTCTCTTCATGTTCTCTCTCATTGATCGGCATTCCCCTAAGAACGGTTACTCATAATCTGTAAAGTTCTATAAAATCATCCTTATTTAGCCTATGGTTCGAGAGATTTTCATCATAACGGGGTTCGATCGAACTTTGAACTATTCCTCGCGGCTATTCGTCTAAGTCTTGTCTCTTCAATCGCCGGAGAGATAAAAGAAGATTGATGGTGGATATATGGCGGACGAGCACACGAATAAACCATGAATGTCCTAGATTTGACTCTTCAACCTATCGATCTCTCATTCTCGCTCTACAATCGTGGATTCTTCTCCCATTTCTCTGATTTAGTATGCCTTTTCAAGTGCTGAAGGTTAGTGCTTCAAGCAGGCATCCATGTCAGTATGTCACCATGTGCAGGTTTATCTTCTTACTCCTTTTAGATTTGATCTTCTATAATTATGGGTTTTAAGTTTTTGAAAATTGAATTTATACTTATGTTCATGCATGAGCTATGTATCATGGCTTCCCATTGCTTTAAACGTCCGACTCAAACTAAATAACAGAGGAAGGCAGTTCTTATTAAATCAGGGACGACAATAGGAAACAAAGAAACCAGCATAAATAGTGAATCGTGACCAGCAGAAGCATCGAAATTTGTAATGAAAGGTTGGATCGTTCTCAATTGTTTATTGCATTTTAGTTTTGATGTATGGATCTAAATAAGGTTGGAGAGATGTTCGTCATGCTTAAGATAAGATCACATCGTAGGGGAAGTGGTGAAGCCGAAAGGTAGAGAAGGAGAAGTCAGGAAGAGTCCAGTTGCAAACGTAAGTGAACAAAACTCATTCAACTTCTTTCTTTTGTTTCATAACAAAATAATATAGTAAATCAATCAGTGCAGGTTTTTGTTTGCAGGAGATTATAACGATAACATGATTAGCGCTAAAATACAATTCAAGCAGTAAAATTTAAATCCAAATCACATTTTTTAAAAAGACCACATAAGCATAATTGGTTTTGCAACCTTTTGTGGTTGGGCATATTTTGTTTGATATTTTGTTTATTTCATATTTTCCAAAGCATGTTTAGTAAATTGCATGTTGAAGGATACCGGTCAGATTGCTTTCTAGCATCCCTGACACACCAAAAATCTAAAGCTTCCGGTTTTAATCGGTGTAACTTAATAATTCTTCTTACAAATTTACATAAATGTCTTAGCTAATGAATGTTAATTGCTAATTTTGTATAGTATCGTATGTACTTGAGATGGATATGAAAATTATGAATACCGTATACTATATGGTCTGTCTCAGTGGTATTATAATATAAATTTTTGCTTATGAGAAGATATTTTTCTTTTTGCAGAGATTTGTGATATTCCTCATGATAACCTATGAGAGATTGTCAATATTTTGCCGCCATTAATTTTAGTCTAAGCTAATTAATTTTATCGAAACCACTACTAATTTTTCCTTTTCATTGTGATGGACCAGTTTATGATTATGAAATGAAGTTTGTTCGTCTCCTTATTCATACATATCATATGACGTATTTTCCTTTAAAGTTATTTATGGAATTTATTTCTCGCTCAAGGAATGGTAGAAGCTTGCATATTTTAACAAGTCACTTTACTGGTAAGAAATCTGGTATTGATTCCCACACAATTTGTCTTCTTTCGTTATAAAGTGGCATTTCACATGGATAACCAACATCTCCATCAACACCAACGTATGATAATGGGACCAATTAAGTTGGTAAAGTCATTAGACTATTACTATTCTTACAGTTTATACATTTGTAACACTTTGGATCTTTGAGTCTGATGTGTAATGCTTTTTTTGCTCTTGCAGTGTGTTCAATAAGTTCTCATGTTTTTTCATACATTTAGCCATTCACAAGGGAAGTTTACCGAAAGATTCGTCTTATTGAAATCGAATTTAGTCTTTCCGACGTTTTTCTCCCATATATTATTGTCTCCATGTGGATAGAAAAGTTAGAGAATTGGTATAGCTAACCTCTGTTAATTAAAATCAGTTTTATATACTTCTATAGCTCTGTTTTCATGGTAAATGTCCAGATTTTTTCTACAAAATAAGAACTGGTAGAAAACCTATATTTGTTGTTTCAAATAAGTGTTGTCACTAAGGTGTGAATGACAAGACTCTTGCATCGACTTCTTTATATGACATTCTAATTACTGTTGTTAGATACTCAGTAATCCCCTTTACCACATTATGTATATGTTTCACATAAGTAAGTCAAAAGACATAATGTAAGAGGGGTTAACAAAATCTACAACATTATTTTACAAGAAAAAAATCGACGCCAAACCCAAATAAAATGTTAAACTTAAGAACAAAATACACAATAATATATTTATGAAATAAATCCGCGCATATGCTCGGGTACTCACCTAGTGTATGCTAAATTTAGGTGTGTCAAGAATCTTGACTTATTTACTAAGTTAAGGGTAGTTTTTATTTTAAGTGACACAACTCTTCACTTGTGTATGTTATTTTTCTTTAGTCTTTGTTGTTGTAACTTGTAATGTAATACACAAGTTTTCAGATTCATTTATGATAATTATAAGTTCTCGTATTTATATCTTTGCACTTGAAATATATTCAGCTCCGATACTTTGTTTTGAAACATTGGTTTCTAACACTCATTGCTGCACATATCAACCTCGCAAGCTTCATCCATAGGGAGAAGCACACACACTAATAAATGTGCCATTGCCCTGAATACTACCTGCATATCTCAAAAAGCAAAGAAAAAAATATCCATGACCAATCGCGGCGACTATCAAACGAAAAACATAAAGACTACAAAACGAACAGACCATCCTAATAGAAGATTTTCTCGAAGACTTACATAGCAACGCAACTCTTGAATCCGGAACTTACTAGGAAGCTTAAAAGGAAAGAGATAAAAAAGTTACATAATATACCTTGAGAGATTTCTTCGAACTCTTCTTTTCGTTCTGAATTCCATGTAACATCTGTAGACCATATGTGATGCTGCAACACATGCCAAAATGTACACAGACAAGAAGCTTTGCTCTTGGTTTGGAAGGGAAGCCTGGACTTTGGGTTTTTCCCAGCTGTGTTAGAGCAGACAAACCACATTCCTTTCGCAATAAATGCATATTCCTGCAAAATGAATTAAACATTGAAGAAGTCATTGGTCATCACATAGACTGAGCAAAAAAAAAAGTTAAGTCTAGAATAAGAAAACTGAGATTAAAACAGTCTGCATAGTAAATATAATTCTCTAACATTATGATAGTTTGAGTAAGGAACTTCAACTAGAATCATGCCAATAAAACTGAGTAATCTTCTGAAACACAATGACATTCCCATATGTAACGCAAATATCAAACAGTCGAAAGTAACACAATATAAGGAGAGTGATGACTAAAGTATCCGAGAAAGATATAAGCTATCATGTAACAAAGTGTGGATGATACCAAAGTGAGAAACTCACATTCAATAAAGATACAAGCTTCCCATATTCTTTGCATTACTAGAGGAATATATCTCGTTCAGACCTTCCCTCAGAGAACCCATAACAGCAGTCTCATCAGAAAAGAACACCTTTCTTTTATCAGGCGTGACATTCAAATCACATGCTCCACCAGGCACAATAAAATCCAGTATGGCAACCGGATATTTCCGAGAACTCATTCACCAATTTGCTGACTTTCGGTATATCTACAGGCCGACCAATATTTATAAAGAAATACTGTCGATCAGCCAAATTGCGTCCAGTACCTTGTCCAGGCTTAGAAAGAAACCCTTCAACTCTACAATCATCTGATATACATATACTTACAGGCTGCAGACTTGTGAAGGTATTCATACCAAATACTGTTATGCTATTATCTTTAAGTGAACCCCTCCCTTGAGTGTTCAGCACAACAGATTTCGGGGTTTTCTCAGCCGTGTTAGAGCAGACAAACCGCACTCCTTTCGCAATAAGTGCATATGCCTGCACAGAGGAAATAACAGGGGAAAAAACATCCAATAAGTCATTGATCATATTCACAGAGACTGAGCAAACATCTAAAGCTGATTCTATAATAAGAAAACTGAGCTCAAATATAACTCCAACATGTAACCAAACAAGTGTGGATATATCAAAGTAATGAGTAAGAAGAAACTCACGTTCAATAAAGAAACAAGCTTCCCATATTCTTTGCGTATATTACGTTTAAACTCTTTGCTTCGTACAGGTACAGGTCTGTGATTTTGCCGCCAAAATCGAAGCGAGAAAATGGGCCCAATGAGGCTAGTCACCGCAGTTTTCTCGTCTTTGGTATTAAGAAATTTCAAGGCATATGAAAGGGTGAAAACATTAAGATAGGAGAATATATTGCATCAAATCAAAGATTGCAAGGTTCTTAGACAAATAATACACCAAGGAAAGCAACTCACAACAGCAATGGAGTTTGTAAAATAAATAACATAAAAGAAATCTAAGCGAATATATCTTCAAATACATCATTCAACTTTTGAGTTTTAATTATCTCTCTCTCTCTCACTCACCGTACCTCATGTGAAGCAATAAGCACTCGTAGGAGCAATATGTATTTGAGTTTCCGAGCTCCTTCAAGATGTTAGAGTATATGCAACGCGACTTACACTTCTTGCAAACCGGACGAGTAACACTATCATTGAGAACCACCTCATCCGATCGACTACGAAATATTATTGTGCTGCTTGGCATGAGCCCCGCCAAATCTCCGAGCACACACTTTGTATGTAAACAAGCATGGTTATCTTTACACGTGTAGAACCACTCTCTTGGATCGGATTCTTTTTCACATATGTCACACCAATATTTACCACTTGCTTCTTCTTCACCATAGCATAGTAAGAGAGGATGATCGTTAACTCTATGCTTTACCACTCGTGGTAAAGTAGCGCACTTGAAGCCCAAGACAAATTCACAACCATCTTCAATGCACCTGAGCACATTCCATTCTTCCATGTTGCATCCATTGCAGATTACATATTTGTTTGGTGGAATATAATATAAGGGATGTTGGGGATGACTCGGATGAACATACGGCTCAGAAACTGAACTGCACCGCACATCTAGTTTCATGTTCCCATCCTTGTACACGAAACCATTGGAGATTTCACGACAAGCATTACACAGAAAGTAATTCCCCTCCCTCGTAGCTAAAGTAAGTTGTTCATTATGTACCACATGCCATTTCTTTTTAGGATACTCTGCGCAGTTTTGGTGTAGAACGAAATCACAATCGATACATCCATAGAAGGATTGGAGACCGATAGGATAGATGCATGCGCTGCACCGCTTATTCTCCTCAAACTGAACACCGTTAACGTGGAGCCTAAGGTTATGCTCTTTGTGGCTGAAATGATTTATTGTGTTTTCATCTATGACCACATATGGCTCTATATCTTCTATTTCCTCAGGTAGCCCTTCGAGTTCTTTCCCATTCCAAACATCACCTCTTGTTGCGCATTTGGAATGAACGATATAGCCAGGACACCTCTGACACAAATAACCCCCACAAGTCCAATTCACCTTCTCGCGACATACTCCACATATAGAATTCACAACACCAAGAACAGAAGTACGAGAAACACGGTGATCATGCCGATTGATGTTTATGATGCGTGGAAGATGAAGACATTCTTGATGGATTTTGAAATCACATTGAACGCATATGTAAGGGCTTCGATCTCCCTTGAGGCCACAAGCATTACATGTAAAAGAATCGAGTCTTGGAAGAAGGGTGAGTTGGTGATCATGAGCTTTCAAATCCAGAAGAGATTGTGGTGGTGGTTTTAAAACACAGCGCATATCTAAGGTGAAGTCACAAGAAGAACAATGATAGAACAATCTATCATCAATCTCTCTTTCGCAAAGACGACATTTTCCATCACAATATTCTGGTAATGAACCCATGAAGAGCTTAAGAGGGTGCAAAGAGTGGTAAGAGTGGTTTACCTCTGATGAATGTTCAACCTCTTGCGGGCGCCATACGCAATCCACATGAAAGGCTAAATCACATTCATGACATTTGTAATGAAACTCATATTCACCAGCCTTGCCACAGTTAGCATCACAATTAAACTTCAACCGTTTCTTGAAAAACGTGAGCTTGTGGTCATGCATCTCAGAATTGTCAGTAAACTCCGGTGGTTGATACTTGACACAACATAGATCTATGTCGAAGCCACAGATCTTACAACTATATGATAGATCCACAATAGTCTTGCCACATACGTCGCAATAAGTATTTGACGTAATTTGAAGCCAAAGAGGGTGAAGGGAGTGAGATGGGTGTTGGATACATTCAGGGGCTTCCTCGCCACATTTCTTGTGGACGAAAAAATCACATATTTTGCAGTAGTAGCCATCGTTGTTAGCTTCAAAGCGTTTGCAACAATTGCATCTCTTCAGATCATTGCAAGGCATCATAAAATGCTCGTGGATCCATGGAAGTGACACTCTCTCACCAGCGTCCATGGTTGTATACTGGGAAGAAGGAGATAAATAAAAGTTAGAAAGACCATTTTTCAGCCGCATAAAAGGTCTAAGGAGTGGTAAGAGTGGTTTACCTCAATCGGGTGTTTGACTTCTATTGGATGCCATACGCAATCCACATGGAAGGCTAAATCACATTCATCACATTTGTACGGAAACTCATAGTCACCAGTCTTCCCACATTTAGCACCACAGTCGAACTTGATCCGTTTCTTGAGAAGAGTGAGCGAGTGACGATGTGTCTCAGAAGCTTCGATAACCTCTGGTGGTGGGTACTTGGCACAAAATAGATCCAGGTTGAAATTACAGATCTGACAACAATAGGATAGATTCTTGATTCTTCCACACAAACTGCACGTCTTATATGGATTTCTTTGAAGTTGCAGAGCGTGAGCGGGGTGAGATAGGTGTTGGATAAATTCGGAGGACTCACTACATTCCTTGTGGACGAAATATTTACATATTTCGCAGTAGAATCCATCGGTGATGGATTCAATGCGTCCACAACAATCACCTATCCCAAGATGATTCCAAGGCACCATCAAATGCTCGTGGATCAATGGTAGTGACACTCCCTCAGATTCCATGGTGGAAGAAAATGAAGAAGAAGAAGCTATGGCTAAATCAGATTCCATGGTCGAAGGAAACAAAAGATAAGCAAAAGAAGAAAAGAAGTTGAATCTGCAATCTCAATCTTATGCTCTTTTCATGTATTTGTCTCTCTCCACTCAAAAGTCTTCTGGGATTACAAGAAGAAGAAGAGATTGGATCTAAAATGTCAAAGCTTAAGAGCATCCTTAAGGGCTCCTTTCAGTCTCATCTCTCTCCACTAAAAAAAAGTATTTGTTAATCTCAAAGACGTGCTTAATTATAGAATAATACAAGCAACAAGGCATACTATTGATTACTTTAATATGGACATTTGGTCGTCATTCAATATTACGGTATTGTTAATTTGCTAAAACATGAGAACATAAACTATACATCTACAAGAAACAAATAATCGCAAAAATCACAAAGGCAATGACATGCATGGACAATCAGTCCAAAGCATATCATCTTACATTGGTTTTCAACTCGCTCAGTGCAATTCTTGAGATGCTTCTCTGCTCAGAACCATCGCTGCACAATGCACTATTTTCAACGTCTGGAAGCAACGCAACAACGTCTTACACAACGCTCATTTGATTCCGCCTTCCGTTATCTTCTTGTGTGTTGATAGGGAAATTCGGAACATCATCTCTGCCCGAAGGCATCGCCGGTTTGTGACCTTGATGGAGCTTTGGATTAGGTAGCTTCTCCCTAGCTCTCTATTTGTTTTGTTTGTTATCTTGTTTTTTTACTTTCTTTTTTGCCAAGATAACAATGCTTTAGGTTCTTCTCTTTGTAAAACCTAATCGTTCATTAATTGATATTAACATATTTAGCACACACAAAAAAAAAAAAAAAATTCTTGAGATGCACTATTATCTTAAAGACACACACACATCCCAAATTTAGAACCATGTCGGTATCCTTAAAAGATCCGAACCTCTCTATATACATACGCATGTTTTTGCTTCTAGTACCTTATAAAAGGACATACACCTACGTGATTGTGAGTAGAATTAATATTATTCAGCCGCGAGATTACTAAAACAAAAGAGAAATAAGTTCTCTAATTACTCACGACCAAAACCCTAGTAAAGAAGAAACGTTCTTCAAGTGCATGAGATTCGATCTCAACGGTACTAGCATCCCGATTCGATTCAGTTCGTGTGCGTGTGGATACCAGTAGAGGCACGACGTTTGGAGTACTACATAACCTTGATTTAATCTGATTCATCTTTCCGCTGCGTATATCTAAGAACTCTCTAGTCTAGATCTAATATAATATTTACACGAGTCATGGGAAATTGAATTCGATATTAATATTTATAAAAGGTTATAAATCGCTACGAATTCCAACAAATATGTCCCTTCTATTAATTTTGAATCAGAATGAGATTGCTCAAAATTGTTGCGGATGTTTCATCATGTTTGTAATAATGTACGTGATAACAATTTTGCTAAATAAGCAAGAACACGAGGTTTTTTTCTTTTCCTATGTATGCAGTATGTAACTATGTAAGTTGGTGTCGGATACTCTCTTTACATATGGATGCAATTTAAATTCTTTATGTTGAAAATAAATTTTCATGAAAAAAAATTATTGACAAAATTAAATGATCTAGAGAAACAAAAGTCAGTTGCATTAACGTAAAAAGTTAAGTTTTATAGCCCATTACAGAGGCCTATTAAGTTTCGTGTTCTTCAAGTCGCTGCGTTAGCCACAATACATTCTCAAAGTTGAAACCCTAAAACTAATCGTCTAAAGATCTCCTTTTTCTCCATCCGCCGGTAGATTGCAGATTCGCTATGGGAAAAGGTCCGTCGTTTACTCTCTTAATCTTCGTTTGTTTGTTTGTTTCTTGTTTGGGAAAGAAGATTGGAGACCTAATTCCGATTCGATTTTGTTATCTTTTAGGTGGTGAGAGACTTGCGGTGGTGCCTAACACGAAGACGGCTGTATGGTGGGACATCAACAGCTGTCGGATTCCCAAAGGTTATGACCCTCACCGTGTCCGTCGGTGTATAGATTCGGTTTTGAACAAGTCTGGTGTTGTCGTTGATGAACATGTCTCCATCGTTGCCGTCGGTAACCTACTGCTTTTAGCTCCAGACGACCGCAAAGCCCTCTCTTCCTCTGGAATCGTGATGAGACACACCGACTTTGACAGTTAATCCTCTTATCTCTTTCTCTCTACCTTTTTCAGAAGAGGTTCATTAATCTTGGTATTTTTCAGGTTCAATGTGTGTTTGGCAAGTACTGTCAGACTGGCAATGCCATAATCTACCTCCGGCTACCGTCATGGTCATATCCAACGACCCTTATGCTGATTTATATTTTCATAAAAGTCTTTTGAGAGGGCCTGGGGCGTTGGATGAGCGTGAGGTCCTGGAAGAACGATACACTGTTATTCCCGCATATCCACTTACCGCCGGCAAATCGTGGCGCTGGAAAGCCATACTGAAAGGTGTTGTTTTCTCATCTCTTAGCAACAAGTTAGATAGTTAGTTTCTTTTCTCAAGTTAGTTTGTTTTTTTCTTCCATAGAGGCTCCTCCTCTTAAGTCACCCAGCGACTTGCTCGACCACAAGTGCGCAGGGTCACCTCTCTGGATTTGCACAGAGTGTCCGTTTGAGACCGATACATATGATGAGTTCGCCACTCATCTCTATGGAACTGCTCATGAAGAATTGGTAAGCATCTTCTTCCGTGCCTCGTATCATCACCACATGGTACCTTCCTCACTCTTTTCCTTTCTTTTTGTATGCAGTTGTATGATCTTACTCACTTTCCTCCCACGGATCGTGAAATATACTTCCAATTTAAGAGAAACAAAGACCTATTTCCCCTAGAAGACCTATCCCTGCCAGACATAGAACAAGTGAGCATTTCAAACTTGGCGGCAGGACCTAGTGAGTTTCCTGAGAAAGATGCTTCCCTTGCTGCGAGGAAGCAGCAATCAGAGGTAAGTCTATAATATCCTCCAAAACTGTCTCAACTCAACGAGATTCTGGTTTTACTACTGAGTTCTGACTTTGGTTTATATATATGCTAAAACATTTTAGGAAACCCAAAAAGAACAGAATGAAGAGGAAAAAGAAGTGGTTGACCTTCTGACAGAAGATATAAAGAGACTAAACACATCTTAGAGCATCTCCATCTCCATCTTAGACTACACACATCTTATAACCTTACATTATAACTCAACTTTTTGTATATTTTATTTGAAAATTGTAGTATATTTTATTTCGAATGATTCTCTTCTTGTTCCTGGACTTGATTAGTTTCAGTACTCGTTGGGACTAATAAGCTGCAAACATTCATTAAAAATGCAAAAAATAGTCAAACATCTTAAAAATCAAGGAAACTAAATCTACTACAAAGACAAAAGTGTTAATCCGTTCATCATGTTATATTAGAGATATGATTGCCATTCTCCATTATATCATATCTCTGATTGCTATAATTTAGGACTTTATGTAATTAGACTAACCTAGACTCACCTCTTGTGACTAGTATAAAATTATAAATACATCGATGTACTGATCTTATATATATTGAAATACATTCTCTACATGTTAATCCGTTCATTTTTACTCGGAACTACTAAGTCGGCTTGGTCTCATATGTACGAACATGGTTAAGTGAGTAGGCTTAGATTGGATCTTGGCTCATGACGACGTTTGTTTTATAGAACTAAATGGTTCAAATCGATGTTTATCTCCCCCTACACACTAAATTTTGGTCTATAAAATGTGGTGTTAATAAATATGTCACTTCTATTACTTTTGAATCAGAATCAGATTGTTCAGAATTGTTGGGTATGTTTGTAATAATGTATGTGATAAAATAAATTTTGTGCCAAATATAAGCAAGAACACGAGGGTTTTTTTCCCCCATGTATGTAAGTGTAGTGTCGGATAGTCTCTTTTGATCCCTACCTTGGTCATTAATACATGGAAGAGCTTTTAAATTCTTTTCACATTTTATTTTTCATATGTTTTATGGATCTTTGCCTTTGCTTATTGTAAATTTGTAAGATTCTTTATTAGGTTAGGCAAAACGGGACCAATTTTAGACCAACAACATAACCAATTCCATTTCATTCATTTAATAAATCTCATCCACCAATATTTCCTCTTTCAGGTAAAAAAAATCCTAACCAAGATCCAATTTTTCTCTCATTCATTTTAGAAAAGATCCCATTGCAAAACATAAAAAACTGTATTCAAAATCACAAATAAATTAGTAATAAATTTCAGTAACCATTTTGCATTAAAAAAATCTAATCCCAGCGCACGTTAGTGTCTTTGCGGCGCACGTTAAGGAGATGAAGCAATCACCTTCAATCCAACACTAATAGCAGCGCACGTTAGCGGCTGAGCAGGAATTCTCAAACAACTCAAAGAACCACCGGGAATCACCGAACAATCCGGCTCTGGCCGTTGATACCCTTTACCGGGAATACAATTTCCAGTGAAATCAAAACCAGAGCTAACTCTAGAACACTCAGAACTAAAACCAGAGAAGAAATTGAAAGAAACGGTTAAGTTAATCAAATTCTTCAAAGAACAAACCAAATCAGGAACATCACCAGAGAATTGATTATGTGCCAAGTTCAAAACTTCTATAGAAGTTAAACAAGACAACGTATCTGGAACATGACCCATTAAAGAGTTGTAACTAACATCAAACACTTCAATGTCGGAGAATAAACCAATTGTTTCCGGTATACAACCGGTTAACTGATTATTCAAGAACAAGACTTCTTTCAATTTTGAACCGGTTAAGGAATAACTCGTCGGAATCTCACCGGAGAGTTTGTTATTAGCTAAATTGATTAAAGAAGCTGATGAGTAAGCGAGGTTACTTGGGATTTCTCCAGTGAATTGATTGTTGTTGAGGAGAATTGCGTCTAATTGTTTGTTGAAGAGAGATTCAGGTATTGAACCGGTTCAGGAATTAAACCGGAGATCAAGGTAAATGAGATTTGGGATAAAGATTGTAACTTGTGGGAAAGAACCTGAGAATTTGTTGTTGGAAAGATCAAGTTCTTGTAATGAAACAAGGGTTTTGAAAGAATCTGGTATTGAACCAAAGAATCTGTTGGTGTTGAGATGAAGTATGGTTAAATCTGTGAGAACAGAGAGGTCTTTGACTATAGTGCCTTTGAGATTTGCTTTGTTTAGATCAATGGAGATTATAGAGGAGCCTGAACAGTATATTCCTTTGTAAGAACATACATCTGAACCAACCCATGTTTTGAGTAGACCAGTTGGGTCTTCTGTGATAGCTGATTTCCATGTTTGTAGTGCATTGTAAGCTGTGTTTGTTTGTTGCTTTGGAGATGAATTAGGGTTTCCTCCACCGTCTCCGACCCAAACTCCACCTTCTCCGATTCCGACTTCAATGCTGTACCCTTTGATGTATAAACCAAGTAACAGAAACAGAGTTAGGAGCTTGTTCTTTATCATCATTGTGTTTCTTGTTCTGATTCAAGAAACTGAAAAGATTCAAGAAAAGTTGTGTTTGTGTTTAATTTTTGTTGGGGAATGTTGAAAGTTAGAAGAGTGGTGATTTTTGTTGGATTATTGAGGTTTTTTTAACAGAGTGTTGTGTAGTTGAAGCATTGAATGATGATGAGTAAGTAAAGCTTTTGTGGAGGGGTCAGAGATTTGATTTGATGCTTCTAGTTACTGTTTTGTTTTCAACTTATGATTTTTTAAAGTCCTCGTGCTATAATTCATCATATGTCAATAAAGTTTGCATTTTGTTTTCTTAATAATGAAATGTGCATAGAGTGAAATACTTTATCATTTCATGTGTTTAAGAATATGATTTCGTCATGCATACGCATTTTTTTTTAGTTGCAATTTGTTAAGGAGATTATTATTATGATGAAAATTATTTTTATTGACTAAACAATTTCTAGAAGTTACATTCCAAAATTTGAGTTTGTGTAATGATACAAAAAATATCACGCATCGTAATCCAAGTAATTTCACAAATCAAAACAGAATTACTTTGTTTCAAGGTTCATCTATAGGTCGGGTTGTCTCTTCGACACTTGTAGTGGAGACCCTTGCTTTTAATACCGCCATTGAAACATGTACTTCTTCTGAAACCAGAGACCTTAATGTTTTCTCTAATTCAACATCTCTTGTCATGCTTTTCAACTCTGATATCATTATCAACTAGCTGAAAAACATTTTGTTTTGCCTTCGTAGTATGATGAGATATTTTTTAAAATTAAAATTTTTATACGAACAAACAAACAAATTTAAAATTACCGTAAAATTAGTTTTTTTTTTGTTTTACGGATCCTTCGAGATAGACCAGTTAAACCTTCGGCAAAGGCTAAGGAGATGCTTTGTCAGCTGGCGGTTCGTGGACGTGGAAACCGTGGTCGTGGAAACAGAGGCGGACGCGGTTAAGAGTATTCTCCTAAACACTAAAGTCAATCAAAGCGGAAGATTCGGTTGTTTGTGGTTCATTTTATGTTCCCACGCTTTTTAATCACTTTATAAAACTTGCTTATTACGGTAATGGTTTGTAAACTGGTTATAATTAATAAAAATGGTTATGACAAAAAAAAAATAGTTTTTTTCTTTTTTTTCTCATCATTCACTTTCAAATTACAAACATTTATCAAACTCAAAGCAAGTTGCTGTGACTACATTTTTCTTTTACCACTATGCTAGCTATGTTTGAATATGTCAAGAATGTTGATAAAAAAATGAGTAATAGTATTTTCCACTTTCCATTGTGTCTCCGATTTAGCTGTCATAGATCTGTCATATCAGTTGTTTTTCTTCTTTCATTCCACCAAAGATAAGAATGTGAAGAAATGAACCACAAGTTGTGACCGACGTGAAAAAAAGCACTATTTTGAGTTGAGACCAATCTGATAGAAAGAAACTTTGGAAATCAATAACGACAAATTACTATATATTCATATACTAAGATAAATTAAATAATGTAGAATCATAGGAGGCTTCTGAGTGTGAAATGTAGTAAGATTGTGTTGACTTGGGACAACAACGATTAATGAAATGTAAAGAAAGAGAGTTTTTTTATCGCCTCACATGGAGGGGACACACCAATAGATTTTGGGGATGACTCATCCAATTAATATAGAAATTTAATCAATATGAATTATTGCATGTCATTAAATAAATAGCATAATTATTTCCAACCCATTATATTAAGGTTAATACATACTTAGTTGACAAGGAAAAAAGTGAGAAGTAGATAAAAAGGTTTATTCCTAAGAAAATTAGGCCAAATGACTAGTAAAATCATAATTCACAATAATAACCATATAGTATAAAATAGTCGATATACAAATATATTAATTTCAAAAATGTTCTCAATAACACAAGAAAACCCTCAAATGTCTTAGGTCAATGATAGATTTTTCATCTATTCCAAACTCAAACAAAAACCAAGGTCTAAAGTCCACATAATTTAACTTTTCAATTTTATATCATTATTATAGTGTTCTTGTTTTGTAGTTAGGCATCCGAAATCTATTAGTCATACTCATACACCGCATCTCCTTTATTTTATTTTGTTTTGTTAAAATGCATCTCATATTATCCAATCCACATAGCAGAATTTTGAACACATGACTTCGATATAACGCAAGACCCAAAAAAATCCTTTACGAATGAGAGAGATCATCCACTCAAATTTCGTTGGAAATTCAGAAGAAGACAATGATCATAAATACTAAGAAAGATACAAAATACTTGAATGTAGCTAGTAGACAAACAACTGTATGTTTCTTATATTTGGGTACCCAAACAAGCTACTAGTGTCTCAAAATAAAAGAATGTCCACAAATATTATGATATAAATACTTGAATCTTAACAAGAATACAAACAATGGTATGAATCTAATGTTTGGATATGCAAGCAGCCAGCTCATATAGTCATATCTCCAAATAAAAACAAAGAGAAGTATTATTGTTGCTAAATAAAATTTTATATTAAAAAATAGATGTGGATATTAGGATATGTGTAATGTTTAATAGATTTGGTCCCCGTAGTGATAGTGTGTGATGTTTACATAAATTAATAAATAGGTTTGGTTATAGCGCACTTATGATAACGAAAGGCAGGGAGCTAGTAAATAAGCAATAAACGAAAGCGTAAAACAAATAAACAATAATTAAGAGAAAACAAGATCAATGATTGAGCTAAAATAAGGTATGAATCGAAATATCAGGTAATGATGCAAAATTTTGAATTAGGCCCGACTCTAGACTCTAGAGCACAAAACACTTATTAAGAATAACTTCAAATTTTCAAAAGTACTAATCAACTTCTTCTTTTTTTGTTTTTTATAATTGGGGAATTTCATACCGAAATCCAGAATAATCCACGAGATATGTAGAAAACCGAGTATTCTTGCCAACCATAAATAAAATCAGAGTGGAAAGATAATGTTCACTAGTTATTGACTAAAACTGTGTTTAAGAGAAAGGAAAACTGTGTGTTCCATTTACTGAAAACGAGTAGTTAAAAAATATTGAATAATCCTTCATGTGTAAACGTTTGTGAAAATACAGTCTAAACTAATAAATAAACCCATCATTTAGCCTTGTAGCATTCACTTGTCCCATTAATTAAAGTTGTATTTCATTTGCAAGACTCATTTGCAGCTAATAGCAAAACATCAGTCTCAGATTTTATACTTAGCAGCTCGCGATTGAGCATGTTGTATGACCTCTTTATATATAAGTGATTGGGTCATCAGCAACCATAAAGACAACATGCATGCATGACGTAAGTGTAATTCGAGTGGTGTGATATATGCAGAATCAGTTTTAACACAAATTATTAAAATTATTATATGTTTTCATGTGAATGCGATGAAGTAAATTCCACAAATTGGGCTTCCCACTCATGATTTTTCTCTTCATCATTATTTTATGGAGTACAAAAGCTAAGGAATATAAACGGAGCATGTTTTTTCTCTTCGTCATTTTGACTTTCGAGTACACATTCCTCATTAACATCAATAAGAAACACTTTTTTTTATTACATGCATGCGCCATCTATAGCATTCATACGAAACAAATAAGAGTTTTCTCTTTGTTTTTTTTTTCCCATAAGGAATCTTTATTCCATGTTTCACTGGATCACTTTCGAAAACAACACTAGTCATTACTGGTGGATATATTAGTTAGAAACAGATATATCGCACCAATATTGACTCTATATTATTAACCATATATTTAGTCACTTAATTATATTTCTAAACTTATTACCTAATCCAAAACATTTGGCAATATTTCGGTCAAAAAAAAAATTTTCAAGAAGTAAATTAATTTCCCTAGCTTTCACAAGAACATGTGAAAAGTGCATCCCCAAACCTGTAAAATGATGTCTAGGAAGCTAGGAGAGTGCTCTCCGGCAATTTGCGAGTTGCAGAAGAATATGGATTGTCACACATGCGATTGTGATTTGATTCAGCATAAATTAAAGGGGCAATGGGTGAAAGACCATTCAAACTTCAACAGTAAAATTTGCATTTGTGAAATGTGATATTGCCTTTGGTTCAAAATCAGACCAAACTAAACCGAATCTCTAAACCAAACGGATCAGGTAACTTGGGCTGAGTTTGGGTCTTACACATGTTATACAAGGAAGAATAATTATGGGCTTAAAGTGCACAAGGCCCATAATAAAGAGAGGAAGGAAACGTAATCAACATCTAATTAGGTTTCATATTCTTCTATATAAGCTAGGTTAAAAGCTTATTCCTTGTTATCGCTTTTTTAACCTAGAAAGAGAGCTAAACCTGTAGAGAGAAAGAGAGATTGATTAGTGCTTGTAATACCTTTTCGATCTAGTGAAGTTGAGAGGCAAGAGTTCCTCTCCCCAGACGTACCGAAAGGGAACTGGGTAAACAAATTGTTTGTGTCTTATTTACTTGTTTTGCTTAAAGATCAATCGATATTCCTCACAGCATTATGTTTTGTCATTGTTATTCCCCTAATTATACTCTCTAACATGGTATTTGAGCACATTGACTCAAAATTTATCCAATAACGGATATTAATGAATGTTCACCTAAGAATTCGAATGTATAATACTTCTCGTAAAATTAATATTTACTGTAAGAGTTAATAACATAAGGTATTTACTAATAGATTTCCTTTTATCATCTAGTATTATGAAACAGCGGAAGTAATAATATTATAGTTTTATTATGAAACAGAATGAGTACATTCAATCAACTTGGTTGTACATTAAATTTAAAATATTCATTCTTTGTCTCCTTAATATTTTCATTTCATAAACTTCCTCTTCACCTTAGCATTTAATGCTACACACAATAAAAAAAACCATTAAGAAAATTAGGAGAAAAATATCTTCAAAATTAAAACGGTAATCAAAAGATTAATTGTTAGTAAGAAAATCATGACTTGAATTTAAATTATAATAAAACTTACGTGTCACAATTAAATTTTGGACCGACGGGTGCGAATAAGGTAACACCACACAACTGAGGCAAAGTGACAAACTTGCTTGGATCGGCTGTAGTAATTGCTGCTGCAGTCGACAAACAAATACACATATATTTACGATCTTCACACGTTTTAACAGCACGGTTCGTGTCGTCTAAGCCTTTGCAACATTCTGGTGTTGGTTTAACACCAGGACCTGCATAAAGGTAAGCCACACACGGTTTTAAAGCATTATATGCAATTTCACAAGGTGTTAAACTATGTACTTTTTTGACATTAAAAGTTGATGTTAAAATGGTGATTGCAACGACACAAGCTACAAAGATCGATTTGCTCATTTCTGTTTTGTTTGTGATGTTGAATTATGATTTTTGTGGTTCTTATTTAGTTTGTTGTGCAAAATTATTTATAAGAGTGCATGTGTGTCTCTCTATAGAAGATAAGATCTTGAGAAGCTATTATCTATTAATGTGTATTATATTCATATTTTAGAAACTAATTAATATATTTGACCAGTAAAAGAAATACATATATTCATATTTTAGACACTAATTGATATGTTTGACTATTAAAAGAAATACATATATTCATATTTTAGACACTAATTAATATGTTTGACCAGAAAAAAGACATTAATTAATATAGAAAAATTTACCTAAGAAAACCTATTTTATTTTTGAAATAGCTAGTATAATTCAACAAAAAAATTATTGTTCAAATAGCCTATTTTAATCTCCAATTTTTCATAATACCAAAATTATATTCTTTTTATTAATAAGTATTTGGAAAACCAAACTATTTTAAATTGATAGTTTTAATTAAAATTTAACAATTTAGATGAAATGTAGATAATAACTATTTTCTATAAAAAAAATCAATATTACCATGGATAAATTTTAAACTGGCTTTATTTTACTCTAGAGTATACCATTAAACTGAAAAAATTCACCGTCTATCAAAATTTTGCATACCAAAAATTCATAGAATCTGCCACTTACAATGTAGGTATACTAACATATTCAAATTCTAATCTACCACTAAATTGGAAGACATTTGTAGAGTTTTCTAAAATTGTAATTTCAAGTCCTTTTTTTCCAACATTGTATGATCTTCAATTCAGTGGAAGAGGGCTATTATAACTTCGTGGAAAAAAACACATTTCCATAAAACTTTAAATGACACTAAAACATAGTCGTAGTCTAAAAGAAAAACCAGAATCATAATAGGATTCAAACTCAAAGTTTAAAGAAAACAAAACAAAGAAAAACTAAAATCCTAAAACGAAAACAAACTCAAAGTTTGAAGAAAAGGAAACAACATGTAATGAAGTGAAATTTAGGGGTTGGTGTGTGAATTAGGGCGAGGAATCGGTGTGAGAGAGAACTTCATGTTGTTGCGGTTGCAATCGTTGAGGTCTCCACTGGCGAAGTAGTAAGTCTGAGTCTTACGGAGAAGAAACGTGAACCCTGATGTTATGCCTCCTCTTTGTAGCTTCTTGCCTCTGCTCAAATCGCATCTATTGTAACTCTTCACGTCTTGGAGCAAGTAGGCAACGTTGTGCTTCTTGGATTCATTCTTGTACTTGAAAACAAATACATCGTCGATGTAAAAAGGAGCACGCTTTAAAGCCCATTCTTGATAATCAAATTCGTTAATCCACACAACAACCTCATGAATATTTCTTCCAAGCGGTAATATTGGAGCAGTGTGGTTGTGGCTGTTGCTTGTAGAACCAGCACCGCCTGAGTGGTTTGATGGGGCCGTGTGGTTGTTATGTGTAGAGCCAATGCCGCTTGAGTGGTTTGATGGGGTCGTATGGTTGTGTGTTGAACCGGTGCCGCTTGAGCCACTTCTCCAATGCCAGTTTGTGAATGGTTTGTCCGGGCTCCATCGCCAGCCCCTGCCTGAACCGGAGTGGCCAGAGCCCCAATGCCAGCTCCATGCCTCAGCACTTCCCGAGAAGACGTAAGCAGTAACCACGAGGACTAAGAGTAGCTTACTTGACCCAAAGAGACCCATTGCTTCTTCTTCTTCTTTGATTAATGAATGAATCTCTTTCTTTTAAGTTTGTGTTCCTTTGATTGCTTTTGTGTGCTTTTTAGAGTTTTAGAGCTTCTCTATTTATAGATTTCTGAGAGTCTGTTCCTAATCTAGATGGGAAATATGTTGATTATTATCCCAAACACATTATGATTTTGTTTTATAGAGATTACCTTTTCTTTTTATATTTGAAAGGCAAATTTTGATATTAAATCTAGCTTTAGTTATTTTTATTTTACGAATATCTATCTCTTTTTTTCATATAGGATTATGATTGCTTAATTTTCCAATTCCATTTTAAATTTAATTAGTTTATGTTTTTACAAAAATAAGAGAGATAGTGTCAAACGAGTTCCACTTCGATATTAACTTTGCTTACATTCGAATTTTACCATATATTTGTTTGATGTTATGACAATCAAAAAGAGTTTGTAGTGAGATAAAGAGAAGCGAGTTCGAGTCAACGTCAAAAAAGATCAAGAGGTTCATCTTTTGTGAATTTAAAATCAAATCATGTTTCCATACTGCACAAACGTTTGTTTTTGTTTTGATAAAAAAATCAAAGGAACAAAAGTGTTTAGAAAGTGAAATATGCACGAACGTTTTTACTATTTTACGAATGCATATCCATTCTCTTTATATCGATTTATTAATTTTTGGTTGATCGTATATCGATTTTTTTTTAATTGAATGTTAAATTTATTCAAACCAAAAAAACATTTTTACAATAAGTGTATCAAGTATTTAAAAAAGAGTGACATTCCTATTTTATACGATATAGGTTGTGATCATCGCGATATAGGTTGTGATCATCGGGAAGCAAACCAAGTTTCCATGCTGCTCTCCAATCTACGATCTCCCATGCTTCGAATCGCCGTCAATCGATTTCCAACTTGTTAATCAACGAAAGTGGTGATTTGGGGTTGGACGTCGTCATCGTCATCTTAGTGCGATAAACTTTCCAAATGGGATGGCGAGTAGCTTGGAAATTTTATCGCACTTAGAAGATGGTGGTTTTATCTTGCGAGTCGTTCACCAATATGTGCAACAGCTCGTCCCAATGGGTAGATGAAAAATTGATACAAAATGTACACTTCGAATATGCTGAAAAAATCATCGAATTTCAAAATTGAAGGTGACTTGTTAGAGTTCATCAAACTGTCTTTAATATCAGTGGAAATTCTCTATAAGGAGAACCATACAAAAAAAATTGTTGTTAACACCAGAATATGGCCTAGGAGTATCATGTATAGCGGCCAGTCATATGGTTTTGCGATCGCTTCAAATGCAGCTTTACAATCACTAGCCACAACAATTTCACGAAGATGTAAGTCCTTTAGGGGTCCAGATTATACATCTTAGCTTGGCCACGATTCTACTATTGGAACATGAAGGTGTATGTTGAATGAGTTTTTAGAATTCATTAAGAGTTTATACAAATGAAGATGCAACTGAGTTGAAGCAGTTTTCTGAAATGGTTTCTGAAGCAGTTACAAAGTGCTACAGAGCAGAAATGGATTGGACTTGAAGATATGGGTTTGGGCCGACGAATCTACAAGCTAAGTGACAAAAAATATACTTAGCTTGGAGAGGATTTAGGAAGAAAAAGATTTTCATTTATCATTAGCAAAGATTATGGTAAGATGCATATTGTAGAAGATTTGATATCTTTCAAAACTTGGAGAACAAGGCTAGGGTTAGCCATCAAATCCTATTGGGTATAAATAGGAGGTGAAAACGTGGTTGCACGTTAACACAAGAGATCATATGTCTTAGCAAGTGGATTTAAGGTTGTTCTAGCAAAAAGGAGATCTTATATCAAAGGGGCTAAGGGGTAGTGAGTGGTTCACAATATCATGTGTGATATGTGAACACGTGAGGCTAGGATTGAAGTTGGTGAGTGAACTTGTAAAAGCAATTGTCGTTTTATCTAGTATAAACGTTTGAGAGAAGAACCCCTTTGCAATTTTGTGTTCTGTATCTGTTGTAGTATTGTGTTCTGTATCTGTTGCAGGTCTGTGCTCGAATCTGTAGCATATTATGTTCGTCTGGTTGTAGCACAGTGGTGTACTCGTCTGCCTATAGCTGTAGCTTAGCATCTGTCGCACCTGCTCTCTGTTACAAGTCACAATACTTTCTGTAGCAGGAGCTAATACATCTTCAATTGGTATCAGAGCGGGCACTTGTCTGTACTAGTACAGGTGAGATCATGTGGAGAAGATGGAAAACTATCAAGACCTCGTTAGTAGTTCGAAAGTGATTTTAGATTCAGACAACTATGGTTTTTGGAAGTCAAGGATGAAGGTCATAATTGGAGGGATTGATGTCTTGGCTTGGAGAGCATTTCTGGTTCAATGGACAACTCCTACAGTTCTTGATGCAGCAGGAGTTAGGCTACCCAAACCGGAGGAGACATGGACTGTGGACGAGTTGAAGAAGGCTAAGTACAACTCCAAAGCTCTCTCAGCCATTCACAGCAGTGTGACAAAGAAGACTTTCGAACTGATTCAAGGTTGTGAGACAGCTAAAGAAGTATGGGATCTGCTACAGCTTCACTTTGAAGGAACTCAGAAGGTCCAGAACTCGAGAAAGGACATGCTGGCTACAAGATTCGAAAATCTAAAGATGGAAGAACATGAATCTATCTCTGATTTCAGCTCCAAGTTGAAATCTCTGTCACAAGAGGCTGTAACACTTGGAAAGAGGTACAATGATACAAAACTGGTGAAGAAATTTCTGCGTTGTCTTCCTGCGAAGTTTATGGCGTACAAGTCAGCACTGAATGTGTCTCATAACACGGAGGAACTCAGTTTTGGTGAGGTAGTTGGCATGCTACATGCTCATGAGATGGAGTTGGAAAGTGCAACAGGAGACATAACACCAGGGGAAGGAATATTGCTTGAATCTGATGATGAAGATCCCGTGAGTTTGCTGGCCATAAGGTTTGATCGAGCCTTGAGGAAAGTAGAGCAAGGGCAAAGCAAGAGAAGGTTCAGATTGATCAAGAAGCCTCCTGAAGCAGACATAGCTAAGATGTATGAAGTACAATGCTATGAGTGCAAGGGTTTTGGTCACTTCAAAACAGAGTGCCCGACTGTCAAGATACGTGAAATAAGGTGTGTGGGATGCAAAGGTGTTGGCCATACCCAGCTGGAGTGTGTGAACAATCAGAAGCAAAGAAAACGAAGCTCTATGCATACTGATTCAGAAGAGGATAGTGAGGATGAAGAAGAGTTGAGTAACTTTGTTGCATTCTTGGGCATCACTGAGTTTGATGAAGGTGAAGAACTCTCTGAATCAGAATCTGATGGAGAACATGAGGACGACCTTATTAAGAGCTACAAGGAGGTACGTGAGACATTAATCAAGCTTGGACGAGAGAACACGTTACTGATACAGGAGAAACGACGTCTTGAAGCACTGGTTGAGTCAATACAAGTTGAGCTACAAGCTGAAAAGAAGCTTAGTCAGGAGAGTGTATCACTAATGAAGGAGAATCTGATACTAGCCACCAAGGCTGATATGTGGGAAAAAGAGTTGTACGCTGAGAAAGAAGTAACTGCACAACTTCAGGCACAACTTGATCTGCAGTACAAGAAGATTCATATGTTTGCTGGAACAAAGCAATTGGACAAGATCTTGTCCTATGGCCGTACTGAGAAGTCCTACAGTGGGCTGGGGTACACCGGGCGAAGTGCATCAGAAACCGAGAACACCCAATTTGTGTCAGCTGGCTTCTCTCATCCTACAGAACAGAGAAACCAAATTACTACAGTGAGAAGAACAGGATGTTACTTTTGTGGTAAGCATGGACATATCAAAGCCTTCTGTTACAAGTTCTGGAACAAGATAAAGAAGCTGAGGCAGCAAAGGAAATTCTTCTGGAATGGATGGAGCAGTCAGATATGGGTTAAGAAAGAAGATCTACTGTCGACTGTGTCAAAACGTGCACCTGTCACGAAAATAGAGCTGAATCTGCAGTGCAACTTGGCGTGTGTTTTAGAAGAAAGACAGAACACTGGTATGTGGCACTTTGAAAGTAGCAGCTCAAGGCATATGACTAGAGACATGAGTAAACTGCAGAATCTAAACAATGTCAAAGGAGTAGAGGTCAGAGACAGAGATCATGGAGTGCTTCAGCACAAAGGAGGAGACAAGGTTAGGTGTGGATCAAGCTACAAGGAAAAGCATGTCAAGGATCAACAAAAGAAGGTACATGGCATTGAATCAAAGTCAATACTCAATGGTATAAAGAAGGTTGCTTGTTCAGAGGGGAAATCTAGTTTAAATAATCAATCTAGTCCAAAGGAGCAGTCTAGTTCAGCTGAGCAATCTGGTTCAGAGCGATCAGTGGTACAAACAACAAGAGAAGTGAAGCTATATCTCAAGGAAATGATTCGATGTGCAACAAGTTTTGTGGAAGCCCTTGAAGGACAACTCATGACTAAGTTGTAGCATTCAAGGAGGGGGAGAATGAAAATTGATGAACAACAAGATGAGTATACAATCAAGGGGGAGTTTAAAGTTCATCAAAGAGGTGCTTGAATTCTAAAACTCAATCATCAAGGGGGAGATTGAAGGTGTATGTTGAATGAGTTTTTAGAATTCATTAAGAGTTTATACAAGTGAAGATGCAACTGAGTTGAAGCAGTTTTCTGAAATGGTTTCTGAAGCAGTTACAAAGTGCTACAGAGCAGAAATGGATTGGACTTGAAGATATGGGCTTGGGCCGACGAATCTACAAGCTAAGTGACAAAAAATATACTTAGCTTGGAGAGGATTTAGGAAGAAAAAGATTTTCATTTATCATTAGCAAAGATTATGGTAAGATGGATATTGTAGAAGATTTGATATCTTTCAAAACTTGGAGAACAAGGCTAGGGTTAGCCGTCAAATCCTATTGGGTATAAATAGGAGGTGAAAACGTGGCTGCACGTTAACACAAGAGATCATATGTCTTAGCAAGTGGATTTAAGGTTGTTCTAGCAAAAAGGAGATCTTATATCAAATGGGCTAAGGGGTAGTGAGTGGTTCACAATATCATGTGTGATTTGTGAACACGTGAGGCTAGGATTGAAGTTGGTGAGTGAACTTGTAAAAGCACTTGTCGTTTGATCTAGTATAAACGTTTGAGAGAAGAACCCCTTTGCAATTTTGTGTTCTGTATCTGTTGTAGTATTGTGTTCTGTATCTGTTGCAGGTCTGTGCTCGAATCTGTAGCATATTATGTTCGTCTGGTTGTAGCACAGTGGTGTACTCGTCTGCCTGTAGCTGTAGCTTAGCATCTGTCGCACCTGCTCTCTGTTACAGGTCACAATACTCTCTGTAGCAGGAGCTAATACATCTTCAGAACATGTACGTAAAAGCTTCTCTAGCATGGTATAAAACCGAACCACCATGATTACGAATCATCGACATAAAAGTATGTAAAAATCTATATTAAAATAGGTCTTACTAGCTAGTAACTTTCCATCGACATTGCCGAGGCTAAAATTTGATGTAGTTAACTCAACAAAACATATGTACATATTGTGAACTGGATTTAGTTGCATCATTTGTATGAAGTTAAATTCTTTTTGGTGCCATATTAAATTCTATTACAAAATCAAATTTAATTTTAAATTAACTTTTAATATTTGAGTAACATATTATTTTAACTAGATTTTTAAAATCATAAAACGAATAATGTAAGAAAACCTGTTCTTCGAAAATCTAAATTAAATAATAATATTTTACCATAGCCTTTATTGATGTGCGTGGAATTGTTTCGCTTCTCCTTATCCGTTAATACTTTTTGGTAAACGGTAATATGGATTGATATTGAAATATGAAACAAAGAACTTTATAGTGTTAAAAAAAAATTAATAGTTGGAGAATTAAATAACACAAAGATTAAAACTTGGAACAAATATTTGATAAAATTGGAAAGTAAGCAAAGTCAATATCGAAGTGGAACTCATATGACACTATCACTCTTGATTTTGTAAGAACATAAACTAAATTTAAAATGGAATTGGAAAATTGAGCAATCCCAATCCTACATGAAATTCATAAAATAGAAATAACTAAAGCTAGATTTTATCCACTTGTACATATCAAAAATTTGCCGCAAATATAAAAAGAAAAGATAAAACTCTATACAAACAAAATCATAATGTGTTTGGGACTATAATCAACATATTTCCCATCCAGATTAGGAACTACTCTCAACAATCTATAAATAGAGAAGTTATAAACTCTAAAGAGCTCACAAAATCAAACAAAGAAACACAAACATAAAAGAAAGAGATTCATTCATTAATCAAAGAAGAAGAAGCATTGAGTCTCTTTGGGTCACGTAAGCTACTCTTAGTCCTCGTGATTACTGCTTACGTCTTCTCGGGGAGTGCTGAGGCATGGAGCTGGCATTGAGGCTCTGGCCACTCCGGTTCAGGCAGGGGCTGGCGATGGAGCCCGGACAAACCATTCACAAACTGGCATTGGAGAAGTGGCTCAAGCGGCACCGGTTCAACACACAACCATACGACCCCATCAAACCACTCAAGCCGCATTGGCTCTACACATAACAACCACACGGCCCCATCAAACCACTCAGGCGGTGCTGGTTCTACAAGCAACAGCCACAACCACATTGCTCCAATATTACCGCTTGGAAGAAATATTCATGAGGCTGTTGTGTGGATTAACGAATTTGATTATCAAGAATGGGCTTTAAAGCGTGCTCCTTTTTACATCAACGATGTATTTGTTTTCAAGTACAAGAATGAATCCAAGAAGCACAATGTTGCCTACTTGCTCCAAGACGTGAAGAGTTACAATAGATGCGATTTGACCAGAGACAAGAAGCTACAAAGAGGAGGCATAACATCAGGGTTTACGTTTCTTCTCCGTAAGACTCAGACTTACTACTTCGCCAGTGGAGACCTCAACGACTGCAACCGCAACAACATGAAGTTCTCCCTCACACAGATTCCTCGCCCTATTTCACACACCAACCCCTAAAATCCACTTCATTACTTGTTGTTTCCTTTTCTTCAAACTTTGAATTTGTTTCGTTTTTTTAAACTTTGAATTTGAATCCTATTAGGATTCTGGTTTTTCTTTTAGAATACTACTATGTTTTAGAGTCCTTCAAAGTTTTATGGAAAGGTGTTTTTCCACTATATTATAGTTTTCTTCCACTGAATTAAGATCATACGATGTTGAAATTAAAAAGACTTGAATTACAATAACCTAAAACAGATAATTCCATGGTCGTTGTACAGTGCAAGTTAAACATAAAAGATTGAAGCAAAAACTGTTCAAGAAAGCCTGTAGGCATTGAAAGCTTCAAATCTTTGAGAGCATCAAGGCAAGATCCTCACCCAAAGACGAAGCCAGCCTCGCCGCTAATTGATGCTTACACTATGCCAAAACAGAGTTGAATATACGAACTCAGTATCAGTAGATATAAACTCTAAAAATACATTGTTGACATTAATCTTAGTATCTTACACATTGTTGCTCTCCTTTGCTAACAACATCATAGAAGAAAGAGTAAATCCACAGTAATCTACTGGGATGGAAATCAACTTGGTCCAGAAGAACTTGAAATTGCAAATTATTTATAGGAATGCATGTATCTCTATAGAGGAGAAGATCTTGAGAAGTTAATATCACAATCTCGTATCTATTAATGTGTATTAATAGACTATCAAGATATCCTCTTATCCTCTATAGTCATGTCATGCATTACACTAAAAATATCTTATGCTAGATATCAAGATAACATTATAACAATGCTATTAAATATTTTTTTCTAAATTTATACAATTTTCCCATTTACCATTATTATTTTAAAATATAGTAACATTTTTATTGTTATTTTATTTGCTTTTTATGTTCTGAAAATCTTTGAAATATCAGTTATATTTATTTTTCTGTTTTTTAAAGACTTAAATTTTACATAAATTTGACATATTTCGGAATTTGAATATATAAATATTATTACGTGTCACATTGCTATAATACTACATAAACATACATTTTTATAACTAATATATATAAGTGTTATAAACAGACCATTAAATCGCAATCACACTAGTTTCAGAAAATGGTTAGTTATATTTTCAAGAACCCATAAAATAGTTATACATATATTTTTACTATAAATCTGTATTTTTTATATAATGAATTTACTATGAATTTCTTTGGTTGCAGGAAGAATATACATTCGAATTTGAATCTACTGATAAAAAAATCCATGATAAAGTACTAAATGAATTATATAAAAATTGTAAAGGTACACGAAGACAATCTAATACTTATCTTGAGCCAAGTATATGATCTATTATACATATGTATACAACATTTCATTTAGGCATTAAAGTTTAAAAATAATGTTCACAAATGTTTTTTGTTTTGGTTAGGAGTTCAATCTATAACACTAGAAAACCAATTACTAACCGTGAGGGGAGAAAGAATGGACGAGGATAAGATAAAGAGAAAGCTTAAAAAGATTTGTAAACCGAAAAAGAAAAAGGGTTTTTTAGGATGCTTTAGTTCCAAATAATGATATGGTATTTATATATGTATTTACATTCTATATAAGTTAATTAGAGCATCTTTAATGTAAAATCTCTCTCAAGTGTCATAATATTAATAAAAAAAATATATAATCAAATACAGAAAAATCTAAACCAATAAGTAGAAAGTGTCTTTAACTTTTTTCTTAAGTTCCTCTAACAGAAGCGTTCTTCGTTTCTCTCTCATCTTTTTTTTCTCATTTTTTTAATGATATGAAACTTACAAAGGGTAACCAATAAGGATGCTCTTAGGATTGTTGTTTAATTGTTGATGCTCGTATAGTGTTGGATAAAAAAATATATAAAACAAAAAAAAAATCTAGTGTAGCTGCATTTTTTCTTAGTGCGAGAATGGCCAGGAAATTTAGTAATTGTTGCTTTGAAAATATTGACGAAAATTAGTTACATTAGTTGATATGCATAACTTAACTTCACAAGTGGTTTGGTTCGATATGCATATATATAACTTCACCGAAAAATGTGAAAACAAAATAAACACATCACAATTTTGTTAGAGCTTATTGTTTAGGTAAAGTCTCTTATCTACCACTTTCTACTTCTTTTTTCTCTTAGGGAAGTTACATATACATTTGTTTTTTGTTTGTTTTCATTGATTTCTATGTACCAAGAATGAAATGGGAAAGTGAGAGATAAGCTCTTAATTACTAGAAGGACTGGGTCTCCACTTGTCCAATAGCCTCTTGGGTTTCTGAGTTAGGTTTAGTTGAAGCGATACCTATCTCAGTAATTTGAGACCACTATGTATACCTTTTGAAACTGACATTGGTGGTGTTGTGGTGGTCAACCGACCTATGGTCTTCGAATTATGGAAACAACGCACTGTGACTGTAAAATTTTACATAATTGTTTTGCTCTTGTCTATAAATTGTTGTACTCTTGTAGGAAAGTCGAGTTCTCTAGGTGACCATTTTGTTTTCTGGATCAAGATTTATAAGTCCTATAAATATGTTAAAATGGTTAGCTCATGAAACAAAATTTGAACGAAAGATAAAAGCAAACAATCCGATTGTGTGATAAGAGCAACCCTTAGTCTCAATAGGTTTAAAGAGAAGCTCTGCACAATTCTAAAGTATTAAGAAAACATGTAACCTATTAAAAATATATAGCAAACTTTTTTGTGACCGAGAAACATGCATAAAAAAAAAAGTCCCACTCGAAACCTATAGATGGAATATGTCCAACATGTAGAGAGATTACGGTTTAAGGGGCCAAATGTGGACTAACCATAACCTAAAAGAATATAGCCAACCATAACCTAGTATATAAGAATATAGCCACGGTTGTACTTACCACCATAACCTAGTATAAGAATAGTATCGATTTAATGACATTTGATTATTTGTGTTGTTGTAATTAGAATTTGTGTGGTTTTTATTTGGTTTGTTGTGCATACTTATTTATATACGAGTGCATGTGTCTCTAAGAGCATCTACAACAATAAAACACATATGGAGTCTCATAATTAACAATTTTAAGTTAAATTTGTTATTTATTTAAATTTTAGTTACTTAAAAATAAGGGAATTCTAACTACTTAAATGACGACACATGGCAAAAAGTACTCAAAACACATATGATATGTCTCAAAACATTGAGGTTTTTGATACTTTCATCTTTCTCTCATCCTTTAATTTACAATAAATAGTTTTATGTTATTTATTTAATCAAAAGAAACTCATCAAAAGCTTATGGTTAATGATGTTCTAACTCTCTGTAAGAGAATATCTTGAGAAGTTAATATCACAATCTCGTATCTATTAATGTGTATTATATTCCTATTTTATACACTAATTAATAAATCGTGATCATAAGATATTAATTGTGATATTAACTTCTAAAGATATTCTCTTATCCTCTATAGTCTTGTGATGCTGTTAGAGAGTTTAAAGATAACATGTCTGACAATGCTATTAAATGAATTTTGGAAAATTCATACAATTTTCATATTTAGCATAATTAATTTTAAATTTTCTTACATATTTTACTCTGTTAATAATATTTTTTTTTTTTTTTTTTTCTAAAAGACATGTTTTGCTTTTTTACATAAATTTGGCATATGTTGGAATCTAAATTATGATATTATTATGTGCCACATTTCTGTAATACTGCATAAACATATCAAAATTGTACATTTTAATAATTAATATAAATAAGTGTTGTTATATGCACAGCACTAAGTTGCAATCACATTGGTTTCAGAATGGTTAGTTGAATTTTCAAGAACCCTATAAAACAAAAGTTATACAAATATTTTTACACATTTAGGAATCGGTATTGTTTATATACTGAATTTACTGGAACTTCATTTTAATTTTTTTTTTGCAGGAAGAATATACATTCGAATTACCTACTGATGACAAAATTAAGGAGAAAATTTTAGACTATTTCTGGGATAATCAAGGTACACGAAGACTATCTAATGATTCTTTTGAATCAAAATAAATCATCTACATTATATACAACATTTCAACTAGGCTTGACAGTTTGAAAATGATGTTTAGGAATGTTTTTTTGTTGTTGTTAGGAATTCAACCTCTTTTTTTTAACAACCCAAATTTTCATTAATACAAATCCTTACACAGGAGCACTAAGAATTCAAACTATAACACAAAATTCAAGTACCCACATAACCGTGAAGGGAGAAGGCATCGATGAAGATAAAATAAAGAGAAAACTGAAAAAAATTTGTAAACAGAGAAAAGGATTTCTAGGATGCGTTTGTTCTACTTAATGATGATATGGTGTTTATTTATATATTCGAATTTCTTTGAATTTTCATTAATAATTTGATGGTATATATATACCCTATATTATATCACATCGTCTTCGTTAATCCAAAATTTCGATTATTTTAATAAAGATGATATGAAGATAAAAACGTATTTATTGATTTGGTGATTAAAACTATTCATATTTTATGGTGACTGAAACCATATAGAAATTCAGTGTATAGTCTCGAATAGGCAAGGACATAAAGATCGAACCTGAATACTCGAATCTGTATCCGATCCGAAACTTTACAAGTACATGTATGGCTATAAAATTTATAGATCTGATAGAACATGTACCCGACATGCATCTGAATATGTATCCGTAAATCCATGTTTATATATTTTTTGTCATATTTTTAAGTAGTTTAAAATACATTGAATATATTTTGTCACATTTTTACATTTTTTAAGTATCTTAAATTTTAGATTTAATACTCCATCCGTTTCATATTAGTTATCGTTCTACGCTTTTTTTATATCAAATTAGTTCTCGTTCTACATTTTCAATACAGATTTATGATTGATTTTCCATTTTTATCCATACTTTTTTAATTTATTAATTACATATATCAAATGAAAAACACATTAATTAGAGATAAATCAGAATTTTTATATGTTTTCTTAACTAACGTGAAATCACCTAAAACGGCAACTAATATTCAGCTGACTAGGTATATTTTCCCACACGAAGAAAAACAAAATTGTGGTGACGTGTCCATCCTCAAGAAAGAAGTAAAAATCAAAAAATCTGAAATCGAAGAAAGAAAAAACGCAGAGAGCTTCGAGAGAGAGAGAGAGATGGGGATAAGGTTCATATTAATGGTGAACAAGCAAGGCCAAACTCGTCTTGCTCAGTACTACGAATGGCTTACTCTCGAAGAACGTCGTGCTCTCGAAGGCGAAATCGTCCGTAAATGCCTCGCTCGCAACGACCAACAGGTCCGTAATTTAACCTTCTTCCTCTTCAGATTCCGATCAGATCGATCCTAATTTTGATCAGATCTCGTCTCTTTTGATTCAATCGGTTCCAGATTCGATCGTGTTAGGTCGTAATTCGTGTACTAAATCTGATTTGAATCTCATCGGAATCTAGACTAATACTAATTTAGGTTTAGATTTGTCATTTCTAGTATCATTGATCTATAGTTACATTGAGCTTCTTTGATCTGTGTTTTCATGTTCTTCTTGCTATGTAGAAGGTTTAGTGTAGGGATGATTAGTTTCGATCGTTGTTCGTATATTCGGGATCATTGTGACCTACGAAATTTCTGTTACATTGTATTTTGTTTTAGTATCGTTGGTCCTATAGTGAGCTAGTGTGATCTGTGCTGCTTTGTTTTCTTCGATTGCTGGTTAGCTTCGATTTCTTTTGAACCTCGTTGTTCGTGTATTCTGGATCATGTTTTCTTTGATTGCTGGTTAGCTTCGATTGCTTTTGAAGGTCTATTTTCTGGATCATGTATTCTTACTAAGTTTTTGTTGCATTTGTTTTTGATAACAACAGTGTTCGTTTGTTGAGCATCGGAATTACAAGATAGTTTACAGGCGTTATGCGTCTCTCTTTTTCATGGTTGGTGTTGATGATGATGAAGTAAGTTTATACACCTCTCTGTTTTTTCTTATGAGTTGCAAACCAGTTTTGAAATCTAATGATATGAGTGTATGTGTTTATGATTTGGAAGAACAATGTAGAAGAGTGTTTATGATTGATACATATAGTTCGTAAGAACAATTTGCATATCCATATAACGCTAAACCGAGATATATAAGATTGGTTTGCATATCCGTATAACGGAAAACTATACTCTTTGTCAATGTGCTAAAAATTGGAGTTTCCATTAACTCATCTCTAAATTGTTTGCTTGCTGAAACCAAAACATTATGCATTCTGATTCCTGTCGTAGAATGAGCTGGCGATTCTGGAGTTTATACATCTTTTGGTCGAGACAATGGACAAGCATTTTGGGAATGTGGTAAGTTTTTCGGTTCGTAGTAGTCTTGAATCGAATAGAATTTGTCTTGTTTTTGTGTTTTTTCTTTGTGATTTATTGATTTATGTATGCAGTGTGAGCTTGACATAATGTTCCATCTGGAAAAAGCTCATTTCATGTTGGAGGAAATGGTGATGAATGGTTGCATTGTGGAGACAAGCAAAGCCAACATACTTTCACCTATACAACTTATGGACAAAGCTCATTAATTCAAATATCAGTTTGTTTATTTCCATTTTGTCATATACTTTGTTACAACTTCTTGTATTGTTATTATTATTAATCCACTTTTTGTCAATTAGAAACGAGTATAAACCGAAACCGAAACAATAACTATGGGTTCATAGTAGTCTCGAATCCAAGAAACTTGTCATGTTTTTTTTGTTTCTTCTTTGTGATTATTCCTCTGGTTATCACATTTTTTTTGTTGTAATAACCGGAGGAATCCTAAATTGAAGTTCAAACTAATTTTTAGAGCAAGTGAAAGATTCATATTGTTTGACATTTAAAACATCAACGGTGGTCAACAATATGATTAAAATCACAATGAATAACTAGTGTCTTGGTTCTTCAAATTCTGCGGTTAATAATTCATTAGACTTCGATGAATTGGTTGTATTTTCAGTAGATTGTTCCTAAAATCCACTTTAACGAAGTCATGATTTGTTCAAAATTTTAAACATACAAAACCAATTAACAATGAAAATATCGTTTTGCGTTGATGTTGTGGAGTAAGTGACAAATGATAAATACTAACTTTTGATGGCTAATTTGAACAAAAGCTCTCCTACTCGATTCAGCTAGTAGTCTAAAGATTAGTGAATGAAACCGCTAAATCTTTCTATTTCAGGTATAATGATGGAAAAATGCTTAAAAGAAGAGGATAATGAAGAAAAGTCTTATTATCTCCTTACAATCTCATTCCCTACAAATTTTATTTTTGTTCTCAACTTGGCAATACGTTCATTGTCATCATTTGAAGACCTATATATGACTTTAGCTTTACAGGATAGAGACAAGTTTTTGATAAATAGCCCGAGAGATGAATTAATTTTTTTTTTTATTAAAATGATATTATTTCATACAACATAACTAAATTGATAGGAAAAGGAAATATGAATGAACACCCCCACAACTTTTATTCGATAGATATATATAGCTTCCGATTTATACAACATAAACTCCTCAGGTTTCGACATCGTCCTCCGAATAAAATGTAGTTAGTAGTCTCTCGGCTAGCTTTTAAATATTTCACCATTTTAGTTTCGCCGGAAAATACTGCAAAGTAAAAAATATACATACATTATACAGTTAATATTTTGTGTATTATTTATACAAACTTGGGTATTAAACACATACTATACTGAAAATTCGAATTAGACTAAAGTATTTTTACCTTATTGATCAGAGAAATGTAGTATGGCTTCACTTGTTCCACATCTACATGAACTTTGCTCTTACTGTATAAATCATATTTGCTGCAAATTCATTTTTATTCGTCAGAATAACGAAATTGGAAATTCAGTAAAAAGAATCTATAACATAATTCAATTTAAAATATTCTTACTTGAATACATGAAGCCACTTGAGATCCTCTTTGTCTTCATTGTTCATCAAGTGTGTGTAAGCTCCTGCCTTGTGTAAAGCTGCATGAGTATATATTTTAATGTTAGTAATAATAACAAAAACTATCTTATATGTGTGATACATTGTAAGTTTGTAATATATGACTGAATATACGTACGATAAAAGGAATGGTATCGAATAATGAAGAGGCCAGCATGAGGAAGAGTCGTGCCATTCTCCTTAGCCACCTATTTCAAATTATAAAATTCATAAGTTTTTGTAATTAATTTAATGTGATTTTGGAGAAGATATAAATTATTACCAAATACATGTAGTCGTCATGACCCCATGACATGAGGACATTGTCCAAACCACAACCTTCTCGGTAAACTCCATTTTTTGTGTTGTACTTTGGGTTGTTTTTATCAGGATTTTCTTTGAAATACTGCAATAGATTAAGTTAATCAATTACATTTTGCAGTTAATTTTTATGTCATCAATACCTATTTGGAAAACGTTAGTAGTTTATTCTACGATAAAACTAGTGTCTTTTTGTTTCTTACCTTGTGGTGAATATTGGACGAGTCGAAGGTGCATCCAACTGGAAATGTGTCGCCTGCAATATATGACAGTGTTAGAAATTTTGTCCAATTGTGTTGTTATTTTACAGAATTATATCAAAGTCAAATTATGCAGGCTATAATAGAATATATCCAACAAGATAATGTATATTTAGTACACACCAACGACAGCCCACTGGGGAAGTTCACCGAACTCTGGCAGAAGCAGAACTTTTCCAAGATCTGAACAAAACAAAACAAAATATATTACTAATTTTAATCCAATATTGACCAAGGAAATTCAAATTATCTTGTACTACATGTAATCTAATCCAAAAATAATTAAAAGACTTGGTAATTTGTGTTATCGGTTACAATTCACACACACATATTTCAGGATTTAAAATTAAGTCACAATAGTACAAATCTTGGTCAAAATTTAGTAGCTTATATCCAAGGAACAAGATATGACGTACCATGGATAAGGGCGGTGAGATGGAGCCAGTCCTCGTTAGGATAATCCCTACGAATGGCTTCCGCGGTTTGGAGAAGGTGTTGGATTTGAGGCTCATCAAGATCAGGATCGCTCTCGTCGACCACGTTGTTCAATAGCTCACAACACTCCCATATGCTCATTTCCATTTTGTTAAGTTTTCCATACTCTTTTCTCATTTCTTTCACCTGTCCAAAATTTTGAGAGTTTTAGTATCCATTAACAATAAATCATGTTTAATTTCGTTAGCCTTATCAAATTGTTAAATAAGATCGGTTTGGCTTACAAAGCCATAGGTTTGGTGAATATGTTGCATTCTGTAAAATTCCTCAACACCTTGTTGTCTCTCGCTTTCACCATTATCATAATCCCTAATTAGAAAGTAAGAGATTGTAATTACTACTTTTGTTCAAAGACAACATGGTATGTCCATCACAAACAAACAAAGTATTACATGCAAATTGATTTTTTTTTTTGTGCAACAAAAAAACAAACCTGAAAGAATGGCCAAGAAAATTCATATCAGGAGCATCAAATCCATCAGATTCCATAGATTTTGGTACCACAAAACCTCCATCCAACACCAATTCACCATCCCTCTCATCTTTCACTTTCTTTTCCTCCACTCTTGAATCTATAATCATCCCCAGAAAATTAATCAATACAAAATAATCACTTCTTATATTTTGTGTAACAAAATTGATCATATATTCCCATGCACTAATTCCAATCCACTCTGCAATATTTGATATCAGAACCATATTACTTTTCTATACCTAGAATCATCTATATCTACCAACAAAATTTGTGGAGATTAACCATTCGATTTTTGCATGCATACGATCCTATAATCGATTGTTTAAACAAATCTAAACATAAATTTTTAAAAAATATTGCATTCATCGAAATTAGTATCTATAAAGTAAAGAAGCAATGAAACGTTACCAGAGACGAATTGTTCAACAAGAATAGTCATCTTGCTCGGATTGATACGCAATTTAACAAGACAAAAAAAAAAACGAGAAAAGTGAAATCAAATTGTGATGAAGAGAGAAGAGAGAATTGAGAAGGTATTTATATTGACCAATCAAAAAGTCCTTCCTGCAGATTTGGAGACAGTGTAAGTCCTTAGATCACAAACTAAACTTATGTTTTGTCCTCAAATTGGAAATATTGTCACACTTCTTCGTATCTTTTGTTTATACCAAACTCACGCGATTTCAAACGCACGTGTAAATCACCACGTGTTCGTGTTCTACACGCTCGAAGAATACGAGTTCTCTCTTAATCTATCTTATCTTATGTTTATTTGTTTGCTAAATTTATCTCTTGATCAAAATATTACCTTTTATCAAAATATTTTGTTTTTTCGTAAAGAGATAAATATTACCTTTTATCAAAATTTTAAGGATATTTGTTTCTACGAGAGTTAGATCGGTTACTAGTTATTGTACTTATTAACTTATTATTAGTTGTAAATTTTTATTTGACAACATTGGAATGGTAGATTGGTAGATATATTTTTGGAGATAATTTTTAATAAATTAAATATATTTTCCTTTTAATTTTAGTATTTAGTTATTTACTATATTAAGTGTTAATGTTCCACATTGAATTTATAGAATGGTTAGCCTTTCGTTTGCTAACAGTAAAATAACAAACGTTATCCTACCCAAAAAATAGTGTACAAGATAATCTAAAAAAATGAGAAAATACCAAAAAGGAGAGAGCAAATTAGGACAAAAAAAATATCTAAGCAAAATTTGTGGAAATCTAAGAGTCCTGAATTGTGAAATAATGAAATAAAATGAGTCCTTAGCAGCAAAAAAAAAAAAAAAAATTGGGAAGAACAGCTGTATTCTTCTGTTTTTGTGATATTTAATTTTGATCCCTTCCTTTAATATATAAATTTGTTGTAAGAATAAAGAAAATAAACAAATTGGGGTTACTTGGGTAGGAGAAAAACAAGTCAGCGTGACGTGTATATTATTATCACAATTAGCTGTGTTTGACCAAACTCTGAGTCAGCATCTACTCACATATCAGTTTCTTTGTTTGTTTGTCATCTTAAAAATAAAACTCATTATTAACGTTTTTTTCAAAGTACGTTTTTTCTTGACACTTTCCATAAATAATTTATCTTGCTATTTGAAATTATCGTATTTATATCATAGAGTTTTAATGGTAAATATTTTCAATTCGTATATGCTACGATATGACACCCAAAAACTCAAATTTTAGTGTTATGTTAGTATGTAGTTTTAACTTAAAACGTTTAAGGATATCATTTGGTAGGATATTAGACAAGTTTCCAAAAATATTATTTAAGTGTTATTACTTACTCCCTCCGTTCCAAAAAGATAGATGTTTAAAATTATTCACACTTATACGATTTATAGTTTCCAATAAAGTTTAACTAATAGTATTTCAGTATTTGTTTTAGAATTTGTAAAAATATATAGAAAACAGTAAAAACTCTATTTTTCTGTAACAAAATTTTGTTGTAAATTTTTTATTTTTTAGGAACAGAGGGAGTATTAGTTTTAAGAGATTGTGTGTTCGTATTTTCGGTGGTTCGGTTCGAAAATGATACTGAAAAAATGACTATACAGCGATTCTTTTTTAAAAGAAATTATTTCAATAAAATGTATTTGGTAAAGTGTTATTAGAAACACAAGAAATTGCGGCGGAGATACTCCACCGCCCATGGCATTGTGGCTTCATGTGCAACCCGTGATATTCACCTTTCCTATCATTTTTATTCGTTTGATTTTTTTTATAACCAAACAAAAACTACAAAATGTATATATAGCACATGATAAAAATAGATTTTAGGTGTTCTTTGACAAGTATTTTTTTTCACGTATTTTGTTTGATATGTCGAATTTTATTTATTGTAAGATCAAGAGTACATATAAGATTATAGCATTAATATAATAAGCAGGAGTTTAACCATCTTTTATGCTTTAACTATATTTGTTTTGATTATTCTGTTCTATTTGTTTAGTTTCTTGTATTAGCTTTGGATAGATTTGATGCATACTTCCACTAGAAAAACAGAAGCAAAAACATGAAGAGGTATGTATATTAATTATTAAGTGGACCAAAACAAAACATAAAACGTTGTGAAGAGACTTGACTTTTGGTGACGTCGATAAAGAGATATGTATAAGTGGACCAAAAATATAGAGTGACTGTTTAAAATTCAATGAGCTCGTGACCTCTAATCGTACGCAGAGGACAAACACTGAGCTGCTCACGACGTCGACCAACCGCGTTCCACTTGAGTTTTATTGTATACGCGTTTGCGTTTATACTAATACTTTAAAGATTATGCATATGCATGTTAGGAATCACGTCTTAAATGGATGATGAGAACTATATTGATATAGAAGATAAATTCGCTAATTTACTCACTGCAAATTATTTAGTATGATTGATATTAAAACTTAGATAATTTACTAAGGCAAATTTTTTTTGTACATGTTTCAACCATTTGTTTTAACCGTTGCACCCGTCGATCCAAATTAATAAAAGAAAAACAATTTAACATTCAACCGATTTTTTGCCAACATCTGAATATAATTTATAACAGTTTTTACATCGTTTTTACCATCCTAAAAATATGCTACCAATCAAATCCATTCTATTTCTTTTATAATTCAAAACCTATATACTATTGACAAACCTTACAAGCTTATGTTATACTATTTATTTAATTCTTATCAAAAACACTATGATTTGAGTTCGAATAGGAGAGGCTTGAATGTTACATTTATGTATTACTTAATAATTTAATATCAGCCACTCGTCATTTTTACATTTGTATATTACTAGTTCATGTCGGCTTTACTTGCCTAAACGACAGTGAGACGACGAGCAACGAACCATCATCACACACCAAGTTTGGTCCATTTTCAATCCATGAAATAAATAATCATATAATGAGGAGGATACACGTCACTTTCACCACGTCTTGTACTTTTGAAGAATTGCATCTAGTTTATAATTTAATATCCAGACAAAACAAAGTATCTTACAGGATAGTCTTCTTATTTGTTCACTTTGATCGTAATAATGACACGTTTTAAAGTTATTAGAATCTTCTTATGCTAGTGTAACTTTTAACATTTGGTGTAAACATTAATGTGTAATTTGCCATGTTAATGCATTTCTACTCTTTGGAGAAGCCTCACCAGCTCGAGTTGGTAAGTGCTAGATTTATCAAATTTGATTGCTCTGTTAATGAATGTAATTAGATTATGGTTTTGAGTTTCTTGTTCGGTTTGTGTGTTAATTTCTAACTCTAAATAATTGGTAATGAGTGGATTAACTCATGTATACTATTTTAGATCATATCATATGTTTGATGTGGTACTCTTAACACAATCCATCGAAATAATAGCTTTTGCGTCGTTTTAATCGACTATAAAATATATCAACTACTCCCTCCGTTCCTAATTAATAGATGTTTAAGGTAATGCACGGTTATTAAGAAAACGCATTGATTTCTACGATTTACAGTTTTCAATAAAGTTTAACCAATAGTATTTCAGTATTTGTTTTGGAATTTGTAAAAGTGTATAGAAAACTGTAAAAACTCTATCTTTTAGGAACAAAATTTTTTTGTAAAAAATTTATCTTTTAAGAACAGAGGGAGTATATAGTAAAGCTATTCACATATCAAATTTAAACTATATTCAGACCATTCACGGATCAGGGTCAAACTCGATCTCTAAAACTATGTCAAGTTTTATTGGTTTCCAACTTAACCCCAATTTTTCTAAGTTCATCAAAGATGTGGGATTACTATACCTCTTTGGATCCGGAGGACTGAAATTCTTTTTTTTGTTTGTGGGTTTGTAATTTTTGGTATATTATGTCGTTTACTAATCGTTTGCCACCTATTTCTTTCTTCTAAGAGGAGGTTATTGGTTTATGGATTTTAATGGATTTGGAAATCCAAACAAAATCTAGTGTTAATGGTTTTATGATTTTAAAATCCATATTAAAATCCGGTGTTATTAGTTCTATGATTTATAAATCCTAAATTAAATCACGTGTTATTCAATCCTACGGATTTACTTATGGATTTGATTTCACTTAGGATTTTAATAGATTTGAAAGGATTTCATGTCAAAAATACAAAGGATCAAATCCGAGGGGAAACCTTCGGATTTACAAAGATTTCTAAATCTTATAAGATTTACAAATCAAATAACACAGATTTATAAATCCACAAATCAACTAAAATAATCAAATCAATAAATAAAACACCATCAAACAAAATAATAGAAAAATTGTGTCACGTATGTACTTTTCGTCTCTTCTTCATCATCTTATGTATGTTTTTCTTGCTTCTTTCTTTTTATAGGCTTGTTCATTTTTCTTGCTATTCACGTGATCAATTTCTCTGTGATTCTTCACAATAAGGATTTTAGTGAATATTATTGCGAAATCATATACTAATCATCGTAAATAATATATATAAAGATACAAAGCTGTATGTGTTAGTGTTCGTTTTTGATGGATTAAGTTTTATTTGTTAAAAGTATACTCAAACATAGATTCAACAAATACGGGAGAACAAGAAATCCTTGAAGAACGAGAAAGACATATATCACATGAAAATAATGAGTTAGATGTTGATATTACTTTATTGGTTAGTCAATGAAATCCATTTAGTTGATTTGTAAATCCATTTTATTTGATTTTGAAATCCACGTTATCTATTATTATGGATTTTAAAATCCATGGATTCATGTCAGATTTCTAAAATCCAAATGGATTTTAAAATCCATTAAAATACACAAACCAATAACCCCCTCTGAGTATGTGTATATGAAGATACCTGTTTAGTCCTCTAGCAAGTTTAAATCTTTTGGGTTAGTAATGGCCTGCTATATTCAAGCAGTATGCTTACTTACATGAGCGGTTTTGAGAAAAATTGGGTGAACGAGAGTTTCTTGTTGTACTGTGAGTCGCTTATTAATCTGGAATAAGTAGAACCATTGGTTAAAAAATGCTCATCTTGAATTGGTACTAATAAATTTTGTCGAATTGGATACAGTAAAATTAACAAAATTTGAAAAGATAATAAGAGATTTATTTTTAAAAACACATATGTAAATATATGATCCTAACAATATTATGTAAATAAGCCAAATTAATAAACATAACCCATGTAGGAAAAGAAATGAGTACTTGAAGGGTAACTAGTTTCTTGTTTGTCTATATAAGACAAGATTCGTTCTGGGGCAAACGTGAAAACCTCAAAACCTTAATTTCTATACTTACAAAGCCAGAGTCGCTTTCTTCCTCCTGGGGAGATCAAAAGAGAAACAATCATGATTTCGGATCTTCCAATGGATTTATTAGAGGAAATACTCTCTAGGGTTCCAGCCGCATCTCTAAAACGATTACGGTCTACTTGCAAACTGTGGCACACTTTATTCAAAAACCGAGGATTCAGGAAGAAGCACTTTCATAAAGCTGCGAAGGAGTCTCTTGTTCTCATGTTGAAAAATACTAGGGTTTGTACAATGAGTGTCAATCTCAACGTTGATGCTCCATCTATAGACTTTAAGGATGCACTTAGCCTAAAAGATCCATGCTATAATTCAGATCAAGTCGATATTTTTGATGTTTTTCACTGCGACGGTTTGTTGTTATGCACTACAACAAACAAGAGACTCGTGGTTTGGAATCCGTGTTTGGGAGAAACCAGGTGGATCCAACTCAAACATAATGACAAGAGAATCTTTAGGTTTACTCTAGGATACCAAAATAACAAATCTTGCCGTACCTACAAAATCTTGAGGTATTGGTATTGTTTTGACCCCTATGTTGTTTCATTTGAAATATATGAGTTTAGCTCTTATTCGTGGAGGGTTCTTGACATTGTTAGCGAGGACTACTTCATATATACAAATAGTGGTGTGTCTTTGAAAGGAAACACTTACTGGCTTGCTTTAGAGAATGAATATAATATCTTACTAAGTTTTGATTTTACAACGGAGAGACTTCAACGTCTGTGTCTTCCTAAGAAATATGATAAGATTGTTCTATCAGTTGTTAAAGAAGAACAACTCTCGGTGTTACATCTGAACTATGCTACATCAGAGATAGAGATATGGATCTTGATCAACAAAATTGATAGTGAAGCTGAGTGGAGGAAATCCTTTAAAGTGAATTCAAAAATTTGCAGTGATTCTTTACGGCTTTTCATGACTATTTTGGTCGACGAGGAGAAGAAAGTAGTAGTAGTTTGTTGTATGACAACTGATTATACGACCAATGGGAACATGGTAAAAATTATTGGAGAGGAAGATGAGTATTACACAGAAGTCTCTTCTTTAGAATTTAAAGATTCTTGTTGGCCAATTATTTTCAATTATGTTCCAAGTTTGGTTCAAATCATTTGATTCTTGCAAGGAAGTAATTTCTTTCGGTTCTTCTTTTTTTATTTGGTTTTTTTTTTCTAGACAATGTCAATTGATAAGTTTTAATGAATTGATATATTATTTTTAGCCTTTTTGTACATCACCTGTTTACTAATTTCTAGATATGAATTTTTATCATCTTTGCATTACATTCAAGTTTTAAACTAAAACAACCACCAGTTTGTAAGAATTATGAACTCAATGCTAAAAGTGTTACATTGGTAGCAACATCTTGATTGTGTGAATACTTATTAGGATGGAGAAAGTTGAACCGTTCGTTACTAAGATTGCTCTCTGTTTGTTGGTATGTGTCACCAAAGAGATAGACCCCAAGAAATATATATTTGAAAGATGTAGCATTAATGAGCATGTTTTTGTCCATTTTTTTTTATGAAATGTGAATTTTATGTACCAAAAATTAGAAACGTTTTTTTTTACAAGATGTGCGGCAGAGCAGCGTGTTTCAAAAAAGCAACAAAATAATTATTTTTAAAAACAACTAACTAAGAACAAGAGAGGGATAAGAGATCAAGCTAATGTATTAACTACTCATAGGTGAATCATTGCAAAAGAAGGTTCCATAAAGGCTTCCGGCGAATCCTGGCAAGAACGGAATCCCTCATGCAACGATCAATCTGTTTGAAGATGACAAAATGAGGACTGGAGACCTAATTGTGTAATCTGTTATTTCTCTCTTTCCAAATGTGGAAAATCAGAGTTTGGACTGCGAGTCTCTTAAAGGTGTTGCTCAAGGGGTCAGAGAAAGAGGAAAGCCAAGTAATGAGACCAGACCAGTCAACAAAGAAGAGATGATGAGGGAGACCAAGTCGAGAGAGTACCTTGTTCTGAGTTGTGAACATTTTTTTTCCATATTTTGGATCAATGTAAAGCAAATATGGATGGATTCAACACTTGTTAACCTAAATTCTTGCAAGGAAGTGATTTCTTGAGGCTCCTCTCTTTTTATTTCGTTTTGTTTTTCTAGACTATTTATGTCGTTTGATAATATTTAATGAAAGAGTATATTTTAGTTTTCTGTCCATCACCTGTAACAACCCAACCAAGAATCATCACAAAATTTATGGTAGGTTTTATAAAAACATTCAGCCATTTTTATTATTGGGCCCTAGACTATACAGAACCTCCCGCCCGCCCAATAAGACAGACCATGTGGACATTAATTTCTACCAATTACTAGAATGTTGTTGAAAACACAACATAAAAATCCTATTTATTTTTGTACCGTTATAAATAGCAAACAAGCAACTATGTTTTGTTGATGTAGACATATTAGAGAAAAATCAAGGAAAACAAAAAGTTTGCAAATAAGTTTTATTCCAACAAGTATTTTTATCAACATCTCTCTTGGGTTATATATAACTGCATAATATATTACACAGTGATAGAATAAGAAGTTGAAAACAATGTTTCATACGAATGTGACATCCAACGGCTGCTATGGCCTCTCCATTTACCAATTATTTATCCTGTCTATTTTTGTATTTATCGTAATAGACAACCAAATTATCTAGTCAAGTCCAAAAGCCAAAAGACATTATTTTCTAAAGGAAAAAATATTGAAATGTAATTCTTTTTAAAAATATATATATTCATTTTTATTCAACTTTATTGATTATAAAAGTCATAACCCTAAGTCAGTCATCAGGACGATCTTTGCAAAATCCCTAGGAATGGTGACAGGAGGCAGATTTTATGCAAAGGAACCAATTGTTATCTCAAATCATTTTCAGGCACTATGAATTTACCAATGACTCCATCAAAGAGTAACTCCTCTTTTGTCTTTACCACAATTATGTCTTTGTAGTTTTTTTTTTATTCCATTGGTTACAATAATTGATCTAGTAGATATTTAAAATTTGTATCCTTCACGTATACTTTAAGTTATGTCAAAGCATATTGATTTAATGTAATAATATATCAGAAGCTTTTAACTCAATTTTTGAGAGATAATATCTAGATATTTGTCTAAAATTTTTTTTTGAGCTGATTTAGAATATTTTTATTTTTAGAAAAGGTATTCATTGAAAATGCAAGTTGTGTGAAGAAAGCAAAGTTAGTCAGAGTTTAAGAGATTAATTAGAGAATTGAGAAAATTACTTTACCAACCTACATGTGAAGAACATAAACTAGGAGGAGGGAAAGGGATTAAGCTCGTGAGAGGTCACTGATTGGTGCTCCCACGGCTACTTTGGTTGCTTCATTGCATCTTTTAAGTTTTTTGAGTTGGTTCAACCGATGTTTTGAGTCGATGGGGTCAAGTCTACATCTTGCTTATACGATAGTTATGTTTATGTGACTAGTTCATTTTGTTTCATTGGTGCAAATTAGTTACTTTTTTGGATTTCCGGCATTGTTTCTTTATGCAATCAGATATGATTTTCGAGCAAAAGAATAAGGTATACGTGCAATTTGTAAATAATCAAGGGTAACTTCATCATGTTTTTGATTATTAGAGCTTTATCATTGTATTTCTAACGGGAGTTAGTCATGAGTATATATATAGACCAGAAGCTAGAGAAAATATAGTATTTCGCAAATATTTATAGAAAACATAATAGATTGTCTATCATGCTGATTTTTAGAGGACCGCAAACTCATACTTGATATTGATTTAGGGTCGACCTTGCTTCAAACACTAAAATTTTGGCTGCAAAATAATTAACATTCATAGAAAGAGTGAGCTTCCTTAAAGACCAATTTCATAAATAAAATTCCATCATTGTATACTTCAACTCTTAAATATTTAAAAGAATACGCATTCTATAACTCTTAAATTGCATTTTATATTCTTGAAAATTCCCATAATTATATTCTATACAATATACAAAAAAAATGATTTATTTCTACTCTTTGATTCGATATTAAATTACTTTTTATGATCAATCATTCAACAAACAAAGTAAAACTTATATATCAATCACACCAAATAAAGTAAAATTTATAGATAAATCAAAATAAAGCAAAATTTTCGATTAGACGAGAAAGTTACCAACATAAATTCAGTTATCCCCTTCAATAGTCAACCTGAAATTAAGGTTAACCCGTATCCGACTCCGACAATATCGGGTCAACCCGTAAATTCGTAAAAATCGTTGATCCAAAATCATTCAAAATCTTATTACGCCACGTGTAGGAATCGTAACGAAAGTTCCTTCAGGCTTTGTACATGTCAGAGAGACAGTAACACGTCATTAGTCAAAGACCAAAAGGCTTGTACCACGTGTACTTTTCGTACGATTTTATTAGCCCCATTTGATTCTTTTTTTCTGTTTCCAATTTTATTTTATTTTTCAGATTTTTTTCGTAAATTTTTTGTCGGGATTCTATTTTAGCCAAAAGAAAGTGACACGTGTTAGGAGGATAAGACAGGTGGCTTGGAGTGAGATTTTTGTCACGTGACTTTGAGACAGATCACGTGATTAGGTTGCCTTCTTTGAACATGTTCGTTCCACCTTCTTTAATGAACCTGCTTCTGCAGAATTTCTCATTTTACTCAATAATGTCTTTCCAAATTATCTGACACATATGCTTCTTGTTTAATAAAGCAACTTCAAATATATTACTATATGATTTGCAAAACATTTCACATTCGATGCTTAGCTAGTTATATATATATATATATGTGTATTTTCTGATTCATTTAGTGAAATACTAGTTATGTTAATTACGATATGAAATACTATTTTCACATACTTTGATATGATAATTACGTTTTGATATATATTCCAATAACTAAAACGTAATGTTTAAAAATAATTACGTTTTAGTCAAATAGATTTTGATAATACATGTAGAGAGATCAGCTAACTTCTATTTTGAAGAATAAAATCAAGTCGACAAGCCCATTTTAACTCAATTCGTGTTTTCCGTAATCTATTTTTCAATGATTTTTGTGTTTTAAGTATATGTTTTTGTTGACAAAATATCATGTTTTTAACTACTTCATTTTTTTTTGCTAACCTAGAAATATCATATTTTTAACTACATATATACTTAGCTTTCAAACATTTAAACAACATATCAATTATCTATAAATGAAGAGAAGGAAATTCATAATTTTCAACATATAAATAAAGAGTGTGTTTTCAATTATCTACATATAAATAAAGAGTGTATTTCATAATTTTAAATCTAAATTCATCATTATCTAAAAGAAAAGGACATCAACAAACAAAATAGTCATTTTCAACACAAGCCCATGCAATTACAATTTTCTGAATGGTGTGTGTGTCAAATTAGTGAATTACTATGATTTAATGTAAATTATAATCTAATCAAATTAGGAAAATAATATAAAATTATAAGAAAAAAATGGGTATCACGTAGGAGTCATGATGGTGAGATGTATATAATGTTTGATGGAATCGTACAAGATATTAAATTTCATTAATGGTCGGTCATGCATGGGGCATGATTCTTCATGCTCACTGTTTCCTTTAGAGGTGGCATTCTTATCATGTATTATGTCTACACGTGTATGTATCCAAACGTACCAAGAAATCCGTATATACATTAATTAACGTATGCGTCTATGTATGATGGAAACAAAATTCGATTGGAACTATACGGTTGCATTTGCACGTATACATCACGAATTGTTGAATTTGATCGACAATTATTCCAAAATTAACGTTTAGGAATATGTTATAAATACTATATATCAGTCACCGCTATGAATATATGATGGTTGATGTAAGAAAAATTGTATGATGGGATGGGACGCTCAACCGGTAAACATCTCAGACAAAGCCTAGTGATCGCTGGTTTGAGTGGTTTTTTGGACGAAACTAATACTACATGTTGTGGTTTCGGGCCTGGGGGATTATGGGTTTCGGTACGGAACCTCCTAGAAATTAAAAAAAAAACAAAAAAAAATTGTATGATGGGAAAATGTATGAGTTTAGACCCATATATTGCATTGATTAACCTAACAAATTTTCAAACACTTACTACTGTAATATTCGATTAAGTCTAAAGAGTAAAGATAAACATGTGTGGTCTTCATCTTAGCATGCAAGTTTTTATCCAAAGTTTAGATAAGTTATTGAACAGAAATTGTGGAAGAATTTTGGGACGTGTTTTTATCTAAAGAGCTTGTCTTTTGCGAGACGTGTTCAACTAATCTCTTTCGTTATTTTTGGAACTATAAATTTCTGATCCTCTACTTTCCTCCTGCCCCAGGGTTGCATAAAAAAAATTGAGTTTTGTGTTCTAGATTCTTGTGGTCTGGGACTATTGATGGTAAAACAGGGGCTAAGATCTCTTGGAAGAATGTCTGTTTGCCTACGAATGAAGGTGGCTTAGGGCTGCGAAGAGTCTCAATGTGGAATTATACGCTCTACCTTAGACTGATTTGAATTATGGTTTCCAACGAGTCCTCTCTATGGGCTAAATGGCATAAATGACACAACCTTTGTGGCCTATCACTCTGGGAAGTTGAGGAAAAACAGAATGACACTTGGTCTTGGAAGATGTTATTGAAACTGAGAAGGTTAGCTCAAAACTTCATCAAGAGCAATATAGGGAATGGGATCAACACTCACTTTTGGCTTGACAACTGGACTCCTCTTGGTCCATTCATCAACCTAACGGGTCCTCATGGTCCAAGAGGATTGGGTATTCCCTTGAATGTTAAAGTGGCTGACGCTTGTAATGTGAATGGTTGGAAGCTGCGCCACCCAAGGTCTGACCCGGCTGTTGCCATCCATGCTCAGCTTACTCTAGAACCATTACCAGCTGCTAGTAACTCGCATGATTCCTTCAGCTAGGTGGTTCAAGATAGGTTATGTAATGGCTTCTCCTCCTCGAAAACTTGGGAGGTGCTTAGACCAAGGAATGATGAACAACATTGGGTGGATGTGGTGTGGTTTAAGGGGGCTATTCCAAAGCTTGCTTTTAATATGTGGGTTGCAAATCTAAATAGGCTTCCAACAAGACAAAGGCTAGCTGCTTGGGGAGTCATTACCTCAGATGCTTGCTGCCTCTGTTATGTTTCCCCGGAAACACGCGACCACTTAATGTTGAAGTGCTCCTTTGTGTCTATTATCTGGTCCCAAGTTTTCATCCGACTAAGCCCCAATCACCGTCCTTTTGATTCCTGGCCAGAATTACTTTCTTGGATTAGGCAGTCCTCTCCGCAAGGTCCTTCCCTTCTCCATAGAATCATTGCTCACTCGGTGGTTTACCACACTTGGAAGCAGCGAAACAACCTCTTTCATAACCATCAAACCCTCCATCCGCTTGCTATCTTTAGGATTATTGATAGAGAAGTGAAGAACATCATTACCTCGCGAAGACATCGGAAGCATTGGAAGAATTTGATGGAAGTTTGGATAAGATACTCATATTTGAACCAAGTTGTTGAAAATATTGTAATCTTGTTTTTAGTTTTTTTGCCTTGATTACTCTTTTTAGGTTTTGCTTTGTATTACCTCTACTTCGTCTTAATGATATTTACAATTTAGCAAAAAAAAAAATTGTGGAAGAATTCATTCTACTAAACGATTGAATTCATGAAAGAAACAGATTAATATGTTTTCACAAACCTAACTAGACTAACAGAAAAAATCTAAACATTTTGAATTTTAAAAGAAATTAAATATAGCTACAAAAATAAATAAAACCATATGGTTTGGTTTGAGATCACCATTCTTAATGGATCCATCATAGCTTGTAGTGTATTATTTATCTTTTATGGCTTTCGATCAATTAATTGATGCAATAATCAATGAAGCATAGGCAATCTATAAAATAATAATTTGGGAAAGTTGATTAGTTGTATGGTCGAGATGCTCCGATACGTGGAAAGACATCAAATTTGGAAGTTATCAATGTGAGCAGAATTAGATTTTTGGAAGAAAAGTAAAGTAGGATTAAAACTTGTGGCTGCGATGAAAGTATTGCAGAATTTGATCATGTTTAGGTCCACTTTCTCTCTCTTGTGTGTTTCAAAGAATTTATATCTAAATAATTATTTTTGAGTTGTGGAGATATTTGTGGTCACAAATTCATTTCATTATCGACAAGTCCACCAACAGTAAACAGTATTTTTATTTCATTCGGCCTGAAAAAATCATAATGGGGTTCAAGGATTGAGAGTTAAGCATAAACTGTAGACGACAAAAAAAAAAGAAAAGCATAAACTGTAAAGATATTCCAAATGTCGAATAATAATATTTCTATATCTAGTTGGTCAATGAATTGAATGTTTTTTGGTTTTTACATCCACATAATATTTAAGCTTTTAAATAAACACACAATTCTTTTGGTTGATTAAAGATTTTTTTTTAAAAATATCCCAATTAAATTTCATGAATGAGAAAATTGATGGTATGAAACTATGAGTCTCTATAGCAGAGGAGCATTTTTTTAGATATATAATTCAAGTTCATATTGTTAAATCAATTTATTTAGGAATAATATGGTCAGAAAAAATTACAACGTTGGACTTTTCATAACAGTTTTTTATTTATTTCGGCTTAGAGAAGATTGATTTCTTAAAAGTGGAGGTTAGTGCATGTAATTTCTCCAAAGATGAAGAAAATGATGGGTTGAAAAAAAAAAGAGATAGATGTAATTGATATCTTTGTGTTGGAAGAAAATGATAGGGTTTGATTTACCATGGAAATATGATAAGACAAACAACAGTTAAAAAACCGATAGAGGCATAGAGCCATGTGTGGGTTTTGATGGACCAATTCAGCTACAATGTTCATTGACAAAACATCATAGGCAAACTTCACAACGAAGAAGTTTAGCCATGAGCAAGTGAACAATTAGTTGAGTTAGCTAGAAGGTCGAGAGAGTGGAGGAGAAATAGTGGTGAAGAGTCGGACGGTTGTCATATACACATTAGTAATGATCTCGTAAGCTATGAGCCAAACATTGAAACGTTTTACGAAGTATACAACAAATCTAGCCAATGATCTGCAACATAAGAAGGGGGGGACAATCTGACAGGTATAAAAGTTCTAGGTGCTTAAGTGATTTTGACGACACCGAGTATAACAAATTTTTGTAAGGTTAGAAGATCGAGCAAAATGATGATGCTTATGAAAAAACAATACCATAAACGGACGCAAAAAATATGATAATACTCACTAAAATTGTAAAAATTTAAACTTTACGAAATTTAATAACTTTTTCATTTGAACGGTACAATTTTTTTTTATGAAAAATCGTTGAAATTCTAAAAGATATTTATGACGATACTAAGAGTTTCACGAAAAATTGATAACAATAATGCGAGGTGGTGAATGATTACATTTGTTATGGATTTCATGTTTGAAACGAAACGATTAGAATATGTGATTGCGATATAATTGATTATATAATATTGTATTTTGAAGAAAAATATATTATTTTTAGCTTTCGAATAACGATATCTCACACCTTCTTGTTCCGTCTCACATTGAATAATAACAAAAATCTATATTTATTTATATACATCTAACAAAAGAACATATATACACTATTACCATTGAAATTTTAGTAAGAAATTTGAATTTTGTTATCAACATTTGAAAATTTAGTACAATAAATTTGTTCTCGCTAACCTCATGTTTTGACCATATGTTTTTTCTCAAATAAATTCAGAAAACAAAAAAATGAATAGAAAAATATGGTGACAAATAAAAAGAAGATAAAGATAAAGGATAAACGAGAGAGGTGGAATTGCTTCTAGTTTTAGTAAAGAAGCATAAGAGAGTCTCCTTTAATGTCTATTCCCAATTTGTTCCAACATGTCTTCTTCTTCAGAGACACACACGCGTTTTTATCACCATCTCCCTCTAAAATATCCCATTTCTCTATCAATAGTTTTCATATACCAATTATACCTATACACTCAATTACTCATATGCTTTTTTAATGAAAATATCAATGTCTAACAATATGACTAGTATTTTCATTAATATTATTGAAAATAAGAGTAATCGTTTCATTAATATTCAGGAGTAAAAATATGAAATTTTTATTTCTAACAATAATTTACACTCGTAACTTATTTGCCTACATTTTCAGCCAAACAACATCTACTATACTGTTAATAAATTCGGAAGTTTAGTTACACTTCTCTTTACAAAATTGAAAAAAATATTAATAAATCCATTCAACAACAATAAATACATTATACAAGTTATTTGTCACCATAATTTCTATTCAAGATTTTCTGAATTTATTTAAGAAAAACCATGAGTCATTGACAAAACAACAACAAAAAAACCATGAGTCAAAACAGGAGCTTAGTGAGAATAAACTTTTTATACAAGTTGTTGACAAAAATAAAAATAAAATACATTATACAAGTTTAAATTTAACTAATAATTAGGATAAGGAGTGATTTTAATGAGGATAAATAAATAATTAAAACTTAAGATTATCGTAATTTGTCGTTTAGTAGCGTATCTAAAGGTTCCTTCCACCGCCTCTGGAACTCAAATTTTTTACTAAAATAATATCCTTACGCTCACATGACTGTCACATAAAACTCAGTCACAACACCTCCACGTCATTAAAAAACCAACGCGTGGTAAACTCTCAATCCGTTCCTTCATACTCCGTAACTCACAGGCATGTCACGTTACCAAACTAACCACAGTTAAAAAAAAAGCAACCATGGTTAGTTAAATCTATTTCCCACTACACAAGTATCAGTTTATATAAGAAGCAATGCATTTATCGGAGATTTAGCAAACACAGAGAAAGAAGAAAAAATGATGATCGGAGAATTTAATCCAACGGTTCAGATTCCTCCATGGCCAGTTTCCGATGATTTAACAACGGCTGAGATTTACGGTAGTCCTGATGGTGGATCTAGCGTAATCGAAGCTTTGGCTGCTTTACAACGTTATCTTCCTTGTAACGAATCAGATCTAGATTCAGATCTAGGTCCAGATTCACCTATTGATGCTTACTCTTGTGATCATTTTCGTATGTATGAGTTTAAAGTACGGCGATGTGCTCGTGGAAGGAGTCATGATTGGACGGAGTGTCCGTACGCACATCCCGGAGAAAAAGCTCGACGTAGAGATCCAAGGAAGTTTCATTACTCTGGTGTTGCTTGTCCTGAGTTTCGTAAAGGTGGATGTAAAAGAGGAGATGGTTGTGAGTTTTCTCATGGTGTTTTTGAATGTTGGTTACATCCAGCGAGGTATCGTACTCAGCCGTGTAAAGACGGTGGTGGTTGTCGTCGGAGAGTTTGTTTCTTTGCTCATTCTCCAGATCAACTTAGGGTTTTACCGATTAATCAAAGTCCAGATCGTGTTGATTCTTTTGAAGGTTTACGTAGAGGATTTCAGTTTTCGATTTCTCCCACTTCTGGTTCGCCTCCGGTGAGTCCTAGAGATGACTCGGTGGATGTGACTCAGTGCTCACTGAGTCGTTCACTCGGTTCTAATTCTGTAAACGACGTCGTCGCGTCGTTTAGGAATTTACAACTTAATAAGATGAAATCTCATATCGGATGTTACGGATCCGGGTTCGGGTCCGGGTCGCCACGTGGATCGGTTTTGGGTCCTGGGTTTTTAAGCTTACCGAATACACCGACCAGACCGGGAATCCGGTTAATGGATATGTGGGATAATAATAATAATAACGGTTTAGAGGAAGAACCGGTTATGGAACGGGTTGAGTCGGGTCGTGAATTACGAGCGAAGATGTTTGAGAAGCTGAGTAAGGAGAATTGTATGGATCGGGTTGACCCGGATCCGAATCAAGACTCGGGTGAAGGTCCTGATGTTGGGTGGGTCTCTGAGCTGGTTATGTGATATAACCCGACCCGGAAAGGATTGGTATTATCGTCTCGTATGTGTAAATATTTTCTTAATTAACTAATTTCGTAATAATTTCTAATATTTAAAATATCGATTATCTGGGAGATTTCAGATTTTTCAATGTATAGAGATGATGCTTAGGGTTTAATATGATATTTTGTTGTGTTTATTAATTTATATCTAAGGGTATTATGGAATTTATTATGGTACTAGATGCAACTCTCATGTAATTTTAATTATTATATATTAATGAATGTAAATTATTTATTTCGTTATGTGCCTTAAGTGGACTTTTTTTAATGTTTCAATTTAAGTAATGATTTGTATTGTTCTATTTATTTGGGCATGCGTGAGAAGTGGTGTGTGATGTGATTAATGTTCCCTAAACATCATCATCGTAGAGTGTGATTATGTCTTCTTATTTAAGTCGGTGAATAATTTTGTCATTGTCGAGTTTGGAATGGGTCGTTGTACTTTGTGTTGAGTCGTTAATTAGTACTCCGTTTTTAAAAGATAAAAACTTTACAAAAAAAAATTTGTTCCAAAAAAATAAATTTTGTACTGTTTTCTATGCATTTTTACAAATTTCAAAACAAATATTAAAATTCTATTGGTTAAACTTTATTGAAAACTGTAAATCGTAAAAATCAATGCGTTTTTTTAATAAATGCATAATTGTAAACATCTATCATTTTGAAACGGAGGGAGTATTAAGGAGAAAAATAGTATTCTCTCCTTTGTATATTAATTATCATTTTAGGTGATTTTACATCAATTAAAAAAACATTTAAAAATTATGTTTTACTTTTTTTGAATGTGTTTTTCATTTGATATATGTAATTAATAAATTAAAATAATATGAATAAAAATGGAAAATTAATAATAAATCTGCACTGAAAATATAAAACGATTAATTTGAAATAAAATAAAAAGCGTAGAATGACAAATAATATGAAACGGAAGGAGTAATTAACTTGAGTAACCTAAAAGTTTAATAGAAAACTATACACTAGCAAACTTAAATAATGGATCTTTGCATGTAGGTAGGTAGCACAATGTTGAGCTTATCTACTATGTATGAGATATGTTACTTCGCATAAAGATTTGGGTTTTTCTTATTTGCGCAAATGGTTTGATATTAATTTTAATAGATGATTTAATGATAAACTTTTTTGGTTGGAATAATAGAAAACAAGTGTCGTATATTTGGGTTAAAGAATAAGATACTCATCTTGCTATATTTGTCAATATGAGTTAATGATCACGACGTACTCTTAACGACACTTTTAAATTAATATATTTATTAGTTTTTCTGCTTCAAAGTTTAATCTCTAATTTTTAGATATTTGTTTTTCGAGTATTGACTTTAAAAGATAGGTCTCGTAGTCATAGATCTTATCCGAACTACGAAGGATTTAAGGCAAAGCACATTAAAAATAAAAATAAAAATAAAAATAAAGAGGAGTTTTATAAAGTAATGTTTATTAGATCGTTTGATGATTAAAGGGGACATGTAGGTCCACTGTTAGATACGGGAAAAGTCCCATATTTTTAATATTACTTTGACGAAATTGAAGTAATTATTTGATTAAATTATGAATTCGGTAAGCACATAGACTGGGTTATAGAAGAAAAGTCCAAAGTCGTAGAGTTGCGTAGTGATTATTAGTCTACACAATTATAATAAGTGACTGAGAAAAGAAGAAACCTTTGTAATGGGTCACTAGACTTATTACAAAATGGGTGATAGTGTCAAGCAAAAGTCGAACCAAATTATCACTACACAATTATAATAAGTGACTGGGAGTATTTTAACTCACACCGGTCTACTTGTTATCAGCATTCAGCAATATAGAGATCACGGTTTAATTGAATAAAGCTACAATTATATATCGGGGTACGATTTCATGTAAGTTTTGTGTTCGAATTTCCTTGAAGTTTTAATATTTTAAAAGGTGAAGTTTTTCACCAAATAAACCAATGATTAAGAGTGCGAATATGCAATAATTTTATTGATAACTCGAGTTGGAGTTTTGGTTTGGGACGAGGACAATAACATAGCGACAGTGGCTGTCAAAGAATTAGATTCAATAATATAGAAATATTTCAAAAAATATGTAACACTCAATGTATATTTTTTTTGTTTGAATAAACTTTTTTATATCCACCGTAGTAATGGTAGTTGATATAATGCTTCTTTTTCGTTTATTGAATCTTGTAAATTTAGTTTGTCTGCTTTGGGAGTTTGGTATGGTCTTAAGCGAATTGCTAAAGGTTTCAAAGCTTTGTATATCTCAATATAAGGCTCGGGTTTTAACTAAAATAGAGTAAGCTTGGGCTTGCTGCCCAAATTGTTTTATGTTTCTTATTTATGTAATTGTTTTCACTCCAACTTTGGAAAATATGTTTTTTGTTGAGTTGATAATGGGCTGAGTAGATTACATTAGAGGATTGTTCCACTTTTTTTCTTTCGACTTAGTCGTGGGAAATTCTAAATTCTTTTTGATAAAAAATCATTGGAAAGTTTCTGTAATCATATTTACTTATATTATTTTTTATTTAGAATTTTAAAATCTTTTTATAAATCTATTCACCTTTTGTTTTTGCTGATCCAATTATTAAGAAAATCAGTTACCCAATAACCTAACCAATTTACGTTTCTGATTAAATATTATAAAACACTATTTAATTAAATAAAATAAACTCTAGTTTTGTTAATTCGGTGATTAGTTTATACAATGTTTTGTTAACATTAGTATCAGATTTTTTTTTTAAAAAACCTGATTGGTCAGTCCCTAAATAAATTGACTAGCTAGGAAATTTGACCTAATTAAGTGAAACAGTTGATTACGGTTGATAGATTTTTGGCTTCTTTCTCAAAAAAGCACTTGCCGTAGAGGAGAGATCTTGGAGAAGTATTGTTAAGGTACGGCTTAATCTCTATTGATATTCCTTTTGATTAAGCTTCTTGTAACAATTCATATAAACACGGACTTTGATTCAGTTTAGTTGATTGAATTTGACATACCTAATTTCATTCTCTATCTCAAAATCAGGTTTAAGAAATCGATCAGGTGATTTTCATTTATAGATTCAGATTTATTATACATTGAGGTTTCATCTTCTCGCCTTCCCTAGCTTACCTAATGAGTGTACAACGTATTCTAGGTTTCACTATTTTCTATAGAAACTTTGGTTGATTTGTTTCGGTTACACCAAATCGAAGTCAAAATTAAAATTTGGTTCGGTTTGGTTAACTTTAACCTAACCGAATTGCAACTCACAAACATTCCTCAAAGTATTTATTCTGACTATAACTATTTGCTTGATTTCAATACTTTCTGGTGAAATCTCTAAGTTAAAAACCTCTTGACTTAGATAAAAAATTGCTATTCAGTACATTCAATTTTTGGAATGGACATAAATTTCATTCTATGGAAGAATATTTGAAATTAACATTTGTTACATAATTGCTTTGCCATGTAGGTGACAGAAAAACAAAGATGGAGGAAATAATAGTGGAAGATTCAAAGAACAATCATGAAACACCGATTAAGCCTAAACAGTGTCTCAAATTTTACGTCAGGCGTAAACATATCGAATTTGAACAAAAGCGTTGTGATATTGAGGTTGCTAAAGATTCGGATGAATCAGAAATCATCGAAGGTAATAAATTCATCTTTCACAAATTTTTATATCAGTCTTATTAACTTCTTTTAGTTTTCTGATTATCTTTGTTTTTTTAATTTACTTTAGGTGCAAATAGGTCACAATATAGTGTCGCAGAAGGTATATTCATTGTTTCTCTTTATATTTAATAATGAACATGACCGTAATTTTCAATGATGAACATGAATGGAATTATATTAATTTTCAAGAAAATTTTCAAGAAAATTACGTTCATGTTCATCTAAAACTTATATATAAAGTGGTACTTTTAAGTTTCTCCGGTTTTTTTCTTTTACCTTTTTAACTTATTTTTTATTTGACAATAAAAGGTGATTCACAAAGTGATAATCAAACAAATTCAAAAGAAACATTTGAAGAAAAGCCGGAAAAGTCAGAAACTCCTCAAGGTAACTAAGTTTTTTTTTTTTCACTAAGTGCAGCGAATACTATTTTACATTAAAACTTTTAGTTTGCATAGTATAAGTCTTCCGAAATTTTTATTTTATTTATGGCATAATATATCTATTGTAACTTTAGTCTTCCACGATTTTCTATTTGATGTTAACAGATAATTCACAATTTGTTGATGGAAAAGGAAAGAAAAAGAAGAATTCCAAAGTGAAAACAAAAAAGCAAAAGTTCCATAGACCACGAATCATGGAAGTTGGGAAGAAACCAAGTAATCCATCCACTAGCCGAATGAGAACTATATCTAGGAAAAGAAAAAATGAGAAAGATACCGAAGAGGAAGTGGTATTTGAGCCTAAAACTCCGGAAAAACAAAGTTTTTCAAAGAGAAGAAGGAACGAGAACACCAAAAGAAACGTGGTTCGAACTTTGACAGTTGATCAACAAAATGTGGTTCTTAGTTGTCTTGAGCTTAGCATAATTTCTGGGCCGAATTTTCCGAAAGGGAAAAAGAGAATGGCTACCCGTTGTCGATCCGTTTGGAAAAAGAAATCAAGAAGGTCTTCTCGCAAAAAAAATGTGGACAGATGGGCTAGAATTGCTTTGTCTGAATGGTTTGAAGAAACACTGCCTTTAGTAGCAAGTCATAAGGAAAAACTGATGATTAAAGGTAATCAATATAATTTGGTTTGTTTTTAATCAAATTTTATTTAAGAAAATTTTATGACATGCAAATAATCTAACGTTATTGTCTCTTGCACCTGATTGAACATGTATATTTTTTTGCAGACTCAAAAATGATATCGGCTAGTTGTGTAGTTCGTAAACTGTGCAGTAGAAAAACCAAGAATATCGATAAGTCTTTAAGTAAAGAAGTGATTCTTCTGAAAAAATCTCTAGGTGATGGGTCTCCTCGTATGAAAGGTAATAAGTTTTTTTCAATTATTTTTTGTGTGAAAGATTGCATGAAAAATCCTATCACATACCCACTTAAAATTGATTTTTTTCATTGGTTTTATCTATTTGTATCTTATGACTTTTTTTGTAGGCACATTAAGTTATGTAGACCCAAAGCCACACAGTAAAAGAGTTAAAGAAGACATTGCTCATAATTTAATCCAACAAATGGTTTATAAGAAAGATCACAATCTTTCATCTTTGGCCGATGTTCCTTTGCATATTGAAGGTAATCAATTATTTTTTCATTTTTGAATACATTCGTTGGTAGATTTGAGAACTTAGGCACACGAAATTATACTCTTACATTATTCACCTCAAAACTTAGTTATTTATTTATATATATATATTTATATATATATATATATATATTAGGAGATGACAAATATATATATATATACTTAAACAAATTCAACTTTAATGAATTTCGGTTGATACAGTTTGGTTGCATTTAGGATTTTGATTTGTATAATTTGATATAAAATTTTCTATGCCATTCATAATACACTAAAATCCACTAGTCCGTATTTAGATGTAAATAAATAGAAAAACTGTAAATTTCTCTACGGAAACTATGATATATGAAGCCCAAAATTTATCCTTTAATCTCCATGAATAAAAAGTGATACGCTTATATCTCCCACTAATTCAAAATTTAAATTTCAATTATACACAAATATCGGTTTTCTTGGTTTATGATCAAAACCGATACCAAACCAACCATTAGAAACCAATACCGAACCACTTTAAACCCATCTTCTTCTCTCGTTGATCGGAAGACCAGAGAGTCATAAAAGTGACTATTCTGATTCATAAAGGAAGTAACTTTAGTAGCTGAATGAGTAAAACAAACCTTGCCACCATTGTAGATCTCTTCAATGTCGACTAATACGTCGTCGTTTAAACCCTTCATGTTCCTAAGAAACCCAAAAAAAAAACTGCAACTTTCTCTCTTCTTATCCTTAACTATTAAATCACAAGTCACATGACACGTGGAAAATGCTTCATATTTATTTCTGCAATTTAAAATTTAAACAAAAAAAACGGGAAAAATAGTCACTTATAAAACATAAATTAATGAAAGCAAAAAATCTTCGAGCAAATGCTTTATGTAACTTGGGTCATTTGTGTGGTTTTTCTGTTGTTGCAGACACACTCATGAGATCTTCTAGTAGTGTACTTCCAGAACATCCCATCAAAAAAGCTAAGGATATTACTAAGTTAATCAAGCAAATGAGCAGATTAAAGATCAACAAAAGGGTAACAACTCTGATTAAATCTGACAAGAAGAAGAAAAATATGCAACTCGTTACTGCAAAGGTTGATCTTGATCACGAGACCGTTAAAGAGTGGGAACTCTTAATGGTGAACGATCTTTCAGACAGAACATATGCTGATGAGGAGACAGAGTCAAAGTGGAAACGAGAAAGAGAAATCTTCGAAAGTCGAGTAGAGCTTTTCATCAACCGGATGCATCTTCTCCAAGGTATATTGTTCTTATCAAATCGTACTAATTTAGAATAAACTTAGAGCTTATACATGTATATATACTGTCTAAAGTGTAAAATTTGTTACCTCCATGATGTTATCGATTATTATTTTGCAGGCAATAGAAAATTCAAGCCGTGGAAAGGCTCAGTTGTTGACTCAGTTGTTGGAGTTTTCTTAACACAAAATGTTTCCGATTTCCTTTCAAGGTAAAAACTCCAGTTTATTCTGCTAAGAAAATAACAAACTAATAACGTTTTCTTATTTTTCTTACGATTATGATTTTTTTTTTAATAGCAATGCTTTTTTGAGTGTCGCTGCCAAATATCCTGTGGATAGAGCGGAAAATTTGGAAGGTTTAGCAAACGACATGGAAGAAGTTATAGAGGTTAATGATTTAGTGGTTGGTACTGGAAATAACGATGCTAAGAGTTCTGAGTCTACCACTTTATCTGAGGGATTAATACCATCAATACTAGAGGTGGAAGAACTTGAAAAAACTGGAAAAAGAAAAAACGAAAAAACTGGTATTATGGAAGATGAGAAAGTTGATTGGGAGAATGTTAGAAGAATGTACAAAAAGGAAGGACCTCGGGAAGTAATGTACATGGACTCTGTTGATTGGAATGCTGTGATATTATCTGGTCAACATGTTTTTGCAAGAACCATACGGAAACGCGGACAATTCAGGATTCTTTCATGGAGAATTTTGGTAAGAAACACAAAACTTATCAAAAAAAATTGAGATACATTATTCTGTAGACTTGAAACTAAAATATCTTCTTTTTTTCTGAAGAAATTCCTCAATGACGAAACAATACAAAATGGAAATGTGGATCTTGAATGGCTTCGAGATGCTCCATATGATCTAGTAAAGTATGTTTATGTTTTTTTATGTTTTTTTTTGTGTTTTCATATATTTTGTTCTTGCAAACTTTTTTACAATTTGTTTATTTGTAAAACCAGGAGGTATCTACTAGAGATAGAAGGAGTAGGTTTAAAGAGTGCAGAGTGTGTAAGACTTTTAGGACTTAAACATTCTGCTTTTCCGGTATAAAAGAAATTATTATTGTATTTTACTTTACATTTATATATATATATATATATATATATATATATATTACTTTTTAGTTTCCTAAATTACTAAATCTACTCTCTTTTTTTAATGTGTATATAGGTTGACACAAACGTCGGTCGTATAGCCGTTCGACTTGGTTGGGTTCCTCTAGAACCTTTGCCAAATGGAGTTCAATTGCATCAACTACACCAGTTAAGTCTTTTCCACAACTTTTATATACAAAATTGAATACAATAGTTTACTAACTATTTGATTTTTTTTTTAATTCAGCTACCCTTCAATGGATTTGATTCAGAAATACCTCTGGCCACGGCTATGCACACTTCCTCAAGAAACTTTGTAAGTTTAATTTTTTTAAACCAATTATTTGTAATAGTATATACATATCTTATCTTACATTTTTTTTTACAGATACGAACTACACTACCAGATGATAACATTTGGAAAGGTGCACACAATATCAATCTTTTACGTTTTTGCTTATCAATTAATTAAAATCATTACTGATTTCGACTAATTCTTTAATTTTTAGGTTTTCTGTACAAAGGTTATCCCCAATTGTAATGCATGTCCGATGAAGTCAGAGTGCAAATATTTTGCCAGTGCATATGCCAGGTTACATTCTATTTTTATTTTATGTTTTCTTTAGCATAGTTAGATCAAATAAATCATGTTGAAAAAATATTGGACTAGGATAATAAAATTACGAAGTTTTAAAACTAGAGGGGATACTACGTGGTTGCTTCACCATCAAATCCATCTTCTAGGCCATGAGCTTGACTTTCCATAAATCTTATTTGTAGAATTAGGAATAAAGCTCTATTTTGTTTGATTTTTGACATTGTAAGATTTAATTTCATGCATGACGATAATATCATACGATCTCGAGTTTTCACGAATATTGAAGAATCAAAGGAGCTGGAAACTTTGTATTGTATATCTAAAAGTTAATTATAAATGATTGTGCCATAATAAATTAATTATGAACTTTATATTGCTTTCTTTCACGTAATATGAAAGCTTATGTGCCTTAGAAAACTATATATAAGAGACCCTTACAGACTCTTCACAAACTCATTAATATGATAAAATAATCAATGATAATTACTAGTTTAATCAATGATAGTTGATGTAATACCTTTATTAATTGTAACTCTCATCAAATCACTTGAACACATATTGGCTTATCATGTTTTTTTGTTCAGCTCTAAGATTCTTCTCCAAGGTCCAGAAGAAAAGACACATGAGACATATACCTCCATCTCTGATGATGATGCAATCATATCTTCTCAGATAAGTTCGATTGAAGAATGTGTTTCTCCAGAATACAATGATCAAACTAATCATTGTGAGCCAATGGTTGAGTTTCCGGCTTCTCCAAAAGCGGAAATTCCTGAATTGATAGATATTGAAGATATTGTTTGCATAAGTCCTCGTCGTTCTGCTGTTCAAATTCCTAAAATCGATATAGACATGGATGCATTGAGAAAAAATGTTATGGATGCACTTTTGAAAGGTGGAAAGATGTCAAACAGTTGTGATGAAGAAATGTCAAAAGCATTAGTAGTTCTAACCCCTGAAAATGCTTGCATTCCGCTCGAGTTGCCAAAGAAAATGAAGTATTATGATCGCTTAAGAACTGAACATGTGGTGTAAGTTATCTTTTTTATATAATTTTGCCATATTTTATTGCCATTTTTTAAAGAGATGTAATGTAATTGTTTTTTGTTTTGTTTTTGCAGCTACGTGCTTCCTGATAACCATGAGCTTCTCCATGATGTAAGTATATATATTGTCCGGAATACCAAAAAAAATTACAGCGTTTTTTTTTCAAATTTGTTATGATATGTGTATATAAACAGTTTGAGAAAAGACAATCTGATGATCCAAGTCCCTATCTTCTTGCGATTTGGCAACCAGGTATAACACGAACATAATTTTATCATTGTTCACAACGATAAACTAACTTTGAGTTTGATAATTTATAGGTGAAACGTCATATTCGTTCACTCCACCGATGAAAAAGTGTAACTCAGACGGATCAAAGCTCTGCATTATCCAAACATGTTCTTATTGTTGTACTAAACGGGAAGAAAGTTCAAACATATTTCGTGGAACAATCTTGGTAAGCGAATGTTACAATGAAACATTCGAACATTATTAACTTGGAAGTTATATTGATGTGTGCGATTGAACAGATCCCTTGTAGAACAGCAACGCGAGGAAGATTTCCCCTCAATGGAACTTATTTTCAGACCAATGAGGCGAGTGTTTTTTCTTATAATATATATTGAGAGAATGGTATGGATTTCCTTTGAGAAGTAACTAAGATTATGAAAGATTTTGCTTTTCAGGTTTTTGCAGATCATGAAACGAGTATAAACCCCATTACTTTTTCTAGAAAGTTGTGTGAAGGGTTAGAAAAACGCGCATTGTATTGTGGTTCATCAGTGTTAGCTATTTTTCGACTTCTAGATACAAGGCGAATTCAGTTATGCTTTTGGACAGGTAACAACTTTAGTTTATCTTTCAAAAGTCTTGAATTAGAATGTTGCAACATTTGTGAGTGATTAAGTGGTGATGTGCAGGGTATTTGTGTATGAGAGCATTCGATCGCAAAAGTCGAACTCCTCAAGATCTTGTTCGAAGGCTTCATACTCCACCTGATGAGAGAGGGAAAAAATACGAGAGAGATGAATGATATTTTTTGTTCTTTTTTTAGTTTAGCAAAATGATTATGTGATACAAGACAAGTGAATTCTCTCATTGGTATATACTTTGATTCTTCTTTACGGAAAAAAAAAACAGTAACATGAGGTTTCTTTTGCGTTGTCTTTTGTCTTTGAATTTTCTTGGAGTAATGAAGAAATCTGACTCTTTTCTTCTTCGTTATCATTCTTAAATCCAATCACATTTTCAAGCATTATCTTGAATCTGGTGATCTGGCCAAACATCATCTTCAACGAAACAAATAATATCACTCTTGATTCCATCACCAAAATCTTTAACGGGTGCATTTACCGTAACACCGTGACCAAAAATAACCATCTCATTATCTCCAATAGACTCTACTCTTTCCCACTTGCAACTCTCAAGATTCATCTTAAATACGTAGAACATAAGTTTCTCTTCATGTTTCACTTCTTTTAAGCTCAAGATGATCAACACCTCTCCCGATTTATCAATAGCTAGTTTTCTCTTCCAAATGTATTCCCACGGTTGCTCACCGAAGCGGAAAGGATTATTCCAATACGGGCCTTCGGTTACTTCTCCTCTATCGAAATCGAGAATCTTGATATGTTGATCAGTTGTGAGCACATAAAGCTTACTATTGTTACAAGCCACCTCACGAAAAGCCGAAGAATTTGCATCTCGGCGTATCAAATTCGACCACGAATTATACCCTTTCTTGTGTGCGAACAAGTACTGCTGTCCAAAAATAGTTCTTATCTAAACCTTGTCCGACAAGTTTTCTTGTGTAAATCTTGTCTCTTTCGGTATCGAAGGACCTCGAGGAATCACCACCTTGGTGTATGATCCGTGATGGACACGGAGGCCGATTAACCCATGTTTTCCAAATAGTGTACCAACCTAAGCAAACGTATTTAGCTCGGTGATGATCAATAGGGCTCAACGTTTCGAGGATCTTTAGCAAAACATCGGGACAAAGCTTGGACCAATCGCTACATCTCTTCTTCCTTCTCATCAAATCATTTGGTGTGTCCATGTTTGCGTTTACTTGCCGAGCACAGTAATGAAACTAGGGCTTGTTTTACATAAATACACAACCCTAATATGCTGTTTTGACTTTTTCTTCTTCTTTAGATTGCTTGCTTAAACCGGTGTCGTTTTGATGTAAGAGTATTTGTTACGAAAAAAGAACGTTTCACATATCTCTTGATTTTTTTTATTTTTTTTTGCATTTTATAACTATCGAATTCTTTGGTGAAGGTAGACTCTGTTTTTTGTACTAAGACGTAAGCAAGATTAGAAGATTTCAACAAGAAAGTGTCATAAAGAATAACAACGAAAAAAGAGAGTTGAAAAAAACCAAAATGTAAAAAAAAAAAAGTCACTCAAATGTAGAACATAAATAAAGTTTTTATGAGTCAATTATACATAAAAATAATTTCTCCAATCAATTTGACTTGGATCCTTATATACATATAATCTTCTTCCTTTGTGTTTTTAAATAATGCACACACAACAAACCTCATACCACACAAGCTTCCCACTGCAGTAAACACAAAAACCATTGCTTAACAAAACTATCCGATAAATATCGAAATTCTTCAAATGTGTTTTGGTTTGATTTTTAACATATGAAGTTGAAGTTTACCTTTAGAGAGCCATATCAGCCTGTAATGCAGCGAGTTCATCTTCATCAGCGGGCTTTTGCTTCTGAGGTACGGGACGAGCAGGTTGCTTCTCAGGTCCAGGAGCGTTTGCAACGGGTCTCGTTGGCTGAAGAAGTTGCGCTTCTAGCTCCTCGCTTTCGAGTTCCTCAAGTTCTGCTTCCAATTCATCCTGTAAAGTACCAATAAACACAAATCTTGAGAAAGCTGAAAAAGATTTTCTGTGTGTATATATGATTGAGGGGATAAAGGAAAGTGTACCTCATCGAAATCAGCACCAAACCCAACTGGATTGGACAATGCTTCTTGAATCTGTTTCATGTTCTCTGTTTGCTCATTGATCTCATCCATTGTCTTGTCCACATCATCAATGTTACTGCAAAACAACCCACACTTAGTCCACTGCTTAAAGAACCATACGTTTATATAACTCGATAGAACCAGGGTTAGTAGGTACATACGTTGCCTTCTGCATATTTTTCATAGCAGCAGCACCAGTTCTCAAAGCATCTACAGTCTCTGTTGTTGCTTTAGCACCTTCTAACATAATCATCTGTTTACACAAGCTTGACATATTCAATTATCAATTTCCGTAGCAAGTTTCATAAAAACGCTTCGATAGAAAGAAAGTCTCACTTGATCGTGAATACGAAGCTGGAAATTCCCAAGCTGTTCAACTTGTTGCTCGTATAACTTCTTCCTTTTCAAACATTGTATAGCCGCTGCACGATAACAAAACACGCGTCAATTAACCTCTCTAGTGACCGACATCGCAAACACATTCTCGGATTTCTAAACATTGATACATGTATATTCATTCACACATGTCTAAACCAAAATTTGGTTATTAACAAGCAAGAATTGGTCATACCGCGTTTGTTCTTGGCCCGAGTGAATTCCTTAGCTCTCTCAACCTCTCCATTAGCTTTCTTAAGAAGAACACTTTCCTTCTTCTCTAGCATCTCAAGAGTCTAAGCAAAAACAACAATGATACATTCAAGAAATCACCTTTTCCTCACACAAGTAAGACAATACAAATTAACAAACCAAAAAAGTAAGCTTTCTTTCTCTTGAGTATACATTGAAGATTAACTCAACACAAAGATAGTTCATGACCCATTAAAGAGACATATCTCAATCTCTTATAAGTCTTAACAAAAATCCAATTTTGACATAAAAGATCAAATTTTGAAATCGAAGAAGAAGACAAACAATACCTCATTGAGCTTGTCTAATGTTTGGAGAGTAGTAGTCTCCGGCTTGGGTTTCCCAAATAGTCGATTCATAAACATGTTTAACCACACTGAGATCTCCTCTACACACAAATCGAAGCAATCAATCAAATTATGTAAACCCTAATCATGAATCAATCAAATCGAGCGAAAGTTAGGGTTTTTAAAAACTGGGTTATGTTCAGAACGAAATTGCGATTCTCAATTGGATACAAACCTGAGGGATATTGAAGATTTGATTGATTTTGATAATGGAGCGATGAAGAAGAAACGGCGTTGAAGTTTTGATGATTTATAAAAATCTGATTTTTTTTTCCTAATCGTTTTGTGTATATAATGATTGTTTGATATCTTCTACAGTTCTACTTCCTCTACCATTATTTATTTAATTTAATGAAATTATCTACGAAATTTCGTTGAAAATTACTTAATAAAATATTTTACGAATTTCTTTTATGTTTTTTGTCAAACGATTTTTTTATTTTTTTTTATTTTTAGGATTTGATAAACTTTTGTATGGCCTAAGAAATTTTGTTTTTAAATAAAATATTTACTTTGTGGAAGCCCCTTGCCCATTGGTCAAGGGTTTAAAGGCTTTTACATTAGATCTGAAGTTCGAGTCCCAGCTAATACAATTTCTTCCAGATTAATGGAGAGACGCTTTTCGGAAGTTCTATCGTCCCAGAGATCATGTCTATCATTTGAGATCGTACTTGCAGAGCCGTTTGTCGGAGAAAGTCTTTCTATTATGAGAGATGTCGTACATGTAGAGCTGTTTATCGGGGAGACCTTGTCCATCATAGAATGTCGTACATGGAGAGTTGCATCATGGAGGCATACGTGGAAGTTGTTCACCTTAATCGCATAAAACATAGGTAGTCGAATATCATCATTAATCTAATGATGATTGTATAAAAAAAAAAGATTTAGTTCAAAAGTAGATTAGAAATTTTAATTTGGGAAGAGGTGATTTGGGCCCTGGAAAGTAGATTAGAAAATTTAATTTATGATTTGGGATCTCGAAAGATTTAATAGACTACACTACTTTGGGCTAAACTAATTACAAATACTATTATTCAGCTCAATAAGAGCCCAACTATTTTACTTAATAAATTGGTTCATAAAACAATTTCATCATTTACCATTTTGTGGAGCTCCAATCAACAAGCCATGTTTTCATTCTTTTGAGTTCAGAAGCTGCAACCATAACGTATGATCCAAACAACCTTTGATATTAGCAATCTTGTATCCCAATGTGCTTCTAGTGGCTCATACATTACCTGAACGGTGTAGCAAAGTTCAAGGTATGTGATCATGAAATAAATTAAATGTTCCACTATAGTCTACTATTTCACTTGGGATATTCTTATTAAGTGCCAATGTGCCATCATCTAAGAGTAACTTTGTGATTTTGCTCGAACGACAAGAACTATTCGTTGCATATTCGAGTAATATATTGGTGTTGGCCAGCATCGGTGTAACGAGTGTGTTCAACACATACATTCACAAATGCTAAGAACACTTGGTGTCGAGAATCTCTAATGTTACTAACCTCGAATGTTACTAATCTACTAACTAAGAGAACCAAAAAAAATCAGAAATTATAACCCAACAAGAAAACAAAGAACGCTTGTTGTCGTTTTGAAAATACTTGGCTAAACACAAAATTTTAGATCACTCATAACTTCAACTTGTAATGATGTCAAATCCTCTCGAACTTGTACGTACTTCGTCTACTATTCTCTTTTATCCACATCGATAAATCATTCAAATTTCTTAGCTCATCATCATTGCCCAACTCTTTGCCACTATACTTTATCATGTAGAAATTAGAAAATGTCTTAACCATGTCTAGTGATATAAACCTCATTTTTCTCTATATCATACTTACTTTGTTCTTAACCTTGTCTTTATATCGAAAGGTCCTATGTGTGCAAATGATAAACAACCAAATACCCTAAATGCTCAAGAGGGTCCCGATACACAGAATTTTGTAAGGAGACATTGAAAATATTTCATTCAAATATCTTAGCAACCTTGAAAATATCTCAGACAAGAACAAGAAAAAACCATACAAATATGAAATATTGGAAATAAGGAAAAAAAAAAAAAAATTCTTGATATAGTATTTGGGAAAGGGAATCTTCTAGCAATCGTTGTCAGAAATGACGATAGAAGATTCATCTTTTCTCTACCACCGTTGTTTCCAGAAAACTAAGTTCTGGACCACTTTTATTAGTTTTATTCACAAATGACGTATGTATAAATAATAGTGACTAACCAAAAATAATAATTAAAGTAGTGTTAGTATACACAAACAATTAATAATTATATTCTTTCAACTGTGAATGTTCATTCCGTTCACGTCTCGAATTCAATTATAAAACAATATTGGATATCTATCTTCTGATTTGCTACATTAAAAGTCTTCTTTATTAATAGCACGTACCAATTAAGGAGTTATTTTAGATTTTTTTGTTTGTTATAATTTCAGATTGATAATTAAGATGCTAGTAAAATATTTATGCGATTTTTGTTGTTGTAATTGTACATAATGATGGCATTTTTTAAAAGGATTATTTAGGCATAATTATAGGTAAAATTGTTTAAAAAATAGTATGTTATATTTGAAAATAAACGTATTAAAAAATCATAGTGTGTTTGAAAAAAATTGCATGAAATTAGAAAGACAAACCATGCAAACAGCTATCCCATTTGCATGTGTGTTTTTGTAAAACATGTCGCATCAAAACCTTTTTTTTGCAAACTAAAGAAAATAGTAAAATCGTTTAGTGACTAAATCCATTAGTAGTGTCAAAAGCCACAAATGTTTTTCAAGAATTAACATCTTACTTAGAAGATATATATTATATTTGTTGGATTCTGTTTTGATGGAATGTCTAGTCCTACCACGATGGTTTGATTAAGGATCTTGCATTCTTATAGTATGAAAAAGCTACTAAAATGTAGAAAGTTAAAGAGTTATTTAATACTTTATGAATTATAAATTACACATTGCTAAAAGTGTTGGACTAAGTGGGTGAAGGTGAGGGACAAAACTAGTGACCAAACTATTTGCTTTCTCGTACCAAACCGATGTGAAATCTAAAGCGACTTCGATCAGAAAGAGAACATGCAATCGAATCGTTTTTTATTTTAAAATAGGGGTAAGATAGATACCATTTATCTACCCATTGTATATCCTTTTTAAATAACCACAAAATTGGATAAGTTTTGAATTTAAGAGTGTCATATTTACACATTAACCTTATTCAACTTATTTGACATATTTGTACCGTTCTAATTATATCGAATGCTTCGAAAATGCATCAAATATGCTATTTCCTGTTATATTTGTATTTTTGTTGTTGTTTCAAAAGTAGTTTTGGAATGGTATACAAAAACTAATAAATTTGTATTTTGCTGGATTACTAGAGCAACTATGTCCCGTTACTTTTGTTTCAAAAGTAAAATTGGGTTTTTTGCTGAATAATTAGATCAACTTTAAATGTGAAATTTTATGAGGTCTTATTCACTTTATTTAGGTAATACTACTAATATTTACGAATAATTATGTACGAAATTTATAATAATTACTTAATTAGCATAATTTTGGTCGGTAGTCAAATCAAGAACGAACTCTTAATATTATAAACTAGTAATCCATTAATTGCGTCTTTTAGCTCGTAAACAGAGTCAATCATGTTTTTAAAATAAAAAACAGAGTCAAACATGAAAATTTCAAATCATTAATTTACCTAATTTAAATCAAACAACATATATTACTTACATGACAATATTCTCAAAACTTATGGTTTTATCCTCAAAGACAAAAAGAATTAAATTCCATTTTTAAAAAACAAAGAATAAATTAAAATATCAATGAGGTATATAACATTTACAAAAAGGACTTTATTTTCTCAAAACATTCGATATCAACTTTTTAAAACTTATTAAATTTTTCGAATTTAGTATTACTCAACCTCCTCCACAAAAAACGGCGAGAAAAAAAAACCAAAACTCAAAAATCTCACAAAAGGCTAATTTCGTAATTTCACCTCATATCTCACAAAAATAAAAAATAAAAATCAATAATTTGATCTCTTTCCATAGTTTAATTACAGACAAACACAGAGCTCTAGCTTCATCATCACCATCACCATCACCTCAAGGGTTCTTAAATTCTCCACCTTTTTGATTTGGGTCGAATCCATTTCCGTTTTTATTTTTGCCCTTTTGATTTGAGTTTTTGAGATCGAGATTTGGTTTGAGAAAAAATGGGAAAAGTAGCGGTTGGTGCGACGGTGGTTGGTGCGGCGGCGGTATGTGCGGTGGCTGTGTATATAGTGCGGAGAAGGATGCATAGTACAGGGAAATGGGGAAGAGTGATAGAGATCTTGAAAGTATTAGAAGAAGATTGTGCAACACCAATTGGGAAATTGAGACAAGTAGCTGATGCTATGACTGTTGAGATGCATGCTGGTCTTGCTTCTGAAGGTGGAAGCAAACTTAAGATGCTTATTAGCTTTGTTGATAATCTTCCTTCTGGGTAACAAAACATTTCCTTATCCTTGGATTGAGTTTTGGATAAAGTTGAGATTTTTGTGGGATTTTATCTGAATTTTTGGATAAATCTTTGTCACGTTTGTTTTTGGGATAATGTTTGTGAAATTTTATTTGAGAGAATGAGAAAGTTTCATGCTTTTATGTTTTATTTTTCTCTGATTCTTACTTGTTGAAATGGAATTTAGATTTGTTACTTTTGAATCTGATTATTATGATACTGTAGGTTCAAAAGTCATTAGAAGAATCTGCTAATTTGTTTGTTTTTTAACTGTAACATATTTGGTTGATATGTCTCACTGTTCCTTGATTGTTCTCCTCTCTCATGGATTTTAGAGTGTTTTCTTTTACCTTTTTTGTTTGCTTTTTCTTTGTCTTGGTTCTGTTCCTAGGTTCTTTGGTTACCTTCTTCTTTGTCTTGGTTCTGTTCCTAGATTCTTTGGTTAGTTTTTTCTTTGTCTAGGTTCTGTTTCTAGGTTCTCTACTTAGCTACTTCTTTGTCTTGGTTTTGTTCCTAGATTCTCTGGTTAGTTTCTTCTTTGTCTTTGTTCTGTTCCTAGGTTTACTACAGTTAATCTATTAGCCTGTGTGTCTCTAGTTTATGTGAATTGAAGCAAATCATCAACTTATGGTGAATCATGACTAGCACTTGTTTGATTTGGGGTTGTTCTGATGCTGATGACTGTAAGTGTATCTAATCTTCGTTATCGATTTTTGACAGGCATGAGAAGGGTTTCTTTTATGCATTGGACTTAGGTGGAACAAACTTCCGTGTCATGCGTGTGCTTCTTGGTGGGAAACAAGACCGTGTTGTTAAGCAAGAATTTGAAGAAGTCTCGATTCCTCCTCATTTGATGACTGGAGGTTCAGATGTCAGTTTCTTGACTAGAGCTTTTTACTTTTATGTTTTGTGACTTTGTCTTGGTTGATCTATATCTTTGTGTGTTGATTGTGTTAATGTGGACTAGGAATTATTCGATTTTATCGCTGAAGCGCTTGCAAAGTTCATCGCTACAGAAGGCGAGGATTTTCATCTCCCTGAAGGTAGACAAAGGGAACTAGGTTTCACTTTCTCGTTTCCGGTTAAGCAGACATCTTTGTCCTCTGGCACTCTCATCAAGTGGACGAAAGGTTTTTCCATTGAAGATACAGTTGAGCTTGATTACCCTTCCATTTATTTTAAATTTATTACAGAAGCAGCTCCGTCAGTTCCGTGAACGATGTTCTTGATATTGCTCGGTAGACGAAAAATTTACAGTCTTTGGTTTGTCATTTTGAAGGCAAACTAACTCTCTAATGTACATATGATAATGCTCTAGCTAAACTCTGTTTCTGTACGGTTGTTTAGGTTGGACAAGATGTTGTTGGTGAGCTTATTAAAGCTATGGAAAGAGTTGGAGTCGACATGAATGTCACAGCACTTGTGAGTTTTCCTCTTACCGCCTAGATAATCGATATGTGTAATCTATGTTAATGATTCTTTAATCCCTTTGTAAACTGTTCAGGTCAATGATACCGTTGGAACACTTGCTGGTGGTAGATACCATAACCCAGATGTTGTTGCCGCTGTTATTTTAGGCACGGGCACAAATGCAGCTTATGTCGAACGTGCACATGCAATTCCCAAATGGCACGGCTTACTTCCCAAATCAGGAGAAATGGTTTGTGTTTTTTGCAATAACATAACAACGTCCATTGAGCTTTGAGTCTTAGCATGTACTTACAATGCAGGTGATCAACATGGAATGGGGAAACTTCAGGTCATCACATCTTCCATTGACGGAGTTTGACCACTCACTAGACTTCGAGAGTCTGAATCCAGGTGAACAGGTATGAGCTTTGAAACTCTGCTGATTTCAAGTTCGTTTAGATAACTACAATCGGTGGCGCGCGCTCACGAAGATGCTATCTGGCTTTTCGCAGATTCTAGAGAAAATAATTTCCGGTATGTATTTGGGAGAAATCTTGCGTAGAGTTCTTCTGAAGATGGCTGAAGAAGCTGATTTCTTTGGCGACACCGTCCCACCGAAGCTGAGAATACCATTCATCATAAGGTTGACTAACTAACTTCATTAACACAGTTATGCCGAAAAAACGACCGTTGCTTGCATTGAAACAGAAGTCTAATAGTCACTTTACGGTATGCAGGACCCCACACATGTCTGCTATGCACAGCGACACTTCTCCGGATTTGAAGGTTGTTGGAAGCAAGTTAAAGGACATATTGGACGTAAGATTCTCTTATATGCATAATAATGATTTCACACTAACATATAACGAAGTCTGAACGGAATATCTCTAATTGGTGATCTCTCAGGTCCCTACAACTTCTCTGAAGATGAGAAAAGTCGTGATCAGTCTCTGTAACATCATCGCTAGCCGAGGAGCTCGTCTATCTGCTGCAGGGATCTACGGAATCCTCAAGAAACTGGGAAGAGACGCAACAAAAGAAGGAGAAACTCAGAAATCGGCCATAGCCATGGACGGTGGGTTGTTTGAGCACTACACTCAATTCAGTGAGTGTATGGAGAGCGCATTGAAAGAGTTACTCGGAGATGAAGCATCAGAGAGCGTCGAAGTGATTCATTCGAATGACGGGTCTGGTGTTGGAGCCGCATTACTCGCTGCCTCACACTCTCAGTACCTTGAAGAGGACTCTGAAACAAGTTAAGGTTTCATTGACAAAAAGGTAAGCACTTCTGTGTTTTATCTTATGAAGAACTCTTTTGTTTGCCTTTAGGGTTTAAACAAATAAAGGTAAAAAGGTTAAGCCCCTTCTTTGGGGGGAAATTATTTTTGTTTTTATCATCAATGTTGAGGAACAATAAAACCCTGAATGATTCTTCTTCAGGCCAATGTTGTAGAACTATATATTCGAGTTCTTTATATAAATTGATCATATATTTTTGTTCTTTAGATTACCAAGCAGATACATATTACTAATATGAAAATATATGATCATATGCTTAAAAGCTACTTCTATATTAGAATTTTATTAGCTCTTGTAACAATTTGAAAGCAATCCATCCCAATGATACAGATTGTACAACTCGAATAGAGAAAAGCCTAAAAAAACCGAACTAATTAATTCAAGTATTATGACAAGTCCAAGGAGATACTAAACTCTTGTAATCAAACTTGCCATTTAAAAAACCATCACCACCTTTCTGATTCCTAACTTGTTGCTGCACGACCAATACCGAACCTTCCGAGGCGAAAACGCTTCCAGCCACGGTGTCTCCGATGACTCCAAGCTGGTGGTCTTCGCTCCACGTCGTAAGCCCTTCTATAATCTTTGGATTAATCCCTTCTCTTCTTCCAGTTATCCAAAGATCGTAGTCGTTTACGTTCATTGCCTGTATCGCAGCCAATGTCTCCGCACCGTTCTTGACCACAACTTCCTTATAACTAACCCTCTCGTTGCTTTCGTTCTTGACCCAAAACCAAGTCACTACACCATCATCTAGCTTCTTCTCTCTCTCGTCCTCTCCTTCGTGGTTATGCGATAAGAATCGGATCACGGTTAAGGTTATGTCCGGGTTAGCTGTCATTCTATCGGCTAGATGCAGAGCTTCTCTGTTATCAGCTCCTCCTAAAAACAGAACCACGAACCGATACGTTTCTTGCCTCATAAGGCTTGAGTGGTTTGAATGTTGCTGATCAACCGAGGACCGAATGGCGGCATTTCTAAGCCGTCCTTTGTCATGGTAGATACATACAGAACATGGTGTGTGATCCAATACGTCCGCATTCACGGATAACATACCGGAGCCACGTAGTTCGGTAGGTGCATCGTCGTCAAGACGCTCTCGGTTATAAGGTAAGAGAATAAAAGCGGCTTTCTTGGTTAAGGCTAGCTCGCAAATGTCCTGGTACATTAGACGCTTTGGAGCGTGAGCAGTATAGGCATGTAGCTTCACGTACTCATGTCTTTTCTTTTGGTAGAGTCTAAAGGCGCTTTGCACTTGGTTTATTCGTTTGCTCTTTGAACGTTTTGGCCTTTGCTCTGCCTCCTTGTCTTCTTCTTCATCCTCCTCCTCATCCTCTTCCTCCTCCTTTCGCCGCCCGTGGTCGATAAACATTGGTTGGGCTCGTCCATTCAGTTCCACTAGCTGGACAGCGAATATGGAGAAGGGGCTAGTAGTAGTGGGATAGGCAAAGTCAAGGAAAGTGATCAATCCGGACACGGCTTCATGGTCGGAAACCGCAAGAACTAGTCCCATTTCGGTGGACGGTTGAGTGTGTTGGATGGTGCGGTGTTTGCTACTTCTGTAAGGCCGAGTGGGATCGTAGAGGAAGCCAATGAGTGGCGTTATTACACCCGTGGCTATAATCGTATGCAAAACCATGATGGTGAAGCCTGGTAAGCCGACTATACGTTTGTCGATCCAATGCAAGTAGAGCAAGAGATCAATCTGGCCTCTCATGTTCATCATGAGGCCAAGTGTTAGACTGTCCCTAGTTGGGACTTTGAAGAAGAGAGCAGCAGCAACGGTGGAGACAAACTTGGTGATGAAGCTAACGATGGTCAGGTAGAAGAGAGGAGAAAGCTGGTCTGGCCAAGTCTCGTTATTTATCAAGTAGACATTTGTGTTGAGTCCCACCCAACCAAAGGTGAATGGCATCAAGAATTCGTGGATGAAGGACTCGCTCCGAACAGCCAACGTCGAACTTAACGGTGGGCCGTGAGGGGCAAGCAACCCTAGCCAAATGGGTCCTACGGCTATAGCCAAACCAAACATGTCCGTGAGGAAACAAGATACAAGAACACCCATGAGGATCATGACAATGTAGTTTTGGTCCACTAGTTTGCCCTCAGGGGTTTGGGCTACAACCCAATCAAGGGCTCGTTTCACAACCAAAACCATAAAGGCTCCAAAGATAACCGATGATATAACAAACCAAACTACCGCGGTTGTGCCTCCACCATCAGCTTGTGTCATGGCCTCAAACACAAGAATGATGTAGATCCCTACCATGTCACCAAGAAGAGCCACTGACATGGCGAACTTGCCTACCTCGGAGTTGAGAAGGTTCATGTCTCTCAAAATGGTGTAGATGACAGGGAAAGAAGTAAAACCCAAGGCGAACACGATCCCTCCAATGGATGAAACCTTCTTCAGGCTTTTATGCATTTTGCTTCGCAAGGCGATCCCCATGACTGTCACGCAGGTCATGGGGACTAAAACGCCAATGGCAGCAATGTACTTGTGCTTTCTTGGTGCCTTCGCAATGGCTGCAACGTCGGTCTTGGCCGCGGTGAGGAAGAGGAAGTAAAAGAACCCAATCAATCCCAAGTTTGCGAATAAGTAATTGGCTATCGGTGGGAAAAAATAGTAATTGAAATTCCGGCTTCCTCCAAGCATTGATGGTCCTATCATCATTCCACCCTTCAAAATTAAACAAGATTTTATCAACTACGATAGACTTTTTATATATTAATAATCGATAAATTAAAATATCATGAGAAGTTTCTCATCCCGAGTTAATTTTATTAACTAATTAATATTTCGATAAATTAATTAAATATGATAGTTCCGATCTTGTTAATTTATAGAAGTTTTACTAGTGTATAACAAAATAATATTGGAAGCATCGGGTTTAGTCATGCGGTGGGCAAAGAAAATACTAGTCTCCCATATTTTGCATAAGAGAATGATCAGATATGAAGAAGGAAAATAACAGATTTCTAATCTGTTAGCGAATAAGGCTACTCTACGGAAAGCATCATCAAATTCACTTCTTCTAGTGTGGTGCATATGTTTTAACATATGTAATTAGTTGTTTTCTAAGAGTTTTTAATGACTTTGTATGAGACATATGTAATGTTCATGAATTAATAAAACAAGATGTTCATAAAACAAAAAAAAAATAAAAAAAATAATATAAGGTCAATGACTAACGATGATCTCGCAGACGATACGAGGTTGGCGAAGTGGTCGAAGAAGGAAGCAAACGAATTTAATGCAGAGTATGATGATAATTGCTTCAAGCAAAAAAGTCGAAAATGCGTAGTTCATCGCATTTTCGCCTTTGAACATTCCAAACGGTTGCTTATCGTGGAGCTGCCGGCATACCACTGGAAGTCTGGCCGAGAAGACACGAGTAGTGACTTCTCCGACTGCGGTTGGATTCCCCGGCCAGAATTCAAAATGGGCTGGTAAGCCACTCCGGTCATTGCTGGGAAAATACCTAACCATGCATGCAAACTATTCTCTCAAATCAAGATATGACCTAAACCAAACTGTACTGATCATCGATAGATGGTGAGAAAGAACGATAGATCCAATATTCATGTTTTTCTCAGCAAATGTGGACGTGCGTTATTATTGGAGAAGCCATGGCAATTGACTTGGTTTTTAAATGAAAGAAAAATGGAAATTCATCTATGCCCAATATAGAATGCATCACTACTTTTTTACGTTCTTCCACAAACTCTATGGATTCACCTATCCTTTTATTTTCCTACATAACTTCTCAAAATTTTATATTTGTTTAGGGCATTTTGGAAAAAAAACAATTTTTTTTATTCGTTATTTATTAAACTATGCATTTAACTTCAAACATTTTTAAACGAATGATACAACCCTCACAAATTCAAAGTTAACTTTATGGAAATTAATCTCATTTCAATGAGCAAAAATAAATTCCTCTATATTATTTCGGAACAATAGTATATTTGGTCACTTCGATAATTATAGTAGACGGGTTTGGTATTCCACTTCTATTTTTATCCTTAAAAAAACTACACATTTTGGTCATACTCACGAACTTAGCTATCGGGTCTTATATTATTCGAGCTAGTTAGCACTATCGTGAAGTTAATCTTTGAGATATTATTGCATATTTTCAAGTCCAAGGATCAGGCACAAGTGTGGCAGCACTCAGTACAAGATGAGACATATATAGCTGGTTTGTTCCAACGAAACGCTTAGATCATCTTCAATGGTAGTCTCTCACATGAGTTTTACAAAAGTATCAAAATAATCCATATGAAAGACTACCATTAACATTAAGGATGCTTTTATATTTTCAATGCAACTTGTCCTTTGTAAGATTATTGCGGAAAGTTCTTATTATGGTTTGCCTTTTTTCAACTAAAATTCTATACTAATGTATCAGCTTAATCCAATGGGAAGATACTTGCTTTACGGAGACAACCAATCCAGCACCACATGGCTTGTATATGGAAAAAAAAACAAATAATTTCGTGTTCGTATTTTTTTTGTAAAATAGTTGGCATAATAAACATATAAATTACGCATTATATAATGCATATTACATACGAAACTCATCAATGATAGGGATACTTTGCTATATAACAAATATTTGTAGTCAAATTAGCATAGTTTTATAGTTGGTAAGGTTTGTAGTCTGGTAGATTATATTGATAACAAACTGAGTTTTACAAACAAAGGCCAAAAAGGAGAGCGACGCCCAAAGAAGGAAAACGGTACTATTAACCAAATCCACACCGAAACAGAAATACGACAAATACCATAACAAAGAAACGAAAACGTAAAGTTACAAGCCGAAGGAATCACACAAGAACTACAGCTTCTCATAATTCTTAGAACGTCTTTGACAAGAATATTAGCACAACCACCAAAAACCAAAATCTCTTTTAATGTATGATATATACCTTTCAAATATAGGATTACTTAGCTTCATAACCCAACAAGACAAACAAATTTTTCTAATTTTTTTTTCGGATGCAACGTCGTCGATAAAAAATTTTAATCGCCTAAGTAGAAACCATTATGAACGAATCATATTTCAATCAGATCTGTTTTGTATAGATAAAGAGCGCCTTTGATCCCAACCAAAGAGCTCCGGACTCGGCGAGAAGGAATTTGACTACAATTTTTTTTTGCTATATAATCTAATTTCTATTTTTTATATGCCAAAGTGCAATTTTTCTTATAACGACACCGTTTTCGCCGTAACATTTTCAGTTTCACATTTTTCTTCTTCTTATCTTCTTCTTCCTCTGTTTTTTTTCTTTCCCTTAAACCCTAAAAATCTGATACTAAGAGATTTGATTTATCAATGAAAGATTCACAATTTCACATTTCTTAAACTTCCATTATCTAATACCTCTCAAAAGTTTCAAAATTTATCTCTTCTCTTCTGTTCAACAATGTACTGTACTCTCACAAGAACCCAAGGCTTTCCCATGGCGATTAGAGTTTCATTACAACAAACCACACTCAAAAAGCTCTCAACTTTACCAGTTAAGCTTCATGTTTACCCCAAAGGAACCACCTTTACTGGGTTTAGCAGAGGTAAGAGTCTTATAGTTAGCTCTATGGAGATTGGAATGTTAAGGAAGCTTGATAGTGTTAGAGAGTTTTCTAGTTTTGATTCACAGAGATTTGGCAAACGTAGTAGTAGTAATAGTAGAGGGAAATCTGGATTTGGGTCATCTAAAGCTTTTCGAGATAAGAGAAGTAGTAGTGGTAATGGTAGTGGTGATTCAATTTGGGTGAAATCTGATGTTAAACCAGTGGAAGAGAGGTTTCAGAGAGGTAATAGAGATAAACGAGATGGTAGAAATGATTCAGGTTCTGTTGATAGGACAAGTAGTGGTAATGGAAGTAGATACAGAGGTCAAGGTGAAGCAAGGAATAGAGATTCTTTTCGACCTCGAGTTGATGTTGAAGTAGGAGAAGATAGCAAGAAAGGTAGCGGGAATTCGATTTGGGTGGCTAATGAGAAACCGGTGAATGAGGAGTTGCCGAGTGTTAATCGGTCTTCTTGGGAGAAACAAGATGGTAGAGCAAGAAATGGGAGCTCTTTTCGTGCCCGAGGTGACGATAGAATCGTTGAAGTAGAAGAGGATGATAGAATCGTTGAAGAAGGCGAGGAGATTGAAGAAGAACCGAATGATACGAGGTGGTCTGAGATCAAGAATAGGTTCAATAGATATGATGTAAGAGATCAAGGGCGTGACAATGTACAAGGGCGAGATAGTGCAGCATATCGGAACTGGAATAGGCAAGATAGTTGGGGTAAGAAGACGTGGCAAGAGGTGACTGAGTCAAGCGTGCCTCGGATGATTGGTGAAGTTGTTTATGGAGTGAATCCAGTGTTAGCTGCACTCTCTGTTGGGAGACGAGAGTTTTACGCTTTGTATGTTCAAGAAGGTTTGGATTTGAGTAGTAATAACAGGAAGAAGAAAGACAAGAAAGGGTTTGAGAAAGTCTTGAAAATCTCTGAGAAACTCGGGTTAAACATTAAGGAAACTTCGAAGCATGATCTTAACATGGTTGCTGATAACAGACCGCATCAAGGATTGGTGCTTGATGCTTCTCCGTTGGAACTGGTGAAAGTGAAAGAACTAGATCCAGTTTCATCAGAGGAAGAGAAATCTTCTCTTTGGGTAGCTCTTGATGAGGTCACTGATCCACAGAACTTAGGCGCGATAATAAGATCTGCTTACTTTTTTGGAGCCACCGGTATTGTGGTCTGTGCGAAAAATTCAGCTCCTTTAAGTGCGGTTGTGAGTAAAGCAAGCGCTGGATCACTCGAAGTAATGGAACTTAGATACTGCAAAAACATGATGCAGTTCTTAGAATCTTCCGCTGAGAACGGTTGGCGTGTGGTTGGTGGTTCGGTTTCTCCAAAAGCCGTTGCTTTGAACGAGGTTTTACCCGGTAGCCCGACAATTCTTGTATTGGGGAATGAAGGAACGGGTTTAAGGCCATTAGTAGAGAGATCGTGTACTGAATTAGTTCGGATTAGCGGTAGTATGCCTAATGACGTTGTAGCTACAGAGTCTGATGATGCGGAAGGCGAAGGACTTAGATCTTTTCTTGCTGTGGAGAGCTTGAACGTGAGTGTTGCAGCTGGTTTGTTTCTTCATCATTTGATAGGCAATAAAGCAAGTGTTTGATTCCTTAGTAAGTTCTTCATTTTTGCTCTAAACTTGGGATCTTCCCTGGTATTGTAATACTCTCTGCTCTTTTACTATGATTAACTTACGAAATTTGGTTGTTATTTATTGCTTTTTCTGATCATTTCCTGATTTATCTACGCTCGTAAAGTCCTCATTATTCGTTGTTCTTATGTTGCATTTAGTTAATGTATAGATATCAAACTTGTGTCTATACAAACAAATCTTCTTAGAAAGACAATATTTTCTTCAAGTTGGAATTAGACAGAGGACCACTTCCAAAACATTTCATGGGAAAAATGCCACTAGGAGAGTAGTCCCTTGGGAAGTTGACAAGCTAGTTTATGCTACACGGCACTTTGATTTTTCTACTTGCCTTCACTAAACTACAATTTTCGTTTACTTACTGAGAGTGAGTTTCGCTGTTCGTTTCGAAACTTCTAAACAAGATTGCGTTTTTGGCGTCAAGAAACGAGTTTGGTAGTCACAATCTTGCTTTCCTAGCCAATTCTGCCGGTAAGACTCAAAAATACTTTTAGTAGGGAAGACTTTTCTTCAAAAGACTTCAAATTATCAAGTCGATGGAGCTTTATGTTTTATATATATATGTAGTTACCAGCAACACTAATTTATCATTACTTAAATATCAACACTACTATGAAAATGAGCTTTCTTCCTAGTTCCCTCCTTTTCCTTTTCCTCGTTTCAAGTTTTCTAAGCACTTCTGCTTCTCTTACACAACTTGACTTGTGTAATCCTGACCAAAGAGATGCTCTTCTTGACTTCAAGAATGAGTTTGGAATCATGAAGCCCGATTCAGATATTTCCTTTTATCCAAAGACAGAATCATGGGTGAATAACAGTGACTGTTGTTCTTGGGATGGTATCACGTGTGATGCTCAGTCAAAAAAAGTGATAGGGCTAGACCTTACTGCCAGTTGTCTCAATGGCCGGCTTGAGTCTAACAGTAGTCTTTTTAGACTGCGTTATCTTCGTGATCTAAACCTCGCTTACAACGATTTCATCTATTCTCCAATCCCATCTGAGTTTGACGAACTTAAGGAATTAGAAAGACTTAACCTCTCTCAGTCTTCACTTTCAGGCCAAATTCCAAACAAGCTTCTTCAGCTAACCAAGTTGGTGTCTCTTGATCTTTCTTCTTATTCCATATTGTTCTCTAAAAATTCTCTATCCATTGATAAATCTTTTCTTCCTCTACTTGCTAGAAACTTGAGTAACCTTATAGAAATAGATATGAGCTTAGTAAACATTTCTTCGATATTTCCCCGCGACATTTCAAACATGTCGTCCCTTAGATCGTTAGGTTTTGAGGAATGCAACTTGACTGGAGAATTTCCAAGTAGTGTTCTTTTGATGCCAAACTTAGAGTCTATTACATTGGATTACAATCTTGATCTTAGAGGCAATCTTCCCGATTTTCTTGAAAATAACTCTTTGCAACTCGTAAGCATTTCCGACACATCTTTTTCAGGTACCATACCTGACTCCATTAGCAACCTTAAACATTTGACTTCTTTGAAACTTTCAGATTGTAAATTCTCAGGGAAAATTCCATTTTCACTTGGGAATCTTTCTCATCTCTCAACTCTCTATCTTCCTATGAATAATTTCACTGGTGAAATCCCTTCTTCAATTAGTAATCTAAAACAATTGGTCAAATTTAAGGTTAGGGATAATAAGCTTAGTGGAAACTTTCCATTTGGACTACTGAACTTGACACAACTACTTTATATCAATCTAGAATCCAATAGCTTCACAGGTTTCCTACCACCTAACATTAGCCAACTCTCCAAACTAGAGTCTTTTCGTGTCTCTGATAACTCTTTTATAGGAGACATTCCTTCTTCCTTGTTCAAGATTCCTTCATTGACCACCCTATATCTTGATGATAACAACCTCACTGATCTGGTTGGGATTGAGAATATCTCTCTGCTACCTAATTTACAGTTGTTAAGAATCGGCAGTAACAATTACAGAGTCATGAGTCCACTTGACTTAAATGTCTTCTCGTCTCTCAAACATCTAAATGCTTTAGATCTCTCAGGCATTCCTCTTACAACCACAAATGTCACTTATGATTCCAAGTTTTCATCACATCTGGAATATTTGGACTTGTCACGCTGCAACATCACTGAGTTCCCTGAGTTCATGAGAAACCAAAGAAATATGTCTTATCTTTACCTTTCTAACAACAAGATCAAAGGTCAAGTACCAAACTGGTTGTGGTGTCTACCAAAACTGTTGAAAGTGGATCTTTCTAACAACTTTCTCAACGGCTTTGAAGCTTCTCCTAAGAAGATATGTGTACTAAGCTCTCTATCCACCCTTGATCTATCAAACAACAACCTCCACGGCTCAATTCCTCGGTGTTTAGAGGCTCAGATGATTTCTTTTTCGGATCTAAATCTTCGTAACAACAGCCTCAACGGAAGTCTTCCTGACATATTTACCAACGCCAAAATGTTAAGATCACTCGACGTCAGTCACAACCAGTTGGTAGGGAAGCTTCCAACATCTTTGAGAAGTTGCTCAAGCCTTCAAGTTCTGAACGTGGGAAACAACCATATCAACGACACTCTAATGAGTTTCATGGTCTGTTACATCATCCCAAAGCTGCTATTGGATTTCATCATCTAAGGATCATTGATGTATCACATAATGACTTCACGGGGACCTTAAGATCCGATTACTTTACGAATATGAAGGCAATGTACACCAATGGAGATGATACAGGATTGCACTACCTTGGGAATCTTCATTCCTTTTCTTACTACGATTCATTGGTTTTGATGAGTAAAGGAATAGAAATGAACATGACACGTATCCTCGAAATCTTTACAGCTATTGATTTTTCTGGAAACAAAATCCAAGGAAGTATTCCTGAATCCATCAGCTTGCTAAAAGGACTTCGTGTGCTCAATTTTTCAAGCAATGGTTTCACGGGGAACATACCATCATCTTTGGAAAACCTGACGAATCTTGAGTCATTGGACTTATCTCAAAACAAGCTTTCTGGTGAGATACCTCCGGAGCTAGGGAACTTGCATTCTCTTGAGTGGATAAACGTTTCACATAATCAGCTTGTAGGTTCAATACCACAAGGCACACAATTTCAACGACAAAATTGCTCTTCCTACGAGGGAAACATTGGACTGTATGGTCCTTCCCTTAAGGATATTTGTGTTGATAATTCCGCGCCAACATCGCCACACCACGAATTGCTAGAGTCAGACGAGGAAGAGGAATGGTTGAGTTGGGTAGCAGCAGGGTTAGGCTTTGCACCTGGAGTGGTATGTGGATTAACCATTGGATACATAGTGGTGACATTCAAGCCTGAGTGGTTCATCAAGACTTTTGGCCGAATCAAACATCGCAACACAAGAACTCGTTAGCTTTTCTTCGATCTTCTCTTTCCTAAGCATTGTTGTTATGTTCAATAAAAACGTTTGTGTTCAATATCATGATGTTTTGTTGTATTGCACAAAGAAGTTATTTATCAAGTTTTATGTATAAAAAAATCACCGAGAATTCATATGTACAAATTGCTTATGTACAAACCCATTTATTATATTCTCATTAATTAGACTAAACCGACATCGCTTCACTAGGAGAGTCCCTTCGGAAATTGACGACCTAGTTTATGCTACACGGCACTTTGATTTTTTCAACTTTTCTTCACTAAATTACAATTTTCATTTACTTATTGATAGTGAGTTTTGCTCTTCGTTTCGAAACCTCTAAACAAGATTGCGTTTTTGGCGTCAAGAACGAGATTGGTAGTCACTATCTTGCTTTCCTAGCCAATTCTGCGGGAAGACTCAAAGAATTTTAGTAGGGCAGACTTCAAATTATCAAGTCGATGGAGCTGTATGATTGGGGATATCCTCGCAACCATTTATCATTGGCTCTTCCAAGCAGAGAAAATTTATGACCAATCTTACAACCAACCGTATTACATTACATATTTGCGTTTGTCCAGTTGACACGTACACTCCACCTCACTTTTTATAAATAGAGGTTTTGCATGGTTCACTACACTCACCAAGTCCTCTATAAAAATTAACAAAAACTAGTGTTTAAAAGATCATCTACAATGGCTACTAAAGCTTGGCTTTTCTTAAGTCTCATTGTTGTTCTTTTCATCGCTTCAGAGGTGGCAGCTAGGAACCTAGCTGGAAACTCGGCAGAAAATAAGAACAAGGGTACGTATAAATTTCCTTCCCTAACAAAAACATACATTTGTCGAATACTCACGACCGGGATTAACAAACATGTAAGGCTATTTGAATATTTTTAAAAGTTGAAACCTATCTATTATTCTATAAATCACTTAACAGGTACCCGGATAAGATTTGATTATTCAATCAACCCTTTCGAAAAAAATGGTCTGCTATATAATACATAAATCGAAATGTTTACAAATCACTGACGTTTATTAGGTACTTTATAAATTAGGTAGGAGATCCGATGAGCATTGATTAGATAAACGGTTAAGAATATGTATTCACGAAATTTTTGGGTTTGAGAAACAGAGAAGGAAGAAAAGATGCAAACTGAGCAGAGTCGTGATGAAGGCCCCGGCGGATATGGTAGTTCTCGGGGTGGATATGGAGGACGTGGTTCAGGATATTGTCAATATGGCTGTTGCTACACAGGTTATTACGGTGGTTGCTCTAGGTGTTGTGCTTATGCTGGTGAGGCTGTTCAAGTTCATCAAGGGAGCACTGAGCCTGCTCACTAAAAACATGCATATGGTTGCGCCTCTTAAATATCATGCATATGGTTGCTTATGATCCGTTGGAATATGAAGTATGAGTCTCGAGTAAAAAAATAATGGAACAAGAAAGATATAGTGAGTGCCATGGTTTAGTAAGTTATTACCAAGATATATAAAAAGAGCGGTAAAATTTGTGTCTTTTGTTGGGTTTTCAAATGTTCAACAAGTTTTAGGGTATATAGTTTTCAAATGTTCAACAAGTTGTAGGGTATACAATCCAATTTTTTCAATAATATATGTGCTCATGATAAGGTATATTTGATGTCTGTATCATACGAAATTTGGTTGTTATTGATTGTTTTTCCGTTCATTTCATGATCTCTCTATGCTCGAAAAGTCCCATTATCCGAAGTTCTTATGTTGCGTTTATTTAATGTAGAGATATCAAACTTGTGTCTATACAAACAAATCTTCTTTGTATATGGTTTTGATTTGTTTGTTTGCATTTTCGTTTGTTTTTACATATACAGTGTGATTTGTTTGCAATAAACTTGCAATCGTTAGTATTTTAAACAGATTATGTAATAGACAAACAAGCAATCTTTATTGCTTTAAACCACCTTGACCAGCACAACCCTTGATCTGGTACTTCCTTCCACCTTGTAAACAAGTATATAGAGATAAAGCATATTGTCTTAAGAAAGCATTACAAATTAAATAGAAAAATGTATAGGAAAATATGTAAATGACAGAAAAAAATGAGAAAAAACAAAATATAAGTGTTTTGACACTTTCATATATTGCATAAACCTATTCATATAGAAAATCAAGATTTTGTTTTGTATTATATGGGTTTTATTACCGGTTTTTTTTCACGAAAAACACTTCAATACTCGTTACATAAATACATTTATGTATCCTGAAAGGCTGAAACCAATACCGGATGTTTCCGGGTATTTTTCGTCATGCATCGATGTTGTATTTGTGCAGGTCCGGCCCAGAGGAGAGGCAGGGTAGGCAATGGTCTATGACCACCAATTTTTTTTGTTAATTTTTGGGTTACATTTTTTATATCTAAACTAATTTATTGACCACATTTTTGTAAAAAAGTTATCTAGGCTACATACAAAAAATATTTTGGGCCAAAAATAAAAGTGTTTTGGACCATTAAAATAATATATATATAAGTATGAATTATTATATTTTTATAGGTTAATATTTTAAAAAATAAATAAATAATAACTATTTTAAATTTTTTTTTGCTTTAGGCCACATATTTGATTGGACCAACCTGTATTTGTGGAAGGTTTTTATATTAAATTATTAAGGGTTCCACATGAAAAAGAAAAAAACAATGGTAAATTAGTATCATCGATCGACTAATTGCTTATTTCATATGACACATTGATGAAACTAATTTTCCTGACAATTAGAAACGTTAATACAGTATGTTAGAGATTTATCACATAGCTGAAAGAAATATGACAAATGTCATAAGAAGATATGCACCAAATAAATATATAAATAAATTACAAGAAGAGTAGAGAATAGACAACGCATTCATGGTTCATGGATACTTATCGCCAATCCAATACTGTACTTGGAAGAGTCAATGATATATCCAGTCGTGGTATTCGCATTTATTTCATCGGTGTGCAAATAATTTAACGCCACTTTTGAATAGTTGTTCATCAGACACGCGTCTGCTTGGAAGAGTCAATGATATATTTTCTCTAAACACGAAAGATACGTAAATTAGTGGATGTACAATGCACAAAGATCCGATAAGCGATGAAATCAATAGATGAAGTATTTCAAAAATCTAAAATATAAACTCTGAACATTTTAAAACTTTTATTTGTTTGCCTCCATTACAGTGGCTCCAGATTTTTTTGTTTCGTTTGTTGTCTTGAAAAAAAATTGCCTCCAAATTTTTTGTTTGTATTGAAGAAATGTATTGATCATAGAAGTTCGTTTATTGAAGATGCATTATTGCGTTTCCATTATCATTTAACTATGCCTATTGACTAGTTTAGAGAGTACTGATTAAGAAATGATCGATTCTATTCACTAATTTTTATAATTACATTAAACTAAATTAAAATAAATAATTGTAAATTACATAAATAGAAAGTATAAAGAACTTTAACTTAATTTTTTTAATTTGTCGTAAAACGGAGGGAGTATTTATTTACATCAAAATGCACAAGATTAAGAAAATGATAAATACTATATACTAGATTCTACTCCAATGAAAATGATAGATACTCTAATCAATGACCAATCTAACAACCAACCGTACTAGGGCCCTTGAAATTACATATTTGCGTTTATCCAGTTGACATCTTTATTTTAATAAAATCTATCTTCATGTTTTTTCAGATTAATTATCGTACGTAGCACCTCACAATTTCTATAAATAGAGGTTTTGCATGGTTCACTATACTCACCAACTCCTCTATAAAAAGAAACTAAACATCAAATATTAACAAAACTAGTGTTTAAAAGATCATCTAGAATGGCTACTAAAGCTTGGCTTTTCTTAAGTCTCATTGTTGTTCTTTTCATCGCTTCAGAGGTGGCAGCTAGGGACCTAGCTGAAAGCTCGGCAGAAAATAAGAACAAGGGTACGTATACATGTCCTTTCCCTAACAAAAACATATACTTGTCGAATACTCACGACCGGGATATTGAATAACAAAAGGCTATTTAAATATATTTGGAAGTTGAAACCTATCTATAACATTTGATTATTCAATCAACCTTTTCAAAAAAATTGGTAGCTATAATACTGATGAATCGAAATTATTACAAATCACTCACTTTCATTAGGAACTTTATACATTAGGTAGGAGATTCGATTAGTATTGGTTAGATGCACGATTAAGAATATGTATTCACGAATTTTTTGGGTTTGAGAAACAGAGATGCAAACTGAGCAGTATGGTGATGGAGGCCCCGACGGATATGGTGGTGGAGGCCCCGGCGGATATGGTGATAACGGCGGTGGTAGATATGGTTATCGGGGTGGATATGGTAATCGCGGTGGATATGGTAATCAAGGTGGATATGGAGGACGTAGTAAAAGATATTGTAGCTATGGCTGCTGCTACAGAGGTTACTACGGTGGCTGCTCTAGGTGTTGTGGTTATGCTGGTGAGGCTGTTCAAGTTCATCAAGATAGCACTGAGCCTGCTCACTAAAAACATGCATATGGCTGCGCCTCTTAAATATCATGCATATGGTTGCTTATGATCCGTTGGAATATGAAGTATGAGTCTCGAGTAAAAAAATAATGGAACAAGAAAGATATAGTGAAGTGCTATGGTTTAGCAAGTTATTACCAAGATATATAAAAAGAGTGATAAAATTTGTGTCTTTTGTTGGGTTTGTGTTAAAATAATATATATATGTGCTCATGATAATGTATGTTTTTTTTTGGTTTTAATAATAAGGTATGCTTGATGTATGTATCATACTATGGGACAGTATATCAATATGTAATGCATCCGAAATGGAATTATCATGATCTAGCTCATTATCTACATCCCTAGCAAATTCATGAGCAACAAGTGATTCATTGAAAGCGGTCATTTCGTTTCACTAGACTATATCACATAAGTAAACATAATTTTCAATAATCTCAGTATTTTCAAGAGAGAGGTAATCATATGCACTTCAATTCCAGCAATTAAATTTCTAATATCTCAGGAAATAGTGGTGTATGTGAAGAAAATTAAAAAGAATTGATTGGCTATATATATATACCACTAAATAACACATATTTTGTCTTGTTTTTACTCCACATTGAAACATGCTTAAATTTGAACAACTATAAAATACGTGTCCAACTAAAAAATGATGTTCAGAATCAGCGATGTAAAACACAATAAACATTTGTAGTGATCTATAAGGTTCGTAGAAAAGTCTTTCAAGAATGGATCCCTCAGCCCATGAAGGCTGACGATCTGGAGGTTATTAAATTCTTCACTGCCCATCAAAATAATTAGTCATGATTTCAATACTCAGCCGTTAAGGTGCAATTTATTTTATTATTGTATTAAGAGTTGATTTCGCTATAGTTAGAGAAATTTTGAGAAATATTACTTTTGAACTGTTACTTTTTCAAAATATTATATATATATTTTTTAAATGTCACATTTGAAATATCATTTACTCAAAAAATTATTTATATTTGGGTTAACTATATTATGTAAGAGTCTAGTTTTTAGAGTGTAAGGTTTATTGGGGTCAAGACTCTTTTTAAAATTTTGAATTTTAGGATTTATGGTTTAAAATTTCTTAACTCGTGACTTTTTGAAAATAGAAAACCTTATTGTGGCATTTTTAGTTTTTTTTATTTGTTACCCATTAAACCCCATAAACTCATTAGGATAGATAACCCACTTTTGCTTATTAAACCCATAAACTCTATAAAGTTGTGGACATGTTTGGATAACCCATGGGTATTGACATTCCTACGCATAGGTAACACGCCTACAAAATCAGACCTTGTGAATTTGCTCATGAGATACTAGATTGTTGGTTTGAAAAATGTTTACTGATAAATAGAACATAAATGCAATCTGATATTCTAATAGGCAACAAGCTGCATCCATGATATTCTAATGTACTCCTCTAACCCTTCGTTCTTGTGGCTCCTCTTCCTCTTTAGCTCGTTTCCGAGATCCTCATCTTCCATTCTTTCTGGAGGTCCCTCGTATACTTCTCCTTCACCGCTCCTTGCTCCTCTTCCACCGTTACTTGCTTGTGTAGTAGAAGCTGATCTACCCCTACGTACACTTGTAACATGTTGTAGTTCAGCAATAGTTAATCTTGTTGTCCTATATATGCATCTGTTGTTCTACGCTACTTGTTGGTTGAACTAGTTGTTGAGCCCGTTGGTTGTTTGTTGTGTGGCATGTAGTCTGATTATATATTATCGTTGTGTGCTTCCGGGACTTCTTCGTGAGCCATATTTTTAATTTGTTGAAGTGCATTTTGAAGATGTAAAATTTTACTTGTTTTAGATAGTTTTGAAGATGTAATTTTGTTTTGAAAATTATCCTAAAAAGGATATGGAGACAAAACAACAAATGGATGTTTCTATTTTCTAACATTTGCGTCACATGCCGTCGTACTTTTAAGAATAGTTGCATTTAACTTTTGTGTGATTGTTTGGTTTATGTGCATGTGTAATCTTAATGGGTACCACAATATCCTTATCTAGGGATAGCCCAAGGTATAAGCATGACAAGATCCATTTCAGCCTGGGAATTTTAGGTAATATTAGGTATATCCCATAACGGTCCATTCCATCAATTGACCTTTTAGGATTTGATTGGTCGCACATTTTGAGTTTATTTGAATTTGAAAATAATGAAACCTTTTGTTTGTTACCAATCGGACATGTGAATAGCTCAAATAGGTGGTTCGAAGTTGAAAGGAAACAGCTACAAACCGTTTGAAAAAACATATTTATCGTTGTATGTTTAGCAAACTAAACTTTAATCTTTTTAATAAATAGTTTTGTTGTTTTAAATAAGTCTTTTCAAAATAAGAATGTTAACAAACATTATTTTAATTTATAATTATTATACTATTCAATTTCTCATTCATAACTATCATCCAACCATTCGTTTAAATCAAATTTCAATATTTTTATTACATTAACCACTTTTCGCTGAAAAATTCATAGTCAATTTTTTTATAACCAAAGCGTGATTTGGTTTTTTACCATTAGACCAAATCCCATGATAAATGTATGGTCAAATACAAAAGTGGTTAGATAAATTAGGAGATCGATCCCTTACCTAGACTACTTGGTTAACTCATAACCGGTTAACTCATAACCATTTGTTAGAGCAGTAGTTATCAATCAAATCAATATCTAAAGGTTTTAGCATGGGTTTAGATCTCATTTTTATTAGAAGATTCTAGGAAACTCTATCTACACATCTTAAATTGAAAAACACTGATACTTTTTTTTATCATCTAAAATGTTTGTGTACACAAAGTCACAAACACTCATAATCCATTGAAGTCATTTTCTTACGATATCTTTATTTCTTGTACACAAGCAATCTAGTTACGTATTTAAGCAAACAATGTTTTCCATTGGTTCGAGTGATTGTTTGACCGAACAATGTTTTAGATTACTCCGAGTGTTTGTTTGACCGCCATCCCAGAAAATAAAACTCAATTTGAATTAGTTAACTTTTAAAACATATACTAATAAACAAGTTCAAAATACTTAATTAGATCAAAATATGTAGCCTACTAGTTTGTATTAGTGTCGTCATTGCATATACCTTATTCATTTAAACCTAGTAGAATATGTGTGTACGTATGAATTATTAACAAATTTAAATGGAAACAAAATAGTTTTGTTAAAATAGATGTATTTTGATCTGAAACATCTCGAACTAATTTTAAAAACAAAACTGTTGTTCTGGTGGCTCTTCGGAGAGAAGTTCACTCTGTAGCACTCCGGTGCGTTTCTACCAGGGCTTTCCGGATCAGCCGATAGGGTTTATTTAAAAAAAAAAAAAAAAAAACTGTTGTTCACTTCAAATATTGTATGGGTATTTTTTATGTTTATATAGTCTAAGCAGAAAGATTTAAAACTTATCAATCTAATGATCTAATCTAACTCAATAATTCAGTAATCTATCTTATAGGCTATCTGTTTTCCCACCAAATCTGATTTGAAGAACACATAACAAGCGAACATAATCATATTTTATGGTCCCGTCACATGAGAAGATACATAGAATATACCCACAAAAAATCCAATTCGCAAAGGAGATCAATGATTATGTCATAGGAGTAATAAATTATAAGATAAAATATGTGGGAAATAAATAAATTGATTTGTCACGTAAGCTATAAATTAAAAAACACACATGTATATCTAAGCTGTCACCACTTGTTCGAAAAAGACATGGTCCCTCTCCATAAGATTCGGCATAACATTCTGGCATCTTTGCCGCCAAATTTACTTATTGAAAACATCAATATGTCTCCTATTGAATTAGAATAATCCTTCACGAGAAAGTAAAACTTTAAGGTTACAAGCAAAGTAAATGATGCGTTTTGTGCCGTCTATGCTAAGTAAACCATAGAGTTAAACGGTAAACGATAATATTTATAAGTGTGTTTGATTCGAAATAACACAATATACTATATTTTTGTTCTTTCTGGATTCGTTTCCCATCAACAATTAGTTCACTATTAATTGGTTACTAGTATGTATCACATTTTAGGACCACTAACGATCGAATTCCGATTTGGATTAGTTTCCAATTATATTAAAAAAACAAGGAACATATTAACACAAAATGTGTTATAATCGCTTAATGCCTAACGCTTTTTTGAACTTCAAACATAAAACGATCTCATATTGCATTTATAAATTTTTCTTTAAATATTTTTCTACTAATCATTTAGATGCGTCACTAATTTTCCTATTGTTATATAAATATTTAAGATTGTTTTAATAAACGATAAATATCATACAATTTTGTCATTAGTTTTTCCTCCCAATTTTATTTTAATAAAAGATTCAAAATTCTATTAAAAGGCAGCACACTTTTTATGTTTAACACTGAAATGTTCTTTATTTCATATTTGAATATCAGCCCACATTACCGTTTATTAAAATGTATTAACAAACAAGGAGAAACGAAATAATTTTACGCACATCAATAGATGTTATGATAATGAATCAACAACAAAAAATGATTGTGAAAGAAATACAATTATGCTAAATATGACTATTTCATATAATGACATCCAAATGTCAAGAAGGTGGACTCATTAACCCAAATTAGAAATACATTTCTAATCCTATACAACAACAACAACAAAAAACGTGTCATGAATAAATCTTCACAATAAAATCTATAAAAATTGTTTCCTTAGTAGTAAAAAAAAAAGATTTTAAATGCACATTGATATCTTAACGCGTAAAAAATATATTTCTCCTTATATAACTTTTGACAGGACATTAAAATCTTTAATATTTACTCTATTTGACAACAAATATTTTTAAAATTCAAAATTTAGTAAATTTGGATTATTTTGAATTTAAAAAAGGAGAAAAAAAAGTTATGTGTCTATGATTGAGTGGTGATTTGTGTGATTCCTTTTGAATTTATAAATTAGTTTCTCTCTGGATTTTCGCTGGTCCGTCAATGGCTTCGATCTGAGAACAACGAAATCTAATGTGATAGAGAGAGAGATTGAGAAGACACGAATTTTAAATCTAGGGTTTTCTCCATTTTTTGCTCTCCTCTGTTTTCTTCTTCGTTTATCTTTTAATTGTCTTCGTGGGGAAGAAGGAGAGAGAGAGAGAGAGAGAGAGAAATGTCTACATTGGACTCCATTGATGCGATTCTTTTCTCTCTAAGCAAAGCTTTTTGTAGTCCTTTTGCTGTCTTTGTTCAGATCCAGGTCAGTTTTGTTTTTGATCTCTTTCTCTTCGAAATTATGGATTTTTATGATTGATTTTCATCTTTTGATTCATGGGTTCGCTTCAAAATCCTTGATTTCGTTTGCCCATTATCCAAAATTGAGAAAATTAAGAACTTCATTTTTTGGGCTTAATGTCTTCTCCTTTGACTTGTCTTGTTTGGAATTTTCTCAGGGATGTACAATATGTTTGCTTCTTGCTCTAGGTTGGTTAATGGCTGCATATGTCAGGTAGTGGTGTCTCGGTTCTTGATTACAATCTGCGTTTTATGTTCTTATTCTGATTTGTGTGTGTTTATATTTGTATCTTTTAAGGAACCGAGAGGTTAAGAGAATTAGAAACAGCATGAAAGGAGGGAATAGCTTGGCGTTTCTGTATCAAGATGTCAATGAACTTGAGCATTCTAGGCAAGTTAAACTTCCTAGAGTTACTGTTGTTATGCCTTTAAAAGGTTTTGGAGAACACAATTTGCATAACTGGAGAAGTCAGGTTAGTACATTACGTTTTGCAGTATCATTGTTGTCTCTTGCTTCCAACTTTGTTGTTTATCTTGATTCGGTTTTATTTGTGTAGATTACTTCTCTATATGGTGGGCCATTGGAATTTCTTTTTGTTGTAGAAAGTACTGAAGACCCTGCGTATCACGCTGTTACCCGTCTATTATCTATGTATCAGGTAGATACACGTTTCAATATATATCTTTGTAGTCGTTTACCTTGTTATCTACAGGAGACAAGTCATAGTCCGTATGGCATTCTTCTGTCTCGACTTGAAATTTCGTTCATATCAATGTCTTAATGTGAACAGGATTATGTTGAAGCTAAGGTTGTGGTTGCTGGTTTATCGACGACTTGCAGCCAGAAAATTCATAATCAGTTGGTATGTATGATCTTTGTTCCAAATTTAGTCTTTTGGTGATTGGTTTTCATTGGTTACATTTATGTTGTTCATTTTGGCTTTTGCTGACTTTGTGTGCGTTTGGTTTCTGTTTCGTGAAGATTGGAGTTGAGAAAATGCACAAAGATACCAAATATGTGTTATTTTTGGACGATGATGTTAGACTGCATCCTGGAACAATCGGAGCTCTCACGACCGAGATGGAGAAAAATCCAGAGGTGGTACCCAAACTATATAGTTCATGATTTATTTGGCTTAGTTTTCATGTCTAAGTCTCTTGCTCTTTCTATTTCTTTTACATATCGAAGACATGGCTAATGATATAGGCCCTTGATTATGTTTTCTTCGGTTTGAATATGTTTAACAGCCAATGGTGATCTCTTGCAGATATTTATTCAAACTGGGTATCCTTTAGACTTGCCCTCTGGAACTCTTGGGAGTTATTGTATCTATGAGTACCACATGGTACAGTGAAATCTGTTGCCCTTCTTTACTCTTCCTTCAACTGTGTTTTTTTATTGAATATAATCACTGGCTTCCCTATTATGCGTTTAAATACGCCCATGTTTGTATCATTCTGTGATTTGAGCTAATATTTGGCATGTGCACTTTACAGCCTTGTTCAATGGGTTTTGCGACTGGCGGGAGAACATTCTTTTTGTGGGGAGGGTGTATGATGGTCAGTAGATAACATGGTATCTTAATGTTTCTTTTTTAATTCTCTATTGCTACATCTAACTTTGGTGATTGTTTGCAACTATTTGTAGATGCATGCTGATGATTTCAGACAAGATCGGTACGGTGTTGTCTCTGGCTTACGGGATGGTGGATATTCAGATGATATGACACTTGCCTCTCTAGCAGGTAACATCCTCTTCCGAACATCCATTTTGTAGCACGATATTGTCTGTGTAGTTGATAGTTCCTTCTTGTTTCCACTCCAGGTGCTCACAAGAGGCTCATTACATCTCCTCCTGTTGCTGTTTTCCCGCATCCTCTTGCAAGTGATCTAAGTTTTGGACGGTACATACTCATATCTTACTTGTTTGAACCCAGAGGTTTCATATGTTTAACTATTTTCGTATTCTCTATTTAATAGGTACTGGAACTACTTGAGAAAGCAAACCTTTGTGCTAGAATCTTACATATCCAAAGTTAATTGGATAATGAACAAGGCTTTGTTTGCCGTCCACTGTTATCTTTCATGGGGTTTTGTTGCACCATATGTTATGGCTATCATTCACGTCACATCAGCCTTACGAATCTACATCAAGGGCTATAATCAACTTGAAGACACTACCTTTGCTTCTGGTGGTGAGCATACTTTTTCTCTTATTTAGGTGGGTAATGTGTTCAAGATAAGAGAAATTTATATTAGTGCCACGATGATTGCTCGTGTGTGGGAGGGGGATCTTAGAACCGCTGTATTGCATGTGGAAACATAGTGATTTGTCATCTCCAACTTAAACTCTAGGATTATCTATTTTTCTATGTAGGTATGTTGCTTGTTATATTGTTGGCGACTTGCACATTCATCGAACTTCTTTCAATGTGGAATTTGACAAGACGAGAAGTTCAGCTATGCAATATGTTATCCCCTGAGGCTCCTCGTCTCTCTCTTGCAACTTATAACTGGGGACTTGTACGTGCTTATAACCCGCTTTTTACTAAACTTTAAATCTCAGTAATGGTAGTCTAAAGTTGAGGTGATGATAAGATACGGAGATAATAAAGTTTTTGTTTTGATTGCGGAAAATTTGCAGGTTTTTATAGCAATGCTAGTGGACAACTTTCTATACCCGATTTCAGCTTTCCGTTCTCACTTTTCGCAATCCATAAACTGGTCTGGAATTAGATACCATTTGAAAAATGGAAAGATTTTCAAGGTAAGTCATCTGTGTGTCTTTTAATTTGTTTAGTCGGATCTTGAAAATGTCACCTAGACAAGTGTATCTGAGATTCTTGCAATGTGATATCAGATTGAGAGAAGAAAGGATATGGGACCAGCGAAGACCGATTTAGGAGGCAAACACTTGTATAAGAAAGGAGCTCCTCAAAAAGCTTCATTCTTGAGCTCATTGGGAAGAAATTTGGCTCACTGGCGACAACCGAAGAAATTCGATGTTTAAAAAGTCCGTTTTTATACAGTAGAAGGAAGCTCGAAAGTCATTTCTTGCCCGGGAATTCGCGGGTGAACTGATGATTCTTTGAAATGTTGGTGATTCTTTTTTCCAGAAGGGTCTAGTTAACTTTTATCATGTTGGCTTCAAAATGTTTATTGGTGAAGAAGAAAGCATTATTTTGTTCCCCTCTGGAAAATCTCTATTTATTGATCTCTTACTGTTTTGTTTTTATTTTAGCCGTTTGGGAAGAAATATTGGTCTTCTTCTTCATTCATCAGCTTTTGATTTTCTGTAATTTTTTACTCTACATTATTCGTATGTGTAGTTTATTATGTAAAACATATTATCAATTTTTTCAAAACGGAATTCACATTCTTTGCGCAGGTTTGCTTATACAATTTTTCTTCTACAAATACTCTTTTCATTATTGTTTCCAACACCAAAATCATTAAAAAAATTGAGCTTATTTCTAGGCTTACAAAAAGTATTTAAAACTAGAACATAAGAAAAACAAAAGTAATGAAAACAGTTGCATTGTACCACTAGTTTAAAACACTAAAGAGCTTCATGAGTGAGTAACACTGGGCCTCTTCCTCCGACACCAAAACCTCAACAATAGCCACAAAAGCCTTGACCGCCACAACGGTTGTAATAAGACCAGGGACCTTTACTGTTCCCATCAGGCTAGTCAAAGTACATAGGACCTCCAATCCCACCATAAGGTAAGTAATAAGGACCATAGGGACTAGAGAGACCATCACCCAAGTAAGGACCATAGGGACTAGAGAGACCATCACCGAAGTAAGGACCATAGGGCCTGGAGGGACCATCACCGCGGGATTTATTGCGGAGGGAGTTAGGCAAACGATTTTTGTCTTTAGAAGGAGACTTAGCAAGAGGCTTCTTAGAAGGAACTTGCTTACCCTTAAGTGAGTTAACAGCCGCTTCTAAATCATCTTTTGTCGCCAACAAATCAACCTTTGCTTCGATCCTACCAAGACGATCATCCTTTGTCGCCAACACACGATCCACCTTTGCTTCGATCTGTTGAAGACGATGAGCTAATTCTTCCATTGTCTCAAGCATCATATTCACTTTGGTCTCCAAACTATTGCTAGACTCGCCGCCCATGTTCATGGAGAAGAAAAGAGAAGAGGGAGAGGGATTGTAGACTTAACCCTAGTTTGCTCCTTAAGATATGTATTAGGTTAAATAAAATTATCCAACAAACAATATATATAGCAGTTTAGGATAATTCACGTCGGCATAATTACATAGTTCAAAGGCTATGGGCCGAATTTTCCTTATATTTTATTCTATTAATAATAGCAATTCTCAAAAAAAAAAAAATCGAACAAATTGTGTTTTAAAAAAAAAAGTTTTTGTTACTATTTTTCTTATTTAGGGTTGTGTTTTATCGAAAAAATCGCTATTATGGTTATTTCGAAAGGTTGTGTACACTCGAATTCAAATTCGTAGATTCGCATATTCTTCCTTTTTTAAGTGCTTTATGATTATTTCGAACGATTGTGTATTTTTGGAATCGTAATATCGCGTATTTTTAAAAATATTTCGTAGAGTCAAGTTTTTTTAGAGAACCGTTTTATAGTTATTTTAAAAATTGTATCCTTCAAAATATTTATGCATTGGACGATTTAAAGATGCAAAGTTACAAATGAATCGATATGTAGAAATTATTTTACTAGTTAGATTCAATATAAATGACGTACCAATGTAGAAATTGTTTTACTAGTTAGATTCAATATAAATGACGTACCAATTAACTATGGTTTAACTTCGTGAATGCGTGTAGAATGACAAACGTTTTTCACAAACATGATTCAGTTATCTAAATACAAAATTATATCGTCCTGTAAATGTTTGTTTCCATGTTACTAGTAGTATTTGTTATTTACAACATCAAATTATTTACTTTCTTATATATATGTATAATTGGGTGTTATACAATTTGTTTTTATGTCTTAAAAATGTATAATTTTTGTTCTACAATTTTAAATATCAAGCAGTAATTAAAATATGTTATTTATATTTACCTTCGGGAAATCTATTCACCATTTTTATTTGCATATAAACGTATCCACAAAATCTTTGATTAATAGTTTGATTTAGATTGTTGGTTTTGTGCCTTACTTTCTAATCAATTCAACGATTTAGTTACTTCAGACTTATACTTTTAGAGGCCACAGTGATCAAGATGAAAGATCAGGATATCTGCGTAATCAAAGAACAAGTTTTTAAACAAAAAAAAAAATCAAGATACTAAAGTAGATAAGTTACGCAAGTTAGACAATATTTTTTTAGTTAATTGAAAAGTTCTAAGCCAAAACTCATACATCGGCTTAGCGGGAACAACACAATACAACACTTGGTCTTTGCCAAAACTAATACATCGGCTTATCAAAATAGTTAATAACAAATAAGTAATTTAAAATATTGAATAAACGTCTAATTCATTTATAAATCAAATCAGAATAATTTTTTTCTTCTTATTTCAGGATATGTGAAATCTAAAAAAAGAAAGCCGGTAACATCAAGGAAAAAAAACATATTAGTTGTAGTACAAGCATTGGTGTAAGGTAAGAGGTACATGAGATCTTCGATGTGTTTTGGGGGCCTCCACTGCCAGACAAAGGACCATCGCAAAAGTTAGAAGGCTTAGAACCCTTTCCTCTGCCCCCATTGCGGATGTTAGAAGGCAAAGGACCTCTTCTGCCAACATCAAGTAAGTCAAAACCATCATCAGATAGGTCAAAAGGCCTAGGAGGACCTCCACTGCCACCATCACCGGAGTTAGAAGGCAGAGGAGACGAAGGACGAGCTCTTCTCTCAGCGCTCATGAAGTGAGGCTCGCGGAAGTTAGAAGGTAGAGGAGAAGGCAGAGGAGACGAAGGACGAGCTCTTCTCTCAGCACTCATGAAGTAAGGCTCGCGGAAGTTAGAAGGCAGAGGAGACAAAGGACGACCTCTTCTACCAGCACTCATGAAGTAAGGCAAAGGACATCCACTGCCACCATCAGGAGTATTCTTGGCATATGTTTCAGCCTTATTCTTGGCAGCTTTGTCATCTTCTTCATCAAGATCTTCGTCTTTAAAAGGGGCCTTAGCAAGAGGCTGCATGGAAGGAACTTGCTTGCCCTCAAGTGAGCTAAAAACCGCCTCTAAATCAGCTTTTTTCGCCAACAAATCCACCTTTGCTTCGATCCAATCAAGATGCATATCCACCTTTGCTTCGATCCGTTGAAGACGATGAGCCAATCCTTCCATTGTCTCAATCATCAGATCCAATTTGGTCTCCAAATCATCTTCTAGCTCTCTCTTAAAGAAAGCCTTCGTGTTGCTAGACTCACCGCCCATGGTCGTGGAGAAGAAAAGAGAAAGAGATTGTAGACTTACCCTAGCTTGCTCCTTAAGATATATTATAGGTTAAACAAAATCATTCAATTAACTGTATATATATAGCAGTTTAGGAATATTCACGTCGGCAGAATTACATAGTTTAAAAGGGCTTTCGAGACCGAACCGAACCGAATTTTCCTTTGATTTTATGTTTTATAAGAAAATATTACTTGTAGTACAAGCATTGGTAAGGTAAGAGTTACATGAGATCTTGAATGTGTCGCGGAACATGAAACAGTTCATTATTACTGGAATCTACTGAAAACAAACTTGGGATCAAGTAAAACAGGAATTTTACATACAAAGCAGAGACTCTTCTTGAGTTCTGTTCTAGTCTTAACGGTAGAGACGATAGGTGGGGCTGTACATGCTACTCTCTGCACACTTGAGGATATCTTTAGGCCGTGGAAGCCGCCCCGCGACTCCTGAAAACCAACATTTTCCGCCATAACCGTATCAAAATTTAACCCGCAAAATTTAAGACTGAATGCGAGAAAGTAGAGAGTGGAGAGGGAGAGAGAGAGAGAGAGAAGGACCTAGTTCATATGCCTTAGTTGCTACATCGGCTGCGATATGAGCTGAGATTTTGCGGATAGAGGAGAAAGGAGGATATATCATTCCTTTATCATAGTTCTCTTTGCTTACTTGTCCAGCTAATGCCTCAGCTATATTACACAGTAGAACATAAACAACAAAGCTTTTAGAGATCTCACTAGTTTTAGATTTCTTGAGATTTTCAGGCGTTTGAAATACTTACCCGCGGTTAGAAGCATATCGTAGTGTACCCGTACTGCTCCTGAGATAACTAAACCGAGTCCAAAACCCGGGAATATGTACGCATTGTTCGCCTGTGTTTTAAGAAATGCAAAGAGCTTTACTAACATCCTTAAACCCCAATGGATGAAGAAGAAAGAGTTAAACTATTATTATTACCTGTGTAGATACAAGCACACTTCCTTCATACTCAACTGGATCAAACGGACTTCCACTTGCGAAGATTGCACGACCCTTACTCCAAGTATAAGCTTCTTCAGCTGTACATTCTGATTGTGTTGTCGGGTTAGAGAGAGCCATTATCAGAGGTCTCTGCAAGAACATCTTATTGGTTACTCTTCTTATTTAACCAAAACCGTGCCTTACTATGATCACTTAACAAAGAATAATAAATACCTCATTAATAGAAGACATGGCTTCAATCACTTCTTTTGTAAATGCCCGTCCAATGCCAGCCGATCCAATCAGAACAGTCGGTTTTATGGCCTGATGGTGAGACGACATATAACTTAAAAGGAAAGAAACCAGATCGAGATAAAGATGACAACGCTTAGCCGAAAGAAGCTTCGTACCTTGATAGCACCTAAGAGATCTTTGACTGGTTCATGTTCATGAGCCCATGGTTTCTTGAATTCTTGAAGTGAATCTTTACGAGAGTTCACAATGAGTCCCTATCAGAAAAAACTAACTTGCATCAACATAATAGGTCTAATGATATGTCCTATGTTCAGTTTTTAACATCTTCTACCTTGGAATCAACAAGCCAGATTCTCTTGCGGCTTTCCTCTACCAAAGCATTCATCTGCAAAAGAAAGATTAAGTAAATGGAAAGCGACTGGACCAAACATTTCACTAAATTCCAAGAACATTCATTTACCTGTTTTGAAATATAGAGAGCTATAAGTTCTGCTATTCCAGTTCCAGCCTACAACAACCAAATAATAAGACATAATACAAAGTTTGAGCACACATGGACTCATAAGATTCAGAATATGATGCCAAAAATTGATTCTTACTTCACCAGCACCAAGAAAGAGGAAGGTGTGATCTGCAAGTGGACTATTCGTCAACTTTTGTGCGGAAACTAATCCCGCTAAAACAACCGATGCTGTTCCCTGAAACCGAAAGGCAAAGACAAAACTCTTTCAAAATATGAAGAGAACAAGAAACACATAAATAAGTCTAGAATCATACCTGTATATCATCATTGAAAACGAGATGCGTGTCGCTGTATTTTGCAAGCAACTCAAATGCATTATGATTAGCAAAATCTTCAAACTGCGTCAAAATAGAAGATATCAGCACAATACTAGATGCTTGAATTACTGAAGCAAGAACCGACAATTCATTGTCTTGTACCTGAACAAGAACATTTTCGCCATAGTTCTGTTTTACAGCACTCATGAATTCATGCAAAAGTTCACTATACTCCTGCAATTATGTTATGAAAAAAGCTACTCAGTTTTTCGATGTTTATATATCATCAAAAAAGACTATAGCGTGCAAGACGAAAAAGAAAAAAACCTGTCCGGTTGCGCGCTTTTGTTTGAGTCCTATATATAACTCATCATTCAACAGTTTCTCATTGTTTGTTCCTACATCAATGGTGACAGGTAAACACTACAACAAGAAAAGAAATTTAGTCTCAAATTCCCAACTAACAAAACACAGTAAGAACCCTTATGGTGAACTTGAGCAATTACCGCAGAGGGACGAACACCTCCAAGTGCAGAATATAACGCCAATTTACCAACCGGTATACCCATCCCCTAAAGGCAAAACCAAACTCTGTTCATACACTTATTCAGATCATATCAAAACCCGAAATGAAGTGATATTCGACGAATACCTGACAACCAAGATCTCCTAATCCCAAAATCCTTTCACCATCCGTAACAACAATAACTTGTATATTCCTTTCAGGCCAATTCTTTAACACATCTAGTATCTTTCCCCTGTATGAATATAAAAGACTATGAATAAAGCTACAGTGTGAAAAAACCGGAAAATCATAAGATAAAAGTTACAATCCATACTTCTCTTTTAAACTGATGAATAAACCTTGAGGTCTCCTGAAAATACTTCCATATTTCTGACAAGCTTCACCAACTGTTGGAGTATAAACAATTGGAAGAAGCTCCTCAACATTATCTATCAACAACTTGTAAAACAACCTCTCGTTTCTTTCCTGTAATTTTAAACTCCAATAAGTGATTCATCTTTCTCTGCTTTGCTAACACAACAAAACAAATTTGCATATTATAAAGACATGACATGACTTTTACCTGAAGTTCTGTTAAGGCCATGTACTTTTGTAATGGAAATTGATACTGTCTGATATTGTTCATCAGCCTCTTCTCCTGAAGATTTTGATCAAGAACAACAGGAGGAAGAAGACCACGCAAGTAATGTGTGTCTCTTTCTTTCTCAGTAAAAGCAAGTCCTTTGTTATAACGAGGATCTCTTAGCAATGAATACCCACTAAAAGCACAAGAAAAAACAAAGTTACTAACTTGGTTGTTAAATTTAGACACTTAGGATCTGTTACCATGGATGAGTTATGTTATTACCTTGAAACAGAGAGAGACCAAGGAGTTATGTTGTGTTCAATGGTTGCTGAATCTTCTCCATACACATCAACAACACCACCATTGACAGAAGATTGCATATCCGAGTTTGTCACACTCACCATCTTGAAAAAGATCAATGAACACAAAAGTAAAAAGAAGTATAAAGTTTAAAATGATCAAAGAAAAAGCAACTTTCTTGTACCTTTAGTAATGGAAGAAAGAAGGTTGAGGAAGCAGAGAGGTGTCACAATGAAGAAGACAGCTTTGTACACCACACTGACTCACAAGTAGCCACGTACAAATTAATTGAAATTAAATGTATAAGCTTAGTATTAATATTTAACATGGCTTTTATTTATTTATTTCATAAGCAAATACACACACGGAATCATTTGTACACTAGAGGACAAATCTAAGATTAGAAGAACTAAAAACCAAAGGTACTACAACAACACATAGCTTAACCTATAAGTTAGGTTACTACTCAGGTTAAGATACTTGCTTAACACGCACTTATGAGACATGACAACAAAACATAAGGCTTATTTTTACCAGAACATGACAAGTAACTGTGGTCAACCCAAAATATTTTTGAGAGCAGAAATTGTACAGGGGAATGACTCCTCCTGCATTTTCTCACGGTAGAATTTGCACAGGACCTGGCCAGCAACCCTCCAAACAAAGCCGCAACATCGAATGTTATTCCACTTGATGGCATGATCGTAAGAGATTTTGTAAAGTGCAAGGGCTTCCGAGTAGAGTTCGTCCAGACTTCTCTTGCTTTCTTCAAGACATGCAGCACCATAAAACTCCTGACACAGAGAGAAGAAAGTGTTCAACAGCTGATCACAAAAAAATCGGTGATTCATGAAGTCTACCTGCTTGTATCTCTTGTTAACATCATTGGCAGATTTCTTCTTAATATTTTCATCGGTAAGATTCAACGCCTGGTTCATCTCTTCTCTATATTTCTGGTACCAAAGTCCACATTTCTCCATGTGAGACTTAGAGAACGTCTCAACTTCAAAACATGGGAGTTTTCTGATTTCTGAATGGTAACATACAGTTAAACATATTTGAGATGATGAGTTATTGTTTACTATGAATTTTGACAACAATAAGACATGTACCCGATTGTGGGGGCCCCTCTGCATTATGAGATACTACTAAGTCATAGATTAATCCAAGCACAGAAGCGGACTTGAACGAGGGCTCCCGTTTCATGTAATGTGGGAACCAGTAACGGTTGTTTGGGAGACTGACTTTAGTACCATTTTTCTGTGCATCAAGAGCATCATAGTATATATCAATCAACTTCTGCAGTTTCTTCATCCTTTCAGTTTTTTCCTTAACACTTTCACCTCCTAAGGTGAGTAAGGGGTCCATTATTGCTAACCAGGTATCTGCAGCCTTCCCTATAACATTGCTGTAAACCCGAGAAAACAACACACAAAAATGACGTAAATCGCTGAAAATGGTTCTAAGAAACTTAGAATCCTTCATTATTGAATTGCGCGTACCAGGGATCAAATCTTGTCTTTAAGAACATTTTGAAAAGCTCTGCTTCCAAGTCTTCTGGTGAAAAATCACTTGGTTTTCTACCAGTGTTAATTTTACTAGGTGGAGAAGAACTCACCCATGGGTCACTTGGCTTGAAGGTTTCAAGCAGCTAAAACATTATAATTTACAGTTCATAAGCCAGGTTTCCAGCAATGAAGAATTTACTTTCATATGCTATGGATATAGCAGCGTACCTTGGGATTTCTAGATATGAAATACATATCACCATCAAAGTCACCACCTGCAATCTCATCACCCAACGATCTTGGACCCTTTTGAGAGAAGAACACAGCATATTTGGAATTCCCAACATACTCTTCCAAGGCCTGAACATATGTAGCTTTCAGTACATGTATGTCTCCAAAATGTAGTCCAGGATTCCTGTAAACTAACACATTCCCTGAAATTTGCCCAGACTCGCTACAAAACCGCAAAAAGAAAACAATGAGGAAATAAAAAGCTACATATTTCCAAGAAATGCACTAAAAGTGAAAGAGCAAGAGCATACAGAATGATGCAGACTTCGTTTTCCTTGAGCTTTCCGGTGGGATCAACTGTCCCCATGAGATAGTATGATTCAGACACAGGAAGCTTTCCTGCTTTGAGATTATTCTTCTCTGTGTTTAATAAAATAGACAGATGATCTTTCAAATATGGCTCTTCAAGGGGGATAGTAGCCATGACCATTTCTGCAGCCATATTATCATCCATTTCCCAATAATTACGAGTAGCTGCGCAAACACATTCGCTCAGTAGTTTCACGGGTAGTAAAAAAATTGTAAAAGAACCAGAAAGCCTTGGAGTTCTAAACACCTTTAAGCGCAGCGCGTATGTTGTGGAATGTGGTCTTTGACTCTTCCAACGTGTTGCGCAATATATCCAAAAAGAATTCATTAGGGACTCCTCCATAGCTAAGAAGCGCGATTAAATTTCTTGATAGCTTCGCGTTTCTTGGTGGGTTACTTGAATTCGGATGGAAATAACCAGATATCATCAAATAAGAACTTCGAGCGACAAAGTTCAGCTTCAAGAAAACAAGAATCCAAGAGATAGATAGATACCTTGTAGTGACTACCTCCAGGGAGTTAAAGGTGCTAAAATTTGACAAGTCTGGATCTTCATACACCTTGATCATAGAAGGTCGAACCTGGATAGTCCGAGGAGCAAGCTACCAAAATCAAGATTAAAATTAGGAATAGCTTGCAAGCCCTGACTTTATGACATAAAAGAGAGCCTACTTACTTTCTTGTTCAAGAGACAAGTCCCCTTAAAAGCAGCGCCATAATAAAACATCCGAAACTGGATCAGCAGAGGCTGTTGATAAAAAAAACAGAATTGTTACTAGTTGTGTTAAGTGATAGTAGACAAATAGAGAATCGAGCTAAGAACATACCGGCTCTTTGCCACAGGTTCCCTGTGAATTTTAAACAAATATGATATAAGAACAAGAGTGAACAAAATGCAACTAAGTAATCATTAAATTGTCATGGAAGTCGAGGGAAGACCTGAATATTATCACTTCTGAGACATCTCCCTTTAAATACATTGACTGGACACAACCGAGCAAGGTCCTCAGAGATGTAGCCAGTTCCATCTGAATGTATACGGGGTTTCTTATCCTTATCAAGAACTACATTACCATCTTGATCCTGCAATAGGAAGAGAGGGAGAAAAGGTCAAAGAGAATACAACCAAGTAAAGACCAATTAGAAAGAGACACATCAATTAAAGGAAGTACAAGGCAGTGTATATCATCGATCTTCTCGACTGTAATCCCAGGCATGTCAACTTCAAGCTTCTTAGTCTTTGACAGAATTAAAGAAAACCTGTAGTAACAGTAACAGAGTTGATCTGATTACAAAGAAGAATATCTCTAGGAGAGTTTAAATATCTTCATATGCCTCCAATAGAGAGTTGACAGAAAACAAGAGTACCTTGCCACATATTTGGCCAGAGATGGCAATGTATGCACATGCATAAGATGCATACGCGCCTCGTGAATTGACTTTCCGGATAAGATATAAGGATTTTGCGTATCATTTGAAGCTGTTGAGTCTGTGCGTATAAAGTAACATTTCACTCCCTTTGTAGAAAAATCTTTCTTCTTGTCTTCTTTTCCTCCGTCTTTGAATGCTTTGAAACAAAGGTAAACAAGTATACTATATGATTATGCAGTCTTAAACACAAAAGCAAAACTATGAAACTTAGCATCTAAGTGTGTTACTAGACATAGCACTAGCACCTACCGAAAAATTGATAACGGCGTAAACCAATCATGATACCATTCTTAGCAATCCATTGGTATGTAGGGTAAGGGTCAAAACAATAGTTTTCATCTCTTGACACGTACGCGAATTTGACGGTTAAAACATTTTCATCACCCAAAACCTTATGCAGGTGTGTTGCAGTCTTCTCCATAAGAGGCCCCTGTGACACAATATTTCGATAAGCAACAACGTATTAAGTCACAATCCTATCCTTAAAGTAGATGCACAGTGCAACTTGCAAACATTTTATTGCAATGGCCTCTAAGAACATATATGAAACTAAAACAAAGAACATGAAAGATAGAGCTTGGATAGTCATTTCAACCTTGAATATGTAAGTACCATCAGGAGCAACATGACATTGATAGTAATGAGTATTCCCACTATTCCATTTAAGCGGCTGAGGACAGAAGCATGTAAGATAAAGCAATAAGTACAACACAACAACAAAGTCTCTCTCCACTTCTTCTTCATTCACATATAGAAATGCAGAACAATAAACAGATCATACCACTCTTCGGTCTGTTTGGGAACAATAATGCCGGCCTAAGCGGTCCCAAACTGCAGCTTCGTATTCAACCATAGACAAATTCTTCCATTGTATAATCTCATCAACAGTTATAACCTTACTCAGATCTTGCCTGTATAACATCAAAACACGTTAAGTATCACCAAAAAAGGTAACAAAACCAATCACTTAAAAAGAGAGACTTTGCAGCATAAACACACCCAGGAATATAGCTAAGCAACATAAACGCCTTCTTAAACTCAAGTTCACCCAAAGCTAATTCAGGAATGTGCAAAGATCCTCCATTTTCTTCTCTTCTCAACAACTTAGAAGAAAAAGCTTCACAATCAAGTGACATCTCTCCTACAAATCAACCATAGTCATAGTAAAAATCTAAGAAACTTTCCACAAATAAGAAACAAAACCCTTTATCTATTTACATGTGACAAATTCTAACTCTGATACTAACCTTGAAAAGGTCTACAACTTTTTCTTCCCGGAGTTCTAGGAGACTCTACCGGAGACACACCAGAGCTCAGCAGTGGAGAGCTACTAACAGTACTGGACTTGTTAAGAAGATAACTGATAAAAATATTAAGAGTAGATTTCACATCATTCGCATTGTGAACTTTGTAAAGTGTTTGCAAAGCCAAATCCTCAGAAATCAAAGAAAGTCTCTTCCTTGTCTCCTTTAAAATCGGAGGATGATTAGTGTGTTTCTTGTAGATTTTCTCCAACATGGTTTCAACACTAACCGGAAGAACAATCTCTGACGGCGAAGAAGAGGTAAGAGAAGAAGTTGTCATCATTTTCTTCTCCCAAAACTGATCACTGTTTGGTGTTTGTGTCATATTTGCTACTTTTCTTGTTTCAGTTAGTGTCATAAAAATTGAAACTTTTTTTTCTATCTTTTGTGTACTCTGTTTTGATTTGACTACACGGAGATTATACACAGTACACAATCTTACTTAATTTACTAATTTGCCCAACCATGAGGTCCATATTTACAAAAGCTTGCCCTTATAAGTAGGCATAAGCTTGCCCTTATAAGTAGGCATGACCACGGTTAGAGTTATTGCGGTTACGGTTTATTAACCATCGGTTACGGTTATAAATTTTTGTTAACCTTAGCATTAACCATTTAATATACAATTAAAACGGTTACAGTGAAAACGGTTACGGTTATATACGGTACGGTTAATACGGTTAGATACAATTATATTTTTTATTGAATATGATACGCTGAATATTTAGGTTATAATTATACAACTTTGTAATTTTTTTAAAAGAAATAATTAAACAAAAAAATTATTATGAAAATTATATTATTTAAAAATTTAATATATATTTTAAAAAGTCATAGTCGTATCCTATATTTTTGAATGGTTTTAAATTAAATTCAAACTGAAAGACATTATGATACAAAAGTTTTCAAACTGAAAGACATTATGACACCGAAAGAGAAGCTGCTCATCTACCAAACATATCGAAAGCATTTTGACGTTGTTTGTTCTCGAGTTGCACTTTCTTGAGTATTGATGGTTGGTAGATGAGCAGCTTCTCTTTCGGTATCAAAATTTGAACCGGAAGACATTATGATACAAATTTTTTTTTTAAAGTAAAAATTAGAGTAAAGATGGAAAGAAGCAAGATTGATGAGGTTTGTTTTTGTTGTAAGATACTACCGCATGCATGCAAGAAACAAAATTTATAAAAGACTTTGTTCCTAAAAATGTGGTAACCAAACAAAATAAATCTTTGAAATTTTTTAAAACAGTTTTAAAAACAAACGGCTACTTATGTTTAACCAAGTCAATTAATCAAAATTATTTATTTTATGTAAGATAAACGGCTTTATTTATTTCAAACTTAAATAAATTTTTGAGTTTAACTAAAATATAGCTTAATTCACAATTTTCTCATAAAATTAGTTAGAGGTCATGATAGTAGGCATTTATTAATCCGTTGCAACTTGCATCCACGATCCTTTTTTGTTAATGTTAGTTTTTCCTAGTCTTTTTGAATTTTATTCTAAATTTGAGGTGTTTAAATATATTTATGTTAGTAAGAAAGCAATCAATTATATTATAACACATTCACTTTTACATTTTAGTTATTATTGATTTAATTTTTCTAAGTATTATAAAATTACAATCGATAAACATTGATTATATGTAATTTTACTATGTCAAATCTACCATATATAATTAATTATATACAATTTTAATTTGGATTTTAAAAAGGTTACGGTTAAATTTTTAACCTTACGGTTAACCGGCGATTTTCATACGGTTACGGTTAGTTAACGGTTACGGTTAACAATTAACTTTAACCATAACTAATGTACTTTTACGGTTAACGGTTACGGTTTTTAAACCGTTTTATACGGTTACGGTCTGGTTACGGTTTAAAATGGTACGGTTACGGTCCAAAATACGGTTACGGTTTGATTTTGGTCATGCCTACTTATAACACTTTCGCTGACAAAAATATCAGGGTGAATTTGTTAAATAACCAAAAAAAAAATTATATCTCAATAAGTAACCAAAATTATCCCAAAATATAATAAACAATATAATGGAAGTAACTCTCAACGGTCAATTTACGGAGACTCAAATTTACAACAGTAAAAGAAAATAGCCGTTGTAAATTAATTCAAGTTGCTTATAACTTATAAGAAGACTTGTGCCAAGAACGGATACTTCAAAATTCATTTCTTCCTTTGTTTGTATATTTTTCTCCCAGATTCTCTGGATAATGATGGAATCTTGATCTTGCATTCAAAATTTTGAAAACTAATGTTGATCCAAACTTCTCCTTCTTCAAAAATCATCTCTTCCTATGCTTTTTCTTCCACTAAAAAGAAATTTCCATTTCGAACCCGTGACCTAAGGGTTCTAAACATGTTTTTCTGCCATTTTCTTCGTAATATAAATCTTGAAAAGTTTCAAGATAGAAAATGTTGATCCAAATTTCTTCTCCTACTCGTAAGCAAGAAGCAAAGAAAATCACAAGAAGCAAAGAGTTGGATTCATAATCTGCTCATGAAGAATAAAGGTTTGATGTTTCTATTTTTGTTGACGAATCATGTTCTTGTTATTGAAGCACCACCACCATTTTCAAATTTCTACTCAAGATCTAAATGTCTAATTTTGATAATTCGTGAAAAATATATTATGTATTTTCCTCTCGTGTTGATCTAAATCGTCTTTGAGAAACTCTTGATGTTTTGAGAACAAAGAGTAGAACTACACCACATCTTGATTCGATAGCTTAACATATAGGTTAGGCTACTACTACTTAGATAACATACTTGCCTCACACGTTACTTAAAAGACTTATTGTTGTTATAAGAACAAGTTCAAGTTACTGGATTCTTCAACCCCAAATATCTTTAAGCACAGAGACTGAACATATCATTGATTTCTCCTGCGTTTTCTTAAGGTAGAGTCTGCAAAGAACCGTTCCTGCAATTGAAAACGAACGATCTTTTGAACCACAATTATTTTTCAAACTAGGTAACATGTCAAAGCCAGTAGCAAAATATCACTCTCCCCTTCACTTGTTTGATCAGATTGAAAACTGTTCTTTTTTACTTCAATTTGGAAATTTTTGGTTCAAGTTTTTAAATTCTGACCATATTTATATTACAAGTTTCTAAATTACCAAACAGCGGTGCAGAGGTAATTAAATTTATAGAAATATTTAACACACCTTTTATTTATTTCATAAGCAAAAGAAAAGCAAAAGCATAAGCAAAAGCAAAAGCATAAGCAAAAGCAAAAACAAAAGCATAAGCAAAAGCAAAAACAAAAGCAAAATATTCATACGAAGTTATCATACACTATGGGACAAATATTACAATTCTAGATTAGAGCATTACACCACATCTTGATTTAGGTGCCTTGACCCATAAGTTGGGTTATTACTTAGGTTACATACTTGAGTCACACGCTTCTTATTTTACATGAATACAACAAAAGGCTTATTGTTATCACCAGAACACAATATGAACAAACAAGTGACTGAATTCTTCAACCCCAAAGGTCTTTAAGCACAGAGACTGAACCCATCACAATTTTCTCCTTCGTTTTCTTAAGGTAGAGTCTGCACAGGACCGGTCCTGCAACCTTCCACACAAAGTCGCATCTCGAAACACCTGCCTTAATGGCGTGTTTGTAAACAATGTTGTAGAGTGCAATGGCTTGAGGATAGAGTTCTTCAAGACTTTTCTCGCTGTCTTCAAACCCTGCAGCGCCGTAGAACTCCTGATACGCAAAGAAACCATTTTCAGAATGTGATTAGCGGAATAAATCTGCGCGAGTGGTATTGGGTTTGAGGCTATTACCTGTTTGTATCTCTGAATAACTTCGTTAGCTGATTCATCTTTATTGCTTACATCGGTATTCAACGCCTCGGTCATATCAGCTCTGTAATCAGCATACCACTGCGTATATTTCTCCATATGAGACTTAGAGACCGGTTCATCTTCGAAACATGGGAGTTTAGTGATCTCTGAATTGTAAACATCAGTTAACACATATTATGATATAATGATTTACTCTGTAGTAGTAACAAACAAGATTATTTACCAGCTGATGGTAAGGAGGGTTGCTCGGTTTTCTGTGATTCAACAAAGTCATATATCAAACCAAGGATAGAACTAGACTTGAATGTTTTATCTCGCTCCATGTAATGTGGGAAAATGTCGGGCCTCAGCTCGCTAGGGAGATCGACCTTAGCCCCTTTCTTTGGTGCATCAAGAGCATCATAGTATATATCAATCAGCTGTAGCATTTTCATCCTCATCTCAACTTTTTCCTCAGCTCCATCATTTCCGAGTACAAGGAAACGGTCCATTATTGTTAACCAGCAATCTGCAGCTATTCCTATGACACTGCTGTAAAACCCGAGAAAATAAAGAGACATGAATCTCAAACATTGCTCCAAAATACAGTTTTGAATCTAGACCATAAAAACGAGACTGACCTGGAATAAAATCTTGACTTCAAGAACATATCGAAAAGCTCATTTTCCAAGTCTTCGGGTGAAAACTGGCATGGTTCTCTAGTCGAGATACTTTGACTAGGAGTACTCAAACTCACCCACGGTTCACTTGGCCTAAAGTGTGCAAGTAGCTAAAACAGAAAGAAAACCAAAAAACTAAATAAATTCAGATCACAACAATGAAGAATATTAGTACTTAATAATACGGTGGATTACCTCAGGATTTCGGGATATGAAATACAAATCACCATCAAAGTCACCACCTGCAATCTCATCTCCTAAAGATCTTGGACCTTTCTGGGGGAAAAACACAGCATATTTGGAGTTTCCTACATACTCTTCCAAGGCCTTAACATATGTAGCCTTAAGTACATGTATGTCTCCAAAATGTAGTCCAGGATTCCTGTAAACTAGTACATCCCCTGATATTTGGCCAGACTCGCTACAAGAAAGAAAGTAGTGAGGAAATGAACACTTAAGTACATGTATGTCTCTAAGGAAGCAAATTACAGGTTTCTTAATGTTTCCATGTAGAACTCAAAGTGCAAGAGCAAGAGATTGGGAACCATACAGGATGACACAGACTTCATCTTCTTTTAGTTCTCCAGTGGGATCTACCGTTCCCATGAGATAGTATGATTCAGACACAGGAAGCTTTCCTTCTTTGAGACTATTCTTCTCTGTCTTTAAAAGAGTAGACAGATGACTCTTCAAGTGTGGTTCGTCGAGAGGAATACCAACCAAGATCATTTCTGCAGCATTATAGTCATCCATTTCCCCATATTTAAGAGCAGCTGCAGAAACAAATTGATTTATTTCAAGATCGATCAAGCGTTACATCTTAACTACTAGGGAAATGATTAAAGAGAAATTGCAAAAGAACTAGAAAGCTTTAGAATTTAAGTACTTTTAAGCGCGGAACGTTTGTTGTAGAATATGGTTTTCGACTCTTCAAGTGTGTTGAGCAATATATTCATAAAGAAGTCATCAGGGACTCCTCCATAGCTAAGCAGCGCGATCAAATTTCTTGATAGCCTTGTAATTCTCTTTGGTGGATTACTGGAAGATGAAAAAAAAACTAGGTGTCACTAAGATAACTTGACTCCACAAATACGAACAACGAGCGAGAGAACTTCAATATCAAAAACACAAGAATCCAAAAGACACGTACCTTGTATTAACTACCTCCAGGGAGTTAAAGGTGCTAAAATTTGACAAGTCTGTATCTTCAAATACCTTGATCATAGAAGGTCGAACCTGGACAGTCCGAGGAGGAAGCTGAGAATTTGGGAGCAACATTAGGAATAGCTTGCAAACATTTTAACTCACAATTATGATTTTGTAATGTGAAAGAGAGCAGACTTACTTTCTTGTTTAAGAGAAAAGTCCCCTTAATAGCAGAGCCATCATGAAACATCCGAAACTGGATCAGAAGAGGCTGTTTGAAAAAGAAATTGTTACTGCTTGTGTTTAGTAATAGACATATATAGAAGTGGAAACTATATTATACTTACCGGTTCTTGGCCACAGGCTTCCTGTGATTCAAAACAAATAAAAAAACATGAGTCAAACAATGTAACCATCAAATTTTCATGGAAGTCAGGGCAAATACCTGAATGTTATCAAGTCTTCCAAAACATTTCCCTTTAAAAATATTAGTTGGACACAACCGAGCAAGGTCCTCAGAGATGTAGCCAGTGCCATCTGAATGTATACGCGGTTTATTATCCTTATCAAGAACAACATTACCATACTGATCCTGCAATTGGAAGAGAGGGTAAAAAAGGTCAAAGCATATCATTGATAACAGCAAAGTAAGGCCAATTAGAAAGAGGCATGAATAAAGGATGTACATGGCAGTGTATATCATCGATTATCTCGAAGTTTATCCCAGTACCATAAACGTCAAGCGTCTTAGTCTTTGACAGAATCAAAGAAAACCTGAAGCATAAGAAAATCAATAGTGACTTGAGGATTTATGAAGAATCTTGAATGAAACTTGAAGAAGAAATTTGAGTACCTTGCCATATACTTGGCCAGAGATTTCAATGTATGCACGTGCATGAAATGCATACGAGCTTCATGGATTGACTTCCCGGAAAAGATATAATGATTTCCCATATCGTTCGAAGAAGTAGAGTCCGTACGTATAAAGTAGCATTTCACACCCTTTGTAGCGAAATCTTTTTTCTTCTCTTCTTTCCCTCCATCTTTGAAAACTGTTCAACAATATGTTAGAATAAGCTCTAATATAACATAGAGTAACTTGGAGTAAACTTACTTTTATAACTCTAGTTATGCTAAACATTCACTCCCTAAGAGTCTAATAATGTAATAGCGAATAAGTTATTTATAAAAATGGTGATAAATAGAGTTTAGTTAGAGTAATAACAAATAGTTAACAATAAAAAGTGTTGTATGTGCAATAACATGAATAATAGTATTCATCAAACAAAAAAAACTAATGATAGTTAATCAAGAGAGAAAAAAGCAAAACTACCCACCAAAGAATTGATAACGACGTAAACCAATCATGATTCCATTCTTGACAACCCTTTTGTAGATAAGGTCACGGTCATTACAATCGATTGAAGAGTATTTCGGGACATCTGCAAATTTGACCGTCAAAACATTTTCATCGCCCAAGACCTTGTGGAGGTGTGTTCCAGTGTGTTCAAGAAGAGGACCCTGTGGACAGTGTGCCAATAAGAACAAGTATATTGAGTCAATGTCAAGCACTATATCCTACCACTAAGATACGATGTTTAACAGACAACTTGCAAAAGAATTGCTTCAACACTTCTAGAAGTATATCATTAAAACATAAAAAGCACATATGCAACGTTGGGAAAAATGCAAACATGATAGATAGTATTTGAAGAGAGGAATGAACCTTGAATGTGTAACTACCATCCAAAGCGACATGACATTGATAGTAACGAGTCTTCCCACTATCCCATTCAAGTACCTGGTGAAAAGAAGAAAGTAAGACAATAGCAATTAGTGCGATATTGATACCAAAGGTTAAATTTCCAAGAGATATATAGCAGTACACAATATATCTCTAGTGTCTAATAAGTCAATTTCTTGTCAACTATCTTTAGAAATGCAAACATAAACTATAATGAATACCCAAAAGAACAGAACAAGAAACAGCCATACCACTCTTCGGTCTGTTTGAGAACAAAAATGCCGGCCAAAGCGGTTCCAAACCGCTGCTTCATATGCAACCATAGGCAAATCCTTCAACTGTCTGATCTCATCAACACTTATAACCTTACTCAGATCTTGCCTGTATAACACCAAAAAGTAACTGTTACACAAAACAACTTTAAATAGATGGAAAAAAAAAGTCAGAAAACATACCCTGGAATATAGCTAAGAAACAAAAACATCTTCTTGAACTCAAGCTCAGCTAAAGCAAAAAGCTGAGGGCAGTGCAGAGATCCTCCATTGCCTTGTGTTTCCAAAGGCTCCAAATCAACACATATCTCTTCTACAATCACCAATAATCAGAGTTAAAACTCTAGTACATAAGAAAGATTAAAAAAATCACTGTTTCTAGACACTCAGTTTCTAATACTTTGTTTCTGATACTGACCTCGAAGAGCTCTGTATTGTGCAGCAGATGAACAAGGAGGAGACTGTGCCGGTGCCGGAAACTTGCCGGAGCTCTGGTCAAGAAAATATTTGATGAAACCGTCGAGTGAAAACACATGCTTCGAGTTCAAAATTTTCTGGAGCGTATCAGAAGCTAACTCCTCACAGACCAAAGACAGTCTCTTCCTCGTCTCATCGTTTATCGGACCAGTGTTGTGTTTCTTGTAGATTTCTTCCAAAATGGTTTCAATCTGACCCGGAAGAACAATCGAAGTAGTTTTGTTTTCCATTTTTGTTTTCTCTCTTGACTCTCTAGAGTGATGAAGAGTAGGTTTTAAACAGATAAAGAAACGTGACAGAGAAAGAAATAGGGCTTCTTTCATGCTACTTTCCAAAACTTTCGTTTCATTAAAGATACTTTATTGCAAGATACTTTATAGCAATGCCATATTTTTTTCAGGGTTTGCTTTTTATCAATACTATTTTACCCTCATAAGAGAGTGGATTATTCAGTTAGAAATAGCACATGTAGTTACATGAAAGTTGATATCGGCCATCCATTTAAAACAAGAAATAAATATCTTATGGTTTAGAAGAAAATATGTAAAATAAACCAGATCTGATTTTCTCTCATCTCTCATCTCTCCTCTCTCCTTCCCTTTTTCATCATAATCCATGCTCCATCAACGACAATAGAAACCTGCAAATCCAAATTCGTGAACCAGTAAATTTCAACACCACCGACTAATCAATTTGAGATCTAGATAAAGTTATAATGGAAACAAATTGAAAACATTCGTTCAAGACCCGGAGGAGACGTTGTTCACGAAGCTTCCGATAGAGCTTCGTGAATCTTGTTGAAAAATTATTATCAACTTCGTAAAAGATGAAAACTAAAAACTTTATTGCAGTTTTGACTTGTGCTCACACTGTCATTATTACTTACAAGTTGATGTTTATGTCCCTAGTGTTACTCCTATAATTACAAAAATTACCAACATGACTAGCAATAATCTATCTCATTTTATTTAATCTGCTTCCGTGCATACATGATCTATCTTATTTTCAAATTAGTACCTTGAGAGTTGAGAGAAGCCAATTTTTTTCTTTTTCATAACAAAAAGATTAATCAATCTCATTGGAATGTCTTGGTTTGGTTTTTGGAACGAAACAGAGCTTAAAGTGGTATGAATCTTGTTGCAAGTTTGTGAACCTACGCAAGTTGCAAAGCTTTTTTGGTTTAGGGTTCCAAGAAAAGTATAGATATGGATTCTTCTCCAAAGAAATATTGTGATTTGACTTCACAGAGATTTTAAACAGGATAAAATCTACTCCCTCCATTCTTTAAAGATAGATATTTAAGGTTATGCATACTTATTAAGATAACGCATTGATTTCTACGAAAAACAGTTTTCAATAAAGTTTAACCAATAGTGTTTCAGTATTTGTCTTGAAGTTTGTAAAAATGCATAAAAAACAGTAAAAATTCTATCTTTTTGGAACAAAATTTTTTTTGTAAAGTTTTTATTTTTAGGAACAGAGGCCGTATATCTTCGCTAATGTTTATCTACCAAAATGCCCAACCACAAGCACCAGAATTACAAAGCTGCCCCACGTTACAAATTTTTTCGAACGTTTAATGTTAAAATATGGAACACACGTAATTTGACAAATAGCCTTTTCAGATACTAAATTACACACGATAAATCGAAAGTTATGTATGAGTTGGGGTGGATAATTAATTAGAGTTGAGCTACCTAAATTATTACTATTGCTTGTTTGTTATGTTTGTTGGCTTGTTGCACTATTCATGATATGTGTTTGCGTTTGTGGGATTTGTCTAGTGATCGTCTTCATTGAGTAACTCGTTTATTTAACCCTCTTTTAGTGTGTGAAGATTAGGAAGTGTGAAGTCTTCATTGAGTAACTCGTTTATTTTAACCCTCTTTTAGTGTGTGAAGATTAGGAAGTGTGAAGTGCAGGGCAAGTAAGAATATACGGTCTCAGAATAAGTGTGAATTGCTTTCAAATGCGATGGACCCATAGTAGCGTACCTTGGGACTTCTAGATATGAAAATACATATCACCATTAAGCTCACCCCACGGATCTTGATCCTTTTTAATCCAGACTTTAATTTTTTTAGAAAAGACTTAAAAGTACTCGTAAAAATTAGGACCGGCCTTTGGTTCCTCCATATATAGTTTTCCAAGGCCTTTGCATACTGTATATAGACTTATAGTACACATGCATGTATGTCTCCAGTATGCAATCCAAGATTTATGTAAACCCACATCCATTTATATGTTAAAGACTGTGTCACGGAACCCCCATATCCCAAATACGACTGAAATAAGAATATTTGTAACCCACATCCATTTATATTCAGTGGCGGAGCCACATGAGAGAAGGGGTGGGCACTTGCCCCCCATGAAATTTGAAATTTCTTTATAATTCATAAAGATTTAGTTTATATCTCTTGTTTAAAATGATATTATGCCTCTACTCTATAGTGTTTGCCACCCATAAGTTTTGTGTCTGCATCCGCCCTTGTTTATATTGGTATATGATTCGATTTGAAATATTTTGTTGTAATCGTAAATCAACTAGGAAAAGGAAAGAAAATAGAGACCAAATAGGAAAAGATGGAGGTTTAATATATATATATATATATCATATATATATATATATGATACGATTATTGGTTGGATTTTGGTGTTTTATTAGAATTATAGTTTTGGTGTTTATCCTTTAACAATTACTATTAAGCTTTTGTTACTTTTCCTTTTAACCAATGAATAGATTGTACTAAGATCTATATAAAGACCTCTTCTAGTCATTAGTAGATTAACTTCCAATAATTAACCTAATTCTCAAAGAGATATTTGGGTTAAGAGGAAGTTTTGCTACTTTTACTACGAATCCGGTTACGAGATCTAAGTCTAAGGTTTTGGCTCATATCAATATATATAGTGAAACACGAAAGCCTTAAATTAGAATCACAGTCAAGTTTTTTTCCTTGAGAGAGATGTCAGACCTTTCTGAAGATTTGTTAGAAGAGATACTATGTCGCGTTCCGGCCACATCTCTGAAACGATTACGTTTTACTTGCAAACGATGGAACAGTCTACTCAACTATAGGAGAATCGCAAGAAAACACTTCAACAAAGCCGAAAAACAGCAACTGACTCTCATGTTGACAAATATTTTTAGGGTTTGTTCAACGAGCGTTGATCTCCACGGGATTCCATCTCTAGATGTAAAAGGTGAGATCAGCCTAAACAATTCCCCCTCTATATTGCAAGTCTTTCACTATCAAGGCTTATTGTTATGCACCATCCGTGAAGACAATATAATCCTTGTTTGGAACCCGTGTACTGGTCAAACAAGGTGGATCCATACAAAGTGGATCCAATCCAGACGTGATGCTTACAAGTTTGACCACACCTATTATCTTGGATCCTACCAAGACAACAAATCTTACGATAATCACAAAATCTTGAGCATTAGGAGTGATGGCTATAAACAAGAATTTGCAATTTATGAGATTAATAACTCTAACCCATGGAGAATTCTTGATTTCACTCCGGACTTCAACTTTTTGTATATTTCTAGTACTCGCGTGTCTTTGAAGGGAAAGACTTATTGGTTTGCTTGGGATGGAAAAGATAAAAAAGTCCACGTATTCTTAGTCAGTTTTGATTATACAACAGAGAGATTTGAACGCTTGCTTCTTCCGTTTCAGTGTATGGTGGATTGTCTTAAGAATATGGCTCTAACTTCTGTTAGAGACGAGAAACTTTGTGCATTACTACAACGTAAAAATACATGTGAGACAGAGATATGGGTAACAAATAAGATCGATGAGACCAAAGGGATGTCATGGATCAAGGTCTTAACAATGGATTCTCCTAAACGTGATCCTTGGAATACAATATGTTGGTTTTTGTTCGACGAGGAGAAGAAAATCGTTATGATGCAGTGTGAGAAAATTAATTTATTCCCCAATACCAAACGTTTAGTATACATTGTTGGGGAGAATAAAAATGTCATACAAGTGGATTATGAAGTAGATAGAAGAGCATTTTTTCTTAGTTATGTTCCAAGTTTTCTTCAAATCAAGTGAGCTGGACCATGAGACAAAAGACGAAGAGGTAACTAAATTAACTATATGCAATTTTTTATTTTGTTTTGGTGTGTTTTTCTTAAATATTTATCTTGGTAGTGTCCTTTGAATAATGATTTTGAAGTGATTATATTTCAGTAATTCAGTTTGTAGAATACGAGAGAGGGAAGAAACTAAACCATCAAGCTATGTGAGGGCTGGCTTTCAAGAAATATCTTGTTTAATATAAGCTTCCTTATGTAACAATTTTTCTTTTCATCAGCAAAATATTCACACGAAGTTATTATACACTAGAGGACAATTGTAGAGTAGAACTACACCACATATTGATTCGTTAGCTTAACCTACAAGTTCGGTTACTACTTAGGTTACTTAAGATACTTGCCTCACACGTTACCTTTTACGCATTTGTTTATCGATGAAGCAGGTGAGGCAAGATGAGTTGCCTAGGGGTTTCACCATGCCTCCTCTCGTTTCGCTCTTTCCAAATGCTGTAAACCGTGAGTTGAAAGATGTATCTAGCCAAAAAAACTATGAAATAAATCCAGCTTTTTATTATAGATGTAGAGTAAAGGTTAGGTTACATACTTGCCTCACACGCTTCTTATGATACACGAAGACTGAACCCATTATAGATATATTTGTATTTATTACCAGAACACAACACAAACAAGTGACTATATTCTTCAACCCCAAAGCTCTTTAAGCACAGAGACTGAACCCATTATAGATTTCTCCTGCGTTTTCTTTAGGTAGAGCCTGCACAGAACTGGTCCTGCAACCTTCCACACAAACCCGCAAAGACGACCGTTTTCCATGTTGATTGCATAATCGTAAACGGTGTTGTATAGTGCCAAGGCTTGCGGATAAAGTTCTTCCAGACTTTTCTTGCTGTCTTCAAACCCTGCAGCACCATAGAAGTCCTAACACACAGAAATAATCATTTCAGAATTGTTTGTTTATAAAGCATTAGGACCAATCAACAAAAACATCCATGATCCATGAAGCATTAGAAACCATTTTCAGAGTTGTGATTTGAGGAATGAATCTGCGCGAGTAGTATTGGGTTTGAGGGTATTACCTGTTTGTATCTCAGAATAACTTCACTGGCTGATTCGCCCTTACCGCTCCCATTGGTATTCATCGCCTTCCTCATATCACGCTTGTAATCATCATACCACTGTCTACATTTATCCATATGAAACTCAGAGACCGTCCCATCTCCGAAACACAGGAGTTTATTGATCACTGAATTGAAACCACAGTTAAAGACATATCATTATCTAATGATTTCTTCTTGTGATCTGATTATACAAAGTAATAACAAAAACTATCATTTACCAGTTGATGATGAGGCTTCCTCTGTTGTTTGTGATTCAACAAAGTCAAAGATTATACCAAGGATAGAAGTGGACTTGAATGTTTTATCTCGCTCCATGTAATGTGGGAAAATGTCGGGCCTCAGCTCGCTAGGGAGATCAACCTTAGCCCCTTTCTTTGGTGCATCAAGAGCATCATAGTATACATCAATCAGCTTCAGCATTTTCTTCTTCATTTCAGCTTTTTCCTCAGCTCTGTCATTTCCGAGTGTGAGGAAGCGGTCCATTATTGTTAACCAGCTATCTGCAGCCATTCCTATGACATTGCTGCAAAACCCGAGAAAAGAAAGAGGCATGAGGCTCAAAGATTGGTCCAAGATACAGTTTTGAATCTAGAGCTTAAAAAGGAAACTGACCTGGAATGAAATCTTGTCTTCAAGAACATATCGAAAAGCTCTGTTTCCAACTCTTCGGGTGAAAACTGGCTTGGTTCTCTTGTCGAGTTACTTTTACTAGGAGGACTCAAACTCACCCACGGTTCAGTTGGCTTGAAGTGTTCAAGTAGCTAAAACATAAAGAAAACCAAATATAATCAGGTCACAACAATGAAGAGTTTTACTTTCAAATCTGGTGGATTACCTCGGGATTTCTGGATATGAAGTACATATCACCATCAAAGTCACCACCTGCGATCTCATCGCCCAACGATCTTGGACCTTTCTGAGGGAAGAACACACCATACTTGGAATTTCCTACATAGTCTTCTAAGGACTTAACATATGTAGCCTTAAGTACATGTATGTCTCCAAAATGTAGTCCAGGATTCCTGTAAACTAGTACATCCCCTGATATTTGGCCAGACTCACTACACGACCACAAAAAAAGAAAGTAGTGAGGAAATGAATTACTTTTTGTTGGTGTTTATGAAAGTGAAAGAGCAAGAGATTGGGAAGCATACAGGATGACACAGACTTCATCTTCCTTTAACTCTCCGGTTGGATCAACTGTCCCCATGAGATAGTATGATTCGGACACAGGAAGCTTTCCTTCTTTGAGACTATTCTTCTCTGTATATAAGAGAGTAGACAGATGATCCTTCAAGTGTGGTTCATCAAGGGGAATACCAACCAAGACCATTTCTGCAGCGTTATGGTCGTCCATTTCTCCATAATTGAGAGCAGCTGCACAAACAAATTGATTTCTTAAAACTATCAAGTGTCACATCTTAAGTTACTTAACTCAAAAGTGTCACGGAACTTTGGAGTTTTAAGCACCTTTAAGCGCAGCACGCTTGTTGCCGAATATGGTTTTTGACTCTTCCAACGTGTTGAGCAAAATATCCAAAAAGAAGTCATCAGGGATTCCTCCATAGCTAAGCAGTGCAACCAAGTTCCTTGATAGCTTTGTTCTTTTTGGTGGATTACTAAATGATAAAAAAAAACCGAGATGTCACGAGATTCTAATCGATCTGAATAACTTTCCTCCACAATAAGAACAAGGAGCGAGATAACCTCAGTATCAATACAACAAGTGTTGAAGAAACACATACCTTGTAGTGACTACCTCCAGGGAGTTGAAGGTGCTAAAATTTGACAAGGCCCGATCGTTAGATACCTTGATCATAGAAGGTCGAACCTGTACAGTCCGAGGAGGAAGCTGCCAAATTGGAAGCAACATTAGGAATATCTTGCAAACATTTAATCCAAAAAAGATTTTGTAATATGAAAGAGAGCAAACTTACTTTCTTGTTTACGAGAAAAGTTCCCTTAACAGCATAGCCATAATGAAACATCCGAAACTGGATTAGAAGAGGCTGTTGAAAAGAGTAATTGTTACTACTTGTGTTTAGTAATACACAGATATAGAATCAAGCATAAACAAAAGTGGAAACTGTATATGTACTTACAGGGTCTTGGCCACAAGCTTCCTGTGATTCAAAATAAACAAGGAAACATAAGAGAAAAGAAGAATCTATAAAGGGTAACCATCAAACTGTCATGGAAGTAAAACAAAGACCTGAATATTATCACTCCTGAGACATTTGCCTTTATATATATTTACTGGACACAACCGAGCAAGGTCCTCAGAGATGTAGCCAGTGCCATCTGAATGTATAAAGGGTTTCTTGTTCTTATCAAGAACAACATTACCATACTGATCCTGCAATTGGAAGAGAGTGAAAAAGGTCCAAACACATAGTAAAGGCCAATAGATCGAGACAAAGTTCCTGAAGGACACATGAATTACTTGGCAGTGTATATCACGAATTGTCTCGAAGATAATCCCAGTCATGTCAACTTCAAGCTTCTTAGTCTTTGACAGAATCAAAGAAAACCTGAAGCATAAGAAAATAAATCCAATTACAAAGGAAAAGATCTCTATAAAAGCTCAAAGATGAAACTTAACATCTTCGCTTGCCTCCACTAGAGAATTAATGAAGAAACTTGAGTACCTTGCCATATAGTTGGCCAAAGAAGGCAATGTATGCACGTGCATAAAATGCATACGAGCTTCATGGATTGACTTCCCCGAAAAGATATAGGGATTTCCCATATCATTCGCCATTGTAGAGTCTGTGCGTATAAAGTAGCATTTCACTCCCGTCGTAGAAAAATCTCTCTTCTTATCTTCTTTCCCTCCATCTTTGAAAACTGTTCAACAGAATGTAAAGTATTTAACAATGAAAGAGTCTGTGCAATGACATTATTGACAGTTAATCAAGAGGGACAAGGAAAACAACCCACCAAAAAATTGATAACGACGTAAACCAACCATGATACCGTTCTTGGCAATCCCTTTGTATGTAGAGTAAGGGTCATTACTATAGGTTGATGAGTTTTTCTGGACATCCGCAAATTTGACCGTCAAAACATTTTCATCACCCAAGACCTTATGCAGGTGTGTTGTAGTGTGTTCAAGAATAGGGCCCTGTGATAAGTACCAGTATACTGAATCAATGTCAAGGATCATATCCTACCACTTTAAACACAAAAGTACATATGCAACATGGGAAAAATGCAAACATGAAAGATAGTATTCGAAGAGCGAAACGAACCTTGAATGTGTAGCTACCATCCAAAGCAACATGACATTGATAGTAATGAGTCTTCCCACTATCCCATCCAAGTGACTAGAGAAAAAAGAAGCATGTAAGACAACTTTGATACCAAACTCATCCAATTCACCTTTAGAAACACAATAGAACAGAACAAGAAACAACCATACCACTTTTCGATCTCTTGTGGAACAATAACGCCAACCAAAACGGTCCCAAACCGCTGCTTCATATGCAACCATATCCAAATCCTTCAATTCTCTAATCTCATCAACACTTATAACCTTACTCAGCTCTTGCCTATATATAACACCAACCATTACACAAAACCAACCACTTAAAAAAAAGAGTCTAAAACTTACAACCAAACAAACATTACCTTCCAATATAACTAAGCAACAAAAACACCTTCTTAAACTCAAGTTCTCCCAAAGCTAAGAGCAGATATCCTCCATTTTCTTCTCTTCTCATAGACTTTGGTAAAGGAGCTTCAGAATCTACACACATCTCTTCTACAAAACACAATAAAGGAAAGCTTTTTACTGTCTTCTACATATACGAAAAGCTCTGTTTTTGAAACTGACCTTGATAAGTTATAGAGGAAGTAGTCAGAGACTCATTCACAGTTTGGTTAATCTTAGCAGAGATCCAACCATCAAGGTCATAAATAACCGCAGGAGAATTATAACCTCTTCTAAGCCAATCAAAAGCTAATTCCTCTGGTATCAAAGAAAGTCTCTGTCTTGACTCATTACTTATAGGAGAACATTTGTGTTTACTGTAGATTTTCTCCAACACTGATTCAATCCGACCCGGAAGAAGTAGAACTATCTCTGATCTCACCGGAGAAGAAACTTGTTCGTCGCCGGAAAAATACGAACTTTTTATCATTTTCTTCGAAAGTTTTACACTTTCTTCAGAGTGAAGAAGAAGAAGGACGAAGAAAAATTGCAGCTTTTTGGTATAATCTGCACAAAAATTCATGTAGCCGTTTAGAGAAGTAATTGACATTTATACCCTTTTGTTAGTCGTTTAATTACCAAAAATGCCATGATTTTTGTCGTTGTTTGAGGTTAAAGTCGCGTTTTGCTGCAATCGCCAAACGCAACCGCACTGGCCAAACTTTCTCTCTGTGTAGCTAGTTTTTCAATCAAGGGTTTATGCAATTTTTTCAGTTCACGACAATACTAGGCTAAAAGTCATCTTCTTTACAATTTTGTAAGATATCTCAATCTCAAATTAGTTAGTCTTGTTTTGTGAATTGGGTATCTTTTGATTGTTGCAGAATCATGAGTAGTGCATCGACTTTTAGCTCAATTTGCTTCGAACGAGGATGCTGGTTCCAGGTTTGTGTTTCTAAAAGTCTTAACCTTTTTGTGTTTCAACATTGATGAAATGTGTTTAAGAAAGCAAAAAAAATCGTAGCTTTTTGATTCTTCTCAAGCTTCATTGTAGTCTAGAGAGAGAGGCTTTCATGTTTTGTTGTTCTGCAATCTGATAATTATATACAAATGTGTGTTTGTTTTTAACATTTTGTCGATTTTGAAAAGGGGGAAAGGAAGGTTGGTGTGGTGGATAAGGGAGTGAAGAGGCTTACTATGGGATTGGCTTCAAAGAGTTTCAGAGTTTCAGCTAGTAGTTCTGCTAAACCTGGAAAAGATGTTCGGATTGGTCTTCTTGGTGCAAGTGGCTACACTGGTGCTGAGGTTTGTATTTGAAGTTTAATTTCCATTGGAATTTTGCTTGTTTTTGATTTTGAACTGAATCAAGTGGTAAGCATCTAGTTGCAAGTTTGTAACTTGGTCTTCTTTGCTAGCTTGATTAATGAACTGAAAATACTTATGCAAAGTTTAGTTTCTTCCGACAAAAGGCGTTACATGGTTAGTAATCTCATGAAAATAAGGAAGGAAATGGTCTTATGAGTGTCATTGGAATTTTGCTTGTTTTGGTGATCTCTTTGATTTGTTGCAAGTTTGTAGCTTTTTGGGTATTGGTCTCCCTTTTTAGTTTAAGCTAATGAACTGAACATACATATGCAAAGTTACTTGGTTAGTAATCTCATGAAAATTAGAAAGAAGAAAGCTTTATATAGTCATCGGTTTTAAGGTTCTTTGTAAATGACACGGAAAGACTGAACGAGGTGTCAAAGTTTTGATGAAAATGCATGTTTAAGGTTATATTTTGACAAATGAATTGGATTCCTTTTTTTTGTTGAATGGCAGATCGTCAGGCTTCTTGCAAATCATCCGCATTTCGGTGTCACTCTGATGACTGCTGATAGAAAAGCTGGCCAGTCAATGGAAAGCGTATTCCCGCACCTGAGAGCTCAAGTATAAGTGATTCTATCCCTAGTAAAGTCCAAGCAATGAATCCATTCAAACGATACTTTGTGATGGTGTTTAGTGATCAATGATTAAACTTTTTTCTCTGTCTTCAGAAACTACCTGGTTTGATCTCGGTAAAGGATGCAGATTTTTCGACAGTGGATGCTGTATTCTGCTGTTTACCGCACGGAACAACTCAGGTTCATATGCTTTCAATTCTTCCATTTCGATTTTTTTTTTGAATTGTTTCTTAGCGTAACAGAAATGAGTTTGTATTTTGACAGGAAATCATCAAGGAGTTGCCTAGTGCATTAAAAATCGTTGATCTTTCAGCGGTAAAGCCCTCAAGAGATGGTTTTTTATACCTTCTCTTTCTTTCGGTGATATGCTAATCTAAAATTCACTTTTGCAGGACTTCCGGTTGCGTGATATCTCAGAATATGAAGAATGGTATGGTCAGCCACATAAGGCAGTAGAGTTACAGGTACTTTTCTCTTCAAAGCTAGTACTTGATTTTGGCTCTATTTGTGTTCATAATGCTTACACTTATCAAGTTTCATGCTTGGTTCAGAAAGAGGTTGTCTATGGTCTAACAGAGATACTAAGGGAGGACATAAAAACCGCTAGACTTGTAGCTAACCCAGGCTGTTACCCGACTTCGATTCAACTTCCTCTTGTTCCTTTAATAAAGGTTTGTTTTCTCTTTTCTTATCTGGACTGTGATTTTATCAGATTGTCTTGTCTTTCGTTCGACTCTATACTCAATGTCTTGATTTTGGTGCAGGCAAATCTCATTAAGCATGAAAACATTATCATTGACGCAAAATCTGGTGTTAGTGGAGCAGGTTTGAGCTTTACCTTATGGTCTCTATTCACGAACAATGATGCAGTAGAACAAGGTTTCTAGTTTCTCGACTAATATGAAATTTTCATCAGGACGTGGTGCTAAGGAGGCGAATCTTTACTCTGAGATAGCTGAAGGGATTTCGTCTTACGGTGTCACACGGCATCGCCATGGTATGTCGCAAACTTATTATCACAATGAGTAAAAAATCTGGTTCCATAATTTGAATTCAGTGGCCCTTTTGTTTGTTTGCAGTTCCTGAAATTGAGCAGGGGTTATCTGATGTTGCACAATCAAAAGTAACAGTCAGTTTTACGCCACATCTCATGCCAATGGTACCAATAGTCTTTAGCATATTCTCTATAGCTATTTTGCCTTAAAACCGATAATTGACACCTCGTTATTTTGCTAGATCCGTGGAATGCAATCAACTATATATGTGGAAATGGCTCCTGGAGTCAGAACCGAAGACTTGTACCAACAATTAAAAACATCTTATGAGGTGATGATGATTACTCTTTGTGTTATAAGCCATTGTTGCTTATGTTACTTATCATGTTTTTCGAAATACGTTTTGTAGGATGAAGAATTTGTCAAATTGTTGGATGTAGGAGTTGTTCCTCGGACACACAACGTTAGAGGATCTAACTATTGTCATATGAATGTCTTTCCTGATCGTATCCCCGGAAGAGCTATTATAATCTCAGTGGTAAGCATATGTATAACCATCCTTTGTTATATAAACTCTTCTTTAACGTTTCCCACAACGCCATTTTTCGTATAACAACCTTTGGTGCTGCAGATTGATAATCTCGTGAAAGGAGCTTCTGGACAAGCGTTGCAGAATCTTAACATAATGTTGGGATATCCCGAAACGACGGGGCTTCTACATCAGCCGGTTTTCCCATAAGAGAAGAACGATGTCCCAAATTCCGCCTTTCGAAACTGGAAAACGAAAAAAACTTGTTTTCTACTGTTGGTTCTGCGTCGAGATCAATTTATTCTTAAGCAAATTGTGGCTGTTGAAACGGCAATGTTGAGCATTATAGACAAATGGTTTTCTTGTTTGTTAACAGTGTTTAATATATTAACTCCTCTCTTGTTTAATTTAATTTTGCCTTGAGTCATAGAAGAATAGTAATTTTTCTCTATTAACATGATCAGCTTAGTGTGGTTTTCATTTTCGTATAACATTTGTTAGCGAGTTCAAATCTACTATAGAAAACCAAATGTCAATGAGTCAATCTATTACCAACGATTTTAAAAGCATAGATAAGTCCACTAAACTACATCGTACTTATGTGTTAAAAAGTGATGTTCTGTTTTTATTAGTTTGAAACAACAAATATATCTTGAGATTATGAAAATGCAAAATGGTTAGATTTCCCTAAGATGTACTACAAAACTAACAATGTTCCCACAAAACCCTTGAACTTTTCTTTGATGTGCTCTTCGCTTGATCTTTTCGATAGAAAATTCTCATATATCTTTATTGAAGACAGAGACTCTTACTTCCAATAGATATATGGGAATTTGTTCCCTAATGATTACTTACTAATAGCTGTTGTTGTGAATTACTTATTGGGTATCCGAAACCTTATTTGGTGGATTTTATGTATCATATCATTTTATTATGTTAATCTAAAACTTGTTTCATAGTTGCGGTCCGATAAAAAACACTAATGTCCAAAAGAGCCAGGTTTGATTTCTCTCTTATCTATCAATTCTTTTTTTTGTCATTGAATTTTTCTAAATTTTTTTTTTCTTTTTGTCAAAATTTAGGAGTGTGTCTTGGGTATGTAGTTTTTGAATCTGCCACATCTCTGTAGAGTGTTCACACAGAAAAATTTTACATGTTAAAAAGTGATGTTTTGTTTTTATTAGTTTAAAGTTTAAACGAACAAATATATCTTGAGACTATGAAAATCCAAGAAAAATGGTTGGATTTTGATTGAAACGCTTTAATCCAAGAACATAAATACAAGAACCAATAGAACTAGATTTTTTTTTTTTTGTCGGCATATGTTTTTCATTAAAAGCCCAATAGGCTAAGATTACAACGGTACAATTAGACAAAACCCCATAATCTACACACGTATCTGATCTAAATGATAAACATTAGAAGGTAAAATAAAGACACGTGTAGTAAATACAATAACCAATAACACTAGATTTCAAACTCTATTAATGAATCTATCATTGAATAACAATGGATTGTTTTTGAGTTTAAAACTATTAAAATCAATAAAAAATCCTTTTAAATGAATCAAATTCTTAAAAATCTGATATACTCTAAATCTAATGGATTTGAATTATAATCAATGATTAAATAACACCTCCTAATGCATGTTCTGATTTGTCCACTATAACATGATCAGTTTAGTACAAAAAATGTTCAATTTTCAAAAATATCATACTTTTAGCTATTGCTCTATAAAATACCACTATTCCAAATATACCACAATTTGTTACATGTACTACAAAACTGATATTAACTTTCAAAACTAAAACCTGAAATCCTAAATCCAAATCTTATCTCTTAAAACAGTACTCTAGTTATACAATAATTAATTCAAATCCAAAATTTTAAATTATAAACCCTTGAAAATCAATTTTTGTGTTTATGGTAGTTTTGGAATATTTAATAAATATAAATGATTGTATTTTTAGAATATTTAATAATATGTTGTATTTTTTAAAAACTAAACTTCAAAATATATAATTTTAGGGAATTTCTTTGGGAAAAGAAACTCAAAGTCAAGCTAAACTCAGTTCCATTTTGCTACTTCAATTATGTTTTAACCCAAACTTATCAAACCCAAGTTGGTCCGGATTGCTTTTGATTTGGTCAGAACTGGTTATCTTAATAGACATAACTTCAACATTCAAATGCTTTCACAACGGTTAGAGAAGACCAAAATTTTGGTGCTATGTTGAATCGTGAGAAGCAGCTTCTGTATACAAAGTTTTAAGACCTCTAATACAAATCTATAAGTAAGTAAGTATGCTTCTCCATTCAGCAATCTCTTAGGAGCCATATGGAATCTGTTATGGTCTGAAAACGTTGTTGGTCATTTCCGCGACTTCCTGAGCCTCGGCTTGCTCCTACACAAGAGCATGAGATTAAAAACGATGAAAATTTGAATGCCATGACTGTGAGTGTGATGTGATATTCAGTGTAAAGGTACCAAACATACCTGGAGCCGGTGTAATAGATACATCAAGAAGAGGTGAACAAATATCTGCAAAATTATAAATATGGAGGTTAAAGATTTTTCGTAAATTCATTAGTAATGTGAATGAGATTGAACAGGTAAGCGGGCGCCTCACGAGGTAAAAAAGTAAGGAAATGCGAGCTATTGGGTACCGCCAAAGGAACCTCGTGGCCCTTACAGCTCCCGAGTCTAACAGTTTCACTGCATTTTGAAACTGAACACAGAAGGGCGAACAAAGTTAAACATAAGAGTAAAAGTTCAAAGTGAACAAAGAGAAGCAGTGTTTTTAAATGTGTTCCAAAGTCTTTACCTGTGTGCTCGCTGTAGCCATGTGTCGGTGATACAATGGAAGAGGCCTGAAATTGTTTTTTGTAAGCATCGAAGAACAAACTCAACATATATATATATATATATATCTTAGCATCATCATCAATATTAGAGAAGTGTTTATTAGCAAAGACATTGCTAAAGACGTACTCGAGTGTCTTGATCTCAGAATCTTCGTCCCAAGTTGCTGATGGGCGTCGCGAAACTCTGGTTTTTTCTACCTCTACCTGAATCAACAAGTTTTTACTAAATAGCATGAAAATGCCAAAGTGCATTTATGAACCATAGAGAGCTTTGACATTGAACCTGTGCTTCGTGTAGACGTTTGACCTCTTTCTCCAACTGAAACTCTGCTGCAGCCTTCTCACTCGCCATAGTCTCTAGTTGTGTTTGCTTATAATACTGCATCAAAACACCGTGCCCAGATGTGCTATCAGCCAACTTCCAGGTATGACTTTTATGTATAGAATCATTACATTCTAGAATTCACTTTACCAGTAAATCGGTTAGTTCACGGTAGCGTTTCTCCAGCTCCGTATGCTCCTACTAGGTCAGAAAAATAATGATTAAGCTCATGTTACAAAAAAAAAAAATCATATGCATTAAAGGTATCACTTGATGAGCAGGAGCGAAATAAATCAAATAGTTGTAAGCACTTCTGTTTAGCAACTTAGAATGGATTCCTTATATTCACAAGACCGTGTTAATAAGTAAAGCAATGGGTCTTTCACACAAAAGATTCAAAAGAAACTATTAATGCATTGACAAGATAAAATAGACTTAGAGACTGTGGATTGTCACCTGGCGTGAGTAATGCTCTGCATCCCTCTTCATGGCTGCCATTTCAACCCTCAACTTTTGCATTTCAGCCTATAACAAACAAAAGGGTCATGTGTAAACATAATGCTAAACATATAGCACAAACAACAAATACATCATGTAGTAAGGATTCCGTGGTTTGTAACATACCTCCATTGAAGACAGTTTTTCCTCGGCATCTCTTTGACTTTGCCGAGCACGGTCCACTTCGTCCTGCCATGCTTGAATCTGCATAATTGATAGTAAATTCGCTGGAGTAGCCAAAATATGAGCTTTGAAAGCTGACCAAACTTGTTTTCAAGGGTGTTTAAATATACTTCCCCCTTTTAGAATCTGAATTCGATAATGCCATGTATTTTTTCTAATGTGAAATCCAATAGAAGACTGAAACTCAGATACATGAGTTATCAGAGTTACCAAGGGAATATAAATACTCCTTGCATATACATGTTCTATATTTTTGACTTCTAACAGAAAATCTGAAAGTGTGCTAAGAACTCATTATTGAAGTTAACTTCCACAATGTAGAGCATAATAATCCTAACATAACACACCTGGACTACTTGATTTGGATCATCTGGGGACTTCTTTTGTCCTCTGCGAGCACGAAGTTCCATATCTTGCAGCTCTTGACTCAGAGATGTACATTCGACCTGAGTATCATTTGTCAATCTTCTAATGAAGTGCAAATATATGATGATGGGGGAATAAATCGCGTTGAAGATAAGTTTATCTACCTCAAGCATTGCCACCTTCTGTTCAAGTTCTGCCACCTTCCCTGTCCTTTCATCAGCAATTCTCTAAAATACCAGCCATTTAAAAGTCCGATCAAAATAGTTTTCGAAATAAGCTCCACATAGAAAGTTTATTTTGTTCACGAATATGTAGCATATTAAAATACAAAGGTTTCCTAACTTTCCTTGCCGAACAAAGGAGTACACAATGCAAAAAGAGAAAGCGAATAATCAGCAACTGACAACATAAGTTGGATGGCCTATTTGAAATGTAAATTAGTGATAGTAGCGTTCAATCCAAGAATCCTGCCTTACCTGAATTCTAACAAGTGCTGTGGAGGCATCCACAGCTCTGTGCTCTAGTTCCCTTTCCCTTTCCATGGCAGCCTGTCTTAGAAAGAGCAATTCATGTAAACCATATTGATATCATGTTCACATTATACAGTTTCCGCATCGTTCAGGCAACAAACCATTTTTGTGGCATTATGTGCAGAGCGCTCCTCTTCGGCTCTCCTTTCAGTAGTGGTAAGCTCCTCCCGCAATGCCTGGAATAAGAAACTATTAATCCAAATGTCTGAGCCTATGAGGACCAGACCTTTGACGTTCATAATTGTATGAAAATTATTGGAAGAAATTGATGGAAAAAATATATCATAATACCTGCATCATCCTAGTCTCTGCCAATTCTCTGTTTCTCATAATAGACTCCATGTCTGCCTGATAAAAGTAAAAACGAAAATGGCAACTGAAGAGAGGACCATTAAAGACTCATGGTATGCTATGAAAGGAAGCATACAAAAGAAAATCTGAGTAAATCAGAGGGCTAGAAACCTGAACAGACGACAATTTCCCTTCGTTCAGAGCAGCGTGATTTTTCAGGGCATCCATTGCACTGACAAGTGCTTCTATCTCTGAGTTCTTAGCTGATAGTGCTTCAAGCATGCTTGACTCTACTTTAGTCACTTCACTTTTAGAAGCTGATAAATCTTTTTGCAACTGTCTAATGCTAGCTTCATATGACTTGGTAAGCTCTTGCTATTAAAGAAACAATGAACAAATAAAATTAGCTGCACTGACTACCTTCAAGTATCACTTTTTACTTTTTCTTATCTGATCACAAGAAACCCAAACTGTTGAAATTTACCTCTGCAGTGAGAAGCTCTTCCAACTGTGCATTTTCTGCCTTAATTTCTTGAAGACGGGATGAAAGTCCAGCACAAACCTAGCAGCAAAGAAAGACAGTCACGTACAAACACTAACATGGATCCTATCTCTAACTGACAGACGAAAGAGTGTTTTATCACCCATTTGATGCTGGGAAGTAACAACGGATATTAGAACTTACCCTTGCTAACCTGGCTTCTTTTGACTGCCCAGTGGAAACTGTAGCTTTTAGCAACCCCTGAGCCTAGAATAAGCATAAAGATTGATCAACAGACTTTTAAAAAGACAACATACATACAAATTCATGTAACAGACGTAGCATTTAGTATTTTTCTTCATTTTCACGAGACTAACTAACCTCTTCAAGTTGATCTTGAATCTTCATGGAAGTCGTATCAGCTCTACGATTCTGCTCTCTCTCCAGATTGGTTGAAGTGTCAGCAACTCTCTGTTCCTGTTCCTTATCCAGATTGATTGAGGTGCCAACTTTCGCCTCATCGCCTGTGCTTTTAATCACATTCCCTTCGCTTACAGGAACTACAGATTCCAGTTTCTCCAGGTCTCTTTTCGAAGAATCATCGAACTCTCCTTGTGTGTCTTTTTGGGGAGCATCAACTAGGATCTCACTGGCAGCGACCTCAATTTCTTTGTCAGATAAAGATGGTAACGGTTGCACTAAAGAGTCATTTGGAACATCTCCATCAGCATGTTTGCTAACTGAAGTTGACTCGGAAGCATCACCGTCCACAACAGATTCTGGAGCTACCGCAGCACTATCATCACTTTTTGTATCTGCCACTGATTGCGGAACTGATTGGACACTCTGAACACCTGTATCAGTCCCTTGAATATCTCTTGTCTGCAAGACAGGTCCTGATGAAGAGGCCACGTCAGGTGGAGGCACCTCCGACTGTGATACTCCTGGGCCAGATTGATCACTTTTAGTAGAAGATTCTTCTTTAACAAGTTTCTGACGAGCCTACACATACATTCCACAAGCAAAGAAGTTCATATTGAGTCTCAATGTAGCAAAACAAAGAGCACACAACTTACAGATAAGAGATCCAAAGTAATACCTTTTTCTTTGAAGTTGATTTTTTCCCTTGAGACCCTTTCTTATTAGAAGCTTTAACCAACCAAAGCAAAGGAAAACATAGTGTAAGCCACAAAATACATGACTAACATCAAACTGATAAATCATGAACTCATGCCTAAATCGATCCATTTCAGGTTATCAAAGCTTTGCTTAGACTAACTCTATGCCAATGCCAATGCCAATGTTTCAAACTAGTTACAGAAACTTCTGATGATCATGTGTACAGTATTACTAAAGTTCATCAGTTTACACATTGCGTTTAATAGTAGTATGATTTCAAATATTCAAATAGCAATCACATATCAACGAGACTCAGAAGATCACTACAGTACCTGGAAACTGCAAATCTGACTGTTCTTCAGATAAATCTTCAACCACAGACTTAGCTCTTCGATCCACAACCTCAAATAAATCTAAACCAAAATCGTTAAACAATTCTCAAAATTCGTCAATTCATAAGCTAAATCTCTGCAGTAACCACCATATTTAAGCCAAGACGCCATTGATGATCACTGAAATTACAAATTTCTTCATCTACGCTAAATTTCGAAATTATGAAGTGAAGAGAATCACTGAAATTACCTTCGGCAGCTTTAAGCCAAGACGCCATTGATGATCAAATTAGAAAGTAGAGAAGCTTCCATGCACCACCACCGGCTCCGATCAGATTCAAAATCAAGAGGTAGTTTCGAGAATCGCCAAAATCGAAGACGAAGGAGAAGAACTCAGATCGTTGATCATGTAATGCAACGACTATCGGATTTACAGTGGTCTAGCTAATCGTGGCCGTTGAATTGAGATTATGAGATTTCTCTTAAACGGTCCAGATCGGTTAATCCGTGATCCGCCGAGTAGTCCGGTTCGGGTGTATCGAACCGGAAAAATCTGATTAAACCGGGTGATCCAATAATATTTCTATATATATATCTTGATGGTGATACGGTGTCGTATTGTCCAAGCTGCAAAATTGAGTCCTTATTGGACCAAGGCTTTTCATATTGGGCTTCAGCCCATATTTGTTCCTAAATGTGTCTAGCTAATCTTTGGGACTATAAGCAAAGGATGTTACTACCAAAAGAGTTGATGAACACATTTTTATGTCTTAATTGAATCAACAACGAATCAAATGTTAATTAGTCGTTTTTAACTTAACAAATTAAATTTGATGTTAAAAACTTAACATAAACTACAAAGAAAACATAACAAATTCTTTTAGGTTTACAATTATAGATCTTTAAATTGTTGTCGACAATTCGGAAAAGTTTATGTAGTAATAGTATGCATATGTATCCCATAAAAATTAACGTACAAAAAATAATTTATTTTTTATTTGTCGTACATTGCAACTTTTGTTATACACCGTGAATTTTAATTTATTTGATGCTTATAGTCCCATAGAGTATTTAGCAGCATCATATTTAAGCTCCTCAACATCTTTGAGCATTTAAGGTCAAGCCTTAAGAACCGAATTTTGCTGCAGAATTTATGCTGCAATTGTGCATAAGTCTAGTTTGACATTCACACATCAATACATAGCCACTAGTTTAACAGATAAATTTTCAACTTAGCATGGTTTGTTTTAAACAAAAATCATAGATAACTAATAATGTTCGTAATCCAACGTTCCCGTATAGCACAAGTTTTCATGTATAGCTAATTCCTATAGAAACGGAGTACATGATTTTATCTTTATTGATTTACTAACCTAGCCATACATATCAATAGATCAAATTAAATACAAAGGAAACTAACTCCAAATTTAATTTGAAAAATATTAAAATCGTCTTTGATGCGAAACGTTTATATATTATAATCTTATACAATCATACTTATTCCAACGATTTACACACGCATTCTACCATATCGAATGGTAACACGATTACAACACTAATACAAACATGTAAATCATAAACCTTGGTCACATACTATATAGATATATAATGGATCATTAGCTTAATATATATATTAGTTTTTAATTTTATCAAATCACATCACCATATTAATTCATTTTCAAATCATTCAATCATCAATAGGGACGCGTATTCGCATCACCCATTGGCATAGGATAATAATCACATACAATATAAATCAACTCGTTATCATGACACCTGAATGAGCCACAACCTAGAGCGGTCGATTGATTGGCCACAATCTGAGTATAGTGCCCACAAGTATCGTTGCACTGGTTGGTTGCATGGTTGTAATTAGGCTTCTCTGTCAACCAGTACTTAGTCGCGATCGGACCACTCATTTGGTCCGTAGGTTGGACCCATCCCGCGGCGATATTCTCGCCGTAGGGTCCATCAGAATGTCTCATTTCGTTGTATGAACATATTCCGGCTTCGGCTTGTTTGTCTGCGAAGTTCTGTGCATATTCCGCTACGGTATCGTTCCACACCAATGGAGCCACCCCGACCGCGGCTCGAATCTCGTTGTGACACGCTAGCGTTTCCTCCGGTTGGACATCATCGATTGGCTTTACTTCTGGTAAACCATAGGATTGAGTTAAGAAGATAGAGAATATTGTTAGTACGACGAAGCTATAACCAGAGAGCGACATTTTTCTTTCTATTCTTTTTGCAAAATTTGTTGGGAACTTGTTGGTGTGATCTCTATTCTGATTTGTGTTCCTCCTTTTATAAGCCTCGTAATAAATAAAATAGGATAGGCATGTATGTAACTATCTTTGAGATTATAATATTACCTATTAAAACAATACATATATATTTAATCGGTAAAAGTGATCCTAAATTTGATAGTAAAAAATAATCAAGAGTTTGAATGCATTTCTATGACTGTAGATAAACAAAAAAAAGTTTATCTGAATATTATTTTATGGATCTATGACTTATTAGAGCATCTCCAACCATTGCACTAAATTTGGTGTGATTTTTACACCAAATTTAGTGTTTTGGTGCCAAAAAAAGTTTTCCATCTCCAACCATTTACACCAAATTTCACACTAATTTTTTTATTATTATTATATTATTAAATTTGTTATAATATGTCTTTAAAATTATCTTGTTGCATTTAGTTTTTGTTTGTTTGATTTTAATTTTGTAATTTTATATTTTCAATGTTTTAATTGCATTTTAATATGTATTTTTAATTTCTACAATATTTATATATTAATCTTGTTATGTTATGCAAATTTAGATTATAATTATAAATTTTATATAGTTAAAAATAGAACAACAAATAAAATAGTGATACACAAAACTATTATTGTATATATATTTTTTGTTGGTTTTAAATTTTTTTCTATATAAAAAATACAATAAAAATCTTTCTTTTTTTAGTGTTTTGTGACACTGTTCACAAAACACTAAAAAAAAAAATTGGTGCTACTTTTGCCATTTGGTTGGAGGTGTAAAGTCAAAAAATTTACACCATTTTAGTGTTTTAGTGTCTTGTTGGAGATGCTCTTATGCACTAAATCTTATGTTTCAGAATTAACAAAGGGATACATAGTCAATCAATAAGAGTTATCCTAAAAATGAAAAGTTGTTACCAAACAAAAATATTAATCAAGATCTTAAATGCATTTTATGACTTTATAGATGAATATATACCTTAATTTTTACAGTTCTATATTTATGGTTTAGTTTGCTTTGATCTTTTCTTAAAAAGGCAAATGTTATCAAGAAACAAATTTGTATAAGACTTTAAAGGGCCCTTATTCATTGATGGATTATGTAGAACCTATGAATTTTAAAAGTTGTGAGATTTTTTTAATTCTTATGAATTCTTAAAAATTATTCTCATGGATTACATTTGATTCTCATGGATTCTTATAATTATTCTCATGGATTACTACTGATTCTCATGGATTTGTAGTAATTTGTTTTCACACAAGGTAATATATATATTCATAGTTTTCTCTAAAAGTTTAAGTAGTATATTTGTCAATATTCTAGACTCCACTTTAGGCATGTTTTTCTTTTAATTAGAAGTGAGCTAATTAACCTACACCATTGCCATTAACATTACATATGCAATGGGAAGTAAAAGTCAACAATAATGGTCATGAAATTTGCTTTTTTTTTTAAAGAATAATGAGTTTTTGCTTTCTTGGTGTTCTTATACTACGTTGGATTTTTCATTTGTTATCCTACGATTTTTTTATTTTTCCTTTATAAATTCTGGTTTTTGTTATGATTAGAAAAGCAAAAAAAGTTGTTTTGATCGTTGGATTTTTTTGTTGATGTTGTGTGTGTGTCTTTTTTTTAACATGGATTTCAATAATATCATGTATATCTCTAGTATTTTGAAAATCATGTTGTATGAGTAAAATTATAGAGATTCCATCTCTCAATAACAATGGATTTTAATTGAATTAGAGAATCAACAAAACATAGATTTTTTGAATAACAATGGATTTTAAAAGGAATGTAAAAATCTTCAAATGAATAACAATAGATTTGATTTAGAATTTAAGAATCTATTAACCAATAACAATAGAATCTTAAAATTTTAAAAATTTACACAAATCCAACAATGAATAAACCCCCTAAATGATAACTAATATATTGAAAGAAATTAAGCTACAAATTGGCGCTACGTGACTCACCTAAGTTAAACTATTTATGGTGTTACAAATTAAATTGTTTACTTCATTAAAAAAAAAATTGTTTTAATAATGTATATGAGGCGATAACCGATATACAACTCATATTTTGGTGAAGATTTTTCGCCCAACCCGTATAGAATGAAAAGATCTAATAATTTATGAACATCCAAATATTTCTCAGGTCGATGGATAACAATCTGATAAGTTTTAAACTAATGTATGAAAGAGTCCAAAAACAGCTTTAGAGTTTAACATATACTATAAAAAATCTCTACAAAATTGAAGACAATATGTCAATATCATACAATTTGTTGTAAATGTTTACTTGAAGCCGTTCCTTTTCGTATCCTTAATTACGGGTAATTAACAAAATAAGTCAAAATCAATGACGTGAAACACAATCTTTAATCATATCAAAAGTCGAGTTTGATTGGTTGTAAGAAAATAATCACAATTATAAAATTATATGTATCAATAAGTCTTGTAAGCTACGTATAATCTATCTAGTCTTCGTGATATTATAATTCACGTGAATTTTATTCAACCCCGTGATTTGTTCTTAGCTTCATTTTCGGAGAGTAATTGTTGACTTTTTACCTTTTTAGTATTGGGTAATGTATAGAAATAGAATAAGAAGATTCTTGGTAACACCCTACTTAATTACCTTACTATAATAAAAAGCCTAAAAATCAACAACATCGATCAATTTCTCAATAACTAGCGTTCATAAACTGATTAACAATATCTTGTTGATTCTCGTTACTTACTAACCATATTTTGATCAATAAAAAGATTGTTCTACTTCTATACATAAACTGCGTTTTTTGTAGTTTTTTTAGGAATCAAATACCTTTTGCCTAACTAAACTGAATTTCAACGAGTTTAAACTTAGGTGGGAATACATCAACATGATAATACAACCCACTAAACTACATTTTTGATTTTCATTCATACGGAATCAGTGGCGGAGGTAGTGTAGAAATAGGGGGAGGGGGGGGGGGGTCACTTGACCCCTACGAAATTTATATTTTGTGTTGTTGTTTGCTAAAGTTCCGACCAATTTATAAATATTGTAGTTGAAGTTTTTCTTATTGACCCCAGTGCCATGTGATCGATTCCAACGCATGCTTCCATACATGTTCATTTAACCGTTTTATTTTCTATTTTATTTATTTTCTTTCTAAGCTTTTTTTAACATTTATTTTCTTCAAAGTTTTTAGCTTTTTCTTACATGCTAATTTCTGTTTTTGGCTCATATACGTAACTATTTCTTTTCTCTCTCAGAACTCAGAAGACATATCTTCATTGCAGATTTTTTCTTTTTGTACTTCTCTTTAAAATTGTATTTAACATAATTTTCTTTACAATATCACAAATCAAGATAAATACAACTAATAATATCCACCCAAACTATACTATATATGTAGATGAAAAATAGTATTTGAAGATTAAAAAGTCTATTTCATACAAATTACCCCATAAAAAAGAGGGGTTGAATTGCTCGTAAAGTTAAACATTCTAAAGACTAAAATATTTTTATCAAAAAAAAAAATAGTTTCGTCATTCTATTTTATATAGAATATGTTTGACATGCTTTTAAGTCTATTTAAGTAACAATAATATTTTATATAATTTATTATTAATATATATATATATATATATATATATATATAAAATTTTGCACCCGGCATAAAAATATTTTTAGTAGTTGAAGTTCCGACCAATTTATATTTTGGAAATTTGACCCCTACGAAATTTATATTTTGTGTTGTTGTTTGCTAAAGTTCCGACCAATTTATAAATATTGTAGTTGAAGTTTTTCTTATTGACCCCAGTGCCATGTGATCGATTCCAACGCATGCTTCCATACATGTTCATTTAACCGTTTTATTTTCTATTTTATTTATTTTCTTTCTAAGCTTTTTTTAACATTTATTTTCTTCAAAGTTTTTAGCTTTTTCTTACATGCTAATTTCTGTTTTTGGCTCATATACGTAACTATTTCTTTTCTCTCTCAGAACTCAGAAGACATATCTTCATTGCAGATTTTTTCTTTTTTGTACTTCTCTTTAAAATTGTATTTAACATAATTTTCTTTACAATATCACAAATCAAGATAAATACAACTAATAATATCCACCCAAACTATACTATATATGTAGATGAAAAATAGTATTTGAAGATTAAAAAGTCTATTTCATACAAATTACCCCATAAAAAAGAGGGGTTGAATTGCTCGTAAAGTTAAACATTCTAAAGACTAAAATATTTTTATCAAAAAAAAAAATAGTTTCGTCATTCTATTTTATATAGAATATGTTTGACATGCTTTTAAGTCTATTTAAGTAACAATAATATTTTATATAATTTATTATTAATATATATATATATATATATATATATATATATATATATATATATATATATATAAAATTTTGCACCCGGCATAAAAATATTTTTAGCTCCACCACTTTATGGAATCATACTACATTAATAAACTAATACAGTTTATTTGGAATCATAGTTTTGTTCCTCGGATCTGAGTTGAAAAGGAGATCAAGCTACTCCTAATACATATGATTAAATAGAAGACATAACTAAATGATTGTTAAATGGTATAAAAAAAATTATGCAACGATTTAAGAGTTGAAAGGTCAAAAAGCATTTACCATTATCCCCAAGACTCCAACCTCAGTCTTGAAATCCAAAAGCTCAAATATCAAACTCTCATTCCTTGAAGGATCTACAAACACTTCCTCGAATAAATTACAACAATTAAAACAACAACAACTATATCTTTATTATTAGAAATCTTTCTATGCGATCTTTACAACAATTATGCAAATATTTGATTAGAGGAAGAACCTAACCTAATGATCTGGAACTTGCCGTACGTACATTACTCACATCCTAAAAGTTCTCGACATATTACATTCTAACAAAACACTTAAAAGGCAAATGGAAAACTACAAAATTGCCAAAACAACTATTAGCAAACACTATATTAACAATTTGCAAAAATAACAGTTTTCCACAGATCACCGGATCTGATTAATATTTTCTTTTTGGAAATGAGCTCAAATTAAAATCTAGAATGTAGGAAAACGAATGATACCATTTTCCTTTTCATGAATATTACTTTCGAATAATGGAAGTAACACTGATGCCATTTTTATTTTTATTTTCCTTATAGTTTTTGATAGGAATAGGTAAATTAATAGCTCTAATGTAGATTGATACGAGTTCTTTATATCAAAGTTTTTTTCTTAAATTAAATTCTCAAAAATATCTTTGAGGAAGAAGATGACTTCGCATGATCAACCCAAGCGTCTCTTTGGTATGCAAAATTTTAACTCGTTCACTTTTGATTTTGGTCTCTTGTTTATTTTTATGAACCATAACACTCTTTGTCACCACCAGAGAATCAAAATCCTACGTGTGAATACACTTTGAAAAAAATGTATGGATTTTATCAGGGACAAGTTTACAAGGTATACACTTAACTTGATCTCTATAGTTTAAACTCATATTAATTAATTAGTTTCCTCAAGCTTTTAGCAAATCATAAGGTTTTTTTCCAATTCTTTGTTAGATGTTTTCTAGACTTCCATTATACAAAACAAAGCTAAGCCCCGAGCAGATCATGCGGTACAAGACGATAATGGACTCTATGACCGATAGAGGTATGGTAAAAAATATGCACTAATTCTTTTCTCACAATGAACGATCAAATGTCTTACTCGGATCGATTTATGTGGCAGAGCTTGATGGAGTAACTCCAGAGTGCCTGAGTGTGGAGCGGATGATGGAGATAGCCAGAGCATCGGGACAAGACGTGAAACAAGTTAGAGAAATGCTCAAAGAGTTCTTGAGACTAAAGAAAGTGTGGAGACATGTACAGATATTGATGAGTGATACGAAGATGATGGACATGTCTGCTTTGTTTTGGAACGAGATCACAAGTCCTTTTAGCATAGAGATTGTCTCGGAGGCCGAGAATACCCGTAAGTTGGTCCCTATATTAGTATTAGTTAGCGTGTGTTGTTTTTTTTTTCGCAAGCATCATGAAATTGATTTGTTCCAGAGAATGAAAGGCCTAAGAGCGGCGATGGATACAAGTTGAGAAAAATGTATGGATTTTACCAAGGACAAGTTTACAAGGTATACTTCTTTGATCATGTATAGTTGGTTGTCTGATCAAGTTGTTAGCAAATCATAGAAATGACTCGCCACGCTATCTTGTTAGATGTTTTCTAGGCTTCCATTATACAAGACAAAGCTAAACCAGGAGCAGATCATGGAGCACAAGACGATAATGGACTTTATGACAGACAAAGGTAACACCACCAATGATCCAAAAGTATTTTCTAGCTCTCTCTCATCGAATGATCAAAAGTCTTATTTGTAAATTATGTGGCAGAGCTTGATGAACAAAACCAGAGAACATGAGTCCGTTCCGGATTATAAAGATATCGAGAGAATCGAAACAAGGCTTGAAACATTTTAGAGAAATGATGAACGAGTTCCAAAGGTTAAAGAAAGTGTGGAGAGATGTTGAGAAATGGATGAGTGGTACAAAGCTCATGGACATGACAGTTCTGTTTTGGAATGAGATGGCAACTCCTCCTTTAGAGGCAGAGATTGTCACGGAGGCAGAGAATATTCCTCCTCGGAAGAACTGGGCCAAGTGTGCTCTTGTTTATCTTGGGACTTTTGTATTCTGTATTTTGATAGGCATGAGCATACCATGATATAACTAGTTATTCAGCAACATAGACGTTCAAGCTCTTTGAATTGTTCTAGTAGAGCTACTAGATTAATTCATAAACAATATAAATGATAGTAAAGCTTATAAGAACATGAATAGACAATAAACACATCAATGGAATGTTATCATATAAGAAGATATTTATTTTAGTTTTCAATAACTCACCTAGACACTCTCCGAATTTAAGTCTTTGATACAATGATAAAATAGTGTGATTTTGAGTCTTTGATACACTGATAAAATGACTATACAAATCACTAAATTACAATCCTTGGTCTTATATAAACGCATCTACTATAAACTTTTTATTACATCACACATTATAATTACCATACTTTCATACGTTGAAAACAAGAAAAATCATTAATGCGTACGTGTATTCGCATCACCCATCGGCCTAGGAGCGTAGTTACATACAACCCAAACATACGTATTATCAAAACACCTGACCGTACCATAACCTATTCGTGTAGATTGGTTAGCAACCATCTGAGTGTAATGTCCACAAACATCACTACATAGTTCCACATTCCGCGACGCGCTCATGTTCTCTGGTTTTGGTTCGTCAAGCTCTGCCACATAATTACAAGTAAGACTTTTGATCAATGTGAGAGAGCTAGAAAATACTTTTGATCAATGTGAGAGAGCTAGAATTTTTTTAAAAGTCCATACATCTTTTCTTAATATGTACTCACAGGTAGGATTTTGATTCTATGGTGGTGACAAAGAGTGTTATGGTTCAAAAATAAACAAGAGACCAAAATCAAAGTGAAATTTTGCATACCAAAGAGACGCTTGGGTTGATCATGCGAAGTCATCTTGTTCCTCAAAGATATTTTTGAGAATCTAGTTAAGAAAAAAAAAACTTTTATATAAAAAACTTTAAGGAAATTAAATAAAACATCAATGTTATTTCCATTATTCGAAAGTAACATAAAAAGAAGGGAGACTTACTAGAATAACCTTCTTAGATTTTGGTCTAACTCAAACAACCTTCTTAGATTTTAATTACTGGGGCTATTTTCGAGTCCGTTTTACCCTTTTTCCTTTGATAACAAAAAATGTATTTAAGAAAATGCCATTAATGAAACGCGCCAAGTAGGCGCGAAAGTTTCCCGCCTAAAAAAAATAAGTCTACCGCTATGTGATGGTAGACTTATTTGAGTTCTGGTAGACTTATTTTTTTGTCCGTAGACTTATTTGAGGAGCGGTAGATTTATTTTTGAGCGGTAGACTTATTGTGTCTCCTTTGGTGGTAGACTTATTTCCGAACGGTAAACTTATTTTCTCTGCGGTAGACTTATTTTTCCATAGCGGTAGACTTATTTTTTGCGGTAGACTTTTTCTTCGAATGGTAGATTTATTTCCGTAGATTTATTTTCAACGGTAGATTTATTTTTCTTCGATGGTAGATTTATTTTGACTGGTAGATTTGTTTCCTTTGGTGGTAGATTTTTAGTCATAGTGACGGTACATTTATAGTGACGGTAGACTTATTTTAGTAGCGGTAGACTTATATTGTGCGGTAGACTTTCTTATCGTGGTGGTAGATTTATTTTGTGTTTAGTTGCGGTAGACTTATTGTAGTAGTGGTAGACTTATAGTTAGCGGTAGACTTATTTCGTATTTTCGGTCAACGAAACCAACCGTTGACTGGTAGACTTATTTTTTTAGGATCAATGGTGGTAGACTTATGCGTTTTTAGCGATAGAAGCGGTAGATTTGTTTTTACCCAGGTCTAGTGATGGTAGACTTTTTATCAAACTTAGTGACGGTATACTTTTTTTCACATTAGACATTTGGTAGACTTATTTGCGATAGCGGTAGACTTATTGTACTTGGTGGTAGACTTATTTCCTGTTTAGGAATTTATAGTTTTGGTAGACTTATTTTCGAACTTAGTGACGGTAGACCTATTTGTGATAACGGTAGACTTATTGTACTTGGTGGTAGACTTATTTTCTGTTAGGAATTTATAGTGGTGGTAGACTTATTTTTGAACTTAGTGACGGTAGACCTATTTGCGATAGCGGTAGACTTATTGTACTTGGTGGTAGACTTATTTTCTGTTTAGGAATTTATAGTAGACTTATTTCTGGTAGACTTATTTCTGGTAGACTTATTTTCGTTTGATGGTAGACTTATTTCCTTTTGATGGTAGACTTATTGTTGTTCGATGGTAGACTTATTTTATGTTTGATGGTAGACTTATTTTCTGTTTGATGGTAGACTTATTTTATGTTTGATGGTAGACTTATTTTTGTTCGATTGTAAACTTATTTTCTGTTTGATGGTAGACTTATTTTTGTTCGATGGTAGACTTATTTTCTGTTTGATGGAAGACTTATGTTCTGTTTGATGGTAGACTTATTTTTGTTTGTTGTTCGATGGTAGACTTATTTCCTGTTTAGGAATTTATAGTGGTGGTAGACTTATTTTCGTTTGATGGTAGACTTATTGTTGTTCGATGGTAGACTTATTTTTTGTTTGATGGTAGACTTATTTTTGTTTGATGGTAGACTTATTTTTGTTCGATGGTAAACTTATTTTTTGTTTGTTTGATGGTAGACTTATTTTCTGTTTGATGGTAGACTTATTTTTGTTCGATGGTAGACTTATTTTCTGTTTTATGGTAGACTTATTTTCTGTTTTATGGTAGACTTATTTTTGTTTGATGGTAGACTTATTTTGTGTTTGATGGTAGACTTATTTTCTATTTGATGGTAGACTTATTTTCTATTTGATGGTAGACTTATTTTTTGATTGATGGTAGACTTATTTTCTGTTTGATGGTAGACTTATTTTCTGTTTGATGGTAGACTTATTTTTTGATTGATGGTAGACTTATTTTCTGTTTGATGGTAGACTTATTTTGGTCGGTGGTAGAGTTATTTGCAGGGAACGGAAATGTCGATTTTACCCTTTCAAAATAGACAAATTTGCACGAAAAACCAGCAACAATGGTGATGAACTAGGGTTTACAGCCGCATAGGTTTGATCTTTGCGAAGTGATTTTTTTAACTTTCCTTGTTTTCTAAACTTCTTTTCGAACGAGTGAACCTGTTGGAGTGAACTTGAACGAGGTCCAATGGAACAAATTGTTCTTGTCTGTGGTAGATGGAGTTTTTCGAAGAATGGATGGGTGTTCGTGGTTGACAACTCAAAAGGTGGTAGAGTTCTTGGGTTAGATCATGCAACCTCGTTCAACAATTTCCTTCGAATGGTGTATGAAGATTTCGGAATCGATGAACAAATTTTCGAGGTAAAATTGAGTTACCTTTTACCAAGCTTAGCTCTAGATACACCACCGATTTTTGTTGCAAATTCAAGACAGTTCAAGAGTTTTGTACAATAATATAAGAAGGAAATGATTCGTCTATGCGTGGAGATTAGAGAAAAAGAAAAAACAGTTTAAAAGAGAGAGAAGTGGATGCAAGAAGGGAGAACCTATAGATGAAGATGATGAAGATGATGATTGTAGATTTGACTATTGCGACGATTCAGACGGTGCAAGCTCGGACGATGATGAATACGGGAGGCGTGGTAGACTTTCAGATGATGATGACGACGCCGCCATGGAAACTCTACCACCGAAGAAAAGGGGTCTACCATTGATTCCAGATGGCGTGAAGTTAGAAATGAGGTCGGTAGACTTAGCGGTTGGGCAACGTTATGCCACAAAGGAGGACTTGGAGAGGAGATTGGAGATTATTTCTGTTGCACGTAAGTTTGACTTTAACGTCGGATACTCAACTCCAACGTTGTTGACGGTTAGTTGTTGGGTGGAAGGATGTACGTGGAGGGTTCGTGCTTCAACTATTGGAGACAGTCCCAGTTTCCATATCAAGACTTATAATGGAAACCACTCTTGTTCTGTGACTGATCGTTCAACCCGTGCTCGTAAAGCAACGTATCAGGTGTTAGGTCGTCTCTACAAAGATTTCATTGGTGGTGTTGGACCAACAGTCTTGCCAAGTCATGTTGCCGATGCTATAAGGAAACGTTTCAGAATAAAGGTACTTTAAACGATGGTAGACTTATTTTCTGTTTGATGGTAGACTTATTGTTGTTCGATGGTAGACTTATTTTCTGTTTGATGGTAGACTTATTTTCGTTTGATGGTAGACTTATTTTCTTTTTGATGGTAGACTTATTTTTTGTGTGATGGTAGACTTATTTATATTTGATGGTAGACTTATTTCTGTTTGATGGTAGACTTATTTCTGTTTGATGGTAGACTTATTAGACTTATTTTGTGTTTGATGGTAGACTTATTTTCGTTGGATGGTAGAGTTATTCTCGTTTGATGGTCACAAGTTGAGTATTGGAAAGCCCATCGAGCATTAAAGTATGCAAGGCAATTGGTTAGAGGAAGCGCTGAGAATGGGTACGAAGAACTGCCCACGTACTTATACATGATTAGGAGAGCTAATCTAGGGACACTTATAAAGCTGAAAGTCGATGGTGAAAATAAGTTCAAGTTTCTTTTCCTTGCATTTGGCGCAAGCATACATGGTTTCAAGTATATGAGGAAGGTAGTTGTGGTGGATGAGACATATTTGAAAGGTAAGTACAAAGGTACTTTACTGATTGCCACGACACAAGATGGAAATTTTAACATATTTCCTATTGCTTTCGGTGTTGTTGATACTGAGAATGATGAGTCTTGGGAGTGGTTCTTTAGACAGTTAAGCCGAGTAATCGTAGATGATGAAGGTCTTACGATTATCTCAGATAGGCATAGATCAATATCGAAGGCGATTGGGAAGGTATACCCGCGTGCTTCTCGTGGTATTTGCACATATCATCTGCATAAAAACATTTTGCTGAAATTCAAAGGTGGAGAATCATTCGGACTAGTGAAGAAGGCAGCGAAGGCATATACACTTCAAGAGTTTAATGAGTTATTTGGGCAGATTGAGGCGTTGTATCCTGCTCTTCATACTTATTTAGAGGGAGCTGATGTTCGTTTATGGACTCGTGTGCATTTTCCCGGTCATAGATACAACTTCCTGACAAGCAACATAGCGGAATCTATTAATAAGGTCCTATCTCCTGCGCGCGGGTATCCAATAGTGGAACTTCTGGATACTATTAGGTCGATGTTGACAAGGTGGTTTGCTACAAGAAGGAAAAAAGCAAGTTTAATGACCACAACCTTGACCACTGCGGTGGAAAAACAGCTTCAGGTAAACTTATTTTCCTATTTGATAGTAGACTTATTTTCGTTTGATGGTAGACTTATTTTCCTATATGATGGTAGACTTATTTCCGTTTGATGGTAGACTTATTTCCGTTTGATGGTAGACTTATTTCCGTTTGATGGTAGACTTATTTCTGTTTGATGGTAGACTTATTTTCTGTTTGATGGTAGCCTTATTTATGTGTTGATGGTAGACTTATTTTCGTTTGGTGGTAGACTTATTTTCCTATTTGATGGTAGACTTATTTTCGTTTGATGGTAGACTTATTTCCGTTTGATGGTAGACTTATTTCCGTTTGATGGTAGACTTATTTCTGTTTGATGGTAGACTTATTTTCTGTTTGATGGTAGCCTTATTTATGTTTGATGGTAGACTTATTTTCGTTTGGTGGTAGACTTATTTTCCTATTTGATGGTAGACTTATTTTCGTTTGATGGTAGACTTATTTCCGTTTGATGGTAGACTTATTTCCGTTTGATGGTTGACTTATTTCTGTTTGATGGTAGACTTATTTTCTGTTTGATGGTAGACTTATTTTCTCTTTGATGGTAGCCTTATTTTTGTTTGATGGTAGATTAATACTTGTTTGCCTTTTTTCGTAAACAGGATAGGGTTGAGAACGCTAAGCTTTGGACTGTGCAAGAGATTAATGACAACGAAATAGAAGTAACGTTGGGGTCATCATTGCATGTGGTGAATCTGACATCAAATAGTTGTACTTGCAAAAGGTTTGACAAGGATAGAATTCCTTGTGTTCATGCCATTGCAGCAGCGGAAACAGTGAAGAAGTCACGGATCGCCCTTTCACATCCCTACTTCCATACAAAGAACTTGTTCAAGGGTTACTCAAAAAGTATTATGCCACGAGATATTGCGCTTCCAGCGCCGGAAATTGTGGCAACAAAAGTCTGTAAACCTCCGGTTGTGCGGGAACCACCAGGTAGGCCAAGACTTTCCCGGATTAAAATGCTTTAGAAATATCCATGGCTCGGAAACGAAGTAGGAAAGAACCCAAGTGCTCAAACTGTCTTCATCATGGCCACAATCGTGCGACTTGCAAAGCTTAATCATGTATGTTATGTTATGTAATTTGATTAACATAATGGTTGCGAAACACATAGGAAACAGAAAATAAGTCTACCATCGAACAACAATAAGTCTACCATCAAACAGAGAATACGTCTACAAACTAAGTACAAATAAGTCTACCATCAAACAAATATAAGTCTACCATCGAAGGCAAATAAGTCTACCATCAAACAGAAAATAAGTCTACCATCGAGAGAAAATAAGTCTACCATCAAACAGAAAATAAGTCTACCGTCAAACAAATATAAGTCTACCATCGAAGGCAAATAAGTCTACCATCAAAGAGAAAATAAGTCTACCATCAAACGGAAATAAGTCTACCATCAAACGAAAATAAGTCTACCATCAAACAGAAAATAAGTCTACCGTCAAACAAATATAAGTCTACCATCGAAGGCAAATAAGTCTACCATCAAAGAGAAAATAAGTCTACCATCAAACAGAACATAAGTCTACAGTCAAAGAGAAAATAAGTCTACCATCAAACAGAACATAAGTCTTCCATCAAACAGAAAATAAGTCTACCAGAAAATGGTCTGATTGAAGGTTTACCATACCATCAAATGAAATTAAGTCTGAAAATGGTGTCAATACGTTTTCGCTACAGAGTTCTACCAAACTTTCGAAGGACCACTAAATCTACTAAACATGGTCCTTCGAAAGTATGCAAAATATCCAATAAGTGTACTACCAAATGAAAATAAATCTATGACTACATACACAAATCCGACTATCCTGAATCTGTCTGTAACGGAACTTTGTCGTCTGGATTAGTGCGTGGGTTTGGGTCGGAGACCTGTATGGCCAGGTCTACAAATGGTGCCTCCTCCAGGATATCAGCCGCAAGTTTTACACGAATAGCAGGCACAGTTGCATCGCAAATCCCATCCATTGAATGTCCTAGAGCTAGACACTCTAAGAATTTCACAGTGTAGACACCACAGTCACTTGATTGGATGTTTTGGGGTATGTTTGATTTTTTCCTGTAGAATTGAAACGCAGTCTCACTCATCCCCTTCTTTTTTTCAGGTGGTGCAGCAGCTTTAAGCAACTTAGGAATCATCTTCGTGTATGGTCTGCATGACTCGGCCACAACGTTGTCCTGGTAACCCGAGAGGATGCTATCGTACACTTTGACATTCCTGTTAACTAGGTCTACCACAACACCCACCCAATGCACGTCGTTGATATTATGAGCTATGTACAATGTATCAACATCTGTTACCCATTTCTGGCCGGTTGGACAAAACGTGGGAGTTAGGCCATTGTATATGTTGATATACCCCTCGCCGAATAAAAAGGTTTTCTCTTTACCTTTGAAGTCCCTTTTGTACTCCTGACACCAAAGATTCCCAAATATCGGATCCAGAAAGGCTATCCTTTCACTGGTAAAAGGGGTAGGACGATGCATAGCCCTTTTTCGCAACATGTCCATTGCAGCCCCCATTTGCTGCAAAATAATTTAACCAAAAGTAAATAAACCTGGCACAAAAATTATAGATAAGTCTACCATCAAACAAAAATAAGTCTACCATCGAACAACAATAAGTCTACCATCAAACAAAAATAAGTCTACCCATCAAAGGAAAATAAGTCTACCATCAAAGGAAAATAAGTCTACCATCAAACGAAAATAAGTCTACCATCAAACGAAAATAAGTCTACCATCAAATGAAAATAAGTCTACCATCAAACAGAAAATAAGTCTAACATTAGACGAAAATAAGTCTACCACTAAGTACAAATAAGTCTACCATCAAACGAAAATAAGTCAATAGTAGATTTAATTACCTCACAATTTAGCCATCCATATCGAGTGTGTGGCCACATTTCTTTAGCTGTCATAATTCCCAAATAGAACTCCACTAGTGGCAGAGTGTTTTCAAATGGGTTGTCTCTGACATAGAACCATATGTCAACTGGTTAGAAGAATGAAATTTTGGGTGCATTGAATAAGACGTTCCTATTAAAATGACTATTAAAAGGACAAATGACTTACATATCTTGATTCACGTAGTCCGTCAACTTTTCCAGCCTATGCTCGTCCACCGGCTCAAAAGGATTGTAGACAGCGGAAGAAGGAACTGTACCAGCCATGATTCGTACGGTCCCGGAGTGTCCTATAAATGGGGACTTCTGAGACGGAGCAAGATTTTTATTGCGAGCTACGGGGGGAACCTCCAAATCATCTTTGTTTGACAACCTTGTAATAGCATCGAAAGCAGTGGTCAGTGCATCATTGACCTGCTTTGCCTTTATATCATCTTCATCATCAGATGAAGATGAGTACGCGTAACGCATCATTCTGCGCCTACTAAGAGGTGTAACAAAATCAGAATCAGATCTTTCCTTCTCTTTCCCAGCATCAGCAATAGCATCTTTTGTCTACAAGTTAAGGATTGAGTCAAATAAGTCCCAATAAGTCTACCACTAAGTACAAATAAGTTTACCATCAAACAAAAATAAGTCTACCATAAAACAGAAAATAAGTCTACCACTAAGTACAAATAAGTCTACCATCAAACGAAAATAAGTCTACCATCAAACAAAAATAAGTCTACCATAAAACAGAAAATAAGTCTACCACTAAGTACAAATAAGTCTACCATAAAACTGAAAATAAGTCTACCACTAAGTACAAATAAGTCTACCGTCAAACAAAAATAAGTCTACCATCAAACGAAAATAAGTCTACCGTCAAACAAAAATAAGTCCACTGTCAAACGAAAATAAGTCTACAATCAAACAAAAATAAGTCTACCACTAAGTACAAATAAGTCCACTAAGTACAAATAAGTCTACCGTCAAACAAAAATAAGTCTACCGTCAAACATAAAATAAGTCTACCGTCAAAAAAAATAAGTCTACCATATACGTACCAGATCGTGGATTTCGACACAGTCAGCTCCTGTCTTCCTTTTAACCGGTGTAGATTCTGTCTCCTTCTCTTTAAACGTTAATCTTTTACTCTACAGCTCCAAACAATGTATAAGGAATGAGTCAAATGGAAGTAAGAAAATTTGTTGAAAATCAAACTACAAAGAAGAATTACTTCCCACCTTCAAACGGAAATAAGTCTACCATCAAAGAAAAATAAATCTACCATCAAATAGAAAATAAGTCTACCATCAAACGAGAATAACTCTACCATCAAAGGAAAATAAGTCTACCATCAAACGAAAATAAGTCTCCCAGCAAACGAAAATAAGTCTACCATCAAACACAAAATAGGTCTACCAACAAACACAAAATAAGTCTACCATCAAACACAAAAAACTCTACCATCAAAGACAAAAGAAGTCATCTATATACGTACCAGATCGTGGATTTCGACACACTCAGCTCCTTTCCTCCTTTTATCCGTTGTAGATTTCGTCTCCTTCTCTTTAAGAGTTATTCTTTTTCTCTACAGCTTCGAACAATGTATAAGTAATGAATCGAATGGCAGTAAGAAAATTTGTTGAAAATCAAACTACAATGGAGAATAACTTCCCACCTTCTTTTTAGCTTCAACCTTCTCCAAGGCTGTTAAAGGTTTGCTTTTCTGTTTGCTTTTCTGCACAGGTGCCACAGATTTGCTTTTCCCTTTCCGCTGGTCAGTTCGTGTAGCCTTTTCATCCGGCTTTCTAACTACACGGCTAACTGCCAAATTTGTTTTTGTTGTTGGTTGTTGTTCCATCCAAGACTGTAAAGAAAAGTAGAGGGAAAATGTTCAAACAGCTGTATAAGTTCATATAAGTCTACCATAACACACTAATAAATCTACCACGCCTTAACATAGAAGTTCAGGAAAACATGTAAATAAGTCTAAAACATGGTTCCCATATATCTACCATCAACTTAGAAAAGAGTCTTACGTACCAGATCATCATCCTCCTCAGATGCATCTTCGCCATCTCCCGTGTTTGACTGTTCATCTCCCACAGCTTTCAAGACATTCCCTTTACCCTCTAGAGCTGTAATCCTACTATCAAAGTTGGCAATTGTGCTCGCCATTCCCTGTAGGAGCTTAAGCACTTCACCAATAACTCCACCTTCGGTCTCCTTCTCCTTCTTTTTCTCTTTCTTTTGAGCCGGAGACTCATCCTCACTTTCATCAACAACAACAATAGCCTTCATCTTCTTGCTCTTCGTTATCTTCTTTTTCTTTTCAACAGGAGAGTCATCCTCATCCTCATCATCATCCTCACTTTCCTCAACCACCTTAGCCTTGTTCTTCTTTTTCTTAGAACCCGGAGAGTCATCCTTAGTCTTACTCTTCTTTTTCTTAGAAACCGGAGCATCTAACTCCCAAAAATCTTCATCCATGCATCCACCAAGAATGTCGCGGATCATGTTATTAAGTTTGAAATCTTCTGCATCAATCCATGTAGGGTAAATGAATTCGAGAGGCTTCACTACTAAGTGTCTGATACGAACCTATAAAGAACATTATTGCAAAAAAAAAAGAATGAGATTATTAATAAAAGTCTACCATCAAATGAAAATAAGTCTACCACCAAAGAGCTAAAAAGTCTACCATCAAAGAGCTAAAAAGTCTACCATCAAACAGACAAATAAGTCTACCATCAAAGTGCTAAAAAGTCTACCATCAAAGACCTAAAAAGTCTACCATCAAATACCTAAAAAGTCTACCATCAAATGAAAATAAGTACCATCATAGACCTAAAAAGTCTACCATCAAACAAAACTAAGTCTACCATCAAATGAAAATAACTCTACCATCAAACAGACAGTAAGTCTACCATCAAACAGACAGTAAGTCTACCATCAAACAAAAATAAGTCTACCACCAAACAAAAATAAGTCTACCATCAAACAAAAATAAGTCTACCATCAAATGAATATTACCTTGTTGTTGTTGGAGGATTTCTTATCCTCCTCCATCACCTGTTCCAGGTTGTACCTTCCTCGGCCTCCACCTCAACGTAGCATAGGAACACCTCCTTCTCTTCTCTTCCCAAATCTTTCCCCTAAAATGGGAACTGCCTCGTAAATCCAAACAAGCAACGCATGAACACACCCATGGAGTGTGATCTTTTTCATGTCCGTCACTTGCATGGACGAAATCAGAGATTCAAAGGACACTCGTCCCCATGGATACCTCTCAAAAGCCTCGGGATCCATCACCCTTTTTGCAGCTTTCAAAGGGATTCTACTATCACGAGCGTAACCATACACTCCAACATGCAAAATAAACAACAGAGCTATCATTCTCTTCTTCTCCTCACTCCACGTCCTGATTTTTTCAAACAGGACCAATAGCTCAGACCACTTTGGTCCCTCCCCAACTGGGACACCAATTTCTTCCCAAAACTGTATGTGGTCAATGTCCCAACCATCATTTGCATCAACCTCACCACAGTTCATCTGGGTTACCTCTTCAAACTCATTCAACGAAAATCTAACTGGCCGACCACCAAACAAGGACCACATCTCATAGAACCTTGCAGTTTTCAATTGGTTTGAGAGGAAATGAGTCACCGTCGCACCTGAAAAATTGAATTTCCGTGCAGCAAGCTTCAGAATTATTCCAACTGAGGAATTATTCATTATATCATTGTACACGTCTTCACCAACCGTTTCCCCCATTTTCTCAAAGTCGTGCAACATGCAATTGTGATGCATGCTTCTTTGGCCCGATGGTGCCAATCCAGCCGGAAACCTTCTCGATGGATATATCTTTCGCACAATCGAGGAAGTCATATCTGCACAAATCAGTAATTATAAGTCTCCATCACATCAAAATAAATCTACCATCAAATGAAAAGTAAATTAATTCTTCAACATAAAATAAATCTACCATTACATAAAATAAATCTACCATGTCATAAAATAAGTCTACCATCAAACGAAAAGAAGCCTACCATCAAATGAAAATAAGTCTACCATCAAACAAAAATAAGTCTACCATCAAATGAAAATAAGTCTACCATCAAACAGAAAATAAATCTACCATTGAACAACAATAAGTCTACCATCAAATGAAAATAAGTCTACCATCAAACAAAAATAAGTCTACCATCAAATGAAAATAAGTCTACCATCAAACAGAAAATAAATCTACCATCGAACAACAATAAGTCTACCATCAAACAAACAAAAAATAAGTCTACCATCAAACAAAAATAAGTCTACCATCAAATGAAAATAAGTCTACCATCAAACAGAAAATAAATCTACCATCGAACAAAAAATAAGTCCCATTAAATAAAAAATAAGTCTACCATCAAATAAAATATAAGTCTACCATCACATAAAATAAATCTACCGCTACTTAAAATAAATCTACCACCACAGAGATTAACAAATCTACGATACCAATCTTTTCTCTTACTTTATCTGCGAATATCGTCGCCGGAATCTGGGTTTTCACAACCGAAAATGAAATAAATATACAGATTTCAGATTAGGGTTTTCGTCATTCATACAAGACTTCCACAAACCAAACCAAAAACGGTTAGAATAAACTGAATACCTCTTTTCAATGCACGAAATCGATAACCCACCGCTTGACGGAACTTTGCTTCGCCGGAATTTCGAAAACCTAAAACCGACGGACGCAAAATTTACTTCAAATTCCGTAAAAACTCCTTACCGAATACTCGTCATGGATAGAGCAGGCGAAAACTCATTAAAGAAATCGAAACTTACCGTCAAATCAACGTCGCTTGAACAATCACCAAAATCGCCGGTTACGCAGAAGGTGAAGAAGAAGAACGTTTTTTGCGTTTACGTTTTTTTTTTCCTTTTTTTTTATATGTTCAGAATTTTTTTTTTTAGTGGCAAAACCGTTATGTCATTTTTTAAAGGTCTTTGTAACCTTTTTTAGCAAAAAAAATTAGAGCTCAAACATATAAAGGTCTTTTGAGTAAACCATATATCTAAGAAAGTCTTTTGAGTAATTATCTCTAAAAAGAAACTTGTATCATTCGTTTTCCCATATCTTATATTTTAAATTGAGCTAATTTTGGGGCCACAAAGATTGAGCCTGTTTTGGGTTTACGTTATTTTATTCGAGAAAACAGTAAGAACTCTTGTTGTGGTGAATTATTAGTGTTAAAATTACAAAAAAAAGAGAGTAAAATACTATTAAAATGTAAATATTTGTCCAAAATACATGTTTTCATTTTTTAAGGATTTAGATAAAAGGATTAATAAAAATTTCAGCATCAGGTTAGAGTTGTGCATCAGGCTAGTAGGAGAGTAAGCAATTCAAACCCGTATAATGTTATTAAAAAACTACAAATTGCAAATTCAGTTTATGTATTATATTTATATTAGTTCTATGAAAATATGAATACGAGAAACTAAAAGTAATGGTGTTAGGGTTTTGTTATTCTAGTACTATAAGGTTATATATACACGTTAGAAACAGGTTAGAAATGATTTTACCTTCTCAGAAATAGACAATTTAGACCATATGGACGACACATCAATCGAATGTTATCATATATAATTAAGAACACATTTATTTAATTTTGATAACTCACATACGCATTCTCCAAAAAACTGAATCTAAGTAGTAATATACAGACAGTAAGTTCTATTACAAATCACTAATCTTGTTATAATCCATGGTCTTATACAACTACTGTATAGTAAATTTTTATTATAATTTTTATTACATCACACAATAATTACCATAGTATTTACTTTATCAAAACACAAATAATTACCATACTTTTTATTCGTTGAAAACAAAAAACCATTAATACGGACGTGTATTCGCATCACCCATCGGCCTAGGAGCATAGTTACATACAACCCAAACATACGTATTATCAAAACACCTGACCGTACCACAACCTACTCGTGTAGATTGGTTAGCCACCATCTGAGTGTAATGTCCACAAACATCACTACACCTGTTGGTCGCATAATTGTAATAAGGTTTCTCCGTTAACCAAAACTTAACCGCGATTGGACCGCTCATTGTGTCCACAGGTTGGACCCACCCGGCCGCTATATTCTCTCCGTAGGTTCCATCGGTAGAATGTTTCATAGCGCAGTCTTTGGATCGAACGTTAGCGTAGTTTTGGGCATGTGCAGCGACTGTTTCGTCCCACACCAATGGAGCCACCCCAACCGCAGCTCGAACCTCGTTGTGAGCCGCTACTGTTGCTTCTGGTTGAAGATCATCCATTCGGCTAGGGTTTAGGTTTCGGTAACCATAGATTTCAGTTACGACGATAGAACATAATGTTAGTATGATAAAGCTATAACCAGAGAAAGACATTTTTGTTTCTTGTAAAATTATTTTGTTATGATATCTACTTGTTGTTTGTTCCTCCTTATGTAGGCCTTAAAAACAAGAACCTTGTGACTATTTTTGGGATTTCAATATTCACCATTAAACCATAAAAAAAGAAGTTGTGTTTCTTTCCATTCAATTATTAAGTGATAGAACCTATATAGTTACTTTTAGAAGTTTCATAAAATAACATAAATTTAGGATGAGATTCTAATTTTAGATTAACAAAAGATTATTTAACACTAACTAATCAATAAAAAGTTATCCTAAAAATTTGATTAGAATAACAGAAAAATCAAGAGGTTAATGCATTCCCAATTTCCCATAGCTTTATAGAAGGCCAAAAAAGTTTTAAGAGAATTTTAAAGAATTTCGAAAAAGTTTATTGGTTTACAAAAGCCTTCGTTAATCCATTTCTACCAATAGTCAAATTTTGATTGTTTTTGTTAGTTAGGTACGTATAATCTCTCTACACTATAACAAAAACAGAAATAACACCATGCATGAGTTTACGATTCACTTATCAATTTGATAGCCTACGTACGTATCAGTGAAAGCATATAAACAAAGAATCCACATATATTCTCTTATTAATTAAGAGACTCTCAAGTCAAAAGCTTTCTTTCTAACAAATTCGAATTTTCTCACACTCCCGTGAAGAAAACAACCACTCTGGTTTTTAAAGTAAACAACCTCTAATTTGATTGATGTAATCAAGTCCACATACTTCTCACGTGAACTACTAGCTCGATTCATAAGTAGAAATTTATGTCGTTGAGATTATATTTGTGGTTGCGATAAATGTAGTGATATTTTACCCACAAAATAAGAATATTCTCTTAAGAATTTTGCGTAACCTTGAGGTCCATTCTAACTCTTTAGTATGGTCCTTTCAATCCCACCACTAGGATGGTACCCGCGTAAAACCAAGATTCAACCTTTGGAATTGCCTTTGTGATAAAAGTCATAACTCACTTTATTTATTTATTTTTAATAATCAATCATAACTCACTTATTTCATGATTCTCAAAAAAAAAAACTCACTTATGTCATTTGTAGATACAAAATGCTTGGTGGAAAAAAATAATACAGGTTTTCTGTCATTTTATAATTTAAAAAAATGTTATTGATGTGTAACAATTCCTCATACAAAATGCCTCTTTCAACTTTCAGTCATGTAAAGCAAAATGGTAAGGAGGTTGCCAAAAAATACTCGGTATATTTATTTCTTTCTGATCGTATTTTATCGTCCGATTTGGTTATATTCTGATTGATTTTTCAAACTCATCATGAATATAAGCTATGTTGTAGCAAATGTAAAATCAAATTTAGCACATATTGATTTGGTACAATATTTAGTTGTGGATGAAGTTCCATTTAATCATTTATTTTCCTAAAATTCTATAATATGAAACCATTTTAACCAAATTATTTTCATTCTTCAATTTTTGATATTTTTTAATTATAAAAAGTTGGATTTGATTTGAGTGACATCAATTATATTAAAATTTTAGTTTGTAAATTAAAATGTTTGATAAGAAAAAACAGGGTTGATATACTAATTTTCTTGATATACTATATCTTGTTCGTCATATTTCGTTATTAAAACTGAATCATTAATATGGACTTTGACCAATATAATTCCCCGGAGGATCATAGCTACAAATCACCCAAATGTACTCATCATTGTTACACCTCACCGAACCACAACCTAGCCGAACCGAGTCACGCCACACAATCTGAGTGTAGTGTCCACACACACCATCAGCACCACCACACGTGTTAGTGTCATAGTCGTAATTTTCCTTCTCCGTCATCCAATACTCAGTCGCGACCGGACCACTCATTGTTCCCCAACCCGCGGCTAGGTTTTCGCCGAATGGTCCCGAGGAATGCATCATAGCGCAGTCTCCGGCTCGTTCGTCTGCGTAGCTTTGTGCATAAGTCGCTAGAGTTTCGTTCCACACCATTGGACCGACTCCGACTAAGGCTCGAGCCTTGTTGTGAACTTCTAGCGTTTCTTGCGGTTTGACATCGGCGTTTTCGTCTGTGTTTGGCGGTTGAGCGGGAGTGTAACGATAGGCTTGAGTTAAGATGGAGAACAATGCGAGTACGATGGAACTATAACCAAAAAACGACATTATCTTCATTTTTTGGTTGCTTTGTGTGTGTATTGTAATTTGTAAAACTTATTGATTTGTGGGGAACAATTGATTTTCTTGGCTAATGTATTTATAGAAGTTGCTTTTGGGGATACGTGGAAAAGTTGGAAGATTTATCTTGCTATTGAATTGTTAAATATTTTAGTTAAAGAAATCTATGTAAATTATATTAACTTTAGAAATTCTTTAAAATGAGATATGATAGTCTAGGTAAAGCCGGATTTGAGAGCATTTTCTTGAAACATTTGAATGGGGTCCCCAATTTTTTAAAACAAATAAATTTATGTATTAGTTTATGAAAATTACGATTGTTTGAAAGAAAAATAAAAATTTAGTGAGATAACAAATTATTTTTTAAATGGAATCTAATATTTTTATGAGATTGTAAAACAAAAAAATTAAAAAAAATTAAGTTGGTTGTTTCATAATTTTATTTTACATAAGAAGATAATAAATTATGAATGTATTGTTGTTGTAAATATTATATTTTAAAAAAAATATTTAAATTAAATGTTAATTATTATTATTTTGGATTGGACCCCGAATCTGAGTCTAGGATACTATTATATTTTTGCATTTAGTTTTTAAATTACTAGCTTTGTTACCTTTTAGTCTAGTTTTTCTGATAAATGATATCATTGATCGATATAAGCTAGTATTTTTAAATTGAAGATTTGAGAATGATAAAGCGAGAGTTGTAAATGGATTCCCATAATTTCATAGGAAGCGAAAAATAAGCTTATGCCTTAATTAGATTTTGATATTTTATGTCAAAGAATTGTATTCTTTTCCGTATGAGGTCTTATATAAAAAAAAAAAATTATATCAAAACGCAGATTATATGCCACAATAGCCCATCTCCGGCACTATAAAAGATGAAGAGAAACAGGCTAATTGTCATGTTGAAATATAAAAAATTATATAAGAATTTATTTACGTCTACATATTAGTCCGGTTAAAATATAATAATTTGATAGCAGTTATAAACATATAAGAAATGTAATGAAAGAGTCGAAATACAAATTAATTAGTATTTAGCATATAATATCCGGTATAGTTTTTTAGAATTGAAGGTAATCATATACTCCATCCGTTTCAAAAAAATAGATGTTTAAGGTTATACACACTTATTAAGAAAACGCATTGATTTCTACGATTTACAGTTAAGTTTAATCAATAGTATTTCAGTATTTGTTTTGGAATTTGTAAAAGTGCATGAAAAATAGTAAAAATATCTTTTTGAAACAAATTTTTTTTATAAATTTTTTTATTTTTTAGAAACAGAAGGAATAGACGATTTGTTTTTGATGATTACCCATTCCTATAAATTCTTTAAATTCAAGTAGTTAACCACAAAGGTCAAAATTAATGACGTGAAAAAACATTCGTTAATCAGACCGAAAGTCGAGTTTTGATTGACAATCAAGTATTATAAAGTTTTATGTATCAAAAAGTTACGTACGAAACCCTCTAGTAGTCCTTGTGGTGTCATGATTCATGTTGAATGTAATTCAACACCCGTGATTTATTCTCAGCTTCATTTTCGGACAGTAATTGTTGACATTTTTACTATCGAGTGTTTGAGTTTCATCTCTGTTTATATCCATCTAAAATAATAATAAAATTCTCCTTCTTGACTATCTTATAGAGGGTTAGTTCAAAAACAACGATCCAACCAAATATAATATTTAAAAGTTCAAAAACTAATTATCGATTAATCTTTGATTCTTTCCATTCACGAAATTGCGATCAGAGATTAATGCTGATTAATGGTTCTAACTTCTAAATAAAAATATTTTTACTATTGAACCTAAATGATTTTTTTTTATCAATCGACGGGAGAACTTGTCTCCCATGTTCATTAAAATACAAACTACAAACGGATTTGTCGTGGGAACGCAGTCCCCTGAACATCTTCCGCGAAAATAGAACTAACAATATCCGGAATAAACTCAAAAGAAAGAAAACCCAAAGGTAATGAGAACGCATAGTTCGCTAACGCATCCGCCAGACGGTTAGCTTCCCTATACACATGTGAAATACGGACTATCCAGTCCCTTGAAATAAAGCCATGGCACAAACGCACCAGGAAAGACAGCGGATGAGAGTCACTAATCCCCGTCGTTAAAAACTCCACCACAATCTCCGAGTCCACCTCAATCTCCAACCGTGTAACTCGACGCTCCCACGCAATGTACAATCCGTAATAAACTCCCCATAACTCAGCCAACGGTGCGGTGCATATACCAATATTTAGAACAAAACCCCTATGCCAGTTTCCATCCCCATCGCGTAACACACCTCCCGCCGTTGCTAAGAACATCATTTCCCTATATTTTATGCGAGGATTTTGTATGTTTGACTAATTAATTAAAGATTAAACAAAACGTAAAGAAAGATATTAAACAACGACAAAACTAAACTTAAAAGAAACATAGAATATTACACAATCCATTAATTTAAATGAGAACACAATACTATCGACATGGTTACATGAGATTGAGACCGAACAAATATGTTCTCTACGACACCTAAACTCATCATGGTTTTGTGGACTCCTTCAAGTTTCGTTCTCTTTTTCTTCATATCGAAATAGAAAACATTGAAATCATCAGAAAATATTCGTTGACATAGATCATTTGGGTTTGGGAACCATAAAGTATTAGTTAAACTCATGAAAACCTTTATAAGACAAACACAATATATATACATAATCATGACAATTGCTTTCTAAATACATATTTTATAGAACCAGTCTGTTTCTTGTTTCTTTTGTAAGGACTAAATAAGGAACCATGTAACGAAAACCGTTTACCAACAAAATAAAGAAAATAAATAATGACATATCAATATATCATTCAGCTAGAAGAAAAAAAGTGACACAATCGTCCAACAAAATGATATTGTAGCCACAATAACTAAAAAGACTCGAGTATTTTTCACATGTCATTCATAAGGGCATACTCAAATTTATATGACTCGGGTAAGCACCGCGCCACACCACTCGACATTCCCCCAAGTATCATCATTGTTGTCCTTTTCAAGGGTAATTTCCGCGCACCAAATCGCCTTGTTCTGATATGCACTAGAAGGCATATACTTGTCCCATAAAACCGCCATTTTTGCGCCGTAATTAACAAATTTAACACGGGTATATTTAGAAATCTTAGGTAGTTCTTCCAAACCAGTCAATTTTTTCCACAGTCCTACCTTAGTGTCAAACCAGTGGAACCCTTTGTGAACATAAGCGTACAAAAGTTTGTGTTTTCGGATCGACAACCTCCATCATGTTAGAGGAATTGCACTCTTTGCTTCTTCCTTTAACATATATCTTTCCATCAAGGACACTAACTGATGCGGAACTCCGCTGAACCAGCATGCTTGGAGCCTGGTGCCACGTGTGAGACCGGCAGTCCATGATTGAGACGTTAGTCTAGTCGATATCGATTTGTACATGGATCCACCAATGCAGTAGATATTATAACCAATTCCGACTACTCCCGACTAGTGCGCATTAGGAGATTCCGGTTGCGGGATTTCAGCAAAAACATACTCACTTGGCTTCTCCTTCTTCTTCTTCCTAGTGTCATTGGTTAGGGTATTATTAGGTCTCCGAGAGAGAGCGAACCAACGAGGTTTAGGGTCAGTAGGGAATTGCAAGCATACATAGAGACAACTCTCGGTACGACCTAAGATTGAACGTGTCTGGTAAAGCTCTGGTGAAGCAAGGAGAGATCGAAAGCTCTTGGAGACTAAGGAGAGAGTCGGATAGTACAATCTTGAGACGCGTGCAAAGCAGCTCAATAGCAAATCATCAGGTAGTGTCGGAATTTGTGGGACTACCGGAGGAATGAAATTGATACAGAAAATGAAATTTGGCCGAAAAATATGGAATTAGGCATTTTACGAAAAACAATATATGAGTACAAAAGGAAACATGAAAGTCTCTAAATTAATTTCTATATTGCGAATAAGTAGTTATGGACAACATACAGATTAACTCATGATACAACTCTCTGATCTTATGTGGTAAGCTCCTGTGGCTGTGTTATAGTTTGGTACCCAAAGCTACAAAATCTTTGTAAGATTATAAACCAAAGTAGGAAGCTTTGCACAAAATCCATGCATTTGTTTCTTTCTTCATGGTTCTTGAGCAGCCAACGGTTTCACGGGCTCTCGTCGATCTCATCCGGAACATGCAATTTCTCCATTGCAGCCTGTTTTAGACAATAATAAGTACTTAAGGACAACATACAGAATCGAAATCCTCATCATAGTATGATTCTTTTGTTGTGTTTCTAAAAGACTCGAACCTTAATTGCAGCAACATCAGTTGCAGGAGGTTTCATATCCAAGGCTAGACCGAAATGAAGCATGGCTTTGTCGTGCATGTTTCGCCGTTTATAGATTCTGCCCATTAACGCGTATACGCTGCTCTCTGAAGGCGCATACTCTTTGAGCTCTTCTAAAACTTCTAGAGCTTCATCTAATCTTTCTAAGCAGACAAGTATGTTAGCTTTTTGGTACATTGGAAGCGGGTTTTTTCTGTCTGCTAATATAGCTTGCTCCATTATCTCTATCGCTTCCTCGCTTCTCTGTTGGCACAGAACAAAGAGAAGCGTTTAGTCATTCTTCAAAAGATTGTTTTCCTTTTGTAAGCTTAAAAAATTTCAATCAAATGAGAGTGATATATAACCTTTAAGGCGTGTAAAGCTGTCCCTAAATACGACATTATAACAGAGGAACTCGGGTTTATTAAGAAAGCCATTCTGAAGTGATGCTCTGAGAACTCTAACTTCTCTTGGCGTAGATATATCATTCCAAGCCCATACCATGCGTTGTAGTGTCTTGTATCTACACGAAGTGCGTTTTGGTAACTTCTCATTCCGTTCTCAAAATCTTCTAAAGTTGCGTATCTACAGAGGCAGTTAAGATGGAGAGTGTTGGTTAGACCAACAACCAGAGCATTTCAACGAGATTATTGTAAACATGTAAAGAAGCTTTCTTACTCGTGGCCACATAGGGTATGTGCATATGCAAATCTTGGATTCAGTTGAACAGCTCGTAGGAAATTCTTCAGTGCGGTCTCGTGGTCTTTTTGCAAGCTATAACAATTTCCCATAGCACACCTACATAATTGCTCATTTCGTTTATTTCTGTCATTTACCAACAGAAATGAAATCATCGATTAGAAAGAGACATTCCACAAAAAAAATTACCAAGATTGAGGAGCTAAGCGATCTGTTGATATTAGTTCTTGAGCCAAGTAACTCAACTTCATGTCTTCCTTCAAGTGCTGCAAAAACATTTACAATACATGAGATTTCTTTGCGGAAATTTAACAACCTTCCCTGAGCCTAAGAACAAAATGTTCATCGGACCTAGAGGAGGTTTTGTGTTTAGAAACCACGAAAAAACACACTTACATAGAGGACCGTTGAGTATATATCCATTCCTTCTAAGCTATACGGAGAAGCCTGGCGGGCAAGACGGAAGGCTTTTTCAGCTTCTAAATAGTCTATCATTTCGAAGTGTGCTTTCCCAACCTGCATTTAATAGCGCCATAGTATGTATAAAAACCATCAAAGTGCAAGGGTTCTCTTTGGAATCTTTCGTTAGAGTTAGACGCTTTAATAGTCTACACACAGCCACCAAACCGAACAAGATATTTCATAGAATGGCCGTCCAAATAAAACATGTGCAAGCTATATTCAAACATGACAGCCTAAAAGAGAAAAGAGTCACTTATTACCTGGGAAAGAACCCATCCTGTATTATAATGCTTATGTGGAAGTTTCATATACGTATCCAGTGCCTCCTGAACCACCAATAAACACAAATGAGACAAGCCTGTCTAAGTTCACCTGGCCTTTGTTTTATTTAATAGAGGAACAATATGCTTACCTGACACCTGTACATGTATGAAAGCCTGCACCCTTCCCCGAGTGTCCTTAGGAGGCATAAAATATCTGAAACACCAATTGTGATTCTTTGTACACTCAATGCTGTGCCACCAACCGACATTGTTTCATCATCTTGATCACAGGATTTAGCATCAGTGGAAGACATAGAACCAGTCGTTGAGGCAGTATTAGGCCTTGAATCATCAAAAGGTTCCCCACGAACCCCTAAACCAATCAGGATGACAAAGCGTTGAGCATTACATACACCAACAATGAAAAAGGAGGCATGATTATAACATCACAACAGACCAAATTTCAAACAAAATAGTGAGATATAACGCATGAAATTTACCAACCTTCATCAATGTTTTCATTTGCCCAAGAATGTCCCTTCCGAAGTGTTACAGATCGAAGTGCCAAAGAACTTAATTTAGAACCACCCAAATACTTGGAAGTGTTGTTTCCATTCCCGCTTACTGTTGCAACACTTGCATTAGTGTTTACCCCTGAATCAGCAGACAGTCTCGAACTCCGTCGTGGACCAGAATCAGAGAATAGCCTGCCAGAAATCTGCAGACAAAAGAAGCAAGCACTCCCAGTAAGACATAATTCAACCCAAGAATCAAAATATTGCAGGGAAAAAGTACAGACCAATAAATTCAGAATTGTGTCTTTATTGCTACAAGTAGACCAAGTACAGCTATGTGAATACTACCTTACGTAGCTTTCCTTCATCCACAAATTTTCTTCTGGGTGCTTGAAGAGTGGAGTTTACTGTGGACTTTGGGGAACTGTCAGTAATAAGGGAGTTTTGGTTTGGAACAGCCGGCTGAAAATTCCGGAAAAGTGGTGGCGGAGCCATACCAGATAGCTACAATTTAACAGATATAAAAATCATTTAAAATCTCATTCACAGCAGCTCTTTAAAGCACGTATACAGTATACAATTACCAAAACATTGCTTTAGAAGATATAAAAGAAGCGATGCAAGCACTGTAAGATTAATAGGCATGATAGAGACATAGTTTCATATTAAAAGAAGTGTAACATTACCTGTGCAGCCACAGGCGAAGGAGTATTATAGAATGTCATGTTCGAAGCACCTCCGTTAACACCATGAGAGTGGAAATTTCCAGAGATATCTTTAAGACCATGGCCTTGTGTGTGTTTAAACTGCCTTGGACTATAATCTTCAGAACTCGTGGTTTTTATAGAAGTCAAATTATCATTGTATGTGTTAACACCGAGGGAAGTTGACAGTTGTTGCATGTACTGCTTTTGGATGGAGAGAGCAGCTATTTCACCAAAAACTGCAGTTGCTTCCTCAGCAGCGCCTGACAAAGTAAGAAAGCAAGAAAAACGTAAGAGAACCATAATAAACGGATAAAGTATGATGTATGCAAAAAAAGGAACTCTGTTCACCTAGTATACATAATTCCTCATAAGCAGCCCAAAGTAGAGGATCTATTGTCAAAGACTGCTTAAATTGCTGCGCGGCGTTCTTCCTTCTATCAGTATACCTAAAAGGTCACTAACATAAATGAGAAATCATCTCGTCGAAGACATTTAGAATCAAGACAAGAATGCATAGAGAGAACAAGAAACAAACTTGTAAATAAGTCCAAGAAGGTAATGACCTGCTGCACCATTTGGTATCTACAAAACAACCACAAGCTATGTTATTATCTTCTTAAGTGAGCTAAAATCAACACATAAGTTCCACATACTAACACACAGAGTTTATAATAAATGCAATCTACCAGAGGCTATTAAGTACCTCCGCACCAGGTTCATTAACAGGACAGAGAGCAGATTCAGCTTCATTAAGAAGATCCATTTGAAAGCACGATAACGCAAACAAATACCGAGACTGAGCCATTTGTGTCCCTTTTACATAAATATCGAAACAAAATACAATGAGTAAAACAACCTAACAAAAGAAGCAACAAGATTCTGACTATATACAAATTAAGAACCATGCTACTCACCTTTTAACAGATGATATGCACTATAAGCTTGATTGTTCTGCAGGTAACTCGTGGCTAATAGCTGCAAATTAACCTATACAAGAGGCAAAATCAAAAAGTCATTAAACAAGCAAATAGAAATAAAAAGTCAATTTTTATTAAAGATAGAAGCAAACCCAGATCAGTACTAACAAATACTACTGTAGATATAAACAAAAGAGAGATTATTTCATAACCTAATTAACAACATATAGATCGAGAAGCGAAAAGGGCTTAAGACCAAAATCGATCTCGAAAAACTCAATGATACTATTAAATTCCACATAGATTCATAGAAACCCAGAATCTCTAAGTTTCATTATCTTCTTCGATTTTACAGAAATTGAAGAAACAAAAGTACCTCAGAAGGAAACTCAGCACAGAGACGCTCACACATGAAAATCGCGTTTTTGTAAACGAAATGACGAAGACTGTTATGTACACAGTCTACAAGTATAGCTTCCATTGTTGTCTTCCTCGAGCGAAGAAGAGAGAGAAGAAGAAGAAGAAGAAGAAGGAAGAAGGGTTTTTCTGGATTTTGATTTTTTTTTTTTTTTTTTTTTTTGTGAAGTCGTAATTTCAAATTTTGTGCCGGCACGTGTGAGATGCTCTGTTTTTAAACTATTTCACACGTGTGATAGACCCAGAAACTTGTGGGTTTAGTCGGATATTGGGCTATATACTTGGCCCGTTTTAATTGCTTCATTGGCTAAAACTGTGTTTTTGCCTATGTGATCTAAAGTAGGGGTGGGAACAAAAACCGAGTTCGAATCTGATCCGGAAAAACCCGGTCGCGATCAGGTTCGGTTCTAGACAAATAAGGGTTAGATATTTTGGGTATCGGATAATATCCTACCTGAACCGAAACCAAACTAGTATTCGAATAGTTCAAAGTTAACTAAACCTATTAGACATATTTTACTTGACTTCGGATAATTTGGATATTTTCGAGTATTTCTAGAAAGTTTGGATAGTTTCTATACCGGATTTTCGGGTAATCTAGATGCTTTTAAGTACTTTTAAATAGTTTCGTTTTAGGTTTTTGGTAATGTCGATATCTGATGTAATCCTATCCAAACTCGACCCAAAAATTAAAAAATACCCAAATACTTGAACTTATGAACATAGAGTACAGAACAAAAAAAACTATGTTTTTTAGTTTTGGGTTTATTTTGCTATTGGGCTTTAAAATTGGCCCATTAAACCGCTTCATATTTATCACACAACTAGTATTATGGTCCGTGCTGGAGCACGGGCATGACCATGGACATTCATTTATTTATTTTTTATAGAAATCCATTTTTTTTATTAAAAATATTGAAATACCAATTTATAAAATTGAATTTTTTATTTTTTTCAGCGAGACGGATAACAATATGGAGAGGGTGATTCTCTTTCAATTGTTAATTCAACAATATATATGATGAGTGAATCGATGGTTTTATTTTGAAATTACAGATCAATGAGTAGTGGGTGGTTGAGCCACAAATTTAGGGATTAATAAAATTATGAATTTTTTAAATAATTACGTTGGCATTCTATTATTTTGCTTAATTATTTTATTAATATTTTAAGTTATAAAACTCCTCATGTCAACTTTTAATTGATGAGGTGACTTGTGTTTTAGTAGTAAAGGATGTGAATAAATACCATAATATCTTCACCGAGAGGAAGCTGTAATCAGGGATGTTGTCATGGGTAAAAAAACACTACCCAACCCAAACCCAAAACAAACCCGCCCAAAAAAAATCTTAAAATAAAAACCCAAAATAAACTCATGTATTATTAGGGTAATCCAAAAAAACCCACAAGTTTAGGGTTACCCAATTGTTTTTTTAATATATCACAATTATTTTTATTGTTTAATTCGCTTTTCTGCCATTCTTGCGAATAGCGTTTTCCCACTAAAACCGCAAAATCACGTTTTCCCGTCAAAACCGTAAAATTGCGTTTTTCCACCAAAACCGTAAATTAGCGTTTTCCCGCCAAAACCGTAAAATAGCGTTTTCCCGTCAAAACCGTAAAATAGCGTTTTCCTGCCAAAACCGTAAAATCGCGTTTTCCCGCCAAAAACGTGAAATCAGTTTTTTTGCCAAAACGGTAAAATATAGTTTTCCCGCCAAAAAGTAAAATCGCGTTTTCCCACCAAAACCGTAAAATCGTGTTTTTCCTCCAAAACCATAAAATTGTGTTTTCCCGCCAAAACCGTAAAATAGCGTTTTCCCATCAAAACCGTAAAATAGCGTTTTCCCGTCAAAACCGTAAAATAGCGTTTTCCCGCCAAAACCGTAAAATCGCGTTTTCCCGCCAAAAACGTGAAATCAGTTTTTTCGCCAAAACCGTAAAATAGTGTTTTCCCTCCAAAAAGTAAAATCGCGTTTTCCCGTCTAAAACGTAATATCAGTTTTTTCGCCAAAACCGTAAAATACCGTCATTGGAAACTTCAAATATTCATCATGAACTTTGAAGAAAACCAGTAACAATCGAGAGTGTTTTATCGAGTTTTGCTCAAGATTTCTTATGGACAGAGACTTGCCTCTGTTTTCTTGAGTTTAGCGGAAGCAAATGGCAGCCAAGAACACCAATAATCACAAGACTATGATGTTTCAATGGTTGGAACAGAATGGAACCGATGGAAAATTGATTTCCCCACGGTTAAACTTAAGCATTCATGGATTAACACATGGTCAAGGTGTTTCCTGTGAGCTTTAATTAACAATGACCACGAAAATAACACAAAGGTTAGTGTTTCTCATGGTTTGAAACAAAGGAAACGAAAACAGCTCATGGAACAATCCATAGACAAGGATTTCCATAGAGCTTCTAGGATCTATTTCCCTCCCTCAAGCTTGGTCTAGGATCTCCAATCAAGACCAGAAACAAACAAAATCCAAGCTTGCACAACAAATGGAAGAGAATAGAATAAAAACAGAGAACTTCACTACTATCCTCTTCTTTGAGTCATTGAACAAAGTGAAGAACACAAAAACAGAATGAGAATTGAGTTTTAGGTGGAACCAAGAGAACCTTGCGCTCTGATACCATGTTGGAATATATGAGAGTTTGCTCATATCTAGAGAGGAGACAATCAACTTGTGATTGAATCCCTTTAACCCACACAAAGTGACTCATTCTCAAGAGAGAGTAAAGACCATCAACTTGTGATGGAATCAACATAAATGCATTGGCGGTTGTGCTAATGTTTTCGTCATCATTTTGGTTCACTAATGCATTTTTTTTTCTCAGATCCATTCCACGAGGGTAAGAATAAAAAAGACAAGCAGAAAGAGGTAAGTTCACAAATATTTGTTATAGTATCTTGTTCCATAGCCCCTGTGAAAAAGGATGTTGCACACCTATCTCTAATTTTTGAAAGATAAAAAATGGTTTATGTTTGTTGTCTGCTTACTTATTAATTCAAGTTTTGAATTGGAAAAGTTTGATTTTAATACTATGATGTTTTGTTGTCTTATTATTTGTCGCTTAGTTCTATTCCAATTGACTAGTTTAGTTTGTAACATATAGTAGTCTTAATAATGGTGAACACGTGCTTTAGAATATTAGTTTGATAAGTAAATATTAGAGATCATCAATTGAATCTATAATTTCTCTTCTTTAGTATAATTTTCTGATTTTAAAAGACTCCATAGAAGTCTTATGTTTGTTCATTAATGGACTACTGATTTATATTTGTTCTTGGAAACTAACAGCTTGGTTGATTCTTGTATTCAGATTGATTCATCATCATCCAAAAAATCAGTAGACAATGTTGAAGATGATCCAGAGGGGTTGTTGACACCAGCAAGTACAGGGAAAAGGAAAGAAGCACCAGCTGGAGCTACTTCTCAGCCACCTATTCTCAATATTATGCAAACATTAGCACAAATAGCGGTTTTCCTCAAAAATCGTAAAATCGTATTTTCCCGCCAAAACCGTAAAATTATGTTTTCCCGCTAAAAATGTAAAATAACTTTTTCTGCCAATATCTTGAAATAGCATTTCCAAGCAAAACCGTAAAATCACGTTTTCTGTCAAAATCGTAAAATCATGTTTTCCGTAGCGTTTTTATGTCATAATGGTAAAACTGGTTTTTCCGCGAGAAACCATAAATATACGTTTTCCCGTTAAATCCATAAAATCACATATTTTGGCTAAACGTGTAAAATTCCGTAAAACTATTTAAAAAATATTATTTTTTTTATGTTTAATATAGATTTTTTTAAAAACTCATTGGATACCCAAAATCCAATTGGGTAAATCCAATTGGGTAATTAATAAAATAGGACCCGCCCAAATAAAACCCATAAATTTTTTAAATAAAGAAAGCGGGTAATGGGCTTTAAATTTAAGTTGGGTTTAGGATACCCAATGGGTAAAAACCCATAATTAACATCCCTAGATGTAATGTATGTAACATTGGACAAAGCTTGAAACTCTTCTTCGATCGCAGACCATTCCTCCCAAACATGGAATCAGTTTTAGAGCTTAAATTCAGACCTATTGCGTCTCCCCTTCCTCTTCCTTTCTGAAAGACCCATTTGACGAGCCATGACCCGGCCTGGCTTGGCATGGACCATCCTCTTCATCATACATCATGGGATACAGGGAAAGAAAAGTTGACATCTTCCTGTTTCTAACTTCTAATGTGAGACTTTTTAAGTTTTTGACACTTCGTCAAAATCCCAACTTGTTTTCGAGTTTTTGAGCCCTTTTGTAAGAACACATTCTTTTCTTATCGAACAAATTAACCTTTAAAATATTCACCATAAAAAGATATTTAACCTGAACGGTCACTAGTAATACATTGACATAAAAAGAAATGGATAAAAGCATTGATCGAAATTGATATTTTTCAACTCTTTCTAGAATATGCTCCAAAATGTGATTGTACATATGGTTCTATACTTTGCACAACGATGGTGTCTTGCCCCTTTATGAAACTAGCTGTAGCGTTGAAAACACATGATGGTGTATTTTGTCCCAAGTTTCCTATGCAAATTTCCCATCAACTAAATTATTGGAATATGTATATCGTCCCGTATGAATGGAAAAAGAAAACATTAATTAAGGGTTGAATTTTATGGGCTGATAGAAGTAGCTCCAAAATGATTCCGTATTTAAAAAATATATTACAGAAATATTTGCTAAGTCCACTGATATCAAAATTACATTGTCTATACTTGGTCCTGATTAAAAACTATACACATATATCCTTACAATTCCACGTTATCAACTAGAGTGTTTGGTCATCTTTTTAAGTTTGTGTTAATTTGTATAATAGCCAAGAAAAAAAATCAAAACTAATTAACTAACCAAAAGTGTCTAATGTGGCAAGTTCATGGCCATTAGATTTAGGGTTTTTGGTTAGTTAATTAGTTTTCATTTTTTTTTTTGGCTATTTCACAAATTAACCCTTTAAGTTTTTGGTCATTCTTTAAGAATCTTAAATTTTGCGGGATCATATTTTTGGCGGGAAATTTTATAAATCTCGTTTTTGGCGGAAATTTTTTTCCGGGATCATATTTTGGCGAAAATTTCTATGAATCTCGGTTTTGACGAAAATATTTTGTGAGATCACGTTTTTAGCGGGAAAACTTTGCGGGATCATATTTTTAGCGGGAAATTTTATAAATCTCGTTTTTGGCGGGAAAATTTTTGCGGGATCATATTTTGGCGAGAAATTTATGAATCTCGATTTTGACGAAAATGTTTTGTGAGATCACGTTTTTGGCGGGAAAACTTTGTGGGATCATATTTTTGGCGGGAAAATTTTACGGGATCATATTTTGGCGGAAAGTTTTATGAATCTCGATTTTGGCGAAAATAGTTTGAGAGATCATGTTTTGCGGGAAAATTTTGTCGGATCATATTTAGGCGGGAAATTGTATGAATCTCGTTTTTGGCGGAAAATGGTTTACTAGATTGTATTTTTGTGTAATCTTGTTTTTGGCGGGAAAATTGGTGTAATAGTGTTTTTGGTAACAAAATAAAAAAATTTGTGAAATCATGTCTTTTAGTTATGAATGGGTTGATGGGTTATCCATTTTTAACTCATTAACCCATTTTATTTCAACTCATTTTAACTCAACTCATTTGACTCATCAAACCACTTAACCCATTAACCTATTCAAACCAAATATTCAATCCATTAGGGTTAATGGGTTGGATTGGGTTGGATAAACCCATAAGTTTTGACCCATTTTGACACCCCTATTTAAGATATACATTAGTAAAGTATTAAAATAAGGATCGGAGAGCCAATTCAAATTGGAAACCATTGACTATTAGCATATTTTTAATTTTTAATAAAACTGATTTATCAATTCTAGATTTATATTATTTTCTATGTTAACTTGTTAAAACAGTACTGACTTAGTTAACACAATAATAAGTCTTTCTGCCAATTAAAAATAAAAAATATTTGATAAGGAGATTGGAAAGCTTGTTAATTTTATCATTCCAAACCCAAAAAAACTCTTTGCAACAAAAATGGATGGTGAAACAGAAGATCTCGCACCAAGATGTCGTCTCTCTGATCCTGCTCATCCTCACATCCTTTGCCGTCGAGACAACCCTCGTCCTTCACTATGCTTTCGATGTGGACCGATAGGTGAGAATGATGAGGACCTAGACTGGAATAACTGGCCCTACTATTGTGATGTATGCAAGGTCGTGTTCCACGAATGTTGTTACTTCGCCCCGCAAGGTACGAGACACCCTTTTCATCCTAACCACCCTCTCTATTTCACCATTCGATTTTCCGAAACCAGAATCCAATCATTCAAAAACGATATGACTGAAGTATCTTCCTTAACGATCGATGAGCCCATGCTTGACCAGAATATTGTTTTTGAAGCCAACAACGCTTGTGGTTGGTGTGGTTTAGAGCTTGGTTCAATGTTTTTTCGTTGTCTTGATTGTAATTTTAGCCTAGGCGCTGAGTGCATAAGGCAAGATCCTCCATATACTATCACAAACCAAGCGAAACATCAACATCCTCTCACCTTATTTCCTAGGCCACTTGTTGAACCTTGTACTGCTTGTGGCTTGGGTGGAAACAATGAGCTAGGTTATGTTTGTGAGCCATGTAACTACGTAGTCCATCAAAAATGTACCGAGCTACCGAGTCATGCATAAAGCAAACACCTCATCAATACCATCTAGATGATACTCCTGTTGGTGTTCCTCCTAGTGGGGAAACCAATTTGGGTTTGGTTTAAGGAAAAACCAAACTTGGGCCTATTATAGTCCATGAGATTGTTATTGGGATTAAGGAGGTTATAAGAGGCTATATAAACTAGTCATAACCTAATTTTGGAGTAGAGAGAAATTTTGAGAAGAGAAGCAATTTTCGCAGGAGAAAAACAGTTTTGTCAGGGTTTATTCAAGAGAACGTTTGGAGGCTTAAACGTGCTCCGATTTGGTTGAAATTTTGGGGTTAGCTTCGTGACTCAGTGTTCTTGATATTCAACGGTGAAGATTCTATTTCAACGGTTGGTTCGTCGCATATCTGGGTTTTAACGTGGTTGTTCGCATCTGTTGCGAGTGCAGATTTCAGGTTGTGTTGTCTTGAGTGTTTGAGAAATCCGACTGTGAGTTCTTCTCCGATTGAGCTGAAATTTTGTAGAGGTGTTCTTGACTCGTTTATCTAGGATTTGTACGGTGGAGATCTTATTTGGTGACCGGAATCTTAATGAACTTAGGGTCGTTAGGGACTGCCTTATTTTAAGCTCTTGTATTGTTCTCTTGTGGTGTTTCTTGTGTTGGAGATTGCTCTTTGTAGCCTTAGTCTCTGGAGGACGTGGTTGTAACTCAATTCATTGATATAGTGGATTTTTGAGTGGACTACGGTCCCATGGTTTTTACTTCTCACATTGAGAAGGTTTTCCACGTAAAATAACTTGTGTCTCATTTACTTTACTGCTTTGAATTGCTGCTGCCAAATTATATTTTTCTCACAGGTTCACATAAGTGTGGGGAACTTTATTCCGCTGCGCCATTGGTGCTTGTTTTTCCCCAACAGAGTGGTATCAGAGCTTTGTGGTTTGATAACTTTGGTTATTGGTTATCTTCTTTTGTGAGCGATGGAAAATATGGGCAGGATGATCAGCTTGGATGGTTCTAATTATCATGTATGGAAAGGCAAGATGAAAGATTTGCTTTATGTGAAAGAACTCCATGGTCCAGTTTTTGACACAGCAAAACCTGAGGATAAAACTGAAGATCAGTGGAAATTGCTACATCGCCAAGTGTGTGGTTTGATAAGGCAATGGGTAGATGATAATGTGAGGAATCATATTGAAAATGAGACTCATGCTCGTTCTTTGTGGTTGAAGCTGGAGCAACTGTTTGCTCGGAAGACCGGGAATAATAAGATGTACATGATCAAGAAGTTGATTGAGCTGAAGTACCAGGAGGAAACTCCGATGGCAGATCACTTGAATGCGTTTCAGGGATTGCTCAATAAATTATCTGACATGGGAATCAAGTTTGAAGATGAGATTCACGGTTTGTGGCTTCTTGGTACATTACCAGATTCTTGGGAGGTGTTTACAATGTCTCTTTGTAACTCCGCGTCGAATGGTGTTATTTCGATGGACTTAGTGAAAAACAGTGTCTTGAATGAGGAAGTAAGGAGGAAGTCTAGTCCTAGTTCCTCGCGTTCAGATTTAATGGTTTCTGAGTCGAGGGGGAGAAGTTCATTTAGAGAGCCCAGGAATAACAAGAACAGGAGCAGGAGCAAATCTAACAAATTTGCTAATTTGGAGTGTCACTATTGTCATAAGAAAGGGCACTTGAAGAAGGATTGTTGGAAGTTGAAAAAGGACAGCAAACTTGGAAACAAGCAAGAAGATAATGAAGATCGGTTGACTGTTACCGATGATCAGTTTCTTATTCTTCTTGAGAGTGATGCCATTAATGTTGCATGCCAGGACACCAGTTGGGTTGTTGACAGTGGAGCTACTACTCATGCTACATCACAGAGGGATTTGTTCACTACCTATACTCCAGGTAGTTATGGTTCTGTGAAGATGGGTAATGATGCTATAGCTAAGGTTGCTGGCATTGGTGATATTTGCTTGGAGACTAGTACTGGTACTAGACTTTTGCTTAAGGGAGTTAAGCATGTCCCTGATATTCGGTTGAATTTGATTTCTACCGGAAAACTTGATGATGAGGGTTTTTATAGTTTATTTGGAGGAGGTAAATGGAAACTCACAAGGGGTTCCATGGTGATGGCTCGAGGTGATAAGCATTCATCTTTCTATTGGATGCATGCTAAGGTCTCCAAAGACATTGTTAATGCTGTGGAGAATGATGATGCCATAGAATTGTGGCATAAGAGACTCGGTCATATGAGTGAGAAAGGATTGTCTGTGTTGTCAAAGAAGGAGGCTATTCCAAGTATCTCCGGTTTACACTTACAGAAGTGTGCGCATTGTTTTGCAGGGAAACAACACAGAGTCTCTTTCAGGTCCTCTAGTCCTTCCAGGAAACCCGAGATACTTGATCTGGTGCATTCAGATGTATGTGGTCCATTGAAGACAAAATCTCTTGGTGGTGCATCATATTTTGTCACATTCATTGATGATCATTCTAGGAAGTTGTGGGTTTATACTATGAAGACTAAAGATCAGGTTTTGGGATATTTCAAGCACTTTGTGGCATTGGTTGAGAGACAGACGGGGAAGAAGTTGAAGTGTATCCGTAGTGATAATGGTGGAGAGTATTCTGGACCATTTGATGCTTATTGCAGGGAACATGGTATTAGGCATCAGAAGACGCCACCCAAGACTCCACAATTGAATGGGTTGGCTGAGAGGATGAATAGGACTATTGTCGAGAGGATTAGATGTTTGATTTCAGAGTCAGGCTTGGCGCAGACTTTCTGGGGTGAGGCTTTAAGCTCAGTTGTTCATGTGTTGAATTTGTCACCAAGTGCTCCATTGGAGGGTGATATTCCAGAGAGAGTTTGGACAAGTAAGGATGTTTCTTATGGTCATTTGAGGGTCTTTGGGTGTAAGGCATTTGTGCACATTCCCAAAGATGAGAGGTCAAAGCTTGAGATGAAATCGCGACAATGTGTGTTCATTGGTTATGGTCAGGAAGAGTTTGGGTACAGATTTTATGATCCCGTCACGAAAAAGCTCATTAGGAGCAGAGATGTTGTGTTCATGGAAGATCAGACGATTAAGGACATTGACAAGTCCGGAAAACCAGCTCAAAGGTATGAGAGTCTGATTGATTCAGAGGTTGTTCCTTCTACATCGGTCCACGGTCAGGTTGAGAGTGAGGTTCATGTTGATACACCTAGTGCAGATGCTCCCGCACATGATGAGAGTATTGGTGATCATGGTGACGATCATGGTGAGACACCAACTACTGAGAACCCGCCTATTGTTAGAAGATCTCAGAGAGGTCTTATACCGTCAACAAGGTATGATCCTAGTGAGTATGTGTTACTTACTGATGGGGGAGAGCCTGAAAGCTTTGGTGAAGCTTTGGAGTGTGAACATAAGGATAAATGGTTGATTGCCATGGGAGATGAGATGGAGTCATTTGATGAGAATGACACATTTGAGCTGGTGAAGTTGCCTAAAGGTAAAAAGGCGTTGCTTAATAAGTGGGTGTATAGGATTAAGCATGAAGAGAACAGTTTGCTACCTCGATACAAGGCTAGATTGGTTGTGAAAGGATTCAGCCAAAAGAAGGGAATTGATTATGATGAAATCTTTTCTCCTGTTGTGAAGATGTCATCCATTCGGGTTGTACTTGGATTGGCAGCGAGTCTTGATCTAGAGGTTGAGCAGATGGATGTAAAGACGGCTTTCCTTCATGGTGATTTGGAGGAAGAGATTTACATGGTACAACCGGAAGGCTTTGAGAAAAAGGGTAAAGAGGATTTAGTTTGCCGCTTGAAGAAAAGCCTTTATGGATTGAAGCAGACACCAAGGCAGTGGTACATGAAGTTTAAGTCAGTTATGGGGGAGCATGGTTACAAAGAGACTACTTCAGATCATTGTGTATTTGTGCAGGTGTTTGGTGATGATGATTTCATCATCTTGTTACTGTATGTTGACGATATGTTGATTGTGGGCAAAAGCATAGGCAGAATTCAAGAATTGAAGAAGCAGCTTAGCAAGTCTTTTGCCATGAAAGATTTGGGTCCAGCGAAACAAATTCTTGGTATGAGAATTAATAGAGATAGAGGTGAGAGGTTGATTCACTTGTCTCAGGAGAAGTATATTGAGAAGGTACTTCATAGGTTTCACATGGACAAGTCTAAAGGTGTAAGCACTCCTCTTGCTACACACTTTAGATTAAGCAGTCAACAGAGTCCGAGTACATATTCAGAGAAGGAAGATATGGCAAAGGTTCCATATGCTTCTGCAGTTGGTAGCTTGATGTATGCTATGGTTTGTACAAGACCTGATATAGCTTTTGCAGTTGGTGCAGTTAGTCGTTTTCTTTCTAATCCAGGAAGAGAACACTGGAATGCAGTGAAGTGGATTTTAAGATATCTCAGAGGGACTTCTAGTTTGAAGATTACATTTGGACGTGACAAGCCTTTGCTTGTTAGTTATACAGATGCTGATATGTCTGGGGATATTGATTCTAGTAAGTCTACTTCGGGTTACTTGGTAACATTTGCAGGGGGAGCTGTAGCGTGGCAGTCAAGGTTACAACAATGTGTTGCACTTTCTACCACTGAAGCTGAGTTCATAGCCGCAACGGAAGCTTGTAAGGAGTTGTTGTGAATGAAGAATTTTCTTGAGGATATTGGTTTCAAGCAAGATAAGTATGAGTTGCCTTGTGATAATCAAAGCGCAATTCATCTCGGAAAGAACTCTACATTTCATTCGCGTTCTAAGCACATTGCTAGAAGGTATCATTGGATACGTGATGTGGTGGCTTCTAAGAGAACGTTTGGAGGCTTAAACGTGCTCCGATTTGGTTGAAATTTTGGGGTTAGCTTCGTGACTCAGTGTTCTTGATATTCAACGGTGAAGATTCTATTTCAACGGTTGGTTCGTCGCAGATCTGGGTTTTAACGTGGCTGTTCGCATCTGTTGCGAGTGCAGATTTCAGGTTGTGTTGTCTTGAGTGTTTGAGAAATCCGACGGTGAGTTCTTCTCCGATTGAGCTGAAATTTTGTAGAGGTGTTCTTGACTCGTTTATCTAGGATTTGTACGGTGGAGATCTTATTTGGTGACCGGAATCTTAGTGAACTTAGGGTCGTTAGGGACTGCCTTATTTTAAGCTCTTGTATTGTTCTCTTGTGGTGTTTCTTGTGTTGGAGATTGCTCTTTGTAGCCTTAGTCTCTGGAGGACGTGGTTGTAACTCAATTCATTGATATAGTGGATTTTTGAGTGGACTACGGTCCCATGGTTTTTACTTCTCACATTGAGAAGGTTTTCCACGTAAAATAACTTGTGTCTCATTTACTTTACTGCTTTGAATTGCTGCTGCCAAATTATATTTTTCTCACAGGTTCACATAAGTGTGGGGAACTTTATTCCGCTGCGCCATTGGTGCTTGTTTTTCCCCAACAACTCCATGTCGTCTACCACCTCTAACATTGTCATGTGGAGTTACTCGTAAAAGCGTTGATATTTTTACACATAAAGATGTAACTGATGGAGAAGAAATTGAGGATTGTGTGTTTTAAAGTTCATCATGATTCATAGAAATCTTGTGATTACAATTAAATAAAGTATCTCAGCCATGAACATCAATTTGTGTTTGGACAAATATATGTACTTGATCATGGTGTGGAGAGAAACAGCGTGAAGCATGCAATGCGTTTTAATTTTATTGTAATGGTTTATTTTGTGTATCTTGGACCTTTTGTATATGTACTCTCTTAACGAGTATTTATGCATATTAGAATTATTACATATATATATATTTTAGGTGTTGGTATGAAATCAACATCGATGTTCTATAATTAAGAAAGTATTGAGCTCACATGGGTCGATAAGTAGACCGGCAATTGGTTTTTAGTTAGAAGTATATGTTACTTATACATTATTCAATGTTCCTAGTTCCTACACACACATGAGATTTTTCTTCTTCTTTTTTGAAAATTCACTTTATGAGATCTTTTAAACATTTTTCTTCAAAATGATAACTTTTTTGTCCTAACTCGAAACAAATTTCACTCTCAAATTGGTAAATATGTTTTTGAGATTGAAACCAATGAAAGGCATAGGAGTTGAAATTTTATGAAAGTTAACAATAATAATTAAATCTCACATACAAATTACGAATTCTTGAATAGTGTATAAAAATTATTACTCTGTTATGTTTTAAATATAAACAAAATATTATCCTAATTGGTGATGTCGTGTGAACAGGTGCACCGGATTGGCTAGGGTTAAAGATTTACCCGGTGTGAGATATCACATTGTTCGTCCACTACTCTATAATTATATTATCTGTTTGAAGATGACATTAAAAATGGACTTGTTGGTATATATAAACAGAAGAAGAAGAGTTGCTAATAATTGGTGTTTCCCCCTGCAGATTCTTTCCTGCCTGAGATTAAAAATGGACTTGTTGGTATATATCAATTGGTGTTTCCCCCTGCAGATTCTTTCCTGCCTGAGATTGTATGTCAAACTGACGCAGCATGGCGAGAGGATTTATCTGTGGCAGGACTGGGATGAACCTTCATTCAGCGAAGCTCAACCCCTTTCAACCACTTCTCTCTAATAGAACAGAATGTTTGCTCTCCCCTAGTTGCTGAGGGACTAGCCATTAGAGCTGCACTCTACCAAGCACAAGAAGATCAAATAAGGACTATCACGGTTGAAACCGCACTATAAGAATAAGTCAATATAGTTACAAATTTTGTTTGTAGCAAAAATTCGCTACGGATTGATACGATTTTGTGACAAACTTATTAAATCAACAAGGTGTAGCAAATTCATAACTATTTGTGGGTAATTAGTTACATAATTACTACAAAAATAATGTTGTATCTAATTTACTTCAAATAGCAACGACTTAGTTGTGGTAAATTTTGATACAAACATGTTTAAAGATGTATGTAACGAAAGTTACAATTTGCTTCAAAAAAGTATTGTGGGAAAATAATCTTTAAAAACATAAAAATTATCTGAGACTTGAGAGTTTTAGATCTAAAATCGATCTCTCTCCCATTCGCTTATTAGATCTAGGGGTTCCCCTCTTCGATCCCTCTTCCAGTTTCTTAGATATAGGATTTATGATTCTTTATGCAATTTCACCTTCGTCTCAGTCCGTTTCTTCTACCTGCGATTCCTCCCTCTCTCTCGGTTTATTCGGCTACGACTACCGGCACCTGAGCTGGTAAAGAAAGGAAAAGGATATATAAGTTTGTTCACGTTTTGCAGCTACTCGCTAGATTCACAGTCTCCGGGTTAGGGTTTTTAACTCTGCTCGAGTTTCTCTAGTATCTCCTTATTTTGGAGATATCTAGTTCTTTTACCTTGCTTTTATTGTGCGTGAGATATGTTTTTTATGTAAACAAATTCGATGAAAGAAGCAAACAAAGAAGAGGAAGAAGTCGGAGAATGAAATTGATGGAGATGATAAGAAGATGACAAAATTTGTGAAAAGGAAGAAATGAGCCGTCACTGAATCATGGACAAAGTATGGGGTCATTAAATCTCAACTGATATGAGGTAAATATTATGTCTCTTATTCAAATTAAGCTCCTTATTTGAAGATCTTGAGCTCTTAGATGCAGCTATATAACTGTTGGACGTGATTTACACCTGCAATCTTGAGTCTTTGTGAAGATTTAACTTGTTTGCTGTTTATCGAAACACATTAGATACAGTTAAACAAGTTTGATCTTCATCTACGGTTATCTATTTAGAGAATTTTCTGTTTCATCTATAATCTTCTCTGTGTATAATTTGATTGCAACTTCCCCATATATCTATGAAAGTGAGAGAGAGGAGCGATTTGATGTGTGTCTATGGACTTTTAATCTGCTAATTGTTGGGGATTTTGTATTAATCAACTGGCTCTGATTTATACATTTTCTTAATCTGTTTGAAGAATCTCTTACTGTTGGTTTGGTGGAGTAGATATCTTGGTATTGTTTCATTTTAAACTAGAGTAGTAGTGTCTAGTTGGAGTTTCTTTACTAGACTATCACCTTGTTATGTGTCTTGAGATTGATCAATTTGTATTTGAAATGCAGTCAAGCCTAATGCTAACCGAGTGGTTGTTGGAACTCTTTGTGGGTCTGACCAGTTCATGAATCTTCTTATTGATAACATCGTGGAGGTAAACGGTAACAAGAAAGCAGATACTGTCTCTGTTAAACTCCTTCTTGTGTACTTCTAGTCTACTTGTTCTTGTTGCATAGAAGATACAATGAGTTCTATTGGATGATTTATGGGTTTGTAATTGGGTTTTGGAATCACAATTATAGTTTTTAAAACAGAATTGTATTACTGTAATTATATATTACATAATATTCATGCTAATCTAAAATGTTTTTTTTTAATAAATTATTTGGGGTTTGTAACAAAATGTAGCATTAGATTCAAACAATTTGAAGTCATTTGTGGCAATCGGCAACAAAAATTTGTCGCAATTAGTGACCTCTTTTCAACATTTTGTGGCATTTCGTATCACATTGTCACAGATTATTTGTAACAAATATTTGTAGCAAATAATTGCAACAACATATTGGTGTGGAAATTTGTGGCAAAGTGGATACAATTTGCTACAAAATCCATATAGCAACGAACGTATAGCTAGAACCGATATTTTGTAGCAAATTGTGACAAATGATGAATTTGCTACAAATGTATAAGAATAGCCACAAAAAGAATTGTGGCTATGTGATCTAATTCTTGTAGTGGACTCCTTACAATTGGTGCGAGGTATCAATGACGGCTCCAAAGTTTCCATGATCCATGGAATCATTCAAGACATTTCAAGACTCTCTTTGGATTTTGACTTTATTTCCTTTAAGTTTATTCCAAGAGCCAAAAACTCTATTTCGGATGCTTTAGCAAAAAATGCATTGCAAACCTTTGTAATGGCCACTCCTTAGATTTTGTTTAATGAAGTTACTTGTTGTTCAAAAAAAAAAAAAAAGACTTGCTAATAAGTCCACTACTCTATAATTATAGGGTCTCATAATTATATTATCTGTAACTTGGTCATATTATAAAAAAAGTTTTATACTTACATTTCATGCGACCAACTACATAGTGTTTGGTCATTCTTTAAGATTTTATAAAAGTTATTTAAAATTGAAATATTAAAAATATGGATCTAATAATAAAGAAGCCTCGTCACTAACAAGAAGCATCGTCTTTCCGACCAATTCAAAATTCCTACCAATTTAATTATATAATGAAGAAGGCAAATCAAGACCTCAACTACTTCAAAATAAAAACATTATAAATAGATGGATATATTTATAGCTATTGTAAAATCATAAGAATAATATCGAAAAAACGTAAGATATCAACAAAATGGATAATGAAAACGAAGAAGATCTTGCACCAAGATGTCGTCTCTCGGATCCTGCTCATCCTCACACCCTTTGCCTCCGAGACAATCCTCGTCCTTCGCTATGCTTCAGATGCGGACCAATAGGCGAAAATGATGAGGACCTTGACTGGACTAACCAGCATTATTACTGTGACATATGCAAGCTCGTGTTCCACAATGGTTGTCACATCGGCCCGCAAGGTACGAGACATCCTTATCACCCTAACCATCCACTCTATTTCACCATTCGATATTCCGAAACCAGAGTCCTACCATGCAAAAAAAAATGTGACTGAAATGACCAACTTGACAAATGAGCCCATCCTTGACGAAAACCTTGTTTTTGAATCCGCTAAAACTTGTGATTGGTGCGGAAAATGGCTCGGTAAGACGTCGTTTTATTATTGTCCTGATTGTAAATTTACTTTGGGTGCTGAATGTATTACGGAAGATCCTCCTTTTACTATTACAAACCCAAAGAGCCATCAACATCCTCTCACTTTAGCTCCTAGACCAGTTAGAGAACCTTGTAGCTCTTGCGGGTTTATAGTAAACGATGAACTAGTATATGCTTGTGACCCATGTAACTACTTAGTCCATAAAAATTGTATGGAGCTCCATGAAAATGTGTTGGATGGAGAAGAAAGAAGCTCATGATGAAGATTAATAATCAACCGAATAGCTAACCTTATAAGTTTTTTTATAGGAAGATTGTGGTTAATTACAGTTTTATAAATTATCTCGGCCATGGACATTATTGTGTCGTTGGACAAATATGTATTTGATCATGATCTACATTCTACTGTGTAGAGAAAAGGAGTGTGTGAAGCATGTCGTAAGTTGATTCTTAATGGTTTATTTGTATTCTTGGTTTATTGTGTCTTGAACTTTTGTAAAAACCATAACATAACAAATATTGCGAATTTTTATGCATAATTTTTCAGTTTATTAATTACCATCACAACAAATAGTTTAGGGGTTTCTATGAAATCAACAGCTATGGCATTGAGTTGTGAATGGACAATAAAATTTAGCTACAATCATTTACATAAACTCAAAGAAACCCAATTGAGCTCTTAATTTTGGTTTCCACCCCAATAATATCATGGGGTGAGAATATTTTGTATAAAATTCAAATATCATTAGAGTCATAGGATAGGTAAGTGAAGTGACCACCGACCGCTTAGGGTTTCTCATGTTTAGACATCTAACTTTGTGGAAAAAATAATGTTCATTAACAAAATAAGTTCAACTAAATGTAATATTTGTGACAAAACAAAAAAAAAAGTAATATATTAAATTTATTATATCATTTATTTTAAATTGTTTTTATATATTAACAATTTTTATAAATAAAAAAGTACTATTATAATTGGGCCCTTAATTTTGTTTACGTATTTAAGTATGTAACTAAGTAACCCACAAATTGACCTAACCTTTTTTTTTTTTTTGATAAAGAATTGACCTAACCTTATAAATAGTTGTTCTAGGGTTTTCTGCTGTTACTTGTTCCGACTGCCACCATGACTATACTTCAGCAGAGAGATGAAGACAACGATAAAGAAGTTATCTCAACCATTGGAAACAAGACAAAACCGAGTCATATTCCATTCGATCTAATTATTGACATACTCAAAAGATTGCCGGTGAAACCTCTCTTAAAATTCAGATGTGTATCGAAGCAATGGTGTTCCACTATACGTAGCCGATCATTCACCCAATACATCATGTCTCTGTCTCCACCACGTTTGCTTCTCGGCTACGATATTCATAACGATGATGAGAGTCGGTTGTTCTTTATCTCTTCACCTCTTCGTCCTCAAGATTCAAACCATTCATCATTAATGTTATCCAAGCACAACATGTTGGACTTAAGAATCTCTCACTTGTGCAATTCTGTCAATGGTATTTTTCTTTGGTCTCTCGTGGATGATGGTTTCTTGATATGTAATCCAACAACAAGACAAGTACTAAGGATACCTAATGACCTGTCAGGGTTTGATCCTAAGTATAAGAAGTGTTATATGTGCTTGGGATACGATCCAACCAATGACCGGTACAAGATATTGCGTAGGATAGTTAGAAACCAAGACGAATCTGTTCAACTTAGTGTATGTACCTTGGAAAAAGGTCAGAAATCTCCTTTTTCATCATGGAGGCACGTCGAAAGTAACTATTCCTATTATCAAGGTTACTGTGTAGGGATATGCATCGAAGGAGTTGTGTATCATGAAGCTGTGATAAAACAATTGAACAAAAAGAGTTATGTGATAGAGTGTTTTGATGTTGGGTCTGAACGGTTACTTGTCACTGAAGCACCAAAAGAATTAGAATTCAAGTCACGTAATCGAATAAACTATCAAGGGAAATTCGCCTTCTTTTGTTTCCCTATTGATGGAAGTAGAGATAATAATACTTTGTGGGTTCTTGATGATATTGAGAAGCATATTTGGTGGAACAAGACTGATGTTTTTCCTCCTCCCGCTAGTGATTTTCATCTACCAATGGTATGCGGTACCACTGATGCTGGAGAAATCGTTTTTCTGAAAATGTATAGTTTGGAGTTTTTTGTTTACGATTTGCAAGAAAAAAAAGTGAGGGGAAGAGTTGATTTTGGAGCAATCAGAGATCATATTGATGGGCTTAGGCCATGTCCAAGCAATAATGTTCGGCATATCTCTACTTCATGCGACCATGTAGACAACATTGTTATTTTCTAATTTAATTGAAAGTGATCATAGAAGACTTGGCACACATGAAACGCAAGATGGTGTGGCTTTGGTGTTAGTTAGATTTTATTTGTTTTTTAGTTATGAATTATGTCTTTATCGATAAATCCTCGGTTGTTTAGGATTATCAATGATATGTTTTCTCTAAATCCAAACCAACTAGTGATTATGGATTGCTTTCTCTATTTAAGCCATACTTTAGTTAGGCGACCATGTAGACAATATTCTTATGTTTTAATTTAAACTTATTTCATGTTATAAAACCAATAACATTTTGGTTTTATGATTTATAAATATTTATTCAAACCATTTGTTATCAATCATAGAGATTTATTTAAGGAATATTTGCCAAATTGCCATGTTTTGAAAGTCATTTTGTCCCAATGCCCATTCTACCATGTTTTAAGTCCCATTAACCTCCATTTTAGTTGAAACTCTAATTTACCCCTCTAATTAGAGTTGACTCTAATTTTATAGTTAAAACAAATAATTAAAAATAATATATAAATGATTTTATAGTTAAAACATTATATATATTAAAACAGAAATTCTAAAAAACAAATATCCCTAAATAATATATAAATGGTTTTATAATTAAAACCTAACTAAAACATAAATAAAAAATAAAAAACAGAAACAATGCTAATGAGACCTAAAGTCCTCGTGGTCTCCGTCAGTTTCTTCTTCCTCTAGTGAAGAAACTTCATCAATTCCGGCCTCTGGAATTCGTAAGCTTCACCGACTCCGGCTCCGTCGACTCCAAATCCGTCGACTCGGGCTTCATCGACTCCGTTACTCTCTCAATTTCTCTTCGCGAGATACTTTTGTTAAGAACATAACCCTAATCTTCGACGAGCCTCATCATTTCTCTCGTCTCAATTGTGTTTCGATTTGGTTAGTACTTATGTTTACAACTCTAAATCTCGTATCTCTGACAAAAAAAACTAATCTTTGATTGATTTCTCACTCGATTTTGCCATTGTTTCTCATTGTTCTTAGACATAGAAGATTGCCTTAGCGTGTTCGTTTGAAGATTGGTCTTTCGAGGTATGTATCCGAATAGAATGTCTTTCCTCTACTGTTTTTGGTCTCCTATTGAGTTATGTTTCCTCTCTTCTCTTTAACAGGTTGTGTTCCCTTTTCTTTGTTTCTTATTTTCATTTGTTAGTTATCAATTAATCGTGATTCAAAGACTTATTGATGTTGTTGATTTCACTACTGTATCTGTTTGTGAATTTCAAGTCGAATTTGAAATAAGATTTTTGTGGAACGTGTTTTGTGTGAAATTGGTTTTGAGATGACAATCAACCTCATTCAAGCTAATTATGAGGTAGATGAAAGCTTGTTATGTATACTGGGTTTTAATTTTCTCTTGATTAATTGTTCAGATTAATGCTATTATCAAATAACAAGAATGTGTACAAGCTTGTTTCACATATGTTTAGCATCCAAGATAGAATGTTTGTGTTGCTTTATCAAATAAGTGAATGTGTGAAACCTTGGATTACTTTGTCTCCTTTTGCAAGATTCATTGTCTGGTAACATTTTTAACTTTTGTTATTTTCCGTTGTTTAACTCATTTTAGGTATGGATGTGGAGTTGCCAAAGAGACTTTTCAGTTCAGGAGATGAACCGGAAGTTCTGAAAATCAACAACAGTTGCAGGATGTCCATTCTTGAATTGTTGAAGAAATGGATCCCAAAAGAGTATAATGAAGTCAAGACAGATTCGGTGTTTGCTAACATCATAGCAATCCATGAAAACCGTTTGAAGTACTCTGCGAGACTCATACACAGCTTCATGTGTAAGCAGATTGATGTCTCCAAGAAGAATGAGTTGTGGGTTGTGTTTGCTAATAGGCCTCTTCGGTTCTCTTTGCAAGAGTTCTACGCGGTGACTGGGCTTAGTGTCACAAAATGCACCAAGTACAACTTCAAGCAGTGGGTATATGATGATGGTTTTTGGGGTAATTTGTTAAGGGATGGCACTAACATATGCATGAAAGACATTAGGGACACAAACTTCTTTAAGACGGTACAAACGTGGTCGCGGCTGAATAAATTGCGATTAGTGTATGTGTGTGTCATTGGTGGATTATTGTTATCATTAGACGAGAAGGTCCCTATCTCACACGATTACATCAAAGTGGCTATGGATGTTCGTAAGCTGCGCGCTTATCATTGGGGTATTGACGCATTTGATCATCTACTGGTTTGTATCACGAATGCTAGGGACAAATTGACGCAGAGGAATGGCTACAGTTTGCATGGTTTCAGTTATGCATTTCAGATTTGGATCATGGAAGCTATACCAGACATTGGGGCTATGGTGGGTAAACAATATGTTGAGGATGAGTTTGTATTCCCTAGGTGTTCAAACTGGTCAGGAGCTGCAAACATCTCTTATGGAGAAATCAGACAACTAGAGCTATCATTCAGACTAGATGTGAGTACTTTTAGTATTGTTTTCTCTTTCTCTCATAGTTCATTTATAAGTAGGATACTAATATCACTACTATACCATTGTTCTTGTAGACTGTTTTGCATCACTTCATCTCTTCCACTGGGAATGGTGACGTAATCGAGGCTTGTATCTACAAAAGGAGCGATACGGTAGATGAAAGAGTTGATCTTCTGATGGAGTTCATTAAAGATGGACAAGACTGGCGTGATTTGATTTGGGAAGTTATGCAACCTGCTACGGTTCCTCTGACTCAGGTTTTGGAAGAGGAGGTAGAGAGAGACGCTGAGTTTGTTGATGCGGTTGCTGATATTGATTCACCAATCGTATCGAACAGCCCCGCATCCACATCAAGGAAGGGTAAGAGCAAGGTCTATGACGTTGGTGTTGAGGAACGGAAGCGTAAAGTGTTGTGTCGACGCTCTGAATTTGCTATGAATGAAGACATGAAGTCTTTTATTAAGAATATGTTTGAAGCTTCATTCACTTCCTTTAAGAAGGAGTTCCAACATGAGTTTCAGCAGAAATTTGTGACACCATTTGGTGATCGAATTTCGAAGATGGAAGCTGAGATTAGGGGTCTAAAAGATGTGGCAACACCAGTGGCAGTACCAAGAACCAGTGGAGAACCATCTACCATCTTCGAACCCGACAACACTAGCCCAAAGAAGCAATCGCAGCCGGAGAAGAAAAAGGTAAAGAAGAAAAAACAACTCTAATTCATGTTCCCTTGTGATCTTGTGTTGTGAACTTTGGCCGTTTATGAACATTCTTTGTTGGAAAATGATTGTGTAATATATGTCATTTTAGGGTGTTTTTGTAATGCTTTGTAACATATAAATTGTATAATTAACTTGTATAACTAGACTTGTTGTTCGACTATGTGAACTATCACTTGTGTAACATGATTTGTTTTCTTTTCTTTGTACACTCACTTTTTTTGTTATTTGTTTCGATTTACCAGGACGAAAGACTGAGCAAAGTAGAGTTCAATGTGTCTTTGGATAATCTTCATGATGTATCTTTATCTCAGACGTCTAACATTAACCAAGAATTAGACACTCAAGAATTCATCCGAAAAACCGCAGATAGACTTTCACAACCGTCATTTGTTTCTGGTTTTGATCAAACACCGTCTTCAAAAGTCAAGGAGTCAGATGACTGGTTGACTCCGTCGTCTTCTTTTCGACCCGTCAAGAAATCAACGAAACGCGAGAAGAAGAAATCTAGTGAGAAAAACTTCACGGAAATGGAATGGTGCCATACAGGGCACAACGATCATGATGCAGAATTGTGTTTTAGTGAAGAAAAAGATTGGGAAAAATTGTTGGAATGGTCCAATCCGTCAGAGTAAGTTTTACATAAACCCGGTTTAGTTTAAATCAGGACCAATTGATTTGCTTCTCTAATTAGTAGCAACATGTTTTTGTTACAGTGGTAGGAAACTACAAATTGGTCCAAGCGTGTTCAATTACGAAATGGCAAACCGACTCATTGTACCTACAAAATGGCTTGACACACCGGTTAGTTGTTACTATCTATGTTTAATTTGGTTTCACATTTTTAGCATAGAAGCTACTCAGATTTTTACTAACTAACGTGTACACGTTTTTATAGGAAATAGATGCAGCCATGTACTTGTTACAGGAGAAAACTTCTTTGCGACGATGGAAAGTAGATCGTGTTGCTTTCATGAGCACTTCGTTTTGTATCCATATCAACAATGTATACCGGCATTTCGATAAGAAATCATTCAAAGTTGACGATTTGCTATTGGCGTATGGACGCGGTCAGCTTCCTGCTAAAGGGAAGACAAACAAAGTTTGGGATGTGGACGTGGACCGTATGTACGTTATACTCAACGTCACCAACAGCCACTGGATCTCAATGTGTATCAGTTTTCAATCTAGAGCAATAGAAGTCTTCGATTGTGGTGGCGGGAAGCGTTGGAAAAATGAAGTGGACCCGTTTGCAATACTGATCCCTCGTATTGTCAAAGCACTTAAACCTGTGGAAGAGGGCAAACAAATGAGGATCACTCCTTATTCAGTTAAGTATGCGCCCATGCAAGCTGGATTGAATCAGAATTCATGTCATTGCGGAGTGTATGCTTTGAAGTTCATTGAGTGTCACGCGCTTCTAATGGACTTTAATCTGCTACATGACGACAACATTAGAGCGGCACGATTCAGGATTGCAGTTGATCTTTTTGTAGCGGCAAATGATCCTATTTTAGTTGAAATGATGAAACATTACCCACCACCTCCTGCATTTAACGATGGCATCGTCGTGGAGATCGAATGAGATTTAGGATTGCACTGGACTTACGTTTGTACTCAATTTCGTATTTCGGCTATGTTTTTTTGGAAATATTTCACTTGACATTATTAACTTTTGTTGCAACCATGACGTTTTTAAATTAATTTTTTGTGTTTTTCTCATATAACCCATTTTTTGGTAAGAAATGCCTTCATTTATTACAAATGTACATTCGGTTGGAAATAAACTTGCCTTTATTGGAAATAAACATTCATTTATAACCTATAAATGATCTACCTATTTATAACTAACAGTTAGATTAGTTGTAAATTAAGTTTTTATGGAAATAATTGGAGTTTTAATCATTTTAAGATTGGTTTAGGGTATAAGTTATGAAATACTTTGGGGTTTTACCATTTTTTGAAAGAACATACACTTTTAAAAAAATAACATTACACGTAAGATTCGTTTAGGGTATAGACTATAAAACACTTGGAGTTTTAATCATTTTAAGATTGGTTTAGGGTATAAGTTATGAAATACTTTGGGGGTTTACCATTTTTTGAAAGAACATACACTTTTTTAAAAAATAACATTACACGTAAGATTCGTTTAGGGTATAGACTACAAAACACTTGGAGTTTTAATCATTTTAAGATTGGTTTAGGATATAAGTTATGAAATACTTTGGGGTTTTACCATTTTTTGAAAGAACATACACTTTTAAAAAAAATAACATTACACGTAAGATTCGTTTAGGGTATAGACTATAATAGACTTGGAGTTTTAATCATTTTCAATATTGGTTTAGGGTATAGGGTTTATGATATAGGTTATGAAAAACGACAAAAAGTGTCACTGAGTAAGGTCGAACCCTTGACCTTTAAGAAAGTTAATGTGCGTTGGTTAACCAATTGAGCTGGGGGTTTTAATCGAACGATAAGGAAAGTTAATTAACTTATTCAGGTTTCTCATGTGTGATCCTGGTTCGGTTCAAGTGTGGTATAATGTAAGTGAATTTCATTTCATTTAAATCAAACCATGAACACGGGTTCTTGAGTATCAAAACCCTGTTTTTCTGAGTTCTCCTTGTTCGTATCAAAACCTTGTTTTTCAATTTCTTTAGACATTCTGACCTAGATTTCTCAATTGTTGACGGAATCTAGAGATTTTTGGGTCCATTCCGTACGGATTCCTCCATTCTTTACGATTTTGTGATTCACTCACTCGATCCGGTAAGGTATGTACTTTGATTCGTGAATTTTCAGTCCGATATTCATGGTATAAACCGAGATATGTGTTGTGTTTCGTTATGGATTGGCTTCATGGCCTACTAGGATGAATTCATGAATAACCTGATTTGGTATTTTCTCATTTTTGTATAGTAATGAGTAACCTGTCATCTGGTTCAAGTCGTACCAGTTACGTTAGGGGTATTCCTAGACGATGTAATTGTGGAGAACCCACTATAATTCTCAAATCAACGACAGAGAAGAACCCGGGTCGCAAGTTTTACCGTTGCACAGCCGCGAATGATAGAGCATTCGGGCATGTTTTCAAGTGGGCGAAGGAGTCTCAGTTGGAAGAGTATGATGTTTTATCAGAAAAACAAGCAACCATTGTTGAGGACATTGAGAAGATAGTAGATTCTGAGAAACATATGATGGATACAATAGAGAACCTACTAGAGAAGACAAACAAGCTTGAGTGTGAAGTTAAGACATTGAAGAAGACAATTAACAACATTGGTGTCTGTTTAGCGATAGCTGTGAGTTTTTATTGTTTGCGTAGTATGTTGTGATTGATAGTTGTGGGTTTTCAATGTTAAACACGAGACAACATTTGTTTTGAATTTCATGTTAACATTATCTCCTTATAAATCAAAACGAACATTATCTTGGACCTTATAGTATGTTCTATATGAAGTTTCAAAATCAAACAATAAACTCTTCTTAAAACGTTAAAAACATCAAACTGAATAAGTACTTAAACACGTTCAAAATACAGAATTGAAAAAAAAAACAAGAAGAAAACGGTGGGAAGCATCTTTATATCGGCATATCACATGTCGATCTGTTGTGGCCTGTATTCTGACACCGACTACACTTGCGCCTCTTCTTCGAACTGCTTGATCCGTTTGACCCATTACGTATCTTATCTTCAACTGATTCAAATCTTCTTTTTCTTCGCCTTCCCGCAGCTCTTCGTGTTTCTGGATGTATGACTTTGGCACTTCCAATGTCAGATGGGACACGCCATGTATCCTCAGGAACAGGTATTGGATTAATGGGTTCTTCATAAGCAATTCTCCATGTGGCAGTCGTGTAGTTGTCGTCGGAGAGTGAATGTATCGCCCTTCCTACGGATAGTGCTGCTTTAATGGCGTGTCTACAAGGAATTTTTTGCAAGTCGTACTTTCCACATGAACACGTTCTCTCCACCAAATCCACAAGGCAGTCGATTCTGTCGCCAATGACGTGAAATTTATCATCGTTAATCGGCTGAACAGTAAATGTTTTACCCTTCTCAATCCTTCTTGCAATCATTGTCTCCCCTTTAATGGTCAAAGGTTGTTCATGCTTCGTGCTCTTTAATCTACGCTTATGAAACCATCGAGTCAACATTTCTCTGATGCTGTCCAACAAAGGAATTACCGGATATTCTCTAGGTGCTCGCAATGCAGAGTTTATCGATTCAGCAGGGTTTGTGGTTCTAACGTCGTACCTGAAACCCGGAAATTGACAACGAGCCCATTTCCTTATGTCAGCTTCAAGTAGATATTTCCCAACGCTTGGACTGACATTGCAAAGATGAGTGAACTTCTTCTCAAAATCAGGAACCCTATACGTTTTTGAACAATCTGCAACCATAGCAAGAATATCCTTTCCAATATAATTCTTCGCCACATTACTCAGTAAATGATGAATACAAATTCCATGTTTGGCTTGCGGGTATACTTTTTCAAGTGCATTAACAATTGAAGCATGTCTATCAGACACAAAAGCCATACCATGGTCGTCCGGAATAACAACATGTAGTTGCCTCATAAACCACTCCCATGAGCGATCGTTCTCCGAATCAACAACCCCAAATGCAATTGGATACAAGTTAGAGTTACCATCCAAAGCTGTAGCAACAAGCAGAGTTCCTTTGAATTTATTCTTCAAAAACGTACCATCAACAACAACAACTTTCCGCATAGCGTTCTTGAACCCTCTCACAGATTGACCAAAAGCAAAAAATAGATATTTAAATCTATTCTCGCAATTTGTTTCATAATGGTAATGTGAACCCGGATTTGCTGCTTTTAGCATGTACAAGTATTTTGGTATCTTACCATAACTTTTCTCCGGTATGCCTCTAACCATACTAATTGCATATTCACGTGCATCCCAAGCTAAAGAATAAGTGAGCTCCACTCCATGCTCGGTAAGCATCATCTGAATGATCTCGATCGGTTTAGGTCCTTCTTTGGCCCCCTTATATCTATGCATAATCAACCTTCCTATTGTTTTTGCCGAAGGAGTCTTTCCAATGTTGGTTTTGCTCGAAGGAGCACATGTATGTTTACCCACATACTTATTGATAATGAAAGACTTTGTCCCTGGGACAGATGCGGCACGAAGTCTCCAATTGCATCTGTTTTTTGGACAACGTATAATCCACCTTGTAGTGTCTGATTTATGAACCTTATAGTCAAAGTTGTACTTCACTGCAACCATTTCCATTGTTGACTTCAAAACCTTTTTGCTTTCAAAACGCTGAGACTTCGTTAGAGCATTCTCCACAGAAAATGGAATTATGTTCTCAACTATGTTCTCACTCGCTTCACCATCATCGCTTTCGTCAACAACATCACGGGTTTTAGGGTTTGCATCGACACCACCTTCCTCTTCAGATTTCTTCAGCTTTAACTCGGGGATCGGTTCGTTTTTTGCAGCCCTAATGACACATACTTCTTCTGGATTCTCGGGCTGTTTATTCAAATCTAAATCAACAAGAGGTTTCAATGTCACACACAACTGTGTAGATGGTTTCTTCTTTAAGTATCCAACAAAGTTTTTAAGTTGTCGATCATTGAAGATGATAACCGGAGGAGATCCTAGCTTGTTTATCAACTCCTCGGGTAGAAAACTGCATTCGACCTTAATATCGCGTTGATCGATTCCGTAATCTTCTGAAACCATAGCCTTCAACTCCTCAACAGTACTTGTAGACTCTAGAGCCATTAATCGACCTCCTTTTAATTCCTCTACAACAAAGTTCCATCCATTTTTGGTGCACAATATCCATTCCCCGCATGTTGTATAGATATGCAACATATTAATAAATTGAATACAACAAAGAATGGAGATGACAAAGAGAAGAAGGTAAAGAACGAAGAAGAAGACGAAGAAAGAGACGATAGGTTAGATTTGTTAGAGATATCTTCCAGCCTTCTAGTTTTAGGAAACTGAATATTTAGCTCCTACAATTAGGGAAGTGAAAAACTAGAAAAAAACGTGGAGTAATTCAAAAACAGAAAAAGAAAAAAAACCACACTGGATGACCCTCGAACTTATGATGTACGAGTGAAACAATGACGTTGCAAGACCAATTCGGCTATAGATAATTCATTGTTCATTGTTTCAATAAAAGTATAGTAAGTACTCCAATATGTTTGTTTTGTTTTTTTGGGCAGATTATATATAATAAACGTAATTCCAAATTACTCATATATAGTCATATAATTCTATAATTAAAAAACGTAACATATATTTTTAAAATTTTATAGTTTAAAAAAAATATTAAATAAGGAAACGTAATTATTGTAATTTTTCTAAATAAGGAAACGTAATTATTGTATTTTTCTAAATAAGGAAAGCAAATATTTAGATCCTAGATTTAGGGAATTTAATAAGGATTTAATAACTAATCCGTAGAAAACATATTCTACAATCCTCGGTAGATGTTTGATGATGTGGTAGAATTTATATTCTAACGTTGGTAGATTATAATAAAAACGGCAGATTGCGTAATCTACTACCGTAGAAAATTGTACACATCGTGGAATACACATTCTACAAACCGAAGAACATATAACACCTCGCAGAACACATAATCTACGCTTGGTGGATAACAGTGTAGTTAGTAGAACTAAAAGTCAACAGTTTCGTAGACGTAGAACGTGGATTCTGGAGCCGTAGAAGGAGATTATAACATTAATTTTGAACATTATTTTTAACCTAAAAAAATATTTGAAAATATAGAAATGACTGTTATTTACATGTTTATAATTTTAAGATTTTTTAAAAAATTTAAAACATTTTATTTCTATTTATTTATTTTTGGGCTAAGGGTACTTTAGACCAAAATTGGTCAAAAAGTGAAATGGGCATTGGGACAAACACAATTTCAATGTGGGGCAATTTGGCAAATTCCCCTTTATTTAAAGTTTGATTTTGACCGTGAATTTAAGGATTTACATGTTAAAATTACAAAGTTTCAAATGCTGAAAAGAATCTACAGATTTACAAATATGATAAAATTGAAATAGAATTAAAAATACATAAACCAATAAGAAAATAACTAATAAAAGGAATTACCGTATTTTGACATTTTCAAGGCATTGATATGTCAAAAAGATATTCAATCAGAAAATAAGCTCGATCTTCTACCAAGATCATATATATATACACTTATTGAACAAGAAGGCTTCACACTCACGAGCTGATTCTAAGGTTTGAGCATCTTCTCTGAAATTATTTTCTTATAGTTAACTAAATTATTTGTTATTTGGTCATAATATAAAAAGCATTTTACTTACATATCATTGAACAAGAAAGTCTATGGTGTTTGAATGTTGCAAATTCGTGTTTGTTCACATATATCGTAAAATTTGCAATGAAGGTTTAAAGGGGCAACACGGCTATAATGTTCTTTAACAACTCTCGTTGCTACGTTAAATATAGCAAAGAGCCAAAGACCATTACAAATTTGCAATAATATGTATAAAATATGAAAAACAAATATATTAATTATACGAATATAATATAGTTGATAACTTGTAACAAAACCTCTACACGCTTTGATCAGTACGAATGAAGAAATCTTTCTACTTTCTTGTACAAGTAATTTATGAACCAAGAACCAAAAAAAACCATACCAAATCTATAATCACTTTATAACCGAAGCAATATACCACATTTCAAACTAAACCGGCGAATCTCTCTAAAACAACCACCTGGTTCAACTTCCCAACACTCTGTAGTCATACCACGGTAGGTTTAGGTCACTCTCAAGTTAGCTTCCTCGGCAAGTTATACGTCTTCTTAAGAAACTTAGTGGCAGATTCTTCGTAACGGTAACACAATACTCTTAAAAGTGTGTTTGGTTCAGTTGGATTCCACGGGCCAGAAGTCGGTGGCATCGGAAGCTTCCCTCTGTCGGAACCGTGATTCTCCAGGCATACCGCTTTAAACCGTTCGATGAGAGACTCTGTATCGGTACGCAGCAGCGGAAGTATACTCTTGACCGTTGTGGAAACCTTCTCGATCAAATCCAAAGGCAATCCGTCTCCGTTCGACCAGAAAAGATCAGATAGAAACTTGAAATCCTCTTCTACTGCAGCAGAATCTTGAACCGTGAAGCACCGTGAAGGTCCACCCGCGAGGAGAACTAATAAGAATCCGTCGAAAGAAGCTCTCATGATGTCTGAAATGACTCTGGTTCGGACTCTATCATGAACAGATGATGAAATAATCTCAAGGCACCGTTCAAGCTCTTGAAGAAAGAATTCGATCCTCGAGGAAGAAACTTCTCCGACGTACAAACCATCCCAGAGAACGTAGCTTAGGTCGTGGAAGACGATCTTGTAAGCAGTTGCTTCAGACAATTGCTGAATTCCTTTAGAACAATAACCGATCGACTGTTCAAAGATTTTACCTTTATCATCCAAAGCCGCAACTTCAGACTCCGGGAGACGGTTCAATGTTTTTCTCCCAGATGATTCGATTTCCGTCCTGATGTATTGCAGAGTGTTTATTCTGCAACAGAACTGAAGTATCTCCGCTGAGTCATTACTCGCCCCAAGCTGCGACGATTTTCTTCTGTGAGAAGCTACCATTGGCTTATCCTTTTTCTTGAAGACACCGTGTAGTCTCGACCCAACCGTGCATCTTGTTAAAGCAGGTAAAGCCGGTAGAAACGTATTCCGCGAGCCTAATAGAAACCATTTCAAGAAAACCAGAAACTTCATAAGTACAAATCAACAAAGCATGAGCAGCATCATTTCCAAAACCCAAAATAAACGAGAATCTACATACCGCAGGAAGATTTCGCCTTTGATACATAATGCTGCATACACTTGTCGAGACCCGACGTTAGCTCAGGAAGTAAAACTGTATGCAAGAGTATTGGCAACAAGAAAAATGCTTCCAATGTCTCATCTACCATCCTCAGTACATCCACAGAAGACGGAGCAATACCGAGCTTATTCGCTCTCGGATTCCATACCTGCAGATAGAGACCAATCAATAACTCTTTAAGAAAACAAAAAGATGAATTTTTTTTTAAAAGTAGCTTAGATTAAATACCTCTTGCTGGAGATTCCGATCAATCCACTCCTTCAATCTATCAACTCGAGTCTTGATCCACGATTTCACAAGGTTGCCAATAACGACTTCTGCTTCAAAAGGAGGCATCTCTCTTATAATGGACTTTCCACCATCTTCACTATCTACTGCATCTTGAACTGCAATCTGCACCAGATCCTTCTCAAGCTTGTCTGCAGCAGTGAGTACTCTTATAGCATCTGGTGTTAACTCGGTGATCCCCGACACAAATTTCTTCAATTCGTTTCCATAGCACGAATGAAGCGTAGCTGCAGCCACACCAGCTGCAAGAGGATGCCAATTCTTTAATATTGGACTAAATATCGCCTTCTCGTTAAAAGCTAAATGACCGATATCTTCTGCAAGAATCGCAAGAGCAGGAAGATTGCTAGTGCTGGTGCTTTGACGGGATTTTGACCGCTTACTATGTTCCACCATCTTCTTTGTCTGTTACAAGTAAAAAAGCTAAATATATCGCTGCAGATACATAATTAGATCAATCCAAGAAAGAACAGTGAACGAACCTGCGAAAAGGCCATACGCAACGAAGATCGGATATATGTATCGACTCGATCAAGCCCTGAATCAACATGCTTCTTTTTTCTTCTATACTCGCTAGAAACATCTTCGACTAGTATTTTAGCTACCGAAATCCCCAAAGAAACCGTTGTTTCAAGCGTCTCAACATTATCAATGTTGAAAGTATCATGGTAAGCAAGAAGTCTCTTCTCAGTCCAACCCATAATCAAACCCAAAACAGAACTCGATATCTTCAAATACTCAGCATCATTACTCTCCTTAGCATCAATCTCAACTTCGAGTACCAAGTTATGAGCAGCAACAAGCAAGTCATTCTCCACTTGCCCTGTACTAACATACCGATTAAACAACACCCAAAGAAAGCAAACATTATGAATCATCTGATTCATACCCAACACAGGCCATGTTTTCTTAACCAGCTCTAAAACCTCATCAACTTCTTCAACAACCGATAACTCATCATCAACATCGAAACACGACTCTAAAAGCATTGTATAGATTCTAAGATTCAAAGGAAACCCATCAGCCCAATGACAAGTCTCTGAACCACCACGACTAGCAAGTAACATTACTATACTCCTAAGATTCTGCGTCTCTCCCGTTACCTTCCCGGTATCTAACAACTTCTCAAGACCCGACTTGATAATCAACTTAAGCTGTTGAACACATTTATCATCAGCTTTACTTAACGGTACATAAGGATATAAAATCAAACCAGCTTCAAGAAGCTTCAAGTTTCTTCTCTGCCATGATTCATACTCTTCTTGATCTTGAAAATCAGTAGCTTTAAGCTGCTGCAAAAGCTCTAAAGGTAACACCATCGTCTCTACACGCCTCCCAAGCTATACACATCACAAAACCACAATTAACAACAATCATGAAAGCTCAAGATTCAAGAAACGATTGAGAAAACGTACCTGACCAGAAGCGATTCTGAGAAGAGCTCTACGAATCCTAGAATCGATCTGTTCAGAGATACGCATCTGTAAACGAACTAACTCACCAACAGTGACGGATTTGGAAGATTCTTTAACTATGATTCGTTTCTTCAAGCCTAAAGCTTTCTTGACTTTACTAGCAGCAGTAGAAGTCAGAGATCTATGAAGAGACGGTGAAGGTGTTACGGTGTTGATACGATTTCCGGTGATGTAAGTTAGAGGACGAGTTCCAGTGCTACGACAAGCAGCGACTAAGATCTCGTAAGCGGTTTCTCGGAGCTCCGAATCGGATAAATTTGGAGATGGGTCACCGAATGGAGATGGTAAAGACTCCATTACAAGCAAATCTGAAAACTTTTTGGATCAAAACTCAATTTTTGAGATTGTTGAACAAACTCAAAGTTGGAAGCTTTAGGTTTTTGTTCTTGAGATAAAATTATTGAAGAAGATGAAGAATTTGGGTTTTGATTCTTTGCTTGAGGTTAAAGAATGAATAATTTAACAAAAAGAAAACATTTTGGGATTTTGAGACAGGTGTTTTTTTTTCATATAGTACAAAATTTTGAATGTATTGTATGTATGTATAATTCTTATCAATATTATAAATCCATCATTAAATTGTGTGGAGAGTTATATAATTACTAATATATTTGCTTTTATTCGATTTTATAATTTTGAATCAGAGAATTAATCAGAAGAAGAGATTAATTAGGGACTGGTTTACGATTAAGTACTTCATTTTGTAAATTGATGTTTGACCTATAAATTTGGGTTCAGTATTTATAATTGATATTACAAAGTCAATAATGTTTTTTCAAAAATATTTAATTTTGGTCCTTTCGAAGAGTTGGAGACAGTTTCAACTATATTGTGTGTTCTAGACTTTTAGATTTATGGAAGTTTTCAAATTTTCACACCCATTAGCAAGTACCCATTCAACAAAAAAATACGTATACTCTTTGAGAAATGATACGTCTTTGACCAAAAGAAAATAGATTTGATTATATATGTAAATGTTTAAAGAAAATATAATGGAAAATAGTGGAGACCGAAACAAAAGATACATTGTGTGAAGTTGATTGGTATGAATAATAAGAAACAATCATTTGTTACAAGTTACCTTGCAACCGATTATCAAACTGTTGTTGGAATTAGTTTCAGAAAGTGAAACTTTTTTGAATTTATATATGTATTGTAGATTTATCATGGATAGCGATAGATAAACAAGAACTAAACCTATTAGATTAAAATAAACTGGGACTAAAATCTAAAGTACAAAATAGCACAGTAAATTGAATCATAAGAATTAAACATAATGAATTTACACTATACATTTTGTTAAAACAACTATATTTTATTTGGTTAATCTTTGTTTACTTTCTATGTTTAGTCGTTTCATTCCAAATTTTTTTTTTTTTGTATTCATCGTTATCAATTCAAAGTTTTAAGTGTAAATCTCTCATTTTATGTTGAAACAATGATTTGATTTGTTAAAATAACTCATTTTCAATGCTGAAGTTGTTTCTTAAAATTAAAAAAATAATTGATTCATCGTTATTATTGAGCGCATCATAGCGGTTTTGGGTTTCAACATTGGATTGTGTCCCACGAGTTTGTCGCATCGGAGACGGAGGAGATGGAGGTAGAGGACGTTCACGTGGCGGAGGAAGGGTTAAAACAATACGCTCTGCGACAATCCGATCAAGACAAAAGCAATACTTACACACAGAAATCCACCTACTACACGGACACAAGAGCAGAATTTCGAAACCAATCAACATATGCTCTTTCAATACATACTTATACTTTTTATCCCCACCGATGATACAAATATATATAAAACCCAATCGATTACTCCGAGCAACACAAGTCAAATACTTTCTCCTATGTTTATCGACAATATAATCATCGATTAGATTCTTTGTTATCTTCTCCAGAGAAGGTCTCTTGGTGTAAATAACTTTAAGGTACGTAAGTAAATTTCTCCTGAGAACAGTCTCAATTTTATCGCTTATCCTCTTTCTCAAAGCAACCACCGAATAGATATGAGACAACGGAACAACATCTAACATGCATATAGAATTCGTAATTTCATTGATAACTCTCTCAGTGCCAAGAAAATAATGCGGAAGTGTAGCGTTTTCTAGATCTCATCCATTAGTGTATTCTAAATAGACTTGTACAAAAGATGTACTGAGGATGTATCATCCACCGTCATCTCTTTGTTTATAGCCGAATTTTTAAGATGGTAATACTGAAAATTTCACACAACATTAACCAATACCGATTCAAAACAAAAGGAAATGATAATTTATGTAATGGAAACATAAGTAAAAATTATATTGAGTGAAGTTGATTAATAAGAACTAGAAGATAAAACCATTAGTTTTCAGAGATTACAACTTGCAACCAATTTTCCAGCTGTTGGAATTAATTTTCAAAACGTGAAACTTTTTTGAATTTTATCATAGATAATCCAATGAACAACCAATAACTAAACTTATGAAATTAAAATAAACTGAGACTAAAATCGAAAGTACCAATAAACCATGAATAAATTGAATCACAAGAATTAAACAGAAAATCTTTATACTATGATTTTATGTCGTCAATCTATCCGCAACCATAAACAAGTACATAGACAAATGTTCTTTTCTAATATTTATGAATTATATTCGGAGATTAGTATACGAATTCAATACATATAAGAAAATATATTGTTGTTAGGTTACGAGATATACTTTAATATTAAACCATGTAGTGCGGCGGTTGTTGACCATTGTTTATTTATCTTTCTAATCATAGACTAGTTCCTTCATTTTCAAATAATGATGATGGAAACTACTATCTTTAGTATACAATATAGAATCAAAAACTTAGACTCTAAATCAAAAGCTAATTATTAATGAATAAGAATTTGATGCATTGTTGTGATACTACTACTACTATGGTCTATGGGTTTAACGGGTTGGGCTTTAAAAAACAAATGGGCTCACAATTTAGTTTTAACATTTCATAAAATTGACCTCAGAGTTTCAATCTACCCTTTTAAGCCTGATCTTCGATTTTAATTCGTATTGTCTTTTGTCTCCAATGTCATTTCTGTTTCACATCGGTTTTGTATTTCAAACCCGCATCCTACCTTATATTCCAAAATCCCATTCCATCATGGTCTAATATAATATTTCAGATGACAAAAACCGATAAGTACATATTCTAGAACCCACAAAGCCATACCACAAAACAAATTTTATGTCAAAAACAGTGTTTGCGTTTTGATAAACAATATCACGTTCTCTAATAATCTCAAACGCTTTATAGTCTCTACTTGATTGATAAAACATTTCCACTCTCTTTTGCATTTGTGATTGTAATACTACTATGTTCTTGCTTAATTTTGGGCTTTAAAAACGAATGGGCTCACAATTCAACCCTTTAATGTTAAACATTTCACAAAATTGACCCCATAGTTTCAAATTTACAATCCACCCCCTTGTGGATCAGTCTCTCTCTCTCTCTCTTTCTAAAAACCTTAACTTTTTCTCCGACGATCATATCTCCGGCGATGTCGTTAAAACTCAACACTCCATTCCCAATTTTCGCGCCATCTCTATTCCCGAATCAAAACCCAAGAAAACCCATCAAAATCCAATTCTCTAGATGGGGAAACACAAACGCAGAACCATTCGAACAACGTCGCCGGAACCAAGAAGAACTCGAAGCAGAGATCCGTCGTGACCGTCGTTACTCCGCCGTCACTCAAATCATCCACACCGCCACATCATCCGAGCCTAAAGCTTCTACCTTTAGATCAATAGGTACTCCTTCACTACCATCAGCTAGATCAATCCCGGGTCGTAGATCCAAATACTCCAAACCCGACTCAGGACCCAGTAAACCTAAGAACAAACCCAAAGTACCTGATTCACCGCCGCAGTTAGATTCCAAGGCTGAGGTTAAGCTAAGCGACGATGGTTTATCTTACGTTATCGATGGAGCTCCGTTTGAATTCAAGTATAGCTATACAGAGACACCTAAGGTTAAGCCATTGAAGCTTCGTGAGCCTGCTTATGCTCCTTTTGGACCTACGACTATGGGAAGACCATGGACTGGTCGTGCTCCGCTTCCTCAGTCGCAGAAGACACCGAGGGAGTTTGATTCTTTCAGGTTACCTCCAGCGGATAAGAAAGGAGTTAAACCGGTTCAGAAACCGGGTCCTTTTCGACCGGGTGTTGGTCCTAGGTATGTTTATACTAAGGAGGAGATTTTGGGTGAGCCATTGACTAAGGAGGAAATTAGAGAGCTTGTTACTTCTTGCTTGAAGACTACTAGGCAATTGAATATGGGTATAAAGCTCTATACTTTGCTTGGTTCTGTTTTTGATGATCACATTTCTTGGAATTAGTATTGGTGAAGCTTAGATATTGTTGTTTTGTTAGAATTGAAATGGTGATTCTGATTTTAGAAGAGAGGTTTTAGTGATATGAATAGATGAGTGTATAAGAAGATATGGTCTAAAGTTTTTGTGTCTTCTCACAGGGAGAGATGGTTTGACGCATAACATGTTGAACAACATACATGATTTATGGAAGCGGAGAAGAGTTTGTAAGATTAAATGCAAGGGAGTTTGTACAGTCGACATGGATAATGTTTGCGAGCAACTAGAGGTTTCTTCCTCCAGAACCGTTTTATGATTAGATCGTTCTTTTTCGATATGTTGTATTCGTCTTTATGAAGTTGTGAATTGCGTTGGCAGGAGAAAATTGGTGGGAAGGTGATATACAGAAGAGGAGGTGTGCTTTTCCTTTTCCGTGGCAGAAACTATAACCACAGGACAAGACCGCGTTTTCCTCTTATGTTATGGAAGCCTGTAGCACCTGTTTACCCAAGGCTGATTCAACAAGTTCCTGAAGGTTTAACTCGACAGGAAGCTACTGAGATGCGTAGGAAAGGACGAGAGCTTATGCCGATATGTAGGCTAGGTAAGCAAACAACTTAGCTCGAGATAATAATGATCTTGATATGTTTTTTTCGAAGACTGATAATGTTAACTTTATCTTGTGTTGGGTTTGGTCATGTAGGGAAGAATGGCGTGTATTGTGACCTTGCAAAAAACGTGAGAGAAGCATTTGAAGTTTGTGAATTGGTACGAATCGATTGTCAAGGGCTTAGAGGCAGTGATTTTAGGAAAATCGGTGCCAAACTCAAGGTTTGATGATCTATATCCTTATTCACATTATTACATATGTTTTGTTTTTAAAGACCTCGTGTTTACAGCCTCTTTGTTGAACCTGTTGGTTGTGTTATTCTTCTTGCTCGCAGGATCTTGTTCCATGCGTGCTCGTATCTTTTGAAAACGAGCAGATTCTTATGTGGAGAGGACGAGAATGGAAATCGTCTCTTATAATTCCAGATAAAAAGGATGATATCCTCGGCGATATCGAAGTTGATACTGCCTCGCCAGAAGATGATGAAACATCCGTGTCACCTAACCAAACTCAAATGGTTACCTTTACGTCTCCTTCGGGTTCTACTGAACTGCACAACGATCCAGATGGTGATGATCTAAGCCGTCCATCAACTGTAGAGTTCTCGGCAATGGATGGCACAAGCAGTTCCTTACAGAGCTCGTCTACAGAAGATGTAACCGAGCTAAGTACAGATAACTACTCTCTTGAAGATCATCAAGAACCTGAATACGAAACAGAAACACCTGAAGAGACCAACAAACAAAGCATAGAAAGAATTCTAAATATGATGATGAAACAAGCTGTAGAGAGCGGGGCTGCGCTTGTGTTAGACGATACTGATCTGGACGCAGACACAGTCTTTGCAAAAGCTATCGCCTTTTCGAATGTAGCTACACCAGGACCAGTTTTCCAGCATGGCTTGAGGAAACAACCAACGGTCAAGAAGCAGGAAACCCGAGAATTCGGATACCAAAACAAGGAGGCAAAGACGAGTAGTGTCGTGGTTTCGAGGAATAAAGAAGTTGCAGAGAGAGTAATAGAAAGAGATGAGAAGAAGGAGAAAGAAGGATTGAAGAAGACAGTGAATGAGTTTGATGAAGAAGATTACAGAGAAGTGATGCCTCTGGGAACACTCAAGCTAGATGAACTAGCTAAACTACTTGCATAATGGACTTATTTGTATTTTATCTGTATTTGTTGACTAGTGTATAATGTAGTCTAAATGTCTAATTATCATTATCAAAGGTGTACACTCGGAGATATTCTAGTGATCAAGTAATTTGGTAGTATCTTATACATATACAACTGTTTAGTAACAATAGCCTAATAAGTCACTCACACCACTTGGAAAATACAAAGTTACCTATTATTACATGTAGTTGCTGACATACAATTTAGTCCTAGTCGAGTCCGATTGCAATAAATTACTGAAAGCGGTGAGGAAACTTGTTCTACACCACGACATAGGCTCGTGACTCTCGTCGTTGACATATACTATAATACTTATCCGAATATTTTGGATTATATTTAAGTATTTAACCAAAATTTTGAAATTTTAGCTGAATAATGTAAAGAGTTGTAAAATTAATAAACACGAAGGATGTAGAAGTTCCTTTGCTTGTGGATAATGGTTGGTTGTGATTATATTAGGAATTGAAGATCTAGAGAGAAAGAGATACAATATTTTTTTTGTTTGGGAAAACATTTTCTCATCCACTTCACCGATTACAATTATACCCAAAATATGGTTGTGTATCCATATTGACTTGGACATTGTGAGTATTAGTTATATATATGCATTAGACATCTGATTTTTCAATTTCACTGTTGCAAGTAGACAATTTTCTAAAGTATGAGCTCCTCTATTTGCTTACTCCTTTGTATTTGTCTTGGGATCCTTTCTTTATCCACTCTATTTGACTCAGTCGCCGTACATCTCATACATCATATTACATAATTCTTCACACCGGCTCACGGTAGATAGGAACTGGACCGTTATGGTAGCATGCATATTCATCTTGAAATACGTTTGGTTTCCCGTAATCGAGATGAATAAATGGCTTTCAAAATTTAAATCGATTATATAGATTCTAAAACGAAAATGAAGGTTTAAATATATAGAGTTCAATCACCCATTCAGAGTAGTTATCACCGCGGAGAAGCACTGGTGTGATGAGTGCTCCAGAATTGTCTGATGGGTGCAATGTGTAGTGCGAGTCTATGGTCGGATTCACGGCAGAAGGAGGAGGAGGAACATCAACGGTAGAAGAAGTAGTCATAGACATGTTGCAGAATTAGTAGAAGAAGAAGTAGTAGAAGTAATGCGGAAGCGAATTTGTAGAAAGTAGAAAAAAATATGAAGAACACGTTGAAATTTTTTGTAGGTCACGAATCTTTTAGCTCTCTATACCATATTAGAATGGAAAAGTGTTGTTGTATTATGTTCACAAAGCAAGGTATTATTTATACAAGAATTGAAGACTTGAAGAGCAAGTAACTAACTAACTATCTAAGAGATAAAGACTAAATATAATGTACGTACATCATTAATTATCATAATATATAGTGTCATTATCCTAACAAAATAAAAAATAATATCATTTGATGTGAATGGAGTAAAAATGTGAGACTCTAAATCTCCAAACCGGAACTAGAACATCCTCATCTTACAGTGGCATCTATAAAATGTATCTGACTTTGGTCTTTCGCGTCTCAAGTTTGAAACATACCTAGCGTCCAAGTCCGGGATGGGAACGGTACTTAACCTAGACTCATATTGTTTGCGTCTAGGCTGGTTAACTATAGGCTTTTTAACCTCTCGCAATAATCTTTATTTGCTTTTACTTGTTGAGCATAATCCCAAAATCAAAGTCCATCAAACTTCATGTCTTGAGAAGTTTTCCGATATCGTTTATGAAGAAAATCATGAGAACTAGAGACTAGATTTAAACTTGTAGTTATTATTGTTTCTTACGTATTAAAATTTGACAAAAGCAATACGCAGAGACATGAAGTTTGATGGACTTTGACCAACCAATGAGTGATTTTTATCAATACCTTAAAGTATTTGTTTTATGTGTTGGCATTATGTATCTCAAGTAGTATAACTTTGTATAGATTTTGTTTTTGAATTGAACTGAACTGAAAATATTAACTAACTAGTATTATCTCCGTGCTAATACACGGATATATTTGCTGCTTACATAAAAAAAATTATTTGCTTATGTGTATTAGAGTTGCAAAAAATTGATAGATATAATAAACCATATCTTATGTGTATTATATAATATGACACCTATGAATCTCTCTTCTGAGTCTTGACCTTCGGTTTTAGTCAAGCCTCCCCGAGTTACTAATAATCTGCAGCAAACTAATATTAAATACTAAGTCTAATTTGTCACTTACTCATGTGTTAGAACAACTTTCAATTGAAACCGGCGAATTTTAACGCGATTCCAAACTCCACAGCAGCCACGATCCAATTGGTGGTTTGTTTTTCTGCAGAGAAAAGAAGGAAAGAAGATATGAGCAGCGGCGAATCCAGAAAATATTTTTACCAAAGTCAAAATATATTATCATTATTTAATAGCTAATATTATTGTTGACCTAATTAATAGTTTTTTCAATAAAATAAATTCATTTGATTTGTCATTTGTATAACAACTTTATTTTCATTTTTAAAATCAATGAACATAATTAAAAGCAAACGAAGAAAACCAACAAAAAAGATCGTAATGGAAAATGGATAGAAGAAATTTCGTTTTGAGGAATTCCCTCATATACCACTCTTTGAAGTTTTTTTTCCAAAAATACCACCTTAAAGTTTTTTTTCCAAAAATACCACATTTTTTTCCAAAGTTCCAAAAATACTACTTTTTCAAAAGTTGATTTTTAAGGTTTAGAATTTTTTTTTTTTTGGGTTTGGGTTAACTATTCCAAAATTAGGGTATAGTTTTAGGGGGTAGGGTTTGTGTTTGGGGTTTAGGGTTTAGTTTTGAATGTTAAAAATGAATTTTTTAAAACGTGGTATTTTTGGAACTTTGGAAAAAAAGTGGTATTTTTGGAAAAAAAACTTCAAGGTGGTATTTTTGGAAAAAAAACTTAAAAGGTGATATTTTTTTGAAATTGCCCTTTGGTTTTTTACTAGAAAAGCGTTAAGATTTGTATGGAAGAAAACTAAAAAAAACATCTAATTTAAGGTCACAAGAGGAATTTGAATTTGGTTTGGGAATGTCATATATAATAGACATGAACCAAATGAGCTAAAGATCACTACATGTCATGGGTGCACCTTTAATTTATATTATTTTACCCAGGTCAGGTGACCTCCCAACCTTTCACGTGGGTTCGCCACTGGATATGAGGTCAATTTTCCAAATCAAAATCGAAATTGTAGAAGAGATGAAAGCATCGTGGAGGAAATTAAACGGTTTGTAATTTTGTTGTTGTTGTTGAATTGATTTGAAGGTTCATTTTAAATACATCTCTGAAACAGTTCGTGGAGAAGGAGAAGGAGATCGTGGCTTGAGATGTGGGAATGGTTGAGTTCGATGAAACCCGATTTTTGCTCTCTATTTTTTCAACTTTTGTCATCTTTTAATTATTCTCTTTAACATTTCTTTTAATTTTAGAAAATACCATTACTATTTCTCATATTTTCTTAATCATAATTCTAATAAGAAGAAAAGAAAAAGGAAAGAAAATTTAAATGAGATTACAAAGAGAAACTAAATGAAAATGATGGTGAAAGAAATGAGAAAACATTAGAGATGAAGAAGAGAAAACGTAAATTATTTTTCTATGAGAGAGTTTTCTTCAAACTCTGAAATACAAAGTGTGTTGTTTAATTTTAAAATGTCATTTGTAAGAGGTGTGATGTGGATACGAGGGCGAGAATTATGAGAAGGTGACATTTGAAATACATTTTCACAGAAGACGTCATTTATTAGTTCATGGTTTTGTACTTCATTTTGAATATTTGTTTGTAACTTTTCAAATGTTTTAAAACAGAAAATTTTGGTATAGAAACATTCCCATAATGTGAAAAAAGTAGTAATTTGAGAAGATGATGTTTCAAGGCTCCTGTTTTAAATATTTCCTCAGTTCTTAAAAAGATAAAAAAAATTACAAAAAAATGTGTTCTAAAAAATAAAAATTTTACTGTTTTCTATACACTTTTACAAATTTCAAAAAAAATATTGAAACACTATTGGTTCAATTTTATTGAAACGAATAAGTATTTATAACTTAGACGGAGAGAATATATTTTGAGTTGTTTGGGCATCTTAAGACCCATTTTAGTGTATAGCCCATTACAGAGGCCTTTTAGTTTCGCGTGTGTAACAATGAATCGCCTATAGATCGCCTTTTATCTCCGTCGGCTTTGAAACCCTAGAAAATTAAAGATCTCTTTTTTCGTCTAAAGATCTCCTTTTTAGATAGCAGCTTCGCTATGGGAAAAGGTCGGTCGTTTACTCTCTTAATCTTCGTTTGTTTGTTTGTTTGTTTCTTGTTTAGGAAAGAAGATTGGAGACCTAACTTTCGATTCGATTTTGTTATCTTTTAGGTGGTGAGAGACTTGCGGTGGTGCCTAACACGAAGACGGCTATATGGTGGGACATCAACAGCTGTCGGATTCCCAAAGGTTATGACTCTTACCGTGTCCGTCCGTGTATCGATTCGGTTTTGAACAAGTCTGGTGTTGTCGTTGATGAACATGTCTCCATCTTTGCCGTCGGTAACCTACTGCGTTTAGCTCCAGACGACCGCAAAGCCCTCTCTTCCTCTGGAATCGTGATGATACACACCGACTTTGGCAGTTAATCCTCTTATCTCTTTCTCTCTACCTTTTTCAGAAGAGGTTCATTAATCTTGGTATTTTTCAGGTTCAATGTGTGTTTGGCAAGTACTGTCAGACTGGCAATGCCATAATCTACCTCCGGCTACCGTCATGGTCATATCCAACGACCCTTATGCTGATTTATATTTTCATAAAACTCTTTTGAGAGGGCCTGGGGCGTTGGATGAGCGTGAGGTCCTGGAAGAACGATACACTGTTATTCCCGCATATCCACTTACCGCCGGCAAATCGTGGCGCTGGAAAGCCATACTGAAAGGTGTTGTTTTCTCATCTCTTAGCAACAAGTTAGATAGTTAGTTTCTTTTCTCAAGTTAGTTTGTTTTTTTCTTCCATAGAGGCTCCTCCTCTTAAGTCACCCAGCGACTTGCTCGACCACAAGTGCGCAGCGTCACCTCTCTGGATTTGCACAAAGTGTCCGTTTGAGACCGATACATATGATGAGTTCGCCACTCATCTCTATGGAACTGCTCATGAAGAATTCGTAAGCATCTTGTATCATCACCACATTCCTCACTCTTTCTGTATTGGTATCTTGCTCACTCACTCTTTTCCTTGCAGTTGTATGATTTTACTCACTTTCCTCCCAAGGATCGTGAAATCTACTACCAGTATATGAGAAACAAATCCCGTTTTCCCGTAGAAGACCCCGTACCTAATGAGTTTCCTGAGAAAGAGTCAAAGCAGCAATCAGCTCCTGAGGTTAGTTTTTAATTTCCTCAATTTTTACTTAAGATGAGATTCTGTGATTATGGTTTATGCTTGTAGAAGAAGAACAAGAAGAAGAAGAATAAGAAGAGAGAAGAAGAAAAGAAGTTGGACCAAATGAGTTTGAAGGAATCAGAGGTATGTCGTCTATAATAATATGGTTGTTACTACTGGGTCTTTATCAGTTTCTGTGTTTACTACTACACTGGCTTTACTGTTACTCTTTAAGGCGAAGGAAAGAGACGAGGAGGAAGAATACCAAATTTACGCTCACCTTGAATATCATATGGTTTTATGATAAGTTGGCAATTCCAATGGCTTTCATCGCAGGAATTCAGGAAGGATTGCTCGTAGATGGGAGAAGAGATCGAACTAAGTTAGTGGCTAAAAGAAGATTAAGGTGACAAGAGAAGAAGAGAGACTCTGAGTGAGACAAGAGTGTTTTATCATTTACATATTAATATTGCTCAGTTACAAAGACGTTGCAATGTTAAGTAAGGGGAATTATGTATTATCGTTGCTGTTTAGAGGCGAGTTTGGTGAAGACATTATTACATAACCATTACTATTGTTACTCTCTTGATTCATGGAAGCTTGATGCCTCAAAACTTGTTCTTCCCAATTCTCTAGCTTCTTCTCTTGGTAACTATGTTGTTGATAGTTCATTATCTCCATTCTTTCTTCATCTCCCATCATCAATCCACCCCTTCATTTCAAAAGACACATAATCCATATTCGATCTTGAAACCATTTCCTACATATATTAAGCTAATGTCTCAATATATATGGAGAGAAAGACTTACAAGAGAAGTTGGCAAAGGCTCCATGGTTGGTCAAGAGACAGATCATAACTATTGTCTAGCCAAGAAGAGAAGTTAGGGTTACTAGTAAGAGGCAGAGAAGGTGAAGAAGACGGACAGAAACTAGGAAGAAGATAAGTGGTGGTGGTGGTAGACGGTGGTAGCTGCGGTGGTGGTGGTCTCAAGCCGCCGTTATTCCCCCAATTAGGGTTTTGAGCCACCGTGAGGTGTTGTACCGGTGAACTCTCTATCACTCCTCTATTCATCACCTCTCTCTCTCTCTCTCTCTTTGTTAATTAGTTTCTACAAACAAAGATTTTGGGAAGAGTTTGAGATTTGTTGGTTCTATATGCTTTAGTTTTTGGAGAAAAGAAAAGAGGAAATGAGACAAACAAATAGAGCATTGGATAGATGTCAATGATGGTTTTTATGGTATTTAAATGATGTCATTGAATAGTGTATAATGTAGTCTCAATGTCTAATCATCATTATAAATAAAAAATCCTAGTAATTACTAGAATTCTTTTTGCATCAATAATTTTCGAAAAAAATATCTCTGATCTTGTATTCAATAATTTACAATTTAGTGGACCATAAAAAAGAGCAAAGATATGTTAATCTACAATATGATTTTATTTGAATCTACAGCAAATCCTCTACTAATTCAAAAAAAAAAAAACAAATGTAGTGGCTTGCATGTTTTCGTACAATTGTCTTCATACTTTTTTCATTAACTGTAAAACAACTTACAACAATTATTTTATTCGAAAATCCCATAAATGTATATCACCATTCGCCAGAAACTTTATCCACAATCTCAATCTATCATGTTTATCTACACAAACACAAAAACATAATCATCATTCACCTAATTCTAATTATTCAACAAATTGTTAAAATTTAGAGAAAACAAAAATTACAACGCACAAAGAAACTTTACAATCCACCAGACTAGTAATGTCCGAGCCGACTCTTTTACAAAAAAGAACTTGAACATGAGATAATGTTTTTACCCATGTAAATCAGTCTTTTCAAGTTTAGTATGAACAAAAATTGCAAATTGTTAGACAAAACAAAGAAAACTATACATTAAGATTTTGGCGTGTTGTGTTGTTTACTTCATTCCCTTTCTCTCTGTTAACAAACCATTGAGCCGTTCTTCTAGCAATCGGCAACCACAACCGCCGTCTTCTTTCCTCCTCCGTTGTCTCAGCTGCACCAACCGCCGAATTCTGCGACGTGGAAGCGGCCAAACCGTTTCCTCCAGTCGCGTTTTCTCTAGGAACAGTTGTGATCTCAGAGGCCGCTCTTCTCGATGAGTCTTTGTTCTTCATCATTGTCTTCATTTCAATAACTTCCTTCTCCCGCAAGTTACCTAACCGAACTCGATCGGCGGACGAAAACCTCTCGCTTGATACCGAATTCAACATCTCCGATGTCAAAAACGTCAAATCGGAAGAAGTCACATTACTCCAACGGTTCTTAAACACAGCATCTGAAACAACATTAATCCTATGATTGAACTTATGCATAACTTTTTCGTTTCCTTGTTCATCAAGAAACAAAGATTTCTCCTTCTTATTATTACCACCAATCTTTAGAATCTTCCGGAAACTACTAAACCGTGAAGAACCATCACTGATTCCTTCTTCGCGTTCGATATAAATCTCCAAGCTCGATCCTCCTCCTTCTTCTTCTTCTTCGTCGCTTGTCTCTTGGTTCATGAGTCGCATACTAGTGCTACTATAACCTAAAACAGATAGGTCATCTTCAATATTGACTCTGTTTCTACACAAAGGACATGTAGAGTGTTCCTCAAGCCATTTATCAATACACTCAATGTGAAAAGCATGTCTACATTTAGGCAAAAGCCTAAGAATCTCAACATCTTCGAATTTAGACAAACAAACAGAACATTCAAGACCTTGTTTCAATCCTTTCAAAGCAGAGAATCTGAAAAAAGGAAGAGACTCAATTGCTGTTTTGTTGAGACCAGAGAATCTTGAAGACCGGCTAAAGAGTCCTTGCCATAGACGATCGATACCGTCACCGTCGGTTTCTGATCGGAGATCGTTGTGGAAGCATTTAGCATAGACAAGGAGAACAAAAGTGAGAGTGAAGACGATGGAAAAAACTCCAGTGATGATGGCTAAGCTTGGCTTGAAGAGGTCGTTTGTTGCGTAAGGAGAAAAACGAGGAGGAGGAGATTGAGAAGAGACATGATCTAAGAAGCAGAAGAAGAAGAAGAGAATTGAGATTGGATTCATGGTTTTTAGGAAAAAAAAAGAAATGAATTTTTGGAGAGAAAGAGAGATGAGAAAGTGGTTTTGATGTTAAAGGAATAATATATTATCAAACATGACATACATCATTATGTATCTCATTAAGGCATGAGTAATACGGTTGAATTCGTGAAAAATTAAATAAAATAATGTGTGGAATAAGTTTAGTTATAATATTATCATATTATGACATGGTCCATGGAAATAGTGGTTAGAGAAACTATTGTTAGGCATATGTTTTGACTTGTGATTATTAATTAAGAACTTGTTGGAATGAAAGTGAAGGTGAATGCATTATCAATTGAATATCTGGATATTTGTGGACGTAAATGTCTTGAATTTTTTTCAATTTTTTTTTCTTTCAAAATAACCTTTGTGGAAGTAAATATCCAGATATCAATTGAATATCTGGATATTTGAGAATTTTTTTCAAAAAAAAAAAATGTCTTGAATTTTGAATTGTGGAGAAAATAACCTTTTTGATGGGAATTACTATATATTTCTTTTTTGATTTCTATACAAATAAATTCTAATTTTTAAATCTCTGAGAATTTATTTTGAAATATAAAGAGTAACCCAATTAAATGACCATGACTTATTTCTTTTTGACGGATATATAGTGTTTTGTAAATATTGTGGTTTCTGGATAGCGAGTTATTTTATTTAATAATAAAATATTTCTAAAGAAATTAAACACAATCAAACACACCAATTATTTACGGACATACTACTGTGTGTTTGTTCAAAAATCTTTTAAAAATACTATTAAAATTATATCATATATCATTTGCTCAAAATATCATTTAGGTTTCATTTAACTATTACCCAAATTACTTGATTTTTTTATTAAAAAAAAAACACACTTTGACTACATACAATATATAATTTCTTTTGTAAACTATATTTATTTCTCAACTTCGAAATATATCGTTAACATCTTTCGCTAAATATTCCTTCTTCAGGATTAAAATCATTTTGACGATGCAACAATCACAAATAGAAAACACTTTAAATTCGAAATGATGGTGATACTGATACATATTCTTCAGCAATAGCCTAAACATAAAATCAAATTTTCCCTAAAACTTTCACATGAATCAAGGGCGTTTCGGCTTATTAGTACCCGCACTCTGGGTTATTGAAAAAATTTGTACCTACTCTTTGAAAGAGTGCTTATAAATACCCCAACTCAGGTGTTTCGGCTTATTAATACCCGAATTATGGGGTAGTAACAAAATTGGTACCTACTCTTTGAAAGAGTGCTTATAAATACCTCAACTCAATAAAATTTAATTTTTTCAACCCGAAATTAAAAATGCGGCTTATAAATACCTCATGGATTACGGAGTTAGTTTAGGTGTTAACGGTGTTAACTAGAATGCTTAGTCAGCAAACCCCATTAATTAATTAGAATAAACAACGGATCTGAAAAGAATCGAAAAACCTAATTATAATCATAAAAATTACATCAATTCTTTGCAACATCAATTCCAACAACAATTGCATTACATTCACTTGCACACCGAAGATGATTCACAATTTTCATTATCTTTTACACTAACATAAAAAATAAAAATTTACAGAATTAGATTTCTTCTTGAAATCAGATTTAAGATTGAGAATTGGGTTGTTTTAGGTCTTAGATTAGAAAACCCGCTGCAATTTATTGAATCCAGAATCCGCTGCAATTTATGGGAGAACATTCATCAAAAGAATATAGTAGCTTAACTGGTTTTGAGATGAATTGCTAAGTTTGAGGTGCAGGATTCAATTCTTTCCAGAACCGTCTTTTTATATTCTAATCAATTATAAGTCGAATTTTTAATTTCGGGTTGAAAAACTTAAATTTTATTGAGTTGAGGTATTTATAAGCACTCTCTCTAAGAGTAAGTATCAATTTTCTCATTACCCCAAAGTTCGGGTACTAATAAGCCGAGACTCCTAAGTTGGGGTATTTATAAGCACTCGCTGAAAGAATAGGTACAAATTTTCTCAGTAACCCAGAGTGCGGGTACTAATAAGCCGAAACGCCCATAAATCAAGTGTTTAAGATTTATATTCTCTTTTGTTTTTCAAGAGTAATGACGGTTTACATATCAATAAAAGCAATTGTATCAAAAAATAAGGGTCATATCCACATATTTGCAATTTTATTAATATACCAAGAAAAGTTTTTTTCTTTTTAAAACATATACTAAAAGAAGTTCAATTTTTGTTTAATAACTATTACGCATTACGTCCTTTCCTCTCTTTTACAATTTCGAAAATATGAGTGTGGTCCATATCCCACATTGTTTCTTCATGGCTCTCTTTAAATGGTTTTTTTGTAGAAAAAATAAAATCTCTATAAAAAAGTTTTTTTTTCTATTGATAAATGATTGGTATATCGATACAAAGAAATTCACTTTCATTCTGACAATTCCTTAATTAATCACAAGTCAAAACATATGCTTAACAATACTTTGTCTAACAACTATCTCTCCATTGACCTTGCCATAATATTATAAATACACATTATTTTATATAATTTTCACGAATTCAACTGTATTAGAATATAATTTAACATCTTATTAAAAAAAAAAAAAGAATTCAACCGTATTACTCATGCCTCAATGAGGTACATAATGATGTCATGTTTGATAATATATTATTCCTTTAACATCTAAACCAATTTCTCATCTCTCTTTCTCACCAACCAATTCATAGACATTTTTTCCCAATCAAAAACACACCAATAGCCCCTTCGATTCTCCGGAAATTAGCGGTCCAAGCTACTGTTTTCCATCTATGGAAACAGCGTAACAATGTTTTGCATAACAATATCTCAGTTCCGGCTGCTATAGTTTTCAAAGGTATCGAAAGGGAAGTCCGCAACTCTATATCCGCAAGACGCAATAGGAAGCATTTCCGCAACCTAATGCAATTGTGGCTTAGATAAAATTTCTCTTTGCCCATTTCAAACACTTTGGATCACTCCATCTTTTGTGCTACCATGTTTTTTATCTTTTTTTGCCAAGGTAGTATAGTTTGTAGTTTGCATTCCTTGTAAATCTCTTTTCATTTCTAATGATATTTACCCTTTAGAAAAAAAACACACCAAAATTTCATTCTTTTTTTCCTCAAAATATGAATCCATCGCAAACAATTCCAATTCTCTTCTTCTTGTTCATAATCATCTTCTTAGATTATGTCTCTGCTCAATCTCCTCCTCCTTATTCTTTATACACAACAAACAACCTCTTCAGCCAATCTTAGCCATTATAACCGGAGTTTTCTCCATTGTCTACACTCTCACTTTTGTTCTCTTTGTCTATGCCAAGTGCTTCCACAACGTTCTCCGATCAAAAACCGACGGTGATGATACACGACATGATCATTTATGGCAAGGACTCTTTAACCGATCTTCGAGATTCTCTGTTTTGACCAAAACAGTAATTGAATTACTTCCTTTTTTTCAGATTCTCTGCTTTAAAAGGATTGAAACAAGGGCTTCAATGTTCTGTTTGTTTGTCTAAATTCGAAGATGTTGAGATTCTTAGGCTTTTACCTAAATGTAGACATCCTTTTCACATTGAGTGTATCGATAAATGGCTTGAGGAACACGGTACTTGTCCTTTGTGTAGAAACAGAGTCAACATTGAAGATGACCTATCTTTTTTTAGGTTATAGTAGTACTAGTATGAGACTCATGAACCAAGAGATAAGAGAAGAAGACGAAGGAGGAGGTTCGAGCTTGGAGATTTACATCGAACGCGAAGAAGGAATCAGTGATGGTTCTTCGCGGTTTAGCTCACTATACCCAGAAACAATAGGTAAGCTCACTAGCAACTCACTTGAAACAGACAATGAAGCATTGTTGGGATTACAAACCATCCAATATGAAGAAATAAGCACATTCTCTTCACAACAAATTGTTTCGGTTCATTATTGGGTTCCTTGAATTGTTATATTAACTGGGCTTTATTGGCTTATTGGGTTTCGTAACAACACTTCGGCAAAGTTGTTGTCAACGAATACTAGAATACTAGATTGTCAAACTTCGGCAAAGTAATCGTATTTATTTTGTTTTCAAATAAAACTTTTTTTTTTTTTGTCAACCAAATAAAACTACTTAAATCACTTATATTTGAGAGACCAAAATTATTAGCAAGCCAGTTTTGAGCATCTTAATCTTATGTTTGTGTCTAGAGACTGAGAATTTGCTAGAGGAAGAACCGTATCATTCTCGAGATGATGATGAATGCAAGAGATTATCTCTTGAGGTACTTGAAATTTGCGGTTATTAATCGTTCCTCAGTTAAGTTCATCGAACCAGGGATGTTTCTTGATTGACTCAAGACCTCGTTGGCTAGCGAATCGTAGGTTTTCAGACACGGGTAACACAGTGAAACCAGAGATTCCACTGATGAACTTATAATGGTTATGATGAGACATTTGAGATGATATATTCTGCTTCTGAGCTTAGAGCTTGAGGGAAAGTTAGTTGGCCTTTAGCAATGTTCTTAAATGTATCTAGCTAGCTTTCTCTCCGGTTCATGAATTTGAAGTCTACGATCTACAAGAAAAGAGATTAAAAGATCCTCAAAAATGTTTCGAGGAAGCTAAGCTATTAGTGTTGGTGTAGGGTGTTTTTGAAGATGAGATGCTTGAACCTCTAATGGTAGTTTCTTTGTATTTTTGGTACAAACTAGCAAAATGATTGGTCTTTAGGACCCTTTTGGCTCTTCCTTATGATCTTTAGAACTCTTTTATCTCTTGGTGTTTAATACAAACGTCTCTTAGATGCCAAAAAAACAAGAATTAGTCTATATTTGAAAGATTGGTAAGAGGACCAACCGCTGATTCAAACTTTTCTTTTGTTAAAACCACACAGACCACTTCTCCCACTGCAACTGCACTTAAGGAGTCTTTGAGTTCACCAAGAAGAGCCCATTCACCAAAGTAGCTTCCTTCTTGCTTCTCTATGGACACTTCGGTTCCGGTTTCAAGACTCTCATAGTCTTTAGTCATCTCAGTTTTAACGCTTGAAACATTTTGACTTTCCAACAACTCTGTCCCGAAAGTAATTCTCACTAGTCCCTTCTGGATCACGTACAAACCCTGAAGTTTTTCGTCCTACACATTCGAAGAACCATATGAAAAAAAAGAGTCTTTTGGATTATAGTATAAGTTAGTTTGTCTTTAAAAACGCGTAAACGAACTTCACCTTGTTAACTATTGTTTGTCCATCGGAGAAGCAAGCTTCGGAAAGAGTCTCTGCGACATGGCTTAGTTGCAAAATCGTAAGACGGGAAAGAAGATCGACAGAACGAAGAAGCTTCAAGGATGATAAATTCAAAAACTCAGACATCAAAATTCCTCGAAAATCTTCTCTTTTTAGCGCCCACAATGTTCCATGGTCCACAGCACGTACAGAAGCCTGAAGCGGCTTGTTATGCCTGTTGCCATTGCGAGAAAGTACATTAGACAGAGAATACTTCTTCCATAGATTATATCCAATAATAAAAGTGCAGAGAACTCACATCAAGGCGAGTTCACCGAATGATGATTGTTTCTCAGCTGAATACCGCTGCAAGATTCTAGGCACCTCACCGTTATTTTCATCCTAACACGGTTAAGTACAGTGTTAATAATGCTCAAAGCTACTCACAAACTCAAATCAACTTACTGTAAAACAAACCTGAGTTGCCAAGACTTCGAATTCTCCGCTTCCCACAACGTAGAAGCAGTCTCCTTCACCACCCTGCAAAAGAATAAACAAGAGAGATTGCGATATCAAACGCTTATTGACGAACGTCTGTTGCAGAATCAGCAATCAAGGAGGAGGAATATGCTTTTACCTGTTTCACAACAACATCCCCCGGATTAACTTCAAGCCTTTGCATGCAATCCAGCAAAACCTGGCACTGAGAATCAGTGAGTTTCCTGAAGAGGAAATGGTCACGCAACACCCGCTCAATGTGTGCCTGCAGTGAAACAATTCAGCTTTTAGCCTCAGATGTCAAGAATGACTTAAAGGCATGAAGAGCAAATGCGAAGCAGACAGGCACTCTTACTTCTTCTTCCCAGCTTTTCCTATGAGCTGGAGATGGAGGAACCCAAACATGTCCATTCTCTAATGAACTCTCAATAGCGCGTATTCTAGCCCGAGACAGATCATGCCTCACACGTTGGTTTTTAGAGTTCCATCCAAAGGTAGAAGGAGATTCCGAACCTGTCAGTTCCACAACTTGTGGAATAGGAGGCTGCAATAGAGTCCCTGACCCTGTACTCGACAATTGCCGAGGAGCATCCTAAGAAATATCCAAAACCTAACCTCAGCAATCAACAAAGATAAGAAAAGATGATATACAGTCTACAAACAGAAGCATTCCTTACATCTTTTAGCCCATTAATATGCACGACGATGATAGTTATATCATCTGTACGAGTCTCATACTGTAGCCATAGTCTATACGATTCAGCAACAATCGCAGCACAAGCATCTCGAGGATCCTTATGCTTTGCAACCTGAAAACAAAACATAAACATAAACATTCAAACTTTATCAGATTACTTCCTCTACTTACAGAACCATAAAGACCAAGTAAGACCATGGAGGGAAGAATACCTTACCATGTCAACCACAGTTTGACTCGATATAAACTCGAAGACACCATCACTAGCAATCACAAAGAAAGGATTATCCGGTGTAAGCTCAACAACAGCGATCTCAGGGTTAGCAACAACACCAATAGTCTCAGCAATAGAATCACCAATACTCCTCGTAAACGCAGTACCAGGATACATTCCACTAGGAACCCAAAGCCTCGGTGGATCACCATCATCATCTTCCTCAGTACCCCAACATTGAACATCAGGATTCTTCAAACCTTCAATCTGATCAAGAGTAAGAACTCTAGCACCACAAAGCTTAACTCTATCAAGCTCATCAGGTCTAAAAGGAGTTTGATCAATAGACAAATCAACAGCAACAAGATCACCATCTCTCTTCTCAGCTAAAACCGCTCTCGAATCACCAGCATTCGCTACATAAATCGTCCTCCCTCTAACCATAACCGTAATCGCAGTAGTCCCACTCATACTATCATCAACAACATCACCATGTAACTGAGAATTCGTACTTAAAAACGCAGAATTACAAGCTTCTGCAGGATCAACACGAAACCTACCATGTCTAAGTAAATTCTCACATAATCTCAACTTAACAAACTGTGAACACTGAGCACCAAACTCACCATGACCATCAAACACACCAAAGAAATGATCATCACTGTTACTACCAAACGGTGTATGTATAGCAAAACTATCTTGATTCGCTTTATCTAAAGCATCTGGATAATACCCTCGTTGAGATAGAAACGAGTAACGCAATTCATAGTTACAAGATGGGATTTTTACAATCCTTAAACCATCTGGTGGTAGAAACTGAGAAGAAACCCTAGAAAGTCTAGTGATTCCCCATTCTTGATCTCTACTTAAACTCAACTGATGATGAATCTCATCATCTGCTGAGTCTGAAGTGACATTAAAGACAGGATTCTCTTCCTCAGTCGTTGTAACTCGCGGTGGAGCTTGTTGTTGATGAGGTCGATGGATACTGGATTCTTTAGTAGCGCAAATCTGACCAATGCAAGTTTTTGAATAAGCACAACCCATTATTGAGAGAGACGAATAAACCCAGAAACTGCCATAGATAGTAACGGACTTTCCCGAGAAAAAAAACGAATTTTCCCGAGAAAAAAACCGAATTTTCCCGAGAAAATTGAAATTGGAAATCGTAAAGTGAGAAACTTTAGAACGGAAAATTTGACAGAAGCCCGGAAAAAGCTGTGGAGAAAGGAAAAGGTGAAGAATTTGCGAAAGAGAAAGTTGTCTTTCGATCTACTTCAAGTAAGAACCGTTTGCAGAGAGAGAGAGAGAGAGAGATAAAAGAGAATAGTGAAAGTTTTGATTTTTAATTTTGTTTTGTTTTGTTTTGTGTGTGTGTGTGTGTTACAAGTAGAACCAATCAAATAGTAGCTTAAAGAAGAAATTGGATAGAGGAATAGTTTTTAGATATAACGCTTTTGAGTTTTGAATGATGACAATTTTATAATTTACAATCAATTTTGATTGATTGATTTCAAATTAACTATTTCCGAAGCTCTTCAAAAAGTTTATTGTAATCAGAAAAAATGATCTGAATATTTATTATTGTACTCGAGTAGTTCATTTACGGAGGTTTTTAATGGAGTTAAAGCGTGATACCATTGGATAAAGGAATATTTTTAGATATAACGCTTTTAACTGATGACAATTTTATAATTTACTAATCATTTTTTATTGGTTGATTTCAAATTAACCATTTCCAAAACTCTTTAAAAAGTTTTTCGTAATCAGAAAAAATGATCTGAATATTTACTATAGTAATCGAGTAGTCCACTTACGGAGGTTTTTAATGGAGTTAAAACGTGATACCATTGGATAGAGGAATAGTTAGAGATATAACGCTTTATGAATGATGACAATTTCTAATTTACAATCATTTTTTATTCATTGATTTCTAATTAACCATTTCTAAAACTCTTTAAAAAGTTTTCCGTAATAAAAAAAATGATCTGAATATTTACTATAGTAGTCGAGTAGTCCACTTACAGAGTTTTTTAGTGGACTTAAAATGTGAAACTATTTCAACTGAGTAAATGAAGATGAAAATTTTCAGTTTTATCTTCGATTTTAATCTATCTTATTTTATGGTATTTGTATTTTACTTATGTATTAATATTGAACATTCCAGAAGTAAACTCTTTAGGTCATTTTTTTTGTTTTTTTTGTGTTGTAACCGCAAGTTAAGAATAATTTAAGTATGTTGTAATTTTTTTTTATAATTATAGTATATGTTATAGTTTTTTAATAATATTAAAATGTAATCTCTAAATTTATGAAAATTTACATATACTAATTTCAAGAGAAGAAAAAAATAAACTGTTGGCTTTAAGAAGATAAATTATCCTTATAAAGTTTTTGAAATTAATAAAATGGTTTCTATCTTTTTTACTTCTGGACTTATTTTTTTATCTCTTATTATTATTAACTAAATTTATTGGAAAAAAAAATTAATATATTAATTAGTAGATAAATAGAATCAAAATTGCATGCAAACTTTAAAGAAACAATTTTACATTAAGGGTATTCTTTTAGTCCATTCCTTTTTTAGTGTGTTCTTATAAAATCTATCACGTGGCAAGAAAATAAATGCAATATATTAGTGTAAAATTTGTTATTATGTAAAAGACAAAATGAAGCAAAAACATATATAAAAAGTTGTGCACATTAATAGATGCATAACTTCTCAGAAGTTCCAAAGTGTTGCAAGTAGAATTGTTCATGTTTTATTATTGTGTATATAGTGAAAACGTTCTTTGTAAATCCATATGGTTGGGAGAGAATTGGTCATGAATATAATAACAAAGTTATGCTCTAATCGTACAACATAAATGATGTTAAAAAATTTATGCTAAATCGCCTTTTTATCACCTCTTCAAATTGATTTTTGGGGAAGGAATATAGTAACAAAGTTATGGATTTTGATATGAAATCGGTGCAATTTATCTATCTAAACATCAAATTATGACGAATCTACCAAAGACTTAGTTGAAGAACATCAAAATCCATGTATCAATAACAATAAATAACCTCAAAAGTATAAAATATACATATATCAATAACCCTAAAACACACTCATATATACAATTATACATTATACAAACGACACTTTATAAGTGTGAAAAGATGTGAAAAGGGCAGCCACGTTGGGGCATTTAATTATAACAAACTTGATAATTGGTAATTGCCATTTTTAGGTTATGAATGCAAAATGGTCCCTCATCACCTAAATCTCATTCAAATTATTTAGCATTGCGTTCGTGTCTTTCATTGCTTCTCATTATTACATCATTATTATTCACTATAATATTCCCCCTAACCAACTTAACTAAAAATTATAGATAAATCAATACACTTTCATTGCTTTTGTACGGCATGATATCATTATAAGTTTTTAGATTGAAAAATAGTCAAACAAACGACAAGAAAAAGCGAAATAAAATATCAAACAATTGTACGTTGAAATCACATAATTCGTGAGTTATGATCGTAAGTATTATTCTTTCTGAAAATCTATATCTCATAAAAATCGCATGTTCATGCATAAATATTTATATCCATCCGTTTACTAAGATATTTTTCATTATAATTGTAGAGACAAAAATAATATGGTCATATTACAATATTATTATATTTCTTTTTACAAAATCTGATCATTTCCCTTTATTTAATGTGTAAGAATGATTATTTTGTTGTTTGGTTCCTCTTTAAGAATACGTAGATAAAATAATGGTGGAAGTCCAAAATCGATCAAAATTGTGTGGTGTCCATCCAAAATGTAAGCCGACATAGAGTTTTATATGTTTGGTATATTTAGACGTACATGTATAGCTTTCGATAAGTTATTATTTTTTAATCGAAAATTGTGTATCAAATGTAAAGATGCTTTATGTAAGTCATCTTCGCGTTTTCTTTTGGTAAAAAGAATTTAGAAGATAAGAGAAGATTTTTGAGTCACACATGTGAAGAAACGTACAAGGCTTTTCATGTCTAATTTTTTTTTCATGGCTTTTCATGTCTAATTGCGCTTTCGATCTATGCATGTGGGGTATATGATTTGATGTGCGTCAGAAATCACAATACGTTTACTCAGTTTACTAACTTATTTAATTTGTACATCGACGACACTTAATATATGTACCAACAACAAGAAAATAATGAATGCAAAAAAAAATTGTTGAAAAGTTCCACAGTACTCAGCTAGGCAGCTAGCTAGTGAGTTTATTTCTTCAAAAAGTTTAATTTGGATCGAAATTGTGGATGCGATATTCGGGTTTTAGGATTGAACAAATGTACTATGGCTCAATTTGTTTGATAACTTTGAAAATTAAGTCAACAAAATTTATAAAAATGTGTATATAATTAAATATCAATACTAATAAAATGATTCCAATACAAGTATTTTGCTAGGATTTTTTTGTTGTTTTAGATGTAGATCATCCTTCCTATGTGACACTAAACATATATTAAACTTCTTTGATTTTGCCGTTTCGATTCTTTAGGCCTTGAACTCATTTTGTGAAATGGACATTTCAATAAGCAAAAATATTCACTAATTTCCCAATTTTTCTGTTTCGATATATATTTTTTCTTTGAAACTATTCTATTTCGATAATTTCGTTTATGTTATGAATAATTAGACTTTCGCGAGCAAATCAATTGGTAAAGATGATTAGCTAGTGGTTTGCTAATTAGTTACCAACTAACGACGACATCAAACATGTTTCGACCCACTGTTGTTATATACTAGAACAAAAAATTTGTTTGAAAATTATATATTAAACCCTAAAACCTATAAAGACTGAAAAGCACCTTATCCATATTTTCACGTCAATCATTAAAGATCCATCTCATTAATGTCTCGGCCAATCATGTATCTATATTTAATATGCTTTTTATTTATCGTTTATTGAATAGGACTATACTTTATTTAAAAAGCTCCAAGCAGATTTATTGACCAAAAAGAAGATATTCGTATGTGTCGTAGTAAAGGAGAGAAAGAGAGAATTGTGTTGTGTATTATTCCATGAGAAGTACAGAGTATATATAGGGATACAATACTAAGAGAGGAACTAGGGTTTAGGAATACTCTAGAACATGGGCTTCTAATGGGCATTCACTAAATGGGTTTATAACACTCCCCTTTTGATGCCATTAGAGTAAAAATAATCCTAATACGCATAAGATGTTGCCTCATTAAAACCTTACCAGGAAAACCCAATTAGGACAAAACCATGGTTAAGGAAAAAGAGTGCAACGCGTATTTACTCCCCGTGATGAATGCATAACTTGAAATCTTCGTGATGCTCCAAACTTGTTTCTTGAAGGTAATAGTTGGAAGTGTCTTGAAAGTAAGTCCACCAAAGTTTCGCTTGAACAACCTCTTGAACATGTACACCGCCATTCTTCTGCAACTCATCGGTCTTCTAGATGATTCATCTGGATCATTCTCTTGGTTTCTCTAGATATCTTTCATGGATGACATGCTTATGAGAGATTTATAGACTTTCATATATCATTATAATGATAACATTCCTCTACATGTATCTATCATTCGCGTGTTCTTTGATGTCTCGTTAAAAACCCTTCATAGAAAAACCCAATGGGATAAAAACTATGATAAGGGAAAAAGAGTACATCACGCACATCATTATATTTCTCCCCCTCGGAAACATCTTCTTCAAGAGATGAATTCCGATCATATATGCTATCTCCTTTGAATTATTATAAGAATAGCATTAATGAACAAACTCATATGATATCTCATATCATTGGACTTCTGGTCCATAACATCCTTTCCTTATAGAAGATCATATTTTGATCTATTTGAACTTAAGGCCTGAATCTCATATATGTACAATTTTCTATAACATTTCTCTTGTACATAATATTCATGCTCTTCTTGTAAATGCTATATTATATTTGACTTTCCTTTTTGTCAAACACATATTTCAATCATGACATAAATCATTGAATTGCTCTAATCTCATTTTATGTATAGTACTTCAAGACCAAATATATATGAGCATTTTTCTGTAATATCCTTCAAGGATCTTTGAACATAACATCTTTTCGCTAGATGATTAATTTGGGATATCTGAAGATAATTTTATCTTTCCAAATCCTTTCTTCAGATTTTTCATTGTATATAGATCTCTTCAGGAGTTCTAATGATGTTCAAATCATCAACATACATTATACAAATCATTTAGCAAACCTCTTTAACAATGTATAAATTGTTAAAATCCAAAAATGAATTTCCTTCTAGCAATTAAATCCTTCTGGGACTTTCATGTAAGTATCACTATCTAGTGATCTTTTATCATATATTATCATCATCGTACTACTTATGATAAACTCTGCCGGAGTTTCGATGATCTTCAAATTAAGGATCCATTCGATCCATAACATTTTGATATATACATGGGTACATTGATTAACCTTATGAAATTCACTTTCAGGTTATACCCCATGTAACATATTTGATTCGATCGAATACCTAAAGTTTTCGATAATAAACTTTTGAAATCATTAATCCTCCATGGATATATCCTTCTAGGATTTTCATATAAATTTCATTATCTAGTGGGACATATCAATAAGATATAAACTATAAATCAAGCCTTTCCTTTTCTTGCCAAACTGATAATGAACTTGAAAGTAGTTGCATCCACCATATGAGAGTAAACCTCTTAATAAGCTAAAGTTCAAGATCCTGTGAAATTTTCACTATTCTTTCACATAAAGACTTGTTTATCTTCCACTGATTTTACACTTCAAGTGTATGGACTACTGATCCAAAATTCTCTACAAGAGATTATAAGTCTATTTCTTCCTTTCTATGATTGGCCAATCATTACTTTGTGTACACTTTTAAATAGACTTTCTTGATCCTCTTTTTCATAATATCAACTGCTTTCTCAATGCATGCAAAATTATTACGACGTCGATTTTGCTTTTCGATTCCATTTTATTTATGACATGACATAACTATTTGAGATCTCTTTATTCTCAGGTACCTGAATTTATGTTTATGTCATGTTTCTCTTCAGGAGATCAATCGTATATATAAGTGTTTCCTCAATCTAACCATTGTGAATTAAGCTCCTTTTCTTTTTGAGGATTCTTATATTTGGAACCAAATAGGTCTATCACACTTCATGCGATCTTTAGACTCATTAGCAGTTTGATATTATCCTTTTGGGACATCAATTATAATTAGAGCATTACAGCTGGTGTAACACCCCAGATTCTAGAAATGCTTGGTGCATTGTCTGAGAATATGTGGTGCATGCGGAGAGGCTTAAAAGAATTGATTTGGCTACCTATGTCACCAAAGTGCACTTATCTTTTCGGTCACTTGTCTTGAGAGAACTCCAGAGTTAAGCGTGCTTGAGCTGGAGCAATCGAGGGATGGGTGACCTACTGGGAAGTCATTTCCAGTACTGGGCGAGTGAGGCCAAAACTCGGGAAAAGATCGCGTGGTGATTGCAGGGTCAGTAAACATGCATTTCGAGTCTCCCGGACTAACGCACCGACCGTCGGAGAAGTCTCGGCTTGCGAGCCGAGAGTGGGCGTGTGGCCCACGGCAGGGCGGTCGGGGCGTTATAAGTGGTATCAGAGCCGAACCTTGACGAGTGTGGGTATGACACTGTCAGGGTAACGGTCTTGGTACGCAACGAGGACGTTGCGCGCTGTGAGAGGGGGTGATTGTAACACCCCAGATTCTAGAAATGCTTGGTGCATTGTCTGAGAATATGTGGTGCATGCGGAGAGGCTTAAAAGAATTGATTTGGCTACCTATGTCACCAAAGTGCACTTATCTTTTCGGTCACTTGTCTTGAGAGAACTCCAGAGTTAAGCGTGCTTGAGCTGGAGCAATCGAGGGATGGGTGACCTACTGGGAAGTCATTTCCAGTACCGGGCGAGTGAGGCCAAAACTCGGGAAAAGATCGCGTGGTGATTGCAGGGTCAGTAAACATGCATTTCGAGTCTCCCGGACTAACGCACCGACCGTCGGAGAAGTCTCGGCTTGCGAGCCGAGAGTGGGCGTGTGGCCCACGGCAGGGCGGTCGGGGCGTTATAGCTGGTAAGTGACTTTATCACTCTATATGGGTCATAAAAGCATTTGGCAATCAATGCTATAAGCTCTGAGATGAATTATCCTTTGGACTTCTAATTTTCCTTTTTTTTTTAGTCCGAGGATCAATGATAATTCATTGCAGCTTATTTTATTTTCCAGTTGTTTATTTTCTCCCCCTAATGTTGGAAAGACTGACTTATTACAGTCTACAAATCAGGCCTTATTTAAATCCTTCAAGGATGGCTCTAGATTATTAATATCAATGGAGATTTATATCCAACATATATTCCCATCTTTATTTAAGGATCCATCTTCAAAATTATGTGGTGGAGCAACTGGAATGTATATCGTACATCCAAGATCCTAGATGGAAAATAACTGGTTATGACCCAAAACCAATTATAATAGGGGACAAATATTGATTATTTATTGGCATGATGCGAATTATGTATGAACATGTGCTACCATATGTTCAACATTTATCCTAATTGATGTTGTAATCATCAAAGGCTCATGAATTCACTAGAGTTATTAAGATGCACGATGGGTGATCAGCCCTGCAACATCTCAACATTCTAGAAAATTCATAGATTCCAATTCTGTTAGCCTCATGAAAACCATATATTAATTTATCTTATCAGCAAACATCACATGACAAATCATTACGAAGAATCTTCTAGTTCTTCAATGATTGTCTACATATATTACTTTTCGCATCACTATTGAATCGTAATGGTCTAACCGGTTCATTCCAAATAAAAATATATTTCATAAACTTCTGATTTACTATATCTTTTCATCTCCATTCTACAAATCTTTGTGTAGTACAAAATACAAGTAGTTTCACAAAAATACTTTTGCTCTTGGGAAATACTAAGGTATTTACATTTCCTTTACTTGTTGTCTCAAGATGATTTTTTCTAAAAATCTCATAAATTTATGTTATGAAAGATTCGTATGAACATAGTCTTATGAATCTTCTGGATTCATGTGAACATAATCTTCTGGATGTTTCACTTATTATGGTATGTGGGATTCTTTAACTCTCCTCCTCGAGATGATAACACTGATTTTATCAATCTTAAATTGAATCCCTTTTTAGAATCAATAACATATCCTGCTCGGGACATGTATTATACCTTAAATCCTTCTAACTTTTGAGACTTATGAGAATCAATGCATAAATATACCAACTACATTCCCATATGCAATATTATCAATGTGCTCTTCTGGAGCATTTATATATATGCTCTGGTTGAGCATTCAATAAGCCATGTACTACCTTGTATTGTACTCTCAATAGATTCGTTCATTTTCAAAATGATTCACATATCTTTGACTTATAACCATCTCAATTTTCTCACTTCTGGTGAAAATATGAGTTCCCGATAGAGACTTTTCGATTCTGGATCTCGATCTTGACCATGACCACATTCATATCCACTTTCACATTATGACTCGTTCCATAGCAATTTCTTCAACAAATACTAGTGGTATTGCCATTTTCTTCTTTAGTATATGATATCACATTCGCTTCATGGAATGGTGCTTAACAACAAATACAGCATATGTTCAGTCTCAATGAGATAAGATATAAGTTCTGAAAAACTCCTTAAATCTCTTTTCACAAATTGCTGTCCACACGACAACATTACTTGCATGAAATTAAATTTAAGTATGTCTCTCTAAGAGATATCAAATTGCAAGTAAATCTGAACATAGGTGAATTATATTCACTTAAAGACTTCAAGTCTTGTAGGCAATATCAACCAATCATTTTAGGCTTTAGGAAATATCACATTCTGGTGATCATACCTTTCCTTTAAGAATTGCTCTGACTAAATCTCTATGGTCAAGCAGTGAACATAATCTTCTGGATATGTCACTTGAAGTGAACTTTCATAATCAAAGAGTGATCATAATCTTCCGGATTTGTTATTTATGGTCGATGTGAGATTCTCTAATTTTCTCTCTATAGATAATGAAACTACCATCACAATTTGCTAAATATTTTTCCAAAATTTATTCGATATTGCACGTTAAACTAAGTTAACCATAGTATTTGTATATAATATAACTATTAATACTATAATGCTTTACTTAAACCAACGATGAGAATATTCTCATTAAATGTAAAGTAACCTTTCCTATGTTAATGAATCTTTCATTAGAAAGTTTAGTAACTTACTTGGAAGGTGTTCGAAGATTTTATCGAAAATAACTCGGCCAAAATATTCCTAAAGTATTTGTCAATGATAATATTATTTATCACTGGTTCTCCTCCATATATGAACGACTCGAGTATCACTGCCAATTGGATAAATCAACAGCGTCATAAATATAAGCTTTCGGTTTAACAATTAATAAACAAACAAAAACCAATAAATAATGCTTTCGGTTTAACAATTAAACGAAACAATCAAACCAATAAAAAATCATCTAAACCGAAGTTGTGAATTCTACAGGTGTCTAGATTATAGCTAGCTTTGAATTTTATTTGCCCTCTGGTTTCTTTGTTTTTTTGGACCAATTAAAGAATGAACCGAATAGAACCAAACTAAACCAAACAGATCTCTCCATGAAACGGTAATTAAACAAACATATAATAAACCATGATTTCATAAGGTTAACTGATAGAACAAAGCGTTAAACTAATAAAGCATGAGCCGATCGATTATAAAACAAGAGGTTACTTATCTCATCGAAAAAGAGACGGTGGTGGTGAGATCGAAGATGCCGGTGAAAAACAGAGACGGTGTTGGAAAAAGAGTTTGTGTCGATTAGGGTTTGCTCATGTCGATAAGGATTTGCTTATACGGCTAGGGTTTTACTCAGTGGTTAGGTTATCGTGCTGATAACGTGTTGTAGTAAAGGAGAGAAAGAGAGAATTGTGTTGTGTATTATTCCATGAGAAGTACAGAGTATATATAGGGATACAATACTAAGAGAGGAACTAGGGTTTAGGAATACTCTAGAACATGGGCTTCTAATGGGCATCCACTAAATGGGTTTATAACAGTATGAAGGCTAATATAGAATTCGAGTGTTAATATTGTTACGCTGCTAAGAAGAAACTAAACTATTCATTCTTAGCTCGGGAAAGTTGTAGTCCGACATTCATTTTCTTTAACGAGACACCATATATTTCTTGATAAAATAAGTTGAATGAAATCTATGGTGTCTAGTTAGTTATAGCTACATACAACTATAGATTTTATTAATTTGAAATTTATATTGTAGCTGTAATGTATAAAACTTGTGGTTTTGGTGAGTGACACTAGAAGATGCATGTACTTGGAGGGGACAAATAGCCTTAGCCCATAACATGTCGGAACAATACCAAAATATGAGGGGGTATGTTTTATGTTTACTAATTTTATGAAAGAAAAACTTGTAATATGTTCAATCTATGTTATATGACATATCATTGTGAAAATTCTAATATGATTTATATTTACTCAATTTATGTAAACCAAAAGTATATTGAACTTTTTCTTCCGACCCCCACACACCCAATCACATGTGAATGTGTTTGCCTGTTTAATTTGTGGGCTACATCATTTGATGAGTTCAAGAAGCCACGTACGAAATGGAACGTATCACTAACACTTGTTCATTCTTTTTTCTTTTTGGTCAAAACAATCTTCTATTAGAAACTTAAATTGCCGTTACAACACACATGTTAGGTTTTAAGTTCATTCTCATTTCTTTTTTGGGTTAATAGAATAGAACACACATGTTACAATTAATTGTTCTCTTTCTTGCCTTATGCAAGTTCTCACTATACTTACCTCTTTAGGCAATATATATGAATATAGAATAACATCTGAATATATATATAGGGGAAGAGAGAGAGAGAGAGAGAGAGAGAGAGAGAGAGAGAGAGAGAGAGAGAGGGAGAGGAGTATGCAAATTAGATTTTGTGATATACGTGTGATGCTAATAAGGTTAAACAAAGCTTAGAGCAATCTCCAACTCTATAACTTTTCAAAGGTATAATAATCATATTATAATTTAATTCAATTTTATGATTAAATTTTAGTGAAAAGCTTTTTGAACTATTCCTAGAGAAATAAGTGTCTCAGGATTGTTTTATAAATGAGAACTGATTTTCACTTTCTTTTTGAATTTAATAGTGAGATATCCATTGATGGACTTCCATTGGAAATGCTCATAGACTTTTTTTCCCATAAAAATTAGGTTGTAAGTTTTAAATTATAATTAGAATATTTAGAGTTAGGTTCAGATGTTTTTACACTCTTACAATTTTATTCATATGTTTTTCATTTTGAAATGTATCATATGTTTCTCTTCTTTTCCATGCATATATTAAATTTCAGCAAATTAAAACAAAAACCTTGATATAACGAATTTCTTCCGCTATATATTTACCACCAAAGATAAGATGAAAAATATATTACTAACATATATGAGAAGGGAAAATCGCATCAAAAACCTTTAAGGTGGCACGTACTGACACTTTAAACCTCCAAAGTTTATCACTATCCCTTTAAATCTCGAACATGACAATATTCACAATATAAACCACCAACATGACACTTTGGAACGCGCCGTCAAAAAATTTAACGGAATAGTAAACGCTGTTTGCAGAATAGTAACTCCGTTTAATAATTATTTTTAAAAGAAATTAAAAAAGAAAAATGCAGTTGCTTGGATTTGAGCCTGTGAACAATTGGATATAACCCGAACCACCTAACCGCTTTGCCACGAGAATATTTATTTCATTCCTAAACATAAACGTATATAATACAATATGTACTGTGGATGAATCTGTTGCATCGTGCTTGCTCAAAGACGGTGTCACGGTTATCTTACTCCATCGTCGCCCAGATTCCGCTTGGGCTAGCTTAATCAGAATCGATTTCACGATGATTTCATAAAATTTCCCAACAGATTTTCTTAAATTCCGGAGACATATACTTTCAGATTTGAATCTTTAAAGAGTCTTTACAGTCACAAAAATTATAATTTCGTAGTTCTAACGCTACACCAGTAATCCTTGTCGCGAGGGCTTCGATTTGATATACAAAACTCTTTGTAATTTGATAAAATTGAGCTTTTGAGAGATTGTGAAATCGGAGGTTTGTTTTTGCTGGGTTTTCGTTTTATATATATGAAGATATCTATATGTATATGTTTATGTTTGGTATTTTTATCAAAGCGTCAAGTAGCAAAGTGGTAAGGTGTTGCGGGTTTTTACTTAGATTTCATGGGTTACAAATAAGCTCCATGATTCCATGAATAAACCCGTCATATCTGAACGCACATTATCATATTTCTTTTTTCTTTTTTTAAAATTTTTTTTTTAAAAAATAATTATTTAACGGAATACTATTCTGTTAACAGCGTTTACTATTCTGTTAACAAATTTTGACGGGGCGTTCCAAAGTGTCATGTTGGTGGTTTATATTGTAAATATTATCATATTCGAGGTTTAAAATGATAATGATAAACTTTGGATGTTTAAAGTGTCAGTACGTGCCACCTTGAAGGTTTTTTATCGGGAAAAAACTAGAGGCTAAGATAGAAACAAAAGACAAATAAATACACAATCAAATCAATACAAAGAGACAAACACAAAATAGTGAAATAAGGCCAACAAATTGCTATTTGGGCTTTTTTCTTTGTATATGGGCCCAATAAGATCCGACCCGTCTCGTAACAACCCGAACCAGAAACACACACAAGTAAACCTTTCACTAAACCTTTGATAGTCGCCGTCGTCTTCCTTCTTCTTCTCCGTTCATCATCGCCGCTTGTTACCGCCGGTGAGTTTTCTCCGTTCATCATCTCCGATACGATCTACTCTCTGATTTTGATTCTTAGATTTCTATTTTACCGAATCTCAATGGAGAAATGTATACGAAACTGGTTTTGATTTTGATTTTTGTCTTTCGTGTTCATCATTTCTGAATCACGAATTGGATTTTGTTGTTGTAGATGAGCAGCTAGGTTTTATCATTTTCTTCAATTTTGATTCAGTGGTTGTTATGGCTGCTTCAATCTCAAGAAGGATTTTTCGTAGTTTCGGATCGTTATCAGCTCTTGGTTCATCGAGTAATATATCTCTCAATCTATAATAAGCTTATAATCATAGTGTGGAAATGTTGTTTTCTTGACCTGTGTGATTTCTCTTCTTGAACAGATTTGTCTGTGAATGTTTATGGAAATGGTTTATCTTCACTTTCTAGTGATGTGAAGGTTCGTGTTTATCGTTCGTGTAATCGAGTTTCGACTTACTACTACTTGAGTGATCATCTTTCTGAGATTTGAGATTTGGATTTTTTCTCATGTTTTTGTTTGTAGTATGGAAAGTCTTTACTGTCTAACCGGAAGCTCTCGAGTTCTATTTTGACTCCTGACGGTAGCGATGATACGTTTCCTTCTGATTTACTTTTGAAAAGGACGGTGATTGCGCCTGAGCGAATTATGGGTATGTACTTGTTTTGGCTACAAACTGGCTCCTGGCTGATTCCAGTCTTGATATGTTTATCGTTTGTTTCTTGGGAATTTTGAGTTGTTTTGTAGAGAGTGAGTAGTGGTATTAGGAAAATGCAATAGCTCTGTGTTCTAGGCATGGCTTAGCTTATTATATGAAGGTTAACATAGATTTGAATACCTTTGTTCTGGTCATGTTGAGCTCTGTAATTTCTCGATTTCTTGTGATTGAGCTTGAGACGTGATTAAATATCTGAACAATGATGTTTTCCTTATTGCTACTCTGATTTTGATTTTTTGGACAAGTTTTTCACTGGTTTTGGTAATGTTACTTTTGGTAGGGCAATATCAAGACTTGGTGATTCCGGTGACAAACTTTCAGAATGAAGACAAGGGTTTCATGGTTTTAGCAGGGGATGTGTTTGATGTTCCAATAAGGAAAGATATCATTCACAATGTTGTGAAATGGCAGCTTGCGAAACGCCAGCAGGTAACTAGTTAATGATCACGCAACGCTTAATTACTCATATAAGCAAACAATCAATAAGTTTGACACATTTGGTGAATGATTAGGGAACTCATTCGACTAAAACATTAAGTGAGGTTAGCGGAACTGGCAGAAAGCCATGGAATCAGAAGGGTACAGGTCGAGCTAGACATGGTACACTGCGTGGTCCGCAGGTAAATCAGTTTTGGAGTTTTAAAGGTTTCTCGCCACCAAATAGTTGTCTGATTGAACTTTATTGAAACCATTAGTTCCGAGGTGGTTGTGTAATGCATGGACCCAAACCGAGAAGCCATGCGATAAAGATGAATAAGCAAGTTCGTAGGCTTGGACTGAAGATAGCATTGACAGCTCGAGCCGCAGAAGGAAAAGTAAGCTCTGAGTCTCTTCTCAATCATAACTTGAATTTTCCATAACTATGCTTTTTTTATTATCCGTCTAATTGCTGTATCCGCTGATGAGCTGAATGTTTTTTTGGGGAATTTATGCAGCTCATCGTGTTCGATGATTTGGCATTGCCAACGCATAAAACAAAGAACATTGTGAATTATTACAATGAAATGGAGAACACAAAGAAAGTCCTCGTTGTAGAAGGTGGTTCTATCGATGAAAAGCTAAAGCGAGCTACCCAAAATCTCCACTATGTCAACATACTTCCATCAATAGTAAGTTATATAATCCACATATCAAACTTTGTTGCGGTTTCTCGATAAACCTGTTAGCGAATATTGAATCTTGTTTGTGTGTAACGCTTTGCAGGGGCTTAACGTTTACAGCATCCTACTCCACGACACGCTTGTGATGTCCCGTGATGCTGTGAATATGATTGTTGAGCGTATGCACACTCCTATTAACCGTTAAAAGAGACAACAATGGCATTCTCAATAAGAAACTAGGAAGACAGATCGAAGGAATCCCATGTAGTGTGTCTGTACCGGCAATTTATATCGGTTAATAGGTGTTGGTATTTGGTATTCTCCTCCATGACTATCACACTGACCGGTTTATGGTTTTGTTAGCTTTTTCGGTTTGGTTTTGCAATTTGGAATGTTGAAGTATTGAGTACATTTAGATATGAAATTATGAATGGTGTCCTATCTCTCTATCTTTGTAGACATTTTACCGTTTTACATTAGGTGGTTATACTTTCAGTAACATGACGAATCATGAAAGTTGGGTAGTTAAAATCATTTTTCAAACACTATCCGAAATATTGGTTTAAGTCAAACCCACGTAACTATACATTAAATGTTGGTTTATTTTTTAATAACCGGAGTCATCTTAAAGGCTTAAACCAATAACCAAACTAATCTGAGTAATCTCTAACATTTACGGATGGCCAAATAAAGTAGTCCAACATGACAAATCTTCTAACCACTGACTCAATACATTTAGTTTTGAGCTATGAATATACTTTTTATAGGTTCATAGTGAAATACGATCAATGTGCCAATGGTCTCATGGGGTATATGGATCTTTTGTTAAACCAGATTGCAATGGACTCTGCCATGAGTTAGGGTTTCCTAGAGGATTCCGTGTAGCAGAAAATAACCTCTGGACTAGTCAATGGACTAATTAATTACATCTTATTTTATTTTTCTTACGTAATTTGTTACTTTAAATATGCAGTTATGATGTTTCCTATGCTTATATGTCGTTATATATTTGGATGATGTAAACAAGGTTAAGGACTCTCTATCTATCATTAATGTAAATCGTCCAGTGGATTTTAAAAAAAGATTAAAAGAGAATCCATTTATTAAAAATTAAAACTAAAAGATCTCGTGATGAAAGATTTGTCGTTGCATGAGTGGTTTGAGATTTTTTTTTTTTTTCGAATCCATAAGAGAAATATTGTTTTTTCATCAAAATAACAAGTCTAGATTATATAGCTTGGTACATTCCTGGACGACTAATATATTAGAGAAAATAAAGTTTCTTTTGACTAAATTCTAGTTTAGTTTCATGATATATGCTTATAGAGCATGATCCTCTTTTTTACTGTCGTATACTCTCAATGTATTAGATTAGAATGTTGATCCTTTTAAAAGTGTAAGCTTAAAATGACTTTTATTCCATGTTTACCATCCACTATTGTAGTTACAACTTACAACATTTTGGTCACACCAAAAAAAAAAAAAAAACTTACAGCATTTTGCTCCATCCTATCCAAAATATAACGATTAGAAACCGAGACTAAATGAAATGTTGATTGCACTAAGCCATGTTTTACCTTCTATAAATGGACCAACGGTGAATTGGGTTGCCTTTGATGTGTCTATAACCAGGCAATCTGACCATGCCCATCATGTTCGTACCGGATCCTCCGTTCATGTACTCACCATAATATAACGTTTCAAGTGCAAACGTGTTGTTCCACTCCAACCATCCAGCATGATCAATCATATATAAATTTCTTAATCATGCAAAACATATATACATTTTTTAATCAAAGAAGAAATAAAAACCATTACCTCAAATTTGCATTTTCATTTGATTTTTGTAATTCCTAAATTTATGCAATGATGTTATAGGCATTAAATCTAAGACTTAATCATATGATCAGTTAACGCAAAATATGTATCATTGCAGTTTTGTTTGCTTATATTTTACTTATGTTTTACTTGATTTTTTTTTGTAAAATTGAAGTACAGTTATTTGATCTATATGCTCTTTTGTATGAACATTTCATCGCACATCAACTAATAAGATTGTAAATTAGCTATAACATTAAACCATTGATTGAACAAAAAACTTAACTTCTCAAAACTAAAATACCAAAATATTTATGAAGATTTTTTTTTTGTTAAAGAAATATTTATGAAGATTAGAAATGTATATAGATGTTCACTCATCGTTTTTGAAATTTTGGAAACCTTCCATGTTTCATTATAGATAGGGATGGAGATGAGTCACACCGTCTTGTTGGAGTGTTTGAAATAAACCTAATAACCAGTTTATATATGTTTTACATTATGATAAAACATTGATGTCTTAGCAGAGAGTCTAAACCCGAAGATATCAAAATCACAAAAACAATTCTGATGGCAACCAGCAGTTGCAAAGTACTCTTGTTCAAGATCGTGAGATCTCTTGTTCCAGAGACCAAATTCAATCTCAAGGTGCCAAAAAATGGTACCTGAAACTTTAACCGATTAATGTGGACTAATATGTAATATCTTAGAAATTAAAGGTTATATCTACATCTGGACTTGTTTGTTCATATAATAATAAATTATACTTATTTGAATGGATATATATTAAGTAATTTTTTATACATTTGGTAATTTTTAACATTAATTTTAAAAATAATTCCTTAATTGCTATCCAATCTAGAGGCATATAGTTTACATAGAAAACATCAAAAGTTGATTTTCAGACTAAACACTTTAGCTTAATATTCAAAGAGTATAAAATAAAGAAGGGCGAAACATTTGGAAACCTAAGATAGAGTGTACCAGAAAACACGTATAATAGATTGAAGAATGCATTCTTAAGGATAATCATAACATTTGTATGGGAGCCTCCTATAATGCAAAACAAGCATGTATTTTTTTATAGCCTAAACTCTATTCATAATCTAACCTTACAGATAATTCCCATTCTTTAAACCTTTTCAACTGAAAGGTCAAACAATTCCTACGAAGAAAACAAATTTGATACCCCAAATTGAAATTTATCTTCAGCATAGCAACAGAGAATAAAAAACTTATAATAATCACAATATGCGATTTCTTTTCAATTTTATGAAGATCAAACCATTACAAGTGATTAAAGTGACAATCTCAACTCCAAATCTAGCTCTTGGTTATCATTCGATCCCGAGTTCTGGTTTCCTGATCCCAACGATTTACTTCTCCTTGTTGAATTTGGATCCTATTCAACACAGTTAATTGTGTTTATTAGAATCACTTATATACAGATCAACAACAACTTGCAACACTTTAAACAAGATTAATTAATTAACCAACATTTAACCATGGCATAACTTCACTGAACCATGGCTACACTTAACTAAAACAAAACCGAAAATCTTAATAAAATGGATCCTATTTCAAGATAAAAATCGATTGAATAATCATCTTTTGAAAGTAATGATCATGTGAATGAAAGTGTTTACTAAAAATTCGATCCCTTATTTATGACACGATCATGTGAAACTAATGCTTTCCTATTTTTTTTCTAATTAAGACATGCTGCATGTATGTGTGAGAGTATAGAGTGATATTTACCTCGTGTATGAAATGTCTAGTGGTGTTTGGTTCCAAAGAATGTTGGCTCTCTAAGATGCCGTAACTTGGGTTCCAACTGTTTCGAAGAAAACAAAGTACTGTAAATAACAATTTTAAGAACAAACAAAATATATAACATAAATTCGATCATATCTATAAACAAAAAAAATGAATATTTAATTATATGTACCTCATGGTTGCTCTTTCGTATTGATCTCTATGAACACCCATCTGCCAAAAACAAAACAAAAGAAACTATTAATTGTTGATATTTTCCCCATTTCATGATTATTTTAAATGAGTCTTGTTATTGATGGAAACATGATCGACCAAATCTTGAAGAAGATTTTCCCTACTAGGGTGGGATATTTTGAAATAAACGTAAATAACTAATTGGATCGAGTGAGATTAGGAACCCAAGTAAATATTCTTCTTTATCAAACACACACACACACATGACAATTGCATGTAGCATGAATAAATCATTAAAGGGATTTATATACCATCATGTTTGGATTGAAGCCATACGGAGTTGATGATGGCGATGGTGATGGGGATGCATATGTAAAGGATGGTGATGGTGATGGTGATGCATATGTAAAGGATGGTGATGATGATGGTATGGATGAATACCCTCCTTGCATCCTCACATCCTCCTACATTCATAGTCACATATGTCGATCTAATTAATACACAAATTGTACTCAGCAAAAGAATCGAATTAGATAAGATTAGGTCTACAAATTTATGACAATTTATTTCATAACATATAATTTTCTAGTAACTACATATCCTATGAAATGACAGGTCATGAACTCAAACAAACTCAAGATTTCAAGTAACTGATTTTGTTCGTAAAGTATATTTTTTTAATTGAATACACAGAAAGAACAAAAAAGAAACTTTATGATCCAAATTGCGACTAATTGTAAGTTCGATATAGTAAAATTGCCAGATAAGTGATTGAGTGATTTTTGTAAACAAGAAAAAAAAGTAAAACCCTATAAAATTCATAAAATTAGCCATCAAATCATCTTTCGTTCACGGGCCAATTTTATTAAAAGTTGGTCGGATTCTTATTAGAGATCCGATGACATGAAAAAAGCAAAACCTACGAACTCCAAGATCAGATAATACATAAATATAGTTATTGTACGTATATATGTGTATGTAAAATGTTACCTGAGGATATAAAGAAGGATTATAACTGTTACAACTCATTTCTCCATGTAACCTAATCTTCTCCAATTGTGCTACTCCGAGACCTCTTTGTGGCTGCTTCGGCTTATCAGAACCATTCTTCTTTCCTCTTCTCGTTGCCGGAGAAGAAGAAGACGACGTTGGAGACGATGAAGACGGTGAAGATCCTCCCATGTTTGGTTTACCAAAGAAACTACTTCCCATGTTTCTTTGATCCGATTTAAAGTATAACTATTCAGATCTTGAACTACACAAGATAATCAAGAACTAGAGAGAGAAAGTCTTCCCTAGAGAGAGAGAGAAAATGATATTTCTTATTTTTTGGTTGGCTTTGAGCTAAGGAATCAAAGAGATCTCTTTCATGGTGAATAATGGATTATCTCTTTTTTATAAGGTTTTAAAAAACTAAATTTATTGTAAGTTTTGTATTTAAAACCTTAGTATAACTACTGCATCGCTGGATCAGATTGTGTCCAGATTTCAATAGATACGCCACGCACGCAAATACATTACATTACATAGATTTTATGCCCTTATTTTGATTTTACAACTTTCTTTTCTGTTTTTGATTTTAATTAATTGATTTAAAATTTCCATTAATTACAATGATTGTGTGATTTAATAAGATTAATGATTAGCTTAATTTTCTTAATTCTTTATCGCTTTTGGATGACTTCCAACACAAAAGACTTCGAAGTTGATTCGATCATCTAATTATTTAGCTCTCCTTGTCCCCGATCTGAACTCAAATAAACAATATAAGTTGGACTTATTACAATATTGTTTTCATATTGACCCACGTAACGAGCAGCTGAATTTTATTTTTATAATGGAAGTATAGTCTACGATTTTCTTTTCCAAGTTTTCGAAATTTTTGTTTTCCTTATCTCCAAATTCACAGCAAAATTCAGAAAATACTTTTAATACTTTCCTTTCACTGAAATATCAGATTCAAATTATATTCAATAGGTTTGGGTTCAGATTTTCATACGATATAAAACTAGATCTCGTATCTAGATATTAACTGCTAACAATAACAGCATTCAAAGCATTTCTTAAAAATACTTATTGAGAAAAAGTAAGTAATTAAGGTATCAAATACGGTATAAGGAGATTTCATTAGATTTCTATTTAATATGTGTAGATTCAATAAATCTTCTTTGAAGCTAACCGAAAAATCTTCATCGACCTTTTATTTAAGTTTCAACTAGGTATTTCTACCGTTTCATATTATACGTGTTGTATCGTATCGTTTAAAGTTGTTTCATATTTTTAGAAAACGATAATATTAATGTCAATATTATATGTGTCGTATCGTTTAAAGTCGTTTCATATTTTTAGAAAACGATACTTTCAATGCCAAATATTTTTACTTATTATTAATACATCGTATAATGTATTCAAACTATTTAATAAGCTAAAGAAGCATGAACAAAACTGAAATTTTTATTAAAAATCTGCATTGAAAATATAAAATGATACTTGATATGAAACGGATGAAGGCCATACATGAAATAATACTGATTTATGTTTTAGAGCTAAAAACAATTATATAAAGATTTGAGATTCTAATATTTATAAATGTTAAATTATAAATGAATACAAATATTTTATTGTTTTGGTCAAAAAACGAATATGTATATATACTAATAGTTTTCGAACCAAAAACTCATATATCCATTTAGATTCGAACGAAACCACCAATTTTTTGTATTAATCATGCCACGTATTAACTAAAACATGTAACCAATAACTTTATACTAATGCTGTAGATGTGTTACCACTTTTTTTTTCTGTTTCGAAGCAATGTATTTGGTAATAAACTCTCAAAAGAAGGGAGTTTTTACAATACGAAATGGAAAAAATACAGAACATGTAAAGCTTAATTCGATAGGTTGCCACAAAGCTTTGAGAAGCTTGCACCTAAGGGAATATCTCAGTCACATGGACGAATATATAATTGAAAACAATCTTCAAGAAAATCAACGACAAGTTCGTGATCATTAATAGCTCGCATGGCTAACGTTGTTGGAAGAAAATAATACTCGCGCCATTGATTGTTTTTACCAAAGTGTCACATAAAAGATACAAGATACAATTTAAAGAAAAACTCGACCAATGTATATAAATATAAGCAAAATTATCGTTATCGTTGATTAAACACAGCTGTATATCGATCAATATATTTCTATGTCACTAAAACGTGTTTTATTTCTTTTGTCAAAAAGTGAACTAAAAGCGATTTATTTTATATAATGGTCAAGACTTAGCATCCCATCCATGTCGGTTTTCTATTCATATGTGGAACATATCGAAAATATAGTATCGCCAATATATGCGCTATTTTCATTTTTAACCAACAAACAAAGCCCTTACAATCATTTTTATAAAACTTAATAATTCATAACAGTTTCCATCTTTTAATTAGAATCTTCATATTTTGACCAAAAATTATTAGAATTCTCATATCAATTGTTTTATATTTAACTCCAAGTATTTAGAACTACATTTTCTTCAAAGTTCATAAATAGATCGTCATTAAAAAATGATTGAGCTAAATATATCGCTTAAACTAATTAGACAAATTTCTCAAGCTTTTTGGTTACATTACACACACGATTGTCTGAACTCTAACCTCTAGGTTGTTTAAATATTGATCTATCAAAGCTACGTTCAACAACGGTCAAAAGAATATTAATATTGTGCAGTTATACATTTTCTTTTAATTAATGCAAATAGTGTATATAAGCCTTTTTGGGTCAAACAATGTATATAAACTTATGTCGTGAATCATGTGATCCTTCGAACATGTCTTGGCCTTAATTAGCTCTGAAGGGAAAAAATTATAAGAAATGTAGGGACGATTTGATAGCACCACTAACTGCAAGACACGTGTTAGTTTATATGCTGACGATTGAATATTCTTTTTTGTGCATGACCTTAATATATATAAACAGGAGATGTTAAATTGCAAGCCATTAGCCGTATAATCTAGAATGGTCAATTTACAAGAAGACAACTATATATACGTCTGTATATACTAATATACATAACATGCTTATAAATGTATAAATAGGCAACAATTTAATTAATTATGATCACAATGATTGAAATAACTTAGAGACAGAGAGTGTATCAAAACAGGGGATTATGTTGAGGCTAAAAGTGATTTGATGCGTAATTAAGAGAGCATAACACCAAAAGACAGAGCATAGTGGAGAGAGTATTTATATAAAAATAATTAAATGAAATAATATCTACTGTAGATTGTGTGCACATGCATTTCCCCTACTACATTATCTCAGACTCTGTCTAGTTCTTCTCTATCTTTACTCGTAAATGATTTAATATTACTCAAATTATTGATTTGTTAAGGATTTTGTATAAAATTATTTTTTCTCGAATCAAATCCCTTTGATCCTGCTACTTACCTCGACAGCCAATCAGACCTAAAATTCCTTTCTGTTTATTATTTCTTAATATATTCAATAATACTGCTCTTAGTTTTATATGATTTCTCTAGCATTAAATATTTAGCTGTCTCAAAGTATAATGTAGCATCATAAAATTGAAACATTATTTGTAAAAAAGGATATCTTTATTTGTAATTCAAATAACTTGAATCTATGGTTCTGATCACCTTTAATACTCTGGACGACTAAATAAGTCTTGCACGACGACGGTTAAAACTTTTTGGCAAGCGAACTAAGCTCTCTCCAGGGTAATCAGTCTGCAATCAACGAGCTAAAGCAGATGATATAGCAAGTTAGAAAAATGAGCAAGATCAAACTCTTTTTCTGAAGATTTCTATGTTGAGGTACGTTGTATGATATCCCAAGTAACATATTGTCTCTGGCCGTAAAGTGGGAAGTTGGTATTTGGATACTTTTATCTTAATAATTCGGTTAATAATTACTAATTATGAAATTTACTTCACATCATGTACTGGAAAGTTTACATGATCATTAGATAAATGTGTTTCAGTGCTGTCTATCATCTTCTAACAAATAAATAATACGAAAGTACTATTAAAGAATTGGAAAACATGAACATTGCTATTGTTTAAGTAGCTAGCTAGTACTATGCAAGCATTGGTTGGTATATCTGACACCATTCGAGATTCTATGTGATAGGCCATGCATGTCATATTCATTGTGTTGGGAAAAATCTATAGAGACTTAACGATATTTGAAACTGTAAAAACATAAGGTTGATATGGGAATAGAATGAAAGATGTCTAAGATCATGATAAGAATTATGTAGATTGTCAGCGACCTGATTTGGGGTTATAAGTAAAAAGAAAGGTGAAAAAGCACAAAAAGGTATTTCTTTTTATGAGAGTTTCTTGTTTTTTGAAACTATATCTTTTATGAGGGTTGGAGTCATAACTATAGAAAAGTACTATAAAATAAGTAACTCATGCAAGATTTTATTTCTAAATTTGAAATAAAAAATACTAGTATATACATGAAACCGTTAGGAATCAATCATAAAGACCATGGTTTAAGTTTTGTCATGCTCGACTGATGGATCTTCATAATTTGTTTTGCTTTTAAAAATCCTGCAGATATAAAAGATTGCAAAAAATATACTGAGATTTGAGAATAGCCTATATATATATATATATTTATCACGAAATCTAAATGAAAACATCGGACATGTATATCATTAAAGATATCTGCTAGGCATATCCCATTTAATTGGGATCAATCATGCAGATTAAATTATTTAATAAAATCATGCATATCCCATGTATTCTAGTCACATAAACACATGCATGGTTATTGACATTTGAAAACTGGTGGTGGAAAACTGGTTTTTTGGTCTAAAATTATGGACCTAAATTATGAAAATTCTTGATTACCTAAAAAAGATTTTAAATTAGCATAGACAAATCATATCATATCTTCAAATATAAGATAAGGTGCTTAAGATGTAGTACAAAGTAGATAGAGAAGACTTTGAGAACTCCAATATGAGCTTCAAAGAATCTAAAGCCCCGCACATGTTGGAGTGATGCTTCATTGCTTCTAGTATTATGTTATAAACTTTGACTCTCTTTTAGTTCATTGATTTTTGCGACAACTTAATTTTATATTCACACCTTTTTTACCACCACAAGCTATCACATTTTTATTATATTAAGGGTTTAAATGATAACACGTCTTTAGCTTAAATATACAAATCAGTTCGATAAGTTTCATTTAAGAACTAAAACCTGTCTTATGACCAAATAAACGAATTAATATCGAACACATTGACATATATATATACATTAATACATATATACACATATGTAATTCTATATATATATATATATTATGTTAACTTGAAAAGGCCATAACCCATAAGAACACCATAACTATAGATAAGAGTTGTAAACGAAATCGTATTGTCTAAAGCAATTTGAAGAAAACGAAATCGGATCCTCATTGGTCGACCCACGTGGGTGATTATTATACATAGATCATGAAAGATCATTGTTTCTTTTATCTTTACTAAATTAATTAAAGATAAGCGAATATAGTGGTTTCTGTTCAACGAAGCTTCCTCGACCATTAGCAGTTTAGCACATAAATAATTCAGATCAATGACAATTAATAATTATTATTTGTTTCCATCTTTCCTTTCTCCTTTATTTATTGTTTTCAACTTTTCACAATCCAAGATAGTAAGTACACATTTTCTTCAACCGTTGATTACTTATTTATGTCACTACCATCTGCTGACGATTTTTAATTCTTCTTTTATATATTTGTGCTTTAATTTTTGATCTCTTTAAAACGTTCCACCATTTTGCTAACAATTAATTGAACACTTTTAAATTGATTATGGTTATATATACGGGCCGTGAAAATCAGGATGTAGCATAGGAGTTTTGGATGTTGTTATTCACTCTCAGTGAAGGCCTAATTGGAATGTCGTTAGCTCAATGGTTCAATGATTTCGGAAAACATATTTGAGTTTTTTTTTGTGAATTAATGTCTTTTATATTTAGTGGATTTTCGAAAACAAATTAATGGCGAAAGTACGAAGATATACCATAACTTAATTAATGATTGTACAGATCCTTATAAGGAATCTATAACTTGGAACTCGATACAACAACAAAAAAAGAGATACGCAATGAAGTGAAATATATTGTGCTTCTTGTTTTTTTTTTTTTTTTTTTTCCCTGAATAGTATTTTTATTAGCAAATATAAGAGTTATCACAGCGTAATACATCAGTTATTACACTTGGTACAAAGTAATGAAATATGTAGTTGACTTCTAACGATAATGGAGTTGTTGCTAAAATGTGCGCTGGTCTGTTAAGATCCTTTTGAATCCACATAAACTTGACCTCTTCAAATCTTGATTTCCAATGTAGTACATCATTGATCCAGTTGTGAACTCCAAAATTAGTTGAAACTCCATCTAGAATGGTTTTGATCTCCTTGCAATCTCCCTCAAATATGACTTTTCTGTGGCCATGACTCCATGCGTTCTGCATAGCAACTATGAGAGCTTGAATTTCACTCTCTAAAACTGTTAAACCTTGCTTTCCTCTAGCCTGCCCACCACCCTTGAAAGTTCCATAACAATTCCGAAAAAGCCAACCTACTTTGGTTGTATGACCTTGTTGAGTACAAGAGCCATCATAATTACATTTGATCCAATCAATTGGCGGAACTTGCCATCTGTGAGAGATAGGTGACACGTGTGGCTGCCCGTGTATTGAATAATCCCTTCTGTTAGCCATGAGATTTGTAGACAGGTTCCATTCCATCAAATCGTTCTTTGTGAGCCGTAAAGTACTAGACCAAGAGAGATGTCTTTGTTGAAATACCAATAAATTCCTGCTTTTCCAAATTCTCCATAACAACCAAAGACCAAGTTGTTGATGATTGGAGGAGATAATCGATGAATTTGTAGAAAGAAGTACCTCCATTTTTTCCTCAAAAGATGAGCTTAAATCATGGAAAACTCTATTCGGTATTCCAGAAGCTCGCCAAATTCTTTGAGCATAAGAGCATTCAAAGAAAAGATGGAGTATTGATTCGTCATGTTGGCAGCATCGTCTACAAACAGAGTTGTTGTTGATATGTCTTCTACGCAGTTCATAACAAGTAGCTAAAGCACCTGAAAGCATCTTCCAAGTAAAATGCATGATCTTTGGAGGAATCTTCATCTTCCACACGATGTTTTTAAGGCGTGCATTCCCTGGTGGAGGTATTGTTTCTTGCTGGCAAGAATGAGAGGCTAACCAATAAGCTGATTTGACTGAGTAAAAGCCATCCTTTGTGTAGTGCCAACCAAGTAAATCATTTGGAGCATGGGCAAAGAGCTTGATTGATAAAACTATGTCAACATCTTCTTCTACAATCAGTTCTCTAACTTTTTCTTCATTCCAACCAGAGCCGGTAAGGTTGAGAAAATCACTTATCATAATAGTTTCCTGTGCTTCATGTTTAGCTCTTGGTGGACGAGGCGGATGCAAAGGAAGCCAAGGATCTTGAAAAGTACTGATTCTAGTACCATTACCAATGACAATTCTCATACCGGCTTTAACCAACTCCTTACCTTGAAGAAAAGATCTCCACATGTAAGAAGCCTTTCTCTTTGGAGTAGCATTGAGAACATTAGTATCTGCAAAATATCTGCCTTTGAGTATTCTAGCCATTAAACAATGGGGCTGGTCAAAGATTCGCCATATCTGTTTACCAAGCAAAGCCAAATTGAAACTTTCAATATCTCTGAATCCCATGCCTCCTTCTTTCTTTGGTAAACCCATACGCTTCCAAGCAAACCAATGCATACTCTTTTTTTCATCGCTCGACCCCACCAGAACTTTGCTAGAATTCCATTGATCTCTTCGCAAATATCTTTGTTTAGCTTAAAGATGTTCATTGCATACACTGGCATGGCTAATGCCACCGCCTTTAATAGCACTTCTTTACCTCCTGGTGAAAGAAATTTCTTGTTCCATCCTTGAGTCTTCTCTTTGACTTTCTCCACAATGCAATGAAATAGTTCTGATTTTTTGCTTGCAATCTGTTCCGGTAGTCCAAGATATTTTCCCATTCCTCCTTCATTATGGATACCCAACTCATGTCTAATCTTCGTTTTGTTTCGATGATTAACACGAGAGCCAAAGAGGATCGAAGATTTCCTTAGATTCACCGCTTGGCCAGAAATTTTCTCATAGTTGGTGATGACTTCTCTAATAGCTTTACAAGACTTACTATTTGCCAGTGTAAAGAACAATGAATCATCAGCAAATAGTAAGTGCGAGATAGCAGGGCTAGCATTACTAACCTTTATGCCTTGAAGTTTCCTTTTCGCTTCAGCCATAGACATCATTTGTGATAACACTTCCGCGCACAAAATGAACAGATAAGGTGAGAGAGGATCACCTTGTCTAATACCTCTTGATGGGGATATTTGTCCTTTTGGAACACCATTGATAAGAATCGAATAACTCACAGTGGTAACACATTGAAGAATCCAACCTATCCAAGTGTTATTGAAACCCATTCTTCGCATAGTTTCTTCCAAAAAACCCCATTCTAAGCGATCATATGCTTTTGTGATATCTGTTTTGATCGCCATATAGGATTTAGACTGCCTTTTCCTTGACTTCAAAGCGTGGAAAACCTCTTGAGCAATAATAATGTTATCTGTGATCATTCTTCCAGGGATATATGCAGCTTGATTCTCAGTAATAATGCCGGAGAGATGTTTCTTCAAACGATTGACCAGAACTTTGGAGATGATCTTGTAACTAATATTGCATAATGCAATGGGACGAAACTCCATCATTGACTCTGGTGCAGCTACTTTTGGTATCAAACACAGATTTGTATGATTGTGTATTTGTTCCATTGATCCTTCTTCAAAAAACCGTTGAACTTCAGTGATGATCGCAGGGTTGATTTCACTCCAAAATTGTTGGTAAAAAGCACCTGAAAACCCGTCTGGACCAGGGGCTTTATGAGGTCCAATACTAAACACTGCAGTTTTTATTTCTTCTATATCAACAGGTCGTGTGAGATCGGCATTCATATCTGGAGTTACCGTCGTCTTGAAGTTTTGAAAAACCTCTGTAGTAACATCACTCTGTGTCCCTTGCGATGTGTACAATTCCTGAAAGTATTGTATAGCCACATCTGTTATTTCAGCATCCCCTCTTCGAATTACTCCGTCTTTATCATGAATAGCCAGAATTGTTGTCTTTTCTCTCTTGGTTTTGGCTTGATTGTGGAAAAACTTGGTGTTTCTATCTCCTTCAGAAAGCCAATTATTCCTGCTTTTGTCTTTCCAGAAAGATTCTTCATCAATATAGGCCTGTAATAATTGTCGTTTTAAATTTGCTCGCTCTGTTGATGATGATCTGCCAGAAGTCATAGCACGATCAAGTCGGAATCGGATTGAATCAATACTGTCTGCAGCGTTAAATCGGTTTCTTCTTTTCCAAATAGAAATTTGTTTCCTACACCCTTGAATTCTGGAACTGAGTGATTGAGAAGAACTCTGAGGTGAACCATTCCAGCCTCGAAGGACACATTCTTTGAATCCATCTTTGCTTGTGAGTCTTCCATCGTATCTGAAAACGAAACGCTTTTCTTCAACGATGTCTGATATATATGTTATCAACGGTCGATGATCAGATTCCGAGAATTCTAGAAATTCAGTCTCTGAGGCTGGGAAAAGGCGTAACCATTCCTCATTGGCCATAGTTCTATCTAGACACTCTGTAATGGTTAAATCTTCTCTTTGTCTCACCCATGAAAATCTATTACCAACAGATTTAAGATCTCTAAAGTTACAAGTTCTAACCATTCTACGAATGTGTTGGAAAGATGCTTCTGTTCTAATATTCCCACCATTCTTTTCACTATTATCCATAAGTTCATTGAAATCCCCAAGGGTAAACCAAGGTTGATTCCTTCTTGTAATAGCTATTCTCTCAAGTCTTTCCCAAAGGTGGTTCCTAAAACTTACGTTTGGATGACCATAGACAAAAGATAAATAGAAGCTAAATCCATTCAACTTAACAAAGCAATCTACAAGATTTGGAGAATGAAAAAGAACTTGTAATTCGACAGATTGTTTCCAAAAGATGACTAAACCACCGCTATGTCCTATTGGTGGAACTGTTACATGATTAAGAAAGCCTAGTTCACAGCCAGTGTCTCGAATGTAGTCATCTTGTTGCTTGGTCTCGGATAGGCAAATGATGTCCGGGAGATATCGCCGATTGATCTCCTTGAGGCGTCGAACTGTCAAGTCATTGCCTAGACCTTGACAGTTCCAACAGGCTGTCCTCATGGCGGAAGAGGTGGTTCAGGGCCCACCGCGCCTCTCACATAAGTTATTGGAGAAGAGAGATGATCCACTACTTTCCCCAATCTCTCGAATCGTTACTTTATAATGACCCATGTCTGCGTTCTCCTCTTCAAACTTTCGTTTCCGTGATTCTTCATTAGCAACTTGAGCCACATCAAAGAGAAGAGGTCCTTTATCACCAACGGGTGCAGGTTCTTCATTCTGCATATGTTGATCGTCAGATGGATCCAGATGTAATGCGTTTTCCGTAACTTCAGCCTCATCATGTAACTCTTCAATGACTACCCCTTGATTGGGAACAAATTCTGGTATATCTGCACCTTCATCATCATCATCATCACCATCCGAGTGATTATCAGGGCCACCATTCTGAACCAAACAACTTCCTGAATCATGAGTTAGTGCCCCACAGACTGCACAAAAGCCACGCAAACGTTCATATGTAAACCGAAGCAAAGTATTTTGTCCCGGAATAAACTGGAAGTTTCGTTGAAATTTCAAAGGAGTGTCAATGTTCCAATTCAGTTTGACACGAACAAACTCCACTCTAGCCGCTTCCTGTGCCACATAGTCTGTCTCCACAAAGTCTCCCATTGCTTCACCAATAGAAGTGATGACAGTGACATCGAGAAATTGGACAGGGATACCTCTGATTTGAACCCAAAAAGGAATGGAATTCAATGTTAAAGGATCCATCTGAGGAGTCCAACGCTCCAGAACAAGCATTCGATCCGCAAAAGCCCAGGGACCTCTTCGCAGAACCATTTGGAGAGATTCTTCATTTGGGAAGACGAACTGGAAGCAGCGTCCTGCAACAATTCTTCCAAAAACAAGGCCAGATTGACCCCAGTAACGTGGCATAAGAGCCACAATCGAACGCAGGTTCTGTTTGCGAGGCATGACCGGTTTGCCTATGAGAATGAATCTGTTTTGCTCCGCCGCTTGATTAACAACCGCTGTAGGAAGCAAGAATGGAGCATCATCAATGCCTAAATCAATGTCTTGAATACCTCTCCGGAGATTGTCCGCCATGAGAAACCACAGATCGAAATACCAAAACGGGTAACGAAGAAAAGATGTGATTTGGAAGATATAGAGTATTGAGATCGAATATTGAGTACATTGCATGTACTGCTCTTTAAATAAAGAGAAATTCGAATCAGAAACCGCAACATCATGATCAATCTCGGCGTTAATCATGGGGATAACCGTCGGAGAATTGCCTACATCATCGGAACAACCACCGTCGTGTTGAGAAACCGTCACCCAGAGGGTGAGTAACTGCCTGAAAAGCAACTGTAAGATCGCTTTGAAAATCGCCATAACTTTGTGTCTGGTTTATTTCTTGTTTCTGCAAAGATAATTTTGGTTTTGAAAATCCTTGTTTTCTTATTTAAATGGTTGTGCATTTAAAAGGTACGTGAAATATTGTTGTGAAGGCCCAATCATGTTCTAAATTGAGTCATATGGGCCTTAAACGAATCGTAAAAGTTGATATTTTCAAGACCATTTTACGTTCTTTAATAAACTCAAAAGCCTAATTGTTTTTGACATATTTATTTATACGTTTTCTGTTTTATTGTGTTGATAACTTATATTATCTCCTACTCCCTCTGTTCCTAAATGTAGAATTTTTTACAAAAATTTTTTGTTCCAAATTAATAGAGTTTTTACAGTTTTCTTTCTATGCACTTTTACAAATTCCAAAACAAATATTGAAATACTATTGGTTAAACTTTATTGAAAACTGTAAATCGTAGAAATCAATGTGTTTTCTTAATTACCGTGCATTACCTTAAACATCTATTAATTAGGAACGGAGGGAGTATATATTATTTGAAAAGTGCAAATTAGTTCAAACTGCTGATGTGTTGCAGCTTTATTAACTCTCAGTTTGTTGCATTTAATTTTAGCATAAAAAAACATCTTTCAATTTTTTTGGACGTTACCGATTGTTTGCAGCTGTGATCTTAGTTCTAAGGATCATAACGTACATAGCTTAGCTGTGTAGAGCTACAAGCTACAACACTTCTAATTAAAAACGTTCAAAATGAAAATTAAGATTTTATTTTTTAAGTGGTTAACACGTAAAAATGAATGTTATCTAGATCGAATATACGTGATGTTGTAAGCACAAGAACAAACAAAAAATAAAAGCATTTAAAGGTTTAATATGGTCAATTATATTATAAATGAACATATATAATATACTCTTGATGTCGCCATTCTTCTAATGCTTCCATTTCTGTTAAGTGGTCTCATTGTAGGAAGTATTGTGCTAACGTCTACAAATGCTTCCGTTTTCACTTTGTTCAAAGGCTCAACAAGGCAGTGTACTTCTGCTTTTGTAGCCAATATTTTGATTGATAATAGTGTCCTAGTTTATGAAGAATAAAAGCCCAATACGTATTTGGGCCTTTTATTCTTGGTTTCTTCTTTATTCATTTATGCTTTACGATTGTTGTTTGAATAAGTCTCAGACTCCTCTGTTTTAGGAGTAAGACCAGTTCAGAGTATTTGAATAAGTAGCATAGAAGTAGTGACATTAGTTTTGAGTTATGTTGTTGTAAAAGTCCTTTAAAAAGGCAATTAGCTGAAGTCTGTCAATAAAAGAACTTTCAGTCCACTATCTCTTACAAAGCTTAAGTTACAAAGTGAGTTACAGAGAGTTTGTGTCAGAGAAGTGAGTTTTGTGTTCTTGGGTGTGATCGGTGAGGTCTAAGGAAGCAACAAGTGGTATCAGAGCTCCTTACACGAGCCTGGTACGAGAGAATCATGAGTGACAAAGATTTCGTAATCATTCCGAAGTTCGATGGAGATTATGAGCATTGGGCAATGCTCATGGAGAATTTGTTGAGATCCAAGGAGTGGTGGGATCTTATCGAAGGAGGAATCACACAACCTGAGCCGAACATGATTTTGAATGGTGCTCAACGAACAGAGCGCGCTGAAAGGATCGTGAAGGATCATAAGGTTAAGAATTACTTGTTTGCCTCAATAGACAAGACAATTCTCAAAACCATTATGAAGAAAGATACGTCAAAGGATTTGTGGGATTCAATGAAGAAGAAATATCAAGGTAATGAAAGAGTTAAGAGTTCGTAATTACAGAGGCTGCGAAGAAGCTTTGAGATTCTCGAGATGAGAGTGGGAGAAAAGATTGAAGAATACATCTCAAGAATAATGGAGGTCACCAACGATATGAGAAATATGGGAGAAGAGATGCCTGATTCCAAGGTGGTCGAAAAGATTTTACGAACCCTTACTGAAAAATTCATATATGTGGTATGTGCGATCGAAGAGTCAAATGATGTCAAGGACTTGACAATAGATGGATTGCAAAGCTTGTTGTTGGTTCATGAGCTAAACATGACCAAGCTTCATGAAGGAGAAGAAAAAGTCCTAAAGGTAGAAAGCCAATATTGGAAAAACGATGGTGGAAGGGGCAGAGGAGGAAGCCCAAACAGAGGAAGAGGAAGAGGGAGTTATCAAGGTAGAGGTCGTGGAAACACAAGCAGGGACATGATTGAGTGTTATAAATGTCACAAGATGGGTCACTACAAGTCGGAGTGCCCAAGCTGGGAAAAGGAGGCGAATTATGTTGAGATGGAGGAGGATATGCTCCTCATGGCTCATGTAGAGTATGATCAGACGGAGGAGAAACAAATCTGGTTCTTGGATTCGGGATGCAGTAACCATATGTGTGGTACTAAGGAGTGGTTCATCGAACTAGATTGCAGCTTTAAGCGAAATGTGAAGCTAGGAGATGATCGAAAAATGACAGTAGAAGGAAGAGGAAAGCTACGGCTAGAGATCAATGGAAGAACTCAAGTGATCTCGGATGTTTACTTTGTACCGGGGTTAAAGAACAATCTCTTTAGTGTGGGACAATTGCAGCAAAAGGGGTTGAGAATCATCATGGAAGATGATACTTGTGAAGTGTGGCACAAGCAGGAGAGGAAAATGGTGATGCATTCAACAATGACGAAGAATCGAATGTTCGTGATTATGGCCATTGTCAAGAAAACCAGAGAGAGGGAAGAAGATAGATGTTTGCAAGTGATGCAAAAATCAGATAACTTGTGGCATAAGAGATTTGGACATCTCAATCACAAAGGGTTGAGATCATTGGCTGAAAATGAGATGGTGAATGGATTACCAAAATTCATTCATGAAGAAGAAGAAGCACTATGCGAAATCTGCTTGAAGGGAAAGCAAATTCGTGAATCAATCCCAAAGGAAAGCCTTTGGAAATCAAGTCAAGTCTAGCAACTAGTACACACAGACATATGTGGTCCGATAAATCCAACGTCCGCAAGTGGGAAAAGGTATATCCTCAACTTCATTGATGATTTCAGTAGGAAGTGTTGGACATATTTCTTGTCCGAAAAATCAGAAACTTTTTCGTTCCTCAAGATGTTCAAAGCTGAAACAGAAAGAGAGAGTGGCCAGAAGCTGGTGTGTTTACGATCATACAGAGGAGGAGAATATAACTCAAGGGAGTTTGAAGAGTACTGCAAAGAGTTTGGGATCACGAGACAACTCACTGCAGCGTATACACCGCAACAAAACAGAGTTGCAGAGAGAAAGAACCGAAGCGTCATGAACATGACACGGTGTATGATGATGGAGATGTCGGTGCCGAGGAAGTTTTGGCCTGAAGCGGTTCAGTACGCCGTGTACATACTAAATCGAAGTCCATCCAAGGCTCTGAATGATATAACATCAGAAGAAAGGTGGAGCAATTGGAAGCCATCAGTTGAGCATTTGAAGATATTTGGGAGCTTGGCTTACGCACTTGTGCCTTATCAGAGAAGAATCAAGCTCGATGAAAAAAGCACCAAGTGTGTGATGTTTGGCGTAAGCAAAGAGTCCAAGGCGTATCGACTTTACGATCCAAAGACGGGGAAAATATTGATCAGTAGAGATGTTCACTTTGATGAAAGTAAAGGTTGGGATTGGGAAGAAGATCTTCTGGAAAAGGAACTTGTTTGGGATGACCCTGAGACAGAACCTGCAGTAGAAGTAGAAGGTCATGAAGACAATTACGATGAGCAAGTTCCAGAGGATAATACAGAGGAACCAGAAGAAAGAACTGAACTCGTTGAGACACGAGGTGGAAGACCGAGGCAAAAACCTGTGTGGATGAAGGATTATGTCACAGAAAATGCAAGAATTCTTTTTGCAGAAGAAGAAGAAGATGAAATCCTTGCTTTGTTCATTGGTCTGGATGATCCAGAATGCTTTGAAGAAGCGGTTCAACTAGAGGTATGGAGAAAGGCTATGGAGGCTGAGATATCCTCAATTGAAAAGAATAACATGTGGGAGTTGATTGACTTACGAGAAGGAACAAAGGTGATCGGATTGAAGTGGATTTTCAAGACAAAATTCAATGAGAAGGGAGAGGTTGATAAATTTAAGGTGAGACTGGTAGCTAAAGGCTATCATCAAAGACATGGAATTGATTAATATGAAGTATTCACGCCGGTGGCGAAATGGGATACTATCAGACTCATACTTGCCTTAGCCGCAGAGAACGAGTGGAAAGTCTTTCAACTTGATGTTAAGAGTGCGTTCTTACATGGAGATTTAGAAGAAGATGTTTTTGTTGACCAACCAAAGGGTTTTAAAGTAGAAGACGAGCCCAACAAGGTCTACAAACTGAAGAAGGCGCTCTACGGACTAAAACAAGCACATAGAGCTTGGTATAGTCGAATTGAAGGGTATTTTGTGAGAGAAGGGTTTCAAAAGTGCTACTGTGAGCATACACTCTTCGTGAAGAAGGTAAAGAGTGATATCTTGATAATCAGTATCTATGTGGATGATCTTATTTACACAGGAAGTTCAACATCCATGGTTGAAGAATTCAAGAAATCGATGATGGAGGAATTTTCTATGACTGACTTGGGTTGTATGAAGTACTTCTTGGGAGTTGAGGTCATACAAGATGATAAAGGTATCTTTATCAATCAGAAGAAATATGCGGAAGATATCTTGAAAAGATATGGAATGGAGGATTGTAACTTGGTTAAGAATCCTATTGTGCCTGGCCAAAAGTTATCAAAGGCAGGGAGTGGAGATCCGGTTGACTCGACGGAGTTCAAACAGCTCATTGGGAGCCTAAGGTACTTGACCACCACGAGACCTGATCTTATTTACTCTGTGAATCTGGTGAGTAGGTACATGGAAAGTCCAAACGAGCAACACATGCTTGCAGTAAAGAGGATCTTGAGGTATGTTCAAGGAACACAAGAGCTCGAAATCAGGTACAAGCGTGGTGGAGAGAAGTCTCTGGTCGGTTTTGTGGATAGTGACTATGCCGGTGATGTTGATGATAGGAAGAGTACCTCAGGGTATGTGTTTGTGTTGGGAGGAGGTGCAATTTCGTGGTCATCAAAGAAGCAACCAATTGTAACTCTATCCACGACAGAAGCAGAATTCGTCTCGGCGGCTTATGGAGCTTGTCAAGCAGTGTGGCTCAGAAACGTGTTAGAAGAAGTTGGACACAGTCAAGAGGAAGGTACAAAGGTGTTCTGCGATAATAGTTCCACCATAAAGCTATCAAAGAATCCGGTGTTACACGGACGAAGCAAGCATATACATGTAAGGTTCCACTTTCTAAGAGAATTGGTGAAAGATGGAACGATCCTGCTTGATTACTGTGGTACACAAGATCAGATTGCAGATATTATGACTAAGGTTGTGAAGTTGGAAGTGTTTGAAGAGCTTAGAGGAAGAATGGGAGTACGATTCAAGGAAGAATAAACTGGAAGAGATGAAGTTCCAGTTTAAAGGAGGGAATGAAGAATAAAAGCCCAATACGTATTTGGGCCTTTTATTCTTGGTTTCTTCTTTATTCATTTATGCTTTACGATTGTTGTTTGAATAAGTCTCAGACTCCTCTGTTTTAGGAGTAAGACCAGTTCAGAGTATTTGAATAAGTAGCATAGAAGTAGTGGCATTAGTTTTGGGTTATGTTGTTGTAAAAGTCCTTTAAAAAGGCAATTAGCTGAAGTCTGTCAATAAAAGAACTTTCAGTCCACTATCTCTTACAAAGCTTAAGTTACAAAGTGAGTTACAGAGAGTTTGTGTCAGAGAAGTGAGTTTTGTGTTCTTGAGTGTGATCGGTGAGGTCTAAGGAAGCAACAGTTTACAGTTTTAATCCTTGGCATGAGATTACTGAGTGTGTTCTTCGATTCCCAAAGCGTCGTCTCATCTCTTCACAACGATGGTATGGATTTGCTCTAGTTGCTTTAGCTTTTGGCTCGCCTCTATCTATTTTATCTATGTTTTATGTTTTGCTTTTGTAATATTGTTTTTTTGTTAGTTTTGATGGTTTTGTTTTGTAAACATTTTCTCTTTTGATGAAGAGTAACAAATCAACAAAAATATTGTGTGACCCAAGAAAAATGAACATAGTATAATTGAAACCTTTTTTTTTTTGTCAACAACATGTTTTCATTCATAGGAGTGAGTTACATTGTCCATTTTACAACATAGCTTTGCAAATTGCTTCTAGCATTCTTAGCTAAACCGTCTGAGTAAGTATTGACTAGTCTAGAGATATGCCCAAACACAAAATTGCATTGGTTAGCCATGGTAGGGATATCTTGCAGTTGAATTACATGGGATAGATTCATCGATGCTTGTGGCTCCAAATACAATTCTGAGTTTTGAAGAGAACTATAAAGAGACTGCAAGTCACCGCATATCGCTAGATCTCGATAACCAAGACGATGAAGCTCCACCACAGCAACTCGTAAAGCTTCCACGTCGGCTTCAATGGAGGATTGAGTAGGTTGGAAAGAGCCTGAACCTTGTAACACTAACTGATGATTTTGATCATATAACGCCCAGCCAATGCCAATGGGTTGGAAAGGCGATAACCAAGAGGCATCTACTAAGCAATATTGGGAATGAAACTTACGAACAATTTGGTCCGAACTGGAGAGTACCTTTGGAGTAGACAGGGCATGCGGACCAGAATCATTATTACCCAAAATCACCTCGTGCTTAGTGGTTGCTTCTGTCCAAAGCTGAACATCTATGAGTCCTTTATGAATAATATCCGGAATTAACCATCTTTTGTTATTAAAAATGATAGCATTTCTGTTCTTCCATATTCTCCAACCCATGAAATAAAAGATACGCTGCAGAGTTAATACGCTTAAGAAGGTTTTTAGGCAAGAGGAAACATGACATGCAGTAAGTAGGTAAAGCTGTAATTACTGCCTTAATGAGGACTTCCTTACCAGCAGGAGAAAGCATTTTCGAGTACCAATTCTCCATCTTCTGGATTATTCGCTGAACCAAGTAAGAGAAAGTATCAGTTTTATTCCTACCAATACACTCAGGAAGCCCTAAGTACTTCCCAAAACCTCCCACTTTAGAAATATGTAAAGTTTGCATTAGAGTAGTTTTTAGCTCTGTATCTACTCCTTTCGAAAAAGTGACAGCAGACTTTATGAAATTAACTTCTTGTCCTGAGAGGTTCTGATATTTATGAAGTGTATCAACCAACGCCTCACATTCTGGTGTTGTAGCTTTACAGAAAAGTAATGAGTCATCAGCAAAAAGCATATGAGTGATATAAGGTCCAGAACGACTCACCTGAAAACCAGTAATGCGTCCTTGATCTTTAGCTTGAGCAAGTAAATAAGAGAGCCCCTCGGTACAGATAAGGTAGATGTAAGGTGAGAGGGGATCTCCCTGCCTGATGCCTCGTGTTGGTGTAAAGCTGCAGGACGGAGAGCCATTAATTAGAACTGAGTAACTAACAGTGGTGATACACTTCATGACCCATCTGCACCAAATATCAGCAAAACCCATTCTCCTTAACATTTCCTCAATGAAAGACCATTCAAGTTTATCAAAAGCTTTGCTAATATCCAGTTTGAGAGCCATATGAGGAGTTTTAAGCTTTCTAGTATGAAGAGAGTGCATCATCTCCTGGGCAATAAGAACATTATCAGTAATATGGCGACCAGGAATAAAAGCAGACTGGTTCTCAGAAATAATATGGTGAAGGATAGGCTTGAGCCTTTCGGCCAACACTTTGGACAAAAGCTTGTACACCACATTACTTAAACTTATAGGTCTGTAGTCTTTAACCGTCTCTGGTGTGCCAACTTTAGGGATTAAGCATATATGAGTGTGGTTCAAGGTTTGGTCTAATTCAACGTTAGTGAGAAAATGTTGAATAAAACTGACCGTGGTATCTTTGATGGTTTCCCAATGATCCTTATAGAAACCTGCAGTTAGACCATCTGGACCTGGTGCTTTGTCAACATCCATTTAATTGAAACTTTTTCTTAAAAACGTTAAACCTATATTATAATCTTTTTGACCAGAAATAAGAGTGGGTTTTAATCTCATCTCTATAATAGTAGGACACATGTACAACAATATGTATTACGTGGCATACATTCAAAATAGTGAGAGAGTAGCAACCCCAAACTAAAAAAAATTGAGAGAAATATTCATGGAAGAATCCAATGATCCAAGCATGAACAATAATAATACTCCTTTGATGGGCGATATTATTAGAGTTCTTCATTCCAGGAAGAAATAAAATCAATGAAAAGTTTCCAATAATCAAAATTTTCCAATTTCATCGGATATCGAATTCAAATCCAATTTAGTAACTACAACTTTAGAAAAAATGTCTAACGATTAAGACAATATAGAATGGTATTAGCAAACTGATTTCACAAATCGCGCCTATACGACAAAGTGTCGGCTCCTTTTTCCTTTTTAAAAGGTTTTGCTTTTTCTTTGTTTTATTTATACAACTAGTATTTCTCCCGTGCTAAGCACGGATATACCTTTGCCAACTAAATTTTTGTGATATATGCATAATTAAGAATTACATGTATAAAATAATTTGGATTTATCATTTGTTCACCATAAAATTTACATAGATCTAAATTAGTTTGTTGTGTACAAATATTACTTCATCCCTTGCTCTTTGATGTGCTTCTTCTAATTCTCAAACTTGCTTTATGAATAGCTTAGGACTTATTATATCCAGCACCAGCAGTGCCATTAGTGATTTTGGAGACTCCAAAACCGTAAGCTTTTTCTCTAGCAAATTAATTTTTCACAATTTATTTTCGGACAAAAGCTACATAAGAATTGCAAATTGGTAATATCATTTAAGAACAACAAAAATTTAACTATATACTGATCCGGAAGTTAAAAAAAAAATATTGATCCGAAAGTAAACAAAAGTAATATGGAAGATTAACCTATAAGCCTTGGTCTTGATCCAGACATGGGTCTTTCAAAAGAATGAACATAAACTCTTTGAAGAGAATTTAGGTATTTACAATTTGAAAGATTAATTTCAAAAATCATGAGATCGTGGATTAGTGTGAGAAAATTTAGGGATTTTTAATTTTATATAGAAAATAAATAAATAGAAATAAGTTGATAAGATGAAGTAGTTTCCTACTTTTTATTTTGCTGCATTTACTTGTTTATTTTTTATTTGTTTATTTTAATTTGTTATACTTGCCACATGCCACATTTTTATTGCTCAAGTGACTTGTGCTTTAGTATTTAAGGATAAAGACATTTCAATTTTTTTATAAAACATATATATATACACATCGCTTTTTATTTCTTTTTTTTATGTAACTTCAAAATTTAATGTTGCAAAAGTCCGTATATTTCTTTTGATCCATGACTAAAACAGTCGGTAATACGTATAAATCATCCATGCAAAGGATGTTGAATCTAATCCGCAATGGAGCCAAGTTTTTGCACTAACCACTAAAAATTATCCAATTAATTTTCATTTCTTTGGCAAATTATCTTCTTTCGTTTACTTTTAGAAAAACAAATTCAAAATATTCTTGTGGAGTACGATCATTCAATTATGTACACAACAAGAGAGACGTACGTACACATATTCCACAAACGTCTCACATTCTATTACGTAATTCAATCATATTGTCCATGATAGTCATGTCCGACGTCGAGTAGCACTTGGGAATTGGGATTCTCACATTCTATTGCGTAATTCTTTTTTTTTTCCTATATATCACATTCCAATATATCCTTCCTTATAAGGATCTTAATGTCAAATTTGTGCTCACTATTCATTAGTATACGAAATAAACATCCACAATTTTGAAGATAATTGGTAGATTAGCAAAACAATTTTTTTGAAGATATTGGTGATTTGTTTCGTCCCGTCCGGATTACCATATATATTTTTTATATACTTACAAATGAATGAATATTCGTTATGTGAATTGTTCCATTTGTTTTAAAATATACGATATTTTAATTAAAATCGAGAAAACTAAAACATTTGGTTTTCTTCAAATGTCTTAATCCTCTTATATATATATATATTTTTAAACAAACAATTTGTGTTTAGACATCTTATGTATATTTCAAAATAGGAGTAATATTTTGAAACTACTTACAAAAATGTAAACTGTATGGTAGATGATCAATAAGTACTTATAACTTCTTGTATACACCTTTTTAGAATCCGAGATACAACAAATTTGGGTAAAGTGCTTATTGTAGGCAACAATTATAGTGCTTCACTTTCTAAATAAACAACTAATATGATACCAAAAGATGTAAAAAAGAAAGCAAGTAATATGTATATATAATATTCAGTTAATGAAATTGAACTGATGAGGAGGAAGACAAGAAAGAGGAATTTGGTGATTGGTGTTTGTATGCATTGATGCCATTGAAAGATAAAGAAATAAGATAACACATATATACAATTCCTCAACTATAAATTAAAACAATTTGGAAGAGAATATAAATTGAGAAGAAACGACACATCGTCTCCGACAAAGATTTTGGACGGTACGGGCAAAGCATGCTTCATTCTTCATCATTCCCCTTGGCCTTAAAAGTTATATAACCTTTTTTCCCCCAAAATAATACTATTATTTATTGTTTCATCTCACGAGGTTAATCTCTTTGTTATTATAATAGTTTAAAGATTTAAATTCCAAATTTCATTTCTTTGCCAGGGCATCATGTCAAAGATATCGGACCCAGATTCAAGATATGAAATAGTAGCTCAATCTTTCGACTTGAGAATCGAATCCAAAAATTTCTATGAATTTTGTTTCTGTGGAGGTTAGTCCAAATACTTCAAAGTGTTCCTTATGATGTCTAGACTTTTGATTTGGAAACAAGTAAGAGGGAATGGTCGTTGGCTCTAAAGTTGAAATTATAAGCCATGATCAAAGCCTCTAAGTCAAGGAGAAGGTTTCAAGTCAAAGAGTAAAGTAAAGATAGCTAATTGGAACAGAGGGTTTGGATAACAAGAAGAAATCACAGTCTTGTGTGTTTCTCTCTCTCTCTCGACAAAAATCAGATCAAGAACCCGTACAAGGTTGAGCTTGGAGGAGACAAAGGAGAGTTGCAGGCCTGCATTAGCCGTTTCTTCCCTCGTTATCAGTGTATACAAGAAGACAATGGAACCCAAGGTAACAAGCTTAACCCGAGTTAGTTTTCCTTGGTAACCAAGTTGGAGTTTGTGTATAAAAGAATACATTTATCTTCTTGTATTGTACGGTGTGTGAGAAAGAACTAAAGAGAGAGTGTAAAGAGTTAAGAGCTCAAGTTCAGAGCTAAGCTTAGTGGATTTTCCGGAGAGTTTTCCGGCGAGACGTAGGTGCCTCAGAGGGAGGACCAAACTCGTTAAATTTGCTGTGTCTTTACATTTCTTGTTGTGCTTTAGATTCTTAAAAACAAACACACGAGTGAACAAAAGAAACAGAGAGATTGAGAGAAATTAGAACAAGTTAAAGACTTAAGTTTGAAAACCTTTTTTTTTACATAAGTCTTGGTATAAAGCTTTGTGCTTTAAGGTTCTTAGGTCTCTAATCTTAACAAATTGGTATCAGGAGCTCAGTTTTTTTTTGAGTGTTTCCATCTCAGGTGTTGAAGAAGATGTCTTCGACAAGGATAGAGGTGGAGAAGTTTGATGGGAAAGGAGATTACATGCTATGGAAGGAGAAGCTCGTAGCTCATCTTGAGATGCTAAGCTTGCTGGACGGTTTAGAGACAGAAGAAAAAGAAGAAGATCTTGTCTCTAAAAAAGAGGACTCTACTGCTGAAACTGATGTAGAGATCCCACTAGAAGGTCCACGAGTAGAAACAGAAGCTGAGAAGGTCCAGAGGGAAAAGAGAAGAAAGGCAAGATCTACTATTGTTCTATGTGTTGGAGATAATGTTCTCAGGAAGATTATCAAGCAAAAGACAGCTGCAGGTATGCTTAAGTTGTTGGATAAGCTTTACATGGAGAAATCTCTTCCAAACCGCATATACCTCAAGCAAAGGTTGTACAGCTACAAGATGAGTGAAGCTCTTACCATAGAGGAGAACATTAATGATTTCAGCAGGCTGATTACAGACCTGGAACATGTCAAAGTGACAGTTTCAGATGAAGACCAAGCCATCATCATGCTCATGTCTCTACCAAAACAGTATGACCAACTCAAAGACACTCTTAAGTATGGTAAGAAGTCTCTGTCTTTGGAGGTTATTGTTGGTGCTGTTAGATCTAAGGAACTTGAACTAGGAGCTAGTGGTAGATCTAGTAGGAATAGCTCAGAAGGGTTGTTTGTTCAAGAAAGAGGTAGGTCTGAGAAGAGAGACAAGGCTTATGATAAGGGTAAGGGTAAAAACAGATCGAAATCCAAAGGAAAGAAGACCTGTTGGATCTGTGGGAAAGATGGTCACTATAAGAAGCAGTGTGTTGTTTGGAAAGAGAAGAACAGGTTGGGTTACAACACTGGTGGTAGTGGAGAATCATCGAATGTGACTGGTCAGATAGTAGACGCAGCTGCTTTGATGGTTTCTGAGGTTATGTTGTCACAAGGAGATGACCTTAGAGAAAAGTGGATACTTGATACTGGGTGTTCTTTTCACATGACACCTAGAAGAGACTGGTTTCTAGAGCTGAATGAGACTAGTACAGGACGAGTGAGAATGGCGAATGATACATACTCTGAGGTTAGAGGAATTGGAAGCATAAGGGTTAAGAATGCAGATAATACAACGGTTCTTCTAAAAGAAGTGAGGTATGTACCAGAAATGTCAAAGAACCTGATCTCACTAGGTACCTTTGAAGATAATGGTTGCTGGTTTCAGTCTAGAGATGGTAAGATGAAGATCAACAAGGGTTGCAGGACACTACTCAAAGGCAGTAAAAAGAATACTCTCTACATACTTGAGGGAACTGTCTTGACTAGTGTAGCTTGTGTATCAGTTAGTGTTCAAGATGAAACAAGGTTGTGGCACAGAAGATTGGGACATGCGGGTCAGAACAGTATGAAGGCATTGGTTAAGAAGGGTTATCTGGACAAGACAAGAGTTACAGAGATGGATTTCTGTGAAGATTGTGTGTATGGAAAAGCGCATAGGGTCAGTTTTGGTTCAGGGAAACATGTTACAAGAGAGAAGCTGGATTACATTCATTCTGATTTATGGGGGTCTCCTTATGTTCCTTTGTCACTTGGTAAGTGTCATTACTTCATCTCATTCATTGATGACTATTCGAGAAAGACTTGGGTGTACTTTATGATGACTAAAGATGAAGCTTATGACAAGTTTGTGGAATGGAAAACAATGATTGAGAATCAACTTGGAAAGAAGATCAAGACACTAAGGACTGATAATGGTTTGGAGTTTTGTAACCGAGAGTTTGATAGCTACTGTAAAGCAGAAGGCATTGTAAGGCACATGACTTGTGCTTACACCCCTCAGCAAAATGGGGTTGCAGAGAGGATGAACCGCACTATCCTCAACAAGGTGAGAAGCATTTTGAGTGAATCTGGTTTGCCTAAAAAGTTTTGGGCTGAGGCTGCAGCTACTGCTGTACATCAGATCAATAAGTCACCTTCATCTGCAATAGGTTTTGAGATCCCTGATGAGCTTTGGACAGGATCTAAACCGAGGTATGAAGAGCTAAGGGTGTTTGGCTCATTTGCATACCTTCATAGTAATCAAGGTAAGCTGAATCCTAGAGCTAAGGATGGGATATTCATTGGGTATCCAGAGGGAGTTAAAGGGTACAAGTTCTGGTTATTAGAAGAAAAGAAATGTGTGGTTACAAGAGATGCAACATTTCAAGAATACAAAATGTACAAGCATCTAAACAAGGCATCGGAGAATAATTCTAGCTCTCAAACTCCTTCAGTTGCTATCACCTACGAAATTAACAATGGAGAATTCAGTGACTTAGGTGGAGCTGATGAAGAGGTTGAGGAAGATCAAGAAGAAGGTCAAATGGGAAATGAGACAAGTCAGAACAGTGGTGAACAACATCAAGAAGATGATGCTGGAACAAGGGTTACGCAGATCATTGATGAAGTTCAGAATTATCAGTTGACAAGGGACAGAGAAAAGAGGATCATCAAGCCTCCTGTGAGGTTCAACAATCTGGTGGAGCTTGATGATAATGATGGTGGTTTTGCACTGATGATTACAGAAGATGGAGGTTTTCCTGAGCCATGTTGTTTTGATGAAGCTATGAGAGACAAAGACAGTAAGTTGTGGAAAGAAGCTGCAGATGAAGAGATGCATTCACAGTTAAAAAATCAGACATGGACTTTGGTTAGAAGACCAGAGAATGGTAAAGTGATTGGATGCAGATGGGTCTTCACAAGGAAGTCAGGTATTCCGGGTATTGAAAAGCCAAGATTCAAGGCAAGACTCGTGGCTAAGGGTTATCTACAAAAAGAAGGAATAGATTATCAGGAAATCTTTTCACCGGTTGTCAAGCATGTCTCCATAAGACTCATTATGTCTTATGTTGTGAATCTTGATCTAGAATTGGAACAAATGGATGTCAAGACAGCGTTTTTACATGGAACTCTTGATGAATATATATTGATGGAGCAGCCAGAAGGTTACAAGGTTGAGAATGGTTCAGATGAAGTTTGTCTATTGAAGAAATCTCTATATGGGCTTAAGCAAGCTCCAAGGCAGTGGAACCAAAGGTTCAACACTTTCATGACAGGTTCAGGGTATGAGAGAAGCAGCTATGACAGTTGTATTTACTTCAAGAAGCTTGAAGATGGGTCTTTTATCTACTTACTACTATACGTTGATGATATGCTGATTGCAGCAAAAGATAAGAAGAAGATTCAAGAGCTCAAGGACTTGTTGAAGAATGAATTTGAAATGAAAGATTTGGGTGAAGCTAAGAAGATTCTGGGTATGGAAATCAAGAGAGACAGGGTTAAGGGTACGCTGGAAATATCTCAAGAAGAGTATTTGATGAAGGTGTTAGAGACTTATGGAATGGATAAGTCAAAGGTTGTCACTACTCAGCTTGGAGTTCATTTCAAATTAAGAGCTGCAACTGAAGAAGAATTGCAGGATCAAGAGGAGTTCATGAAGAACATTCCTTACTCCAATGCAGTGGGTAGTATCATGTACTCCATGATTGGGACTAGGCCTGATCTGGCCTATCCACTCTGTGTTGTGAGCCGATACATGAGTAAGCCGTTAAGACCGCATTGGGAAGCTGTTAAGTGGGTAATGAGGTATATCAGAGGTACACAAGACCTAAGACTGTTCTACAAGAAGCAAGACAACGTTGTTGTAGTGGGGTTTTGTGACTCAGATTACGCAGCGGATCAAGACAAGAGAAGGTCAGTAACTGGCTATGTTTTCACTGCAAGTGGGAACACAATTAGTTGGAAATCTGGTTTGCAAAAGGTTGTTGCCCTATCTACCACAGAGGCAGAATACATGGCTTTAACTGAAGCCATCAAAGAAGCTGTTTGGTTGAAGGGGTTATCAGAAGAGTTGGGGTTTAAACAAGATCAAGTTGAGGTTCTATGTGATTCACAAAGTGCTATTGCTCTATCTAAGAATTCTGTGCATCACGAGAGAACTAAGCACATTGATGTGCGTTTGCATTACATCAGAGATAAGATTGCAGAAGGTGAAATCAAGGTAACTAAGGTGTCTACTCTGTGGAATCCCGCAGACATATTCACCAAGACAGTTCCAACGAGCAAGCTTCAAAAGGCTTTGGACTTGCTCAGAATTTCAAGCCACTAAGTGGAGAAGAAAGAATCCGGAGAATGGAAAATCCAAGATATACTAAGCGAAAGAACTAAGTTAAAGTTGGTATTTGAACCAAGGTGGAGTTTTGTGGAGGTTAGTCCAAATACTTCAAAGTGTTCCTTATGATGTCTAGACTTTTGATTTGGAAACAAGTAAGAGGGAATGGTCGTTGGCTCTAAAGTTGAAATTATAAGCCATGATCAAAGCCTCTAAGTCAAGGAGAAGGTTTCAAGTCAAAGAGTAAAGTAAAGATAGCTAATTGGAACAGAGGGTTTGGATAACAAGAAGAAATCACAGTCTTGTGTGTTTCTCTCTCTCTCTCGACAAAAATCAGATCAAGAACCCGTACAAGGTTGAGCTTGGAGGAGACAAAGGAGAGTTGCAGGCCTGCATTAGCCGTTTCTTCCCTCGTTATCAGTGTATACAAGAAGACAATGGAACCCAAGGTAACAAGCTTAACCCGAGTTAGTTTTCCTTGGTAACCAAGTTGGAGTTTGTGTATAAAAGAATACATTTATCTTCTTGTATTGTACGGTGTGTGAGAAAGAACTAAAGAGAGAGTGTAAAGAGTTAAGAGCTCAAGTTCAGAGCTAAGCTTAGTGGATTTTCCGGAGAGTTTTCCGGCGAGACGTAGGTGCCTCAGAGGGAGGACCAAACTCGTTAAATTTGCTGTGTCTTTACATTTCTTGTTGTGCTTTAGATTCTTAAAAACAAACACACGAGTGAACAAAAGAAACAGAGAGATTGAGAGAAATTAGAACAAGTTAAAGACTTAAGTTTGAAAACCTTTTTTTTTACATAAGTCTTGGTATAAAGCTTTGTGCTTTAAGGTTCTTAGGTCTCTAATCTTAACAGTTTCGAAGTCAATCTTTATGTCACCACATGTATGTTAGTAGGACAGTTTCTAATGTACTAGTTCTCTAGGTAAAATAACATGTATGTATTAAATAAAAAAAGCATTTCATACTTTTATACTATTAATCGTATCAGAATAGAATTTTGTATCTCCCATGGTTAGATCATCTAACTTAGATGTCATCGTATGTACACATTTGATCAAAATTGCAAAATAATTGCAGAACATTTATAATTTAACAGAGGTGACAAAAATATAACTATTAGAGAGTTCATTAAAGAAAGTATAAGGAATAGATAAATTTTAATTAGTCACTAAGAAATTTTTGACCAACAAAAAAAGTCACTAAGGAAATTTATATTTTTAGAACGATAAAAACAACTCAATTTTCTAAAACAAAACCGAAGTTCGTATATACTATTGTTTTGATCCTTTTTGTTATGGATCTCTCCATGATTGATCAACATTTTGGTTTGTTCGGCTTAATTAACAAAATCTATAAATAAAATACTTTTGAGCGATTTAGTTTTTAGATTTATATAAAAAAGAGTACAGTGTGACTGTGTAGTATTATGGAGTAGGTACTATTTGTAATTATAGATATGGAATTTCTTGGAAATTGAAACCATTCTTTGGAGAGACAGAGGGATCTCCAAGCCCTAGAAATTTACTCCTTCGAGGAATGTAGCCTTCTTGGTGTATAAATGATAATTAAATGATACTAATGTTATAGTACTCTTTTTGTAGTAATTTTTGTAAACGAAAACAAATTTACCTTTCGCCTTTAATTCGTGATTGAATGCGTCACTATGAAATCATGCTTTCATCATATTCTGCGTGAGTGGCGAAAATAAATAATAAGTACCAAAACTACCTTTTTCGATAAAAAAAAAGTTCCTCGATTTGAACAAGAGGTTCATAATATTATGTACTTCTAAATATTGTTTAGTGTTTTTCGTACTCTCTAACATGTTCAAATTATAAGAAAAAAATGCATATTTGAATTAGAAATATAGAATATATATCATTATGCATGTTTAGTGTGTGTATGTAAGGAAATTAAGTAACTAAGATAATATTCTTGGTTTTTTTATTAAGAAGACATTTATTCTACGATGAAATGATACCAATTTCTTTCTCTTTTTTAGTTTGGGTAAAAGAAAAAGAGTAGTAATATGTTTTCTAAAAGCTTATGAACAACTTGATACATATGATCCGATGTAATGAAGACTCAGATAGACTTGTGACTCATTCTAACGTAATTAGCTTTGTTAAATAAAACTTCTTTCTAAGCGGGGTACGTATAACACCCTACGAAACACATGTGGATCCATTTAAGTCACCAACAAAGACAACTTTAATTTATTTATATACTATATCATTAGTTTTTTTTAAATGTTTTTTAGCTATTTCCTATTTATATCATTAGTTGGAATTCATAATCAGAATTCAGCTATTTCCTATTTTTAGCTATTTCCTATTTATTTCCTATTTTTTAAATGTTTTTTAACTTGTTTTCCCCAATCTCCGGTTTTCTCTTTGTGTGAGGATGACATTTTCCTTTGGAGAAACAACCTCGATGACACTCCAGATGTGTTCTCCTCCACAAAGACTTGGCTCTCTTTACATCCCTTGGCTGCTCCTGTTACCTGGTCTGCTTCAGTGTGGTTCAAGCAACGAATACCTAAGCATGCGTTTATGATGTGGCTGACCTTGAGGGATAGACTGACAACTCGGGATAGATTGCGGAGCTGGGGACTTGATGTTCCTGCAGCTTGTGTGTTGTGTGGTTCCGCCCCAGAATCAAAGATTCACTTGTTTTTTGATTGTAGCTTCTCGGCCTCAGTGTGGAGTGCTTTCTTCTCTCATCAAGATATTTCTCCTCCATTATCTTTTGAAGCCATTGTGTCTTGGGTAAAGTCTCCAACAAGGAATAAGAAGCTCAACTCTATTGTTAAGCTTATATTCCAGGCAGCGGTATATTACATTTGGAAAGAGAGGAACTCTAGGATCCACTCAAGTTCTATCAAATTACCGCTAGCTGTTGTCAAGGAAATTCAGATAGTTCTTCGTGCAAAGCTTGCGGGCCTTGATAATTTGGCTACGCGAAGGCGTCCCACATCCTCTGCTTCAGTAATACTCGGGGAACCATCGACTCTCCTTCTCACTTGGTTCCAATTTATTCAGAGTTACTGAGCCATCTTCTACTTTGTCACCGTATCAAATTTGTTTGCTTCACCTTGAGTTTGTTTTTTTACGAGTTTCGTTGTCTGGCTTTCACCTTAAAGATGTAATTCAAAGGGTATCTCTTTTTTGGGGGAAGATATATATAAAAAGGAAGATTCAGAAGAAAAAAAAAAGAATTCAGAAATGATATATATGAATAAAGTCAGGACAAATAGCTTATCAAAGTAAATTATCGGAATCTACCGTAAGATCAATTAGTAAACTATACTACTATAGGAACCTATTAAAGTGGAACAAAAAGGGCTTAAATCTACATTCGATATATGGAAGAAATATGCATAGCTGGAAGACACTTGTAATATGCGGAAAATATCATAAATTATATTTCAAAAACGAAAAGTATATTCGAATATCTTATACACCGTATGTATAAAAAAGTATTCGAACAATCCCCATTTTTCTGTTTCTATTTTTATAATCTTGTATTCTTGGTTCTCAACTAATACTATTTCGATGAAAATTATGAAAAGAAAAGAAACTACTAATTCGATGAAATAACGAAAGCACCTTTTCTTCCCTACTTTAAGATAAAGCTAAAGCATGAACAAATGAAGTATATTAAAATGATTTTTATGAATGATTTTCTTACAACTAATATATATCAATCAAAACCAGTAAATATTTATAGGTTATTTAGGCAGGTATACTAATTCTATGTAATATTTTTAGAAGAAAAAGGTGGCAAACCCATAATTAAGAAATATTTTTTAGTAGGTGAGTTTAACTAATAGCCTAAATTATATATAAGTTGTGTTTCATATTAAAAAATAACATATTATATTAAAATACAATGTATTAAAAAGAAATATTTTGTGAATCATAAAGAATAACATGAAAACTATAATATAAAAAACGTACATATATATTTTCACCTCGTCTGATGATATCTTGCAAATATATGCCAAACTTGTACAATTTTTTGAAAATAGTGATGTCATTTATGTAGTATCGAATATTTATACATGAGTTCATGGCCGGTGTTGGCATGGTGCAAGAGGTGCATTTGCACCATATCAATGTGATTTTTGCAATTTTTTATTGAGTTTTAGAGTTATTTTTTTAGAAAATAAGCTATTTTTACAATTTTTATTAGATTAAGAGGTTTTTTGCAATTTTAGCACTATGTTCCTTAATAGTTTGGACCGGGCTGCATGAGTTACATAAACATACTTAGGTTTATCTGGTTTTATGATTAGAAAATCGTAGAGACAAGAATAGTGTGCTCATATTAAATTATAAAACTTTAGTAGTCCCCTTCATACATAATTAGTTAATCGAACATCGAATTTGGAGATCCAAATACTACAAAAAAAAGGGGAGAAAAAAGAGACAAAAGACAAAATAGTTAACAGGTTTTAAATACCATAAAAACCATCATTGACATCTATCTAATGCTCTATTTGTTTGTCTCATTTCCTCTTTCCTTTTCTCCAAAAACTAGAGCTAAACTAAAGCATAGAGAACCAACAAATCTCAAAATCTTCTCAAATACTTTTTGTAGAAATTAATAAAGAGAGAGAGGTGATGAATAGAGGAGTGATAGAGAGTTCGCCGGTCCAGCATCTTACAGTGGCTGGAAACCCTAATTGGTGGAATAACGGCGGCTTGAGGCCACCACCACCGCAGCTACCGCCCTCTACCACCAATACTTATCTTCTTCCAAGTTTCTTACCAAACTTCTTTCCTTCTCCGTCTTCTTCATCTTCTCTGCCTCTTACTAGCAACCCTAACTTCTCTTCTTGGCTAGACAATAGTGATGACCTTCCTCTTGACCAGCCATGGAGCCTTAGCCAACTTCTCTTGTAACCCTCTCTCTCTCTCTCTCTCTCCATATTGAGACTTTAGCTTTATATATGTAGAAAATGGTTTCAAGTTCTTTGTTTCAAGATCTAATATAGATTATGTGTCTTTGAATTGAAGGGGTGGCTTGATGATGGGAGAGGAAGAAAGAATGGAGATAATGAACTATCATCATCATCAAAATCAACAACATAGTTACCAAGAGAAGAAGCTAGAGAATTGGGAAGAACAAGTTTTGAGGCACCAAGCTTCCATGAATCAAGAGAGTAAGAATACTAATGGTTATGTGATAATGTCGTCACCAAACTCACCTCTAAACAAGTCTTGTGTTTCAACAACAACAATTCACAACAACAACAATAACAATCACAATGGTCTTAACTTGTCCGAGGTAGGTCGAAACAGTTAATTTAGATTAATTCAATATGGTTTATATATTAATGAATACTTCTATAATGTTTTGTTCAATGTCTGTTCATGAAGTGTAATAGCTCAGAGATTGGTGAGTCTTCTATTGCAAATAAGAAACCAAAGCTTCAAGTTCCTTCATCGTCGTCACAGTCAACTCTCAAGGTAACTAACTTAATCTCTTGCTATATTTCTCTGTTTTTATTTCTCTTGATGACATTTATAATAACAAAACAAAAACACAAAAACAAATGAGAGGAAGAAACAAACAAAAGGGAATGGGAACAGAATAAGATGCATGTGTGTGTGATTGTAACATTTTTGTCTTTCTTATGTGTCTTCTTCTTCTTGATCTCATTATTCTTTTTCTCTTTCTTTCCTATGATTCAACGGTAGTTACCTTATCCTTTTACGTTCGTTTAAAAAACAAATGGAAAATGGAAACTAAATCTGTTTTTTCAGTTTGATTCAGTTTTAGTTCAGATTCATTTTCTAACAAAAATTATAAATTAATTATGTATCTTTCTTCTGACTCTAATTATGTATTTAGCCGTAGAATTCCCCACCCCAACCCCTTTTCGGTTACTTTACAGTTTACATAATAATAGTCTTTTGTTTTACAAGAAAATAAATTAATTCTCTTGCTTTCCTGTCTAAATTGATCTTGGTATGTTTGTTAAATGTAACAAAATATATCTTTTTGGAAAGTTATCAAAATTTATGCTACATATTATATTTTCTCTTAGTTTTTTTTCATTTGGATCTTAGTTCATTGGAGTAGTTTTTCGTTTAAGTTCGATGTATTCTAGTTGCATTATTCAACTATGAACACATGTTAAGAGAGTTGGAAAGTCCTTTTCCTCTCTTCCCATGCTATATCACAGATTTAAGTTAATTACACTCGTTAAATAACGAAGTTTCTTATAGATATGTGTAGAATTTAATTACTAATATCACTATATGTATAATCAAAGGTGAGAAAGGAGAAACTTGGAGGCAGAATTGCAGCTCTTCATCAGCTAGTATCTCCCTTTGGCAAGGTATAATTCCTTTTACTAATCACGTAATACATTAAGATTTTTAGTCTAATTTCTAGACTAAACTGAAAATTAAAATTAGCCATGAAATATCTGTTATTTATTGGTTGATTGGTTCTTTATTTTTTCAGACTGACACTGCCTCTGTCTTGTCGGAGGCTATTGGATACATTAGATTCCTCCACAGTCAAATTGAGGTGACTTGTCTTTTCCAAACTACCATGCTTCTTATTTCATTTCTTTCAAGAATAAATATTTATTCGAATCTTCCCTCAAAATCATGTGGATTGTTTGGATTTATTCGTATTTCTTTTTAACTATGAGAAAAGAACATATAATTTTGAAAACTGAACAATATAATTGAAATAATAATCAGAGATTTATAACCCCTTCTTATTTACTGCTCAATGCTTTTTATCTTAAGGTATTTCTATAGCATTTTCATGTATCTATTTTGTGAGATTTTTGGATTTTTTTTTCCTAGTTAGTATTAGATGTTAAAAATTGTACAAAAGGAAATGATCTAGTTGAAAATCGGTAAATAGTTGTGGTTGTCTCTAGAGTAATAATTGATACAGCTATTTTCTCAGTAATTGTTTTTGTTAATTTCAGGCTCTAAGTCTACCATACTTTGATGTTCCCTCGAGGAATAATACGATACACCAACATGTAAGCATTAAAATTCATGTAAACCTTAATTACATGTGTTTCTATTACTTTAAACATCATATTCTGAATCTGCTTTACGTAAGTTACTTGGTTTGGTTAATGATAATTAAAAGCTACTTAAATGTATATAGGCACAAGGTGATCATATGAATTGTATATTTCCTGAGGATCCTGGTCAGGTACGCACATATTTATGTTTTTCTTTCTACTGGATCAATTAAATTCAAATTTTAAAAGCAAAACTTTCAGCCTTTAGTTCTAAAAAGGGTTAATTTGCCCAATAACATAAAAAAACATATAACTAAATAACTAACCAAATACCCTAAATCTAATGGTTAATAATTGCCCACATGGGTTAACTTTAGTTACTTATTTAGATATAGTTTTTTCTTAGGTTATTTAGCAAATTCTCCCTTCTAAAAATTACACTTTTTATTTTATTATTGTTCTCTTAAAAGTGAAAAGACTAAGATAAAGTATGGTCAATAAAATAGAAAATATGACATTACAAGCTTTCCTTTTCAGTCCTCATATCATTTTATAACCTTTCACTAAACCCAAAAAAAAAGCCAATTTGTTGAAGAAAAAAGAGCCCCTTAATGAATGAATTGTTTTGTTTTATATTGTCTTTCATTAAAGTATCTTTGGTGATAAAACTTTTTTCTAACAAATGATACGAAATAACATTTACAATAATAATATCGCAATTAAGAAATTAGTGTGAGTTTTTGAGTATTAGATTAGTTGTGACTTACATATTTTAGCATTTTCGTTACAAATCCGAATGGCTATTCCATTTACTACATCAATTCAAATCATAGGTTTTGAACCGAGAGAGATCATTCTTATGCTCTCGAATTTAAGCATCATACGGGATGTAATTTATATATTACTCATACTATACTAACATTTCAATATTTATTTTTAGATAATTCCTTCTTTTGTGTGAAGTGTCTAAAGCTTTTTATTACAAAAATATACTGAAGTAGTCTTTTCATTTTGTGATCAGCTTGTGAATGAGTATTGCATGAAAAGATCAAAAGGAGCTTCATTATCGTCGTCTACAAACAATCAAGAATCAAACCCTAACGTAGAACCAAAGAAAGATTTGAGAAGTAAAGGACTGTGTCTTGTCCCGATCTCATGCACACTCCAAGTTAGCAACGACAATGGTGCCGACTATTGGACTCCAACGTTCTAGATCACTCTATTCTCTTAATTATATGCTATTTGGATTTTGATCGAACTAAAAAAAGGATAGAAGAAAAATAGTATAATGTTATAACATCATGAGCAAACAATGTATTGAGAAAACAACAAAATGTGTTTCCAAGATTGATTGCTCATGATGCTATACAATGATCAGTTTTAAACTCGAAGATTTATTTTGGCGTGTGGCCTTTATTTTAAGATTTGCAGTTAAAGTGTATGATGATATGGTCTGGTGAATTATGTTTTTTTCTTCTATTAAGTTAGTAAACATTTTTATCATGTCTAATACATGTAATAACTAATAACTCAATGATGGTTGTATTATCAATTTTAGTAATAACACCTTCTACATTGTAACCTTGCGTTTTTTAAAACGAGAACAAACGGACGCTTATACAACTCAACAAAGTTCGGGAAAATCTTGTTAGTAGATTTTCACTCAAACGATTTTTACAATCTATTTAATCAGATTGACTCAATACCATGCGAAAAACCCTTATCTCGACATTGATCAATTCCTAGATATCTAAACTACACATTTCAAGAGAGAAATGATGTTCTCTTTCATCATTCAACTTGCTCACCCAAGGCCAATTTTGGGGGGAGTGAGACTAAGCATTGACATTTAGCCCTCAAAAATTAAAAAGATAACGTATATGAATAATTCGGTTTCAAATCATTATAAAAACTTTATTAATTTGTATATGATCCTATAAATTTCATGACATATCCTGCATAACACTGACGAATATATAAAATAAGTAAAACTTAATTGGGAAAATTTTTGAATTACCTAGTCAAGTGTATTCTCCAAATAACATTTTTTGAGAAAATCTTTCAATTTTTTTCCAATGCAAGTTATATACAATAAGTAAAATTTCATTTGAAGATGTTCAAGCGTTTCAACGACGAAGATTTTTTTCATCTTTGCAAGTTTTTCGTGTATCACTACACTAGCTATTTGTGTTCTAACACCAGTTATGCATCCGTTTTTATGGTACAATTATTGCACCATTAATTATAAGTATGCTACTTTCAAGTTTCAACATTAACTTTAGTTTTTTTGTTTAAAAATGCATTTATAATCCATTAACATATGGTTAATAAAGTTATTCACAAACATAAACAATTCATATTAAGACGAAAAATCAGCATGGCGGTTGTGGAGACATGCATATACAAAAGATCAAATGGGATCATTTGTTTAAAGATATTGATATTTATGCTGAAATGTATACTATTTATAATTGGTTAACAATTTTTTGAAATTTTGTATAAACTTTTGATATGATTATTTTGTGTTTTTTCTAGTTTTTTTTTAATGAAATTGTAAATTACAAAATTCAAATGAAAAAATGTTTTTCTCTCTAAGATGAGGAAAACGAAAAAGAAACATAAAATATCAAATCTTTTTTTCATTATAAAGAAACTTTCAAATATTTCAAATCTCTAATTTCTTCTTCCGTTTCTATATCACTGAATCAAATTTTCAACAAGTTTTCAATATTTTCAACAAGTTTTCAATTTTGAGTTTTTGTAACCACCAGCTTGGTTCCGTACAATAAATAAAACGTTTTCAGAAGATGTTTCCGCGTTTCAACTCCAAATGTTTTTCACTTTTTTGCAAGCTTTTCCAAAATCCATTTATGCATCAATTTTTCATTTGTTGCGATATATGATTTTTTTATTTTTCATTTAGTTTTTGTTTTCAATGAAATTCTAAATCAAAAAAAATTAAACTGGCAGGCAAAATGAGAAAAATTTCCAGTCAATGTTTGTTTTCTTCTAAATTGGTAAAGTGATGATTAAATGAGTTTCTCAAAATATAAAATTTTAAAAATTCCATCTAAATTCCAACTGGGCCATTTTTTTGAATGCTAGAAATCACGACTGGGCCATTTCACAAACGTTTTCAGGCCTTTTCTACGTTTTCCTGTGTAGTCACGACCACGAGTAACCCTCCACGTGTCAGTTCACAAGTGCTTCCTATCTCTTAACTCTGTTCCCTTTTTTATTTTACAAAATATTTTTAATGATCGAACGGTGAATATTCAACTATAGTTTAAACCATATACGAATAACAATCGTTAGATTAGATTATCTCATATTAACCGTACGATCAAATCGTCACTTAAATCCATCCGTCGAATATAATCCGAAATTGAAATTTCAAAAACAGGTATAAGAGAGGGAGGACTCTCTAAGAAGACGAACCAATCCAAATTCTAAAGTCTCAGTCTTTTTTTTTTCTTTAATTGTTCTCACTGTATTACCCAATTTCTGGGTTTTTTCTCGAGCTGATTTTTGTGTAATTTTATTCTGAAATTTTAGAGATTTTGTGAAGATAAAAAAAAGGGAAAAAAATTTCTGGGTTTTGTTCAGATTCTGAGAGATTTCGAATTCTGTTAGATGGGTGGAGAAGGAAACGAATTCCCGCCAAAAAAGGATGTTTTGGAAGAGATTGATGCTCCGACGATGAAGTCGGCGAGGCAACTCGACTTCACTGGTGTCTCCGCCTCCGATGTTGAGTCTATTAAACCTCCGACGGCTACACGGCCTGTTACTACGGTGGTGACTCCGATTCCGATTCCGCCGTCACTATCTCATGCCTCAATCAGGTAAAGTTTCATAATTTATTGTTTTTGTGATATAAAGTTTGAATTTTTAGAGATTTGATTGTTTAAGTTAGATTTGGGGATTGAAGCATAGATCTTTGTATAGATTGATGATTTAGTTTTGAAATTGTAGAAAACCCGAATCGCCGAAATCGAAGCCAAGGCCTGTAGTTGAAGCTAGAGATGGAACAACGCCTCAGAAGAAGAAACAGTGTAATTGTAAACACTCACGTTGCTTGAAGCTGTAAGTATACGAATCTTTGCTTTGGTGTATTGGTGTTTTTCTTGTTTAGTGGTTTTTGTAAGGTTTAAGAAGACTCTACAATGTTGTTTTTTGATTAGGTATTGTGAATGTTTTGCATCTGGTACTTACTGTGATGGTTGTAACTGTGTGAATTGTTTCAACAATGTTGAAAATGAACCTGCGAGACGAGAAGCGGTTGAATCAACTCTAGAACGGAATCCAAATGCGTTTAGGCCAAAGATCGCTAGTAGTCCACATGGCGCGCGAGATAATAGGGTATGTGGTTTAGTTATTGTATGATGATGGTCTTTAGAATTGTTGGTTTTAAGGTTTTAACTTTGAAACTCGGATTTTGTAGGAGGAGGTTGGTGAAGTTGTGATGTTAGGGAAGCATAACAAAGGTTGTCACTGCAAGAAATCAGGATGTCTTAAGAAGTATTGTGAGTGTTTTCAAGCGAACGTTCTTTGTTCTGAGAATTGTAGATGTATGGATTGTAAAAACTTTGAAGGAAGTGAAGAGAGACAAGCTCTCTTTCACAATGAACATCATTACCACAACGTGGCTCATCTCCAACACGCAAATGCTGCGATAACTGGAGCTATTGGTTCCTCGGGTTTTGCATCTGCTCCAGCTCCTAAGAGAAAGAAAGCTCAGGAGATTTTCTTCACCCAAGCAACCAAAGATTCATCTACTCATAGGCTTGGCCAGGTAATTCAGTTATCTAAAAACCACTAGTTCATTTGCTTGGTTATGGTAAATGGGAGATCTTATGGTATAGTTTATTGGTATTAGGCAAATAGTGGAAGAACGACATCTTCGAAACCTGTTTCTCAGCGTGGAGGCAATGCGTCATCAGGTCCAGCCAAGGTTGTATACAGGTAAATGCCTAATGTGTTTACTAAGCTAAATCTGTTCCAGAGATGCAGAAACTGAGTTAATAGATTTGTTTTGGTTTCGAAGGTCTCTCTTAGCAGATATAATTCAACCACAGGATGTGAAAGCACTTTGTTCTGTTCTGGTTGCTGTAGCCGAGGAAGCAGCCAAGACGTTAACAGAGCATCGGTTGGAAGATCAGACAGAAACTTCCCTCGCTTCGTCTGCGCAAGATCAAGGACAAGACAATGATAATAAAGGTACCGAGGCTGATAAATCTGGTGTAGAGGAACCCAATTCAGATGGCTCTAAAGGAAGAGACTTGTCTCCAGACACTTTGGCATTGATGTGTGATGAACAGGACACTATGCTAATGGTTACAGCTTCACATAATTGTTCGGTGCAGCCTAACTCGCAGCTACCAAATGGCCAAGACCAGGTTTATGCAGAGCAGGAGAAACTAGTATTGACCAAGTTCCGTGACTGCCTTAATCGAATAATCTCCTACGGAGAATTAAGAGGTTTACATTTTGTTTATCATCAAGAATAATTTAGTCCAAACACAAGATTCACATTCTAAAAGCTTTATGTTTGTTTGTTTGTTGCAGAATCAAATTGTTCTTTGTCAAGAATGGATCTAGAATCAGCTGCACACACCGCTGCGAAAACCGAGCCAGTGGTTCAACAAGGACCAGTCGCGAATGGAGTTTCACAAACCGCGAAACAACAACCTTCCCAGCTAACCACAACACCACCAACAACAACAACAACACCAAACACATCCTCACAAACTCATCTCCATAAAACTCCAGCTTTGTCTGAGAAGAAAGACATCTGAATCAATATTTACTCCTTTTAAGAACAAAATAACTTTACAAAGAACAATAATGCAGCTGAATCCGCCTCGCCATGCGCCTAATTTACGAGGTAATGCCACCAACACTCCTTTCTCTTCCTCTTACATATTCTAAAACAGAGGAGAGGTCGCAGCTTCAGCACATTAGCAGGTGACTAGAGAGTGTTATTATTATAGAACTATTCAACACAATTTTGATTGTGTTATTATTAGGCTTTTCTTTTCTTTCTTCCTTCCAAAATCTTCTCTTTGATTCATAATTTGAGAATGTTTCTTTACGAATTGTTGTCATTATTTATGTACATTGCTATGTACTGTGGAACATACATGGTTTTTGCTGGTTTTGATATGTTTCATAAACTATAGAAGATCTGAAATTGCTTCTGTTTGAGATTTGAAGAATGAATCAAATTTGGGGTAAGAAGGAATATAGTCAATACTCAACACTTCTAACAATATAAAATTCTCAATGCTTTTTCAAGAAATAATATTTTCCAGGATAAAAGATTCATATATCTAAGATGAGAGAGACCTACCTTACATTATACACTTTTGTAAACTCAAATGGAATGATACAACAATATTGAAGAAGACTCCAGAGACTCACACACTCATCATCAAATCCCAACAAAAACAGAAAATCTTCTGCGTGAAACTATACGCTTGTAGTTCTGTCGATCGAAGCCAAAGGTTTATCTAGTGTCGATAGAATCTGTGGCATTGACATACCACCGGAAACAACAATCTCTGCAGATGAAGAATGAATACAATAACAAGTTCAGTAGTTTTCCACAAATAAACTTGAATGTTATACAACAATCTAGGATAGATTCTGAACCAAAATAGGCTAGGTGATCTCACCTATTCCTTCACGGACCGAGAGATTCGGCCTGATAACATCATTACTGTTGACAAGGAGTATATCTCCGATGTAAAGGTGGTTCGTGGGAACGTATACACAGCAAAGTTTCTCCTCTGTTGGGTAATTCTGTAAGGATGAAGAGTAATATTACATACGGTAACCAAATCATGCCTATAAATAGTGTCTGCTCTTTGTATACTTAAGGAGAAGTTTTGAAAATAACAACTAAATCCTCGAACCAAGCATTTTCAATCACCTGGAGAACAACAGTTGATGTAATGAAGCCAAATGCGTATTCGCCTATACGTGGATGCCTGATGATTGCAACTTCCTTGAAAGCTTGTGTATTTTGATCTGAAAGTAGAAGGGAAAAAATGGATATGAAAACGTTGAGACTGGAAAATTCGATCAATTTCTAATGTTGAGATGCAAAATAAAAGCGAGACCAGGGGATATGGCAGAGCTGATTTGCTTGGAGGCGTTGTAAATGTGACGAACAAATGGCATCCGCTTGATAAACCACTCTCCCAGGTTCAGAACAGATGCACCCAACCACGAAGACATGAACACCCCAACCAAGAAGATGAATGCAATCGAAGTCAAAAAACCAAAACCTACAAAGCCGTAATCAGACTCATGTGAAAAAACCGATAATATCAAGTTGTTGATTCAACAAAGAGAAGCCCCACACAAATGCTTACCAAATATGTTGATCCCAAGTTGTGCGTATATCGGAGAGAAGAATCCATCAACAAAGTGAATAAACCACCATGTTATATAGAAAGTAATCGCAATAGGAAGCAGAATCACACTACACACAAAACCAATCAAGATTTTAAAACCCTCAACACAACTGTTGAATCTCTGTTGACCAGATCCGAAACTTACCAGCCTGTCATGAACTTCTTCGATGCCCATCCTCTAATGAACAAGCTTAAAGTCTGCAGAACATTCAAGATCATACACTAATGAATCAGAAAGGGTCAAATGTTAAGCATCTACAGAATTTAATAGCCACAAAGATCAGTGTTTAACTCATTCTAAGCAAGTGTTCAACAATAAAACTAGACCAAGTTCCGTGATTCATGGAAACAAGATTTCTCCCAAGTAACCAACCAAAACACTTAAGGAATACAAATCCATACTCTAATGAATCAAAAAGGTTCTACAGAGTTTCAAGAACCACCAAGAATCAAGTGTTTAGCTACAAACACTTGATGCTAAGTGAAATCTAGGGCAAAACAAATTCCAAGATTTTGAATCTCTAAACACTAAACTCCAATCTTGAAATCAATCGAGTTCTATTGTTAATTTGGTACGAATCTTGAAAACTAGATCAGGAAAAAAGAAAAGACTAGACCTCGTTACTAGCTTGATGCGAAGAAGAGGAAGAAGAAGAAGATGAAGAAGAAGAAGACGGTTTCGAAGTAGAACCGTCGTCTTTATCGCCGGAATCAGAGACGGGAATCAAAAGCTCTCGGTTTTTTTCTCGATTAGCCATTACAATCTGTGGCTGCTTCTCGTCTCCCATCTTCTTACTAGTATAGAAATCGTTCTCGGAGAAGAGAGAATCTCCGGTGGATTCTCCGGTGAGGAAACAAATCTCCCAATAAAGGAAGAGACTTTTTGTTTACCGGCGACTGTCTTCAACTTGAAGCTCTCTCTCTCTCTCTTTCTCTGTCGTTTTTTGATTTTCTCTTTTTATATTTTTGCTTTTGTTTTTTTTCTTATCGATTTTTTTATAACAAAAACAGTTTTTTGTTGATTTAATTGAAAATCTAATCTCTCTATATGTGTTGCTAAACCAATAATGCATTACTTTGTGGGGAGTTTACTATGGTTTGGCTCTTTTACAGGTCCTTGCGAGTTAAATTAGAGGTGGATTCGGAACTGGTTATCGGTTCTCAAGACAAGGATAAATGACGTTCATCCTCTGTCTTTCCTGGTACGGTTGTGCCAGGGCTTCATTGCAAATGACTGGTTGGTCTAGGTAACTCATGTGTATGAGAGGCCAATTGTTTTGCAGACGGATTGGCAAACTATGCTTTTTCTTTACCGTTTGGTTTTCACTTGCTGGAAAATGTTCCACCTGACTTGAATTCGATTTTGTTAGCGGATGAACTCGGGTCAACGCGACCGAGAAGAGTCCATGTGTAAATGTTTTTTATTGGTAGAATAAATAGCGGAGACTTCGGTTCCCCGGCAATTACCAAAAAAAAAAGAGATGCATTACTTTCTCTTTTTTCCATCACTATGTAGTACTATGTGATTTGATATCATATATTGTAGTAGTTAATAGTTTACACAAACATAATACATGTTAAAAAACTATATTTTTTAATTAATTAAACATTTCGTTAATATAGATGTTGTTTACAAAGAAAAATCAATAAGTCTAGAACAAAATAATCGGCCAAACTATCGTTTTTTAAAATTTAAAAACGTGAGATATCAAAACCAAGAATAAGATCGGAAATCTAATAAGTTTACACAAACCAAGAAACTTGTAACTTTTCCATCACTCCGTAATATGCAAAATGTTGTGAAAATGCATAAAGAAGATATCATTATGTGTGAATTCAACCGATAGATATACTATATTATTGTTAAACAGCTAATCTATAGAAATTAAATTATATAATGTAAAGATATCATTATTAATAATTTTTGTCTTTAGAGCTTACAAGTATGGATTGGATTTGGATGTACTATATATATAGTCGATACAAGACAATGTTTTTAAACATTTCTAAATTATACAAAGGCAAATATCTCCAGATTTGTCATTTCCTGTTGAATGACATATTCCTCCTTTAGGAAAATTTTGGTCGATGCATTTTTTGTTGCAGTCTTCTATCTCTCCACACGGATTGACTAAATGCTTCTCCATCGTTAACGAAGTTTCGTATTTTGTAGAAAATAAATCTCTTGTCGCAAAACCTTGAATAATTACAACAAAGATAATTAATTCATAAGAAATTGGTAAGCAACTACAAATAAAATAAAATAACCTAGCTACCAGTTCAATGTAGCTATTAATTTTGAAAGATGTACAGCTTTAGCTATTAATTTAAGTATCAAAGATTTCACAAACTAACTTTTTGGGTTTGATAAGATTTCTTTTTCTACATGCCATATAAATAAATCTAATATTAACATGTTGAAAAATATGATTAAACATATAAATAAAAAACATCCCTTAAAACTACAATTGAATAGTAACATGTTGGAAAAAATGGTAAATCAAAATACATACCTTGATTAAGAAGAAGAGCAAGACAAAGAAATATGAAAAAGAAGCATTTGTGTGAAGAAGCCATTTTCCCCTCAATTTTTCAACAATGTCTGTGTAATCTGTCTTCTTCAAGTAGTGTATATAGTCAAAATTTTATACAATTTCCAAAGTTAAATAAGATGTTTCCAAATTTCATTTGGGATTATCTTTTTTCTGTTATTAGTCAATGCTACCTACTAAGATATTAAGGTAAACTATTAGTATTAAAAGCCAATAGCTCAACTGGTAAAGATCTTACGCAAAGCCTAGAAGTCGCTGGTTCGAGTGGTGCTTGAGACGAAACTAATATTACATACTGTGGTTTCGGGTCTGGAGGATTATGGGCTTAGGTACGGAACTTCCTAATAAATTTTTTTTTAAAAAAAAGGTAAACTATTAGTCAGTGCATGCTCTACTATGACGTTAAGGTAAACATGACACATGCAAGCAGATACTAAATTGATATCAATAACTATTGTAAATAAATAATTGTACAACATCTTTTTCTTAAAAGATTGAAAAGAAACTTAGATAAAGTTATTGAAATAAATTCACCAGCCTAACTACCAAAAAGTTTGATTTATAACCTTACAAATATTTTACACATGTTGACAAATTTATCTTCTTCTTTGTTTGACAAGCGGATGAGCATTATCATCCGTTCAGATTTGTGAAACGTCTTCTATATTATGTATTCGAAAAATTAATGGAACACATGGATTTGATAATTTAAATTTTTAAAATAATAGAAGAAAAGAGTTACAATGGACGGTGAAAAACACAAATACGATAAAACTTCGATTCTTTAACAAAAGAAAGAAGGATAAAACTTCGATAAATTAACTAAAAATTTCAGTTCCGAATTAGTGTTTGTTTAGTGGATCATCCCGACGAATTTTAGAGGTATTTGAATATGAGCTACAATGATTTAAGTAATTTTACATATCAAAAGTCATTCATCTCGTTTAGAAACAGTGTGGCCACACCGTTAGAGAATAAATCATGTTGGCAATTGAATGGTTAGATGCGCTTGAAATACATTATCGGGGCATGTTGGCATGTTGCACCTCGCAAATTTCTTGATAAAAAAATCGGACAAAGTAAGAATTACTTTTTTTTCAATGGCTTAAATACTCAAAAGGTTAATATTATGTACTATTTGCATGTGATAGATAAAACTAGGCCTGGGCAAAATAACTTGAACCTACGTACCCGAATCTGGACCCGAACCTGTAAGATCCGAACCTGGATCCGACCCGAATTTTTATCATAGGCATCTTGAGTTTGATCTACAATTATCATCATTCTTTTTCTAATCTTGCTTCGATTGATTCGTGATTCGTCATTGATTTTTGTTCCGTTGTTCGTCTATCTAAATGATCTGTTTCGATTCGTGATTCGCCATTGACTCTTATTCGTTTGTCTAATTGCTTTGGTTACATTGATATAGTTTTATACATTGACAAACTTCGATTGATAATTGTATTCTTAAATTAGTTCATACTATATGATTGTTGTCTTGTTGGTTTGTTTGTGTTTCAAATGCATTTTACAGGTTTTTGTTTAGATTTTAAGTATAAATACATCACAAAAACTAGACTTGAACCTATATCTAGAAGGAACTTGTAAAATTTAGATATTTAAAAGGTTTAATAAGTTGGAACCTGAACCCGAACCTGGACTCGAACCTGTGTCTTACAGGAACCTGTATGGGTATGTTTTTAGTATACTTGATGGAACCTGTACCCGTTAGGACCCGAACCTGGACCCGATCCGAATACCCGAATGCCCAAGCCTAGATAAAACGAACAAGTTTGACTCCACATGACGATTAAAATAGTAACAGCGATTCCAACGTGCACTTCGGCGTCGGATACACTTTAGACGATGGTGAGTTAGTGACCTCACTCTGAATTTCGAAACTCGTTTGTTGAACTTTTGGTTAAAAAGGTAAATATGATAGAAAAAAACACTCGAATATATCATACATACCCCTCTTGATGAATCCGACCTTAGATGTGTTATGCGCTATAGAATAGAAAGAGATCAAACCATTTTTAGTTTTTTAATTACACTTAAACCTTACACGAAAATACACACTAAAATATTCTCTAAACACTATAACTTTCCTCACTTTCTTTCAACTAACACTACCTTCCCAACCTCTTGTCAACCACTTCTAATCACTTTTCCAATTATACTTACAAGGACTGGGATTTTAGGTAAATCAAACCGAATCGATTGGTTATTTCGGGTTTGGTTCATTTGGTTATTGAAAAATCTACTGAAAATAACCGATTTTTTTCCCGTTCGGTTCGGTTATTTTGTGTTTATCGTAATTAACCAAAATATGAAACAAAATTTGTTGAAATTCGGTTAAAGTTGGATACTTTTGGTTAGTTTTGGGTATTTCGGTTTGGTTCGAACCGGAATTTAAAAAAAAAAATTAAAGTTAAATAAAATGTATCCATATTCCATTTGGTATTATACTTCTTTTCTTTTATTAGTCAATGCTGCTACCTACTAGGACATTAAGGTAAACTATTAGTCAATGCTACTAGGACGTTAAGCTAAACATGACACATGCAAGCAGATACTAAATTGATATCAATAAATATTGTAATTAGATTAATTGTGCAACATATTTTTCTTAAAATATTGAAAAGAAACTTAGATAAAGTTATTGAAATAAATTCACCAGCCTAACTACCAAAAAGTTTGAGTTATAACCTTACAAATATTTTACACTTGTTGACAAATTTGTCTTGCATTCTCATCCGTTCAGATTTGTGAAATGTCTTCTATATAATGTATCCATTAAGCAAACATTAATGGAACATATGAATTTGATCATTTAAAACTAAATTCTCACTATCGCTAGTTCCCCGATTTGTTAATCGGAAGGCGGATTGTCTAGCCCGATCGGCAAGAAAACGTGTTTTCAAATTCTCGTATGTAAATTTCATTCTGTCGCTTTGGCTCACCAATTCGGCCAGAATCTTCTGATTGATAGTTAGGTTGTCAAAAAAAAAAAAAACTAAAAATATTAGAAAAAAAATAGTTACAATGGACGGTGAAAAACACCGGAAAAAGGCCAATTTGAACCCAGACAATTTGCATCGTGCTTTTTTGGACATGAACTTTTGCATATGGCTAATTTAAACATGAACTCCAAATACATTCAAATTTTATACATGAACTAACATGTTTTGTGCCGAATTATACCTTGACCAAAATTATGTTAGTCAACGTTAACTGAAGATTGACTAAAACGATATGTGGGTTAGTTGGTTAGGTAAGAAATGTTTGAAAACGATAATGTTATCTTTTTTAGTAGAACGATGTCGTTTTCATTTAGAGAAAACTATAAATCGAATCCATAATTCGATAAATCTCCAAATGAAAACAACGTCATTTTATCGAAATACAAATTCGATTTCGAGTTTTTTCTATAAAAACGATATTGTTTTACTAAAACAACAAAACGATGTCGTTTTGACCCAACGAAACCGAGTCATCTAGCCCACGTGTCGTTTTCCGTTAACGTTGACTAACGAAATCTTGGTTAAGGTATAATTCGGCACAAAACATGTTAATCAGATATAAGATTTGAATTTATTTAGAGTATGTTTAAATTAGCCATATGCAAAAATTCAGGTCTAAAAAAACATAACAATATGGCATTTTTTCCCGTGAAAAACACAAATACGATTAAAACATTCAGTTCCAAATTAGTGTTTGTTTAGTGAATTACAGGCCCAATAATGAGATAACAAAAGGCCCATTAAGGTCTCACACTTTTTATTCTCTTCTCTTCTCACACACTTTTGATTTCTTTCTCCATAAGCTAGAAGAAATCTCAAATCTCAGAGCAAAACGAAGCAAAGCAACAATCATGGGTCAAGGACCATCCGGTGGTTTAAACCGTCAAGGAGATCGAAGCCAGACGGTGGTGGTGGTGGTGGTGACAAAAAGGATAAGAAATTCGAACCAGCCGCACCACCGTCACGAGTCGGAAGAAAGCAACGGAAACAAAAAGGACCTGAAGCTGCAGCTAGGTTACCAACAGTGACACCATCTACTAAATGTAAGCTTAGATTACTAAAAATGGAACGAATCAAAGACTATTTGCTTATGGAAGAAGAGTTTGTATCGAATCAAGAGAGATTGAAACCACAAGAAGAGAAAACTGAAGAAGATAGATCTAAAGTTGATGATCTTCGTGGTACACCTATGAGTGTTGGTAATTTAGAAGAGCTTATTGATGAGAATCATGCCATTGTTTCTTCTTCTGTTGGTCCTGAGTATTACGTTGCGATTTTGTCTTTTGTTGATAAAGATCAGCTTGAACCTGGTTGTTCAATCTTGATGCATAACAAGGTTTGTTCAATTTTTTAGGGTTTAGGGTTTAGGGTTTAGGGTTTGTGATTCTTGAGCTTGTTTTTGTTGTATATAGGTGCTTTCTGTTGTTGGGATTTTACAAGATGAAGTTGATCCAATGGTTTCTGTGATGAAAGTAGAGAAGGCTCCTTTGGAGTCTTATGCTGATATTGGAGGTTTAGAAGCTCAGATTCAAGAGATTAAAGAAGCTGTTGAGCTTCCTTTAACTCATCCTGAGTTGTATGAAGATATTGGTATTAAGCCACCGAAAGGCGTGATTTTGTATGGTGAGCCTGGTACTGGGAAGACATTACTTGCTAAGGTTTGCTTTTTAGACTATAGTGTATCAAAAGCTTGGATTGTTGTAGTGTTGTCTCTTTTTAAACTTGTGTTTGTGTATAAGAAGTGTTATTTATTGGTGTTTTTTTCAGGCAGTGGCGAATTCTACATCAGCTACTTTCTTGCGTGTTGTTGGTAGTGAATTGATTCAAAAGTATTTGGGAGATGGTCCTAAGCTTGTGAGGGAGCTTTTCAGGGTTGCAGATGACCTTTCACCGTCTATTGTTTTCATAGATGAGATTGATGCCGTTGGTACTAAGAGGTATGTCTAACAAAACATGATTCGTCGATTACAAGGAGGTGGATTTTGCTTCAGTGATGGTATCTAATCCGGTATAGAAAAATGTTATGTTGAAACAGGTATGATGCGAACTCTGGTGGAGAACGGGAAATCCAAAGAACTATGTTGGAGCTACTGAACCAGCTGGATGGATTTGATTCAAGAGGAGATGTTAAAGTGATCCTCGCGACAAACAGAATCGAAAGTCTAGACCCGGCACTTCTTAGACCAGGCCGGATCGATAGGAAAATCGAATTCCCTCTTCCAGATATCAAAACAAGGAGACGTATCTTCCAGGTACTACAATTGATGATACTGAACTTTTCTTCCTTTTGTGATTTTATCTAGAAAGAGCTAGTGGGGTTTTTAATTGCATGTCATTGCTTAGATACACACATCAAAGATGACTTTGTCTGAAGATGTGAACCTAGAAGAGTTTGTAATGACGAAAGACGAGTTCTCAGGCGCTGATATAAAGGCTATATGCACAGAAGCTGGTCTACTTGCTCTCAGAGAGCGTCGAATGAAAGTAATTAACGATTTCTCTGATTCACCAGCTAGTAACACCTTATGGACTCTCTTTGTACTATTATTCTAACCATTTTTTTGGTCTATTATGGTTTAGGTGACGCATCCCGACTTCAAGAAAGCGAAAGAGAAGGTTATGTTCAAGAAGAAAGAAGGAGTCCCCGAAGGTCTTTACATGTGAGAAAGACAAGACAACAACTGCTACAATCTATTTTTCGATTTTGCTACCTACTTAGGTTTTTCGAGTTTTCCTCTCTATGTAAAATCGTTTGCCTTATGGTTTTGCTTCGAAATTGGCTCCTTTTTATTTGCGTTCCGCAGAAATCTCTCATAGATCATAGTCGTTTTAAATTTCCACTGTTTCTAGTGAGCAAATCGTCTTCACCGGAGATGCAACATTCTTCGCCGGAGGTCTTATCAGTCAGCTAACAGTTGATAATAAAAATGTAGAAGAAAGAAGCTTACTCGAATTGCCATTAGTTGAATTTAAAGTTTATAAGTTTTGAATGAGGGATCAAGTAGAAGTTTAGAAGTTGATACTAAAAATGTAGAATGATATTTGTTGACAAATCCAGAAAAAGACTCTGAAAACGACATTAGAGACATTTTTTTGTGAGTTCACCACATGCTAGAGAGACTTTGTGTGTGGTTGAACCGTCAAAATGTATACGAGCCACTAATAACTATCAACAAATTTTCAAAATTAAATGTTATTGAAGGTACAAAACTTCTACGAATCTAAATTGTCTACTGAAAAGTAAAATTCAAATATTATTTGCGATTAAAAATATATTTGAAAGTATGAAGTGATAAAATTGTGTTCTTATATTATTCTTTAGTGGTCGATTGAGTAAATATATTTGAAAGTTCTCTAAAAAATATTTGGGAACTACAAAATTTGTTAAATATGAAAGAATAATAGATTCTAACAATTTTTCGTAACTTTTTTTTCTAATTTCATAATTGAAGGTACAAGAAGAAAGTCAACATAATTAGTCGTGTATGTTTGTCAACATAGATGTCTAAATCAAGTATTAAAAATCATAAACTTCCAGGAAAGTACAAAGAAAGTTGTGGTTGCACTGAAAAAGACGAGGAAACTACAAGGAAATTTAAGTGATGATGGTTGGTCAGTGAAATTATATTTTTATAAAGATGGTTGCAGAAGAAGAAAGATTAATTGGTATGTAAAAAGAAAAAGAAGACAATGAGTTCAAATCCGTTCAAATCCTAGAATGAAACATGATGTGTTCATAAGTTTCAGGAGCAAAGATACTCGTGACAATTTCGTAAGCCATCTCTGTGGTTGTCTACGTAGGAAACGTATCAAAACCTATTTATACGACGAACTACCAAGCGAAGTTAGATACGAAGAATCGTTAAAAGCAATCGAAGTATCAAGAATTTCAGTGATTGTGTTCTCTGATAACTTTGGTGATTCGAAATGGTGTTTAGATGAAGTTATAGCAATCTTGAAATGCAAAGAAAGGTTTGGTCAGATTGTGATACCTGTTCTTTACCATGTTGATCCTCTCGACATTGAGAATCAAACAGGAAGCTTTGGAGATGCATTTGATAAGCGAAGGGATAAAGCCGAACAGCTTCAAGAATGGAAAGATGGTTTTGTAGAAGCCATTAACCTCCCTGGATGGAGTACTATGCATTTGAGGTATAACTCCAATTCATACTTTCGATTATAATGCGGATTAGTTTTTTCTTTATAGACATGCTTCTTTTTCTAGAGATGAAGAGATGTTGGTGAATGAAATAGCTCGTGATATCGAAAGAAAACTTCTAAGAGCTTCAAGAAAAAAGGTTTGTTAAATCAAGAACCGCGCTATTTTAAGCTTTAGAGTTTTGTAGCTCACGCATGATTCTTCTTTGTCTTGGGTTTTAAACAGGTCATAATTGAATGGTCTCTAGTCATCACCAACCTCATGTTGGAAATACCTTCCTCTGTCTTTGACCAAATCTCTTCTACTCATAAACCTTTCTACGCGTTGGCTGCTATGTCAATGTCATTATTCTCTTGTCTACTTTGCGTGGTGGATCTCATTCACAAAGGAAGAGTTGAGAGAGTTTTATGGAAGTGGACTTGGCCTATTCCTTGGTTTCACTATCCAACTCAAAGATCAAATAGATTCGGTAGCTTTCCAGAGATGATTGGATTGCTTTGCGCCTCGTGTCAAACCATTCTCACAGCCGTTAACTATTCATTCATCATACATAAAGCTGATACTCCTATCAAGTTTTCGGTTTGGCCTATCATGTTCGCGCTTGGTTTACTTTGCACATTGTTTATCAAACGATCTAGATAGTTAGTTTTTGGTTTTACTTGTTTTATGCATATATAGTGTAGTTCTCTTAAGTAACTGAATTGTGACACTCACAAGTCACAATGCATTTGGCATATATACTATATTCCAAAGCACAAAACTAGATGTTTGTGGACTGTATCAGGAACCTCGGAACTCGAAGCCTTCCACATATTCTTCGATAAGCTACTCAGAATTCCGAAGTAGCTTGTTTTCGTCGGAAGTTATCGAAGACAATTAAATAATTATAACTATCGAACCTAACTCTCTCATCTATTCTCTTCACTAAGCCTCTCTGCAACCTGTATGTATAGATTCCTAGATTTCTCGGTCTTACCATGTACAGCTCTCTAAAGTATACAACCCGGAAGAGATAACAAACAAAAAAGAAGCAGAAAACAGGCAAGATTCGTGATCTGATATTGCGATTTACATGTTACGTCTCACTATCAATTCTCCAAAACTGTGTTTGCTTGTGAAAACAGATCCTCTGGTTTCTGATCAAAGCATTAACCTGTTGTGTGGTTTCCCTGATCCTCAGATTCCTTGCTACTACTTACCCTGCTCGAACTCGGGTACGATGTTGCTTGATTCTACAAGAACAACAACAAAAGATAAGTCCATGCGTGCATTTTTCATTACGATTTCAAAGGAAGTAGCATTCGTGAGTACCTGAAACTGCGGTGGTTGGTTCGGGTGGAGATTACGGAACTGCTGATACGGATCCATATAACCCGGAAACTGAGGCTGGTTCGACATTGGATCAGACTGCTGATTCGGTAGATAGACTCTTGACGGGTCAGAAGCATGAGTTGGATAGTGCGGTCCTGAAAACACTGACCCGCTTCCCATAGGAGTCTGCGTAGGCAAAGGTCTTTGAGCAGCTAACATATTGGGGAATGGCATGAACGAAGGAGGATGAGGAAGAGGCTGGTTCATACCCATACCCATCCCCATCGCCATGTGAGGCATGTACTGTTGCATACCCGTATACATCATTGGCATCATACCGCATCCCATTGACATCATCTGCATTAATCTCAGTCATAAAACTGAAGTTTCCATACCAATATATAAATTTTCATAGACTAAACATAACAAAGACCATTATATATTCAACCGTTGAGGACAAACCTGTATTTGAAGCTGAAGAGATTTCATGTATTCAATAGCTTCATCAAGCATTGAAGCTTTATCTGACTGAAAAAAAACCAAATTTAAATCAGTAACAAAATCGTAATCATCGTAAAATGTAAGCGTAAATGGACCTTGTTACAACGAGGAATGAGTTCTTGCAAAGCTTTCATTCTCTCATTAATCCTATCTCTTCGTTTCTGTTACCAAAAACATTTGCAAAAACATTCTTTCAAAATGCGAAAATCTTTATATACGAATAACATCGAATAGTCGAAAAACGATTATTAACCCTTTCAGAGAGATTATGAACTTGTGCAGCTCGTGATCTCTTTGTACATGTTGTTGTTCCTCTTCCTTTAGTTTCCTGAAAACACCAAAAAAATTAAAATGCGCCGAGTTACTAAAATGCGCTGAATTGGTATATGCGCACGATAGCGACTCACCTCGCTTGGTGACTCAGTATCGTCAATGGTAGCTTCTCTCTCTTTTCGTTTTCTTTCATCGACGATCGTCTTCTCCGGAGACGATGTACCGGGAATCTCACTCGCCGGCGTCGCCACTGCTTTTCCCTTCTGATTAATTCCGGGAATCGCAAAAGTTTTCCGGCCAGCTCCACTAGATCCGCAATTAACCGTCGCATCCGTCCGCCGTGTTAAACCGGATTCACTCATCGTCGCCGTCTCAGACGACGGTGTGGCGCTAGGGTTTACCTGAGTTGATTCTCTCACAATCGCTTTAGAAAATTCACCTCCGGTAAAATCTCCAGCTACGACGGAGCTAGATCCGCAATTAACCGTCGCATCAGTCCGTCGTGTTAAACCGGATCCGCAATTAACAGTCGCCGTCGCAGATGACGGTGTGGCGCTAGGGTTAACCTGAGTCGATTCTCTAACAATCGACCGTACAGATTCACCTCCGGTAAAATCTCCTCTCATCCTCGAGAAATTCATGAAATTCCGTACCGGTGGCTTCACAGACGGCGGTCTCACGGCGGTGGTTTGACTCATCGTCGGCTGTTTTTCCGCCGTGGCGGCGGAGAAGAGAAGATCTGAGCAGAAATTATCATCATCGTCGCGAAGAGGATAATGAAGCCATGACGTCATTTCATCTTCTTGAATAAAGAGATTCTGATCTAACAACTGCGACGGAGCAACTTCTTCTTCTTCTCCGGCGTGAAGCTTCACCGTAGAAGAAGAAGAAGGTTTCTTGGTGGTGGTGTTGTTGAGTCTTTGATTTTGAAGAACTACTTGACCGTTTTGCCATAAAAGCTCCATTAAATCTTCTTCTTCACTCCTATGTTCACATCTCAAAATCAGATCCAAAATCCTTCTTTTTTTTTTCGAAACTCGTGCGCAGTGGAACGGGATAGATGCGGGTCGAACGGAATAGTACAAAAAAATTGTACTATTCCGCTCAATATGTAACCAAAATCTAATAAGTAAACTAGGATGGACGGAATAGTATCAAATTTTGGTACTATTCCGCTCAATCCGCAACCAAAATCTAATAAGTAAACTAGGATAGACGGAATAGTATCAAATTTTGGTACTATTCCGCTCAATCCGCAACCAGAATATAGTAAATGAAAACGGAATAGTACTATATTTGTATACTATTTCGCTCAAATCCGCAATTATAAGTAAAACATGACGGACGAAATAGTAACAAATTCGCTTAATCCGCAACCAAAATCCAATAAATGAAACTAGACGGACGGAAATAGTATCGAATTTTCACACTATTTCGCTTAATCGGCATCTATTATCCGCAACCAAAATCAGATCAAAGACGGTGCAACGGGGGACAAACAGAATAGTATCAAATTTTCGTACTATTCTATATGTTCCGCATCTATCCGTCTCTATTAGTAGAAGATGGAAAAACAAAGGTAAGAAACAACTTACATGATGGGTTTTCTAGGAAGATTCGAAGAGGAGGGATTTGAGTTAACGTTGACATAATCATTATCAGTAGTACTAGTATCAAAATCAGGTACGAAATGGTTCATAACTTTTTTTCAAGGTTGAAGAAAAAAAAAACCGTTTTTTTTTCTTGTATATATATAGAGAGAGTCTTAGTGGTTTTTTTGTAATGACCAAATCCCAAGAAAGGTCTTAAAGAGTAGTACTAGTAGTGTACTACTATTACCTCGAGAGATAGATTACTAATCGACGAAGAAACATATACAACCCAGAGAGAGAGAGATAGGTGGATAGGGTTTGAAGCAGAGGATCTATTAGGTGTCTGAATTTTTCTGCTTTTAGTTTTCTTAAGACTGTAACTTTGTGTATTTTGTGTTTTGTCTTTTATGGTAGAGTAAATAGTAAAATGTAACATTGGAGTGTTTTTTTAGTAAGTGGATATGGATAAAAGTTTTTTATTGTGTGTGTGAATAGAAACTTGTGCCGATTGATTATTATTTTAAAAAATTATCTGAATTAAATAAAGTAAAAACAAAATGTATGAGATCATCATCGTAGTTGACGAAAAGCAAGTATCATCCATTCGTGCTAAATGCTAAGATGACAATATATATCCCAAGACTCTATTTTATGGTATTATATTGAAATTTTCATTTTTATTATGAGGATATGATGTTATATATTTGATAAAGTGAATCTTTTTGTTTTTTGATAAAGAAAGATAAAGTGAATCTTTAGAGCCAACTTTGAATTAAAAGCTACAAGTTTGTAATCAGTATGTATATAGAACGTAAAAGCATCATTATCCGAGAGATGGCATAGATCTCTTTAAAATAATTCAATATTAATATCTTTAATATATGTAAATTATGTTATTAAATAAAAAAAGTAAATCAATATGACATTTAGGATTTAATCTCAAATATTAGTTTCTTTAGTCTCCATGCATTGAGACCAATCTTAGTTTCTCTCATCATTTTCTTAATTTTTGTATTTGTTTAATGTTTTGAGATGGGGTAAAAGTTCATGGTGATGCTCTAAAGCTAGACATAAAATTCAAGCCAAACAAAACCCAATTTGTTTAGTTTCTATTCGGTTTGAATTTAAATCAATCGATGTTCAAAAAAATTACGGTTATCTATTCCAAACCGATCAATTTTTCAGGTTTTAAATTATTTTATATATTCAACTTATTTTTTAAAAATGTCATAACTAATTTCCTTCAACGTAACAAAATCAAAAATTCGTTAAACCCATAAAAAAAAATTAGACAAATTAGTGCAGCCACTTCGAATTCAGTGTTATTCTTACAAACCAAAGTACCAAACTCTAGTGAATTTGATTTGACCCTAGCTTATTCATATCCAGATTTAATTTAATTATTAGAGAAGACCAGGTTTAGAGATAAACACATACTGTATATAACTAATTGGAACTTATGTTTATGCCTCTTGATTTGAACTTATGTTTACCTTTGAGTCTTGATTCTTTTGTTTTTCTATTCCCTATCATAATTATATCTATCAATATATACACATTTAATCATTGATATGGAATTGTGCGTGTTTGTGATAATACCATATGATGTAAATAAATAAGACGTCAATATATAATACAAAGTAGAGAAGAAACAGACAGAGAGGACCATATATGGTGGGGACGATATTAAGACATAAGTTGGGTTTCTATTGGAAACCTCAATGATTTATCAGACAGGGTAATATGTGTTTTTTCTCTGATCTCTTTTTGATAAACCATGTTGCATCTATATATATGTTTGACTGTTTAAACGTAAGGAATACACATTTAAAATACAAAAATTATTGGAAGGAATTGGTTATGCTAAATAACGTTATTAAACAGTTTGTGTAATTAGTGTAGCGCTTTAAGTTTGCTAAACAAAGGTATATCGATTTAAAACTTGTGTATTTGTGAGACATTTTTTAATTAGTTGATAAGCTAGTGCAATAACGGTTAACAAAAAAAAACTACTTAAACAAATACAATATATAACTTTAAAAACGCCAAAATCACATAAGAAATCAACAAATAACAAACAATTTTTTTTTAGGATAATAACTAATGAATGAAGGACAAATATGCAATACTTACATTTGTTTCTTTACATTCTTTAGTTTGTATAGAAGTCATGATTCCAACTGGAAGAGAAAAATTGGAGATAAAAATAAGGTTTGAAAATTATTGTGATTAGTGGTTAGAAAGAGGCATATAGGAGTCGATATATACATAACTTGCATTTAATTAACGTAATATCTTGTTGTAAACAAAATTTGTTTAATCACGTGCAACTACAAAACGTTTGGGAGAAAAATCGTATTCCCTCTGTTGCATAGTATCGGTTGTTATTCTAACTTTTATTTTTTGTTTCATATTACTAGTCGTTCTGTATTTCCAATGCAGATTTATTACTATTTTTCAATCTTTTACCCTTAACTTTCAGCTTAATAATTACTTCTATCAAACAAAATAATGTATTAATTAGAAGTAAAACAGAAAATTTAATTGTTTTATTAATTTGTGTGCAAGTAATTTGCAACAGATGGAGTAATTGTTAAAGTAGTAATATTCTGATTTTGTAGCTCAACTATCAAAATATAAAATACTAAAATAACTAAATAGTGCTGAATATTTGTTTACAAAAAGTTATTGTAATAAAAATTGCACACAGAGTGGGTTTACATTTTAAAGATTGTAATTGATGACGTTACCAGCATGGTAGCTTTGAAATATAAAATCTTGAAAGTCTGCATTAGATTAATATACTCTCTTTTTGTCATCAGATTAATTGAGGGTATACACACTATGGAGTAGTTAATATCGTTAATTTTGAATATTAAATTAGCGTGTTGGGTTTAAGGAAGCGATAAACATGCATAATAATGATAAAAAATAATTAAAACCTTAATCATTAAGACGATGCTATTTTCAGGTAATCACGCACCACTAATAATACTTTAATACTACGGTCGCACGTAGGGGTGGGCAAACTGGAATATGGGACGGGATTTGAGGGGAACGGTACGGGAACGAGATTTTTGGGATAGAAAAATATGTCCCATTTATATCTCATTTAGAATTTGGGACGGTAACGGGATAGGACGAGATGAGACGGAAACGGTACGGGAATTCTCATAAAATAACTTAGTCTCATATATTCAGTTAAAACAATTATAAAAGTTGCAAATATGTATTCAACTTGCTTCTTCAAATCATCAAAAGCATGTTCATATTTAAGATAAAAAGAAATACATTATATTTCATAAACATTAAAATTTAAAATAGAAAAACTATAGTCTAATCAAAATGAATCCAAAACTTAAAGTAAACCACATAAATATCTTAAATCAAAGCATAAAATTCAATAATATGAAAATTCTAAAAGTAGTCAAGTAGGTAGCTAATCCTCTCGTATCATTCTTCATTCACGGCAAATGATTGTTTCTTGAGCTCAACACAAAAATAAAAAAATAAATAAAAGTAGTTGTTGGTTAATAAATTAATATGGTAATGCTGAAAATATCAACGGATGGTGGTAAAAAGGTGAGACTATGTATTAATATGACATAATATATTATATGATTGTATAATAAATACATAAATATATATAATTTAATTTATATAAATCTATATAAACGGGATTATGGGAAATCCCGTTCCCGTTCCCGTCCCATCTCATCCCGTTCCCAATTGAGAATTGAAAACTTGTCCCATATGGAAATATGGGACCTATATGGTACGGAAATTTGGGAACGGATATGGGACGGAACGGGACGGGAATTATGCCTACCCCTAGTCGCACGTACCATAAGCTCAATATAGTACTCCAAGAGTCTCTAAATACGAACTACGTTTTGATTTTTTTTTTTTTTTTTTTTTGACGTTTTGATAACTTTTAAATTTATAACAAAAATTACAAGTTCGAAATTATGACGAAAATGGTTGACACAAATAAAAAGATGACGAAAGTGATGTTTGATTGCGACGTAACTATTTTTTAATAATAATAAACAAAACACTAATTTAATATGAATATAATCTTATAAGATAAGGTGGGCCCAAATGATTAAATGAAAATAACTTGGATCTGACTTTACAATAATATATTTTTCTTTAATCTTATTTAGGAAAATTGCAAACTATTTCGGCGGTAGTTGGGGAATCCTTTGCCACACCTTCTATTTAATATTTTTAAAATAATATGTTTTTTTTTCTGTCGAACTTTCTATTTATTATTATTATTACTAGTGAGCCGAAAACATAACAAGTGTTTTTCTACCAGATAAAAAGAAAAATAACAAATGTAATTAAAGGGAAAGTTTCAAATTATTTGAAGCATAAAAGCACAAACCCAAATATCAATAAAAGAAAGAGATATAAAAAAATTTGTGAGTGAATAATTGAAAAAGCATATCCCACTGTCTCATCGTGCTATGTCCTCTATGAGAGGATCCCAATCCAATGCAATAATTTGTATCGTTTTAATATTATAATAATACAGAACGTAATATAGGAGACATGAAATTTCAATATTTATTTATATATATATTTTCAGTCTATCAAAAGTTGTAATCCTTCAAATTCAAAGTATCTCTCAATAACATTGCATCTAAATCAGTCTAAGACATTGCCAAAAACATGATTTTCTTTTTGTAGAGAAAATCTACAATATCGGACTACTTTTAACCTTGAAATTTTGGCTAAATACAAATTTGTATAAATAGTTATTTATCTAGATTGTTAAAAAAAAGCTTTTTCTTAGTAAATTGGTTTCTCACTTCCATACTTTCAAATGCTTAAATTTCACACTTCTTCGTATTAAAAATTCATATTGAAAAATATATAAAACACCAAACAAATTATCCACTACATATATGAATGGTTCTTTAGATCGTAAGAGAACTTATATCACTGAGGTCACAATCGAAAATGACGATGTAAAAGGTCATTTTTCTTGAGTATTCCCAACGACTTCTAGATCAAATATCGTCTTTTATTGGTAGTTAGATCACCACTCAATATACGTTTACTTGCTCACATATAGTTGAGGATTGTAAGAGCATATTTAATAGTGAAGAACCAAAAGTTAGCTATAGAGCATGAAAGCTTGTATCCAACTACTGTCCGATGATCTAGTTTGTCATCATTTTTTAACATAAAAAGAAGAAGGGATTCCTCGCATCTACATATTCTCTTTTTCCATCAACATGTCGTAGCCAGAACATAAAAGGTATAAGCAAAGAAGGTTTAACATCAAATATCAAGAGTTTACTAATCTCTTTTTTTTTTTTAACAAACCAAAACATTAACTAATAAAAGGATTCTTACATAGCATAAGCTAAAGTGAGCGTAAAGCAGACTTCGCCAAGCCATCCGCAATTTGATTGTCATTGCGTGAAACGTAAGTAAAAAAGATAGGACATGAAGAAGAGCTCAATAGACAACGAATGTCAAAGAGGTTGTTCTTCAACTCGTTAGTAACACCACCAGTGTTGAGGATGTTGACGAGAGTTTGAGAATCAGAGAGAAACCTAAGTTCATTGATCTCAGAAGTGGGAGCTGCAGGCAAGGGCTTCAGCCAACAACGCAAAGAAAATATACCTAAACGTGGCTGTCCCTTGGAGTAGAGTGGTTGAACTCTGAGTTGAGAAGCTCCATCTGATCCCGCAATCCATGGAGTTTGCTTCCCACGCAGCATCAATGTGACATGTAGCTGCATTGTTACCCGGTAACAATACAAGAGTTTACTAATCTCTATTCAATTTCCTTGTCGCTACATACTATTTTCATTTTTTATATTTAAATATACAGAACACGTCTGTACTCTGTAGGCATAAAAGGTCGACAGAACTACAATTGCAAGGGCCAAAACAGAAGCAAACCATTTTTCCTTTCTCTGGTGAACATTTTCCATGTAAAATCAGAAGTTTTTTTTTGCAAGAAGTATTGCATAATTCGCCACCATTATTTGAATTACAGCTTCCTTGTGGTTGCACACACCCCTTACAAAATCCTTCCAGGTCCTCTTGTTTTCTTCATGACAAGACATTTTCAGTGGAGTCAATGACCAATGAGTAAAAAAGTATTTCAATGACGTTTTAGTTAGGTCTTATAAGAACTTTTTTTGTATAATATGACGTATGGATTTTTTATACGTTAATTTTTTTTTGTTTACAAATGAAAATTCACATTTAAAAAAAAAAATTAATTCATTTTTTGATATCCCTAAAAACAATTCATTTGTGTTTGATATTTTAATTACCAAATGGCTTTAAGAAAAGAATAAAAATAAACCTAAATGGAAAACACAAACAACAACAAATATAATTGTTTTTTTAGATTCATTTGTCACAAAATGTATCACCTGTCGAAGTCGAAACCAAAAAAAAAATCATCAAACAAGTTGAAAAAAACCAGAAACGACTCATGTTTACTTTCATTTTTTTTTTATTGTTACAATTATCTAATTAACTGTTGTATATGTAGATTTTTGGGTTTATGTAAGTCCATGAATATTGGTTATCAAATAGTTAAATATAGGAGAGAAAAAAGAAAATTCAGTGGACCACATATTTTGGCCAAACTTTTATTTTTTTTGTTTTTGTTTGTGTGTGCAACCACATACTTATTCCATCTAATTTGCTATTTTTACCCCAAAAAGTGGTACAATCAGAAAATCCGACTATGCCCGATTTATTAGTATAGACTAACAATGGTACGTTGATAATTAGAAAAACGTTTCCTATATATCATTTTTCTCATCTTTTGTGAAAATAAGCTGTAATTACCTATTTTCAAGATAAATATTTATCAATTTTTCTACTTTGAAAAATTATATACAAGTTTTTGCCTAATTGTGATAAATAATAGAATAATGATGTCATGCAACGAGAAGAGACTGGAATAAATAAACATCTTAGAAGAAACAAAAGAAACATTGATAGAAATTGAAGGCTAGTCACCAAATCCAGAAGAAAAAGTCTCACAAATAAAATGTTTTCTACTCTTTAGAAGAAAGAAACATTGATTGAAATGCAATAGGTAGTAACCAAGTCTTTTTTCTTTCTTTCTTATATTACTCTCGTGGTGTGATTTCTGAGAGGGTTAAATTGAATGAAACAGAACAGTCTTGGTTCGTATTCTATTGAAATGCTATAAGTAACTAAGCCTTTTTCATACGTCCATTTTACGTTTACAAGTGAATTTTTTTAATACAACTCATATTTAAAAAAAAGTATATATACTCATTTTTTGACAAAATAGTTATTGCATGGTATTTAACCATCAGATTCAAATTAAACTGAGAAGATACGATTTGTTTTTGGTTACTAGTAAAGCAATAAATATCACATTTCCACAAAACAAAGTACAAAATAGGTCACACACTGTAATAAAATGAATAATAATAATTTAATACCAATCAAAAAGAAAAGAGAACCCCAACTTGCAAAATTACACCAAAAAATGTTCAAAACACAAGACACACACACACCCATATACAAAATGAACAATAATGAATATTAACCACTAAGAAGACACAAGAGAAAACCAATGAACCATGATTGCGTAGATGGTTACGTGTTTGTGTCGTCGATAGGAGCACCGGTTCTAGCCTGCGAGATCCGGTTTGCGTAGATGGTTACTAAGCGAACCTGTGTACTGTTTAGACCTTCCAAATACGGCAAGAACGCTTTTCCAAGCATTATGTATATGTCTACCAAACAGAACACCACTGTCTGCAACAAACACAAAACCCAAAAAGAGCTTAGAGAAGACATATTCATATCGATTCAGGAATCGAAAAAACACAATTTGTTTTTACCTTACGGACATCTGCACTTGGGTTCCCAAATGCTTCGAAAACCGCAGGTAAAAAAGAAGGCAATTGATCCATTAGTTCCTCTTGCGAGAGCCTACCCACAAGCTGTACACAAGAAGCAATGTGTCTGTTTCAGTATGTATCTATATGCAACTTTGTATTAACAACCTCGGAAAAACATGAATACAATTTTACCTTAGTTAGACAATTGATGCAAGCGACGAGAGTTTTCTCATCCTCGGTTACCAACAATGGGACAATAACCTGAAACAGAACCATCACTTAGATCAAAATCAAATGAAGCATAAAACCAAATGATGCCATGAGAATAGGGAAACTCTAACTACGTACACTTAAGCATCTGAATGGATCATACTGGGACAAAACTGTGGTCAAGCATTGATCAGCTTCACTGGAAACCTGAAAGGATATTATCATATACGAGAGATCAGGAGTCATGAAACAATAGCAATGCACAAGAATAAGGTTTGAGCATGCAATCTGTTACTTTTGGAACCGAGTCCTTCGAGACATGAAGCAGCTTTTCAATCACTATCTCAACCGAATCTTCCATGGTATCTTTCTGAGATTATCAAGCAAGATATATACAAGTAAGAAAATGTATCGGTAATTACCATAGAGCTGGAAATATAACACCATTAACATGTTAGAGACGATTGGTTAATAAGTAACAAACCTGGCTCTTTAGCATCTCCGAAATCAGTAAAAGAGCAAGTTCTCTGATTGAATAATCTTCATCGTCGAGCACTTCAAGAACAACCGTCAAAATTTGATTGAAGTACTGAGAATAGAAAAATAGGAGGATATCTATTAGGGCCGATGGTAAAGTCACTATGAACAGTAGAGGACTTCTGACTCAGAACAACAAAACGAATAAGAATCACCAACAAAAACCACAACCAGTGTTCTGTTTCTACTCCTAAGTTAAAACCCATATAACTCAGGCAACCCACCAACTAAGTTTACCACCACATATTACCTAACCTAGTTTAGCCATAATTGCATGGAGTAGATTAAGAAATATCCAGTAGCTACATTTATCCAGTAGAATTGTATTCTATGAGTTATAAGTATCAGGACCAATTACTCGGGGTAGTGGAACCAGGGTTCACTAGGTATACCTTGGTCCAAACTGATTCCTCGTTAGCTACAGAGGCTTCAATTAATTGTTGGAGTCCAGATTTCTTGCTCGAAGAAGGGCTTCCATCACTCCCGTTGATCTGTGCAACCACAATCATCAGACATGTTTTTTAAGAACCAGAACGACTTACATAGCAGATGTGAGAAACGTTACTAACCATATGTAAAATCTGAGGAATGCTAGGTCCAGATTCCGATGTTGGGTTAATCTTAATAGATGAGAGCATGTACTGACTCAAATCTAATTCGCGGGAGACCTCATTTTCATGTCTTTCTTCCAATGAATCAGCGTTCGTCATATTCCGACCATTTTTCTCCAAATGTGGTGGAGATAAGGCGTCCAAGTTTTCGATGTTGTCTGAGCTTCCATTAGGGCTAGTTCTTGATATCAAATTCTGACCAGCTGAAGTAAATGTGTAATCAGAATCCTTTTGGTTCAACACATCACTAGCAGCACTAATCCCACTTCTGAAGTTGTGATACAGCTTTTCCTGAGCTCCACTGGAAACACTTTGACCAACTCCACCAGTGACCGTTGTCGGCTCCTGGGAAGAACTCCACTTCCTGCCACTATCACTGTCAACAGAACCCCCAGAATACCTGCCAAGGAATATATTCTTCTTCGAAGCACCAGCATATCCTTCTTCAGATGATGTCCCAATGGCATCAGATGGGTCATAAGACTTTATTCTCTGCTTTTCCTTTTTACTCTGCATATAGTTCAATAGGTCCACCTCGATGCGGGGAGTATATTGTTTGAGAGCTCTTCTCAAAGAGTTTTGCTCCTCAACCGACAAACTAAGAATGTAATTTAGCAGTCCCGCAGAATCATAATGATTATAAACGGATATGATGCAAGTTATGGAAGCTTCTTTTAACTTGGTATTTTTATCGCGGGTTAAGGGTGTCAACTTTGCCAGCCACAACTTTAGGATGCCACTATTGCCCGAAATTTCAGGGTTACCAGCATACCTGTTGAAGGAGTTGATGGCAAATTCAATCACAGCTAATTTAGCCTTTGGTGATCTCTGTTCATCCAGTGAACGAAGCAATGCAGGTAAAAGGGAATCTACACTGTAGGTTTTGCTGACAATTTCCAATGTTGATGAGCAAGGTTGTCTAACTACCTCTTTAGGATCGATTAGCCGTGAAAACACATGGGGTAAGACTCTTTCCATGTAGCTCTCAAAAGGCTTTCGGCAAGATGGTATAAGATCTGCGAGTGTTGACAGTGCTGCTTGTGCGACCTTGTGGTGCGGATCATCCAAATGCCGGAGAAACAGTTTCATTACCTTCTCAAAACTTTGAATTACTTCTTGAGCACCTTTTGGACCTTGTTGCAGCAGAGTTTGGAGAAAATTAAAAGCTGCAACTCTGGCACACCAATCAGAATTTGAGTTCAGTCCATCATTAAGAGCCTCGTTCAGGGAAGCTGGACCATCAACATAATTTGACATGTCACCAAGTTGCAGTTGGCTATCATCAAAACTCCTCCTCCTGCCTGCTGACATTCGGCCCCCAACATTCTTCCTCAAAAGTGGCCTCTGAAAATTGGGTACATGGCTAGCATTTGAATCCCTGAATGTCAAATCTCTATAAGCACTATCCATCTGCTGTCTGTCAAAATGACCGGCCATAAACCGCCTTGCCTCTCTGGCATCGTTGTTTTCCTCAAAAGAACTTCTTTCATTTCTCTCTGAAACCCGTTTAGCTGTCAAGGATGAAAAGCTAGGATGGGACTCGGACAACGGATTGCCACGGTATGATTGTCTTCCTGAGTCCTTTGAAGCTTGAATTTGGGTAATGATATCTGACAAACCAAGGCCACCACTGCGACTACTACCTCTGCTGATACCAGGCGTTGATTCAGCAGTTATGCTACTCGTGTGACTATTGGATGCTGGAACAGCAGCATGGAATGGAGGATCACGAGATGATGGAGGGTCCACTCCTGCACTAGGGGAGAAAAAGGACAAGTTAGCTGTGCAATGACGTTTCTCATATCAGAGAACATTTGGAAACAAAATATAGTCTCACAAGGAAAGAAGCTTAATACCTAGATCCAAACTACTTGAACGAAGGGCTGCAGGATTCTGTCTATCAGATATATGCAGTCCTCGGAGCATACTTTCGATTGCACTGACCTTCTGCTTGCTTGATTGTAACACACTTTCCAGACTTCGTTCAGAACCTTTATTGAGATCTTTTGATTGGGATAGGAGTAACCCAGAAGAAAGGGATGCCCCCGATGATAAATTAGAACTTCTATCCATAGCAACTATAGCTGATGTTCCATAGCCAGGTAGATTAGATGGGGCAGTAGTCTGAGAAAATGAAGGCTGGGAGTGTCTCTCACGGACAGATGGCGAAGCGTGTCTCCTATGAATTCCACCTTCTTCTTCATTTATTAGCTGAGAGCATATGGAATGTATTATCAAGCCTCATCCATACTAAATTACTAATAAACAAAGTACGGAGGTGAGAAGCCTTACCCTTTGAATGACAGGGTCAAAGGAGGAAAACAAACGACGTGAACGATCCGGCCAAGTTTTTGCAAACATTCTGTAGCACATTCTAGCAGTGGCCCGCACCTGTTATTTAATATGTTAGCAGCTTCCAATGGTACATGGGAAAATGATAGATGGGCAACAACAACGTATACAAACCATCTAATACTATTGATGCAAAACAGACATCCCATTAAAAGTTGCAATGAAACCTAATCACTGCTTTCCCACAGAAATGAAGCAAGGAACCACAAACCTACTTCACTCATAGTAGCTGCAACATAAAAAAAAATCTACTACTATTGAAAATGCCACCACAAACATACCTCACTCATAGCATCTGCAACACAGCATCTAATCAAATCTTCGTATAAATCAACTGACCGCTGAATTTCTGGGGCATCAGGCCAATGTTCGAGTGTTAACAGTGCATATTCACAACACCTGTATAAAAAACAAGGAATCATATTCCATAACATCAGAAATCTTATGGTTGATAGGAAGGCTCCACTATACCTTGCTCGCAGAATTGCATTACGATCATGTTTTGCTGATTCAGCTATGCGAGGAAGAACACGGGCAGCTTTGCAGTTACGCAGCATCTGGAATAGCAAGAAAGTATCTGTGTAAGTGCAAAACTTAGACGAGCAGGAAACATGCTATAAACCAAAATAAGGGAAGCTAATAATTTACCGTTTTTATGCAGTTATCAGCAGATTCTGCAATTACAAGCACAGTGATCACAACCAGCTTGAAAAGTACCTGATTACCATAGAGTAATATTAACAAAAACGTATATGCATTGAATGTCATAACAGTAAATGACAGGAGGTTAAGCTTACTGGAATAAATATCTCAGCGCATGCTTCAAAATCTCCCAGTAGCTCTTTTGATAAAAGACACAAGAGATGACAAGCCTATGAACACGAGAAAGAGCATATGAAGGAAAGGCAATGGCAGACATGGTTATCAAACAAACATAAGATAAGGATGCATTAATTTAATCTACTGTTCACTCCTACAGAACAATACCACTAGCAAAATGTGTTAATCTGGCTAAAATGAATAAAAAAATTAAGAAGATGCAGTGCGTTGGTACTTTCCTACTTGGTATAGAGAAATATAAAATTCCCATAAACTAACTACTCAATGAAAATGGAATTCTTCACGACTAGTCAACTCATCAATTTATCTTTATTGCCAAAATACATCTAAATCCTAATAATGAAAATATCAAATTGACAAGTTAGCTAACCTGCTTAACAATGGTAGATCTCCGATCAGATAATTGTACACTCAAGGGACCAACAAGTTGCTTCAGGAGACCTCGAAAGCAAGAGTAATCAGTCGCACCTTCAACAGAAAAAGATTCCATAAGATTAGATACAAGAAAATTCCTCCATTGCTAGCAGAAAATATCAAGGAAAGCAATCAAAGCAAATGAAACTCAGTTAACAGGGGGGAAAATGATTAAGTACCTCCTGCAACAAGTCCTTCAACCCTCCGCATAGCTGATATACGCATTGACCAGTCTTTCTCCGGGACGAGTGTTGAAGCAATTTTCTCAAATTCTCGTATCAGCTCCTTCTCTGAATACACCTTGATTGGCTCAATGGGCTTTTCTGTGATGTCGGCATCTCCTGAAATGCAAAGATACAAAACTAATCAGCAGAGATGGAAATATTACAACATCAATTTTAGACTCTAATCCTTGGGAGAAAGATCTTAACCTCCAAATAAAGAGTTCTCTCTCGTGGAAGTCTTTGCCCTGGGACTGCTTTTCTTTGGATTGACACTTGATGCCTTAACCTCATTAACAACATGGTGGCCAGTACGCGTTTCTGTAGAACGCTGTTGTGGCTCAATACGTTCTAGTCTAGCATTAATATCCTTTACCTGATTCAAAACACAGAAAAATTTCAATCAAAGAGCGCCCCAAGACTGCAATCATATTATTTTTATCAAAGTTACGATGCAGATGGAAACTATTGCTACGTTATGCATTCTCACAATGCACATGGATCAATCTTAAACTTTGATGTTTACCATATATGATGGAAGATGGTGACGTTGAAGCTCTTCTCGAAACTGAGACCCGCCCTGCATGTACATCTCCTGAAAGAAACCAGAATTATGAAATTAAAATCAAACACCACATAAAGCATCCAGATTCCGAATTCTACGGATTCTCCAAAACAAATAGACAGAGCTCCATGGAGAAAGCGAAACTCTCTACTCAAACAGCACACAAAAAATAATTGGGTTTACTACTATAACATTCATAATAATGTAATTCTAGGTGCATAAGAACGAGTATTTCGAGTCTGCCTTTATGATAAAGAATGAAACAAACTTGCCTCAATGCACAAAATTGCAGCTTCCCTAACTGCTTGATTAGGATCATTTAACATCTGAAGTATCTGATACATAAACAAAGATACCCCCAAGATCAATTCACCAATCAAATCCAACAATCAAATCATTTCTCATTCTAAGCTAAATCAATTACCGGAGCAAGTATAGCACGTTGAAGAGGAAGCTCCGTAGATGCAAAAAGACCAATCGCCGAAGTAACAGTACGAGCAAACTCCTCCCTAACTCTCCAACTCTTATGCATCCAAGCATACGAACCTGCTCTTTCCACTATAATCGTAGGAGATGAAACCTATATACCAAAACAAAACACTTAACTACAAAATTCCTCAAAAAATCTTAAACTCAAATTTAGTATCCTCACCTCCATTAAAGTAGTCAACAATCTTCTCGCTGCATCCCTCACTGGTTGTTTACTATCACCAAGTCTTTCAACAACTGCAGGTACAAGCGCATTCAAATGAAGCTTTAGATGCTCACCAGCGAGTACAGCAGCTGAAGCAAGTGCTTGAAGAGCACCTTGAGAAACTCTAAAGTTACTATCCTTTAGAAGATCTAAACAACAATCAACAAGTGACGTCACTTCCGATGGTGTTAAACTTTTTCTAGAAGCTTCTAGTAGTTGATGTAGTCTCTCTACTGCAGCCATGCGTTCCTTTGTATCCTTGGCTCTCGCCATTTCAAGCGCTTCCTCCATCACCACCTAACTAACTAACGATCTGGAATCTTCCTTCTTCGCTTTGTTCAGATCTGATTCAGATTTACACAACACACCAAATCGGAGAGAGAGATTCGTAGAGAGAGAGAGTGATGTGTGTGGAAAGTGATTGAGTTTAGAGAGAGAAGTGAAGAGTAAAGGAGACTTGTAGAGAGAGAAAGTTACGCTTGAAGAAGACGAAGATAGACGAAGACCATGTGGTTGGCTGGAGAGTTGAGAATTCACCCTTGTTATTTGTATTAATTACAGTGATATGCCACTGGTTCGAATTTAATAAATTTTGCTTGTGATTCAGACTGGTTTAATCCGGTTAGGATAGTAACTAAATCAAATTGGACTAAACATATTCGTTAGTGTATTTTTGAGTAGTGATGTGGTTATATTATACAAATAGAAGACAAAATATGGGATATTATACAAATAGATATGTTTGATAAAGAGTTGATTATAGTTATTTGATGATTATGATAGAATTAATATTTTAGTGATGGAATTTGTAAATTTTGTTAACCTCTATAAAAAGGTAGACAAGAGTATGTATAGTATATTCTCCCTTTAACTTTAACAATACATATGTCCAAATTTTCCAACACAAACTCAAGTAACAACAGCAACAACAACAAAACAAAACTTAAACCGACTTGACAATTACCACTTCTTCTTCTTAGTCGGCCATCTATTTTTTAATGGCTTTGAGCTTGGTCTCAAGTTCTTTGAGCTTATGCTGATTCTTCCTTATCTTCCTTGACTTGTGATTCTCTGCCTTTAACTCAGCAATCTGTTTCTCAATTCTCTCTTTTTCAGTCTCCTCTAAAACTACCGGAGGTCCAAAACATATGAAAATAAAATGATTGGATTTTATTTTGACAATTGTAGTTTTTTTTTTTTTTTTGGTCAAAAACAATTGTAGTTTTAATTATGTTATATTTGACACCAAATATAAACTAAATATCAAATATATATTTGATTGAATGTTGAATCAACCAAAACCACAAGTCCGGACATATATCAAATTAAATGCCCTTATTCAATAGTTGGTACATCCCTTAAAAAAAATTAAATTTATGCTTATTTCATTAACTAAACAACATTATAAATTTTTATCACCAACCAAACTAAACTGGAATAAATCCAAATCATATATAATCAATTTCCAGTCATTGGACTTTTTAAAAAGACTAAAATGATCAGATATGTTACTATGATAATTAATTATCTAATCAATTGATTCTTTGTGAAATTAATTTCAAATTGACCACCCAACTGATAATATATAGTATAAACGTCGGCTCAAAAGTTGATTAATTATAAACATGAAACAAAAGAACATATACTCAATTAGTTTCATGTTCAATAGTTTTTCAATAGTCTTACTTGACCAGAAATGAATTCCTTCCACGTCGATTTTCAATAGTTTTTGTATCGATTCCCCTCAATTAGTTAAATGAAGAGGTATGTATCTTTGTTAGGGATTTATGCCTTTGATCACAAAAAAAAGGATTTATGGCTTCTAGTTGTTGGGTTTGATCAAAATCACAAAGCACAACGATATAAAAACATAATCTATATTATATAAGCATGTGAACATATTTGAAACACCAAAATGTCTATGAAAATATGTTTCAGATGCATTATCCATAACAATATATCCATAACCTGTCCAAATTTAGGTGGATGAGAGTATTTGTTTCATTATGAACAATTACGTGTGAATGCATGCATAAAATATTTGTTTTTCTGTGTTATTGTGGTCAAGTTTGAACATTAGCTAGATTTGCTTCTTGTTTTGTCGAACTCATAGGCTACCAAATCAAAATTATGAGTGTTTTATCGAAAGATCAAATCACGAAAAATTATAAGTTGGTCTAAGCTTAATATCCAATTATGAGATTGTCGTTGCTCCTCTTCACGTCATGCATTTTCAATTTCTTATTCAGCTATCTTACGAGGAGCCGTTTGAAGTTGTTCTTGGATCTCGAAAAGTGATGGCGAAGAAGAGCTTTCATTACTTTTCTTTTTTCTTTGGTGATCATCTCTCGAAGTTGTCCAAGTCCAAAAAGGTTTCCCTTGACATCTGTACGAGTACACTTAAACAACAACAAAAAAAAACAAAATGGATGACAATCTTAAATAGATGGTTCAGAAGAAGCTAAACATGACTAGTGGATGATGCTAGGCATCTAGAAGCAAAACCAAAAGCATATATATTGGCAAATCACTTATCAAATAAAAGACAAACAAAACCAAAACAAATTGTAAATGATCAATTTAAAGTCCACAACATTTGAACTTAATCCACATCAAATTTCAACCTATGCCGGCAACAATTCGTGATCAGCAAAACAAAGACATGAAGAATATATTCATGTTCAGCAAATGAAAAAGAAACCGAAACACTTGATGAGATAACATAAGATGAAACAAACAAAAAACACAATATAAGCATATAAATAACTCATAACCAGACAATCATCATCATCATCATGGTCAGCAAAAGAAAGAGAAAGCAATGCTACGAAAACAGAGGAATACTTTAAGAAATAAAGCATTATTTTCTTCAATGGAGAGTGTGTTGATTGTTCAGACGAATTCTCTGAAGTTGCATCTTTTTCACACAAGACTTTATTGTGTCTATATAGATCATAAAGTAGCAAGTGACCAGTTTTGAAAATGTGCTATATCATATAACACAACATCACACAACATATATATATATATATCTTCTTCAGACCATGATGCATAGTGCACATACCATGATCCAAAATGAAAATCGTAACTATTTCTTCTAGATAGCAACTCAGACCATGATGCATAGTCACATTCCATGATGCAAAAACTACCACATATTTGAACATGATACAAAATCTAAAACTTATACTACGATTCTTTTGTAAAAACACACGTACATATTCAAAAATTTATGTGATGTAAGATGCAAATTTTTGTGAATCATATTGGAAGTTAAATTTATGTAGATACGTAGATCTTAAGGGCTTGATTGGTTTACCCGCTACCACCCGCAAACGCAGCGTTTGCGGGCGGTTGCGGTTGGTAGCGTTTCACACCAATCACTCGTACCACTTTGTACCGTTTCATATCGCTCCGTATCGCCCAAAATCAAAAGCAATTTTCCGCAAGCGTTTGCGGTTGCGGGCGGTTGCGGGCGGTAGCGGGTGGTTTAAAAAAAAATTAAAATATATATATGTACGTTATATACCTATTTACCTTAAAAAAATTAAAACCCTACATACCTTAAAAAAAACAAAAGCCCTAGTAACGAATCCTATGTATTTCACGTTAAACTTTTATCCCTAAATTTTGTGTTTCTCCATTGCAGCCATGACAAACGAAGAAAATCAAGATGCAAACGTAAGTGATCATTTGTTTTGTTATTGTTGGGACGTTTCTATTGATTTTTCTATTGCTAATACAAAAGTAAGTGAATTTAAGGTTTATGATCCGTTCATGATTTCTTGAATTTATGATTTTTCTCTTTTATTAGTTTTGAATCTAGGGTTAATCAGTTCATGATTTTTTGAGTTTATGATTTTTTGAGTTTGTTAGTTTTGAATCTAGGGTTCGTGCTTCATATATATTTGTTTTTGTAATTGGATGTATGCTTCTACTGATTTCGATTAGAAAATCACATGGACCGACGAGATGACCCGTTTGTTATTAGAATTAATAACACTCGAAAACAAGATGGGAATTGCAAAGACAAAAGTTTGAGTGAGTAGGAAAAACATAATGTTTTCAAAGATTTTAAAAAAGAATTTCCCAAGTTGATCTTAACTTGGAGCAAGATCAAGAACAGACTAGACACTTTAAAGAAGCAGTATAAACCTATCGTAAAATTACGTTTGGGTCGGCTGGTGTTAATACTTTTAATCATAATAATATAATTTTTTTGGTGTTAATATTTTATTTTATATTTATTTTGATAATTATTTTTAACCGCCAGCGTTTCCGCTACCAGTCATAAACATCCCGCAAACGCATCCATTTTCAACTGCAGTGCCAGTCGTGTAAATCGCTGCGTAACGCTTGAAACCGCAACCGCCCGCTTCCGCAAACTCCCGCAACCGCAACCGCAACCGCAACCGCTGCGGCTGAACCAGTCAGGCTTTAAATGTGTATCTACAAGTTCAAATCTATGTAGATATCTAGAGCTTAACATATTTACAATTCTCTTTTAGTATTGAATTTCTAGAAATGATCTTCATATGTTGGTAAACGGTAGCGAATTAGTGACAACTTCTCTTGTTAGAGCATCAATATTGGTGATATTTATTGGGTATCAGTTGAGTAATTAGATTATTAAATATTATTTGAGTATCAATTCAGTCCAGTTTGTATCACTTAAGTGATCCGAAATAAACAGTAAACATGAGTACGTGTCAGCGTTTTAGTGACCCGTGTTTTTTTAGTTTTTTTTTTTTTAAACAAATTAGTTTTTTTTTAATAAATTTTCAGTATCACCCATAAACACTAAAAAAACAAAAATATTTGAATCTTAACTAACAAAATTAATATTAAATAATGTTAGTGATACTCAAAACATTTTCACCAATAAGAGCATGCACCAGTATCACAAGCCCATTTAGAAGAATGATGTTGAGCTCGTCGTTGTTAACGATCCTTTCTTCACCACCGAGTACATGGTTCGTTTTCTCTCTTCAATAGTAGTTTGATCTGAATTTTGGTATCTCTTTAGGATTTAGAAAACGAATCAAATCGTCGTTAGATTTGGAATCGGAAATCTATTTTGATTGTAGAAATCTATCGGAAAATCGTTTTTAGATTTGGATTCTAATTGAAATCTGTTCGAGATTGTGATGTAATTTGTTCAGGCTCTTGTTACTTCTTGTTTAGATTTTGGGCCTTGTAGTCACTACTACAACAACAATACCACCACTGCTTTGTCTTCTCTTTTAATATTGTTTCTTTGAATCGAAACAATAGGATATTGTACCGTGCTCGTGCTTCTACTTCCGCTTTCAAATTAAATCTACAATCTTTGGGTTTATAGTTTGCAAACTTTATAGATGTTTTTGTCTCTTATGAATTACATGCATTTATTTTCTTGAGTTCATGTACATGTAGAAATTTAACTGTTGGTTCTTGTTTTGGTGAAGGGTTTTCTATGTGAGTTCGTATTCGCAGCTAGTTAGAAACAGATACGAGTGGGGCATGAATCAAGGAATTTTCTTAATTTTTTTTTGCAGAGAATGGTAATATCATTGTCATCTGACAAAGTAGTCTGAGACGCGGTGATGAAGAACGAGGTGGTGCGAGAGATTAGGGATTTGTACAACAGTGGCATAAGTAAAGGTATATTGGTCATTTATTCTCTTGCATTTTGACAGGATTCTCAGCCATTGATTGGCGTGTTTGGTCTTTATGTTTTTGTAATAGCAGAAGAAAAGAGTTCAGATGACACTAACGCAGCCGTGTATGCCAAATTCAACAATTAACTCGAGGAAAAGCTGAGGACTTCGGTCTTGCTCTCCATCGTGGTACTGCTTGTCGTGATGATGTCTCAAGCCTGCAACAAGTCTTGAACATGCTCAAATTTTTTGAAACTACATTTAGTCTTTGTCTTTTGAACACTTTGCTTGTTTAGCTTTTTTTGCAGGTCATATTATGGTTTGTTTTGGTTATCTTTTTACTCCATTGCTGACATTGTATACTATTTACTATCATAATCAGTCTAAATGTCAGTGATGACTTTTCTTTGTGGTCTTGTGTTAGGATGGATGGGGCCAAACTATTTGATTCAACTGCTTGTGCCACAAGCAATTTTTGCATTATAATTTCAAATTATTCTTTAGAATTTATGGAGGAGTATCAACGGTAAACATACCAAAAGTAAGAAAATCATATTAAGTCTCAAACATTAAAATACTACTCCCTCTGTTCCTAAATGTAGAATTTTTTACAAAAATTTTTTGTTCCAAATTAATAGAGTTTTTACAGTTTTCTATGCACTTTTACAAATTCCAAAACAAATATTGAAATACTATTGGTTAAACTTTATTGAAAACTGTAAATCGTAGAAATCAATGCGTTTTCTTAATTACCGTGCATTACCTTAAACATCTATTAATTAGGAACGGAGGGAGTAATACAATGAATGCTAATGATACTTCTTGAAGATCACAGTAATTATGCTCTAATGATGCTCTTAGTTGCAAAATAGTGGGTGTTTAAAGATACTTTTGTAACCGTATTAAAAAGTGAAAAGATGTTTGACCAGAATAATGACCCACCGACCTCTAAAGTCATTAATGGAGGTGCATATCTCCAAAGAGCCATTCTGGTAATTCATTTATAACATTAGCTTATATTTACTCGACAACGGTAAATATTATAAAAATATTTTCTGATAGAAATAGGCTAATTATTTTACAAATATTATAGCTAGAAAACCGCATCAAAAATGATTATGAAAACCCAGTTCAATATTTTTGCATTCTTTAATACAAATGGAGGAATGCATCATACAAACTGACAATTTTTTTACTAACACAAAACTGACTATTTTTGATAAGTCACAAATTTATGACTATATACGGCTCAATGGTTAATTAGTCACAAATTCATCAAGAATATTTGCGACCGAACTAGTAGTCACAAAAAAATAGTCAGTTTTTCTGTTTTCTGGTAGACTTATAAATTAAAATATGATTTGGTTAAAAGCTAGTACAATTTAATTAGTAATGAAGTCAACCTGATTTTTATATTTTTTTTTGACGTCAACCTGATTTTTATATTAAATATCTTCTCCATGTATTACATGTTTTTCGTTCTTATAATAAACGTCAAATGCTGAGTTCATGACTGATGTTCCTAGTTTATGACGTGTGTCTAAATTTTCTTACGTTAATTGCTGAAGGGATTTGCAAGAGTAAAATAACACATTTTCGATGATATTAGACATTAAAACGAGAATTTTATCCCAAAATTATAAACCATACATTTTAATAGATATCATACTAAAACTATTGCATTCAACATGACATAAGTGAACTTCCATAGCCGTAGACATCAAAATTATAGTCAAACATTCTATGTGTGAGTTTTTGATGATATTAGTCAATAAAACGAGAAGTTTATCCCTGTTATAAACTATACATTTTAATAGATAACAAACCAAAACTATTGCATTCAACATGACATAAGTGAATTTCTATAGCCGTAGACATAACATTGTAGTCAAACATTTTGTGTTTAAATATAGAAGGTAAGTAAAAATATTGAAAGATATTTCTAAAATATAGTCACCTCCTAATTCTCTATATATATCCATTTAGTATTCACCTCCATTTGTCAGATCTATCTATCAATTAAAATCACGATTAGTAACAATTTGAAGAGAAGGAAGCAAACAAATGGCCAAGGCAGCATCTACATATGTTCTCTCCATCATCTTCCTTGTTATGTTTGCCTTAGGTATACACTTACTATCATGCATTATTTTTTTTTCTAAATACTTTAGTCGAGCTCTATTTATTGTCATATCTCCTAAATCATAGTTTCTTTTCTTGTTATATTCGCTTTAATTTATAGCATCTCCAATTTTTTTTATTTCCAGTTCAAATGTTATTTTTGAATAAAATTTTCTCCAACAATATTTCATTTCCAACTCTAAATTAGATAAAGTAATAAATAGAATTACTTCAACTTTTGAATAATTCTATTCATTACTCCATTTTTTATTTATCACTCTATTTGAAACAAAAAGAGAATGAGTTTACAATTCAACTATATGTTAGATAAATCACAAAGAGAATGAGTAATACATTAAGAGAATGAATAAATACATTAGATCTGCGTTTCGTTACAAAAAAAAGGATTAAAGATGCGTTTACATTAAAGATTTGCTCCAATTTTCAAAAGCTTTCGCATATGCATCTACTTTAGTTTAACTTCAAATTTCATATTTGGTACACATCTTCCATGTTGTAATTAATTCAATGCATAAGATAGTACACCCTACGTGAAAATAACTTCTAATACGAAGAACTTTTCATTATTTTTTAATACATATGAAATCGTAGTAGTAGCACAATTGTTATCTAAGTATTAAAATGGTTCTCTTGAATATAGTTGAGCAGAATATGGGATGCACTGCGAGTATGGGACCTTGTGAACTCAGCAAAAACTGTACTTCACAGTGTATGGCTACGTTCGGAACTCTTGCTAATGGCTTCTGTGATCGGAGTACTGGAAGAGTTGCAGAATGTGTTTGCGTCTATCCTTGTCCGTCTCTTAATTAGGCTAATTTATGAATGACTTCTACTTTGAAATCTTTCATTTCTTCAAAATAAATAAGTTAAAATAAAACGTCAAAAAAATCAAGTTATGTATAATCAATTTCTACCCATTACCGTTTAAATGAAAATTGAATTTTTACTCAACTTCGTCCCTTGTGAAATCAAAACCAATCTTAATGCATATATTGACAAATGAATTGACCAGCAAAGCAAAAGATACACAACAAAATTGATTAGTATCGATGAATTATCAAAAAGTACAACCTTTTATGTATTTTATTTTATCTTTGGGAGTTCCAAAATAATTGTTTATTCACTTCCAGTTTATTAATCATTTACTTGGATTGTTAATTACTAGTAAAAAAACATACCATTAGATTAGGCAGATATAATAACAATTCAAATATATGAACATAAAGAAATACAATTCCCAAAAGTTTGGGTGACTAGAACGAAGTAACATGACTTGTATAAATAATCTCTAACCAAACCCATCAGAAGAATCACATGCTTAAACCTGACTCAGATGTTCAGAAAAAAAACCTGACTCAGGTCGAAGACCATAACTAACGCCACCAGTGGATGGGAATGAGGCAGACTGGGCAGTGAGTAGTCATCGCAAAAATCAGGGGAACATGTCTTGAGTGATTTCAAGTGACCAAGACAATCTACTGGGCTGCGTAGTGGGCCAAGATTAACACCATCGGGTCAGGATTTTATGGGTTTGGTTTTTACTTGGGTTGCTTAATTTTATATAATCCATAGTAATTCAAAAGGTTTAGTTTTGATTGGTTTTATAAATTTTCTAGAATCTTATGTTATTGATAGATAGATTTTTTATAGTTATAAACATTAAACAAAAATTTCAGAATATATTTGGAAAACCATTGGATTTGAAAAATCCTTCTATCTATTTTTTGTTTAAATACACAAAACTCTCTACAAACTTAAATTTCATTTGATAGATGATTTTTTAAAGATTTTTATAATCCATTGTTATTGGTTTATGGATGGTCTAGTATACATTCTCACATAATCAAAGCTTTAATCTTTCCTTTGGAAGATTCTTAATGTTGAGAAACATTATAAAACTACTTGAGAAACATCGATGATATAGAATTAAACAAACAAAAAACAAAAATTCAAAAAGAAACTAGAATCTAATGTTATTGATAGATTTCTTAAAATTTTACACATTAAGCAAGAACATTCAAAATTCATTGGAAAACCATTGCATTTTTACAATTCTTGTATCTAATATTTTTTTTCAAATACACAAATTTTCTACAAACTTAAATTTTATTGTTATTGGTAAATGAATTCTTAAAGATTTTTATAATTATTTATTATTGGTTTATAAATTATAACATTCTAAATGAAATTCCTTCTTATTGGTTGGTTTGATAACGACGACGGTGCCGGAAACAGCAATGGCGGTTGGGACACATCCGTCGAAGTCTTCCATGAGGACAAAGTCATCAAGATAGAAGTGGATACTCCTCCCTCCACTCCTCTTGTCATAACACTCGACTCGATCTCCTGTGATGAATTTGATGCAGAGATTCGCAATGAGTTCGGTACACCAGCAGTTGTGGTTGAGGAGCAATCCGAGCTCGATACATTGCTTCAGGAGGAGAAGGATCTCAAGGAGCTGCTTAGTCATAATTATGAGCAGATAGGACGTTTAAAAATTCTCAAAAAGAGAATCGACACTTTGAAGAAAAAAAAGAGACAAGGCTCATTAAAGTAAAATTCTATCTTATTAAATTATTGATTCAAATCCTTATTAAAATTATATATTATAAAAAAATTGTGATTCTCAAATACAAACTAGAGCTAAAATAAAATGTTATTGAAAAATTAAGAGTAAAACATATATTTGAATTGAAAATGGGTTTAGATGGATTTGAAATTGAATCTATGTTATAATAATAAATGTTGAAATCTTTAACCAAATTTTGTTATTTGGAATTGGATTTGAAAATATAGATATAAGATCAAGTTCTTGGAGCTAAACAAGACTATTGAAAGAAAAATGCTTATTATAAAAAAACAGAATAAGAAATTAACAATTAATTTAACATCAAAAGGAGACACCCCTCCGGATCGAGCTTAGTCGATTGCGCATGTCCTTTCGATACTTCTAATAACAGTTGTGGAAGATTGTGGTTGTTCTCCGTGCCGACGCGCATTACGCTCTCTCCAAATACGATAAGCATATGATTGGAAGAGATATCTCGTCGAGAAGATCTTAAGCTTGTTTGACGTGAGTCGTGATAAGCTGAATTAGACATTCCCAGTCGGTGGTACACTGAGTCCTAGGCAACCGATTAGCAAGATTATGCCAGATTTCCGACGTGTATCGACATTTAAAAAACAAGTTGGGAACAAAGAACACACCTCCTCGACAGATTAATGTTCCATGTAGCCATTCTATCATCGGTGGATAGACGGTTAAGCGTTGCAAGCCAAATAAAGAAAGAGAATTTGAGTGTTGCATACTCGAACCAAATACATGTGGACCATGTAACAAGATGTGTTTGGCGAGTTTAAATCCAGGTTTCTTTGGACGAGAATCGCTTTGTAAATTTTCCTTTCAAGTCACGTCAAAGAGCAATATATGTTTCCTCTGTTCGAACGTGTATAATCTTATCAACTTAAAAAAAAAACATTTTAATTTAGTCAAAATAGCACAAGTGAACTTCCATAGCCGTAGCCCTAGACATAAAATTATAGTCAAACATGACATAAGTGAACTTCCATAGCCGTCGACATAAAATTATAGTCAAACATTTTGTGTTTAAACATAGAAGGTAGATAAAAATATTGAAAGATATTTCTAAAATTTAGTCACCTCTCAATCCTATATATATATATATATCCATTTAGTACTCACCCAATTTTCAGGTCTATCTATCAACTATACTCACGATTAGTAATAATTTGAAGAGAAGGAAGCAAAAAAATGGCCAAGGCAGCATCTACATATGTTCTTTCCATCATCTTCCTTGTTATGTTTGCCTTAGGTATACATGTTTTTTTTGGGGCAAAGCCTTAGGTATACACTTACTATCATGTTTTTTTAATAAAACTCTATGTTTGATAAAAAAAAAAAAACTCTATGCATTTAAAAAAAAAAAATACTTTAGTTGAGATCTAACTACTGTCATATCCCCTAAATCATAGGTTCTTGTTATATTCACTTTATAGCATCTCCAACGTTTTATTTCCACTTCAAATATCATTTTTGAATACCATATTACATTTCCAACTCTAAATTAGATAAAGTGAAAAATAGAATTACTTCGAATTTGGAATAATTCTATTCATTACTCCATTTTTTTATTTATCACTCCATTTGAATTAAAAAGAGAATGAGTTTAAAACTCAATTATTTTTTAGAGTGAAAAATATAATAATACATTAGAGATGCTTATTCGTGACAAATAAAAGGATTAAAGATGCTTTTACATTAAACATTTACTCCAATTTTCAACAGCTTTCTACGCCACTACACGCAGAGCTACACAGTCTTCTTTGGGCTATAGAGAGTCTCCGTAAGAAACGGAGATACTGCGAGCTTTTTCTGACAGACTCCCAAGAGCTAGTTAAAATGATTGCAGAATCCGACGGATGGCCACGATTTCAAACGGAGTTGGAGGAATATAAGGAGTTACGTATGTCTTTTCCGGACTTTACACTTGAGTACTGTCATCGGGAAAAGAATGAAAAAACAGACCTCCTAGCGAGGAATGCTCGTCTCCGGCACCGCGTTTTCGCTTATGTTAGCACTTCCTTTCCTTGTTGTTCGACGATACCTCGCTATTTTTGTAATCGTCAGGAGAAGTGTGCCCGTGAAAAAAAAAAAAAAAAAAAAAAACAGCTTTCACATATCACCTACTTTAGTTTTAACTTCAAATTTATTATTTGGTACATATCTTAAATGTTGTTGTAGTTCAATGCATAAGATAGTAGACCCTACGTGAAAATAATTTTTAATAAGGAGAATTTTTAATTATTTTTTAATACATATGAAATCGTAGAGTAGCACCATTTTCATCGAAACAAATAGAGTAATAATATTGTTATCTAAGTATGAAAATGGTTTTCTTGAATATAGGTGAGCAGAATATGGGATGCACTGCGAGTATGGGACCTTGTGAACTCGGCAAAAACTGTACTTCACAGTGTAGGGTTACGTTCGGAGAAACTGCTAATGGCTTTTGTGATTGGAGTACCGGAAGAGTTGGAATGTGTTTGCGTCTATCCTTGTCCGCCTCCTCAGACTCATATATGAATGATATCTACTTTAAACTCTTTCATTTCTTCAAAAGAAATAAATTTAGAATAAAATGTTAACAAATCCAAATTATGTATAATCAGTTTCTATTCACTACAATTTGAATGAAAGTTGAATTTCTACTCAGTTTCGTCCATTGTCAACGTCAAAACCAATCTTAATGTATGTATTAACCAATAAATTTACAAAGCAAAAGTAACTAGTATCGAGGAATTATCTAACTAAGGCTCATCATCACAAGGAATGTGTGAAGCCGAGGATGAAGGTAAAACGAAGATGGGTTTCGTGGCTGATGCAACTATTCCATGTCAACACGTTTGAGATCACCTGAACTGCTGAACATGATTATCACACATATAGTTACATAACAAAATCAGCAAATGGCCTAAGAATTAAGCCGAGGTCCAGAAGTTATTACCATTTGCACTTCTCGGGGAATCGCATAGCAAGAGCAAGTTAGTTTGTTCTACAAAAAGAGATTCTAAAGTCATTTTGATATTGAATCTGTGGTATTCTGTAAAATCTAAAGCTGATTGTAATTATTTTAAAAAAATATGCGCATATACAATATGCTATATATTTTATAGTAAAAATAATAATGTTGGATTTGTAACATAGATATTGCAAAAGTTAGGAACTAGGAACACGAAACTGGTTATTAATGGATTCGGTACTTTGAGTGGAGTTTATTTATCTTCAGTATTTGTTAATAATTAATATGCATCATGTAAGCTTGATGAATCCGCCGGGTTTGTTTACATTACTACTCTATATATAATGTCTTCGATTCACCTTAAGTACATAATTTTCCTTCTGATTATTTTTTAGTTCTTTTACATCCTAACTAAGATTTTATAAAAGCCATTCTCAAATCCAGTAAATTTTTTTTAATGTAAATTCTCAACCAACCCGTTTTAAATGGTCACTGAGTGTCGATTCAAAAAGCTACCTTCATAGCTGCCTCTCTGCTCCCATTAGGGGCTGAAGTTAAATTGTTAACATATCATTTTGATTAGTATCGAGTCAATTTCAAAAATGCTACTTTTAAATTGTTATTTTTTGCAAAAATTCAACAGTTAATTGTTCATTTTCAAAAATGTCACAAATTAATAAACCCTAAATCCTAAAATAACATAATTATCTCAAATATAAATGATATTTTTGGTATTTTTGCAAATATATTTCAAAAATACACCTTTTTTGAAAAGTAGTATCTTGATTGTGGCATTTTTTTTTAAAAACTTTTTTCTAATTAAAATATTATTTAATTTGGTTATAAGGTTATTTAATTTATCAAAATTTTCAACGATTTGGCAAATTCAGCACATTCAGCATATTCCGCTATTACCATTTAAGTTTAATACCATTCAACCAGATTCCTCAAGAAATCACTAAAACATTAGCAAATTCAACATATTCTGCATATTCAGCAGAAATTTAGTATATTCTGCATATTCATCGGGAATTCAACGGTTATTATTAACATCTTCACAAATTCTGTAAATTTTTCATATTTCGCGGTTACCATTTGTGTTTGATATTTATTCAGCAAATTTTATAATAAGTCACTAAAAATTCAAAAGATTCAACCAATTCTGTTAAAAATCACTAAAAATTCAGCAAGTTCAGCAAAAATTTAGGAACACACTAAATCCACTACATACGTCGAATAAATAATAGAGACTGTTTTCAATAATAATATTAAGAACATTTACATTTAAAAAGAGGATAAAATCAGAAATTTCTAAAACCAAGCCAAAAATTTAGGAACACACTAGATCCATTACTCTTTTTTTCAGTTTTGAATATACATGAAAAAATAATAGATACTTTTATCAAGAAAAAGTACATTTTAAGAAGAGGATAAAAACTGAAATTTTACTAAAAGTAAAAAAACCAAAATAAATGGACGCGTTGAATTTTTCTAAAAAAGCTTCAGTCTTCTCTTCTACTTCCTTGCATTTTCAAACGATCATGATGATAGAGTGCACTGATACTGATACGGAGCGTTGTGAATTGATTCTTATGTGCCTTTATAAGATGGAGGTAGATAATGAAACAAAATCTAGAAACAAAATCAAAATAAAAACCAAAAACAGAATTGAAGATGGCTTTTCCTTTTAAGGTGGCGTTTCCTGGCAACATTCATGCCCTCTTGAAGTTGCATAAGTCGTGAAGAAAATCAGAGAGGAAGGTCTAGAGAAAGATGTGAGCATCGATACTAGCAAGGATTCATTTCTCTTCTACGGTGAAAACACAATCTACCAACTTCAAATGGAGAATCATAAAATCAGAGTCAAGGTTGAGAAAACAAATCCATTATCTATAAACATATATACAAACTAAATTTCATGAGAAACATAGACGCATGGAGTATAACTAATGTTATATAATGATCGCTTCAATTCCCTCTGCTTAATGAAAAATAAATTCTTCATCTTTTTTGTTTTCATTTGCTAATCGTAGCTTTAACTCATGTACAAAAAATGTACAAATTCGTCCAACATACAAAAACTAAAATCTCTTAAGAAGAGTGTTATGTTTATTACAAAGCTAACGTAGCTACATAAACCAATTAAAAATTAAATTAAATAAATGATAAAGCAAGAACTACTAAAATAAATGGAAACAAGAAAAATTAGACAAACTCATTTCATTTTTGAGCGATTGAGAAGTGTGTGAAGCTTGTTGTTAAAGCCTTTCATTTCCAGGTGAAAGTTTGAAATTGAATAAATTTATTTTTGAAATTCGAATTTTGCTACAGAGAAACCTATCAACAGTTTGAAATTAGAATTTCCACTAAACTTTTTACCAATTTTTGGCTGGTTTCAATTCAAATCTAAATTGGGCAATGGAAAAAAAGATAAATGTAAATGTATATATTGATTAAGCTATTTCATAAATTATACTATAGTCTATATATGTGATTCACGAATGCAAAAACTTAATAATAAATTATATCAATGTATATATACGTTGTTTTCATAGAGTAAGGTCGAAGACCGCCTCTTCAACAAGCTCTTGCAACATTAGCACTTCAATATCAATCCCCAAGTTGTTCACTTCGACTTGTAGATTATGACTCCACATTTTTCCGACAACCTCGTCAACCACTACACTTTCTACTTCCAAGCTATTCGAGTCCTGAACCACCCAGTCCAAGAACTCTGTCCAAACATGTTCCACCATGTCAAATCCCTCGGTCAAGCCGGTTTGTGCAGCTGTTGACGTTGTCTCTATTATGATGGCGTTGATGCAGTCGAACACAAGCTTGCGTGTTGACCGCTGTTTCCTGAGTTTGATGAGCTCCTTGTTGGCAAATTTGTCTCTTAATGATGGATCCATGGGACTGTCCGGTGAGTGCCATCGAGTTAAAAGCGGATCATTACCGCTAAAACCAGACACTGTTAAGAGCGTTTTGATGAACTCATACCAATCTTCATCTTCCTTGATTCCAGTTCCCGGTTTAGTTATGTCGGTATATGACTCATCTTCCCATGAGAAGACCCGAGCGAGTGATCCTATTGGAGGTGATTTGTCGATTAGATTAGATTTCAGGGACATTTCTTCTCCTGTGAGATGTGAAGTGTTACTATTGGAAGAAGAGACTCTTATAGAGAGTTTAACATAACACTAGAGAGAGCTAAAAATAACCTTGAGTGGTCCATGGCTTTGTTGATCCTGAACATTCTGCATTTCCCGGGTATTCCTCTTCGAAAGGCGGTTGTAAAACCGATACTGGACTCGGTTGGTCCTGGTTTTGAAGTTCTCCCTGCAAAACAAATCAATGGACCGCTGATTAAGACAAGAATGGTTTCAAAACATTCCTAAAATCCACAACAAGATTCAGATTAGTGAATTTACCTCGTTTGTAAAAATTCTTTGTTGTTGTAATGCATCAGTAGGCATAGCTAATTGAGACGGTGTATTCGTCTTCCCCTTGTTTGCTTTCTTGTTCCTGAAGAAGAAAAAACTTGAAACTTTCCATGATGATTTCAAGCTTCTTGACTCGATAAGCTCTCCTCGGGAAGCTTTTGGTTTTGACGTTCCACTATTGAGTCTAATCTCAGGGACTGATTTTGACCTTCCAAGAGTATTCAGAGAATCGCTTGCGCTTTCTACTTGATCTAGACCACTTCCTATGCATGAAATCGATCTTCTCGATTCTTGTTTGATCTCTACATTGGATCTGGTTGGTACTTCCTTCTCTGAGAGTGCAAGCATTTCACCTAATGCAGTTGAAGCCTTTGGACAGTTTTTAAGTTGCTGCGTGTCTCCGTTTAGTGACATCATCGCCCATCTTTCAGAAAGCCGTTTCTTCGCCTCTCTGTATACCGAAGACTCTGGAGAAAACGAAACTCGGCTCAATGAAGAGGAAGAGAAAGGACTCCTCTCAAACCTATTCCCACAGTCCCATGAATGCCTAGAAGACGGTGACATGATCTCAGAGTTGCTAATGTTTCCCACTGGATACTCGTTATTCGACCTGTTTACCGAACCATCATCACCAATATATCCATTAGACAAGACAGAAGACGATGGAGAAGAAGAAGAAACCGTAGTAGTCTCATTCATGAATTGCCCCTTAAAAGTTTCGCGTATTTGACGTGTAATTTCTTTAGCCACTTCTCTAGTCTCATCATCTCCATCCTCATCAAAACACAAAGGAGACGATGAAGCATTAATCACCTTTATATCCAATGCCTTCCCTGGACTAGGCTTCAAGACAACTATCCGAGTTGGCTGCGCTACATCGACCTTGCTTTTACAACTATCTTGAACCATACATTTCTGACCATCAAGAGGTCTCAAAACCGTAATCCGCTTAGCTTCTTGATGAATAGAAACACTCTGAAACTCCGAAAACAACGAATTCGATTCTTGAAGAAACTTAACGAATAAATCTTTGTTTGAACTTAAAACTCCAAGTGCTTCTTGAAACTCTTTAGACTTATGAAGCTTATCATCATTCACCATCCGTTTCGCTTCCAAGAACTTTCTACGAACAAGATCCAACTGTTTATCACTACTCATACTTCCTTTTCTTGAAATGTTCTTTGGTGTAACAGTCTCTAGACCCATTAATTTAGCAACCACATTGTTAGAACTTTGTTTATCTTCAACTTCTTTAGACATTTCTCCAACGATTAGTTTTCTCATAGATACAGTTTTTTCCTATCAGACATAAACCTATTCACATACAAGAGACAAGTTCAGTTTCATTACCAGATCGAAATCCTTGTAAGAGAAAACACAAATTCCTAAACGAATCTACATTTAGCATATTCCAAAAATGAGTAAATACAATTAAATTGGTGATTTATGAATCCTGATGTAACTAAGCAAATCTGAAATTAAAGAAATCGGAAAGTGAGATCGGAGCTTAATTAGAGAGAGAGAGAAGTACCTGTTAGAAGGAGGCTAGAATTAGAAACATTCTTTGAGCTTCGCCGGAGTAGAAGTCACCGGAGAGTTTAGCTTCGCCGGAGTTAGGTGTCTGAATCTAACAGTCACGGAGATTTGTCTGATACAAACAGAACAGGGCTTTTTTTTATTAGAGGGAAAGACTTTTTTTTATCATGGCTTCACTTTTGTAAGTTAGATAAATAAATTTTGTTTAATAAATACATATTGGATCTTTTTAATACTTTAATTTATAAATTTATATGTAATTTAAGTTGAAGTTTGTTAGTATTTCTGAAGTTTTCAAAATTTAGTGGTAGGTTTGTAAAACACAACATGAGAATTTGTAATTTAAAAGTCTTCTTCATGATTTTTTTGTTATAAATTTCTCTATTTGTAATTTAAAATGTACCTATAACACGAAAAATTGTGTAGTTGGTTGGTTTAAAATTCATACCAAACCATATTTTTTAATCAAAACATATGTATTTTGATGATAAAAACATTTTGATCTAATCATTGGATACTAAAAACACTATGTTTTATATAAACTCGAATTCAGTAATCAACAAGATACGATTACATTTTAACAAAAGTTTTATTCAAATTTTAGGAATACTAAGTGGTATTTTTTGTAATGAAAACAAATAAATTAACAAGATTTTGTTCTCTCATAAACTAACATCAAATTAGAAGAATATTTGGCATTATATGAAATTTTGCAGTTGCTAATAAATGATCCAAGAATCGATAAAGCAATAGCATGTTATATGTTTTATCATATATATGCAAGCAACTATAAAAGAATAATGATAATCTACTCTAATATGTATTCCATATACTCATTATATAATTGGGACCATGAATATCTTAAATGGACCAACTAACTTATTCTCTTAATGTCTTTTTTCTTCTCCAAACGTAACAAACAAACAAGAAAATATCTTAGAGAGATGCAATATTTTTGATAATTGGTTTTCAATTTAACTTACCGCCTTTGAACATTTCTATGAATAAATTGTAAAATAAACGAATAGAATCATGGAAAACAATATACCTTACAAATATTTATTGTTTATGACTAAAATTGTTATGTTTCTATACTCTTCTTACTTCTTAGATTAAGAGAGCAAAACAAATTAAATATGGTTTAAGTATTTTATATATACTCTTAATGAATGTGCATTATATAAAAACACCATTAACTGTAAACATAAAGAACATTTTTCTACAAATTTAACGTAATTATTACTCCTCTTTACTTCATTCTTCAATCTATTTTGAGATTCTCAAATACTCATGAATTTCTAAATTTATTAAAATGCATAACCAATAAACCTCCCTAAATCCTCGAAAATCCACAAAAAATGATGTTGTAGAAAAACTAAAATCCCAAAACCAATTTCTATTCATCTAGATCATGCAAACCACTTGATTTCAATTTTTTTCTAAATTTGATCCATTAGGCGTCAATGACCCGTAAGATTTGAAATAATTTTGTATCCATTTTGCTACGATTGAAAAATAAATCATAATTAAAGATCATTGTGGTAGTTTAGCTTCATCCTTAGTTATTGTATTTTCTTATACATTGTTTTATCATTTGAAACTATATATATTACTCTATGTTTAGAACATAGGTTATGAACAATCATTTTCTTAAAAACTGTGAATAAAAATATACTATACTTCTTTTAAACAAATAGATTGTGAAACAAATTCAAACCTTAATCCTAAAAAACCCACAAAACATGATTCTGTAGAAAAACTAAAATCCCAAAACCAATTCCAATTCCAATTCATCTATATCATACAAATAATTTGACTTCAATTTTTTTCATCAGACATTTGGAATTACGATTGAAAAATAGGTAAATTTGATTTATTTTCTTTCTAAATTTAATTTGGTTTGTATTTTGTATCTTGCATTAGGCGTCCATTACCCCTTATAATTGTAAATATAAATGTATTCAGTAATCATAATTTAAAGAGACAAAATGCTTGGTTTTGGTAATTTAACTTCATCATTCCATTTGCATCAATAAAAAACAATTTGGAAATGAAATCTCTTAAATAGCATAAATACTAGTATTATATTAGCTTTGCCTCTATTCTTTGGTACTCTAGAAGTCAACTTTTGAAGGGTTTGTAGAATTTCAGTTCAATTGCATTAACTACGAACTAACTTTGTGATTCAGTTTTTGTCAAATGGTCTAGTCAAACCAACCGTTGGTTTGTATTTATGGAAATTATGAGCATGTAATTATAGACAATAAATATAAATTAACTGATCTTGGTCAGGAAGTTGTCAGCAAACTAGCTGTTTTTGTTGTACTTACAAATGCATGCATTGTTTTTTGTGGGTGAAAACATTTAAAATGGTTTTAAGCGTATTGGATCAGTTTTTTCTTTTTTGCAAAACCAAGAAACATATGAAACTTTTTTTGCAAAGGTTTTAGTCTTTAAAGATTTTAAGTTTAAGCATCTAAAGTTTCTTGTAGTTGAATATGCGTTTTGATCATCTTAATAGAAACAAAACATTAAACTAAAAAGAATTGTGTTAGCCAAGTGATATTTTTTGTAATACGTCTAATGTCCATTCCAAAATTCGATTTTTCAATAGACACAAACTTTGAAAATCTCAGTTTGTTCAGCTGACCATACACACAACAAAAATCAAAATTACGAAATTTATTGTGTAGAGTAATGATAAATTGATGGGAAATGAAGTACCATCAAACTGAATTATCAAAGAACCAACCATATATATCTGCATTTACATATTACATTCCTTCTATTATTCATTTTCTAAATTAAATAATTCCAGCTTTCTCAATCTGGTTAGTGATTTTATATAGAGAATGAGCTCCAACTACTTTAGTAGTTGAGAAGAGTCTAAGGAGGTTCATCCAAAAAGTGGAAAAAATCAAAGAATGGTGACCAATTACTAATGTCCCCATGAATATAACTCTAGATTAAAGATCTTTTACCATCTCAACCATATATCATCAGTCTATGTCGGATCGAATTATACCGATCATCGATATCTCCTTCAATCAATTCATCAGTAATGTTGTTAGGACAAGATCTAAAATCATTGATTCTTATGTCTACTGAGTTTAAATGTGATATCTAAACGAATGCAGAAACAATGACATTACACCAAATCTTTAGAACAGTTTGAGTAAGAGACTAAGAGTGGGTTACTGATTTGTAGCAATCATAGGCTTCATAGTTCATAGCTACCATAAGGGATTTTACTTCTATAAATCAATCCAAGCTTGAGGTGACTGAAACTTAAACAGATCGCTTTGTGTAGGACTTGATGCTTCGACCAAATTTGAATCGCTGATGCTGGAAAACGGAAATGATACTATTTCACACCCATGGACTTTAAAAGGGCAATGATCCACAGGAGAGTTGGAAAGATTATGATAGTATGTGTAGTCTCTGGTTAAACAATCTGAGTTATATGCGTGATGAAATGTCTGGAGATTCGGGTTTGCAGTAACAACATCTTCGTCATCAATAATATGCCTCTCAAGTTCATGCTCAAAATAGCTGGTTTGGTTTGTTGTTGGTAAGAGGAAGCTGTCTGAAGTGTAATGAGAGAGCAGAGGTAAAGGGTACAGCTCTTTGGTAACCAAATCATGGGATGAAGAATAATCAGAGCTCCATGGATTATCAGTCAAAGAGGAGGAAGATGCGTTTGGATAAGTGACGAGTTTCGTGTGATAACTTAGTGGCAGATCATCGGTCTTTCTGGTGCTTGCGGTTTCAGTATTCCACTCGAGAAGTAAAGCAGATGAAGACTCTCTATGATCATGTGACAAGTCCTCTGAGATGTATCCACTTTCTTCTCTGTGATAATCCAGTGAAAGAGGCTTGTAGTTTCTTAAATGGAGGCTAGTTATGGGAGACCATTCAGGAGTTTCTTCAACAGGAAACGACAGGGAGGCCTTCTGTTTCAACAACGGAGGTCTATAAACCGATTCCTTAGGATATGAGATGGAAAAGTTATCTCTTGGGATGACACTGCTGTGAACATGATCTGTTGCAAACTGCAGACTCGGTTCAATGCTATTTTCCAGCCAACCCCGCCAAGAGATCCGTCTGTCCCTTTCCATTTGCAAACTGTGGTCAACTTCTGTATACCTTTCATGGGACCTCTTACGAAACTTTGATCCAGGAGAATCAACAAACGTTCTTCTTTTGACTCTATCCGTTTTCTCCCTAGAAAACCTGGAAGGCTGAAAGGAAACTAAAAGTCCTTAGAATTTATCAAGATAAGCAATTAACATGTAGTCCATGATCATATCAAGCTTACATGTGTTTCCTCGGTTCCAGGGAACAGTCGAGTTAGGAGAACAGAAATTAAATCTCCCCTGAAAAATGTTTTTCATCTGAGTACATGATTATAGAGATACAAGTATTGAGACTAGAAGTAAATCAAGTTTACCCGTTTGAAGTAAGCTCAGGAATTTCAGGAAACCATGTAGCTTTAACCCATTGATGCAGTCTCTTCCTCTTCACAGAGAATAAATCTCCTTTCTCGTCATCGATTCCTGATAATTCAAACTACGAAATCATGTTTCTTAATTATTGACTAGCATGTGTTCCTTCATCATAGACCAATCTAAGAACTAGTACATATCCAAAATCTACCTCCAGATCTCAAGTTATTACCACCTCGAACCGTGTCCTTATCTCTACTGAATCCTGAAGAAGTCTTCCTAGAATCTTTCTCTATAAACAACAGAAACATAGAAGAATATTCATGAATCACTACTTCCCAAACACCAGTAAGAGATTCCACATAACTATAAAAATATGTAATGGACACAAAACTGCAAGAGTTTGCACCAAGAGATTGAAGTAACAGAGTCGCTAATAACATAATCTACCTTTATCCCTTTGAGTCAAGCCACATGAAGAACCACCTCTGGTAGGTGTGGAGAAGCTATAGCTCTTGCATCTATCTTTAGCTTCACGGTCATATTCTGTTTTCAAAACACTATCATCATCATCATCATCATCATCATCATCACACAAAAACCATGTGAATTTTCACCTTGTGGTTTGCTTCTAGATTCCAAGTTTTTCAGATTTTGTTCGACTCTAGAGTTAGAAGACTCAGAGGAGAGACCAAATCCAGATTTTAGCTTCTTGAAGAAAGCAAACTCCGAGGTCTTAGCATCAATCGCTGCAAATTAGAGGTGAATTCAACGCAGTAAACGAAGCATCGTCGAAACTTCGGAATTCAAATCGGTTTTACTCACATTTTCCAGCCTGAGATTCTAGGGCTTCGTTCACTGGACTCACATTTCTCCTACGTTTCAAATCTAAAACCAAAAACGAGAGAAGAATTCAATAAACTACACAGTCACGAAGAACGAAATCGAGTTTTAGAGTACCTGAATATGCTCGAGAGCTCGATGGATCAGGAAATTGCAGATCCGACTTCTTTACCGTTTCGATCGCTTTCGTTCGCTGATTTCTTCTTCTCATCACTGCTAAATTCACAAAGGAGATGATTGATTGATGAAGGTGAGATTTCAAGCTTCCATGGCGGATTCGAAATCGGAGAAGAAGATAAATGAAATTTCGCAGTGGTCCGGTTTAGTAGATATAACCGGACAGAAACTGGGTCAAATCGTTATTAAACCAGACCGGTGATTTTGGCGTGTCGTTTTGTTTGCGGAACCAAAACTGAATGGTGTAGTGTGAATACTATTGCTACAAAATATCATTGTTGAAGAAAAAAAAAAATTGATATGGAATTTTGATGTGAATGTTAGATTTATTCAAATCCACAAATTTGGTGAGTTAGCCATCAAATTTCAAGGTTTAATATATAGATTCCTAAATTTTAATGTTGTTGGTCCAATATTATTGCTACTAAAGATTTCAATATGCATAATAATTTAAGAATTTTGTAGGTAACATGCACTAAGAATTTTTGAAACCTAGTCACAAGTGACGTTCGAAGACAACTCTCACCTCCAAGATTCGTCAGAATAACAAATCCGGTTGTATCTTGAGGCCCTTTTAAGACCGTTACACAAGATAACAAATTGGTAAAGTAGTTGAAGAGGTTACCCGAGATTAAATCCGGGAACAAACCACCGTTCAAAGAAGGGTGACATAGTGAAACGGTTCTCTCCTTGTAAAAGGAGGAAAAGTGTAATGATCTTGGCGGTGAAACTAAACTTCGATTGAAAGAGCTGATATTAGCAATATATAGGCTTTTCTTCTTGGTGGGCCTTTGCTCTTGGTGGGCCAAGAGAGAAAATAACTTGTTGGACCAAAGAAGGCCCATATGATTTCTTCTCAGATTTCTCTTCGTCTTGGTTTTTGCAGCAACGGTAGTTGGCCGGGTTTGTGTCGCCGGAGTTGCGAGACGGTGGTGAGCGACGGGTGAATTCATTGAAATGAAGTGGTTGGTGGAGTAGCGGATTGTAGATCTTCGGTTTCTTTCTCTTCAAGACAAGTTTTTACTCGTGAATAAACCTCTACTCTTTTTCGCCGAACCCAGAAGTTTCCAGAACCAGAATCATCTCTCTCGCGATTCAGGTATGATTTCGAATCTAAAGCTCGTCAATGGATTTGAGTTGATAGTTCTAGAGTTTAGCTTTTTCCGATTTGTGAAGAAACTCCAATTTTGTGGATCTTTGCATAAGAGTTGATGAATCGAAAGAAATCGAACTGAACAGTTAGTAAAATAGTGTAGAAACGATTCTGTGATTCGTCTTATTGCTTCAGTTTAGGGTATTGTTGTGTTGATTTGTTCTTTGCATCGTTGTGAAGAAAATCCGATTTTCGTCTAGTTGTGAATACATTATTTGAATGGATCTTTGGATAATAGTTGATGGAATCGTACTAAACAGTTAGTAAAATAGTGTGATTTGGGTTTGTTTTTGATGGATCTCAAGGTTTACTTTGACTTTGTTTGTTGATTTATCTGAGAATCTTGTGATTGTATGGACATGGTATTTGGTTTTTGGTTTTTGCAGTGTTGTGAACCTATAGAGTAGTAATATGTCTCTGTGATTCGTATGATTATTGCTTCAGTTTATGTATTGTTTCATATGATTTGTGTTTCAATACCTGAGTTGGGTTTTTAGTGTGCCTAATATTAGCTTGTTATTGATGAATTTCAAGGGTTTTTGGTCTTTGTTTGTTGATTATCTGAGAATCTGTGTATTGTACTAAGGCTTTTGCAGTGTTGTGAACATATAGAGGAGTGATATATCTCTGTGATTCGTCTTATTGCTTCAGTTTATGATGGTATTGTTTCATATGATTTGCGTTGCAATACCTGAGTTGATTTTTTCGTAGCATCGTTGTAGCTAAGCTTTTTTTTGCCTTTGTTTGTTGATTTATCTGAGAATCTTGGTTTTTTGCTGTGTTGTGAACCTAAAGAGTAGTTATATGTCTCTGTGATTCGTTTTATTGTTTCAGTTTATGGTATTGTTTCATATGATTTGTGTTATAATACCTGAGTTGATTTGTTCTTTGCATTGTTGTAGCTTGTAAATTATGTAACTCCCACTTATAATCGGAAAAGCAATCTTTAAAACGATGGGTTTGAATTTCTGTTGAACCAAAACAAGACCGAGATCAAGTCTCTTAAAAATCTTCTTTTTTCACCAAAACACAAAATTAGGGTTTATCATAAACAATTCCCACAAGCTCTCTCCCCTATCAGATTCAGATAATAATCTCTCTTCTCTCTCAAAACCCATATCTTTCCTCCATTGATTCTCCTCCAAAGCTTTAAACCCTTTTAGTTTCCTTCTCTCTTCCTTCTTAAAAATCCAATCTTTATACTCTCATCTGCAAAAAATATCTGATTTTGACTTTTTTTTGAATCTGATGAATTCACATCTGTTTCGTGTAATCTGTATACTCCATTCGATAATCGCACTCACAAGTGGAACCTTGATGATGTTCTACACTGAGAAAGCTTCGATCTTTGGTCACGGTAGCGAGATAGCGAACAAGCTTAAAGGGTCAACACCACACGACGAGTTACTGATTCAGATTTCTCAATCCTTCTCTGGTTTGCTTCTGTTTGCAATTGGATTGGTACTTTTCATGGTTTCGTTTGTTAAAGATAGAGACTTTCATAACTTCTTCGCTGGTGGTTAGGTGATTCTCTATGTGCTTATGGCTTTATGGAGAGTTATATTTGAGTGGAGGATTGAAGATCTTGCTTTTGATACTCCTAAGCAAGCTCCTGGAGATATTGCTTTAGTTGTTTCTTGGGTTTTCTTCCTTGTTTATACATGGAGAGAGAAGTATGATTGATTGATGTTTTTTTTTGTCTGATTTTCTTAAACTTGTGTGCTTTTGATAGAACCATTGTTGGTTTTTTATAGATTATAGAAGATCAAGTTGTGGAAAAAATGTCAATGGAAATTTGTTTTAATTTATCAGATGTCTTGGGTTTTTTTCTTTCTCTGGAAGCACATAATGGAATCTCTTGTTGTAAATTCTGTGTATATAATTTCTTGAATGTGAAACTACATGTTTGTTTTATGCAAATGTTTCCAATCAGAGATAAGTTCATCTTTGATTGAATAGCATTCATAGGAGGTCCAACTCCATTGCAGATTGCAGCGTACTGAGACGAAGCAACCAATTCGAGACACGCAAACTTGCATTCTCGAATTCTCTCATCCGCTTTGCAAAGATTGTAGCTTTCTTTGGATTTGATGATTGAAAAGGTATTAAAAGGTGAAGCAGGTTACCTAATGCTTTCACATATGCTTCTTTGAGAGTCCATAGATTAATATACTCCTCAAGTCTCAGTGTAGACAAAAAGTTAACTTGTGTTTTTGCAAGTGATAACACATCATGTTTCATCCCTCTTGTCTTGAACGTCAATACCAATCGGAGCATTTACTGTAACTCCACAAGCTATCAACGAATCAGTGTGTGAGAATGTTGAATTGCAATCTCGACTTAGTGTCCCAATTTACTACATACACGGTTCTTGTTAAACTTGAATGACTTTGGATCCATATTACCAGTGTTGTTGTTGTTGTTGTTTGTCTGATATCTTGCAATGGTGGTTCGGAGCAAGCAAAACATTCTTCTTCTTTATCTCATCAAACAAAACCGAAACTCCAGAACTCAACTCCGGCAAAACACGGCGGTGAAACCACGGCACCACTTAAGCCGCCGCATCGCCACCACTAAAAGGTATAGAAAATGGGCCTGGCCCATTATAACCTCAGCTGTCTTATTTGGTGGCTCTACTTTTCAAGAGGTTTTTCTCTTTTTGCATACCGTCGCCAAGATTTTTCATCGGTTCCCTGCTCTTTTGATTCTTCCTCTGTAAAACCCATTTGAAAGGTGATTTCTTTTTCCCTTTTTGAGAAATTCTATTTCAAATTGCTGCAGATTTGTTGTTGTTATTTCCTGGGTTTAAATTTGCTTGCTTGCTGCTAGTTGAGCTGGATTTTTACCAGATTGGTATATAAATTTGGTGTTTCGGTTATCTTAGGGATGAAATTTCGTGATTTTGAGTTCAGGGATTTTAGCTTCCTCTGGTTTATCAGATGTGTTTATCGATGTCTGCCTTGTCAAGGCTAAAATAATCAATTTGCTGGATTTAAACATGCTTGTGTTGCTCGTTTAACTGAATTCTTACCGAATTGGTTTATTAGTTTGGTGTTGTTGTTATCTTATGACTGAGATTTCGTGATTGGGGTTTTAGGTTCGTGTGGATGTTTCTTAGGGTTTATCAGATATGTGTATTGCTGTCGGATTGTCCAGACTAAAATAATCAATTTTCAGATGTTTTTGTTTGCGCTTAGAAAATGCATACTCGAATTTAGCAAATTACTTGGAATATTTTGTGCCATTGGATGATTCGTGATCAGAGGTTCTTAATAATATCTTCGTGCTACATTTATGCAGTCCTTCATTTCGGATTTTTATAAGGTAATCATAGAATTTTATACTTTGGTTTCTTCACAGTTTCAAAAAACACAAAGCTATTAGGGTTTTAGCTTTCAGGATTGCTCAAGCACTTTTAAGAGAGACATGTAGGTCACGATGATTACGCACACGACACTCTCTCTCAACACGAGTAGGTCATGATGTGGTTACGAAAAATGGGCCTCATTAGTGGTTTTTTGTTTATAGATTATTGATACTTTGATAAAGCGAAACTAAGCTATTTAGGCCCAATTATATATAGTCGGTCTAATTTTGGGAAATTAGAGAGTAATTTTATGTTTTAACTATATTAGGACCCTCAGGATAGTGAAATTGATAATCTATATAGTTATAACTTGTTTAAGTATATTAAATTAAAACCAATAAAATTATTTTCCATATTGAAATCCGTATAATTATCAGATAACTTTTTTTTAATTGCATATATAATTTTTTCATATTGTATCATTTTACTTCGAACTTATAATTCGCTTGATTAAGAAAATAAAATAAACTGATGTCATATTAAAATTGAGAACGGTTTTCATGTATTATATAATATTATAGATTTTCGTCTGTCAACTGAAACATCATCCGTAGCTTCTTTTTGGTACGGTTTGATGAAATTCAGAGTTTCAGGATTAGGAAATTTGTTTGGCTATGCTCCTAACTTTTTCCTTTCTATGCGTATAACAATAATGGTTTTTGTCAAGTGGTATAGCCATTAACTTATCTTTGTTTATATAGCTCCTTCGATGGATTTGGACCCTAAGAAGTTTGCTCAACTATTGGACAAGATTGAAGTTGAAGCTGATGAGTTTCTACTAGCTCGAAGTCAGGTACTCCAAAATCTGTTTCGCTGCTTCTAGTTACTTCATAATTGATTTGTGTGACAAGTATAATAACAATCTTGGGGAGTTCTCAACTTTGTATCCACCGTAGTGTAAATTCTTTGTCTTGCGAGAAACCAATTGGGTATTTAAACGAATGGAGTTTGTTATAGATTGTGGAGAATGACAAGGAGAGGAATGCAAACCGAGAGGCTCTTACAGCACTTAGGAAGAAAGCTCGGACTACAAAGACTAGTGTTCCTTCTCCTTTCGATTCTGTCATGAAGGATATCCATGGGAGCTCGACCAAACCTTTGGTCCAAGAAGTTTGCTCGACGTGTGGATCTCACGACCCGAGTGAACCCACATGGATAAACCTACCAGGAGCTGACCTTTTTGCCGCAGTCCCGTTTCATGTTGCGCATACAATGCTAGAGAAAGGTTTGTTTGCGGTTTTGCTACTCTCTTAATGACTAATCTAGTTGTCTCATGAGAAAATGGCCTACTTGTTATTGTTGTAGGTGAAGAGAAAATGGAGTTTGAATCGAAGAAATTGCAGAGCTTAGTTAAGGAGAAGGCTCTATATATATCGGAACTTGGGGCTCTTGCTGATAGTATTTCTCCAGGGGTTATCAGATCCTTGGTGGCGTTAAAGGACAACAAACCTTTAGCTAAGTAGATCAATACTAATGTTGATTTAACACAAACGCTATTATCCATTTTTGTCTCTACCTTTATGAACAAGTTATGCTTCCTTGTTTCTTTTGGTTAATTATACTTTTATTTTTGTTCAAAGATGTTGATTCATTCTAATTTACTGATTAATATTTTCAAGTTTTATCAAAAAAAATCATAGATAAGTTTCGTATCTAATGACAAATCAAGGATGTTGTACATAGGTTATGATTCATGAACAATCATTTTCTTTATTTTTCTTAAAAACTGTGAATAAAAATATACTATATTTATTTTATTGTGAAAAATCTCCAAATAGATTGTGAAACAAATTCAAACTTTAATCCTAAAAAACAAATTCAAACTTTAATCCTAAAAAACTCAAAGCTTGTGTCCTCCTCATTTTTGGATCACACACACACACACAAAACACACATGGCTATGACGTCAGCAGCTACCGGATTTATTCTAACGACGGCTGTAAGCGGCGGTTCTCCGGCGTCTTCAAAGATCGCTGCCGTGTCTTTCTTGCCTATGAGAAGCTTTGGTTCGAGGTTAGTAGTTAGAGCGGCAGAGGAACCAGCTCCAGCAACCGCATCGTCGGAAGGTTCTTCGACCACGGCGGAAGCTCCTGTGGCGAAGCCTAAACCTCCTCCGATTGGTCCAAAGAGAGGCTCTAAGGTCACTTCTCTTCTTTAGCTCATATACATATCAATCGGTATATTAAAAGTTTAATGTTTATGCATAATCATATATGTTTTCTACTTAGAATATTAAATATTGAACAAATATTTGAGTTAAATTATGTAACATTTGCAATAAGTAGTTTATAATCATACATGTTTATGCATAATCATATATGTTTTCTACTTAGAATATTTGTGTTTAGAAATATTGAACTAATATTTGAGTAGTTGAGTTAAATTATGTAATATTTGCAATAAGTATTTTGGGTGTATTTAGAATATTTTCAGAGTTATGGGGCCAATTTGAAAATTAGAGGTCAAGGAAACAATTCTACTGATATAAGAAAGTTCTTGTTTAGAGAAGATGTGATAAGTAAAATTTGGAGTACTGTTTGACTTAAATTATGTATCGGCAATATGGTTTGGGGTCTATTTAGAACATTTTAATAGTTATGGGGTGTAATGTGAAACCTATATAAAATTTTGGGGACTCACTGGTCAAGATTGTAAACAAAGAATTCTACTGGTACATTAAAATTCAACATTATAAAGATGTGATTAGAGAAATTTTGACTAATGTTTGAGCTAAATATAGAACATTGTAAGAGTTATGGGGACTAATGTAAATTTTAATGAAATTTTGGGGACTTACAGGTTAAGATTCTAAGGAAAGAATCATATTGGTTCAAGACCGTTGGATCAGTTGTGGCCGTTGATCAGGTAATGAATACATCTACTTTCCGAAGTTAAACGATCCAACGGTTAGATTTTGTTTTATCTTATATTCCGGTTTAAATTGACAGGACCCGAAGACCAGATATCCGGTTGTGGTCCGGTTCGCAAAGGTGAATTACGCGAATATATCGACCAACAACTATGCATTGGACGAGATTGAAGAAGTCAAATGAGAGACTTGGTTTATTCCTAAACTGGTTCGTTTGTTTGTAATCTTGAATCAAACCGTATTGTACCAACAATTCATCCTTATTATATTTTCAATTTTCCAAAATTGATTGCAAATTCCAATTACGTATTGACTTGATTAAAAAACTCAGCAACTCCGGTTAAGTCACGAAAACCGGTCTGAGATTTACTTACATTGGAAACAAACTCAATAGATTCTTATGAAATCTCTATATAGATAGAAAAACACCACATCATCTCGACTTCAATATTTATTCAGAAGTTCTGATTAAAAACAAAACAATAAGAAAACGTTGAACAAAATCTCCAACCAATTTCATCTCTCAAGTCTGACTGGTTTTTCCATTGGTTTTTACTCGTGAATAAACCTCTACTCTTTTTCGCCGAACCCAGAAGTTTCCAGAACCAGAATCATCTCTCTCGCGATTCAGGTATGATTTCGAATCTAAAGCTCGTCAATGGATTTGAGTTGATAGTTCTAGAGTTTAGCTTTTTCCGATTTGTGAAGAAACTCCAATTTTGTGGATCTTTGCATAAGAGTTGATGAATCGAACTGAACAGTTAGTAAAATAGTGTAGAAACGATTCTGTGATTCGTCTTATTGCTTCAGTTTAGGGTATTGTTGTGTTGATTTGTTCTTTGCATCGTTGTGAAGAAAATCCGATTTTCGTCTAGCTGTGAATACATTATTTGAATGGATCTTTGGATAATAGTTGATGGAATCGTACTAAACAGTTAGTAAAATAGTGTGATTTGGGTTTGTTTTTGATGGATCTCAAGGTTTACTTTGACTTTATTTGTTGATTTATCTGAGAATCTTGTGATTGTATGGACATGGTATTTGGTTTTTGCAGTGTTGTGAACCTATAGAGTAGTAATATGTCTCTGTGATTCGTATGATTATTGCTTCAGTTTATGTATTATTTCATCTGATTTGTGTTTCAATAGCTGAGTTGGGTTTTTAGTGTGCCTAATATTAGCTTGTTATTGATGAATTTCAAGGGTTTTTGTTTGTGGAACCTAAACTGAACCAAAACTGTATAGTAATTGAACCAGACTACTGTGAATACTATTGCTACAAAATATCATTGTTGAAAAAAAGATTATAAAAAGATTTTCTTCTCTCCGTCACCGGTTCTCTGCTGCCTGTAAAATTCAAACGGAGGTTCGTTTGATTAAATTAGGGTTTAGACTAGTTTTGCTGTCTAAAACCACTTGTTAGATCTGATTCTGCAAGTCCTTGTTCTATTGTATAGTTCTCGGCTCGCTGAGTCTCTTTATCAATGTTCGTGTCTTATTGTCTAGTTCTCAGCTTAGTCTTTATGAATTACTTGTGGTGCTACTGATTACTGAGTTTAGAAGTATGTCTTTTTGATAGTACTAGATTTGGGATTGAGTTTAAGCACATAAGCATCATCCATAGCTTCTTTTTTTGTACGGTTTGATGAAATCAGAGTTTCAGGATTAGGAAATTTGTTTGGCTATGCTCCTAACCATATCTTTTTCCTTTCTCTGCGTATAACAATAATGGTTTTTGTCAAGTGGTATAGCCATTAACTTATCTTTGTTTATATAGCTCCTTCGATGGATTTGGACCCTAAGAAGTTTGCTCAACTATTGGACAAGATTGAAGCTGAAGATGATGAGTTTCTACTATCTCGAAGTCAGGTACTCCAAAATCTGTGACAAGTATAATAACAATCTTGGGGAGTTCTCAACTTTGTATCCACCCTAGTGTAAATTCTTTGTCTTGCGAGAAACCAATCGGGTTTTTAAACGAATGGAGTTTGTTATAGATTGTGGAGAATGACAAGGAGAGGAATGCAAACCGAGAGGCTCTTACAGCACTTAGGAAGAAAGCTCGGACTACAAAGACTAGTGTTCCTTCTCCTTTCGATTCTGTCATGAAGGATATCCATGGGAGCTCGACCAAACCTTTGGTCCAAGAAGTTTGCTCGACGTGTGGATCTCACGACCCGAGTGAACCCACATGGATAAACCTACCAGGAGCTGACCTTTTTGCCGCAGTCCCGTTTCATGTTGCGCATACAATGCTAGAGAAAGGTTTGTTTGCGGTTTTGCTACTCTCTTAATGACTAATCTAGTTGTCTCATGAGAAAATGGCCTACTTGTTATTGTTGTAGATGAAGAGAAAATGGAGTTTGAATCGAAGAAATTGCAGAGCTTAGTTAAGGAGAAGGCTCTATATATATCGGAACTTGGGGCTCTTGCTGATAGTATTTCTCCAGGGGTTATCAGATCCTTGGTGGCGTTAAAGGACAACAAACCTTTAGCTAAGTAGATCAATACTAATGTTGATTTAACACAAACGCTATTATCCATTTTTGTCTCTAATTTTTGTTCAAGGATGCTGATTCATTCTAATTTAATGAATAATATTTTCAAGTTTTACCAAAAAAAATCATAGATAAGTTTCGTATCTAATGACAAATGGTATTATTGGCAGCTCATTTCTTTGTACTCGGAAATCTAGAAAAAGCCTGGTTCAATCGAAAGTGTACAATTGTGCATTACAATAGGAAAACCAAGCATTATCTTGAAGGCTAAACATACATTATATGAATTGTTACAATGTTGACGTCTATTTTTTTCTCATAACACAACTGAATGTGTTTGGAATATCAAAAGGTGAAGTATAAATTATCTTTGGTTTTTACACTTTCAAGAATCACAAAACCTTATTTAGAGATTGGAGACACCTTCTCAATTTGTGTTTTTACTTATTGAAATGGGTTTGCAATATCCGATTTAATACAAATCAATTAAAATCTAGAAAACATGGTAAAACTATTGTGATTTCTAGGATGAATGATTTTTACTTTTGTATTGTAGATTTATGAGGGAAAATGAATATTATTTTTATTTTTGAATTCTCTAGAATTAGATGAATTTCCACTCATATGTACAAATTTTGCTTCTTCATATTTTTTTCTCATAGTTCAATTAGTTAGATAAATTTCTGGTCAATTTTTAACTATAGAGATAATAGTAAATATAAAGATTTTTTATGTTGAAGTTGTAAACTAATTTTATAAAGAAACGAAGTAAAAGGAAATAGAAATAGAAAAATTAGCTTACATTTCAATAAATTCAACTTCAACATAATATCATTGTTGAATTTTTATGTTTATATAAAGATAATAGTTAACTATTGCTACAAAATATCATTGTTGAAGACAAAAAAAATTGATATGGAATTTTGATGTGAATGTTAGATTTATTCAAATCCACAAATTTGGTGAGTTAGCCATCAAATTTCAAGGTTTATATATAGATTCCTAAATTTTAATGTTGTTGGTCCAATACTATTGCTACTAAAGATTTCAATATGCATAATAATTTAAGAATTTTGGTATTCCAGTAAATTTTTTACTACTCGAAAGTTTGCCTCTTCATAAAGATTTAATATATAAATTCTAATTCATCGGACGGTCCTGACATTATTTTCAAAGACTACCGTACTAAGAATTTTGGCGATTTGAAGAACCTTAATTTATAGAAAAATGATAATAAAATTCATATAATTTTTCATTTTGAGGTTGCCACGTCATTACATTATCTTGAAGAACCAAGATTTGATCACACGTGTCATATCTCAAGTGGTTGAAAACGATTCGTTTTAAACCCAAAAACATCTCAAAGCTTGTGTCCTCTTTATTTTTGGATCACACACACACACAACAAAAAAATACAGAATTCACCAAAAATAAATCAAAACACAAATGGCTATGACGTCAGCAGCTACCGGATTTATTCTAACGACGGCTATAGCCGGCGGTTCTCCGGCGTCTTCAAAGATCGCCGCCGTGTCATTCTTGCCTATGAGAAGCTTTGGTTCGAGGTTAGTAGTTAGAGCGGCGGAGGAACCAGCTCCGGCAACCGCATCGTCGGAAGGTTCTTCGACCACGGCGGAAGCTCCGGTGGCGAAGCCTAAACCTCCTCCGATTGGTCCAAAGAGAGGCTCTAAGGTCACTTCTCTTCTTTAGCTCATATACATATCAATCGGTATATTAAAAGTTTAATGTTTATGCATCATCATATATGTTTTCTACTTAGAATATTAAATATTGAACTAATATTTGAGTAGTTGAGTTAAATTATGTAACATTTGCAATAAATATTTTGGGTGTATTTAGAATATTTTCAGAGTTATGGGGCCAATTTGAAAATTAAAGGTCAAGGAAACAATTCTATTGATATAAGAAAGTTCTTGTTTAGAGAAGATGTGATAAGTAAAATTTGGAGTAATGTTTGACTTAAATTATGTATCGGCAATATGGTTTAGGGTCTATTTAGAACATTTTAGTAGTTATGGGGAGAAATGTGAAACCTATATGAAAATTTGGGGACTCACTGGTCAAGATTGTAAACAAAGAATTCTACTGGTACATGAAAATTCAACTTTATAAAGATGTGATTAGAGAAATTTTGACTAATGTTTGAGCTAAATATAGAACATTGGAATAGTTGTGGGGCTAATGTAATTTTTAATAAATATTTGGGGACTTACAGGTCAAGATTCTAAGGAAAGAGTCATATTGGTTCAAGACCGTTGGATCAGTTGTGGCCGTTGATCAGGTAATGAATACATCTACTTTCCGAAGTTAAACGATCCAACGGTTAGATTTTGTTTTATCTTATATTCCGGTTTAAATTGACAGGACCCGAAGACCAGATATCCGGTTGTGGTCCGGTTCGCAAAGGTGAATTACGCGAATATATCGACCAACAACTATGCATTGGACGAGATTGAAGAAGTCAAATGAGAGACTTGGTTTATTCCTAAACTGGTTCGTTTGTTTGTAATCTTGAACCAAACCGTATTGTACCAACAATTCATCCTTATTATATTTTCAATTTTCCATACATTTAGCGACCCCAAAATTGATTGCAAATTCCAAATTTATTGACTTGATCAAAAAAAAACTCAGCAACTCCGGTTTAGTAACGAAAACCGGTCTGAGTCTTTATTTACTTGCAATCTTACATGGAAACAAACTCAATAGATTCTTATGAAAAAACACCAAATCATCTTGACTTCAATACATTTGTTTAGAAGTTCTGATTACACAACCAATTTCATCTCTTAAGTCTGACCGGTTTTTCCATTGGCTTCAGCTATCAATGACTCTAGCTCTCCTTTATTGTCTAGCTCCAATGCATCTGTTTGAGGATAGAGAAATGGAGATCAAGTTATCAGAAGTATCACAAGACATTGAGTAAGAACTCGGTGCCAATGTAAACACAGGATCTCGTTTACATTCTAAGATCAAAAAACATCGGTGTTAACATAAGAGAGGAACTGAGAGTGTACCTGAGCAGCCACCAATGTGCTTGCCTCCTGGTCACAAACAAAAACATGATATAGAATTAGATATGTCAAGTGATGGTCATCTTAAACGCAATAACTAAGATTTCATGTTTGAGAACGTTCTGTTTTCAGGCAAAGAATCAAGTGTAGTTAGTAACTGATGCAAATGATGAAACAACTAACCGATGAAAACATTGGGAACAGTGGATTGTCCAGTAAGTTTTAACAACACGTTCTGCAGCTGCGAACCTTCTGAACCTGGAAATATCGGAAAAAAACACCAAAGCATTCGTAAGATCAACTCAAAATGTTTATTCCACAAGGCAAAGTGGTTTAGCCATAATCCTAAACAAGCCAACAAAGAACAAATGTTTTAACAAAGTCACCAAATGTTGGGAAGAGAGAAGATTACTAAGAATAGTAGTTTGCAAAAACAGAAACACACTACTGTCTAAGATCCAAAGCCACGCAATAAAGCTTTAAGCCATTAGAAATCCCCAAACTGTAGATAGCTAATTCTTCATCAACAAGCAAATGATTTGTAAAAGCTATCTCAGACCATTACATAACCTTCTAAGCATTAAGTATACATCACAATCTTAACTGCTTAAACAATATACTTGTAACAACTATAATCAAAACCAATTTAGCAAACTAATTATAGAATCTCAAGTAAAGTAAAGCATACCAAGTTCATCTAATTCAATAACCAATGGCTCAACTTCAAGTCTCTTGAACAATGACTTCACTTGAAACGAGTATCTTCAACACACAAACAAAAAACCCATTTCAAAACATAAATCAAAAAATCGATATGGAAAAAGACAAAACCAATCAATTCAGAGACAAGAGTGAACCTACGAGCAATAGGTTTTGGAGTAAACAACGACAGGGTTCTCTGTAACCGTAGTTTTAACAGTCTCTTCCATTGTGGATCCGAAGGAAGAAGAAGAAGAAGATGATGATGACATGGCTTTAATAGAAGAATCATGTGTTGGCCACGACACGACTCGGAGAGGTGTCGGTTTAAGACATGTCCTTAAGGGTAATACGAAGGAGTTTCTGATTCCGTTTAACATGGAGAAAGAGAGTGGCTGATTCGAAAATAGCGTCTTCGATGTCAGGTTCATGAGGTTGGGTGATGCGGCTACCATGGCGATTTCTTCCTTCTTGCTCCAATTGGATTTTAGCAAAAGAAAATAAAAAGAGAAATTATTTAACTAATTAAATAATTTTAACTCATTTTATACGAAAAAAGGAGAAAGCTAATGTTATAATGTAGAGAGTAAACGACAAAAAAACAAAAAAAGAGAGTAAATTATTTTAAAACTTTAGTTATTATATAATAAGATACAGTAAAAATTCGATAAACTAAGTTTTTGATGTTAGAAATATATTATACTAAATTGATTAATATAGAGATTAATAAAATATCATTGTTTCCATGTGATACATATACAAAACAAAAACAAAAACTAAACTGTTTGGATAACAATAATTATTTAGTTTTTTGTTGATCGTTTTTCTCTTTACTGGATCGATATAATCAATCAAGTCTTGATGAGACAAGACTATATTTTCGTCGTTCTCAACTCCAACGACAATTCTTATGGCGCGGATAAGCTCGCTAATAATTATGGCCAACACACGGCTGCAAACGCACACACAACCAAAATCAAAATTAAAATTAAAGAAGATATATTCACTCCATAGAAAATCAAATATGTATCAAAACACAAATACTATATAATAAATCATACGGTGGTTGTATTGATTTCTGAGTGTAATACAGTAAAATCATATGCTATTGAATCATGAATTTTGAAAAAGTAATGATTTTCTTTTTAGGTTCCAAACAAAAAAACTCCTTTGATTTACCCTTATCGATCCAAAACTTCACATGCAAAACAAAAAATTCATAAAGTATTGAAATCTGAAAAGATGATTTTGATTATATCATGAATCACACTAGGCAGATCCACTTGTAATTTTCTTTTATAAAAAGTTTGACTCATCTATATAAAAGTTCTCATGTCTTTCGTAATTTTATATGTACATCTTTTGTACGAAGTTCCAACAAAACTTTTCTTTGTAGGCTCAAAAGATCCAAATGGTTTTCTTAGTGAAATAATTATAAATAGAATATAATTGAGTAGAATAGACAAATTATTTTTATTTTTTTCTGTTTATTCACAACAATCACCTTTAGAAGCTCCAGTCTTTCCGGCGTTAATTCCATCTCCCTTTGCAATCATGAGATAATTGAAGGTTTTCTGCTATTATCCATCGAACCCTAAAATCTGAAACGCAATCTCCAGCTGCAGCTATAGTGTTCTGAAATCAACGGACCAAAAGACCAGAAAACAGGGAACAACAATGATTCAGAATACTCGAAATTAGCAACTTGTAGAAGATAAAATCGAAAACCCTCAGTATCTATCAAAGGCTAATTTGAGCGATTTAGAAACAAGTGTTTCTTATACATTTCTTTTGAAACGGCGGCGATGGTGAACGGACGTAGAAAACTCACCGACGGTAACAAGCAGCGATGATGAACGGAGAACAAGGAAGGGACTCGTCTAGGTTTTGGCTCGCTTCAGTCAGTGAAAGGTTTATTGTCACACAAGTTGTGTGATTTCAGGTTCGGGTCCTTTACGAAACGGGTCGGATCTTCCGAGGTAAATATACCTGAAGAAGCTCGTTTTTCTAATTTGCTAAAATTCTCAAATTACTTCTACTCAACATATTATGCATTTTCAAAACTCTAAGAGTGTAAAATTTGAATGTCAAATTTGTTTTTGTTTTTATTTGAATGTCAAATTTTATTTAAATTAAAAAATGGTTTTACATCTTAAAGCTAAATAGCGACAAAAAATATGATAACATTTTCAAACTAATGAAAAAACATACGAATAAAAATCTGAGCCTAATTATAATTTAACTTAGGGTCTAAATGGTGACTGAATAATTTTAAGAAAATAAAGAATTTGAAGAATATACTTTTTTGTGTTACCATTTGTTTAGGGGTCCTTATTCATTGATGGATTATGTAAAACTTATGGATTTTAAAAGTTGTGAGATTTTATCAATTCTTATGGATTCTTAAAAATTATTCTCATGGATTACAATTGATTCTCATGGATTCTTGTAAATTATTCTCATGGATTTGTAATAATTTGTTTTCCACATAAGGTAATATATATATTCATAGTTTTCTCTAAAAAGTTCAAGTAGTATACTTGTCAATATTCTAGACTCCACTTTAGACGTGAGACATCACCATAAAAAGACGTGAGCTAATCAACCCACACCATTGCCATCATCATTTTCAAGCATTGCCATTAACATTACATAATTTGTTCTTCAGACCTGAGCTAACTTTTCGATTGTTTCTTTTTGTTTTTTTGTAAAACTTTCTTTGGAGCTTGTTTTTGAACTTTGTTTTAAGATTGCTTTATTATTAATAAAATAGATTTGGATTTTGAATTATAATTTTCATAATGTGTTATATTTCTTGACTTTGTGATGTCTTTATTTATAGTTAACTTCAACGTCTTTTCCATGTTTGTGACTTGACTTTATTTTATAGTTATGTATAATAGGTTGTGAAATTTGCTTTTTCTTTTTAAGAATAATGAGTTCTTGCTTTCTTGGTGTTCTTATATTACGTTGGGTTTTTCAGTTGTTATTTTATGATTCGTTTATGTCTCTTTTATAAATTTTAGTTTTTGTTATGATTAGAAAATCAAAAAAATGTTGTTTTGATTGTTGGGTTTTTTTGTTGATATTGTGTGTTTTTTTTTTAACATGGATTTCAATAATATCATGTATATCTCTAGTATTTTGAAAATCATGTTGTATAAGTAAAACTATAGAGATTCCATCTCCCAATAACAATGGATTTTAATTGATTTAGAAAATCAACAAAACATAGATTTTTTGAATAACAATGGATTTCAAAAGGAATGTAAAAATCCTCAAATGAATAACAATGGATTTGATTTAAAATTTAAGAATCCATTAACCAATAACAATGAAATCTTAAAATTTTAAAAATCTACATAAATCCAACAATGAATAACCCCCCCCTTAGTTTGTAGAATTTTAAGAATTTTTATGTTTAAGATGCAGAAATTCAGCTGTTACCATTTACACTCATATTTTTTATGGGGAAAAAAAATCTAAATGCATATTCAATGGGAGTCTCTCAATTGATATATCACTATTAAAATAAATACAAAATCGAAAAATTCAAAAGAAAGTGAAAATCGGTGTTTTTTTTTTGTTTTAATTTGACTGTCAAATTTTATTTAAATTAAAAAATTAGTTTTACATCTTAAAGCTAATTAGGAAAAAAAAAACCCCTATCATACTAATCGATAGTTTTTAATCATCATGAAACAAACCATGCTTCCATCCCGCTTTCGAAACAGCCATCTTCCATACATCGAATTGTAAACAACCAATTTTTTATTTGTTTATCGATGAATTTGATGAGATGTGAAGCTGTAAAAAGAGTCTCTCCATGAAACTTATAAAAAATTCTTGACACTTATTTCTGTGAATAATTCCAAAAATGTTATTACTATCAAATTTAATCCTACGATTGACCTAAATTAAAATATGATTATTATATTTTGAAAAACATCTACATTTGGATATGCTCTAAGCTTTGTTTAACCTTATTTATGTGGCCAAGAATGAGCATAAAGTCGTGTTAAATGTAGAAGAGCTTGGTAAATTTGAAACATGGTTTAAAGTTTAAACAAAATTTCCACCACATTTAAACAACACGAAAGCAAATTTTTATTTAGCATAAAACAGTAAGAGTATTAGTGAAATTGGGCACTAATTTTTTGTTTTTGCTAACCAACATTGGGCAGTAATTACAAACACTAATAGAAACATGTATGTTTATAATTGATAACATGTCGTATTAGTGAAGTCTAGTCCCTAAATCAGACTCTTTGTAAAGTCTAACTAACTCAGCAATTATAGCTCTGTTTACACTCTTTGATGACACTTGAGGACTTATTGTAACCTGCAAAAACAATGGACCCAAAACAATAAGAACAAACATTAACAAAGATAACGACTTCACCAGACTCTTTATATTTTTGAACTTACCTCATATTGAATCAAATCTTTATTTGGTAAATCTGCAAGAAAATGGTTAGCTTTAACAATGCATTTAGTACCAAATCCAAGTCTTGGAGCAAAGTTTGAGTTTTTTTGAAAAAAAAAGTATTTTTCAGGTTTTGTAAGTAACAAATCCATTTTAGAGTTGGCTTTTGTCTTGGTTAATTAAGCTGGTTTAATGTGTGTATTGCTATCTTCTTCTTTTTTGATAAAGAGTATGTATTATCTTGCTTAAATGGTTTAGTGAAGTGTATTCTTCATTATTGATTTCTTAAGTCATGAAAAAAGAAGAAGAAGAATTTAATAGAAAACCAAGTTTAAGAAGGGAAACCGTTATGTAAGATTTTGTTACTAGCTGGTCTTGTATGTTTATGAGTCTTCTCATGGTATGGTATAAGACTATGCCATGAGTGAAGGATTAAGCCATATATACATGGCTTTCTTACATGCAAGTGTTTGGGTGTTCATGGCTACCTTGTTTCCTTTTATGTCACCACTAATCGCCTAGAATTTTTCTTCGTAGGATCCAAAGAAAGAGGTGTCTTTTGGGACCCAAATCGTGTAGATGATTTCTATAAAGGTGGGATGCCTAAGTGGCTAGATGATGGTGCACTTACACGAAGCAATCAGCTACAGTAATATGAGGTGTGGTGTTAGTTTCAAACTTCTATCGAGTTATTGATTCATCGAATATTAATTTATCGACTTTCTATTAGTGTTTTGAAATGCAGCTGAATGGATCGGATTTGCTAGAGAATGACTGGCTTCATCTCTATGCTGAAGTTGGAGCATACGCCAAGTGGAGTGGTAAAATGGTGAGGAAAGAGAGCCTAGAGAAGTGAGTTTACTCTTCTTTTTTTTGGCTCTAACCAAGCTTTGTTGTTTTGTAGTTTCATCATCTCCCAGTGAAAGTAAAGAAAGCAGTGCTACAAACAAAGGATGACTTATTAGAGTCAAGTTCGAAGTTGAAGTCAAGGCTCGTAGAGATGTCGAGTGCAGATGCATAATAAGGCGAACGAGTGATGGGTTACCACAACACATGTGCCTTGAAGTCAACGATGTTGTGATGGACAAGTAGACGAATCTTCTGACCTGTAGTATATCTATCCTGTGTCCTTGGTTAATGGTATCTGTCTATGGCTAAAATAAGTATTAAGTTACCGATTTAGTTTTTGTTATGTGTTACCTCTGACTTCTTGATGTAGTAATCCATCAAACTACATAGTGAAAAAGGTGGATGAAATAATGTTTAAGGTTTTGGAAGATCCGATGTCTAAAAGCATAGATGAAATCGCAATGTTATTCTTATAGGTAATAAGAGTATTTTAGATTTTTTACCTTCAAGATTATCCGGCTATATGTAAATTCATGCAATATGTAATAATAGAGTTGTATTAAGAAATAAATGAAATTCATTAGAATATTAAGTTTGATACTTATAAAATATTTAGTGAAGTTATTAAGAGTTTATATGATGAAATCCTCATTGTTGAATTAAAAATTAAGGATGAGAAAGACCAAAATTCGCTTTAGATCTCCATTATCTTAGGACCGGTCATATTTATCATATCAGGAAGAGAAAAGCTTTACACTTGTAAATCAAGAAAAAACAATGGAGAAATTATAGAAGTTTCACTATTAACTCAATACATAAAATAATGACCAAACTTGAATCTATGCATGTATAGAGTTATATATCAAGCTAGGACATTCGTTTGGGCAGACTCATGAGTGATGGAATACCACAACACATGTGCCTTGAAGTCACAAATGTTGGGATCGACGAATAGACAAATGTTGTTTGTGTTAGAATATCATATGTGTCCCTGGTTAATGGTATTTGTCTATGGTTAAAATAAGTATTAAGTTATGGATTCAGTAGTTTTTCACTTTTTCTTATGTATACATGTGTTACCTCTGAATTCTATGTTTTCTTTTATGGGTTATATTGTTTTAAGAGTTTTGATGATTACGAATTTAAGATTAGTTTTAATCAAGATCCCATCTTGATGTATTGTAACAAGTTATCCATCAAACTTTGCGGATAATTTGGATTTGATATGTCCTTCGACAATACATAATTCGTGAAGGGTTTTATTAAATAGAGTTAGAAAACCAAAATGAATACGGTAATTTAGATTTTTGACTATGAATAATATGATCTTGAATGATTTTAAATTAAATTATACTAAAATTAATGATAACTATGCATGTTGAAGTTTTTGGATGAAGAAGAAACTTATGGATAATCAATCATTCTTGCTTTGAATGAGCTAGAGGAAAAATCTTGCCTAATTACATTTCTTTTTAAGATAAATATGAAATGAAACAAATAACTCATCGCTATGGAATACATGGAGGAAAATGAAATCTGACATTAATCTCAAATGAACCTTTATGCTTTTAACCCTAAAAGAGAGAAAATCTTGGCCAAGACCATAAAATCCAAGCGCAAAAGGTTGTTTTCCTCTTTGAAGGCAAAAGGTTTTGTTCGTCAGTCACTTCAGAGAAGATAAAAGAGGATGCTGAGTTATGGTTCAAAGCGCAGGTGAAGCAAGATTTTACAGCAGGTAATGTGGTTTCAGAGCCTTTGAGAGGTAAAAAGAATTGGAAGAAACCTCCACATTCGTGGCTTAAGTGTAATATTGGGTTCGCATGGTTTGCAAAGGAGAAGACAGTGGGTTGTTCTTGGGTCCTCAGAGATTCAAGAGGGGTTGTGTTAATGCATAGTAGAAGAGGTTTTGCTAAGGTTAGCTCAGCACAGTTTGGAAAGCTTGCTTGTTTCATTTGGGCAGTGGAGTCCATGAGTGCTCACAAAATCAATAAAGTTATCTTTGGTTTTAATGCGGTGGAATTAACAGGGGCTTTATTGAGACCAAAAGCTTGGCCAAATTTCCAAGCTCAAGCAAGTGCAATGAGACATGTTTTGAAACAGTTGCAGGATTGGCGGCTTGAAGCTGAAGTGCACGAGACCAATAGAGGGGCCTTTCTCATAGCTCAAAGCGTCACTAGACATGATCGTATCCACTCTTATGTAGCTCTTGGTTTTCCAGAGTGGTTACAAGAGCTCTTTGACGATGAGAAAGGCTCTCCCTCTATGTGAGTTTTTTGGTGTTTGTGAAGTTGTACAACATTTTTTGGGATGGCTTTCAAAGCATCATGGTGGAGGTTGCTAACCATTTTTTGGGGTGTTTGACTTAACTGATCATTGTTAGTGGGTTAGCCTTTTGGATTGTATTCTCTTTTGCAAATCATCTTGTCGTCAATTTTTTTGATGCTTTGGTGTTGTTGCCTCTCCTTGTATAGTTATGGTTGTTTGAACACTCTGTTTCCTTTTAATGACAAATCATTCCAGATGCCAAAAAAAAAAGACCATAAAATCCAAATCCTTAAAGGTCACAGTACTCAAAAACAATACAAGGCAAGGCACGTGTTGAACATTTCGTCTCCCCCTTGTAGATAACGTAGCACTTGTCCCATACTTGGTCTAAGCCAATGGGTCGAAGTTAGAGCACAACAAACCTAGCTTCAAAACCATTTTGACCTTTCTTTGGTCATACTCCGTCCTAAGATTTTGAATGAACATCTCTCAAAAGCTAGGTTTTGAATAAATCTCTTCCCGGATTTTCTTAGCTCTGGATTTTTGTTAATCATTTTTTTTTGTTTAGTCTCACAAAATCGATCAGATTTTTGAGGTGAATAAAGTATCTACTCATGTTTCTCACGTCTATGGAGAAGCATCATACCTCCTATAACAACTATTGTCAAATAGCCAACGTACGCCTTCCAAAACATCTATAAAAACAAAAATGTGTTAAAAGGATTCATCTATTTAAAAACTTTTTCCTAAATATATTTATTCCAAAAAAAAAAAACAAATATTTCTCAAAACACAAATTCTATATGTAGAAACAAATCATCAAAATCTCATTTTTTTCTCATATACCCAAACAATCCTAGATCGGAAATCAGTAGAACAAAACAGAGAAAATAATGAAAAAGGTGAATGAAATTATGTTTTAAGGTTTTGGAAGATCCGATGTCAAAAAACATAAGATGAAATCGCAAAGCAATTTTCATAGGAAATAAGAGAATTCTATATTTTATGCCTTATTATTCGGCAACATGTAAATTCGTGCAATATGTAATTTTAGAGTTGTATTAAAAAACTAATAAAAATTAATTTCATTAAACTACTAAGTCTGGTATTTATAAAATATTTAGTGAAGTTATTAAGAGTTTATAGGATCAATGATTGAATGGTGGTTGAGTAGGGGAAAAAGGGTTATAACTTCTTAAAAATACAAAAAAAACATTTATAGAATTTGATTTAGAGGGGAAAAAGTGCTATTCAATTTTTTTTATATATATATAGAGATTAATAAAATTATAAGTTAGGTAACAGAATGCCTTAACGTCTCTTTTTTCTCTATTCTCTCGAAAGTTTGAAAAGGGTATAACAAATATAGTGCTATTCAAATTCCGATTGTGCCATAGCTTTTTATCAAGAGACTGGATAGTCCAAGTTGAGCACGTGTATAAGGAGGCTAACCGCCTAGCGGACGGGTTGACTAACTATGCATTTTTTTTCCCATTGGGGTTTCTGTATATTGAGTTTGGCCCCAAAGTGTGTTGAGTTCATTTTGTTAGAGGATTCGGACGGTTGTAGTTTTTGTTGTTTATGTTTGAATAATTAAGGAGACTTTGTTCCCTCTTTCCTACAAGAAAAAGAGAGTAAAATGCCCTAACGTCTCCTTTTTTTCCATTCTCTTGAAAGTTTGAAATCGAAAAGATAAAGAGTTTTCCTTTGATCAAACCACCACCACCACCGCAGCGAAAACGAAAGCTTGAGCTTGAGACTCCGGTCCGGTATGTACTCCACCTTCACCCATAGCCGAAGAATCCTCCTCCCATGTGAAACTCGTTACGTTAATCCACTAATCCCTTCGCCTTTGTAATCGATTGAAAGAGAGTTATTCTTTATTATTCTTAAGAAAGTTACTCTTTAAATCGAAACGCATTACTAAAAATTGGAAATAAGACCCGTTACGTTAAGTTACTCTTCACGGGTTTTTAAGGCCCAACGTATCTATAACAAGAATGAAAATTGTCACTAGAGTTTCCTCCAAATTTTGGTTTGACTACAAACTTGAAGTCATTTCATCTTCAAATCCAAATTCGAAATCAAAATTCTTGTACAAATTAATACCACAACACCTCAAAATCGCAACTCAAAACCCATTCGAAACCAAAACCCCAATGTGGTTTACTTCAAACCTTAATTTTCCAATTTTACAATTTTCAATCGATACATCTCCTTTTGACATATTCGATCGATAACCCCGTCGTGATAATTAAAATAAGAAAAGGTGTCTTTTAGTTGTGTCAAGAATGTTGGGGTCTATGAAGGAAGAGTTGAAAGTAGAGGGGGTGAAAAAGAAAGGAAAAATTTGGTATAATAGAAAGCCCTAGCATCGTCTCCTTTCCCCAATCAGAAAGATGAAGAGTTGTCCTTCGATCTTCAATCCGCCGGAGCGAAAGCGAAAGCTTGTGACTCCGATCGAAGAATGCTCCTCCGATGTGAAACACCGGTCTGTGTCTACTAGTACACATAACACCAGAGCTTTCTTTAACCTCAACACTGCATTCCTCACCCATTTCTACATCATCTTCATCACTCTGTTCGGCGTCACGAACCTTGTTCTCTTTGTTCTTGGCCTGAGAAGCAAACACTCCAGAATCCATTAAACATGACTTGGTTGGTTTTTAATGATGAGTGAGTGAATGTGATAGAGAGAAAGAGATAGCTCACCTTCTGTTCACTCTCTTCTTCGTCTTCTTTCTCTCTCTGGTATTCTTCAGAAGCCTCAGCCTCATCTACAAACAGCTCCCCACCACTGAGATCACATATCCACATAACAAAATCAGCTTACTAGAGGACAAAACAGAGTCACATTGGAGATGATAATTATGCAACAGAATGGTGAATGGGATTATTACCTCATATGGTCGTGTCTCTTTGCTGGAGATGCAGCCAAATCTAAGAAAAAAATAAGGTGATTATGCTCATCTTAGCTTCTAATATGTAGTGGGAATGAGGACCTGGTTTTTAGGAGTAGTGGTTGGTTTGTTTGTTTGATTCCGAGAGAATGTAGGAGACAGTTTTAGTTTTGAGCTTTCGCTATTTAACACGTCTATCTCTTCTTTCTTTGTGTTTTTTTTTGCAGAAGCTTCAGTATTTATCTAACCATGGAAATGAAGTAAAGTAAAGGTGTTTGATCTTCTAGCAAATCTTTCTGAAGATGTCTTGTTACAACAGCTGATTGATGCAAAGACCGATTCACATGTTTCGATCATCCTTGATTGTCATGTTAGAGTCAATGGTGTTTACAAACCAACTGCTTCTTTGAGAACCAAAAAACAGAAGCCCATCCCCGAGTACCTGAGACATGTGGATTGGAAAAAAATCATGGGAGCATTGAGAGATCAAGGAAATCGTCTTCTTGATCTCTCAATGCTCCCATGATTTTTTTCCAATTCACATGTCTCAGGTACTCGGGGATGGGCTTCTGTTTTTTTCTCCTCAAAGAAGCATATGCAGTTGGTTGGTAAACACCATCGAGTCTAACATGACAATCAAGGATGATCGAAACATGTGAATAGGTCTTTGCATCAATCAGCTGTTGTAACAAGACATCCTCAGAAAGATTTGCTAGAAGATCAAACACCTTTTCTTCATTTCCATGGTTAGAAAAATACTGAAGCTTCTGCACAAAAAACACAAAGAAAGAAGAGATAGACGTGCTAAATAGAGAAAGCTCAAAATTAAAACTGTCACTCCTACAAACCAGGTCCTGATTCCCACTACATATTAGAAGCTAAGATGAGCATAATGGGTATTAACAATAAAGCCACTTTGGGCTTATGTGTTACACAAAGCCCAATCATGAGTTCTTCTCCAACAGAACACAAGAAACATCTTCTCCAACATCAGATGATCGACATGTGTAACAAGCACTTTGTGTAAAGGGAAACCAAAGAGTCTTCTCTTGTTGTATAAATAGACAAATTGTGTAACTTGTTCATCTATCAAAGACGAACAAGAAAAATCAACACATGTGCAATTTGTATGAATAGACAAATTGTATTCTCTTGTATTTTTATTTTTTTCAGTTTATTCACAACAATCACCTTTAGAAGCTCCAGTCTTTCCGGCGTTAATTCCATCTGGCTTTGCAATCGTGAGATAAGTGAAGGTTTTCTGTTACTATCCATCGAACCCTAAAATCTGAAACGCAATCTCCAGTTGCAGCTACAGTGTTCTGAAATCAACGGACCAAAAGACCAGAAAACTCAATACACATAAGCAGGGGAACAACAATGATTCAGAATACTCGAAATTAGCAACTTGTAGAAGATAAAATCGAAAACCTCAGTATCTATCAAAGGCTAATTTGAGCGATTTAGAAACCAGTGTTTCGTATACATTTCTTTTGAAACGGTGGCGATGGTGAACGGACGTAGAAAACTCACCGGCGGTAACAAGCAGCGATGATGAACGGAGAACAAGGAAGGGACTCGTCTAGGTTTTGGCTCGATTCAGTCAGTGAAAGGTTTATTGTCACACAAGTTGTGTGATTTCAGGTTCGGGTCCTTTACGAAACGGGTCGGATCTTCCGAGGTAAATATACCTGAAGAAGCTCGTTTTTCTAATTTGCTAAAATTCTCAAATTACTTCTACTCAACATATTATGCATTTTCAAAACTCTAAGAGTGTAAAATTTGAATGTCAAATTTGTTTTTGTTTTTATTTGAATGTCAAATTTTATTTAAATTAAAAAATGGTTTTACATCTTAAAGCTAAATAGCGACAAAAAATATGATAACATTTTCAAACTAATGAAAAAACATAAAAATCTGAGCCTAATTATAATTTAACTTAGGGTCTAAATGGTGACTGAATAATTTTAAGAAAATAAAGAATTTGAAGAATATACTTTTTTTGTGTTACCATTTGTTTAGTTTGTAGAATTTTAAGAATTTTTATGTTTAAGATGCAGAAATTCAGCTGTTACCATTTATACTCATATTTTTTATGGGAAAAAAAATCTAAATGCATTTTCAGTGGAAGTCTCTCAATTGATATATCACTATTAAAATAAATACAAAATCGAAAAATTCAAAAGAAAGTGAAAATCGGTGTTTTTTTGTTTTAATTTGACTGTCAAATTTTATTTAAATTAAAAAATTAGTTTTACATCTTAAAGCTAAATAGGAAAAAAAAAACCCTATCATACTAATCGATAGTTTTTAATCATCATGAAACAAACCATGCTTCTATCCCGCTTTCGAAACAGCCATCTTCCATACATCGAATTGTAAACAACCAAGTTTTTATTTGTTTATCGATGAATTTGATGAGATGTGAAGCTGTAAAAAGAGTCTCTCCATGAAACTTATAAAAAATTCTTGACACTTATTTTTGTGAATAATCATACGATTGACCTAAATTAAAATATGATTATATATGATTATTATATTTTGAAAAACATCTACATTTGGATATGCTCTAAGCTTTGTTTAACCTTTTTTATGTGGCCAAGAATGAGCATAAAGTCGTGTTAAATGTAGAAGAGCTTGGTAAATTTGAAACATGGTTTAAAGTTTAAACAAAATTTCCACCACATTTAAACAACACGAAAGCAAATTTTTATTTAGCATAAAACAGTAAGAGTATTAGTGAAATTGGGCACTAATTTTTTGTTTTTGCTAACCAACATTGGGCAGTAATTACAAACACTAATAGAAACATGTATGTTTATAATTGATAACATGTCGTATTAGTGAAGTCTAGTCCCTAAATCAGACTCTTTGTAAAGTCTCACTAACTCAGCAATTATAGCTCTGTTTACACTCTTTGATGACACTTGAGGACTTATTGTAACCTGCAAAAACAATGGACCCAAAACAATAAGAACAAACATTAACAAAGATAACGACTTCACCAGACTCTTTATATTTTGAACTTACCTCATATTGAATCAAATCTTTATTTGGTAAATCTGCAAGAAAATGGTTAGCTTTAACAATGCATTTAGTACCAAATCCAAGTCTTGGAGCAAAGTTTGAGTTTTTTTGAAAAAAAAAGTATTTTTCAGGTTTTGTAAGTAACAAATCCATTTTAGAGTTGGCTTTTGTCTTGGTTAATTAAGCTGGTTTAATGTGTGTATTGCTATCATCTTCTTTTTTGATAGAGAGTATGTATTATCTTGCTTAAATGGTTTAGTGAAGTGTATTATGCATTATTGATTTCTTAAGTCATGAAAAAAGAAGAAGAAGAATTTAATAGAAAACCAAGTTTAAGAAGGGAAACCGTTATGTAAGATTTTGTTACTAGCTGGTCTTGTATGTTTATGAGTCTTCTCATGGTATGGTATAAGACTATGCCATGAGTGAAGGATTAAGCCATATATACATGGCTTTCTTACATGCAAGTGTTTGGGTGTTCCTGGCTACCTTGTTTCCTTTTATGTCACCACTAATCGTCTAGAATTTTTCTTCGTAGGATCCAAAGAAAGAGGTGTCTTTTGGGACCCAAATCGTGTAGATGATTTCTATAAAGGTGGGATGCCTAAGTGGCTAGATGATGTTGCACTTACACGAAGCAATCAGCTACAGTAATATGAGGTGTGGTGTTAGTTTCAAACTTTTATCGAGTTATGGATTCATCGAATATTAATTTATCGACTTTCTATTAGTGTTTTGAAATGCAGCTGAATGGATCGGATTTGCTAGAGAATGACTGGCTTCATCTCTATGCTGAAGTTGGAGCATACGCCAAGTGGAGTGATGAAATGGTGAGGAAAAAGAGCCTAGAGAAGTGAGTTTACTCTTTTTTTTTTGGCTCTAACCAAATTCTTTGTTGTTATGCAGTTTCGTCATCTCCCAGTGGAGATAAAGAAAGCAGTGGTGCAAACAAAGGATGGCTCACTAGAGTCAAGATTGAAGTTGAAGTCAAGGAATGCAATCTTCTACATAACTTTCGAGGCTAGTGGAGGTGTCGAGTGCAGATGCATAATAAGGCGAACGAGTGATGGGTTACCACAACACATGTGCCTTGAAGTCAACGATGTTGTGATGGACAAGTAGACGAATCTTCTGACCTGTAGTATATCTATCCTGTGTCCTTGGTTAATGGTATCTGTCTATGGCTAAAATAAGTATTAAGTTACGGATTTAGTTTTTGTTATGTGTTACCTCTGACTTCTTGATGTAGTAATCCATCAAACTACATAGTGAAAAAGGTGGATGAAATGATGTTTAAGGTTTTGGAAGATCCGATGTCTAAAAGCATAGATGAAATCGCAATGTTATTCTTATAGGTAATAAGAGTATTTTAGATTTTTTACCTTCAAGATTATCCGGCTATATGTAAATTCATGCAATATGTAATAATAGAGTTGTATTAAGAAATAAATGAAATTCATTAGAATATTAAGTTTGATACTTATAAAATATTTAGTGAAGTTATTAAGAGTTTATAGGATGAAATCCTCATTTTTGAATTAAAAATTAAGGATGAGAAAGACCAAAATTCGCTTTAGATCTCCATTATCTTAGGACCGGTCATATTTATCATATCAGGAAGAGAAAAGCTTTACACTTGTAAATCAAGAAAAAACAATGGAGAAATTATAGAAGTTTCACTATTAACTCAATACATAAAATAATGACCAAACTTGAATCTATGCATGTATAGAGTTATATATCAAGCTAGGACATTCGTTTGGGCAGACTCATGAGTGATGGAATACCCAGAGCCGTGCCTACCATGCATTTGAAAAGACATTCGCCTCGGGCCCCGGATCAATATACACATTTTTAGGGCCCCAATTTTCCAGATTTTATTTGTAGTCTAGTGGTTTAAGTAAGGTTATGGTTTTGAATGTAAGTCTTCCATCCCAAGTTCAAACCACCACCAGGCTATGAAATGAGGTATTTTATTTTTAGTTTGTTTTATTAGTTTTTTATTAACATCCTAACAACGACTCCCTCCGTTTCACAAAGAGTGTCATTTTAAAAGTTTATTTTTGTTTCACAAAGAGTGTCACTCCACTTTTGTAATGTGGCTTTTCGCATGCAAATTTCTCTCTTATCCCTCATTTAATATTAAAAAAATTAAATTAACCATTATTATTTAAATAAGTTTATTAAATATGGGCATTTTGGGATATTTAAAAATTTCTAATCTGCGTAAAATAGGTTAGAATGACACTCTTTGTAAAACAGAGGGAATATGTAAATTTAGATTACTATTATCGTTAACAAATAAATTATATAAAAAAAATATTATTTCTAAGTTCGCCTCGGGCCCCTAAAAGTCTAGGCACGGCACGGGGAATACCACAACACATGTGCCTTGAAGTCACAAATGTTGGGATCGACGAATAGACAAATGTTGTTTGTGTTAGAATATCATATGTGTCCCTGGTTAATGGTATTTGTCGATGGTTAAAATAAGTATTAAGTTATGGATTCAGTAGTTTTTCACTTTTTCTTAGAGCATGAATATGGGAGGGTTTATAATGAGGTTCATTAATGTTAATTATTATAATAATACCACTTAAGAGCAGATTTACAAAGAATCAGATCATTCAACTGAACCAAAAGAATCGGTTCTTTTTGCTCCGATTTCAATCTCCTTCTTTTTTCCTGAGAGATTCTCTTCCCACAACCGTGAAGAAGATCGATCATCCTCCGATTTATATAATTTCCACTGATTTCTTACTCTTTCACTAATTCCACTCGTTTTGTGTTGTTCTTCAGAGGATTTTGTGGACGTGATTATCGAGGGAGGAGCAATTCCAGTTCTCGTTAAACATCTACAAGCTCCACCGTACGACGATGGTGATAAATCTTAAAAGCTATTCGAAGACGAGGTTGAGAAGAGAAGTGCGATTGCTTTGGGTTTTCTTGATTCGTAATCTCTCTACTCGTGCTGCTAATTTTTGGAATCTAGTTTGCATTTGTGTAATGTATTGTTTTGGAATTAACTGGTTACACAGCCGTTATAAGAAGAGCTGCTGAGACTATCATCAGTCTTGCTCATGAGAATACTAGTATCAAGTCCCTTGTTAGGTTAGCAATTTCTTTAGTGGTTTTCTCCTTTCAAATTTTGGTATATACTACAATCATTCTCATGACTGCTAGTTCTTGGATGAACATGTTAGAAGGTGGTATTCCACCTCTTGTGGAGTTGCTTGCATTTGACAATGCGAAAGTTCAACGAGCAGCTGCAGGGGCATTAAGAACTCTTGCGTTTAGAAATAATGATAACAAGAATCAAGTAAATATTTGCTAGTTTTGTTTACCTACTCATTTTACTTTTGTTTTGAATTGGGAATGATAACAAGTCGTTTCTTGCAGATAGTTGAGTGTAATGCTCTTCCAACGCTTATCATAATGCTAGGATCAGAAGATGTTGCAATACATTATGAAGCGGTAAGATTCATATGGGATCTATTATCTTGTTACGAGTTTATCTACTTTGTGGAATTGGCATCAACTTAACCAGTTCGGTTTGATTTTTCAGGTTGGTGCTATTGGCAATCTAGTACACTCATCTCTAAACATTAAACAGAAGGTCCTTGATGCCGGGGCGTTGCAGCCTATCATTAATCTTCTCAGGTATGGGAAGACTTGCCATTTTGATTTACAAGGTTAAGCATAACGTAGTTGCTTTTACTCCAAATCTGCAGTTAATGTAATTCTCTGATGCTTTTGTTAAGCTGCTATTATGCTTCTATACTGCTATCCTCACGTTTGTTGTGGTTGCTTGACGTCTTTTCCTAGCTCTTGTTGCCCGGAGAGCCAAAGGGAGGTAGCTTTGTTACTTGGCCAATTTGCTGCTACTGATTCTGATTGCAAGGTGCCATTTCATCTCTGATTTTATATTCACACTTCTTGTATTTTTGTGGTTTGATTTTAGTCGGGGTGTGTCCTAGTAATTGATACTAAAAATTTAGTATTACATTCTGTCCATGTTCCATGCATATTATTTGCTCTTGTTAATCTGTAGAATATACATTCCCAATCTCACTTAGCCAATCTTTTTCTCATGATTTATAATTATATGATCTCTAAGTGATAACTTTGCAGGCACACATAGCGCAAAGGGGGGCTATCTGCCCGTTGATCGAGATGCTTCAGTTACCTGAAGTTAAGTTGAAGGAAATGTCAGCCTTTGCATTGGGGAGACCGGCACAGGTTATTATTTATCAGAATTTTTTGGTTCAGTCTTACGAGTTGAGGATTTCCCTTTCGAACATTGTAAACTCAAATTCTCCTCCTCTGAACTTTGGACCACACTTCAACAATCATAATTTGTTTTTATAAAAAAAAAGTTTTTTTTTTTCTTATGAACTCTTACTTAATGTTACCAATAAACATTCAAAACCTACAAAAATCATATCAAGTGTTAAAAAATAAATTACTAATAAAAATAATACTACATTAATCCAAATAACACTTTTTTTGGGTCATTGATATTCATGCTCTTATGTATACATGTGTTACCTCTGAATTCTATGTTTTCTTCTATGGGTTATATTGTTTTAAGAGTTTTGATGATTACGAATTTAAGATTAGTTTTAATCAAGATCCCATCTTGATGTATTGTAACAAGTTATCCATCAAACTTTGCGGATCATTTGGATTTGATATGTCCTTCGACAATACATAATTCGTGAAGGGTTTTATTAAGTAGAGTTGGAAAACCAAAATGAATACGGTAATTTAGATTTTTGACTATGAATAATATGATCTTGAATGATTTTAAATTAAAATTATACTAAAATTAAATTTATGGATAATCAATCATTCTTGCTTTGAATGAGCTGGAGGAAAAATCTTGCCTAATTACATTTCTTTTTATGATAAATATGAATTGAAACAAAGAACTCATCGCTATGGAATACATGGAGGAAAATGAAATCTGACATTAATCACAAATGAACCTTTATGCTTTTGACCCTAAAAGAGAGAAAATCTTGGCCAAGACCATAAAATCCAAATCCTTAAAGGTCACAGTACTCAAAAACAATACAAGGCAAGGCACGTGTTGAACATTTCGTCTCCCCCTTGTAGATAACGTAGTACTTGTCCCATACTTGGTCTAAGCCAATGGGTCGAAGTTAGAGCTCAACAAACCTAGCTTCAAAACCATTTTCACCTTTCATTGGTCATACTCCGTCGTTAGATTTTTAATGAACATCTCTCAAAAGCTAGGTTTTGAATAAATCTCCTCCCTTATTTTCATATCTCTCGATTTTTGTTAATCATTTTTATTATTATTTAGTCTCACAAAATCGATCAGATTTTGAGGTGAATAAAGTATCTATTCATGTTTCTCACGTCTATGGAGAAGCATCATAGCTCCTATAACAACTATTGTCCAATAGCCAACATACGCCTTCCAAAACATCTATAAAAACAAAAATGTGTTAAAAAGGATATTCATCTATTTAAAAACTTTTTTCTAAATATATGTTTTCCAAAAAAGCAAATATTTCTCAAAACACAAATTCTATATGTAGAAACAAATCATCAAAATCTCAATTTTTCTCTTATACCCAAACAATCCTAGACCGGAAATCATTAGAATAAAACAGAGAAAATAATGAAAAAGGTGAATGAAATTATGTTTTAAGGTTTTGGAAGATCCGATGTCTAAAAGCATAAGATGAAATCGCAAGAAGAGAATTCTATATTTTATGACTTATTATGCGGCTATATGTAAATTCATGCAATATGTAATTTTAGAATGTATTAAGAAACTAATAAACATTAAACTCATTTAACTATTAAGTATATCTATATATATAAAGAAAACTTTTCTCACTTCTCATGAAGACACCTCATCATCCACATCATCACCACATCAAATGTTTATTTAGAATTTATTATTTTTAATTCAAAAAAGTTACATACATGCAAAAACAACATTAATTATGCATTTGTTAACATAAAAAATTCAAAAGTCATTCATATAGTTATTGAAATAACAAAATGTCTTATTTTACCAAAGAAGAAATTTAAGTATAGATAAAGGAATGGAAGACAATAAAAGTTCTATACAATTACATAAATCATGTAAGTTATACCATCTAAAAATTAGCAATAAAAGATTAATCGAGTTGCTCATAAAGACAACAATCAAAGAAAAAACCAAATAATATGTGAGAGCTTCATCATCCACTTCCAAACAATTTCTTTCTCTTTTCTAATGATTGTTTTCTCTTTTCTATACTTCTACTAAAAAAAATCTAACGCAAGGAACTCAACTTCAGTTTGACAAGTACGTGACTAGAAATGCACATAAGGTCAATGCTTATCTATTTCATATAACATGTTGGGTTTAGAATTTATTATTTTTAATTAAAAAAATTATTTACATGTTAATTATGCATTTGTTGACATAAAAAATTTGAAAAATCATTACTATAGTTATTCTCTGTTTCTCTGAATTTCAAAGTTCTTAACCTACTGAAGAACCAATTCTCCGTTTCCCCAAACTCTTCTCAAACTTCTTAACTTACTGAAGAATTAATCTTATCTTCATGAAAAGGAAGAGTCATCATCTAGTTTTCATGATAACGTTTGCGCAAAGCCTTAAAACTCAATCAAAATCAAATCACTTTAAATTCCAAATTAGCATGTTCTATTTTTGATAGAAAATGAGTCTTTCCTGGTGTAATTGAAGGTTTGCATCAACATTGGAAGGACATGGAGGTTGCGAAAGTGAACACGACGCAGAAGATTTAATGAACTAAAACAAAACCATAACTAAAAATATAGTTAGAAACTCGGTCTGCGAGTGCGCAGGCTTTCACCTAGTGGTATTTATAAAAATTTCATGATAACGTTTGCGCAAAGCCTAAAAACTCAATCAAAATCAAATCACTTCAAATTCCAAATTAGCATGTTCTATTTTTGATAGAAAATGAGTCTTTCATGGTGTAATTGAAGGTTTGCATCAACATTGGAAGGACATGGAAGTTGTGAAAGTGAACACGACGCATAAGCTTTAATGAACTAAAACAAAACCATAACTAAAAATATAGTTAGAAACTCGGTCTGCGCGTGCACAGGCTTTCACCTAGTGGTATTTATAAAATATTTAGTGAAGTTACTAAGATTTTATAGGATTAATGATTGAATGGAGAAACAAAGTAGGGAAAAATGGGTTATATAACAAAAAAAAAATTATAGTATTTGATTCCGAGGAAAAAATTCAAATAATTTTAGTATATACAACAATACTATAGTAATTTTAGAAATTTCTAATAATTTTTGGAAGTTTTGAAAAAAAATATGGTATTTTAGGAAAACAAACTTAAAATTGCCCTATTTAATATTGTGTATATATATATATAATAAAATTAAAAGTATGTAACAAAGTTCCCTAGCTAGCGTATCCGTTTTCTCGAAAGTTTTAAGGTGCGAAATCGAAAAGATGAAGAGTTGTCCTTTGATCAAACCACCGCCGCAGCGAAAACAAAAGCTTGAGACTCCGGTCTGTTCTCGACCTTAATCCTCCTCCCATGTAAACTCTCTTAGGTTTCTTGGGTTGCACGACTTTCATAACCCTAACTAGGTCATAGAAATTATATACTCTCTCTCAACACGAGTGCTTTGAATTTTGTAGGGATATTGTGGCGTAAAAGCCGTTGGATGTTCTCCCTCTGATGAGCTCATTGCAAAGTTGGGACTCCATTGCTACAATTTTCACAAGGTGATAACTTTTCAATTCTTGTGCTTGCTCTTATTCTAGCCATAACTAAATCTTCTTCCTTATCACTGTAGGAGACAAATCTACAATTCATGACTGTAACCCAACTCTCGGCATCATTTCCTGCACATTGCTGTTATCAAATGGTTTTGGATGCTTTTGATCCAGACAAGGATTCATATTCTAGTATTCAAACTTCTGCTTGGGATGCTCCTCGGAAGCCCGACTTGACTTTAATCATACGAAATTCCAGCCTTGTAGGTAACTAACATGGCCAACAAAGTTTTGATTAAGCCATACGTGGCTTCTTTCTTACCTGCTAGTGTTTGGGCTATCTTGTTTCCTTACCAATCGTCTGGTACGTAGGATCCGTAGATTTCAAGAATTTGTCACCTTCGTTTTAATGCTCTTTTCCATTGTCGATCCGAAAGAAGACTAAGAAGGAGAAGGTGACGATGACATGATCATTTTCTTCCTTTGTGTTTGTTCTTCATTATTTTTCGAACTTGTCTTTCGCTTATGTTCCTCCTTCATGATTGCATTCTTTCGCTTGCTTTTTTCCTCCTCCCGAGTTAGCAAGGTTGAATAAGTTAAGTTGGATAGTAGATGAGATGGTTTTGAAAAATACTTGTTAAGAGGAGGAGTCTCTTCTTTATCCATTAGTACGTAGAACTAATGTATCTAATGAGACTTTGTAGTACTCATCATGGCTCATTTCATTTCCAGAACTCGATCTTACCCATGCAAATTGTTTCTCATTCTCATCACATACATCGGTAAAGGTTACCCCCAAGCAAGCTAGTAAGTTTAGTTATGTGATACATTTACAAAACAAAAACAAAGACTAAACATTATTCTATTGAAACTGTTTGGATAACATTAATTATTTAGTTTTTTGTTGATCGTTTTTCTCTTCACTGGATCGACAAAATCAATCGAGTCTTGAGGAGAGAAAACTATATTCTCGTCGTTTTCAACTCCAAGGACAATTCTTATGGCGCGAATAAGCTCGCTAATAACTATGGCCCAACACACGGCTGCAAACACACACAACCAAAATCAAAACTAAAATTAAAGAAGATAGTATATTCACTCCATAGAAAATCAAATATGTATCAAAACAACAATACTATATAATAAATCATACGGTGGTTGTATTGATTTATGTGTGTAATACAGTAAAATCCTATGCTATTGAATCATGAATTTTGAAAAAGTAGATGATTTCCTTTTTAGGTTCCAAACAAAAAAACTCCTTTGGTTTATCCTTACCGATCCAAAACTTCACATGCAAAACAAAAAATCCATAAAGTATTGAAATCTGAAAAAATGATTCTGATTATATCATGAATCACACTAGGCAGATCCACTTGTAATTTTCTTTTATAAAAAGTTTGACTCATCTACTATATGAAAGCCCTTGTGCACTCTCCATCCTTCTGCCACATCATCATACAAGGAGAGGCCACGTGTCCAAATCTTAATATGAAATTGTTTTGGGCGTGGGAATATGTAAAGACTCAATCTCTTCCTCCTCCCTACCATCATCTCTTCGCCTCCTCTACACACGAACCGTTTCATTCACCTCATCAACTCCAAAACTCCAAACTTCATGGATTTCGCAAAAAAAAAACTCCCCGTCTCCCCCTCACTACCATTCCCATATACGTTTCAAGCTTCAAACGCACAAATCTACATTATAATCCCCTTAAAATTTCCATATTCTCACCCAAACGTTTGTTCGCACCTCCACCGTAAATTGCTCTAACCGATTCTCTGATTCCAACCTATCTGAATATGTCACCTTCAACGATTTAAGGCTACGTCGCCCCACTCACCACCATTAACGATGTAGCATCTGTCTTCATCCCCCTCGATGACAAGGTCACACATTCCTCTCCACTCTTTCATATACTCATACTTTACATATCTTAATTTCCATGTTCCTCTTCGCAGAACTCTGCATATATGGCTTAACGCCACATGCCCAAGCTCATTAATACTACCATCATTTACAAGAAGGGCTCATCTTCAAACGCCGGAGGGTTTGAGGTCTCATTTTTTTTCCAACTACTTCAACTGTCGGCGGGAACAGTGGCGAAGCCACTAAGAGAAAAGGTGGGTCACATGAACCACCATAAATCATAATATAGAGTAAAAATGTATGTAAAACATTAAAAATCTAGCAGCATAATTGGCAACTATAGCATCTTGACCTCCTCAAGACCATGGTACAATTCTCCTTAAGAACCTTTTCATTATATATTGACCTTGGTTGATTTTTTGCCTGGCTTCGCCACTGGGCGGGAAGTAGTTGATCTCTGAATTATTAATAGTTATCTAATTCATAGACTTGCTTATAATCTTACATCTTCCAGGTAAAGCCATTCAATCAGGATTCGAATCGCTTCATGACAGAAAGGTAAGGGATCACCTAAAACTACTCATTTCATTTATCATCTTCGTTTCAAAATGCTAATTCTAACATCTAATTACATTTTTAGCAGACAAGGATCAAAGATGATACTTCTCTTTTAAGAAGATTGATGGCAACTCTGTTTTTGTTAAAGGAAAGATAAAGCAACTAACTTGCAGCAGGCTTGCAGAATGGGGGTGTTATTCAGGTTTGTCACTCTTCTTGTTTTTACGAGTTACTTATTTAGCATTTCTTACTACTGAAATAGCATCATGATAGTTGTTATTTTATGCAAACGTAAAACAAGGAGGACATTGAAAGGAAGCAAACTAATCGTGAAGGTAGTCTACTTTTATTTTATGAATCCTTAGACCCCCTCCTTTTGAATTTCATTTACTTCAGATGAAATATGTATAAGCTTCCACTCTCTAGGTGACAAAATTACTAACAAAAATCTCTTGCTTCAACTTGCCATTATAATTTCCACCCATTATTATTGTTGTTCGGTTGCTGATCTCTATGGAAGGAAAAAATATTTGTTTCAGTCAGCATTTAGTAAAGCAGTCAGGGTAGAAGATCAGGTTTTACAGTTGCTTTGTGGAACATGATACCTTTTCACTTTCTTTACCCATATAGCTTAAATCAGAGTTGAAAGAAACCTATTTTTTTATTTAATGGATACCATTAGAGAAATAAAGGTTATCATTTTCAGTGTTCCTATCACTCATTCTATTTGTGTGTTGCATTTAATGCTTCAAGCCAGTGCCAAGGAACTTTTTATCAAAATTGTTGTACCACTTCTGAGGTTGGGCATTGAAGGAGGTGATCTTAGCGAATATCCTTCGCTTCCATTTTACCAGACATCTTCTCCCTTCTTTGTTATTTTTTGAAAAAGTTTTATATATACATTTCCCTATCCTCTGTGGAATCCCATTCGTTGCATACCCAATGAATACCATTTTCCTACATTTTCAAACTATCGTCTTTTCTGATATTTTGGCTCTACCACACTCGGGTGAGAAGATACCAGAGACCGCATTTTTTCCACTTATTAGTTAGTTGGTTATTTCATTAATAAACAATGATCTTATATTAAGATATGAAATTTGCATTTGGAGAAAAAAGAGTTAGAGACAAAGAGAAAGGGGATCAAAGCGGGAAAAAAAGACATTATTTAGAGCTTCGGTTATTTGGTTCCCAGTCTGATCAATAACATCACAATCTTGTGATATTGTCCGTGTACCTGAACTTCTCAAAGGCGACTGCCATGATATCGTTTTGTCTTCACTTTTCCATGCATGTCCTAAAATCTATTGAGTTAATGGTTCATGGTTATAAATTTGGGGTCTCCAATGTGGGGGAGATTAAAGGCATTTCTCATATTCTTTTCCATTATATTACTATATCCCATTGCAATAGTCAATGAATTGCATGATATTGGCTCAATAAATAAAACAGAGTTCTTGGAGCTCAAATTTATAACAAGCCGATTACTTATCATTACATAATTTATATGTTCTTATTTTGAGAGAAGCGCATCTCACATTATTACATGCGTAAGGTTAAGATTCAGTTAAAAATTCAAATGGTCCCTTCTTAGTCACATGTCGAAGATGACATTATTTGCATGTATTCGAGAATAAAAAAATGATATGCATGGATTTCCCCAACATTTTATTGTTGTATCTAATCTTGCCATACCTCTAGATATCTCTGACCAAGTGATATCAATATTTAAATGTTGCATTTTGTGCTATCCCCTCCGATCTCTAATCATACCACTGTCATTCTTTTCACCTTGGTAATCACTTATTGATGTACTTGTCGACAAGTAGAAAATTACCAAAAAACAAGGAAACCCAACCTTAAAATTGGTGTAGTTTGGATTCAACATTTTGGTTGGGGATCTAAGTCTAGAGGTAATGGTAAATGCTCAAATATGCTGAAGAACATGAATTTGTGTTGGTTAGAGAACATACTACAAGGTAAAACCCTGAGGCTATAAATTCTTACGGTTTAAGAGACTGCAACTTAGAACCGTAGTGCCACAATTTCAGAAGAAGGCCAACAGGGGAAAGAACACCCACAAATGAGTGAGACATGAAACAAGATAGGGAAAAAGAGGAGACCAAGACATTAACATCGTCATTTCATTTGATGACCTAATAATATGATATGGATATTGATTTCGTCATGTGTTTGGTTCTTTGTGTGATGTTGGTTAGTGGATGTGGTTAGACATAAGCGTAATAATCACTACAAAACATTTGTATCTTATAATAAAAAGTTCTTAACCTTCTTGCATAAGAACGAAAAAAAAATATTGTATATGTAAAAGTCAGATTCTTCATAGGAAAACTGGCTTCACATTTACAAGAGGCTGACACTAAACCCTTGGATATAGATTATCATCTTATCCCGATTGAGTTTAATAATCAGCTCAAATATCTTATTTTCTCTCATCTTTATCTATATATATACATAAAAAATATGGAGGCCAAAACAAGAAGGAAATAAATATTTAAAAAGAAAATATAGATAATGCACATGTGATTAATGTAAGTATTTTAGATTTGGTACAAGTCTCACATACAAAGAGTCTTATAAAATTTTAAAATTTCTACTATACAAATCAAGTTTAGATGATGACCACATCAATTACTCTATGTTAAGATGAAACAACAAACGAGCAAAATCATATAAGCGGCATTTGCAATTCGACTATTTGTATAACTAAACTCAAATTACAGTGGTAATATAAATTAAACAAAATCAAAATCAGCAAAAACACAAAAACAAACAAAAGTAGAATAGATACACAAACATTGATAATACATACCATAATGTTATCGGTTATAATATAAATATAAAACGCAAAAAACCCTCGCGTAGCGAGGGTACTCACCTAGTCTATATAAAAGTTCTCATGTCTTTAGTATTTTTATATGTACATCTTTTGTACGAAGTTCCAACAAAACTTTTCTTTGTAGGCTCAAAAGATCCAAATGGTTTTCTTAGTGAAATAATTATAAATAGAATATAATTGAGTAGAATAAAAATTAAGTTCCTCATATGCAGCCAATTCCTCCAATTCCTGCAACATATTAGAGGAATGTATTCTTCACAATTTATCCATTCTTTTTAAAAAAAATTCAACTATCCATTCTTTTAAATTTTTTAAATGGAACAACTTAAATCATGTTTTTTCAACTTTTTTTCTTTTGAAATTTTTTTTCCAACTTAAATGGTGATTTTTCAAGTGGAATGCTTAGTACTATTAATTTTTATTCAACTTAAATGGTAAAACTTGAGAGGAATGGTTGAGAGCAGTACAAAGTGTTTTATGAGTTGAAAAAATTACATATTACTCTATATGTTTAGAACAAATACGGATGTCAAAATGAATTAAATTAATGGATCAACATCAATTTAATCCAACTCATTAACCCAATAAGCCAAATCTGCATCTCTATCCCTCATCCATTTCATATAATATGCTGTCGGAGCTCTTTTGTCTGCTTCTGGTATTGCGGCTTTCAGTTCTGCAAGCTGAAAGATAGTCAAGAAAACAATTTTCCAAGTGAGTCTCACGAATCATCAAGCTTAGGTTTCTAGCAAGTTGAGTATTTATATTGGCAACATCATACTGTAATCAACAAGCACACAATAAAAAAGTTTCATATACACAGAGATATAGAAACAACTTACCATATCTCTTGGCTTATTCTCAATCTTCTCACCCTTCCTTTGAATGCTCAAATCATGAGAAAAATTGCATTTGAAACTCTTTTGACATTGCCCTGCCTTGAAAAGCTCACACAGTGTAGACTTTGGATCCACACCTGCCAATAAACATCACCAGAATCCAACAATATAAGTTAGTAGCTAATTCTATAAACACATCGAAACAACAACAACACATTTAGGATCAAATTTCATCAAAATCTAACAGAGATTCATACCTCCAAGAGAAGGAGAAGATGACATTGCCTTCTTTCGCCTCTCTTCCTCTTCCTCTTGAGTGAAAACGATCGGATAAATGAAGTTAGATAACAAACAAGAGGGTTTTAAGAACCTCTTGTTAGAGGGGGCAATTTCTTCTCCGTTCCTTGGCAAGTTCCAGATCAAAGTATCTAAAGATACTTTGTAATATCCATCATGCCCTGTCCAGTCTCCTGAGGAGAATCTGACCCAAGCAAACGTTTCTCCATTTTCTTCATCTATACGCACAATAGAAACGGAGTGGAAGCTTGACAATCTAGAACCAGAAGTCTCAGCACCCCTGTACATCTGCAAAACAACCAACAAAAAGGTTATTATATTGGAAAGAAAGAACAAAATCTAAAAACAGTAAACCAAACCTGTTTTTCGCGCGTCATTATCTCAGGGTGAAAAACTGCCAAAGATGCTCCAACGGGCTGGGTTTTAACTACTGCAAACATATCTTCAAGTGAAGAAAATCTCTTGTAATCTTTGATAAACACCTCGGGGATACGGTGTGTGTCAGGCGGTTTATGCATGCAGCCAAGAAGTGGCCGATCTTCCTCTTTTTGTAAACCATTTTTGACAACATAATCCAGTCCGTTCTTCATGCTATCTGGATAACAGTAATGGTGAGGATGCATGATAACATTTCTTACCTCGCGTAAGTTTTTTCTCTGTATTGGGTCCACATTATCGATTAGGTCTTGAGGGGAGAAGACCAAATCCATGTCTTCTTCAATTCCAAGAGCAATTCGTGCAGCACGAATAAGCTCGCTAACCACAATTGCCCAGCAAAAAACTACAAATACATAAAAGAAAATCAGAGATAATTTCGTTTCATTCCATCAAAATCAAAGCTCAAATAGTATAAATCTTACGGTGGTCTTCTTGATCTCGCAATGCTCCCATGATTTTTTTCCAATCCACATATCTAAGGTAGTCGGGGATGAGCTTCTGTTTTTTGCTCCTCAAAGAAGCATATGCAGTTGGTTGGTAAACACCCTTGACTTTAACACGACAATCAGGGATGATGGAAACATGTGAATAGGTCTTTGCATCAATCAGCTGTTGTAACAAGACATCCTCAGAAAGATTTGCTAGAAGATCAAACACCTTTTCTTCATTTCCATGGTTAGATAAATACTGAAGCTTCTGCAAAAAACACAAAGAAAGAAGAGACAGACGTGTTAAATAGCGAAAGCTCAAAACTAAAACTGTCTCCTACATTATCTCGGAATCAAACAAACCAACCACTACTCCTAAAAACCAGGTCCTCAATCCCACTACTCCTAAGATGACAATTGTAAGCATAATGGGTATTAACAGTAAAGCCACTTTGGGAAATTCAGCAAATTCAGCTGTTACCATTTACACTCATATTTTTTATGGGAAAAAAAATCTAGATGCATTTTCAGTGGGAGTCTCTCAATTGATCTATCATTATTAAAATAAATACAAAATCGAAAAATTCAAAAGAAAGTGAAAATCGGTGTTTTTTTGTTTTAATTTGACTGTCAAATTTTATTTAAATTAAAAAATTAGTTTTACATCTTAAAGCTAAATAGGAGAAAAAAAACCCTATCATACTAATCGATAGTTTTTAATCATCATGAAACAAACCATGCTTCTATCCCGCTTTCGAAACAGCCATCTTCCATACATCGAATTGTAAACAACCAATTTTTTATTTGTTTATCGATGAATTTGATGAGATGTGTAGCTGTAAAAAGTGTCTCTCCATGAAACTTATAAAAAATTCTTGACACTTATTTTTGTGAATAATTCCAAAAATGTTATTACTATCAAATTTAATCATACGATTGACCTAAATTAAAATATGATTATTATATTTTGAAAAACATCTACATTTGGACATGCTCTAAGCTTTGTTTAACCTTATTTATGTGGCCAAGAATGAGCATAAAGTCGTGTTAAATGTAGAAGAGCTTGGTAAATTTGAAACATGGTTTAAAGTTTAAACAAAATTTCCACCACATTTAAACAACACGAAAGCAAATTTTTATTTAGCATAAAACAGTAAAGAGTATTAGTGAAATTGGGCACTAATTTTTTGTTTTTGCTAACCAACATTGGGCAGTAATTACAAACACTATTAGAAACATGTATGTTTATAATTGATAACATGTCGTATTAGTGAAGTCTAGTCCCTAAATCAGACTCTTTGTAAAGTCTCACTAACTCAGCAATTATAGCTCTGTTTACACTCTTTGATGACACTTGAGGACTTATTGTAACCTGCAAAAACAATGGACCCAAAACAATAAGAACAAACATTAACAAAGATAACGACTTCACCAGACTCTTTATATTTTGAACTTACCTCATATTGAATCAAATCTTTATTTGGTAAATCTGCAAGAAAATGGTTAGCTTTAACAATGCATTTAGTACCAAATCCAAGTCTTGGAGCAAAGTTTGAGTTTTTTTGAAAAAAAAAGTATTTTTCAGGTTTTGTAAGTAACAAATCCATTTTAGAGTTGGCTTTTGTCTTGGTTAATTAAGCTGGTTTAATGTGTGTATTGCTATCATCTTCTTTTTTGATAGAGAGTATGTATTATCTTGCTTAAATGGTTTAGTGAAGTGTATTATGCATTATTGATTTCTTAAGTCATGAAAAAAGAAGAAGAAGAATTTAATAGAAAACCAAGTTTAAGAAGGGAAACCGTTATGTAAGATTTTGTTACTAGCTGGTCTTGTATGTTTATGAGTCTTCTCATGGTATGGTATAAGACTATGCCATGAGTGAAGGATTAAGCCATATATACATGGCTTTCTTACATGCAAGTGTTTGGGTGTTCCTGGCTACCTTGTTTCCTTTTATGTCACCACTAATCGTCTAGAATTTTTCTTCGTAGGATCCAAAGAAAGAGGTGTCTTTTGGGACCCAAATCGTGTAGATGATTTCTATAAAGGTGGGATGCCTAAGTGGCTAGATGATGTTGCACTTACACGAAGCAATCAGCTACAGTAATATGAGGTGTGGTGTTAGTTTCAAACTTTTATCGAGTTATGGATTCATCGAATATTAATTTATCGACTTTCTATTAGTGTTTTGAAATGCAGCTGAATGGATCGGATTTGCTAGAGAATGACTGGCTTCATCTCTATGCTGAAGTTGGAGCATACGCCAAGTGGAGTGATGAAATGGTGAGGAAAAAGAGCCTAGAGAAGTGAGTTTACTCTTTTTTTTTTGGCTCTAACCAAATTCTTTGTTGTTATGCAGTTTCGTCATCTCCCAGTGGAGATAAAGAAAGCAGTGGTGCAAACAAAGGATGGCTCACTAGAGTCAAGATTGAAGTTGAAGTCAAGGAATGCAATCTTCTACATAACTTTCGAGGCTAGTGGAGGTGTCGAGTGCAGATGCATAATAAGGCGAACGAGTGATGGGTTACCACAACACATGTGCCTTGAAGTCAACGATGTTGTGATGGACAAGTAGACGAATCTTCTGACCTGTAGTATATCTATCCTGTGTCCTTGGTTAATGGTATCTGTCTATGGCTAAAATAAGTATTAAGTTACGGATTTAGTTTTTGTTATGTGTTACCTCTGACTTCTTGATGTAGTAATCCATCAAACTACATAGTGAAAAAGGTGGATGAAATGATGTTTAAGGTTTTGGAAGATCCGATGTCTAAAAGCATAGATGAAATCGCAATGTTATTCTTATAGGTAATAAGAGTATTTTAGATTTTTTACCTTCAAGATTATCCGGCTATATGTAAATTCATGCAATATGTAATAATAGAGTTGTATTAAGAAATAAATGAAATTCATTAGAATATTAAGTTTGATACTTATAAAATATTTAGTGAAGTTATTAAGAGTTTATAGGATGAAATCCTCATTTTTGAATTAAAAATTAAGGATGAGAAAGACCAAAATTCGCTTTAGATCTCCATTATCTTAGGACCGGTCATATTTATCATATCAGGAAGAGAAAAGCTTTACACTTGTAAATCAAGAAAAAACAATGGAGAAATTATAGAAGTTTCACTATTAACTCAATACATAAAATAATGACCAAACTTGAATCTATGCATGTATAGAGTTATATATCAAGCTAGGACATTCGTTTGGGCAGACTCATGAGTGATGGAATACCCAGAGCCGTGCCTACCATGCATTTGAAAAGACATTCGCCTCGGGCCCCGGATCAATATACACATTTTTAGGGCCCCAATTTTCCAGATTTTATTTGTAGTCTAGTGGTTTAAGTAAGGTTATGGTTTTGAATGTAAGTCTTCCATCCCAAGTTCAAACCACCACCAGGCTATGAAATGAGGTATTTTATTTTTAGTTTGTTTTATTAGTTTTTTATTAACATCCTAACAACGACTCCCTCCGTTTCACAAAGAGTGTCATTTTAAAAGTTTATTTTTGTTTCACAAAGAGTGTCACTCCACTTTTGTAATGTGGCTTTTCGCATGCAAATTTCTCTCTTATCCCTCATTTAATATTAAAAAAATTAAATTAACCATTATTATTTAAATAAGTTTATTAAATATGGGCATTTTGGGATATTTAAAAAATTCTAATCTGCGTAAAATAGGTTAGAATGACACTCTTTGTAAAACAGAGGGAATATGTAAATTTAGATTACTATTATCGTTAACAAATAAATTATATAAAAAAAATATTATTTCTAAGTTCGCCTCGGGCCCCTAAAAGTCTAGGCACGGCACGGGGAATACCACAACACATGTGCCTTGAAGTCACAAATGTTGGGATCGACGAATAGACAAATGTTGTTTGTGTTAGAATATCATATGTGTCCCTGGTTAATGGTATTTGTCGATGGTTAAAATAAGTATTAAGTTATGGATTCAGTAGTTTTTCACTTTTTCTTAGAGCATGAATATGGGAGGGTTTATAATGAGGTTCATTAATGTTAATTATTATAATAATACCACTTAAGAGCAGATTTACAAAGAATCAGATCATTCAACTGAACCAAAAGAATCGGTTCTTTTTGCTCCGATTTCAATCTCCTTCTTTTTTCCTGAGAGATTCTCTTCCCACAACCGTGAAGAAGATCGATCATCCTCCGATTTATATAATTTCCACTGATTTCTTACTCTTTCACTAATTCCACTCGTTTTGTGTTGTTCTTCAGAGGATTTTGTGGACGTGATTATCGAGGGAGGAGCAATTCCAGTTCTCGTTAAACATCTACAAGCTCCACCGTACGACGATGGTGATAAATCTTAAAAGCTATTCGAAGACGAGGTTGAGAAGAGAAGTGCGATTGCTTTGGGTTTTCTTGATTCGTAATCTCTCTACTCGTGCTGCTAATTTTTGGAATCTAGTTTGCATTTGTGTAATGTATTGTTTTGGAATTAACTGGTTACACAGCCGTTATAAGAAGAGCTGCTGAGACTATCATCAGTCTTGCTCATGAGAATACTAGTATCAAGTCCCTTGTTAGGTTAGCAATTTCTTTAGTGGTTTTCTCCTTTCAAATTTTGGTATATACTACAATCATTCTCATGACTGCTAGTTCTTGGATGAACATGTTAGAAGGTGGTATTCCACCTCTTGTGGAGTTGCTTGCATTTGACAATGCGAAAGTTCAACGAGCAGCTGCAGGGGCATTAAGAACTCTTGCGTTTAGAAATAATGATAACAAGAATCAAGTAAATATTTGCTAGTTTTGTTTACCTACTCATTTTACTTTTGTTTTGAATTGGGAATGATAACAAGTCGTTTCTTGCAGATAGTTGAGTGTAATGCTCTTCCAACGCTTATCATAATGCTAGGATCAGAAGATGTTGCAATACATTATGAAGCGGTAAGATTCATATGGGATCTATTATCTTGTTACGAGTTTATCTACTTTGTGGAATTGGCATCAACTTAACCAGTTCGGTTTGATTTTTCAGGTTGGTGCTATTGGCAATCTAGTACACTCATCTCTAAACATTAAACAGAAGGTCCTTGATGCCGGGGCGTTGCAGCCTATCATTAATCTTCTCAGGTATGGGAAGACTTGCCATTTTGATTTACAAGGTTAAGCATAACGTAGTTGCTTTTACTCCAAATCTGCAGTTAATGTAATTCTCTGATGCTTTTGTTAAGCTGCTATTATGCTTCTATACTGCTATCCTCACGTTTGTTGTGGTTGCTTGACGTCTTTTCCTAGCTCTTGTTGCCCGGAGAGCCAAAGGGAGGTAGCTTTGTTACTTGGCCAATTTGCTGCTACTGATTCTGATTGCAAGGTGCCATTTCATCTCTGATTTTATATTCACACTTCTTGTATTTTTGTGGTTTGATTTTAGTCGGGGTGTGTCCTAGTAATTGATACTAAAAATTTAGTATTACATTCTGTCCATGTTCCATGCATATTATTTGCTCTTGTTAATCTGTAGAATATACATTCCCAATCTCACTTAGCCAATCTTTTTCTCATGATTTATAATTATATGATCTCTAAGTGATAACTTTGCAGGCACACATAGCGCAAAGGGGGGCTATCTGCCCGTTGATCGAGATGCTTCAGTTACCTGAAGTTAAGTTGAAGGAAATGTCAGCCTTTGCATTGGGGAGACCGGCACAGGTTATTATTTATCAGAATTTTTTGGTTCAGTCTTACGAGTTGAGGATTTCCCTTTCGAACATTGTAAACTCAAATTCTCCTCCTCTGAACTTTGGACCACACTTCAACAATCATAATTTGTTTTTATAAAAAAAAAGTTTTTTTTTTTCTTATGAACTCTTACTTAATGTTACCAATAAACATTCAAAACCTACAAAAATCATATCAAGTGTTAAAAAATAAATTACTAATAAAAATAATACTACATTAATCCAAATAACACTTTTTTTGGGTCATTGATATTCATGCTCTTATGTATACATGTGTTACCTCTGAATTCTATGTTTTCTTCTATGGGTTATATTGTTTTAAGAGTTTTGATGATTACGAATTTAAGATTAGTTTTAATCAAGATCCCATCTTGATGTATTGTAACAAGTTATCCATCAAACTTTGCGGATCATTTGGATTTGATATGTCCTTCGACAATACATAATTCGTGAAGGGTTTTATTAAGTAGAGTTGGAAAACCAAAATGAATACGGTAATTTAGATTTTTAACCAAATCCCGTCGTTTCACACCCTTCGACACAATCAGATTTCTGATCTGTTTGCCAGATATTCAGCCGTGATAGCAGCGTCTCCTTATGGTAACTTACCTCCTTCTGGACCAATTACTGCAATCAGGGAATCAGATGAGTATCTCTTCCCTTTACAGCTGATTAAGATTGAACCCGGTGATTGCTCCAAGAAGGGCTATTTGATTTCTTGCCTGACCTTGGGTTACCCTACACCAAACTTAATCGACTCTTTCAAGCTTTTCTGCTTTCCACATATCCTTTCAACAAAATCCATGGCGTTCTTCGGGAAATTGGTTGACCCGGATAGAGAGATCAAAAGCTCCAAACCAATCAAACTGCCACCTCTGGACAAGACGCAGGTTCTCAAGCGTTTTGAGAAGACATTGGTAGGACGAGTGCTGCTTCGAGAAGCTCCAGAGCAGAAGTTAAAAGCTTTGATCAATTTTCTCCCGACGGTGTGGAGATGTGAAGACCGGGTTCAGGGGATGGATATGGGAGATGGTAAGATCCATTTCCGCTTCCAGAGAGAGGAGGACTTGGAAATGGTTATGGCTCATAGACCCTATCACTACGATGGGTCCATGATTGCGCTGGACCGGTGGATACCAACTGTGCGCAGGGACTTCCCAAACACTATCCCATTCTGGATAACCATTACTGGTTTGCCGGATTACCGACGCGAAACAGAGGCCGTGACAAGTATCGGAGAGGCTCTTGGTGAGTTTCTGGCGGTGGACGTTACCCAGCCAATCCCTCGGGTCAGGGTGTTGCTTGACTGCGATTCGCCTCTCATTCTCCGGAGTGAATCTGATGATGAGGGGCAAATCTGCGTGATTGATTTTCAGTATGAAAAGCTTCAGAAGCATTGTGGTAGGTGTTTACGGCTGACCCATGAGGCTCCGTTGTGCCCGCAGAGGGTTCGTGAATCCCACGCCCAACGGGAACACCGCCGTGCGCCATCCTGGAGGAGAGAGGAGGAGACAGCGAGGAGGAGGAGCAAGACCTCCAGAGAGGAAGGTGTACAGGCTCCGAAACCTCCGAGACAGTCGAGTGGACAAGTCAATGCTGAGGTCCCCTTGACTTCTCGACGGAAACCGGTGCGCCGAGACATCTAAGCGGAGTTGGAATCCACCCGAGAGAGTGTGGTGAAGCCCGGTGTGGGTAAGCTGTCGACGAAGGATTGGGTCCAAAAGTCGTTTGGTCACGGCTCAGCCTCCGGCGAGATTGGGAGTAGCAGTGGGGTCGAGGAAACACCATCGCCTCACCCTGTGGCCAAGCGAGCTAAACCCCAACAAGCGCCGTGGTATAAGACAACCGAGGAGGAGGCGGCGATCGCCAACGCCATCAGTTTCCAAGCCGCGAGATGGGAAGCGAAGGAACGGAAGAGTCAAAGCTCCTTAGGGGACTCGCAAAAGATGACGGTTTTGCCGGTGAGGAAAGAGCAAGAAGAGCAGCGTCGAGAGGAGGCAGAGACGGTGGCTAGGGTTACGAGTTTCATCGGTGTGGAGATGGAACAGAAACACGTTGATGGGCTTGAACTAGAGGAGGCCCATCTTGCTGTTGTTTCAGGGCCCCATCACGGACCACAAATGGATCCTGGTTCTGAGGAAGATCTTGGGCTACAATTAGCTAGTGTGGAAACGGGCTTGGCTTCTCATCTGAGCCCAAATGATATTATTTCTCCACTAAAGGACATGGTGGTTCAAGCTAACAAGTCAAGAAGAAATGAGCAGCGGTTGAATCGGGCCCTTGGAGTTAAAAAGAAAATAGCCCATAACCCTTTCCATGGTAAGCGCGTCCACAAACATATGTCCTTAGCGATGTTAGAGCCACTTGCAGGTTCAACCGTTTTGGAGAGTGTTTCGCACCCGTCATCCTCGAAGACGGGCCCTAACAAGGGAACATGTTCGATGGAGCCAAAGGATCCGGTGGTTCAGGAGAAACCACCGGAAGGGGAATAAAATGATCTTGAGTTGGAACTGCCAGGGAGCTGGAAGTTTCATGACAGTTCGTCGATTGCGTGAATTTCGTAAGAGGTTTTTCCCGGGGATTCTCTTTCTTATGGAGACAAAGCGTGATCATCAGTTTGTTCAAGATCTACAAGTTGAATTTGGTTATGATTTTCTTTTTACTGTTGACCCTTGTGGTCGTAGTGGCGGCCTAGCCCTTCTGGCGAAGTCTGAATTTCGTATTCAAGTACTTTTCTCTAATAAAAATCTTATCGATGTAATGGCTACCATTCATGGTAATAAAGTATTTCTGTCGTTTGTTTACGGTGATCCTGTTATTGCCAATCGAGGCATTGTTTGGGAACGTTTAACCCGGATTAGTACTACTCGATTCGCACCCTGGTTTATGATAGGAGACTTTAACTAGATTACAGGGCATCATGAAAAGACAGGGGGAAGAAAACGCCCTGACAATTCTTTTCTCGAGTTTAACTTGATGCGACAAAGCTGTGGAATGGTTGACTTCCCCTTTATAGGTAATCCCCTGTCCTGGTTTGGGCGCCGAGGCAGAAATGTCATTCGCTGTCGTTTAGACCGTTTCATGGGGAATGAGGATTGGTATGAACTTTTCTCGCACTCAAAGATGGAATACCTTCGGTTTATGGGTTCAGACCACCGACCTGTGCTGACTCATATTGAGAGTAATAGAATGGGGGGCACGAAAAAATTCCGCTTTGACAAACGGTGGCTTTCTAAGCCAAATTTTGAGGAAGTTATCCGATCAGGGTGGGGGAGTGTGAGTACAAACGATAACCTCACGATAGGGGATCGGATATCTAACTGCCGAAAAACGATATCTCGCTGGCGCAAGCAAGACCAAATCGTGACTGAGGAAGAGATCGAGGAATTAAAGTCCCGTCTGGAGGAGGCCCAGAGTAATGACCAAACCACCATCGAGGAAATTGCGTCCCTCCAAGAACAGCTATGTACGGCTATTCGGGCGGAGGAACTCTATTGGCAACAAAAGAGTCGGGTTACCTGGCATCAGGAAGGCGATCAAAACACGAAGTTTTTTCAGGCCTCTACGAAACAACGAAGGGCCCGCAACAGGATTATTGGGATTGTCACCGAAACTGGGGACTGTACGGAAAAAGAGGAGGAGATTGAACAAACAGCAACAGAGTATTTTGCGGCTATGTTCACATCATCAACAATCTCCGACCTGGAAGTATCACTCACACATATTGGACAATGTGTTTCATCGGAGACGAATGATTTCCTCACGCGTCCGGTGTCAGAACAAGAAGTCAAAGCTGCGGCCTTTTCCATCCATCCAGAAAAAGCACCAGGACCAGATGGGATGACCGCTTTATTTTACCAGAAGTATTGGCATATTGTTGGTCCTCAAGTTGTGGAAATGGTACGCGGTTTTATGACCACCGGAGTTCTAGACCTTGTGAGCAATGCGGTTAATATCTGTCTCATTCCGAAGGCCGAACGCCCAAGGTTGATGACGGAATTTCGCCCTATTAGTCTCTGCAATGTGAGCTATAAAATCATTTCTAAGGTTCTTTGTCAGAGACTTCGGAGATTCCTTCCTTCCTTGGTATCCGAAACTCAGTCTGCCTTTGTGACAGGACGCCAAATAACGGACAACATTTTGATCGCTCAGGAAGTTTTCCATGCCCTTTCCACAAATGCCTTGGGCAAACGTGAAGGTATGGCGATTAAGACAGATATGAGTAAAGCGTATGACCGCGTGGAATGGGGATTCCTTCACGCTTTGATGCGGAAGATGGGTTTTTCAGACAAATGGATCGGGTGGATTATGACTTGTGTTAATTCTGTGTCCTATAGTATCCTGTTGAATGGAGAACCCAAAGGTGCCATTACACCGACACGGGGCTTAAGACAAGGCGACCCTCTCTCTCCGTATTTGTTTATTCTCTGTACTGAGGTTCTTATTGCCAACATCCAGGCGGCCGAGGTAGCTGGACACATCAGTGGCATTCGAATTGCACCAACCTCTCCGGCGCTTACCCATCTGTTGTTTGCAGATGATAGTCTCTTATTCTGTAAAGCGACAGGGGAACAATGCGATCATATTCTTCGAATACTGAAGGTATATGGGAATGCGTCAGGACAATGCATTAATTTTGACAAATCGGCAGTTACGTTTGGAAAGGATGTGCCAGACGTGCGCCGATCGGAACTGAAAACAAGGTTAGGAATCCTGACCGAGGGGGGTTCAGGGAAATATTTGGGGATTCCTGAGCAGCTCCAAGGATCGAAAGCAGCAGTCTTTGCTTATGTCCAGGAGCGTCTCCATCAGCGGATAAATGGCTGGTCAGCCAAGTTCCTATCAAAAGGAGGAAAGGAGGTGATGATTAAATCGGTGGCACAAGCATTACCAACGTATGTAATGTCCACTTTCCTTCTCCCCAAGAGCATTCTGCGGAAACTGGCCAGTGCGGTCTCGGATTTCTGGTGGAAAACTAAGGAGAATTCTAAGGGGATGCACTGGATAGCTTGGAAAAAGCTGTGTCTCCCTAAGAATGCAGGAGGTATTGGTTTTAAGTCTTACGAAGAGTTCAATCAAGCCTTATTGGCTAAGCAGCTCTGGCGACTACACCGATATCCCCACTCTTTAGTGACAAGAGTGTTGAAAGGAAAGTACTTTCGATACTCGAGTCCTTTTGATGCTAGAAAACATTATCGTCCTTCATATGGTTGGCGTAGCTTTTTTAGTGCCAAACCTTTGCTAGCTAAAGGAATGAGGCGTACTATAGGAACGGGAGCGCAATCATGGTTCTGGACAGATAAATGGATCCCGGATGAGCATCCACGGAGAGTGCGAGGCCTCGTCCCGAATCCTAATAGATACGAAAGGGTATCGGACTTTATTGACCCCAGGTCAGGGAACTGGAGGATGGATAAGCTTCGGGCTTGTGTCCATCCAGAGGATATTGAACTCATCCTGACAATACGCCCTTCTATACGCGGAGCCAAGGATGGCTTTTGCTGGCACTTCACCACATCTGGTATGTATACCGTGCGGTCCGGGTATGAAGTCGCCCGAAAACAGTTGGCTGCTGATTTGGTTTACGCCCAACAACTACCCTCGCTTAATCCCCTAAAGGAGAAGGTATGGAAGCAGAAAACATCTAATAATATCCGCCATTTCCTCTGGCAAGCACTATCTGGAGCAGTCTCAGTTAACGACCGGCTTGCGTCTCGACATATTCAGCAAGAGAGGCAATGCCCCCGCTGTGACCACAGTGAGGAGACGATTAATCATGTCTTGTTCACCTGTCCGCCGGCAAGACAAGTTTGGGCCCTGTCAAATATCCCCAACCCTCCAACAGTCTTTCCTCTGGATAGTCTTTGGGGGAACATGGATTATCTGTTCTCACGGATTCCAAACCGGGAAGAGCTACAGGAACATGTTCAATGCTTCCCATGGATAATTTGGTATCTTTGGAAGGCTAGAAACGACAAAGTATTTACCAATGTGGATCGCTCACCACACGCAACCGTTGCATTGGCTAGGAAGGAAGCTAGGGATTGGTTTTTAGCTAACAATTCAGTGGAGACTCCCTTACAAGCACAAGGACTTGTACACACGGAGGATGCAGTACAGCCGGTATTCCGGTGTTTCATAGACGGTTCGTGGAAAGATGGGGAGGATATAAGTGGAGTGGGATGGATTTTGCAGCTACAGGACGGGTCCACGGATCTATTGGGAACTCGGGGTATGCGGCGAGTCTTTTCACCGTTACATGCAGAGCTGTATAGCCTCATATGGGCTCTGTCGAGTCTCAGCAAATATGGACGGTATTGTTCGATGTTCCTCACCGACTCCCAAGAATTAGTAGGTATGGTAGCAGGCCCAGATAACTGGCCCAACTTCCAAACCGAACTGGCTGAACTCCAGGAGTTACGTACTGCTTTCCCAGACTTTACTCTCGTGTATTGTCCCAGGGGGAAGAACGAAAAAGCAGACTTCCTAGCGAAGAATGCTCGTCTCCGAAACTCGATCTTTTCTTATATCAGCACTTCTATTCCGCATTGGTTCCCTGATACCTCTGTATCCTTGTAATCTTGTTGGATAAGTGCGTTCGTGACAAAAAAAAAAAAAAAAAAAAAAAAATTATTAAATATGGGCATTTTGGGATATTTAAAAGTTTCTAATCTGCGTAAAATAGGTTAGAATGATACTTTTTGTGAAACAGAGAGAATATGTAAATTTAGATTACTATTATCGTTAACAAATAAATTATATAAAAAAAATATTATTTCTAAGTTCGCCTCGGGCCCCTAAAAGTCTAGGCACGGCACGGGGAATACCACAACACATGTGCCTTGAAGTCACAAATGTTGGGATCGACGAATAGACAAATGTTGTTTGTATTAGAATATCATATGTGTCCCTGGTTAATGGTATTTGTCGATGATTAAAATAAGTATTAAGTTATGGATTCAGTAGTTTTTCACTTTTTCTTATGTATACATGTGTTACCTCTGAATTCTATGTTTTCTTTTATGGGTTATATTGTTTTAAGAGTTTTGATGATTACGAATTTAAGATTAGTTTTAATCAAGATCCCATCTTGATGTATTGTAACAAGTTATCCATCAAACTTTGCGGATCATTTGGATTTGATATGTCCTTCGACAATACATAATTCGTGAAGGGTTTTATTAAGTAGAGTTGGAAAACCAAAATGAATACGGTAATTTAGATTTTTGACTATGAATAATATGATCTTGAATGATTTTAAATTAAAATTATACTAAAATTAAACTTATGGATAATCAATTATTCTTGCTTTGAATGAGCTGGAGGAAAAATCTTGCCTAATTACATTTCTTTTTAAGATAAATATGAATTGAAACAAAGAACTCATCGCTATGGAATACATGGAGGAAAATGAAATCTGACATTAATCACAAATGAACCTTTATGCTTTTGACCCTAAAAGAGAGAAAATCTTGGCCAAGACCATAAAATCCAAATCCTTAAAGGTCACAGTACTCAAAAACAATACAAGGCAAGGCACGTGTTGAACATTTCGTCTCCCCCTTGTAGATAACGTAGTACTTGTCCCATACTTGGTCTAAGCCAATGGGTCGAAGTTAGAGCTCAACAAACCTAGCTTCAAAACCATTTTCACCTTTCATTGGTCATACTCCGTCGTTAGATTTTTAATGAACATCTCTCAAAAGCTAGGTTTTGAATAAATCTCCTCCCTTATTTTCATATCTCTCGATTTTTGTTAATCATTTTTATTATTATTTAGTCTCACAAAATCGATCAGATTTTGAGGTGAATAAAGTATCTATTCATGTTTCTCACGTCTATGGAGAAGCATCATAGCTCCTATAACAACTATTGTCCAATAGCCAACATACGCCTTCCAAAACATCTATAAAAACAAAAATGTGTTAAAAAGGATATTCATCTATTTAAAAACTTTTTTCTAAATATATGTTTTCCAAAAAAGCAAATATTTCTCAAAACACAAATTCTATATGTAGAAACAAATCATCAAAATCTCAATTTTTCTCTTATACCCAAACAATCCTAGACCGGAAATCATTAGAATAAAACAGAGAAAATAATGAAAAAGGTGAATGAAATTATGTTTTAAGGTTTTGGAAGATCCGATGTCTAAAAGCATAAGATGAAATCGCAAGAAGAGAATTCTATATTTTATGACTTATTATGCGGCTATATGTAAATTCATGCAATATGTAATTTTAGAATGTATTAAGAAACTAATAAACATTAAACTCATTTAACTATTAAGTATATCTATATATATAAAGAAAACTTTTCTCATGAAGACACCTCATCATCCACATCATCACCACATCAAATGTTTATTTAGAATTTATTATTTTTAATTCAAAAAAGTTACATACATGCAAAAACAACATTAATTATGCATTTGTTAACATAAAAATTTCAAAAATCATTCATATAGTTATTGAAATAACAAAATGTCTTATTTTACCAAAGAAGAAATTTAAGTATAGATAAAGGAATGGAAGACAATAAAAGTTCTATACAATTACATAAATCATGTAAGTTATACCATCTAAAAATTAGCAATAAAAGATTAATCGAGTTGCTCATAAAGACAACAATCAAAGAAGAAACCAAATAATATGTGAGAGCTTCATCATCCACTTCCAAACAATTTCTTTCTCTTTTCTAATGATTGTTTTATCTTTTCTATAGTTCTACTAAAAAAAATCTAACGCAAGGAACTCAACTTCAGTTTGACAAGTACGTGACTAGAAATGCACATAAGGTCAATGCTTATCTATTTCATATAACATGTTGGGTTTAGAATTTATCATTTTTAATTAAAAAATTATTTACATGTTAATTATGCATTTGTTGACATAAAAAATTTGAAAAATCATTACTATAGTTATTCTCTGTTTCCCTGAATTTCAAAGTTCTTAACCTACTGAAGAACCAATTCTCCGTTTCCCCAAACTCTTCTCAAATTTCTTAACTTACTGAAGAATTAATCTTATCTTCATGAAAAGGAAGAGTCATCATCTAGTTTTCATGATAACGTTTGCGCAAAGCCTTAAAACTCAATCAAAATCAAATCACTTTAAATTCCAAATTAGCATGTTCTATTTTTGATAGAAAATGAGTCTTTCCTGGTGTAATTGAAGGTTTGCATCAACATTGGAAGGACATGGAGGTTGCGAAAGTGAACACGACGCAGAAGATTTAATGAACTAAAACAAAACCATAACTAAAAATATAGTTAGAAACTCGGCATGCGAGTGCGCAGGCTTTCACCTAGTGGTATTTATAAAATTTTCATGATAACGTTTGCGCAAAGCCTAAAAACTCAATCAAAATCAAATCACTTCAAATTCCAAATTAACATGTTCTATTTTTGATAGAAAATGAGTCTTTCATGGTGTAATTGAAGGTTTGCATCAACATTGGAAGGACATGGAAGTTGCGAAAGTGAACACGACGCATAAGCTTTAATGAACTAAAACAAAACCATAACTAAAAATATAGTTAGAAACTCGGTCTGCGCGTGCACAGGCTTTCACCTAGTGGTATTTATAAAATATTTAGTGAAGTTACTAAGATTTTATAGGATTAATGATTGAATGGAGAAACAAAGTAGGGAAAAATGGGTTATATAACAAAAAAAAAATTATAGTATTTGATTCCGAGGAAAAAATTCAAATAATTTTAGTATATACAACAATACTATAGTAATTTTAGAAATTTCCAATAATTTTTGGAAGTTTTGAAAAAAAATATGGTATTTTAGGAAAACAAACTTAAAATTGCCCTATTTAATATTGTGTATATATATATATATAATAAAATTAAAAGTATGTAACAAAGTTCCCTAGCGTATCCGTTTTCTCGAAAGTTTTAAGGTGCGAAATCGAAAAGATGAAGAGTTGTCCTTTGATCAAACCACCGCCGCAGCGAAAACAAAAGCTTGAGACTCCGGTCTGTTCTCGACCTTAATCCTCCTCCCATGTGAAACTCTCTTAGGTTTCTTGGGTTGCACGACTTATTAGAGTCAAGTTTGAAGTTGAAGTCAAAGAACGCAATCTTCTACGTAACCTTCGAGACTCGTGGAGGTGTCGAGTGCAAATGCATAATAAGGCAAACGAATGATGAGATACCACGACACATGTGCCTTGAAGTCAACAATGTTGTGATGCACTAGTAGAGACGAATCTTTTGATCTTCAGTATATCTATCATGTGTGTCCTTGGTTAGTGGTATTTGTCTATGGCTAAAATAAGTTTAAAGTTATGGATTTAGTAGCTTTTGTTATGTGTTACCTCTGAATTCTATGTTTTCTTTTTCTGGTTTGTAATAATGTTTTAAAACTTGCTGTTTTGTAACAAGTAATCCATCAAACTTTGCGGATAATTTGGATTTGATATATGACAGCATAGAACTCGTAAAGGATTTTATCAAGTAGAGTTACGAGAATACCGTAATTTAGATTTCTGACTATGAACAATTTGATCTTCAATGATTTTTATAATAAAATTGATGGTAAATGTGCATGTCGAAGTTTTTGGATGAAGAAGAAACTTATGGATGGATCATTCTTGCTTTGAATGTGCTAGAGAAAAAATCTCCACTACTTGCATTACAAAGAAGGGTCTCATGTTCCTTATTATATATGTTCGACTAAAGTTTGATCATGGTAGTGAAGTACATGAAGAAGTCAACAATGTTGAGATGGAAAGTACACAGAACAAAACATGTGCTTTGTCTCCTCCACTTCTCTCAAATATCTTCAACTTAAGATGACGAACCTTCATTGTTTGGTTCATGAATCTGAATCTGGATCCAGACAAAAATTCATATTCTAGTATTGAAACCTCTGTTTGGAATGCTCTTATGGAGGCCGACACGACTTTAATCACAAGTTATTCCAGCCTTGTAGGCAGGCCCGACCCTAAGAGCAAGCGGGCCAAGCATGGGCTTGCGGCCCTTCTAAAATAATATATAAAATCGGCCCTAAATTTTATCCAAAAAGTTTTTGTACCCTACTGGTTAAGTAGCTCCATGTCTGTTTCAGGTTCCGAGTTCGAACCTTCCATGATATAGTTCTTTAATTTTGTTTTTTTAGCTAATAAGTCAGCCCAAAATTTTTTTGGACTTGCGGCCCCATTATTCTCAGGGCCGGGCCTGCTTGTAGGTAACTAACATGGCCAACAAAGTTTTTCTTGTAGATTTTGTTACTAGCTGGTCTTGTATGTTTATGAGTCTCTTCCCATGGTATAAGACTATGCCATGAGTGAAGGATTAAGCAATACATGACTTTCTTACATGCTAGTGTTTGGGTGTTCCTGGCTATCTTGTTTCCTTACCAATACATTAAGCATACATGGCTTTCTTACATGCTAGTGTTTGGGTGTTTGGATAGCAAAAATATATTAGAGGAAAGAAGATGTGGCTTAGAGTTGAGTACACTACTACTTAGTGCCTTTTTTAGTGAGATTATGCTTTAAGATGAAAATTGCTTCTAAGTAATACTTTTCACTAATTTTCCAACTTACTGATGTTGACACTATTACTTCTTCGAGCTCTAATTCTACCTTGGTTACCTGAACATGCAATGTTTGCTTGCCATAACGGGAATTAAATATATGTCTTTGACTCTTTGTATCTAATCATAAAAAACCTTATACCTACCTTAGGTTAAGGGTCTAATTGTTTAATTTCATAGTTCTAGAAAAAGGTTCAATGAATGTTCGGTAGGTAATATTGATAATGATGGCATTTTGGTTCTGAAGTTCGAAATGATTGTATTGTGTTGCATCATGTTTGGAAAAGTTAGTGAAAGGAGAATTGTCAAACATTTCTTTGTTCTAGCTAGTCAAAGTTAGGCATTGACTTGAAGAACTCTGTGCTGTTCTAGTTTTAGAAACACAAAATACATGTCGTTTTTAGGTACAATTTGATCTATCAAAGCTACCAAGTACATGTAAATGTGTAACCAAACAAACTAATAATGGGATCTTGTGTCAGGACAAGAACCCTACTTGACGTTTTCCTAAAGTTATTCATTCCACAAAAGCAAATATTTCTTAAAGCACAAATCCTATATAAAAGACTTTTATATATCCTTCACCGTTTTTTTCCTATTACAAATTTATACTCTAGTTATAACATATTGATATTTTATTAAAAAAATATAGCATAAATTTTAGAAACAGATCATCAAAATCTCGATTTTTTCTCATACCAAAACAATCCAACACCAAAAATCATTACAACAAAACAGAGAAAATAGTGAAAAAGGTGAAATGATATGATGTTTTAAGGTTTTGGAAAATCCGACGTCCAGAAACAAAGATGAAATCGCAATACAGTTCTCTTAGGCAATAAGAGTATTTAGAATTTATTTCTTTTAGATTACTCGACTATATGTAAATTCATGCAATATGTATTTTTGAGTTGTATTACAAAATAAGTTATCATTAAATTCATTAAAATATTAATTTTGATATTTATAAAACATTTAGTGAAATTATTAAAATTTTATAGGATATGGGATGAATATCATCTAAAAAATATGAGAAAGACCAAAAGTGACGGTGGCTTTAAAGTGTATTCAGTTTGGCATTTAAAATTTAATTTTTCAAATAGTATGTTATTGAATCATGAATTTTGAAAAGTCTAATAAAATCTAGTGTTACTAAACTAGTGATAATAGTATTTTTCACAATCATTTATATTGAATCATGAATAACGTATTGAAATCTTAGAAAATAATTCTGATTATATCATGACTTGTAAGAGTGTTTTTTTGTTTGATTTATCGATATCGATCCAAAACTTCAAATGTAAAACAAAGCACCATAAAGTATTGAAATCTGAAAAGATTATTTTGATTCGATCATGACTTGTAGGAGATCAGTAGGCAGATCCACTTGTAATTTTCTTTTATTAAAATTGTCTTTAAAAAAAAATTATGACTATCTATATGAAGGTTTTCATGTTCTTTAGTATTTTTTATATACATCTTATGTACTAAGTTTGAACAAAAAAATTATCTTTGTAAACTCAAAGGATCCTTTGGAGAAAAAAATGATAACATGGTCATTTTCTTCTAATGTGTGTGCTCCTAATCATTATCCACACTTGGGATCTTTCGCTTTTGATCCTCTTTCAAGATTGCCTTCTTCCTCCTCTCTTCCTCCTCTTGAGTGAATACAGTTGTATAACAAAGGAGAGGGTTTTAAAAACTTCTCATTAAAGGGAGCAATCTTTTCTCCTTCCCTTGGCAAGTGCAAGATTAAAGTATCTAGAGATACTTTGTAATATCCATTATGCGCTATACGGTCTCCTGAGCTCGATCTGACCCAAGCAAATGTTTCCCCTTCTTCTTCTTCACGGTGGTTTTCAAGTGTTGCAAACATTTCATCAATTGAAGAAGCTCTCTTTTGTCCTTTGATAAACGTTAAGCTGGCTGGGTTACGGTCTTTGGCTGGTTTATCCGCAGAGCAACCAATAAATGGTCCCTTTTTTTCTCTATATTGGATCCACGTTATCAATCAAGTCTTGAGGGGAGAAGATTAAATCCATGTCTTTTTCCAACTCCAAGGAATCCTTGTAGCACGAATCATCTCTAACCAGACTTGCCCACATACCACTTCGATTCACATACAAAAAGAAAATCAGCAAAGAATTAATTTCTTCTTGAAGACTAAAAATTAAAGCTCAAATACTATAAATCATACAGTGGTCTTTTTAATCTCTCAGAGCTCCCATGATTGTTTTCCAATTCACATGCCTCAGGTAATCTGGGATGCTCTTCTGCTTTTTGCTCCGGAGAGAAGCGTAAGAAGTTGGTTGTTGTAGAACACCATCGACTTTAACGTAACATCCAGGGATGACCGAAACATGCGAATCAGTTTCTCCTTCAATAAGCTCTTGTAACAAGATCTTCTTCCTTATCATTGTAGGTAGAGCCGGATCTTGGAGTTATAGGGTCCTATACAAAAATTAACATCGAATTTTTATAAATTTATTTAATAATATAAGATAAAAGTTATGAACAAAAGTGTTTTTCTTTTATAAAACCGTTTTTTCAAAAAACAAGATAGTTATGAATCAAAAATATTTTTTTTTCTATTTTTATCATCTACTTGTATAAAGTATTTTGCATGTAATGATTTGGAACCTACACAATATTTTTATAAGATTTTCTACTAAATTTTGTTATTTTCATTGTAATTTTTATATAAATGTATATATATATAAGTTTTTTTTTTCCTCATGAATTGGGAGGCCCATGCAAATGTTTCAAATCAATCCCCTCATATCCGGCTCTGATTGTAGGAGACAAATTTATTTACGATTCATGACTGTAACCAAACTCTCCCTATCATTTGCTGCACATTGCCATTATGCTATATGACTTTGGATGCTTTTGATCCAGACAAGAATTCATTTTCTAATATTATAACCTGTGTTTGGCATGCTCCTCGGGAGGCCGACTTGACTTTAGTCACTAGTTATTCCAGCCTTGAAGGTAACTAACATGGCCATAAGCAATACAGGCTTGCTTGCTTGTATGATCTTACAATGCAAGTGTTTGGGTGTTCCTGGCTATGTTGTTTCCTATGTGTCTTATATACATGTTTTTGTAGGATCTGGAGAAGGAAGTTTCTAATTGGAGCCAAATGGTGTGGATGATTTCTATAATGGTCTGATGCCTAAGTGGCTTGATGATAGTGCACTTACACATAAGCTACAGCACTATAAGGTGTGGTTTCCATTATGTGATCTCTTTGGTAACACAGAGACAAGAATACCATGTTCCACTAATGTTATATGTTTCAAAATGCAGTTGAATGCATCGGATTTGCTAGAGAATAAGTGGCTTCATTTATATGATGACGTTGGAGCATACGCGAAGTGGAATGTTGACACGGTGACGAAAAAGAGCCTATAGAAGTTGAAGTAGACTCAAGTTTGCTTGCTCTCAAACCAAGCTTTGTTGTGTTTGCAGAGCAGTGGTACAAACAAAGGAAGACTTATTAGAGTCAGGTTTGAAGTTGATACGGGACGCAATCTTCTACAATGGCTAAAACGAGTTTAAAGTTATGGAGAGTGTGTTTAGTAGATTTTGTTATGTTTTAAGACTTTTGAGCGACTTTTAGAAAAAGAAGAACGAAAAGAAAAAGACACTACAAGGTCCTTGATGAGACATTAAGACAGTAACAGATTATTCCAACACCCAAAATAGGTTTGTGTCTGCAAAATCCAAATCTATTGGGAAAGTACATAACAAAACATGAGCTTTTGTCTCCTCCACTTCTCAAATATTTCCAACTCAAGATGACGAGCCTTCATTGTTTGGTTCACGGATCTGAATCGATGTTTTCGACAAGCTTGCTTCCAATTCATCAAGCTCATCCATGTCTAAATCATCATCATCATCATCATCATCATCATCATCATCTTCTTCCTCTTCATCAATTTCTTTCGAACTCTGTTCAGCGTCACCACTACTCTTGCTTGTCCCTGCCTCTGATTCTTTGATCTTGGCCTGCAAAGCAAAAACTCGAGATTCCATTATGACTTGGTTGGTTTAAATGGAATGATAGAGAGAAAGAGACTTCACCTTCTGATCAGTCTCTTCTTCTTCTTCTTTCTCCCTCTGGTATTCTTCAAATGCCTCAGCGTCATCCACAAACAAGCTTGCATTGGACAGAAACAGCTCCCGACCACTGAGATCACATATCCACATAATGAATCAGCTTACGAGGACAAAAATGAGTCACATTGGAGATGATGAATATGCAACAGAAGGATGAAACGGGATTATTACCTCATACGGTCGTTCTTAGCTCTCTCCGCTTGAGATGCAGCCAAACCTGCATCTCTCTCAGCTAGTTTCTTCCTCTTCCATTCCATAAATAACGCAGGAGTCATTTGTGTTGCAGTTTTCAGTTTTGCACGCTGAAAGATAGACAAGTAAACAATTTTCCAAGTGAGTCTCACGAATCAAGTTGCGAGTGTATTGGGAAAAGTGGAAGAGTCTTAAACCTCGTTTTCGATTTCTTCCTCAACTGGCATTTTCTTTGATTCCTCTTCCAAGAGGGCTTTCATTTGAGATTTAAGGATATATCCCGGAGGAAGTGCGTGTCTGTAATGACACCCATTGGCACCATTGGGGCAAGCCCAGAACCAACCATACTGTTTCTTTTCCACCGCATCCAGGAAATACTTGCAAACCTATAATATATCGAAAAACACACAAAAAAACAATTAGCAAGACCATGGCAGCTGAAATCTCTTATAACAAGCTCACAATACTCAAGCAAGACAGATTTCATCACGTGTTTAGGATAAAAAATTTGAAGATGTTATCAGAGGCCAGGTTATTACTTCTCTTAGTATAGAATTAGCTAACAATGTTGTTAAGAAACAATCAGATCATGAAAATATGTCGTTTATACCAATACCATCACCAGAAGCATGAGTTCTTGTCGCATGATCCAAATGAGGAGAGAGCAACAAGGAACAAGACCCAAATGGCTCCTAAGATGAACCATGCTATTAGCTAAAGGCAGTATATCATAAGGTGAACATAAAACCCGAAACTGATGCATCACTTTGCCTAATCCATGAGTAGCCATCACAAACTAAAGTTAGATTATTTATACAAAAATCAATGCAGACTCTTGCATAGTGCCATTAACTAGAGAAAAACTAAAGATATGCATATATTACGAAACCAAAGCTCTCAATCAACAGGTCCCAACAAGCACCAAATAAAAACTTTGATATACACAGAGATAAAGAAACAACTTACAATATCTGTTGGCTTATTCTGATTACTATATTCATTCTTCTTCGATTCCACAACCTTTTCAAGTGTCTCTTGATCCCATTCTTCCATATCTCCATCTAAAACAATAAAAGCACCATAAGACCATTGTTCAAGACACCAAAAATGACTGAAACATAAAACACACTTTGCAGTTTTTTTTACCTTCATCACGCTTATCACTGTAAATATCAATCTTCTCACCCTTCCTTTGAATGTTCAAATCATGAGAGAATTTACACTTGAAACCCTTTTGACATTGTCCTGCCTTGAAAAACTCACACAGTATAGACTTTGGATCCACACCTATACACCAAAAAAACATCACCAATAAACACATCAAAAGAAACAACAACACAAGATGAAGTTTTCATCAACGTTTACATACCTACAGGAACTTTGGGCTGACTAATAGCTTGCTTGAACAACTCATTCAATTCAGCTTCTCTAGCTTTCTCTTCATCTTTCTTTTTCTGTTCTCAATACACACACAAACAAACAAAACATCACTCACTCACTCACTCATAAGAATCCAAAACATCAAGAAACAAGAGTATAGTTACCTTAGCAGCAGTTTTAGCAGCATCGGGTTTAGGTTGAACAGATTGCTTGAGACTCTGAACATACTTTTGAACATTCTTACTCTTATTCTTATTCTTCAATCCGAATGTTTTGTCTTCCACTAGTTTCTGCTTCTTCGCTAAATCGGCTTTTGGTTGTTGCTTTGGAGGCATCTTCGTTAAAAACACAAACTTTTTCAATCTTCTAATGTAACAACAAAAATTAGGGTTTTTGAGATTGGGAAAAAGTGAAAAACTTTAAAAAACCAAATTCAATCGGTAAAACGAAAGAAACCCAGAATCTAAATCGAACCAAAACGGCGGAGATTCAGAGATTTTGCCCTAATGACTAAATTACCGATAGAGATAGGAGAAATAAAGAAGAACAACATTTGCCTGATTCTAGCCATATGTCTTCTCCACGAAAACACCAGCTTCTACGATTTTGGGCCTTTTAAATGACTATTGGGCCTCACTTTTAGACCCATTTCGTAGACTCTCCTAGTTTTTCTGCTTCTTGTGCATTAGAGACTCATATAACAGTCTTACACTCTTACTAGTCTATATCTATATGTTCGAAAACATTCTTTGTGTATATGATTCATGTTATAACGTAGGTTTAGTCAATATAAATATTGTAATCAATAAGATAGGCTTTCACTTTGACCAGTATAACTCGATTTACTGACAATGCATTCTTATACATTTTGTACAAACCATAGCATGTGGAAACAACTTCTCAGACCCAACATAACCACTGATGCATTATTTTACCATCAGTAAAAAAGAATATAAAACCACTAAAAGAAATGAAATGAAAAGGAGAAGAGAGAGACAAACTGCACACCACCAACAAGAACATACCATAACCATGTCATTTCTTTTGTTTTCTCCCAGCAAAAAACAACATATACTTTTATGAAATCTCTGGGATGATTAGAGAGAGATACAATGAGAACAAATCTGCGAATCTAAAAAAATTCTCCGCAGCCACTGTCTCTGGGATTCTTCCTCATAGTTTTTCTTGGATGGTGTTCTTTAAGGGGGCAGGTTTGGTTTCTGCTGAATTTACACTATAGTAAGAAAACAAAAGCTGGATTTTCCAGAAGTTCCTCTGCAGGAATCACTTGCGCAAAGTCCTTATCTTGCATTGAACTAGATAAATCGTCTATCATGAAGGAAATGCTATTACTGCACAAAGGCCAAAAGGAAGAGTTTTGTTTAGTTTCTTCTCCCTTTTATTAGTTTTTACACTAAGAAGATATAGGACAAGCCACACTTACCTAGAATCATCGCTTAACAAGAAGTCGCTACTATCTGTCATAACTCCTGTCATGCTTGAAATGACCTGTTTGGTCGATGAAAGAGCATCAAAAACCAGTAGAGCAAAAGGATCTTGAAGAGCGTATTTGTCAAGAGTAGAAAACTTACATCTTGAGAAACGCTTTTTGTGTTGTAGATTTCATCTTTGTACAGAGTACATAGTTTGAAATGCTGCTGTATTCTAAGGATCTAAGTGAAGGAACAACAGTGTCAGCGTAATCACAAATGTCAAAGTTCATCAGCTATATGTAAAAGAGTTGGTTGATAGAGAGACTTACTGGACACAGATCATTTGCAATCTCATCGTATGAGATTTTGTATTTCTTATGAATGAGCTGCGAAAATTCAAGAAAGACGCATGTGAGAAATGCAAGCTCTTACTAAGATTTAAGTAACGTAAAATGCTGATTTGCTTAGACAAAACATACCAAGAATCCAACAGCTTGTCTGGTATGTTTGAGTTCATCCCAGGCTGAGCCAGCATACTATCAAAAACGAGTATCATAGGCGCGATATTGTGTTACATATAAACCAATTGGCGGTAACTAAAGACGAGAAAGGAAATTGTACTTGGGAAATACCTCTTCTTTTGTTTCAGAGCACCATTTCTCTAACTTTTCTAAACCAGATTTAACATATTCTCCATTGATAAATGAACAATTATCTGGCCGCGTGACAAGGCTGCAGATCAGAAAGAAGAAGTCAATTAAAGTCTTGCTTATCATAGAGATGCATAATCCATAATAGACACAAAAAAAACAATCTCTCACCTGTTACATATCTGGACATTGATGAGTGAGAAAGCCTGAGAGCATATCTTCTGGATAAGAACCGGAGGAACCTGTAATAAGAATAAGCTATAAGAATCTCTCGACATTTAGAGAGATAAGAGCAGTGAGCGGAAACGAGTTTCACATACGAAGTTCTCTTTTAGTCTGCTTAGCAGTGCATCTAATCTTTCAATAATCCCTTGCCAGTATTTAGCAGTGCTTGTAGATATTAGCCCAGTCCCCTTAAATGTCTTTGGTGCCTAAAGAGATGATCCCATATTAGCTCCTAACGCATACATACAAAGGCAGAGTAGAGAAGCATTGTGGATCATAGTACCTGGATGCAGAGAGTAAGGAAATTGTTCAACTCCTTTTTTAGATTATCCCAAATAATTCCAATAATTTTTTCAACATATGCTGCAAGCTGCTGCTTGAAATGCAAAGCTGGATCCTTGGCATCAACTGGGCGAATCGCTTCAGCCGCTGGAGATCGGAAACCCTGGTAAATAAAAGGTAAGGATTTAGAAATGATTGTTTAGTTTCTGGACCAAAAACTCATCAACACAAGATACAAAACAAAGAGTATATTTACCTTAGTCATCCACCGGACCAAGGAAGGCGACTTTCGAAATGGAGTGGCACCGGTACCACCAGATTTCAGACTTTGTTGGAGCATGAACAATAATGTCGAGGTATTGGATAACCAATACGCCAAGTTAGCGTTGTCATCTTCATCCTGATATTAAGAATCATTCATCACTCAACTCTGACAAAGAAATTTTTTACGTAAGTAGACAAGACAGACTCCCATTTTAGTACCTTAATAGCAGAACCAATCATTTGAACAAGACGATCAAACAAATTGGTTTTTTCTGCTTCAAAAGATTTCCAATGAAGAAGACATTTGTAGATGGTAAATGCCGCTACAGGCTTCCCTTGGCTGAATCCAACATTTTTAGTGACACAGTTGATAAGGGCATCTACATCCTCCTGTACAAAGAAAAAAGAGAAAATCTCTCTTCAACCAAAAAGATGACATATTAAAGACTGGAAGCAGATAAACGAGTAATTTAACTAAACAACATACATGTTGAGGCTCCATATGGGATCCCCTCGACTTAGTGTCAGATCCTGATCCTTGTATCCTTGGTGGTGTTGCAAACTCAACTCCCTGCAGAAATGGTAAATCAAAGACATAATTTTACATTGAGTTGGTTTTCTTTGCCATTTTGCAAGTTTTGTGCAGTCAATAACAATATTGTAATTAGGATGATTGAAAGAGTCAGATAAAGTCTCTGGATATGTCTACCTTTACTGGAGAAGTAGGGAATCGTCCCGATGCTGTCTTAACAGGTGTGGTTGAAACAGATTGCTTCAAAAGTTGATTTTCAAATTTTACATCCTCTAATGTCTCTTCGAGTCTGCAGATGAAGAAAATGTGCATATGTTGACTGTCAGTGAGTCATGAAAACCTTAAAATCTGTGTGGAAATTTAATAGTCAAGAGAACAATAGTGAATACTTGTGCAATGCTGTCTTCAAATTAACAATTTCGTTTTCAGCATCTAAAGCTTGCTTCAGCCTCTCCTCACTAATTTTGCTTGTCTCCTCGAATCTTTTCTCTGTTTCACCAATCTTCTGCTCCAGCGAACTTACCAGGGACTGCATATGAAAGAGAGAGAAAATTCCAAATGTTTTTTACAGCTTTGAAATCCTTAGTAAAAAGGGGGAAGCAAAAAAGAATAGATCAAATTGCCTACCTTGAGTTTCTCATTTTCACTCTTGAGTTTCTCCATTAGCTCGGTGTCAACAATAGGAATCTCTTGTACTGCAGGAACAATTTTTACCGTATTTTTCGCAGCTTCCACTTCCTTTAAGAGAGACACTTTGGTTTCCTTGAACTGGAGTTGTATTTCCTCTAATGCTAACTGCAGTTTTGCATTTTCTTGTGTTTTACTTTTTTCCACGTCCACCTACAACATCAAAGCCACCATAACAGGTGAAGGATGTGTTGAATCAGTATCCAGAGAAAGATTTTTAGAGAGGAAAACTTTCAAGGATGGGTGGAAAACCGAAAAAGATAAAGGGGCGTGTTGTATCTGACCCTCATGCTTTTCTCAAGCTGCAGTTTCCATGTGAGTTCATCCACTTGCTTCTCAAGCTTACTCTTGGCAGCTTGAAGGGCTCCAGTTTCCTTTGCAGCCTGCAAGAAAATAAGAAAGCATCATTGCTGCAGTTTTTCTCATTTCGGAAAAAAAAGCGAGCATGTTCTGTCTCTGTGTTCAAGACAATCAAATGGAACGGGTAATTTCCAACTGCTAGCTCCATTATCTAAACTCATATAATCCCATTGTTTAAGCTCATCAAAATACCATACCTTATCTGAGGTGTTTACGATTTTCATGTAAAAAAGCCTAGAGCTGAAACCTTGAAAAAACAAAACAAAAAAGACAGAATTGAGAGGTAGAAAATCTCACAATCTTAAGATCTCGCAGCTCTTTACGCGCTAACTTTGCTCTCCATGCACTTTGTGTTGCAATTACTGCTTTCTTCAGCTTCTTGTAGTGCGACTCGGCCAGGAATCTACGGTGATATCTCTGAATATGCAATGAAAAATTAAAATCAGAATCTAGAAGACATCTGGAGGAATGAGAAAAGCCTGCAAAGCTCAAAGATGAAAAGAAAAAGAAAAGATATTTTTCGCCACCTGAATTACAATCATGGCCTTTGTCTTCCTTTGAAGTACATCACGAGCAGCCATACCACGCAAACCTGACTGAACTGTAACAACAGCTTCTCTGTAACACTTCCTATCAAGGTAGATCCGCAAAGCTCTCTGAATCTTCAAAGCAGCAGCTTCTTTTCTGCGCAAGTCCTCAAATCTATGTCTAGCAAGTTGACCTGCGAATGACGGATAATAAATGAAACAGTCACGTTTATTCTCTAAATGAGTTAGCTAATAGACTCGGTTACAACTTTTGTTTACCTCGGCAAACAGACTGCATATTTATTGCAGCTTTGAGGAGCCGGTACGAGCGGAATTTCTTCTGTATAATTCTGGCTGATCTTCCTAAGATCTCAGTCCTCCGAGTATCTAATATAGCCATATGCCCAGCCTTGAGGAAAACCTTTGTCTTCCCAATCTGAAAAAACAAGAACGTTAAGTACGGCTAACTAGAGAAGTATTCAAAACATTACGTGCACATAAATACCTGGTATTCTTCAATCTTAACTGTCTCCAGAAGTTTCTTGCAGGCTGCTTTCTCATCAGAACTAGGAGGAACAAGCCAAAAGTTAGAACGTTTTCAATAACTGTGTAAGCTTTCAAACTTTGATTTGAGAGAGTCAAACCTCTTATCTAATTTAACAGGAGTTAGGATACGAAATCTGTCCAGGAATTCATCAAAATGTTTTCGTGTAGGATATCCAGCACGAGAAATCTCAATTGTCTCCATCACACCCTGAAAATATGCTTATAGATAATTTTAGAACTCACACAGAATAGTAACAAGCAAAAGAGTCCAGACGAGCAAAAATGTTAATGAATCTCACCCCACAACGTAGCTGGTGGAGTACATTTTGGTTCTCAAATATAGAATGCTTCAGAAGATTATTAGGCTTCACGCAACGAATATAGTGAGGCTCAGTAGTACTAAGACTTTCAACCAATAATGCTAATTGTTGCTGCATAATAAAGTAAGACAGTGACTTCAGTAATCCTGCGATGGAACCGAACGATTATCTACATTAAAACTACCTCACTGCACCTTAAATTGTGAAGCAACAGAAGAGGACTTCGACTTTTTGTTAGCATCTTCCACTATAAGAGGAAATAAACCTGCAATAAAAGTGCAACTAGAAGCACCCAGCAGAGCCTGATGCTCAGGAACAACATAATCTTTGTTCTTTTCCAGAAACTGCTCGGTCTGATAAGTGACCTGAAAAGATAACTCACTACTTTTAGGATACAAAAAACTAATCTTTGTAGGACATGATTGCATTATTATACTATTCACTAAAGCAGGTTTGTACTTACATCGCCCGCATAGTGGCAAACTGTGAAGTCAGTACGCGCTAATTTTGGCTTGCTAAACCACTTGTTCTTTTTCAACGTTTCATACAGCTTTTGAGAAAATGTTTCATGTGTTGATCTTGGGAACATGCTGCAAGATACAGGTATAAAACGTCAATATCAAAAAGGGAAACAACACATGCGGAAGAATAGCAACTAAAGCTCTTAGGCTTACCAAGCCTCGTCCAGAAGAGCAATAATACCACCAGGTTTCTGAAATATAAGAAACAATGACGAACGTGTGAGTTTGAGTTAAAATGTAAACTATTCACTAAGAGCTCACAGGTCAAATATAGTGAAACTAGTTACCTTCTCAATAAGTTTCAAAACTTCTAAATTATCTGGGAATTTAATGTCGTCCCAATAAATTTCTTCTTTCTTGTACTCAGCTTGTTCCATTTTCAAGACGTGCTGCGCAAGAAAGAAAGTATCATGGATCAAGGAGTAAGGCTGAGTGAAAGTCAACTATCAGAAGAAGAAGTAGACAAACATCATTAAAATGTTGCTGAAGTTTCTCATTTGTCAAATTGATGCAAAATTGTTCAAAACTGCAAAATGAAAACATGCATTAGTAAGCATCAGAAGCAACATGCTATTTTCATAGTATTTTATTCATGTAAGCATTTACTCATGCGAGACTTTGTTCCATAGTATTTTACTGTAAATAGATTTCCTTGCCTTAATCAAAAATAAGGCATACAGCTGAATCACCTGTTTATCTTAAAACTCTCAAATCCGTATATATCCAGCACTCCGATCATGTGTTTTGAGTCAGGATCTTGCCCAATTGAATTATTGATCTTGTTTACGATCCTACAAAAGCGATAGGGAAAGTTAGCAAAGAGTAATGAGAGTAACTTTTGGGAAACAAGAAAGAGAATCATCTTGCTGCAAGAAATCATGCGCTCGTAAATGCTATACTTACCAATCAAACAACCTTGAGTACACAAATTTTGCCAAGGCATCTCTGCTGAGTGCCGCCGATTTTGGATCCAGACATCTGGAAATAGTTTCTTCGGGTGTCACCATAATGCGTTTACAAAGAGAATCTTCCAGTGCCTGCTCATCACACCTGCCAAAATTCAAGGAGTATGGCATGACTTCTTTTCACATTATCACATATCCAATAAACTATGTTTCGGAAATGGTGATTTTCACATTCAAAGCCATCAATTCAGTTAGTTACGCACATGAAAAGCTCAGCGGCAATCTTCAGGTAGTGCTTAGATTTCTCGTCTTTTGGAACTGACGAGTCTGGTTCTTCTCCTTTCGCAAATTCTATGTTACCTAGATGAAGAATAGCTGCCACAACTCGAAATATTGCTTCCTGAAAAGGAAGTGATATCAAATACACTCATATGCCAATATGGCAATATCACACATTTTACTGGAGAAAGGAAAAAGAAAAAGTACCTGCTCCTCTAAACTTATCCCAACAATGTCCATTGCTTCTAAAGTTTTTTTATACTCCTTTGAATCATCCATCCCCTCCAATTCAATACAACGAGATTGATTCAGATAATGGAATTTTCTTGGATCGTCTAATTTTAGTTTCCTAATGACCTGTCAAAAAATAAATGGAAGGGAAGATGAGAAACAGAGGGACAATAATTTCAGAAATATGGAAGAGAAGAGCCATATGTACCTCTGATGGTGCAGCACAAAGCATGTAAAAACAGTGATAATTTCTCTCACCATCCGACACCTGACAAACCCGTGATTTCTCTAACAAATAAGTCCTGATAGCAGCTCCAGATATCTTTCCCCCTTGATCAAACTGAATCTCCACGAATTTACCAAATCGACTACAACATGATAATGATCAAAAAGGTTAAAAAATATGTCAGATGATATTCAGTAAGACTAAGTGTAAGTGTGTTACATTCACCTTGAATTGTTGTTCCTGACGGTTTTTGCATTCCCAAATGCTTCTAAAACAGGATTGGACTGCACAGACACAGAAAACATAAACCATTCATGTCAACAAAGAATGATCTTTCTACCAAAGTCTGCAATTCCTATCATTGACATTCCACAAGGTCTAGAATCAAACCATTGCCAGTAAATTACCTCCAAAACTTGATTTTCGACAGTCCTTTTATCAGAAACAGCTCGACCTCCCATTTTCGCCAGATATTTCATAAGCAATTTAGTACTCTCAGTCTTCCCTGCTCCACTTTCACCACTTACCAAGATTGATTGACTAATTCCTTCATTAATCATTTGTCTACACCAAACAGCAAAACAACATCAAGCAGGACACAACCAGCGACGAATGCAACACGAGAAAACAAAAAACCTTCAAAGCTAAATTCGCAGGTACCTATAAGCTGCATCCGCAATTGCAAACGGATGAGGTTGCAAATCTCCTAAGGCGACTCCTTTATATTGTGCAATCATTTGGTCATTGTAAAGATGCTCTAGTTGTTTAAAAGGATTCACCGCAATCAAAATATTTCCTGTATAAGTCTAGAACGAAACAAAAAACAAATACTTAGGCCAAATGTCTCACAAAGCAACATTGAAAAAAAAGGGACAAGCAGAAGGAGACTCACATATATTTCATCTATATAATATCTTTGTTTCAAATTTTGCAAGACTCCTGGTTCATGTAAATACGCCAACGTTGTCATATCAGTCACTCCAGAAGGTGGAACTTCCATATCTTTTGGATGTGTATTTGAAACTTTGACAACAACCTGAAAATAATCAAACAATCCATATCAGGAACAAACATATACAATTCCATAATCAAAATGTATTATGCATACCGTCTTCCCTGAGCTACATTGGACATTAATCTCATCTCCTTTAACCTCAGTCACTTCACCATCTATCCATGCCTCCTCCGGATCTTCCACCCATACAAACGAACCAACTACAACTGTAGAACTAGCCTGAATAACCAAAAGATCAAATATACAAAACTGTCAACAAATAACTTGTTAATATCAAAACCTTTAAACTCTAAGACAAAACATATCAACAATAACACAAACGGCATTCAATTTATGGTCCAAGAACTAGACCCCACTAAAATTTGATTTCTCACTAAAAATGATAAAACCTTAAACATCATGTCTTGTTCATTTCCAGATAGAGCATAGATAAATGAAAGCAAAAAAATCGAAATGTGTAAAAGAAACGCATAAATGGAATTAAAACCCAGAAATGAAAGTACCATTTTCACCGGAGCATTCATTTGCTTCAAGCTAGAGACGAGTTATGTGACTCAGAGCAAATCCAGAGAATAGATTCTCAGAGAAGAAAATGTATCTTATAGAGAGAGATATGTGTGAAAGCTTAAACCTTTGAGCAAATTCGGAAATGAAGAAATCATAAATTTTCCATTTTTATTTTGTTTTTTTCTTTATTTTCGGTTTTTTTCTTTTAATTTCTTCTCTCTTTCTACTTATTAGTCTTCCATTAAGAGTAATTAAGCGTTAATTATACAACTGTAAATTCCGAAAATACCCTTTTTGATTTCTTACAAATTACCATCTCTATTTGAGGAAAATCCAAAATTTTATAACAAAAAGCTGGAAAATATCTAATTCTTTGTTTTTTTTCTCTTCTTACTTAAAGTTGCTAACTTTTCCCTTTTACACACTAACTATAACCAAATTATTCTCTCTAATCTCTAAGTGTAACGTCATGTTCACATAACTTTAATGTCATATTTGGTAAATGAAATTTCTTAATACTTAATTAGATGTGACACTTGTTTGATATCATAAATGGTATATGCAAATTAGTCTTGTCTATAAAAGAGCCAATTATATTATTACATGTGACTTAATTTTAAGTTATTATTAGACAATGTTTTATAAAGTATATTTATTATCATAATGAAATTTTATATTTAAATCACTCATTGGACTTTTTCTTATAGGATTTGTTCTAATATGTTGATGTTCTAAATAAAATCATAATCACTCAAGCTGTTTTAAAAAAGTTTGTTAATAATAGTGAAAATTAATTAATTCTAGATAAAGCTAACAAAAAGAAAGAATGGTAGTAATAAGGTGTAATTAATTTTCCACTTAATTGCCATTAAATTTAGTTAAATTATCTTTGATTTTTCTTTTCAAAATTTCACTATATGAAATCACTTTATTTAGTATTCATGTGACTTAGATTTATTACTAAATATTTTCTGTAACAAACAAAATGATCTTTAGAGAAAGTTTGTTTATTGAATTATAAGTTCATAGCAAGATACATACATGTCTAATCATTTCCAATATTCATAAATACTCTTTTAATATAAAGTTAATAATATACATCCTTTTTTTTGGTCGAAATATAATATACATCCATAGAATTTTATCTTATAATAGAACAGGTGAAGATTGAACATCAGTTCCAAAGTGCCTGGTCGAGGTTGTTTAACTTAAACCACTAGCCTACATTACCTTCCACATTTTATACTTATAATAATTATGTTCACAAAATCAGGAAATTAATTACAACAACTGCTAACAATACATATTATTGTGGTCATTTGAACACTTGTGCTTTTGATACACTCATAAGTAACTAACCATTACTAAAATAGATATCTAGTTGTACACTTGAGGAGTTTCATCTTAGGGCTAAATAATAATTTATGCAAGCAAAGGGATTTCAATTTTGTGCAAAATTTTACGCCACATGGTACATGTTGACCATTGTTATAACTTACAATTGGACTGTTCTGTTATATCAGCACATGTTGACTAAGATAAAAGTACTTTTATAGTCAAAATTATATAGTTGATATTGGAGAAGTTTCATCATACGGCAAAGGAATCATTTATGCAAGCAAATGGATTTCGGTATTGGCAAATTTACAAGAAGTAAATAATTAGGTAACACTAACTTGACTAAAATAAAAGGTGGTTTTCGTGGGTAAGAAGAAAATAGAGAAATAGATACAGACATCCTTCAAGATTACAAGTAGGCCTCCCTCTGCTGTGTTTTTGCATCCCTCGCAAAAACAAACAATTTTAAATCTATTTGCTTCAATGTGAAAAGTGAAACAAAAAAATCAAAAAAAGCTCCTAACCAGACAGTCTTAAACCGATCCAAACCGGATTAAACCAAACCTAACCATGCAGCTCAAGAGTTGTTGAGCTTTTCTTCTTCACTATACATTTTCTGGTTTCTCAGAACCAGTCACCATTCCCCGACCAGAGATGTCTAGACGATGACGGTCCACCGTGTTCGCTCATGCTTCCTCTCAGTCTAAAGAAGGTTCTTCTACTACGGACTGGCCGTAACGGACCCGACCTGTTTGGTAGAATTACGCCTCCTTCTCTAGGAATGCTAGAGGCTGAGTGAGGCCGGTTCTCCATCTCCTCCAGTGGTCCTGAGCTATAATCCATTGTTATGAACGAAGATGCTTGACCATACCTTAACCGAGGTGTCAAATTCCACCAGCTACTATCCGAGGGAGCCAGATCGCCTTTGAAGTCTGCAGAGTCTGGTACTGATGACTCTTTCTGGCTGCAATAGTCCCCACAGGTCTCATCTGCATCGTTGTATATAAGTTTCAGTGCCTGCACCACTTCACCCATGAACGGTCTGTGCGAAACCTCTTGGTGGACGCACATGGAAGCAATCGCAGCAACTTTCGCCATATCATCAAAGTCATAGGTTCCAGCCAATGAGGGGTCCACTAGTTGCTCTAGGCCCTCTCTATTGGCTAGTAAAGGTCTCGCCCATGTCACAAGGTTTTCTTCCCCCGAAGGTTGAGACATGTCTACCGGTCTTCTACCAGTCAGAAGCTCGAGTAGAACCACACCGTAACTATAGACATCACTTTTCACAAGGAGATGCCCAGTCATTGCATACTCAGGGGCCACGTACCTGCAATTATTTCCCGGGATGGTCATTATAAATCCAATATTTAAGAAGAGTGACTGTATTCATCATTTAGGCATGAGATTGGGTGGGTTTTCAAAGCTAGACAAGTGGAGAGAAGCTTTACCCAAAGGTTCCCATGACTCGAGTGGAAATATGTTGACTTCCTTCGGTGGCTTCTCTCGCCAGTCCAAAGTCTGAGACTTTTGGGGTAAAGTCATCTTCTAGAAGAACATTGCTGGCCTTGAAATCCCGGTGGATCACTCGGGGATTCGAATCTTCATGGAGATAGGCCAGACCTCTCGCTGCTCCGAGTGCAATCTTCAACCGCGCATCCCAATCAAGCGTTCCTTCTGTTTTGTTAACACAGGGAAAACTAGGCTTTAGAAGGTGATACAACAAGAAGTGATGACAGATGGAGTTGGTAAATATTATTAATAGAAATGCAAAGAATAGATTGTCACCGTGCAAGTGGGACTCGACACTCCCATTGTGAACAAGCTCGTAGATTAAGCAACGTGTTCGGCCTTCAATGCATATTCCAATCAGTTTCACAAGATTGCGGTGGTGCAAACGGCTTAGCATCTCGACTTCTGCAATAAATTCACGGTCTCGATTCTGATTGTCCCTAGTTAGCAGTTTCACAGCAATCTCGGTTCCATCTTCCATGTTGCCTTGGTATACACGACCAAATCCTCCCTCACCCAAAACCCTCTTGGCACTGAATTTATCAGTTGCCTTCTCAAGCTCGGCAAGTGTGAAGGTCTTAACAGATAAAGCACATGTAGCCATGGACGATATCAATGAATCTGATCCCGAGCTTCTGGCGCTACTGGACAACATAGATCCAGCACCTGCAAGGCGTGTAAAGATTCAGAAATAGTTTCACACAGGAAAGGTACCCTTGTCTTGCAGATCTAAAAAAGCAAGTATCTGTTACAAAGTCAGACATGAAATTTACCAGGCCTTTTATTAATTGATGGAGCCAACGCTGGACCAACAGCATTAGATGACTTCCCAACATTATTCCATTTCCTAACTATAAACACAGCTCCAGCCAAAACCAGAGTGAGCACGAAACCTGACAAGACAATGATTGCGATTGTTCTAAAACCGATTCCCTGGCTTTTGTTGCCAAATGTTGCATTCATTGGAAGCCCTCCAGTGCTTCCACTTGGAGCACTTCCCACAAAATCTCCATATGGTGAAGAAGAAGGAATTCCTGAACCGAAGTTAACAAATTCAGACAAATGAAACATCCAAAAAAAGAGACGTAGAAACTTGTATTACAAAGAAATCAGTTTACCTGGATAACTGATGTGCGTAACATCGTAATCACCAAAAACAGACTCATTTAGAGGCACTTTCTTGTGCCGGAACCTTTGATATATAAGTGTTGCCGTAGTATTGTCGAATTTTTCCCCAAGTGGAACAAGGTTAATATCCACCACTGTCTTCCCTTGATTTTCACTGTCGGCACTGGCACCCATTATTTTCACCTGGCTTTGTTCCAAGTATGTTCCAGCAGCAACCTCAATTTCTAACTCGTTGGTCACAGGGAAAATAGAAAAAGGCGCAACACTTAGCAGAAGCTGAACTTTCATGGGGAAAACACAACCACAAGGTGAACCAAAGGGAGTTGAAGTAAGAGGCTCCACGCATGTCTGTTGACAGTCTATCAAAAAGTACAATGCAGCGAGACACACAGAAAAGAGTAATTAATACTTTTTATCTATCAGTTGAAGTCTGAAGCAATAACACTAGGTCTTAGTCAAAGAAGAATAAAGTACACATACAAAAGAAATTATCCTTTCCACTAGCATAGGACACAGGAAAATCAACAACTAGCAAAAGGATTACCATGTGAGGAAGGTGAAACTGCTGTCACATTGCGTCTTAAATGCCAACGACGATGATGGTGATGACCTCTGTGCCTTGGTGGTGGAATGCTGCTTGGGTTGGGGGAAAAAGCTGGAAAGAAAAAAGACCACTGAATACTCTCCTTGGCAGAAAAATAATTACACTAGAATACTAGTCCAGACAATGTGACTAAAAGGATTCCCTTACTAACCTGGTGAAGGTGCAGGAGCAACAGATGGATTAAGATGAGGATGAAAAAAATGCATTTGATGCGATTTTGATCGAGTAAACGGAAAACTCATTGGAAATAGCCGAGCTGCAAATGATAAAAGCAACAAGCTGGTAAGTCATCCACAGTCAATTTCTTTCTACACATATCAAATATTCATAGCAACCAAAACAGTAGAATATCTCTAAAAGTAGCATGCTAAGAGAATATCTCACATTCTCACTAAATCAAATACTTTCTCAAGATACTAAGAAAAGAGAAAGTAAGCTCTATGTTCCATTCATCTTCACTCTCAAGCTTCACAATCACAAATTCCATAAATCGTAAAACTAAAAAACCTTTTTGCTTAATTTATACATACATGATAAAAGTTAGCTTCTAAATATAGACACCACCAGCTAGGTTTAATTCTCTCTCAATCACTTGCTAAATTTGTTCAACACAACAATCAAAAGAGGAAAAAACAAAACAAACTAATTGCATACCAAAGCATACAGGAAACGAGCCGAGGATACATAACAGCAGAATCATCACAAATTTCTTCATCTTATACTCACTAAACTATACTCTAATACCACCATTAATCACCAAACCTCCTCCGTACACTCTCCACCGATCAAAACGTCTAACCATAACTTCCTCAAAGCTCCCTTCTCCTCCAAATTATAAAACACAAAACCCTAGGGTTAGAGAGTGGGGTTTTAAACGCGATTTTCAACAGATCCACTAAATGCGGCTCGAGATCTGTACACAGCGAGAGGTAGTGAGTAAGTATCGGAGATTTCAGAGCTTCTCCGGCGAAGGTAACAGAGAGTAAAGTGAAATCGAAGAAGAAGAGAAGAGAGAGAGAGACTTTAATGCTTGATGGTGGGAAGGGCGTAGGGTAGTGTGTTGCCGTAGTGAGACTGCTTTCGGAGAGAAAACGAAATTTATAATTATAAATTAAAAATAAATCGATCATCAACACTTACACGCGCTTTTGGACGCGCGTGGTTTATAAACGACAAAAATGGTGGCCGTTTGCCACCGTCACATCGACTAAAACCGTTTCTTTTTTGGGCGTTAGTAGTAGTCGGAGGAATTTCTCTCATAAGCGTTATTGGGCTTATGGGCCTAAATTTTGCACAGTCCCGGTTTATATAGAACCGAATCAACCAAATCTAATTAAACTAAACCAAACAAGTTTTTTTTCTTTTGTGGATTGAGTTTAGTTACCAATGCACCGATCTTAAGGGGCTTGAGCTATCATAGGCTCATAGCAACACCACTACAGGGAACGCAAATCCCATCTAAACCATGAACTTAGAGTCTAAGACATAGCCAAATTAAAAAAATTACAGGCTATGCATACCAAAAAACTAGACCAAACAAGTGTTTTTTGGATTAAATAAGGGTGATTCTCGAATATATCACAACCATATCTTCCTACTGCCACTTACCATCTACAAAAGCATCGAAAGAGACGTCCGAAATGTCATTTCTGCGAGAAGCCATCAGAGAAGATTCTGGGACCTTATGCAATTATGGATTCGATAATGGCCTTCTTCTTGCTTCTTAGTATTCATACTCATAGGTTCTTGTAACCAAACTTAAATCTGCCTTGTTTTTATATCTTTTTGCTAAGGTGGATTTTCTTATATTCTTGTAAATCTTTTTTCATGTTATATGAAATTTACCGTTTAGCAAAAAAAGAAAAAAACTAATTTTTAAATTTCAAAATAACCCAAATTCAATGTTAAAATCATTCATAACATAAGAACTTTTTTTTGTCAAACTCAAACATAAGAACTTTTTTATTGTTGTTGGAAGCTCGATATCTAAGTATCTAACCATTTTCTTTTGATCAACTAACCTTATGTGTTTCCTTCGATAAAAAGGTAAAATTCGTTTACTTTAATTTTCTGATGATATGCAAACACATTTAATTTAATTAAGTGAATAAATAGTGAATTCAGTGATAACAGCTACTACTAACTAAATTACACAATACACAAACGCTACTGCAAGCGCCTACACTCACTCTACAATGATAAAAAGTTCCAACTTGCGAGAAGATACAAATTACAATGATGTTTTCAATCATTCAAGAAGGTTTCGAAATCGAATGTCAATGAATGAACATAGTCTTGACTTACTGGTTCAGGTAACGGGGCAACGGGGCTGACATAGTTCGAGCTGTCCATCAGCCAGCTCTCAACTTCCACCAGTTTGGTCTGCAAGACGTTTTCATTAGTTCCCGGTAGCTGTTGAACAGTCTGCGCTTGTGAATTCGCAGAGGTGAGAGGAGTTTCAAATGGAGTAAGCAGACCTGCATTTGCATGAAACTGGCGATTTCCACTGCCACTTTTGTTCTGGCCTGAATGTCGTCTAGAGTACACATTGCTCAGAGAACCTGTCACTGCTGAGCATTGATCAGTAACATTGGGCTGTTGTTGAGTGAACATACCCGGGTTTATTGTCGGTGCCACAATGGAAGAGCTATGGTTGGTGGATGGTGCATTGGTGTATCGACTCACCCTGTTGTTGGTACCATTTGTCGCACCATGGCGAGTTCCTGAAGACACCACTCGGGACCTTAAGTTACTTCTATCTTTTTGGATGACATTGTTGCGAACACTGCTCAATGACTGCAACCCATGATTGTGATTGAGCGACATCGATTGCCTGACTCTAGACCTAGCACTGACGTTTGAGTGATTAGCAACACGGCCAGATGATGAGCAAGGCCGGATCCCAACCTGACTCCGTGGCAAATTTGTTTGAGATAACCTTACGATATTTTGAGTAGAAGACCGTGAAAACTGGTGAGTCACTGTCACAGAAGCTGGAACAGTCATAGTAGGTTTTGAAGATAGATGGGTCACAGAAGCTGGAAGCGGCGTAGTAAGTTTCGAACACGGATGGCTAGTAGGCATCTGTCCGGTCCTGAAGCATTCGCGTTGATTCTTCCATATCTTCTCTTTATCATTAGCATGACAATGATCTACGGTAGAGACACCCATACACCAGAATTGACATGGAGCAGGAATGTCACACACATAACAATGACACTTGAGGAATGTCACACACACAAAACGATTAGTATCAAAGGAATTCATTAAAATCTATATGAAGGATTAGAGATTAGATTCTTACCATATCACAATACTTGTCATGTGAAGTTGTATTGAATGCATACTTAGCACATGAATGTCGTGGATGAGGGAAATCTCTACATGCTATCTACAAAACAGTTCAATAACAATTCTAAAAACAGTTTCTTTCCATAAAAACAAGATTATGTAATCCTAATAGCTAAACAAAAACAGTTCTTCTACTAGGAGGATTCGAATACCATACCTCACCCTTTTGACCCACTACAAGCACATCATCATCATCATCATCATCAACATTATCATCAACTAAAGAACTCTTAGTTATCTTATCAGGATCACAATCCAAAATCACACAATCATCATCATCATCATCATCCAGAGCTTGAATTGAAGAATTCGTCTTTCGATATTGAGAATCTACCTCGACTACATCGTTACTGTCATCAGATTTCTCTTCCTCGACGGCTTCCATAACTTCGTTTAACCAATTGAAGTAGTCTCCATCTACCTTCGTATCAACCTCATCATCGTCTGAACTAAGATTAACAACATCTTGATTTCCTGAATCCATCGATCAATTTCCAATAGATCACAGATGATTCTTCAGAGACCCAGGATCAGATTGCATTTACCAACACCAAGAAGTGAAATTGAGAGGGAAAGGAATTGAATTTCAGATTCTACAGAGAGATTGTTAGGGTTTGGTGAACGCAGAAATTGAGTGTTTGTACTGTTCGTAGAGAAAAGCATCTAAGAGCATCATTATTGGTGATACTTTTTTGAGTATCACTAATATTATTTAGTATTAATTATGTTAGTTGAGACTCAATCTGATACTTCTGTTTTTTTTTGTTTATTGGTGATACTTAAAGTTCATAAGAAAAAAAAAAATTATGTTTACAAAAAAAAAAAAATTAAAAAACTAAAATCAAAGAATAATCAAATTATTATGAATAAATATAAAAGATTTTATAAAAACACAAATTTATTATGGTTCATAACCTCGCAAACGTAAATTACAAATCGTAAAAACAAACTAAAACATAAATTCGTTCGGGTCTATTCTCTAGCTCTGCTATATTTTTGCCAAATATGTTCTACCAAATCAAAAAAAGTTACAAACAAAAATATATAAAGTATATTCCATTTCTTTTCTTTTCAAAGAAAAATATATAAAGTATATTCAAAGAAAAATATTTTCCATTTCTTTTCTATAGCTCTGCAACTTAAAAGAAAAATTGTACAATATATATCAAAAAGCTTTAGTATATAAAATTACAAAGTAAATACTTGGTTGTGGTTTTCGGCATAGTTGATCATCTTTTCTGCACACTCTTTGTTAGCGACCAATGTACTGACAAACTGCAACATGGCTAAACATCAGAGAACGGGACCAAAGACTTGTTCTGTTATATCTAACAATGAAATTTAAAAGCTATGACCTTGCTCATGCTCCATTCATTATCCGGTACACTGTCAAGGAGAGAACCCCACCTTTCTGTTGCAGAAAGGTTCACATAATAATCAAATCCCATTCTCTGATGTTTAGCCATGGTGATCAGATAATGAAAACCAATGGTGCAGATCATCGAAAGAGAAACTGAATAAATTTTGAACTTCATGCACAATATAATTGTAACAAGTAAAAGGTCAACATTTAATAGGAATCCCACACTGCTAGTGAGATGGGACCTAATGAAATAACCCCATTCCAAATGCCACAGCATTTGCAGATGTCCGAGGAATCTACCAATAGAGTTCAAACAATTCATCAATGTCCTCAACCAATACTTGCAACCAAATTCTAGTGTTCACATTAACAAATATCGCTTTGCAAAAACAGAAACATAAGAATTCAAAAGCAACCACCAACCTGAGTGATAATCCTCTTCAAACAAAGTAGGAAACCGCTCTCTAACCCGAATTCCCAAATGTACAACTTGTCCTCGCCTTGTCTGATCAGCTCCTCACCTTTCACTTTTCCTTTCCAAGGAGATACCCATTGCAGTATACAAAGCTCAAGTGTTTAATCTTAAATCGGAAGCTAAAAAATGCATTGATGAACAATAACGTAATCTTCAAAACAAGAACTGAACAAGAATTGCGTTTCCTACTGAAAAATGCATCTTCTTGGACACACCATATCACTCAAGACAAAGATCAACTCAAACACAAAATCTAAAGTTTAGAATCAATCTCTATTTCTCTGATTCAAGCTCTTTCAATATTCACATACCTTAAGAAACTTGAATCTATCACCTAATTTTCATCATCCCTCTCATCACTAGAGTAACTAACTTTCTTCCCTACACATTTCTCTCTCTTCTTCCTCCTCTCTTCCTCTTCCTCTGCTTCTCTCATTCTCAACCTCTCTCCAGCTTCATTATCCACCACAGATCCCCAATTCTCCTCCTCAAATCCCTCCGCCACACCCAACGACGAAGCCGCCGCCGACCACTCCCTCCCTTCCTAGCCGCCGCCGACCACTCCCTCCATGCCTAGCCTAAGAGAATCGAAGAAGAGAGAAGAGAAACGAACCGTCGATTTCGCGAACGGAGTCGCCGTCACCGATGGTTTCTCTCTGAAATCGCGAAAATGAGAAACAATTCGAGTTACCCGAAACCTAATTTTTCTCCGCCAATGAGGAGACGACACGTGGCAATATTTTCTGTAGCTTTTGTATCAGTAAACTGATACAATTTGGGCTGAGAAGAAACCCAACAATTGTATAATAATCACATATGGGCTTCTGATACTTGTAAGTATCAGCTATATTGATGCTCTAAGGGTCAAACTCATCTAGTTTTGATGTTTTGTCTAAATTGGTGGGCCAGGCTCAATTCGTTTGGTAGGCTTCTACTAATTTAGACCAATTTATAGGCCCAACTCATTTGTTATTGTTTCTTCTATACACACTTTGCAAGAGAAGTTTTGTAAAAACATGTAAGCATTTTCAAGGACTTTCAAGACACTAGTCTATAGTTTCCCTACATTCTAGGGAGTCTATTTTAGAATCTTGATTGGGAAATAGAATGGTTTTTGAAAAATCAAAAACTAAAAACTACTCCAAACTTAAAATATAAAAACATTTTAACTAAGGAAAGTCTAATGCCAATTATGATTGAGAAATAGTTTCTCTACATTCTAGGGAGTCGATTTTCTATACAAATCTTGATTGGGAAATAAAATGGTTTAAAAACTACTCCATACATATAATATATAAAAACATTTTAACTAAGGAAAGTCTAATGCCAATCATGTAATGAAAAATTGCCAATTATGTGATAAAATTGCCTAAAAAGGATGTGTTTATTGTCAATAAAATATGTTTTGTGTTTCAAATGGAATGATAATGAGACTCTAGTCATGAGCTCCACCAAACTTGTGTACTAAATCTTGAAATGTTCGGCATCGTTTCGATCAATATTGTTATCTTCTTGATTATATTTTTTTTTTGTAGTCGTAACTTTCTGGTAATTGTGAATATTGGTAAAAAGAAGTTTACATTGCTCAAATCGTTTTCCGAATTGGTTATGTCAACTAGGATGCAAATCTTGGAAAAACTTTGTGTAAGAAGTGTGCAAAAAGGCGTTTTATTGAAAATAAGAAAAGAAAACTAATGTGGTTGACTAGTAAATTTGTTATGGTTAACTGAATTTTGTTATCAGTTTAGGTGGGACAAACTAAAGCAATTATAATCTTCAAGTGAAAAAACTATCGTTGAAATTTCAATTCTAGATAAGGTTTAAGTTGTTAGGGTTCATATGGTGAAAATTGTGAATCTGTTTTTGAATTGTAAAATCTTTTTTCTTGAATTGAATTATAGACTTTGATTTTTCTAATACATGTTTGTTCCTATTGAATTATCTGCTTATTTTTATTAAAATTGGATTTAGTGTTTATTCTTTACTAGAACTTTGAGGTACATAATCGAATTAATCTTTTGCATACGCTTTTTATTTTTTCCACTATTTTACTCGTTGTATTTTAGGTTTTTCAATGGTAATATGGAACTTTGAAGTCAAACTATCAAAAACAAAATCATTCATGAGAACAGATTTGTACAAACTTTTCATACATCATGGGTTGGAAAGCAAATCTATAGGTATGTATAGTGTTTATTTTGTTTTTTTCACTCATATCATTGGAATTTGACTATATTTCTATTGAACACAAAAATGTGTGGGAAGTAAAACAAAATTTATTGGTCGACATGATTGTTGATCGTGGATGCTACATAAAATAACATATATAAATACCTTTCTTGGTATTAAAAGTGAGCATATCTAAAATATAACACTAATCAAAATGATAATACGTTTTAAAGAACTCATATGTAAATATATATATATATATATCTCATTAATATTATAAATTAATAATTAGTATATTGAAACCTTATAACATAAACTAATACAATCATTAATTGGTGTGAGTTGCTCCTATCATCGAATATGTTAAGTTTCATAGACTTTATTGGTGTAAAATATATTTATCGGTGAAACTTTTATAAATCTGTTTAACGACTTAGTTTCGTATGTTATAATATCCAAATACTAACTATGTAAAACTTAATTCCTTTAAAATTTTGATTTTACAGAAACCAAGCTAATTAATTTATCGTTTCGTAATTTCATTTTACTATGAGCTACTTAACAATTTGTATCCCAGTTTAAAAGATATGAACTACTTTCGAGAAGTAGAAATCAATCAAGCATCTATAGAAGCTGATTTGGTAATCCCCAATAACCATCGGGTCCCACACATGAACAGCCTCACATACATGGCCAAAATAATTTAGTATTTTCATTATCAAACTTTATTCAACAAGTGAAGTTGCACAATCAATAACTAGATCATTGCTTGTAATATGCAGTTGCACAATCATAAAAACAACCAACAAAAGTATTACTCCAGTATTTTGCATTCAAAAGAGATAATTTCGAACAATAAAGTATACTCCAGTATTTTGCATTCAAAAGAGAAACAACGAATTAATTAGGAGAAGTAAAAAACGAATGAAATAATACAATTCCCAAGAATAAAGTGGTGGGCAACGAGCATGTGCGACCTCGGTAATATAAATGCATGAGCTTCCGGATCTCATATGATATGCACCGTTTCATGGCATTCATATGTGCACGTTATAACAAAATTTCAAATTTACATATGTATATGTTTTTTTTTGTTTTTTTTGTTCATCTTTTGAACCGCAGTTGACATTGTTTCAAATTTTTATTATTAACTTTTCGATAGCTTCAAAAACGCACCACAATCTCATAATTTTGTAAGAAATTCTTTGGACCGCAAATTTTTGTTAGGATTTAGGATTTAAAATCCATACTACGGAACCAAAAGAGAGGAAACTGGCCTAAAAAGTCTCTATGAGTACTGTACTAAAGTAGATGTGACATAGTCTATGTTTTCACACTCTGATTCTGCACTCCAATGACGCTAAGAATGAACTTCAAGGCATCTTTAATTTCAAATACCTCTCCAAACACAGTAATAAAGTTGTTGTTGATGTTGACAGAAGCAAATTGAATCTCTGGCAATTTGATTTCTCGGCTAAGTACAATAACCCGTTGATGGATTCCTGGACCACATAGGTGTAGACAAGATGGCAGTAGCAGTACCAACGCCTCGGGACAAGAAGAAAAAATAACGCATGTCCATTTTGTACTGTTGTCATTCTTAGCTTAGCACCAGTAGAGGCTTCAATATTTCTAAGATTGGAATGATGTCTCCCAAGCACACGACCAACTCTATTGATTGGACATAGAAGCTGTACGGTTACAATATCAACAACAGCTAATATTTATTTTTCGATAACTTTAGCACGCTTCTTAGACTCTAGAAACTGTAGCCTGAGTTTGCAAGAGTCACTAGAACGGCCAACGTAAACACTCATCTCGTTAGGTGATATTGCTTGCTCCCTCAATTCCTCTAGTCTCTCATCTTCCAACACAAACCAATCAATATCTTGTTTGTTACCAGACTCTTGTTTGTCACCATCAGCAATCACATTATACATATGTATATGTTTCTTGAAGGTATATCATATGGTGAATTTTGTTAACTTTATTATATTGATGGTGGGATATTTACATAGATATAGTATATTTGAACTACAACTGATGATGAACGTTAAATAGATTAATATGAAGTTTATATTGTCGATCATATACAAAGTACGAGATTATATGGCGTCAAATTACAACCAAAACATATGCAAAGCATATTTACAATGTTTTTATGAGTTTTTAAACATAGAAGACTCGTATAATTTTATCAAAATTATGATGGTGGTTAGGAGTTTGAAGTTTCTACATTTTGAAGGATCTCTACTATTCAACCTCTAATCCATGACAATGGGATATATGTATATAACAGAAAATCATTAAGCTAAAAAACATAATTGATTGCACTCCGTTATTAACTGGTTATCTATTGGTTTTACAATATGAAGAAGGAAGTATTGATGCAAGTTTATTTCCGGTTAAATAAGATTAGGCATTTAACATCCAGTTATCATCTACATTGTACTAATTGGATCTTGTCCTTCGAAGCAAACTATAATTTTGTCAACTCACATTCCAATTTTTTTTGCGTGAGTCTATCTTCAGCCGCCTCCGCCCTAAGCTCTGCATCAAACACATCTTTGAGTGGACATATTTGCGCATATTCTCAAAGTTGCCTTAAAACCTCCCGCTATGCCCTTAGTGTTCAAAGTGAGAACTCGATCGTAGACCTCCTGAATGGTACAATCTTCATGACGTTTACACCTAATCTGTTTAGTTAGCTGAACTTAAACGTATAGAAAATATCCACATCAAGTAATGGATTAAAACTAATCAGCCATAACACATAATTACCATGGACTTCGCAGGGTTCACTGCCACCACCAACCTTCCAACTACAACATTCATAAGAAACGAAATATTAAGGGAGCTGCTACTTAACCAACACATCCACTGAAATAAACTTTTTCTTACTTACTTTTAACTGCAGTTTGCACTTCTGCTCTTGACTTGAACCTTTGATACCTATGAACATAAAAACAAAACTGAGAACCAAAAATCGGATTATAGACCTCACATTTGTCACTCAGCTGTACACATGAAGATTGCCGAAATAATTTGAAAGTCATTGTTCATTTCTAAACTAAACAATGATCAATATAGATCATGTATTTTTTACTTTATGTTAACAATTGTTTTTTTTATAAATAAATAACTATGTTTTCAAGTAAAACATAAGAAAAAAAAAGCAAAATATAAGCAACACAAACATGCAATGAGTCCTACTTTGGTTTAGTTTACTAATCATAAAATAAAAATGAAGATGCAAATGGAGAGAATTTAGGATAAGATTTTTATGTTAGTCATCAGTTAATGTGTTTGATACATTAATTTTTCATTTATACTAAGAAAGATTTGGTTTACTCAATAACCAAAATAACAAATCAATCTAGTAACTGGTTATCTCCGGTTTAATCCAATCTTCACCCTAATCTTGAGCTTTAAAACCATGATTTTTTCCGTTCAATTTGGGTTATTAATTTAGATTTACAACGTAACTATATTATTTCTAACATAAGGAGATTGACTAAACTATGAGTATTTCAACTTATTAGTTGTTTAAACTTTTCATAAACTTTCTTTAATTCAAGTCAAAGGGACCTTGTAAAAAGTCAAATCCAACGGCTGAGATCGAAAGAAACTGTGGCGCGTGAGAGAGACATCTAAAACCAAAATATCTTCAACCGTTGGGTTCGGTAATGTTCAATCGCACGTTTCAAAGTCAAATTCCACTTTTCAACGTTTACAAGTTACCGCCTCTAACTTTATAGGTATTCATTTATTGTTACGAAAGTTTTAACTACATTCGCTTTTGTCCAAATATTTTACACAATTAATGGTATTGATTTGATTGGTTTCTAATATCAAGTACCAAATGTTTTCTTTTTTAAGTTATAGAGAATTTGGTCGACATCTAATGAAGTAACAAAATTTCAAATAAGGTTAAAGCTTTGTCGTGTTATTCATTTCGTCTTAATGTTATAAATGACTTAGTATAAGGAAAATAGCGTGTAGTAGTACCACAAGTTTGGAATTCATTTTTGGTGTTTACCATTATATATGTCGGCATTTATGTTTGTATTTAGGGCAATTTCTAAAAGTACCACTTTTTAAGTTTTTTTTCCAAAAATACAACCTTGAATTTTTTTTTCCAAAAATACCACATTTTTCCAAAGTTCCAAAAATACCACTTTTTCAAAAAAATTATTTTTAACATTCAAAACTAAACCCTAAACCCCAAACCCAAACCCAAACCCTACCCCCTAAAACTATACCCTAATTTTGGAATAATTAACCCAAACCCAAAAAATTTAAATTATAAACCTTAAAAATCAACTTTTAAAAAAGTTGTATTTTTGGAAAAAAAACTTGAAGGAGTGGTATATTTTAACTTTATTATTCCGACAGTATGGTATACCTTTCATTTTCGTCATTACAAATTGTTGACTTTCTATATAATATCTTTAGAACAATCATCTTACTGATATTTAAAACAAGCTGTATATTTGTTTGTGTTCCTGAAAAGATATAATCAGAAATCAAAAATATCATTTATCTTTAAAAACAAAAAAAGTTTTGATTGGTAAAAGATAAAATGAATTGATGAAATATATTTGATGAATGAAATGTAAAACAAAAATAATAGAGTAAATATATCACATTCATTTCTCATATAAATTGTAGATTTATTGACCTAATAATAGATAATGAACCCAAATATATCAATATCTTTTTTATATGATAAAACTTTATAATGAGATAGTTTTGATGAATCTTATGAGAGAGAAAAATTTGTGAGCTTTTTATTTGGATACCAAAAGTTATCACTAATATAGTAATATCATTAGAATATTTTCCTATAACTAAAATATGTCCGTTCAAAAGGCATTCAGTATAGTATTAAAAAGTTACCAAACTATATAGTAACCACCAACATATAATATGCCATTTATGAAATTACTTTCAGTTTTAGCATGATTCTATTCTCAGTTTAAAATAAGCAATGTTGGCAACAAAAATATAATGTCTCTACAAGAGCACTTGATTGGATAGTTTTCTCTAATTGTGTGAGTATTAGAGACTTAACTATGTTTAAGTAAAAAAAACAAAAGTCAAATTTCCCCAATACTTGGGTGTTTGTTTGTTCATAACATGAAGCCACGTTTAATAGAATAATAAAACGAAAACATGGGGGGTAAAGTGAAAACTAAACTAAACAAAAGATTTTGAACCTGAGCTGTTTATCTCCTTGTCTCAAGTATAACCTCCCTTTTTACGTAAAACTCTATTTTTAGTACAAAACTTTATTTATCTCTCTTTTTCGCCCCCACACACACAAAAAAGAAGAAGATTCAATTTGTTTTCTCTCTCAATAATCAATAATCTCTCTTCCTAATCCTTCACACAAAGCATTCATTTCCTTCCCTCCATAATCCAAGCTTCCGTTACAAGTTTTTTTTTTGTTTGAATTTTTTCGATAAATACAAAAATAAATTATCAAGAGCATTGAATTTGATTTTTTTTTTTCCTGGAGAATTTTGGAAGGTATCTTCTTCTTCTTAAATTCCTGATTCGAATTCACTCTTTGATTATATGTTTCGGTATAGCTATTGTTTAGCTGGAACCTTGAATTCGTACATAGAACTGGATTTTTTCTTCTTTTGTTTGAATTTAGGGTTTCGTAAGGATTCGGTGAATCGAGCATAGAGTAAGCGATTCATATGATTTGAGGAATTTAGATTCTTTCTGGGAAAAAAATTGTTTTAAGTTGATTTTCATGTTGTTGACAATTTTGTTGATGTTGATGTTTTTTGTTGTTTTTAGGAGAAATTTGTTGCTCTATGTTAGTGATTGATGTTGTTTGAGAGAAGAGGTGTTGTTGTTGTTGTTGTTGCTTGAAGACGGGTTTTAAGACGGATATGCAGGGAGATGTAGTGGCGGTTCATAGGGGAGATAGAAATAGAGATGAGATATTAGGATATCCGAAGAAGACGGATGTGGATGGAGATGATGATGGATGGAGAGCGTCGAGTAGGGAGGAAGAAGAGGAAGTGAATGCGTTGAGAACATCTTCCGAGGAGAAGGCGTCGATAAGTAGACAAGTAGGGGGGTATGATAAAGATCAAGGAGAGGTTATGGTGGAAAGTAATGGTGAGAGGAGTCCTGTAAGGAGAGAAAGAGAAGATAATGATGAACGGTATTTAGAGGAGAGACGCGCGAGAGAAGAGGACATAGATATGTTGAGTAAGTGTGATGCAATGGAAGACGAACGTGACAGTTTGAAAGTTAGCAGTGAAGAAGAAGTTGAGAAAGAAGATGAACAAGCTGTGTTGGAGAGAGATCACAAGGTACTCGGTTTTGAATCAAGGGATAGTGATGAATCTGGTTCAGGTTCACCGAGAAGGGATGACATTAAAGATGGCACTAATACTCTTAGTACAGAAGTGGCAAATGGTCAAGCTAAAGCAGATGAAATCCGTCATCTGAAAGTAGGTGGAACCGAAGAAGATATAGGAACGTGTAATAATAGATGTGAAGATAGGGATGAGAACAGAGTTTTGGAAAAGGACGGCGAAGATAATTCGAGTTTGAGGTTGAGGGAAAAAGATGATGAACCGCAGAGTCCAAGCTGCGAGGGACAAGTTAATGACACAAGTGTTAGAAAGATGGAAATGAGTGAAGTTATAGGAGAGCAAGACTCTCCTTCTTGTATTCCGGATACAGCTAAAGTAGCTGGAGAGACGTTTCAAAACGTGTACTTCAGTGGACCAGTCTTACCGCAGTCACCGTCACTAGGACATAGACGTACCCAAAGTGAGTTGGCGACTCCTGGACACAGGCGAACAAACAGTTTCCAGAGATTGAAAACACAGATGCAGAAGGCTTGGCGTGGGGTCAGCAATCTACGCGAAGATAATCGGCCCACGTTCAATCCTGAGATCTTAGCAAACCAAAAAAGGCAGTGGTACCAGCTACACTCTTCAAAAGCTCTGGTATTCAATCTCTCTAATTAGACCTTCGAAACAAGTTTTTGTCTCGTCTAAAAACTTCTGGTCTTGCATAGCATATTAGCTGACTAATGTTTTCCTTCTGATAAACATTCTAGGATCAAACAAAATATAAGGAGCCAACTGCATTATTTGAACATTTTATCATTGTGGGACTTCATCCGGAAACCGATTTGAAGCCAGTGGAAGAAGCTTTCCGTAGAAGGAAGAAATGGGAGACGGAGATGTCACGATATGAAGTGGCAGACTACAGAATACTCCGTCATCGTGGGCCTCAATTTCCAATACTGGAGCCACAGGTTTGTGCTACGTTAATTATTTAATCGGGTTCCCATAGTTTTGGGCATGCTTAGATATGTAACATGAGACAAATTCCGATTTTTTTGTCTCGTCGTGTACTTTGTTTACCACTCTTTCTCACGCTTGAAGCCTCTATTCTTTACGTGCATCATGGCAAATTTAGTTGGTTTATTTCTTCTCTTTATCAACTTTCATTCCTTACACAGATACTTTTTAAATATCCTCCTGGGAAGAAGGTGGCAATGCGTCCAAAGGATCTAGCAACTTTCTGCTTTCCTGGTGGTGTCAAGGTATAATTTGTATGGTTAGTTGGCATTGTTATCGGGTTGTTCTGTTATTTATGCAGCAACTAAGACTGATCAAGCGTTATTTTTATTATCAGGCACGACTATTGGAGAGGACCCCATCTCTCAGTGACCTAAATGAGCTTGTGTATGGACAGGTCCGAAATTATTTCTGAATAAAACATCTTTATGAGCTTCTCTAGTTTATCCATCTTAGTTAGAAACTTAGTATATAGGTTTACATATCATGATACTTTTGAGTTTATTTGCAGGAACATTTAGGCACAGATGATTCGTCGTTCATATTTTCGTTCAAGGTGATCTATATTTTCTTTATGCCCCTTTAGTTTTTAGTGTCAGACATCCTCTAGGTATGTAAAAACTTACATGAGGCTATCAAAATTCTTTTTGTCAGGTTGCAGATGATGCGACATTGTATGGTGTTTGCTTACATGTCTCGGAGATCGTTCAGAGACCCCCAGGTGTATTAAGCACTGCATCACCCTTGCATTCATCTGGAGGAGGCAGTCGTTTTTTGGTTTCTGCACCTCGATGCTATTGCTTGCTGACCAGAGTTCCTTTTTTTGAGCTACACTTTGAGATGTTAAACAGGTACGTTTGATGCTTCCACTCTTAGTAGTGGCTTTTCCTAGCTTTTATAAGAGACTGAAAGCTTGACCTGACATTGTTTCACTTGTTGATGCAGTATGATTGCACAGGAGCGTCTAAAACGGATAACCGAATTTGTTAGTGAGATGTCTCTTGCTGCTGCATGCCACCGTCCATCGATTTCCAGAATGAATGGCACTGTTTCTTCGCCTCGTAGCAACCCTGATGATTGGATGGCTTCTGCAATACCTGTTGACGGAGTCATGGCACTCACGGCTGCTGCTGCGGGATTGATATCTGATTGTGACATTGCAAACTTTGCAGAACCTCAGTCTCCAGATAGTGTTGTCACTAGTGATACTTCAGATGTAAGTCAGATCAAGGAAATGGAAAGAGATGGGAGAAAAGTTTTCCATTGTTGCGATGATAATTCTTCAGAATTATTGGAGAACCATTTGGATACCCCCGAAAGAACGTCCCAAAGCTATGAGAATGGTCACGGGTCTCCAGAGGTTACAAGTGCTGATCCTAGGACCGAACCGATAGAGCGTATTGAAAGCTGTGAGTCCATGTTCAGGTAAGCTAACACAATTGTTATCCAGCGAAAATTGATCTAACCACTTCTTATCTCCTGAAATTTTGTCAAGTCATGTGGTTGTCTTTTTGTCAATTGATGTTACGATTCAGTTCTTTAGCAGTATAATTTCAGAATTACCTTTTTATATATGGCAGTTCAGCTAGAAGTGTGTTGTCAGATGACATTGATGATTTATCGAACAGCGAAACTGATTTCGGAGATGATTTAATACTCGAATGGGCTAAGGTAAGGAGATCACTAACTTCACCATTTAGTTACTATATTATCTCTTTATTCATTGTTCTCATATACTGTTGTATGATATGTCACCTTGATAGGAACACAACAATGACTCGTTACAATTGATTTGCGGCTACCATTCATTGGCAATTCCTTCCCATGGAAACGACGTAGTTTTCCACCCGCTGGAACATTTACAATCCATCGTGTATACCCGTCCCCCTGTTTCAGCTCTAGGAATCTCAGAAGAATATATTTGCTCTTCTGATTCTTCTGCGGTATATTTATTTCGGAAATTATCCACTTGTAGTGTTTCCTCTAATTTGTGATCTCAGCTAAACCACATTTTCCTTCTTTTCCAAAGATAAATGCAAGGCTAGCAGCTGCTGAGGAAGCCATGGGTCTCTCAATGTGGACAACGGCAACAGTTTGCCGCATTCTCTCTCTTGAAACTGTACGGCCTCTTCTCAGCATCCTTTTTTTACGGTTCAGTGTCGGTTTTGGAACAAAATATCAATAAAATCCTACGATTTTGCGTTGTATGCAATGTCTGAAGTTACAGAGAATTTTTTTTCCTTCCAGATTTTGTCACTGCTTGCTGGAGTATTATTAGAGAAGCAAGTTGTAGTGATATGCCCAAATCTGGTTAGTTACATCTGTCCTCTTATCGTTAAACATCTTCAATCACGTGGGGAGATTTAAAAGGAAATGGTCACTTGAATTAACCGGCGACTATTGCAGGGTGTTTTGTCAGCAATAGTTCTTTCTCTTGTCCCAATGATCCGGCCGTTTCAGTGGCAGAGTTTATTACTTCCGGTAAGTATGACATCACCAGAAAAACAGTCAACAAATCAAGTCGTAGTTTCCTTGTCGTAACTTCTCTCTGTTGGCTTCAGGTTTTACCCGGAAGGATGTTTGATTTCCTCGAGGCACCGGTTCCCTTCCTTGTAAGTTTATTTTTCAGATGAAGTAACTTGAGCTAGAAGATGAGTTGAATGTTCATCATTCTACAATAAACCATGTACTGTATATGTTTCTTGTTGCTCACACGGTCTGCGTTTGTGGCACCTGGTAGGTTGGTATACACAGTAAACCAATTGATTGGAAGGTCAAGACCTCTAATCTTATTCTAGTTAACATCCTCAACAATCAGGTTTGGTGGCCTTATCATGAAATTCTGTTATTTCTTTCTTTCTGTTTGAATCGACAATTCTCGAGCATGTAAGGTTAAATTATGTTTCCTTCAGGTGAAAATATGTAACATGCCGGCAATGCCTCAGCATAGAGAATTGATGACTCAGTTGGCTCCAATCCATGCCACACTGGCTCATGAGAGCTCGACCGCTAGAAGACACCCGGTTCATAAATGTAACGAAGTGCAAGTAAGTGGGGTTACCAATGCATGGCCTAAAACTGTACCAAAACTAAAATTGCTTGAGCTGATTTCATTATGATTCACTGTTTCTCAGGCAGAAGCCGCAACTAGATTCTTGAGAGTAATGAGAGATTACATGGAGTCTCTTTGTTCAGATTTACATTCGCACACCATAACAAGTGTTCAATCCAATAGCGACAGGGTACATGCTTATATTGCGACTCTCTTAAAAGCATAGCAAGGACGACTTTCTCTCTATTCTCTCACTAACTGTCTAAACTTTCTTTCTCAGGTTTCTTTACTTCTCAAAGACAGTTTTATCGATTCATTTCCTGGTAGAGACAGACCCTTTATTAAGGTACGGAATCCTAACCCCGCTACCAATTTCCGAAATTCTCATTGGGATCCAGAGGCTTACAGGATTTTATTGTTGTTTTGGGTTTTGTAGTTATTTGTAGACACACAACTGTTTAGCGTTCTATCAGACTCGCGCCTATCGAGCTTTGAGAACGGGGGTCTTTAAAGCTCATTTTGTCAACAATATATACAATACAAACTGAAGAAATCAAACCAATGAAAAACAAGAAAAAGAAAAGAGGGTAACATTACTACCCTTTACACGCAGAGGTGATGAATACAAATGTTATCAACTCAGATTTTACTGCAGTAGAAAAAGTAAGAAAACAACAAGAAAAAAAAACAGAGACATGCTTATTGATCCTTTTTGTATGATTAACAAACTTGTTTCTTGCTCTTTGTAAATTAATCACCACTCAATAGAAGCTTTTGTTTGATAAAAGTTGTACATAACACTCAGAACACCCTTTTGCTTAATTCTAGTGTTTGGTTTGATGTTTCACCCTCTGCTTAGTATCAAATTCGCATTTTTTGGTTATATGCCTGTTCGGTTTTGTATATACATGATGCATCATGGAGTTTGTTTCTAAATTTGCAGTTTGTGTTTTCTTATGGATTTGCGTTAGAAACAATTTTTATGTAAAATATCAGGTTAGATTAAGGGTTTGAATGACAAGAAAACAATTACATTTATTTGATTATTACAAAAAATTATTAGCGGGAGACATTTTTTAAACGTTTCGGGATAAGTTGTGTATTAAATAACGTATTTCTACAAACGATTGAAGATTAAAAAAAAAAATGTATGAAGAGAAAGTCACCTAAGGTTGTTGTACAATAAAAAATACATCTGCATACATTTAAAAGAGGAGTGAGTATGAATAACTGAGTGAGCGATGCTCAAATCCGTTCGGTTCAAAGCCAAAAATAGGTAATTTGTATATGCATGTTCGGTTTTGTATATATATGATGCATCATGTAGTTTGTTTCGAAAATTGGTTTAGCAATACAATTTTGTATTAAAAATATCTCAACACAATTTATGTCAAACTGATTAAAAGATATCTATAGCTATTAATTTGTTTAATCAAATTAGACTAATTAGTGTACTTTTTATCATTTCAGATTACATTTAATCTTATGGTTTTCGAGATTCCTCATTTCCAAAAAATGGAACTTCATGGTTTTGAGATCATCGCAATACCATAAGTTTTGCGGCAAATTGTAATTCTGCAAATGTAAAGCAAACCACGGAATGCAGAAAATGTAATTCCGGGATTAATGAGTGTGCTCTTACTGTTATTCTAAAGTGACATTATACGATCATTACACAGAACACAAGGAAAGGGTCGTTGAGAAAGTGCAAGTATTTTGGAAACACTCTTTAACTATTTCTTGGCGTCATTTTCTTCGTCTTCATCGTCATCTTTAGCGAAGATGGTCTTAGGCTGGGTCTCAGCATAAGCAGGTGCAATAAACTTAGGATCTTTAACAGCAACATCTGCGTATTTCAATATCGCTTCTCTTGGATCTTCCTCCATCCACGTCTCTTTTATCATCCCACCTTGCTGCAAAACACACACAACAACAATAACAACAAAAACTCAATACATAACAATCACTAATATGACAACAACAACAACAACAAAATTTCAATACTCAGGCGAGGCTCCTTACCTTGAGAAGATATTGTGTCAATAAGCTACTACCAGTAGTCCCAACTCTTCCACCATGACCAGGACCTGTCATGGGAAGCTCAGGCTTGTGGGCTTTAACAGGATCCTTCAATGCCTTTTCTCTTTGTCGTTTACGGCTTGGTGGGTCTCTAAACAATGGCAATGCATGAGGATTGTGTATTACTGGTTCTGGTTGGTAATCGTCTACAGATTTCTTTCTTGGTGCACGTGCAACACATACACATGCGCCTCTCTCGCTCTGTGTTGGGTCGTAAAGAATGTGAGTTCCTCCTTGGCTTTTGTCTCCGGATGTTGCAAATATCTACAAACAAAATAAACCTCTTAATACAAAGTCGAAGATCAGATTTTAGAGGAAGGGAACACTGCTTTTATGGCTGTTGCTATTTACCTGATTCAACCTCGGGTGCCAAGCGCACTGCACCACACTGGAAGTAGGAGAAATCCCGACTTTCTGGACAATCTCGAGTTTGGTGCGGTCGTAAAAGCAGAGCAAGCCTCCTGTTGAGCTGTCTTTCTCAACGGATGTTCCAGTCAGGATGATTTGTTCATCTGGACTAAAGGCGACGTTTGTTTGGGGATAATTATTAGAGAGACCATCAAACGTCTTAAGAGCTTCTTTCATCTGCCGCAAGTCCCAGACCTGCTCAAGATTCAAGAAAGAGTTCAGTTTCTATTGCTGAGCAAACTGGTAAAAAAAACTGGATATGATCTATAAGGCTTACCTTTAGAGAACCATCAAAACTCCGTGACAAAAGAATTCTCCCATCGCTTGAGAACTTTACAGACGTTATATCATCAGTGTGAGCCTTCCCAACGTATATATCTGGTCGACTTCCCCATCCCGGCTTAATACTCCAAATCTGAAATGACAAACAACGAAGATATAAGACCCTTAATCAACCCAAGTTTTAGACTAGATAAAACACAAAATTTCCCTAAAAGCATGTAACCATTACCTGTATGGATCCATCGCCAATGCCACCAGCGATACGCTTTCCATCGCGGTCCCAAGCACAGGTTGTCACCGGAACCCTCCCTGGTCTAGCAAGCTTTGGTTTAATAACCTATCAAAGAAAACAGTTAAAATGATGCCACTTGCTATAATCAAACCATAAATTTTCATTGGAGACAAATTGCAAACCAGAAACAGTAAATGCCAATAACAGAGAGGCAAAAGGTACCTGAGTTTGGCTTAGGAAGTTATTAACATCCCATATACGCAAAGACCCATCTTCCGAAGAAGTCAGAACCGTTTCCTTATTCCTCGGATGCCATTCACCGCCCGTTAACCCGCAAATATGTCCCTTAGTATTCTTCAAATCACGAATATACATATCCCCTTTCATAAACTCACCAAGTGTAAGACCATCACGATCAAAAATCTAAACATTCAAAAAACAAATGTGAGTGAGCAAATTCATAGCTAACAAAAGAAGTGTAACTCAAGAAGCCATCATAGAAACAAACAAACCTTAGCTTGAGCAGAGCCAGTAACACAAAGAAACTGACCAGAAGTAGGACTCCAACTCAAGCTTCGAACTTGATGACCTTCTGATGGTTCAATCTGTCTAAAAGACTGTAGCCTAGAATTCATCCCTTGGAAATCATACATACGAACAGTATAGTCATAGCTACCTGAAAGAACTCTAGCTCCAGCATTATCAACAGCTAGTGATGAAACAACCTGAATTCAACACAAAAAGAGTAGCTTTTTAATTTACAATTCTCAAATTCACACAACACTTAGAGTTTAGTTTAGTGTATATACCTTGGTGTGACCTTTAAGCTGAATCTCATTACTCAATGGAATCTTGTAACGATTCTCTTCCTCATTGTTATAGTCATCATCGGAATCTTCATCGGAATCTATAGTAGCTGGAGGAGGAGGAGGTGGACCAATCATATCATCTTCATCATCAGAATCAGAATCGTTACTGTTTAGAGATCCTTTTGGTGGTCGTGGTGGTGGTGGTCCCATGATAACTCCGTCATCTTCTTCCGCTTGCGTTGGTGGTGGTGGTGGTCCTATGGCGATATCGTCATCGGAAGAAGCTAGACTGGAACTACTAGGGTTACGATTAGGGCCGCGAAGCCAGGTTTCGGATTTACCGGAGTCGGTACGGCGAGTTGCGTTGTGGATGGTTTCGATTGAGGTAGAAACTTTGGATGATTTACCAAAGGAAACAGGAAAGTGAGATCGAAGACCTTCTAATTCATCCTCCATTGATAATCTCTTCTTCTTCTTCTTCGATTTGAGATTTGAGCTTATGTAACCTCTGGTGCTCTCGCCGCCGTGAAAAAGGAAATTTCCGTTGATATATCGGCGAGGAAAGACGGTGATTGTTGTTAAAAGTCTATAAAATATATATTGGGCCTGGAAATAAAGGCCCATTAGTATACACTTTCAGCCCATTTTTACTATGCTTTTCTTTCTTTTTTTTTAATTCGAGGTTATGTACAATAGTCACATTTGATTGTTCCCAAATGAGTAAATTTTTCTAGTTAAATCTCGTCGAATCTTATCAGCATCCGGTACCTATCGAAGTGGATAATTTTCTAAAATAAAATAAAAAAATGTATCCAAGATTTGATCTTATTTAAATGTTGGTTTCTATGAATAGCCGTGTTGTTTGTTCGTGATGGTATACTTTTTTTGATATAAAAACACGGATACTAGGAAAACAACAAATATGTATGAAGATTTATTTGTAAGGCTTGTGTCATTATGTAAATTCATTTGTACTATATTGTGTGCTCTTTGAAAAATTCAAATTACGAAGAGTATTAAACATACACTTGTAATTTGAAAAGAACTAAAGAAGAAGAAAAGTGTATATCGTACCAACTTCCTTCGTTTCAAAATAATTAACGATATTCGAAGCACTAAACAAACACAAAGAAGAGTATATCATGAAATATCCAAATTCTGAAAGGATTTATCCAAAATTTTGAAACTCGATCGGACGTGAATCCATTTTTGGGGGGTTCAAAAAAGAGACCTAACCTTTAGTTTCTTTAATGCATAAACTATTAGATATAATATTTTTGTCGTGATTGATATTTAGGTAAGATTTATCCGTTTGATTTGAACCATCAAGTGAGATAGTGGAGGCAAAAACGAACTGGCCAAAAAATTAGGTGAAATTCAAAAATATAATTAGGTGCTATCAGTTCCACTGTTTGCCAGTGTAACCAAGATAAGGAGCTGGTGTTCGCATATATATGTCATTTAAATTTTTAGTTTTGTTATTTAAAGTAATTGTTGCTTATTTTTAGATTCTAGTCTATAATATCTGGAGTTTGTGGGGACTTCCTTATTGTACATTATTTTTAGAACGGTTTGGTTAGGCACTCCAAATTAGAAAGTTCTTAAAATTCAATCAATAGCACTATAGTTTTTTAGGTTTTCATGTAGTAATCATTTTTGTAGTAAGCTATATCGTATTTTTTTTTTTTTTTTTTTTTTTTTTTTTAATTTACTTTATTTATACCTTCTTTTAAGGAGACCACATTTAAAATACAAAGAACCAAAAACCCCTGAGAGAAACTCAGCAAAGAGTAAGCCACGAGAGAAACTACAAGTTGATCAGAACCAGGTAGGAGAGAGTAAGAGACTAGTATTGGATAAACTGAAACCAAAGAGAGAGATAGGTGTTCGATTCTCCTCTTAGAACCAACCTGTCTAGACTAGCAAGCTTTGCGCGCATAAGAAGCTGAATTTCCTTGATAACAAGAAGATGATTTCTCCCCACAGAAGAGTGGACCCTTGAATTACGCTCTTTCCAAATGGAATACATTACCCCCTGGAAAATTAATTTCACAATCAATTTCAACTTTTTGTTCCTAGTTGAGGAGTGAACCCAACTAACAATGTTCTGAAGAGGAATTGGTGCTGAAAATTCAGGATGATTAAAAAAGGCCCTCCACACATCAGAAGAGTAAGTGCAGTTGAAGAAAAGATGATCTCTTGATTCCAATCCCGAGTCACACAAGGTGCAATCAGCCGGAACATCCAAACCCCAACTCCTTAACCTATCACGGGTAGTTAAACGATCCCGCATAGTTAACCAAAGCATAAAAGCATGCTTTGGAACCCTTTGCTTAAACCAAACTGACTTGAACCACGAGACAGAGGGAGATGGAGGGTGTAAAGAAAGCCATGTCTTTGCAGAAGAGAACACGCCCGGTGAGTCGTTTAGGCTGTTTTTCCAGTGGAATATATCATCCTCCAATGAGAAAATGGGAGAAGTCGGTATACAGCTCCTAAGAAGGACCAAGATAGGGTGCCTCCTTGTGGATCGTAACCAAATATCACTTCCCAAAGCTTGAAAAACCGTAAAAGAAGAAGATATACCAGTAACCCTTGGACCATTCGGACCAGTTAATTCAATCAAAGGCCCTAACATAGTCCAATTATCATGCCAAAATAAACACCTCCTTCCTGAAGCTATCTGACATGATATGTATGGTTTAGCCAAAGGCCGCAACTTCATTAACCTTCTCCAAATCCAACTTCCCACATTATGAAAATCAGCATTCCAAAAAATTCTGCCTGTAATAAATCTCTTATGAATCCAAGCCACCCAAAGAGAGCCAGTGTTGGTGAACAGAAGCCATATAAGTTTCAGACCAAAAACTTGATTCAAACCCTCAAGCCTTTTGAGTCCTAATCCACCAGACAACTTAGGAGAACACACAGAAGTCCACGCAACCTTAGCACCTCTTGCGGTAGATGATGCACCATTCCACAAGAAGGCATTACAAATGCTCTCCAACGCCTCCAAACACCCTTTTGGCAGAGGAAATACAGCTGACCAAAAGTTAATAATGCTGAAAAGAACGGATTGAATCAATTGTAACCTTCCGGCAAAAGAGAGATGTCTCACTGTCCAAGAAGATATTCTTGCCTTAACCCGATCAATAAGAGGCTGATAGTCCTGCGGAGAAAGCTTATGGGGCATCAAGGGGAGACCCAAGTATTTAACTGGTAAAGCACCTTGTTGTAACCCAAACTGGGCAGCCGTGGACCTACTTAATTCCAAATTATTCCCATCTAAGAAGATAAAGGATTTTTGAAGATTTAGCGCCAACCCAGACACAATTTGAAAGGACCTCAATGTGCTCAGAATACCCTCCACCGAGTAGGATGACCCATCAAAGAAGACTAGGATGTCATCCGCAAAGCTCAAATGAGACACCAAGGGATCAAAACACGCAGGATGAGCCCGGAAAACCCCATTCATAACAGCCAAATCCAACTCTTTAGATAGAATATCCAACTCTATATCGTATTTTGTGTTTTGTTTATCTCCATTGATTGCTTACACGTTATGCATGTATATGTAATATATGTTATCTGTTACTAGAGAATCTGCTATTATATTATCTTCTTACTTATTCCACAACATGTCCATATTTTGAAATGTAAATATAGATCGAAATTCTTACTATCATCTACTGGATGCGTGAATCTCTAAAAATATCTGTTTTGATATAGAAAAAAAACATGATGCACATGTGTTTGAACCAAGTTGTTGTGCTGCGAGTCTTTTACTAGTCACTAATATATGTTTAAATCAACAATCACGATTGTGACCCGATCATCAATCATATACAATTACACTGTTCGAAACTTTGTACTTATTGTATACTTATATATACACTGTTCGAAAGTTTGTATTTATTGTATATATATACATATATATATATTTGTATAAGTGTGTTTTTTTTACAAATCTATTTTCTATATTTTAGTTAACACATCGTGTAAAGAGTAAAGACACGTATTATTATCGGATAAAATAACATGTTATTTGTTTAAAACCCATGCAAATAAATGATTCAATTAATTTATTTACGATGTTAGCATACGTTATTTTTGCAAATAAATGGCTAATATGGCAATATATGATCATCAAGTGGGTGGGATGAATCTATTGTGTTTATGCCTCGCGGCCACTCATGCTCGAGTACACGGGACAGTATGGCCACATCACCTAACGTTTATGGATTTGTATTCGTAGCGCGCTATTTACGTATTATAGTAGTTGGAGGAGGAGGTGGACCGATCATATCATTTGTCATCAGAATCAGAATCGTTACTGTTTAGAGATCCTTTTGGTGGTGGTGGTGGTGGTGGTTTCCATGATAACTCCGTCACCTTCTTCCTCTTCCCCGTTACTACACACTTTCAGCCCATGTTTCAGGCTATGTACAATAGTCACATTTGAGGAAAGACGGTAAATGTTAAAAGTCCATATAACATAAAATTTTATTGGGCCTGAAAATAAAGTTCCATTAAAACACAGTTTTAGCTCATTTTAATGCAATTTTTCCCTTGAGTTCCATAATGTCTACGTTTCGAACACTACTAGTCACATTTGAGTGTTCCAAATATGTATATATGGCTAAAACGTCTCCTCCTATTGCTACTTTCCACTCTCTCTCTCTCTCTCACCGTTAGGAAAATTGTCTCAGGGCAGGTGACTCGTTTCGGGCCGGGACCCGAGTATTTTATGCGGATCTCGAAGAGTAACTTGTCTAGTGAAATCTCGTCGAATTTTAGCAACATCCGGTGTCTATTGTAGTAGATAATTTTCTTTAAAAAAAATAAAAAAAAATCCAAGATTTGATCTTGTTTAAATTTTGGTTTCCATGAATAGTCGTATTGTTCTTGATGGTATAATTTTTTGATATAAAAACACACTAAAACTATTAGATTTGTCTCACATCGGTATTTGGGAAATTTTTAGTATGGGGCAATCCCTCCATTTTTAAGATAGTTTTTGGGTATGAGTTAAATCCATTACCAATAGAAACTAGAAAAACAAATTCTAATCTTATGAAATTGATCTCTTGTACGAAGAAATAATGAAAAAACAAATATATGTATGAAGATTTGTTAGGCAAGTAAGGCTTGTGCTGTGTCATTATGTAAATTCATTTGTATTATGTATGAATTGTACATGTGCTCTTTGTAAAATTCGAATTGCACAAAGAGCACTAAACATACACTAATTTGAAAAGAACTAAAGAAGACAAAAAAAGTGTACGTCGTTCATTGTTACAATAAGTGTATAACGAAAAGGATAATCAATAACCAACTTCCTTCTTTTCAGAAACAATTTTAACGATATTCTCGCATGCCAAAGCACTGAACAAACAAAAAGTAGTGTATATCAAGGAATAACCAAATTCTGATATGATTTATCGAAAATTTTGAAACTCGATATCCATCGGACGTGAATCCATTTTTGGGGGTTTAAAAATAAACCTAACCCTTAATGTCTTTAATAGCGTAGAGTATCAGATATATAAATTATAGTCGTCATTGATATTTAGAATAGGTAGGTTTGGTACGTTTGATTTGAACCATTAAATGAGATGGTCGAGAGAAAAAAACCGAACTCGCCAAAAAATTTAGGTGACACTCAAAAAGTATAATTCGGTGTTCACATATATCTGTCATAATTTTTTTTTGAAAGGTTTGTTTAGGTATTTCAAATAGAATAAATTGGTAAATTTGACATTATAGTTCTTGTTTGGTTGACATGTAATCATTTTTGTAGTAAGCTATCGTATTTATGTGTTTTGTTTATCTCCATTGATTGTTTATACGATTATATGCATGCATTTGTAAGTTGTAACTATGTAATATATGTTATCTGTTACTAGATAATCTGTTATTAGGTTCTTATTATTTTATATTTTGGGGGTTTTATAACCATCTAGTGGATGCATAAATCTCTTAAATATCTGTTCGATATATAGAAAAAAAAACATGATGCACATGTGTTTGAACCACTGCCGTTGAGTCTTCGACTAGTCACTATATATGTGACCTGAATCATCAATCATATACAATCAGTGGCGAATCTAGGATTTATTTTTACATGGGTCACAAATAGGAAAGACAAGAAAAATTATACCAAAATGTAGTTTTAAAGCCTCGAACCCGGGTTTGTGGTAGTTCAATGAACAATTTACTACCAATTTTGCTACCTAATCAATTGATACTTCCGTGTATAAAATAAATTTTAAAGAGTTTAACCAGGTCAACTGACCTACTATTGCTCTTACTAGATTCGCCACTGTATACAATTACACTGTTCGAAACTTTGTATTTATTGTATAATTATATACACTGTTCAAACCTTTGTATTTATTCATATTTTTTTTTATAGAAACAAACTTTGTATTAGATGTATTCGACTAAAAGTCCCACAAAAGATGCACGTTTTTTTTGTTAGAATAAATTTAACATTCAATTAAAAAAATATTTGTTTTTCTTACAAATCTATTTTCTATATTTTAATTAACCCCAAAAAACAATTTGATTTAAACACATCATATAAAGACAGGTATTTATCAGTTAAGATAACATGTTACTCCCTCTGTTCCTAAATGTAGAATTTTTTACAAAAAATTTTTGTTCTAAATTAATAGAGTTTTTACAGTTTTCTATGCACTTTTACAAATTCCAAAACAAATATTGAAATACTATTGGTTAAACTTTATTGAAAACTGTAAATCGTAGAAATCAATGCGTTTTCTTAATTACCGTGCATTACCTTAAACATCTATTAATTAGGAACGGAGGGAGTATTTGTTTAAAACATGTGCAAATGATTTATTTACGATATTATCATAAGTTATTTTCGCAAATAAATAACCAAGATATGATCATCAAGTGGGTGGGATGAATATATGGTGTTTAGGCCTCCCGGCCACTCATGCTCGAGTACACTGAACAGTATGGCCGCCACATTACCTAGCGTTTATGAATTCGTTTTCGTAGCTGTTTACCTACTGTTTTTTTATTAAAAAATTTACCTGGTTAACTCAAAAATTAATTAGTTGCTACATATATGGACATTAGTTATTATAATTTTACTTTCGGTAATTGTTGCAATGTACAGTAAAACCTCTATAAATTAATAATATTGGGACCCGGATAATTTATTAATTTAGAGAGAATATTATTTTATCGATAAATTAATAATTATTAATTTATAGAGAGAAATCCGTTTTAGGTAAGATTTTTTTTAATTTGTTTTTTCGAATAATGTTATATTATGAAATTTAATGAATCTATTTGCAAATTGATGAAATTTTGATTAAATTTTTTGATTATCGCAATAGAGTGGATGATATTATCATAATAGACGATCAAACTAAAATGGTATACTATGTATAAAATTTAGAAAAAATCATAGTTATTATCCCTAATGTCGATGAATACATTTAGAAAGCGTTCTTATAAAGAATCAATTATTTTGCCTATAATTTTTACAAGTTTATGGTAAAGACCGAAAAAACAATTATAAACGTTTTTTATGTAACACTTAAATTAAAAGATAAGGTCTAATGAGATTTTCATTTTTAAGTTAAAACAAAAATCACTAAAACCATGTTTAGTACATTATCATATATATATATATAATTATATATGATTATTAATTTATACTATTATTGGGACCATATTTTACATAGGAATTTCAAAAAAATTATTATCTTATAATTTTATCAAATTGAGTTGATTTTTACATTGACCCGACTCGGGATCGGGATAATTTATTAATTTATGGTGTTTATTAATTTATCGAGTATTAATTTATCGAGGTTCTACTGTATAGAGTTTAGACAAGAGGTGCACAAAAAACGGAACCGAACCAAATCGTAATTAAGTGTTTAGGTTCGATTTGATCTATAAACCGGTTTGGTTGACATTTTAAATCTATTTTGGATTTGGTTTCTTAATGAAATTTTATATTATGACTATTAGTTTTGTAATTTTGTTAAGGTTGGTTAGGTGTACAAGTCTCTCTATTACTTTCTCCCTTCCTGTTTGTATTGATATAACATTTAATCATTTTGTTCGTCTACATCAAAAGTGGTTTTGTAGTTTTTTTCCTTCTAAATGTTACTTTTAGTAAGCTTAGTTCTATATATTTAATGTTAAAGTTTACAATGTCAAAACTTTACACAATGATATTTCTCACTACTAATCTCTTGAAAATATGATGGGATATTGAGTTGAATAACCTAAAAAAATATATAATTAAATCTCTAACCATTTAACCTAAATCTAATGGACATATTTAAGCCACATAGGTTAGTTTTAGTTACTTTACTAAAAATTTTTGTTGTTGGTTAGTTGGCAAATTGACCCTTTGGGTGGACAATAATATCGTGTACTATTTGATACTGTACCTTCTTATGTTTTAATTATATGAAAAATATTGTATAACATTTGAACCCAAAAAAAATCCCCGCCCTATAAATAAAGGCTATCTACTCCTTCTAAAAACCCAAACAAACCATTCAGAAAACTCGTGGATTCATCAAAGCGACACAAGAAGAAGAAACAATGTAAGTTATTGAAAAGAAAAAAAATCGAAACTAGTTGTTATGATTTCTTAAAAATGGCGGTCTATTTCAATACGAATTTCTTCTCTGAGTTGTGTTTTTGTTATTACGGAACAGGGAAAATGGAAGTAAGAATGTGTTGAAACCGATGGATTCAGAGCAACTGAGAGAATATGGACATCGAATGGTTGATTTCATTGCTGATTATTACAAATCCATTGAAGATTTCCCTGTTCTTAGCCAAGTTCAGGTCCATTTTTCTGTAAATCAATTTCAATTGTCAATCATATAGTTGTGAGAATTGATTTGATATATTTATATGTCTAAGGTTTAACCAAATTAGCATTTTAAGTAGTTAATCATCACATTGGCCTTTTTGCTACTATTTGTTTGTTTTGAATCTCTATGGTTTAATTACACTGTTGAATTTTGACTTGTTTGATACAGCCTGGTTATCTTCATAAACTTTTGCCTGATTCTGCACCAGACCACCCTGAATCTCTGGAACAAGTTCTTGATGGTGAACTAACTCAATACCCATTTCCACTTTTGGACCATTTTTGTTTATGAACATAGAGACTTTTTTGGTTTGAACATATAGATACTAAACTTGATTTGATGTGAGTTGGTTTTGTAGATGTTAAGGCGAAGATATTGCCTGGAGTAACGCATTGGCAAAGCCCGAGTTTCTTTGCTTATTACCCTTCAAATAGCAGTGTTGCTGGGTTCTTGGGTGAGATGTTGAGTGCTGGTCTTAGCATTGTTGGGTTTAGTTGGATAAGTTCTCCAGCTGCCACGGAACTTGAAATGATTGTTCTTGATTGGCTTGCAAAGTTGCTCAACCTACCCGAGCAGTTTATGTCCAAAGGTAATTATAACTTTAAACCATAAATGATTGTTTTGAATCAAATACAATGTAAGAACAAAGCTAAGTGTTGGTTATTGTAGGAAATGGAGGTGGAGTGATACAAGGGTCAGCTAGTGAAGCTGTTCTTGTTGTTCTGATTGCTGCCCGTGACAAGGTTTTAAGAAGCGTTGGCAAAAAGTCGCTTGAGAAGCTCGTTGTCTACTCCTCTGACCAGACACATTCAGCTTTACAGAAAGCCTGTCAGGTGAAATTTGCAGATTTGGTTCAATGAAATTTAGTCGAAAAGAAGCTAATTTTCTAGTGGTTTATTGTTTGATAGATTGCTGGAATACATCCAGAGAATTGCAGGGTGCTAAAAGCGGATTCTTCTACAAATTACGCTCTGCGTCCAGAAGTGCTTCAAGAAGCTGTTTCTCAGGATCTTGAAGATGGATTAATTCCATTCTTCCTTTGTGCTAATGTAAGAACATAGCACTTCCTATTACCTTCTTACTCACTTGAAGCATGTTCACTTAAAAATTCTTTTGATATTTGCAGGTTGGAACCACTTCTTCAACCGCAGTTGATCCATTGGCTGCACTAGGAAAGATTGCTAAGGTTATTAATTTCACAATTTCGACAAGCTTAATAGATTTCAGTGCCAGGTCTAATGTTACTTCTCTTCCTGCATCCTCAGAGCAATGAGATGTGGTTTCATGTGGATGCAGCGTATGCTGGAAGTGCTTGTATATGTCCGGAGTTTCGACAATACATTGACGGTGTGGAAACCGCAGACTCTTTCAACATGAATGCTCACAAATGGTTCCTCACTAATTTCGATTGTTCCCTACTTTGGGTGAAGGTACACACATATGCCTTTTAATCTCACTTTCTTCTTTCTTTTTCTCTTCGTGTACTGAAAAATGTTGATATTTGATAAATAGGATCAATATGCTCTCACTGACGCTCTTTCAACGAATCCAGAGTTTCTCAAAAACAAGGTAAGAATGATTCAGTTTTCACAACAAACCGCAATCTTTCGACTTGGAATCTATTAGATTACTAGTCTTTTTGTTTGCCAGGCCTCTCAGGCAAACTTGGTTGTTGATTACAAAGATTGGCAAATCCCTCTCGGACGAAGATTCAGGTCCTTTTGATTTCAAAGAAACTAAATATTAAAGTTTTCTAAAACCATTTGCATATAAACAATTTGATTTATCTTTGTTTCTACTCTTTTAAAACAGATCATTGAAACTATGGATGGTTTTAAGGCTCTATGGATCTGAGAACTTGAGGAGCTATATAAGGAACCATATCAAACTGGCCAAAGATTTCGAACGACTTGTTTCTCAGGATCCTAACTTTGAGGCAACTCTAACAATCTAAAAAAATTCAATAAGAAGAGAGTCTTGAAATATAGAAAACGTTTTCTTTTCTTTGTAAGATGTAATATCAATTCTCGTTTGCAGGTTATCACTCCTCGGATCTTTGCTCTTGTCTGTTTCCGCCTCGTGCCTGAGGACAACGATGAAAAGAAGTGTAACAACCGAAACCTCTTAGACGCAGTGAATTCCTCAGGGAAGCTCTTTATTTCTCACACAGTAAGTCACATCTCTCTTTCTTCTTGTTGTATCATGTTCTTAATTAAGGCATATTTATGTATGTGTTTTGCGTGGGAAACAGGCTTTGTCGGGAAAAGTCGTGCTACGTTGCGCCATAGGAGCGCCATTGACGGAGGAGAAGCACGTGAAGGAGGCATGGAAGGTTATTCAGGAAGAAGCATCTTACTTGCTTCACAAGTAAATAAGATAAAAAAAAACCTTTTTGCCAACAAACCGAAGCTTTTCGGTTTGGTTTGGTTTGGTTTGGTTTGGTGCATGTGGTTTGTAATAACGAAATAAGTAGTAACTTACCAAAGTCAGAATTATCAACTTCGAGTTGATTTCGGTAAACTTTTGTAAGGGACTTCTGTGTGAGTGTGTGTGATTTCTCACAATTGTGTGTATTTTATCATTTTCTTTTCTCAATTGTGTGTATTTATCAATTTGGTATGGTTTAATTGTGGTTCAGTAAAACTCTATGTAACCACTAAGGCACTAACCAACGAAAATAATATTGTTGTAACTTTGTAAGCATATAGAAATCTAATAAATTTATAAGATATTTTATTATCACTGATCCGGATATGTAATTTAGTGTTATGGTTCTTCTAATTAATCTGTTTAGAGCCTATATTTATTTATCCCTTGGTCTATGAAAATCTTAATTTCTCCTTTGCTTGCATGCGTTGGGTTTAACAATCTTGTTTTTCCTTTACATTTGTTGGTTTGCTTATTACTTGCTAAGTTCAAATGATTCTCTTCTTCCAGGTAATTTGTTGTTTTGTTTAACACACTGCTTTTAAGGGTAGGTCAGAAGACGCACCTTTTTCTTGGAAAATTATCACAAGGTTCAACTGTTATTAATGTGGCTTCTAGTGAACTTGCAACATTGTTTTTTTTTTTGCTAAAAAAAATTGATGTTGCAATAACTTGCAACATTGTTATTGCAGGGGATCGAATAGTTCATTCAAGGTTTGCAATTCCAATAGTAACCCGGTTTACAACATGTTCGATTGATGCCATCATATCTTGCTGAGCTACTTAGACATGGTAAACTCATAGGACCATGCGTGACAAACGTTTCATGTTTCGAGACTTCGACAAAAGCCAATACGTTTATGTGTTAATTTGGTTTGTTATTTGGTTAATTTGGTTTGTTATTTTATATGATTTTTAGCGGACAAAAGCCAATACGTTTGTGTTTAACAAGTGACAAAAAAACTTATCTCAGCTTTGATAGTATTGGAGACGTTTTATTCAAGCAAATGTGATGATATAGTTTACATTGAAGAGTTTTTAAATACCATCACTTTTTTTGGATTGTCCAACCATAGTCTTCGTTTAAAAAATGGTGCTCATGTCATGTTACTAAAAAATGTTGATTCTAAAGGTGGTTTATGCAATGGTACAATGCATCTAATAAATCAAATGCAGAGCATGTCATTAGGACTAGAATCTCTGATCTTTGGATTTCTCATTAATCTCTTGTTAACGATTTGGGTGGGCAATATATAGAATTTGATACCTTTTTTCATGTGAAATATTTTATAACAACCATGGTGAAATACAATGTAAAATACAAAACTAAAACTTATAAATATTAATCCTGAAAATTAAGTAGAACCATTATATCCTCGCAAGCGAAGCCCAAAAATGAAGTTAAACGAAATTAACTAGAAACAATATCGAAACTAAAGAAAATAAGGAAGAAGCCTAAGAACAAAACAAAAAGCATATATTCACTAATTCGTGATCAACTCGGTTTCTTATCTCTCTACTCTCTTTTTAAGTTTTAAACAAAGTTGCTTGTTCTCATGAGTCCAACCAATTCTCAGTAAGTTATGCTAAAATCTTGGGCATTCACTATTTTCAATATATAAGACATGACCAAAACCATCCAACTAAAAGTCAACGAAGAAGAAGATAAACAACACAACACAACTTCCATATTAGCCACAGTAGACCAAGCGTCGGCATTAGTTGAGAGAACTTATTGCAAGAAACAATAGAATTTCGGTGTGATACAAAAGTTAAAGAAACTACAACAAACTAAGTACGGTGTGATAGACTAGTTAATAATAGAATTAAAACAGTATAGCTAACTAGTTTAATTAGGGACGGTGTTTAATTAACTCCCAACAACAAACTACGTATTATTAATACAAAGATGTATAACCCATCCGCGATTAATTAACTCTCAATAACTTTCTCTACCGATACAAGATTTGATCAACTTAGTATACAAAGATGTAAACCAAATATACTCTTTCTCATTCACCAAGTAAAATATTAAAAACGGTTACAACAATTTAGCATATACCAGTGGCGGATACAAATAGATTTTTAGCATGTGGCACAAACATATATTTTACTATATCTTATACTATATTGCATGTATTTAAATAGAATTTTACTTAACTACTTATGAAAAAAAAATTAGCGTGGGGCATGTGCCACACCCTCCAACACTCTGCGTCATATACATTGTACCTTGAGAGAGCGACTGTAAAGACGACACAAACGTTTTCTAGAGAATCACAAGTAATGTGATTATGCATCTTTACAAATCAAGTTTCTTAATTTGGCTGTATTTTTCTTGTTGGAGTAGTTTTCCTGTTACGTTGGAATATTTTACAACAATTGGCGTTGTGACTTAAGAAGCGACCAAAAACATACATGCTTATTTTGTTAATTCAACCATTGGAATATTTTTTGTTAGAGTATGTGCATTGGAGTCGCCCATCATGGGTGCCTAAACTATTTTAGAATTAAATTTAATAAAAATTTATTAGAATGAGTGTCTAAAACCACAAAATAGATCCTATATTAGACACTTTAAATGGTTTTAGACACTCATTGTAATAAATACGTTAGCTACTTGTGTATTGATGTGGTTGGACACAAGTTAACCGCGTGCCTTGGGGTAAGCTGCTCTATTCTCTTAATACACACGTGAATCATATTTTGTCTGACTTTGGTCCCCATTTAGTAATTAGTTTTAAAAGGACTCCAAGGCACGCGGTTAACTTGTGTCCAACCACATCAATACACAAGTAGCTAACGTATTTATTACAATGAGTGTCTAAAACCACAAAATGGATCCTATATTAGACACTTTAAATGGTTTTAGACACTCATTGTAATAAATATTTTAGCTACTTGTGTACTGATGTGGTTGGACACCTAAAGTTGACCGCGTGCCTTTGGGTCCTTTTAAACTAATTACTAAATGGGACCAAAGTCAGACAAAATATGATTCACATGTGTATTAAGAGAATAGAGCAGCTTGTACAAAATCAATTATTAGTTTTTTTGGTTCTCTTTTAATTCTAATTGTTACTATTACTGTATCAGCTATATTTTCTACTAATGGAGCATTTTTTAGTTTCTACTTATATTAAAAAAGTGGCTAGACACTGTCTATTATTAAAAATTATATTTGAGCTTAAAAACAAAACAAAAATTAGTTTTTAGCTTTAAAAAATCACTAATATAAAAATAAGTAAATAGTTAAATAATTTTCTTTTTGTAAGAATGTTTTTTAAGTATGAAACCAACTCAATAGGTTGATGTCTCTTCTTAAAGGGAAGAAGTCATGCATTGGTTCGACACTCATACTATTATCAGAGCTAGGATATGTTGATTTTGATTCAGAGCATAAATCAAAAACTAAAAACATAAATTCTATAATATAAAATCTTAAAGGCAAAAATCAAAATTTAAAATGCTTAACTATGAAATAAAATTTTATGTTGTATATAAAATATTGAAACAAAAAATCCCGGCCCTATAAATAAGAGCTATCTACACCTCCTAAAACACAAACTCAAATCCAAAACATTCAGAAAGCTCGTGGATTCAAGAAGAAAATGTAAGTAATTCAAATTTTGTCATGATTTGCTTAAAAAAATGGCAGTTTTATTTATTATTGTTATGTGTTCTTATGAACTAGGGAAAGTGGAAGTAACAATGTGTTGAAGACGATGGATTCAGAGCAACTAAGAACGTATGGACATCAAATGGTTGATTTCATTGCTGTTTATTACAAATCCATCGAAGATTACCCTGTCCTTAGCACCGTTCAGGTCCATTTTTTTGTTTCTTATTGTCCTGCGTAAATCAATTTCAAGTGTGGTTTATTCACTATATATGTTGAATTTTGTCACTGGTTTGATGCAGCAACGTTATCTTCATACACTTTTGCCTGATTCCGCACCAGACCAGCCTGAAACACTGGACCAAGTTCTTGATGGCGAATTAACCGAATACCAATTTCCACTTTTGGACCGTGAACATATAGACTTTTTTGGTATTAGAATATATACTAAACTCGATCTTGTTTTACAGATTTTAAGACGAAGATATTGCCTGGAGTAACGCATTGGCAAAGTCCGAGTTTCTTTGCTTTTTTTCCTGCTAACTGCAGCATTGCCGGATTCTTGGGTGAGATGTTGAGTGCTGGACTTGGAATTATTGGTCTTAATTGGATTACTTCTCCAGCTGCCACAGAACTCGAAATGATCGTTCTTGATTGGGTTGCAAAGCTGCTCCAGCTACCCAAGCAGTTTATGTCCGAAGGTAGTAGTAACTTCTTTGAAGCATAAATCTTTGTCAGGATAATCATTTGCTTAAGTGTTGGTTAAGTATAGGAAATGGAGGTGGAGTGATCCAAGGGTCAGCTAGTGAAGCTGTTCTTGTTGTTCTGCTTGCTGCCCGCGACAAGGTTTTAGGAAGCGTTGAGAGAAAGTCGCTTGGGAAGCTCGTTGTCTACTGCTCTGACCAGACACACTCATGTTTTCTTAAGGGGTGCCAGGTGAAAAGTTACAGATTTTTTGACGTTCAAATAAATTTTGTAACAAATTAAGAAGCTAATTATATACTAGTTTATTGTTTGACAGATTGCTGGAATCAGTTCAAAGAATTGCAGGGTGTTGAAAGCAGATTCTTCTACAGATTACGCTTTGCATCCTGATTCGCTTCAAGAAGCTATTTCTAAGGATCTTAAAGCTGGATTGACTCCATTCTTCTTATGTGCTACCGTAAGAACTAAGCTAGCTAATTACCCTTTTAAAGCATGTTCTCTAAACAGTTCATTTGTTATTTCCAGGTTGGTACCACTTCTTCAACCGCAGTTGATCCATTAACTGCACTAGGAAGGATCGCTAAGGTTATGTATTGCAAAATTTCCAACAAGATTCATAGAGAATTCAAAGCATTGAAACTGATGCTTATTTCTCTTATTGCATTCTCAGAGCAATGGGATGTGGTTTCATGTGGATGCTGCGTACGCTGGAAGTGCTTGTATATGTCCAGAGTATAGGAAATACCTTGATGGTGTTGAAATTGCAGATTCTTTTAACATGAATGCTCACAAATGGTTCCTCACTAATTTCGATTGTTCCCTACTTTGGGTCAAGGTATATTAGCCTTTTTAATCTCACTTTCTCCTTCCTTTCCCTTTGCGTATTGAAAACGTCTTCACATTTGAACAACAGGATAAATCTGCTGTCACTAAAGCTCTTAAAGCGGATCCAGAATATCTCAAAGACAAAGTAAGAATCACAAGAAAATCGCAATATTTTTTTTTTTCTTTGAATCTCTTAGATTACTATTCTCTTAATACACTTTTTCTTTTTTTGCCAGTACTCTCAGACTGATTTGGTTCCTAATTATGATGATTGGGAAATCCCTCTCGGACGAAGATTCAGGTTCTTTTAGCTTTTGGACACTACAATTTAAAGTTTTCAAAGAACATTTGCTTCTGAGTTTTTTTTCTTATTAACAGATCATTGAAACTATGGATGGTTTTAAGGCTCTATGGATATGAGAACTTGAAGAGCTACATAAGAAACCATATTAAACTGGCTGAAGAGTTCCAAACACTTGTCGCTGGAGATCCTGACTTTGAGGTAACTCTAAAAGAATCTTGAAATACTAAAACGTTTTCTTTTTCTTTTCTTTGTAACATTTACCAATATCTCGTTTGCAGGTTGTCACTCCTCGGACCTTTGCTCTTGTATGTTTCCGCCTCGTGGATAAGGAAAACGATGTAGAGCTGTGTAATGCCCGAAACCTTAAACTCTTAGACAACGTGAACTCTTCAGGAAAACTCTACATCTCTCACACTGTAATTATCTCTCAATCTTCATTCAAAATTTTTTTATCTCTCAATCTTTTATGCTTTTCTTTCTTCTTGTTGTGTCATGTTCTTAATTTAGACATATGTAAGTATCTATTTTGCGTGGGAAACAGGCTTTGTCTGGAAAAATCGTTCTACGTTGCGCCATAGGAGCGCCATTGACGGAGGAGAAGCACGTGAAGGAGGCATGGAAGGTTATTCAGAAAGAAGGATTTTACTTGCTTCACGATTAAACAAGATCAAAAAACTTGATAATGAAGCCTTTTTGGCAACAAACCGAAGCATTTCGGTTTGTTTGGTCTGGTTTGATTTGATATCCCCAAATAAATAAGTTGTAACTTACCAAAGTCAGAGCTATCAACTTGGGTTGGTTCTGTTTACTTTTGTAAGGCAATATTTGTGTGAGTGTGAGTATGGTTTTATCGTGGTTCAATAAACTTTTTTTTTTTTTTTTTGCAACCTAACTATTAATTAGAAAACACCCTCTAATCTTGGAATCCAGACCGGAAGGATGTTGCTTACATAAGAAAAATTAAAATCTCGTGTTCGGGCTGAACGTGCTAGGCAGTCCGCCTTCAGATTATTTATCGTGGTTCAATAAACTCTATGTAACCAAATGACAATAATATTGTTGTAAGCATCTATTAAATTTTATGAAATATTTTGCTATCATGTTGTGGATATATGCAATTAAGTGATTTGTATACCTATAGTTTTCAATTTCATAATCCATTATTGAAATTCAGTAGTGTGTAATTTCAAGAAGAGTAATTGCAATGAATAATACTCTTTGTACCAAATATTTAATATCTAACATAAGATAAAACATAATTTAATATCTAACATTCTGATCACTTGTTATTCCATATATACCCTTCTTTATTTCAAGAGTTAAAAAGGAAGAAGATAGCCAACTATTTACTGTAAATAAACACGAAATAGTTGGCTTTATTACAACTATCACATTAGTTTCAAAATAAAGTGAAATAGTTCACTATCATATTACAACTATCACATAAATAATTCACTGTATTAAATTACTTTCTACCCGTGTAGTGTAGTACAATGAACTATATGTTTATGTGTTGTAAAGTGAAATAGTTCACTATCAAATTACAACTATCACAAAAATAAATTCACTATACAGTAGAACCTCGATAAATTAATACTCGATAAATTAATAAACACCATAAATTAATAAATTATCCCGGTCCCGAGTCGGGCCAATGTAAAAATCAAGTCAATTTGATAAAATGATAAGATAATAATTTTTTTGAAATTCCTATGTAAAATATGGTCCCAATAATAGCATAAATTAATAATCATATATAATTATGTATATATATATATGATAATGTACTAAATATGGTTTTAGTGATTTTTGTTTTAACTTAAAAATGAAAATCTCATTAGCCTTATCTTTTAATTTAAGTGTTACATCAAAAAAATTTATAATTTTTTTTTCCGGTCTTTATCATAAACTTGTAAAAATTCTAGGCAAAATAATTGATTCTTTATAATAACGCTTTCTAAATGTATTCATCGACATTAGGGATAATAACTATGATTTTTTCTAAATTTTATACATAGTATACCATTTTAGTTTGATCGTCTATTATGATAATATCATCCACTCTATTGCGATAATCAAAAATTTTAATCAAAATTTCATTAATTTGCAAATAGATTCATTAAATTCCATAATATAACATTATTCGAAAAAACAAATTAAGAAAAATCTTACCTAAAACAGATTTCTCTCTATAAATTAATAATTATTAATTTATCGATAAAATAATATTTTCTCTAAATTAATAAATTATCCCAGTCCCAACATTATTAATTTATAGAGGTTTTACTGTATTATATTACTTTCTACCCGTGTACTGAACTACAGTGATGAACTATTTGTCTATGTTTTGTAAAGTGAAATAGTTCATTATCATACAACAATTATCACAGAAATAATTCACTGTATTACATTACTTTTTATCTGTATAGTGAAGTACAATGATGAACTATATTCTACCCACTAATTCCCTCAGAAATAATGTAGGGGTATTTTCGTCCAAATTTTCTTTCTCTTTGTTACTTACTTAAATTTTGTTTCAATCTTGTTACTCATCTAATTATAAACACCAAATGTATTATTAGCATAATTAACCCTTTCAAAAATAATAATAATAATAATAATAATAATTCAGTAGTGTGTACGTGCAAAAAGTGTAGAATTTGAATAGTCATTTGTTTTGAAATCCTAATCATAACATTACATATCAATCAGTAATCAATTAAGAAGCAATCCAAGAGATCCATATGGACGTATAGGATCGTACTTGACGTTGCCAAATCACAATAGGACTGATCATAGGGTACTAAATGTACTAATGGTGGTGTTGTCTTTATCCGACCCTACATCAAACGTCGTCGTCTAATTCAGAAAATCCCTTACTACGACGTCATAATGCACCCCAATATAAACTACGGCCCAGAAAAATTGTATTTGGGCCCATAAAGCCCATTTGATTGTATCTTCCTCGCGGAAGCAAATCCTTGTCTTCCATCATTTCTCTCTCATCTGAGTTTTGTTGTCTCTCTGAATCGATCGTGTAAGTGAAGACGAAGAAGATGCAAGCAGTTTCCAGGAGATTACTTCAACGACCTTCTCTCAACGGAGGAGCTTCGATCTATTCATCTTCTTCTCTCAGATCGCCGCTCTATGGAGTCTCAGATCACCGTTAAGTTTCTTCCGATTCCGATTTCTAGGTTGCTTGTGATTTCTTCGCTAATGAATTTGATTTTTGTGTGGTGATATTTCAGTTAATGGGACTGATAATCGGCGATACTCGTCTTCTCTGGCTACTAAGGGCGTTGGACATCTTGCTCGTAAGGGTACTGGAGGGAGATCTTCCGTTAGGTATGTCATTTTCTCCTTTTTAGGGTTTTGATTCGTGTAGAAATGCTGGAGAATTTTCATGGGAAGGAGAAATCTTATTGGTGTGTTTGGAACTTAGGATAGAATAAGCTTAGGTTTGAGCTTGAAAGATAGTTGTTGTGAAATGCTGGAGATTCTCATGAGAAGGAGAAATGTTGTTGGTGTTTTAAGAATTTGGGATAAATTAAGCTTAGGTTTGTGCTTAAAAGATAGTTTATGGAGATATGTATCATCTGGACAGAAATGCTGGAGAATTCTCATGAGAAGGAGAAATGTTGTTGGTTTGTTTGGATAAAATGAGCTTAGTTTTGAGCTTAATAAATAGCTTTAGTGAAGTATTTGGATATATGGAGAAATGCATCATTTCTTAGGTGTCAGTATAGCGAATTTGTCAAGTTTACTTGAGAGCTTTCTCTTTAGAGAAAATGTATATCTATTGGTCATTGAAAATCTTCATTTCATTTTTGCTTTGTCAGTGGCATTGTAGCTACGGTGTTTGGAGCCACTGGATTTCTAGGTCGTTATCTTGTGCAGCAGCTAGGTGAGTTTTGGGTTTAACATTGTTACTACCCGGATGGGCAAATCAATCTTGTTTTTTCCTTTACATTTGTTGGTTTGCTTATTACTTATTAAGTTTAAATGGTTCTCTTTTTCCAGCTAAAATGGGATCTCAAGTGCTTGTTCCTTTCCGTGGTTCAGAGGATGATCCGCGACATCTCAAGTTGATGGGAGATTTAGGACAGGTAATATGCTCTTTTGTTTAACATAATGCTTTGAAGAGTTTGTAACAAAACTTTTTTTGTTTTTTGGAAAAATATGCTTTTGATCGACAATTCTGATGTGTGTTTGTTGCCTGTATATTCCAGGTAGTACCAATGAAATTTGATCCAAGAGATGAAGACTCTATTAAGGCTGTCATGGCAAAGGCTAATGTTGTTATCAATCTAATTGGTAGTTACTTTGTCTATATTATTTTGTATTAACACTTATCGTTTAAACTCTTTAAAACAACACTTTTGAAACGAAAAAACTTTTTGGATGATATTTAATCTAATCCTCAGGAAGAGAATACGAGACCAGAAATTTCAGTTTTGAAGATGTGAATCATCATATGGCTGAGAAACTTGCATTGGTATGTGTTTGAACCCTGACAAGTTGTCTCCGGAAACTCTGGTGAAGAGGTTTCCAAGTTTTGCTCTTGTTCTGCTATGGCATGCTCTTTTGGTTATGTCTAATTAGGTTTTGGCTTGGTGGATTTGTTGTTTCAGGTGGCCAAGGAACATGGTGGGATAATGAGATATATTCAAGTTTCTTGTCTGGGAGCTTCTGTGTCATCTCCTTCAAGAATGCGGAGGGCAAAGGCTGCTGCTGAGGAAGCTGTCTTTAACGCGCTGCCTGAGGTAAGCTTATACCAGCTTTTGGCACACGGAACTCGCTCTTCTGTGATTATCATCATAATAGTTTATTCATTATTGTCACCATCCTAGTTTATTTTCAGATATAAGGAACTACCTTTAGAGTTTCTTGTGTAGAACTCTAAAAACAGCATATGATGTTATTATTAAATTCTAAAATCTCAAGCAACAATGTAGGCTTACTGCTTACATATGCATTTTTTCATTAGCCTGCTGCTTTCTAGTCGGTTCCTGATGCATATTTGTTTCCTAGGCCACAGTTATGAGACCTGCAACCATGATTGGTACAGAGGACAGAATCTTGAACCCGTGGTCAATGTTCGTTAAAAAATATGGGTTTCTCCCGCTCATAGGTGGTGGGACCACCAAGTATGTCCTAAACCTTTGTGCAGTTCTTCTTTCATAGCAATTTGCAATTTAGATCCATTTCTTTCCCTGACTATAACTTTATTGCAGATTCCAGCCCGTATATGTGGTTGATGTTGCTGCTGCAATCATTGCAGCTCTTAAGGATGATGGCTCCAGCATGGGGAAAACCTATGAATTGGGTGGTCCTGATGTCTTTAACGCTCGTGATTTGGTAAATTCTTATGGTCCTTTATTCTCTCTGTCACTATGGCAGCTCCGTAGGATTGATTTTCAAGTGTTCCTTGCAGGCAGAGATCATGTTTGATATGATTCGTGAAGTGCCTCGATATGTGAAGCTTCCATTTCCAATTGCTAAGGTAACAGATCAAATTGCTCGTGGTCAAACAAAGCGTATCTGAAACTATTCTAAACTACAGACATTTAAGTTGTTAGGATTATTGTTCTTTCTTAAATGATAATAATTTCACATGTCACAACTTGTTCCAGGTAATGGCAGGTCCACGGGATTTCATGGTGAACAAAGTCCCATTCCCTCTACCATGTCCCCAGGTCTTCAATCTGGATCAAATCAATGCGTCTACTATCGATACACTTGTATCTGACAAGGGTTAGTCACTTTTGTTTCACACAAGTGAAATGAGTTCTTTTCCTTGAGCTATATTTGAGTCTCACTCTTTATTATTCGACGATGGCTATTCCAGCCTTGACGTTTCAGGATTTGGACCTTGTCCCTCATAAATTGAAGGGATATCCGGTCGAGTTTCTTATCCAATATCGCAAGGGTGGTCCTAATTTCGGTTCTACTGTCAGTGAAAAGATACCAACAGACTTCTACAATTGATGATGCTGTTTCTGCTCAAAGGTCATTTCCAGGACCAAATTTATTCATGCAAGTGTCACAATGAAATTGCGGATACTAGATTTGAAATGGTGATGCCTTTCATTTGCTTCTGTCAGTAATAAAATGGTTCTCCTCTTTGTTTTGTTCTGGATAAAGTATAACCTATCAACATGATCATAAGTTAGAGAGAGGGTACGTTATCTTTCTTGACGGGGTGATTTGGTCCCGTAGGAATTATGCAGTTTTTGGTTCGTTTCAAAACTTCATGTTACTTTGCTCTTTGAGTATAACGAAATCCATGTACTTTTCGTCTTTGCATTATATGTAGCTAGGTGTAGTATGTTTTACTTGAGCAAGAACGCTTCAACTTGTATCTGTATGCTATAGAAGTTAAACCCTTACAAAATTTAAGTACCTGGCCAAGAGGGTATTTGAACTCGGTTATTCCCCGTTACTCGATCTAAAGGCATTTGGTACCCTTATTTTGAGGTGGATAATGAATCTAGTTATGCAAATTCTAGAATATAGCACTTTGCTTGTAGCTGTAGAAAAAAGCAAAGAATTTTAGGAAACCCAAAGAACCAAGCAAAGCATATATAGCTATTATTATGTCACCAGAGGAATAGGAAAAGACTCATTTTGCATTATTCGAAAATGGAAGACGGAGAAGAAGATTATCCCGGTTTTGAATCTGGCAATGGCGGAATCAACTTGAACGGGAGAAATGTTGGGGCGGTGATGGTGGCGCCTAGGGATGTAGACGTAGCGAGTCAAAGTGGTTGTAGGATCAATATCTACGTGAACAGCAACGTTCAAGCGACTTGTGGTTCGGCTTTGTTGGGTAGCAAGGTTAAGTTAAGAGATCCCGGTGTTCATCTTCATATCGAAGACGTTAAAATGCCTCGGGAAGACGGATCTAGAGAGAAGGAAATGAGATTGACTAAGGTTGGGTTATGTTTGGTCTGTTTCTTTAACATTATGCTAGTACTTATTCTCTTGCTCTCCTCTTGGTCCCGAGAGAAATCCGGTTCCACATAGATCTCGTCCATAGTTGTTTCTTCCAATTGTCACTTACCGGTTTACATATTCTTGATTGAATCGAAGGTTTCTTGTTACATTATGTAGTAGTCTAGTGGAGCAAACGGGCTACCAATTACAATATCAACTACCGGATTATAAGTATCAATTATAAACATGTATCTTTTCTAAATATGTTTTTGCCCATTCAACCATTGCATGATTAGACGACCACGATTTCATTTGTTTTTTTAGTTGATTCAAGAGTCTTTCAAGAATCATACATTTTCTGAGATTAACAAGAGCTTCATTGCTTAAGAATATGTCGACGCACTGAATCTTGAATGGTTTATACTTTCATATTTTTCATTATCCCTGCCATGGGACTAATGAGATATATAGGTTGAGCATGTGTAAAAAAACCTAGCCATTTCATTTCTAATGATATTTTATATTCATATAATACTGATTTAATTTAATTTTGGGAAGCATATTTGTAGTGTTAAGTCTCATTCAAAAGTTTAAACAAAGGAAACTCGTTCATTCAAAAATATCTTATTATATAAAGGAGAGTTTGTCAAAATTGTAACTCATTAGATGGTGACATGTGTCTAATATCGATCGAGATGATGACATGTGTCAAAATACTACAATTATGTTAAACCAATCAAATGAAGACACATTAACATATTTTCTTATTGTTTAATTAACATATTTCTAAAACGCAAATTAAACTATAATGTAAATTGTTTAAAAAAACTATAGATATCATTAAGTTAAACAACAAAAACGGCACGCTAACATATTTTTTAGTGTTTAATTAACATATTTCTTAAAGCCAAACAAAAAAATTATATATGTCAAAATGTAAATTATTAAAATAGAAAAAGTGTTAAATCTAAAAAAAAGTTAATACTTCAACAAAAATGCACATTACCTTATTTTTACCTTATCTACATATATAAAGTTGGATGCGCACCAATCGTAACTCATTAGATCGTGACACGTGTCAACTAATTAATTAGAATATGACATGTCAGTTATTAAAAATACTATTTATGTATTGATTTAAAAAGTATACTTTTTATTTTCAAAAATGGAAACTATTAAATCTTGGAGAAACAAAAATTTAGAAAATGAAAATTTTAAAAATAGAAAATAGAAAATCTATGTAAAATTTAAAAAGTAAGAAATGAAAAAATAACAATATTTATGTATTGGTTTAAAAAGTATAATTTTCATATTTTAATGGAAACTATTAAATCAAAAAGGTTAGATAAATAGAAACTTAGAAAAGGGAAATTTTAAAAATAAAAAATAAAAAATTGAAAGAATAAGATTGATGTTTATTATCAAACAAATCCAATTTTAAATTATATAAAATTTCAAATATCCTTTTGGAATCTTTTATCATTTAGAGGGATAATTTGAACTAATTTCTACTTTTTTTTTAACTCAAAGTTAACATAATTGTTAGTTCTTATTAAACATGATTTTAATTTAGAATACAATAAATCAAATACAAACAATTAATTTCAGTATCTAATACCCGCATATTATGCGGGTCCTAATCTAGTATCTTATTATTATACCTAGGGCCGGGCTTGAAAATTTGGGGTCCCAAAGCCAAAATTGTTAGTTTTTTTAGGTTTTGTAAAGATATTTTTAAATTTACGGGTCTTTTTGCAAAAAAAATATTTTAGGGGCCTTTTTGTAATACTAATAAACTAGAAAAATTCGGAGGCCCACGCTTCCTTGGGCTGTGCTCAGGACCGGCCCTGATTATACCATATTCTTGTCCTCCTCGTCACTATCTGCCTTTCTCTTCCTCTATAGTACCTTATGAATTCTTCGTATTTGTTCGTAATTTTTAATTTTTTCAAAGTTAAAATCCTTAATTCTAGAAGCTGATTTTGTTCAATTTTTGTTCAAAATTATTGATTTTTTTGGCTATGCTTAATTTAACATGCTTAAATGACTATTTAAAGAACAAATATAATTGAATCATACAATACTAATATGTTGCAAATATCCACAATTGTAAAGGATATAACTTATTTGGCGGCAAATAATACTTTATTTTTTTCTTCACGTTAAGCGCATGGCCGTACAAGAAGTAGATGACTTGGCTAAGTTGGCCAGGTCTCATCGTTTACCTTGTATAATCTCTTCGAACACTATGTAATATGGAAGTTTATTAAAAATATGTTTTGCCGTTAAAAAAAAAGAAAGAAAAGTATTTGCAAGCTTATATATACGTAAACGCCATCGTATAGTGGCGGTCGCAATTTGTCCATTCCATCGCGAAAATGGCGTTTGACCCAAGTATAAGCTACTGAATTAAAACGATGTTGTCTTTTGTAAAGAAGATTTCAAACGAATTTAGGCTAAGCCGGTTGGGCCTATTCATCGAACTAAAAGGAGAGAGAGTGTTATTTACGCGCTTGTTCACACACAAAAACAATTCACGCGATTTGGCTTGAAAAACAGTTGTGTACTTTCTCTCCCATTTTTTCGGGATTCATGAAACCCATAAAACAAAAATCTCTGCAGAAATCTCGGAGAAAGAGAGTGAGCGATGGCTTCGGAAGATAATCATCACGAACCCTACTCAAAGAATAAGAATGTTTTTTGCGAATGAAAGGCAACAAAAACACGGATCGAAGATCGAAAGCAAAGAAACCTTCTCTACAATATTCTTGTTATGTCTGTCTGAGTTACAACAACAAAAATTGGCTTTTCAAGCCAAAAAAAAAAATCATTACACTAACACCTCTGATTATGTCTGTTACATAAATTAAAAACAACTAAGTTGAAACTAGTAGCTATCTAAGGTGATGTGGCAGCTTCGTTCAATAGAAGGAGAAACATATCACGAAGAATCCCATTATTTATCACTTTTAGAGTCTATGTTGCTTCTTTAGCTTCTTTGTTAAAGACAAACTTTCAGTGTTCATTTTAACATAAATTTTGTTTTTTTATGCAGTGATGTGCATGCTATTCCACCTTGTTTCTTGTAAGCAAAACGAGGTTTTAAAAATCACAAATCGAAATCTATAAATTCTAAATATTCACTCGATCACATTTTTTTTTAGATTATTACGATGAATACTCAATAATTCATGTAGACTACTAGAATCACCACAAAGTGGAACTAAAAATTGAGTCGAAATTTATCTTTAGTTTTTATTAGATATTATACCCGATTATGTAAGACTATTAAGTGCGCACCACTAAGTCAATGTTTTTAGTTGGATAACATGTTTAGAGGATGATTAAACCATTGAAATTGATTTCTATTTTACTGCGATTGATTCCAACCACTCACAACTTTTACGAATTAGTACAATATTCAATCACCGCTTTTTGCAAATGACCATAACATGTCCACCAAATTGTAACAAATAATTGAAGAATCAAAGTGAATTTTGTTTGTTTTTATAGTTGGAAAAACTTAATGCTAGTCCATTACTCTCTTCAATTATTAAAAGAAGCAATATTTGCATACTACTTGGTGGTATCCATGTGAGTTATAGCCATGGGGAGCACAAACTTCCCCATTCTAACAAGCCACGTTTGCCTCTTAAATTTCCAAGTTTTTTTTAATATTTTTGCTCTTTTTGTTATTTAATTGATCGTGAGTGATATTAAAGTGATCAAGTATTTTCTCCTTAAAACGTTTCAAAATTTGTCCACTTAAATCCTGACAAAGATGGCAAACATTTGTGATCGTTTGAATCTAAATCTACTAATTCGATTTTACATTTATATACACAATCTATTTGTATTAACCAACTGATAGTGAGTGAGTAACGAAAATTCGTCATATTAGTCAAAGTCGACAAATAAATCTCTCTCAAATGTGGAAGATATCATATTCTATTTGTTATCACCTCCCTTTAACATAACCATGCTCTAATTAGCTAGGACTGGTCATAAATCCAAACAAATTAAGTGTACGGTTTTCAAAAATCAAAATATTTTTTTGTTTACAAAATATATAAAACGATCATTCTAAATTGTTGTTTCTTAAAAATTCAGAGCCAATTTATAAATAAGATTCATACAAACTCTCCCTAACTTTGAATCTCTTTAAACAAACAAAAGCAAAACTTAAGATTTCAAATAACTTATTCATCAAAATAATTTATAATAAGTGAAAAATGTTTTGCATGCGAGTTTCCCTCATATATTATTCCCTCCGTTATTTTATGTTTAATGTTCTAGATTTTTTTTTTTTTTTCTAAAAATTAATTTTTTATTTTTTTAATGAACAAATCATGAATTGTTAATTCCAAAACATATTAGATAAAATTAGTGAATTGTTATAGGCCGAATATTATTGAAAATTGCTTAGTGCAAAAAACTAAACATTTATTATTGAGCATTAATTGGTTTTCTTAATATGTGTAAAAAAACTAAAACATCTAACAAAAAAGAACGGAGGGAGTAGGATATAATGTTAGTCTTATATTCGACATAAATATTTTGCATAAAAACTTTCGATCTACTTACTGTCATCATTAGTTAGACATTATGATAGATAATTTGGTCCCATGTCAATAAAGATTCCTACTAATCATGCCTAACGTCGAATTTTGATACTAACACAAGCTTTAAATCAATTGGACAACAGTTATATACTCATTAATTAGCGGGCAAAAGCTAAATAAATGTGCTTCAACTTGAAGTAATCATGTTTACTAACGTGTTCACTGCTTAGCTTACCATTAAATTCTGTGATTAGTGCTATTTCCAACGTAATCAACCATTCACATCATTACACGTGGAATCATTCCCACACGCTCGTCGAACTCACGACGTTACGAGCAAAGTTAGAGTCAAATAGTCCAAGCTGACGTCATCAACCGACATGTCAGCAGACAAAATAACAAACGTGGCAAAGTCTTACTGGTCACCGACAAGTAGAAGAAAAAACTGACGGCGTAGATTTAGCCGTCCCGACTAACGTGCGCGTTCAATTACATATACATTTGTCTCTCTCCTTTCGAGGACGGTGATGAGACCAAACTCAAACCCAAACCAACTCTGGTCAAAATCCACCGATCTTGTCTGAATCAATCTGAAAAAAGCTTAGATCTTTGCTTCAACGATCTGAAGCTCTTTTTGCTTTCTTCTTCGTCTCCCTCGGTACACTTCTGCATCTTCAAATCTGCTTGTTTTAACTTTCCGATCGAAAAAGCTTGGAGTTTTCTCTGTTTCTAAGCTTCGATTTTACTTCTAGAGCTTTGTTAGGACCTGGAAACTTTAGGGTTTTAAGTAATCAATGTTGTGATGACACCGAGAGTTTCTATGAGACGTCGTTCTGCAGAAGTTGCTCAAACAGAGCCAATGGAGAAAGGAAATGGGAAAAATCAGACAAATCGAATCTGTTTATTAGTTGCTTTATCACTTTCTTTCTGGGCATTGTTGTTGTATTTCCATTTTGTTGTCATAGGAACTAGTAGTAGTAACATTGAGATTGAGAATCAGATCCAACAATTGCAACCTAGCTATGATGCTCAATCTCAACCTTCACCAATCTCTCTTCGTGTTGATAAATTCCCTCTAGAGCCTCCTTTGAAACCTCCTAAAGAGCCTTTAGTTAAACCAGTACTTCCTCCTGTTCTAGTAGCTAACTCTAGTTCAACCTTTAAGCCGTCTAGAGTTGTGGAGAAGCAGGAGTTTCCGTTTATACGAGCGTTGAAGACGATAGATAACAAAAGTGATCCTTGTGGTGGGAAGTATATTTATGTTCATGATTTACCTTCAAGGTTTAATGAAGATATGCTTAGAGATTGTAAGAAGCTTAGTCTATGGACTAACATGTGTAAGTTCACTACTAATGCTGGTCTTGGACCGCCACTTGAGAATGTCGAAGGTGTTTTCTCGGATGAAGGATGGTATGCGACTAATCAGTTTGCGGTTGATGTGATATTCAGCAATAGGATGAAACAGTATAAATGCTTGACGAATGATTCTTCGCTTGCTGCTGCGATTTTTGTACCGTTTTATGCGGGGTTTGACGTTGCTAGGTACTTGTGGGGATATAATATCTCTACTAGGGATGCTGCTTCGCTTGAGTTGGTTGATTGGCTTATGAAGCGGGCTGAGTGGGAAATAATGAAAGGTAAAGATCATTTCCTTGTTGCGGGTAGGATAACGTGGGATTTCAGGAGATTGTCTGAAGAAGAGACTGATTGGGGTAATAAGCTTCTTTTCTTACCGGCTGCTAAGAATATGTCTATGCTTGTGGTTGAGTCAAGTCCGTGGAATGCAAACGATTTTGGGATACCGTACCCGACTTACTTCCACCCAGCTAAGGACGCAGAGGTGTTTGAGTGGCAAGAGCGGATGAGAAACCTCGAAAGGAAGTGGCTTTTCTCATTTGCAGGAGCTCCACGACCTGATAACCCAAAATCTATCAGAGGGCAGATTATAGATCAATGTCGAAACTCGAATGTTGGGAAGCTATTGGAATGTGATTTTGGGGAAAGCAAATGTCATGCACCGAGTAGCATTATGCAGATGTTTCAGGGATCTCTCTTCTGTCTGCAACCACAGGGAGACTCTTACACTCGAAGATCGGCTTTTGACTCAATGCTTGCCGGTTGCATACCGGTCTTCTTCCACCCGGGATCAGCTTACACACAGTACACATGGCATCTACCTAAGAACTACACAACCTACTCGGTTTTCATCCCTGAGGATGATATTCGGAAGAGAAACATGAGCATCGAGGAACGTCTTCTTCAGATTCCACCAGAGCAGGTGAAGATCATGAGAGAGAATGTCATAAACCTCATCCCAGGGCTGATCTACGCAGACCCGAGATCAGAACTGGAGACACTGAAGGATGCATTTGATGTCTCGGTACAGGCTGTGATAGACAAGGTGACTCGGTTAAGGAAGAACATGATCGAGGGTCGAACTGAGTACGATTACTTCGTGGAAGAGAATAGCTGGAAGTATGCCTTGCTAGAGGAAGGCCAACGGGAAGCTGGGGGTCACGTGTGGGATCCGTTCTTCTCGAAACCAAAGCCTGGTGAAGATAGTAGCAACGACGGTAATGGAGGCACGACTATCTCAGCAGATGCAGCTAAGAATTCATGGAAGAGTGAACAGAGAGATAAGACAGAGTAAAAAAGAGACAGTACCCACATTTTGGTATTGGGTTGGGATATAGTTTTGGGTTTTATTATACAGAGAACCAAAAAGTAATTTATTTTTGTTGTATTGTTATCAAATGTAGTTTCTCCAGTTTCATAGAGATAAGTTTGTTTGAGATTTTAATTTGTTGTTGTTGTTGTTGTATCAGTAAACCACAGAGATTAATAATAAGAAGCTGTTGTATCAGTATCTGTATCTGTATCTGTATCTGTATCTGTATCTGTATCTTACTAGTTACTACAACGGCTCTCTCAAACTGTTCACAAAACTCATCAACGACCAAACCAAGTTCCTCAATAGTGAAAATAGAGCACTAGTAAAGTGGGTTTAATGTGGGCCGTAATATAAAATTGAGGCCCATCAAGGAATAAAACTAAGACCAATCAATCAATAAAGGATTTGTCCCACATCGGAAGGTTAAGAATGGGCATTGGTTTGTAGAGTAGTATAAAAGAAGAAGAAGGTGCATTGTGAAAGGTACTTACCTGGACGGGGTCAACTCGTGATCATGAAGACGAGTGGCCTAGGCTAGTGACTTCCATTGCACATATGGGAAGGGTGCTATGCTTAAGGTCTTCCCAAGTGGAAGAGCCTGCGTCATTATTTGTGGCAGAGGGGGTTTGCGTTCGCGCAGCCCCTACCATCTTTATCAGTTCAATTTTTTGGGTTGTGGTTACGTAGAGGTTTATATGTTTTGGTCTATTTGATTTGATCTTAGGACTAATCTTTAATTGGTGTAGTCTCCAAGATCTTCTCAGACATGGAGTTTGGTCTGATTTGAAACACTCAATGTTAAGACAGATTTTTTAACCAAGCAAAAAAGGATATTTCTTACATTCAAAATCCAATATTCCTAACGCAAATGGCTTTAGTAGATTACAAATCATGTATTGAACTTCTGTATAGTCCTTCAAAAGGATGTGCTTATTATTGGTCAGTAAATCAAGGGACCCGTACACAAAAGATCTAAGTTTCTGTTGGTATGCTTTCTGGCACAAGAAATAATGGAATTGAATAAAAGTATAAACCGTAGCCATGAGCTGTACTTAGAGTTCTTCTTATTCCTAGCTCTTCACTGGCTTTTCAGGTTCGGAAGGTTTCAAGTTGGTACCAGCTGAAGGAGCAACACTGTCAGATATGTTGATTCTCAGGGTTTGCTGTGGTCCGTCGTTTGAAGGGACGTGGACTAGTGCGTCCATTATCAGAATATCCCAGTCCTTTTGCTGTAAAAACCTAAACAAGCTATCTTCTGTTCCAAAAAAACCAAAAGAAAAGCGAAAACAGGATCCAATGAGTTAGAACCAAATGGCAAATGCAAGTAATTGTTAGATTGGTGCCTTTGAGAAGTTTACCTCCATTGCGAACAGCTTTGAGATGCAAGATTCCGGTGCCTTGTGGTCCAATCACAGGAAACGAACAAGACACTGAGTGCCTTTGGCGAGAAACAGCTAGTGATGCATTGTACCATGGCCCTTTCTCAATTGGCTCTCCAATGGCTTCGATCATTGCCTTACTATTCATCACCTTCTCCATCGCCTTGCTGAAATTAAGCATGCAAGTTTGAGAAATTACCAATGGAACTACCACATTATTGAAAATCATGTCATGTTTAATGATTTAAGGAGAAGAGTTCACACAAATAGAATGCAGAAGAGTAAGGAATTGATAGAATGCTCAACAAAATGGTGCATATAGAACTCTCTAAAGATGATTATTCAGAACTACAACGATTTCCTAATCGATTCCTAGTGAGGACAGAGCAAAGAAGTATCATTACTTGTAAAGAATATGCAGAAGTACCCAGTAGAAACCAGACTATATCCTTGTTAATGGGTGCATTGAACTACACAGTGAAGCAATGCCAAAGAGTTGTTCTTATGCTTAACCAGATTCACTAAAGCAGTCTAGAAGCTTCAAGCCAAATGGAAATAGGGACACAGCTTTGATTGAACTACATGAATCACTAGCACCAAGACTTGAGCTTATTTTGTGCTTTCGATGTTGATTCTTATATCAATATGTTGTCCAACTAAATATCAATAATTTCATCCTCTAAACATGTTGTCCAACTAAAAACATTGACTTAACTCACCCACTCGCAAAGGGTTCTCACAATCAATCAGAATGAGTAGAAAACTATGACATACACAAAACCGAATCACAAAGAAACTATCAGTGAAGTTACACATAGCATTGTGCATTACAATAGCCAAACTCCAAATGAAAAGATAAAGCATTTTTCGATAATGTGATTACCTGCTACATCCACGGTAGATAGAAAGGTCATCAAGAGCACTCAAAGCAACACCACCAGTGACTGTAATCAAGACAAAAGACACTGCTTTCCTACCAAAAGATCCCAATTTCCCATCTTTCTCCGAGCTGTTCCAAAAACATTTCTTTAGCACATTTAACTACTAAGGAAATCTCGATTCAACAAAATGGGTATGGATCTTTCAAATTGATACAATACATCCTAATCTCGATCAAAGCAGAAATTACGAATTCCATGGTCAAACGAAAACTAAGCAAAAATCAAGCAGCAAAATCAAAAGATGCAGAGAAGATGCAGCAACATCTCAAGGTACCTTGAGGTTGATGGTCGCTTGAAGAATGACGTGAATCGCCTCGCGAACATTTTTGCTCAGGTGAATTTTGACCCGACTCGCTGATTCGACCCGAAACAGCTCGGTAAGGGGGAAGATCTGTATAGGGTTTTGGGTTTTGGGTTTTGCAGCCATCATTTACATTTTTCGTTTTGTTTCAAATATTTTCTTTTCTAAAATTCGTTTTTTCTTTTCTTTTTGTTTAAAATTCAATGTTTTTACTATTTCTCTATTTACTTGTAATGATTTTATAATGAAATGTTGACTAATATATTAAACGAAAACTTCCATTTTTTCAGTTAATCAAAGCCTAAATTTTGTTAAATCAACTAATATGTGATTAAATCTCTAGACTCTAATTGAGTTTTCTATGTTCTTTGCACACCATTCCAAAATACTCCTTCCGTTTCAGTATATAAGATTTTATAGCTAAAAACGCGGAGTTTAAAAATTAAATTAATTTAGTGATTTTTTTAACATTAAAAGAACATTTATATCTAATTAGACATATATTATCAATCAATAAGAAAAAATAATGTAGAATATAAATAGTCACATACATTAAATTGTACATAGAAATTTGTAAAACATCTTATAAAATGAAACAAAAAAATAATGAGACATCTCCTGAAGAAGATGAGTATGAGGGGAAAAAATATAATGATATGCGTGGATGTACTCATTTTCCCTTATCATAGTTTTTATCCTATAAGATTTTTCTATGAAAAAGTTTTTAACGAGACATCAAAGAACACGCAAATGATAGACATTTATAGATGAATGTTATCATTATAATGATATATGAAAGTCTATCAATCTCTCATAAGCATGTCATCCATGAATGATATATAGAGAAATAAAGAGAATGATCGAGATGAATCATCTATAACATAATCATTTAGGTGATCTTTGTTGGACTTATTTTCAAGACACTTCCAACTATTACTTTCAAGAAACAAGTTTGGAGCATCACGAAGATATCAAGTTATGCACTCATCAGGGGGAGTAAAAACGCGTTGCACTCTTTTTCATTTAACCATGGTTTTGTCCCAATTGGATTTTCCTGGTAAGGTTTTAATGAGGCAACATCTTATGCATATTATAATTATTTTTACTCTAATGACATCCAAGGGAGAGTGTTATAAACCTATTTAGTGGATGCCCATTAGAGGCTCATGTTCTACAATATTCCTAAACTCTAATTCCTCTCCAAGTATTGTACCCTTTATATACCTTGTACTTATCATGGAATAATAAACAACACAATTCACTCTATTTTATTCTCTTATTCACAACACGTTATCAGCACGATAACCTAACCACTGAATAAAATCATTCTTCACGTTTTCAAACATTTGACATTATGGTATCACATTTTTATTAAGTCAAAATTTTATTCATATATCTAATGCGTTTACATGTTTTTAATATAAATCATTTCTAATATGAAAACCACGCGATTTTGCTTCGACTTTGGGTGGTTTTATCGGGCCCCAACTCCAGCTTGAACCATCATATGGTGGAATCGGACCTGAGCTAGAGCTGCTTGAGCCATCAGATCCCCAACCCCAACCACCAGGGCCGCTATTCCAACTCGAGCTCCATGCCTCTGCGCCAGATGAGGAGAGACATGCAAAGGCCACAACGAATAAGAGCAGCTTCATTTGAAAACCAGAGAGACCCATCTCTTCTTCTTCTTCTTCTTCTTCTTCTTCTTCTTCTTCTTCTTCTTCTTCTTCTTCTTCTTCTTCTTCTTCTTCTTCTTCTTCTTCTTCTTCTTCTTCTTCTTCTTCTTCTTCTTCTTCTTCTTCTTCTTCTTCTTCTTCTTCTTCTTCTTCTTCTTCTTCTTCTTCTTCTTCTTCTTCTTCTTCTTCTTCTTCTTCTTCTTCTTCTTCTTCTTTTCTTCTTCTTCTTCTTCTTCTTCTTCTTCTTCTTCTTCTTCTTCTTCTTCTTCTTCTTCTTCTTTGTTAGTTGGGTTGATTTCTTTGAGGGTAAAAATACTTCTTATATAGTGAAGTGAACCGATCTAATTAGGAAACATATAAGGATTTTCGTATTAGGAAACCATTATTGTCTTTTTTGTTTTTGACAGTCAATTTGATAATGACTACAACTGTTAGGTTGTTTAAAAAAAGAAAAAAAAGAAAGGAAAAGTACAATTGTTAATACACCTATCAAAGAAAACTATGGTAACATAGGTTTATTTGGATGAAAAAAAATTCAGAAGATTATTTTGGATGTTTTATTTGCATACTGAAACAGAAACAGAGGGAGTAATTACTTACAAACATTTCCATCTAAACTTTAATTGGTGGATAAATTCAAAATTTGATACTAATTGTTGACAAAATCATCATTTGCCAACATTATAATTTTTTTTTTTGGCAATTTGTGTATTAATCCTTCTCAAATTATGTATTGTAAAAACTATAGGCACTTTGGGCTACAATATAAAAAGCGCAAGCCCATGTACAGCCCACCATATTACTTATTCCTCCACTCAAACCATTCCACGTAGAGGCCCAGCATGAAATACCTCACACGCGCCTTTCATCGCGCGTGAGGTATAATGAGTGATCATCTCTCTTTTTTTGTTTTTTTTAACACAGCCACCATCGAAAGACAAAAACGCTAAAGAGAGAGAGAAAAAGCGATAACTCCGGTTCGCGAATTCCGATTTACCCGCCGGTATTCGGTGGAAAATATACCTTCGCTTCTTCTCTCCTAGGTTTTGGGTTTTTTCCATGATTTTCTAGGTGAGAGAATTTTGATCATCTCTAGGTTCTTCTGTGCATAATCAGCGATGTCTATAGTGATTGATGAATTCAGATTCGATTTTGTTTAGGTTAGGGTTTTTTGTGATTTTGATTGGATTGTGTTGTTTGCTTTGTCCATGATTCGTTTGTAGCTTCTGTCTGTGATTTAGAGACTCCAGACAAATCATTGTCTGTGTTGCATGATGATCGGTTTAGTGTTTACTTGTTTGTGTAGATTTTGACTAATTCAGAATTTTTGGTTATGTAGAACAACAATGGAGACTCGTCCTTTAAGGTCAATTCCGAGGGCACACACTTCTTCAATACCATCTTTACCAAACCATTCAGTAGTAGCATCAGATATTTCATTCAATTCAGAACACAATCATCATCATCAACTCATGTCTAGGCCGTATCATCATCTCTCTACCAATGGTGGATCAGTTGGTCATATTTACTCAAATGATTTTCATAACGATACTTCAATGGTGTCTCATGAGAATCACATTGGAAGTAGTAGTAACACACCTTTCATACCTGAGACAGTAGGATGGAGTCCAGATTTACTCTCTGATCTTTTCGAGTTTCCTTTGGATTCGCCTATCCCGAGTAGTAGTCAAATGCATGATGGTTGCGGCATTGTGGCGGCTGATGACATTCAGAAACTATTGGATGAAGAATTGGTTACTGATGACAATCCTCTTTTGTCTTCTGACTGGAACGATCTTTTGCTTGACACAAGTTCCAACTCAGCTTCCAAGGTTCGTTTTGTTGTTCCGTGTCCTCTAAATATCGGTTACACGATGAAGAGACTCATGTTTTATAATGATATTGTTTCAGGTCCAGATACCAACTATGCAACCACAGATTCAACAACATCAAGTTGTTCTGCAGCAGCCTTCTCCTTGTGTGGAGTTGCGACCTATTGCTAGGACAGTGTCGTCAAACAGCAACAACAACAGTTGCAACAGTAATAATAATGCAGCAGCAGCTAAGGGGCGTATGCGTTGGACACAAGAACTTCATGAGGCTTTTGTTGATGCTGTTAACCAGCTTGGCGGTAGTGAGAGTACGCATCTCTCTCTCTTGTTCTCGTTGTTTAGATCCTTGAATTTAATTCAGTTAAAAATGATGAAGCTCGGTTTGTGCTAATTCAATCTCTTATTTTACGCAGAAGCAACTCCTAAAGGTGTGATGAAGCTTATGAAAGTTGAAGGCTTGACTATATATCATGTCAAAAGTCATTTGCAGGTTGACTTTTCTTTCTTCCTAGCATTTTGTTTCACACTAACTCCACGGTTAAGTCTTTTGACAAAAGCTGACAAGTTTTCTTTTTTAAATTGCAGAAATATAGGACAGCTAGATATATTCCAGAACCATCAGAAGGTAGATACTGACTGTCTAACTCCCCTTTTTTATGATGAGTATTCAGATGCTCCTATCTTTCCTATAATGAGAAGAGTATCGTATGGTGTTAGCTAATATATACAAGTTTGATCATATCTTGGCGATCTATATAACTACTTTTATCTTGTTATGTAGTTTAATGGCTCTGACATTGTTTGTGTGCTTATCTTTTCTAATTTTCTAGACTAATAGTACTCATTTAGCTTTAGTTACAGTCTGAGCATATTGTTTATGTTGGAACTTCCACAGATTTCAACTTAAAAGATTACTTTCTCTGATGATTTTAGCAGGTCCATCAGAGACGAAGTTGACACCGATTGAGCATATTACATCTCTTGATACGCAACGGTGGGGTTTGGTTAACATCACAATTGACAAGTGCTACACCTTTTCTAAACCAGATTCTGTCTTACAAATTATCGTTGATTTTGCAGTGGGATAAATATTACTGAGGCTCTACGACTTCAGATGGAAGTGCAGAAGCAACTTCATGACCAGCTTGAGGTACAGTGATGAACATTTGTCTATAGCTTCACGGTGCGCGATCTGTTTGTATTCTTGAAGTTGCGCAAAACTTAAAAATGGGTTTTCTTGGTGTGCTTTTAGATTCAAAGAAAAATGCAACTCCGGATAGAAGAACAGGGAAAGGCCTTGCTGATGATGTTTGAGAAGCAAAATATGGATTTTGGCAAAATGGAAAAAGAAGAGAAAACAAGTCCGAAAACGCCTGAAATCGGTTCAGAGGAATCAGATTCCCCGCGATCAAAGCGTCCGAGAAACGAATGAAGGAAAAGGACTTCTCGGGATGATAGATCATGAAAACAGTGTTTTGGTGAAGTTGTAGAGTTTGACTTATTAGAGTAAGAGCTTTCTTTCTTCTTCAGACCTTCTCTCTATGTTTCTTTTCCTTTCATGAAACTAATTTTATGATTCTCAGTTCTTTAGGAAGAAACAAAAATAAGACGAGAATTTTTTTTTCCAATCTTTTGTGATGTAATCTGAATGCTGATTTTTTGGATACAGATTATTCAGAGTTTAGGTGAATGAAAACTTAATTTCATATTTCGATCTTTTATGATTACAATTCAGTAATTTACATGAACTTGTTTTAACCAAAGAGTACATATAACTCAGTTAATAAATAAAACGCAGCGAAGATTGTGTTTTATTTGCTTAAAGAATAACAATGTTTTGTCCCACATCGGTAAGCCAGTGAAGCGTTGGTCATTTAGTTCGTATATATAAACAAAGCCAAGTCCAACTTCCAACTCATACCTTTCTCGGCCTTTTGGCTAAGATCAAGTGTAGTATCTGTTCTTATCAGTTTAATATCTGATATGTGGTCCATCGGGCCACACGATATTAACTCTATTTTTTAAGGGAGAAGGCCCATTAAGGTAGCTTGCTATCTGGGCTTTCACGAGTCGCCCATGCGTTGCACTACTGCACGGGCCTGGCTCAACCCACCGAACTCTAGTCTAATTTTGATTGGCCCAATGACAGTTACTTATGCTAGATAAATTTAATCTTTACACTAGGATTTCTTTTTCTCTATTAAGTTATGGTTTCTTCATGATTTGAAGTAATTAGTAATGCGTAGTTGGTTATGTTTCGGTTAAGTTGGTCTAATGTGGATATATATGAACCATGTAATGTTCATTTTCTTCTTATTTATCATTCCAAAATTATTTATAAACACTTGTCCTAAACCTTTTAAACTCGAAATCAATACATATACACACCAAACTAACTTAATTAACCATGACACATAACCAACTCTACATTCATATCCGAAAATGGATTTGTTAAAACTCCAAAAACTTACTCTCTTCGTGTCAAATATAATATCGTTGAATCCTATTCACCTATTATTAGAGAAAATCTTCTACATAAATAATCAAAGACATTCAACATCTCATGAGAAGCAAACCGGTGTCGACATAATTGTTTCCTCTAAACCGGGCCAAATCAACAATCCGAGACAAAAAAGACTCAATTCTCCTCAATTGGTTCAAGAAATTTCACAAATCATCTCTACCGTTTGAGATTCTTTAGGGGAAAATCAAATGAAATGATACCTTAAAAATGACTTTTATCTCAAAATAACTTTTTAAACCATTCTCATTTTATAATCAAAACGACACATTTTAAAACGGAGGTAATGCTAATTTTGTGTATTTTTTAGGGTCCATTTTCAATATACAAAAAAGGTTTTTGGTCCGTATACATAATTGAGCCGGCGAATATTAGGGTTAAGACTCGATCCAAAGCTCAAGCTGCGACTATTCTCATTTTCTTCTTCTTCTTCTTCTCTTTTGCGTAGAACAAAATCCAAAGATGAGAGGATTGGTGAACAAGCTCGTCTCTAGATCTCTCTCCGTCGCCGGTAAATGGCAACAACAACAGCTCCGTCGTCTCAACATCCACGAGTATCAGGTTCTTCTTCTCTTCATTTCCCTAATTTAGAACTTTCTTATATCCTCCATAGATTCGCTTTTGTAGTGTGTACGCATCCGAAATTCGATTAGGATCTGTTGTTTTGGGGATTGATCCAGTGATTGAGTGTTGTTGCTTTGTTCTCTTTGAATTGATACTTGCAGGGAGCTGAGTTGATGGGGAAATATGGAGTTAATGTGCCTAAAGGCGTTGCTGTTTCTTCGTTGGACGAAGTGAAGAAGGCGATCCAAGATGTTTTCCCTAATGAGAGCGAGGTGATTTTTCAGGGACTTGTTCTGAATCAAGAGGAGTTTACTCTATTAGTACTTGTCTTATGGAAGAGTACTCTTTTTTTTTGTGTGTGATGCAGTTGGTTGTTAAGAGCCAGATTTTGGCTGGTGGAAGAGGTCTTGGAACTTTTAAGAGTGGTCTTAAAGGTGGTGTTCACATTGTTAAACGTGATCAAGCTGAAGATATTGCTGGTATTGTTGCTTGTTTTCTTGTTTATAATCGCCTTCTTCTTTAAGTGTTGAAATCTTCTTTTTCTTATTGATTTAATTTAGTCTTTTATTGTTTGTAGGAAAGATGCTTGGACAAGTACTTGTCACTAAACAAACTGGTGCTCAAGGCAAAGTAGTTAGCAAGGTTTGTAATTGGTTATTCATGAAGCTCATAATTCTTGTGACTGCTTTAGCATTTGTATTTATTCATGGTTTTGCTCGGCTGTTAACTTCTCTGTATGTTGATTTTGAGCAGGTTTACTTGTGTGAGAAATTGTCACTCGTCAATGAGATGTACTTTTCCATTATTCTGGACCGTAAATCTGCTGGACCGGTATGCTGCTCAATTAATAAGTTGCTATCCGTTTTTGTCTACTTTTAGGTATGATGTTGCTCACACCTGCCAGAAATATCTATAATGCTTTCTTTGCTTGTTACAGTTGATCATTGCCTGCAAAAAGGGTGGTACCAGCATTGAAGACCTTGCTGAGAAGTTCCCTGACATGATTATCAAGGTTGTGACTGCTTGATTCATTATTGATCACTTGAAATATCCTTACGAGATCCGTGCATCATGCGGGTGTTGTATTGGTGTGTAGGTGATCCTTTTTGACCTCCCATTTCATGGTTTTCTGTAGGTACCGATTGATGTGTTTGCCGGAATTACTGATGAAGATGCTGCCAAGGTTGTGGATGGTCTTGCTCCCAAAGCTGCTGACAGAAAAGACTCCATTGAACAAGTGAAGAAGCTCTACGAACTCTTCCGCAAGACTGACTGCACAATGTTGGAAGTGAGTTCACTCTGTGTATCTTGTTTATACAGCCTCCTTTCTGTTCAATATCTCTTGCTTAACCCTTAAATTTGTCTGTTAGATCAACCCCCTTGCGGAGACATCCACAAATCAATTGGTAGCTGCTGATGCCAAATTGAACTTCGATGATAACGCTGCTTTCCGACAGAAAGAGGTTTTCGCTCTTCGTGATCCAACACAGGAGGATCCACGAGAGGTCTGGTCCATTCTCTATCTCTTGCACCATACTTTCTTAATCAAGTAATCTATGTTATGTCAAACTTATGAATATGTAACTAAAAAATGTTAAAGGATATTATGTGTGTTGAGTAGAATAACTGGTTTAGTCATTATTGGTAGTTTTTAGCTGGTTAATAAGTAATACTCTTCTGTACATAAGGTGGTGTGTATACATAACAATTAATGTTAATGAAACCAGAAAGGTTACTATTTTTTGTTTCTTCAACCCCTAGCTTGCTGTTGCACTTTGATTCCATATTCAAGCTTTATAAAGGAAAGTGTGTTTGCTTCTCGTAGGTGGCTGCTGCAAAAGTTGACCTGAACTACATCGGATTAGATGGAGAGATTGGTTGCATGGTGAATGGTGCTGGATTGGCCATGGCTACCATGGACATCATTAAATTGCATGGGGGAACTCCCGCCAACTTCCTTGACGTTGGTGGAAACGCATCTGAACATCAGGTAAAACAACATTACTCTTCTTCTTAACTTTGGGATTCATAAGTCTTGTAGATTGAAATTGGTTTAACCAAAGATTGTGATGAAATATTAGGTGGTGGAGGCATTCAAGATTCTGACATCAGACGAGAAAGTGAAAGCAATCTTGGTGAACATATTCGGCGGAATTATGAAATGTGATGTGATTGCTAGTGGAATTGTGAATGCTGCAAAAGAGGTGAGAAATTGAAGCATATTTCATATATAATAGTAATAGTTAACACTCTTACATGAAACTTGACTTGATTTTTTTTTGTGAAACCGCAATTTAGGTTTCACTGAAAGTGCCAGTGATTGTTCGTCTAGAAGGTACAAATGTCGAACAGGGAAAGAGAATCCTCAAGGAAAGTGGAATGAAACTCATAACAGCTGATGATTTGGATGACGCAGCCGAGAAAGCCGTAAAAGCATTAGCTAATTGATCTCTCTACCTTATCTCTCTAAATACAAAAAGGTTTTTTGGTGAGGTTTTTCTATGGATCTCAACCATTACGCAATCGCATATTGTTGCGGATATAATTGGTGAAAGAGTTCAATAATGAACATGTCTCCTTTTTTTTTGTGTGATTCAAAGAAATATTGAAATCGGAATCCTCGCTATCTCCTTGTACATTACCAAGGATTCACTGGTTTTGAACTATTAGGATCACTATGGACATCTTTAATTACAAAAAAAATTGGTTTTTGATAGGTTCGGTTCAAATTCTCCTTAGTAAAAATTACAGGTTTTGAAGATTAGTACACAAGAAAGAACATCTAAGATCTAATATAGGTATGTTCAATGAAACTTAGCCATGTTGAGTAGTAGTCTGTCTCTCCTTTCAAAAATCATCTCTGTTGTCAAATTGAGGCATAGATCTAACCGAACCAGTCTCAGACATATAATCCGACATGTTATCGACGTCGGATCTTCTAGTCGATCTCGTTGATCCTCCATTAATGGCATCTTTCGTCTTCTTCTTCCTCCTCGATTTCTTTGGAACTTCCGGTAATCCTGAACCAGACCATGAAGAAAATTCATCTTGTTCTGAACCTTCTTTTGGTCTTCTCGACGACGATGATGTGCCTTTGTTCGAAGACCGACGTTTAGTTTTTTCCGTTGATGATCTTTCCTTTGTCGGAGAACCTTTCTCTGATGCTGTTTTCCTAGTAGATTTTGGTAGTTTTGGTAAATCTCTGGCTCGACCGCCACATTCCGACATACATTTTACTGAGGCATCCTCTTCTCCACCTCCTGGACCAGATTCGAATTCGCCACCGGATTTGAACTCGTTCATCTTTCAAAATATATGTACACACACATCATTAAAACCAAATATGAAAGCAAAATTATCGCGCATAATGCATGTTGTTAACGAAACAAAAATGGTAGTAAATACATACCCAACTTGGCGCGGTGGCATCAGCCGACGGTCCATCCCAACCAATATGAGCAACATGTTTTACGTCCGTTGGATTTCCGATTTGTATTTCTTCTTCTTTTCCACTTTCTACCATAATTTTAACTAACACAATCAATATGTGTTATACAATCTTTATTCAAATGTAATTATAATGCATGCAAACTTCTTACGTGATAGCATTTTAGTATTTTAAAACCGAGTTCGAATACATACCGAAGACTTGAGAAATGTAACGGAGCCCTTTCAAGAGGCTTTTCATCTTGTAGCTTGACATTGTGACTTGCATAGATCTCTTTATGTTTTTTTGTTTACACGAAGTCGAGGAAAATTATCCATGCAAGAACAAAGATTTATTGTCCCGGAAAACTAGTTTTTTTTTTCAAAACTCACTTTTCTAGAAATCAGAAGTTTGTGACATTAAAAATTGAGGAAAAAAAAATAATCAATCGAAGAAGAATATGGCCTCAAGACTCCAAAATACTTCTTGGAGACAAACAAGAATGCATCTCATGACTTTTAGCGGATTCTCCTATCAAAAAGAAGAAACTAAAACAAAATAGTTGAAATGTAATCGGATGAAAAATTTATGTAAATTCACCTAAAGGAAAACAAAGATTCATCAAACGAAGAAATTATTAGGAGAAAAGAATTTCAAGGAAACTAAGAAAATGTTTTGTTTAAAGGAAGGTGGAGAGAGTATAAAGGTGATACGGCAAAAACGAGTGGAAAATGTTTGTTTAAACCAAGATTTTCGTTAAATCTAATGGTTAAGATTTTTGTAACTTATTACTTTCAGAAATAAATATCAAATTTAGAATTCGTATTTAGAAATACGTTCTTGTTTGTTCCATCCGATTGATATTCACAATCATTAAATTTATTTCATCTGTATACACTTCTAGTATATTTATAAATTATTATTATGTATCTTTATGCATATAACATAAGTGTGGAGTGTTGAAAAGTTAAAATGGACCAAAGAGAAGAATCTTTTTGTTCTGATTTCATCATAAATTTAAGCATATAAACATTCAATGGAAGTTTAAAAAAAAAAAACATTCAGTGGCAAGTTTAAAAACCCAAATTTAATCGGAACCATAGAGAAATTGACATTTAAACAAGAAATTGAAATACATGAACGTTCAATTGACACGTTAAAACCTAAAATGAAAACATATATATTTTTATTCACACGATTTTGAGATGTCTCTCTTGTCTAAGTAACATAATCAAAAGTTTAATTACAAACCTAAAACCATTGCTCTTAATCAAACTATATAGAAATCCTACATTTATCGATAAATCACTTAGAAATCAAGAAGTAATAATAGGAGAAAAGAATCAAGAAGTAAATCAAAGAAGAAATGATGTCGGAGATATATAAAAAAAAACAATTGATAGAGTCTGATGGAGAAAACCAAAAAAAAACAATTATTTCTAGTTTGAAAGTCTCTATGTGAATTAAAATTTTCATACTGAAAATTAAAAATTCCAGCCTCTATCGTTATAAGTTATGTTCTTGGTTTCTTTTGCATCCTCTAAAAAGTGTTACAATCCATTTCATGTTGTACAAAGCTTGAACATGTTTTTCAGTTTTGAGTTTGGCTATGGTTTGTGTAATTTAGTTTATGAATAAAACCACACAAATTTTAAAAATTTCTATATATACGCAATGCTTTGTGATGCGTATTTTTTTATATACATTTCAATGTCATACATATAATCACAAGATAAGTTGAAGATAAGTTCACTAACCAAGATGAGTTCACGAATCAAGGTGTTTATGGTTAAAAGTAGGATCTGAAATCATTCTTCAATTTCAAGTGGATAAAGATGATTTCATATGCTTCTATGTTTAAGCAATCATTTTCGTTAAGCTAATGATTAAGATTTGTTTTTACATATTACTTTAAGAAATAATCAATTTTAGGAATACTATCTTCTTTTTCGACAAAAAAAAAACTATCTTGTTTATACACTTCTAAGTTCTAGCTATATTTATAATTATTTTATAAATTATTATGCATCTTTATGTATAACTAAGTGTGGAGTGCTAAAAACTTAAAATGGATAAAAAATGAATCAGAGAAGAGTGTTAGTTTATAATTTGCATGTGTATATTTCTGGTTTAAGTTTCCCTAATAACTATTTTGGCTATTTGGTATGGTGAAAGAGTATCTAATTAAATTTAACTTTTTAGTAAAATATTTCAAAACTTAAAGGCTATAACGTACAAATTTCAAAAAACTAATACGGTTTGATGTTAGTTAAAAAAAAACGAAGAAATTTTTCCGAAATATAAGCTAAACTATTTCGACTATTGGGTATGGTGAAAGAGTATCTAATTAAACCTACAATTACAAATTTCTTTTTTTAAGATAATATTTCAAATTCGAAGGCTATATAACTCACCAATTTCAAAAAACTAGTACGGATTGATGTTGATTCAAAAAGATGATGAAATGTGTCCATAATAGAAGCTAGACTATTTTGGCTATTTGGTATGGTGAAAGAGTATCTAATTAAGCATACAAATACAAATTTAATTTTTTAGCAAAATATTTCAAAACTCAAAGGCTATAACCTACAAATTTCAAAAAACTAATACGGTTTGATGTTAGTTCAAAACAATTGAAGAAATTTGTCCGAAATATAAGCTAACTATTTCAACTGTTGGGTATGGTGAAATATTATCTTATGAAACATACAAATACAAATTTATATTTTTAGGGTAATATTTCAAAATTCGAAGGCTACAACTCACAAATTTCAAAAACCTATTACGGTTTGATGTTGATTCAAAAATATGATGAAATGTGTCCATAATAGAAACTAGACTATTTTGGCTATTTGGTATGGTGAAAGAGTATCTAATTAAGCATACAAATACAAATTTTATTTTTTAGCAAAATATTTCAAAACTCAAAGGCTATATAACCTACAAATTTCAAAAAACTAGTACGGTTTGATGTTAGTTCAAAAAATGAAGATATATGTCCAAAATAGAAGCTAAAATATTTCGACTATTGGGTATGGTGAAAGAGTATCTAATTAAACCTACAATTATAAATTTATTTTTTTAGGATAATATTTCAAAATTAGAAGGATATAACTCACAAATTTCAAAAAATTAGTACGGTTTGATGTTGATCAAAAAGATGATAAAATGTTTCCATAATAGAAGCTATACTATTTTGGCTATTTGGTGTGGTGAAAGAGTATCTAATTAAGCATACAAATACAAAATTAATTTTTTAGCAAAATATTTCAAAACTCAAAGGGTATAACCTACAAATTTCAAAAAGCTAATACGGTTTTATTTTAGTTCAAAAGAATTGAAGAAATATGTCCGAAATATAAGCTAAACTATTTCGACTATTGGGTATGGTGAAAGAGTATCTACTTCAACCTACAATTACAAATTTATTTTTTTAGGATAATATTTCAAATTCGAAGGCTATAACTCACAAATTTCAAAAAACTAGTACGGTTTGATGTTGATTCAAAAAGATGATGAAATGTGTCCATAATAGAAGCTAGACAATTTTTGCTATTTGGAATGTTGAAAGAGTATCTAATTAAGCATACAAATACAAATTTAGTTTTTTAGGAAAATATTTCAAAACTCAAAGGCTATATATAACCTACAAATTTCAAAACACTAGTACGGTTTAATGTTAGTTTCAAGATATATGTCCAAAATAGAAGCTAAACTATTTCGACTATTAGGTATGGTGAAAGAGTATCTAATTAAACATACAAATACAAAATTTATTTTTTTAGCAAAATATTTCAAAACTCAAAGGTTATAACTTCCAAATTTCAAAAAACAAATACGGTTTGATGTTAGTTCAAACAAAATTGAAGAAATTTGTCCGAAATAAAAGCTAAACTATTTTGACTATTGGGTATAGTGAAAGATTATCTTACGAAACATACAAATACAAATTTCTTTTCTTATGATAATATTTCAAAATTCGAAGGGTACAACTCACAAATTTCAAAAACCTATTACAGTTTGATGTTGATTAAAACATATGATGAAATGTGTCCATAATAGAAGCTAGACTATTTTGGCTATTTGGTATGGTGAAAGAGTATCTAATTATATCTACAAATACAAATTTTATTTTTAAGCAAAATATTTCAAAACTCAAAGGCTATAACCTACAAATTTCAAAAAACTAGTATGGTTTGATGTTAGTTCAAAAAAATGAAGATATATGTCCAAAATAGAAGCTAAACTATTTCGACTATTGGGTATGGTGAAAGAGTATCTAATTAAACCTACAATTACAAATTTATTTTTTTAGGATAATATTTAAAAATTCGAAGGCTATAACTCACCAATTTTAAAAAACTAGTACGGTTTGATGTTAGTTCAAAACAATTGAAAAATATGTCTGAAATATAAGCTAAACTATTTCGACTATTGGGTATAGTGAAAGAGTATCTAATTCAACCTACAATTAAAAATTTATTATTGAGAAATTCCCTTATATACCACTCTTTGAAGTTTTTTTTCCAAAAATACCACCTTGAAGTTTTTTTTTCCAAAAATACCACATTTTTTTCCAAAATTCCAAAAATACAACTTTTTTAAAAGTTGATTTTTAAGGTTTAAAATTTAATTTTTTTGGGTTTGGGTTAACTATTCCAAAATTAGGGTATAGTTTTAGGGGGTAGGGTTTGGGTTTGGGGTTTAGGGTTTAGTTTTGAATGTTAAAAATAATTTTTTTGAAAAAGTGGTATTTTTGGAACTTTGGCAAAAATGTGGTATTTTTAGAAAAAAAACTTCAAGGTGGTATTTTTGGAAAAAAAACTTAAAAAGTGGTATTTTTGGAAATTGCCCTTTATTATTTTAGCAAAATATTTTAAATTCGAAAGATATAACCTACAAATTTCAAAAAACTAATACGGTTTTATGTTAGTTCAAAAAAATTGAAGAAATTAGTCCGAAATATAAGCTAAACCATTTCGACTATTGGGTATAGTGAAAGATTATCTTATGAAACATACAAATACAAATTTATTTTTTTAGGATAATATTTCAAAATTCGAAGGCTACAACTCACAAATTTCAAAAACGTATTACGGTTTGATGTTGATTCAAAAATATGATGAAATGTGTCCATAATAGAAGCTAGACTATTTTGGCTATATGGTATGGCGAAAGAGTATCTAATTCACCCTACCATTACAAATTTATTTTTTTAGGATAATATTTCAAATTCGAAGGGTATAACTCACAAATTTCAAAAAACTAATACGGTTTGATGTTAGTTCAAAAAAATTGAAGAAATTTGTCCGAAATATAAACTAAACTATTTCGACTATTGGGTATGGTGAAAGATTGTCTTATTAAACATACAAATAAAAATTTATTTTTTTAGGATGATATTTCAAAATTCGAAGGCTACAACTCACAAATTTCAAAAACCTATTACGGTTTGATGTTGATTCAAAAATATGATGAAATGTGTCCATAATAGAAGCTAGACTATTTTGGCTATTTGGAATGTTTAAAGAGTATCTAATTATATCTACAAATACAAATTTTATTTTTTAGCAAAATATTTCAAATCTCAAAGACTATAACCTACAAATTTCAAAAAACTAGTACGGTTTGATGTTAATTCCAAAAAATGAAGATATATGTCCAAAATAGAAGCTAAACTATTTCGACTATTGGCTATGATGAAATATTATCTTATGAAACATACAAATCAAATTTATTTTTATAGGATAATATTTCAAAATTCGAAGGCTAAACTCACAAATTTCAAAAACCTATTACGGTTTGATGTTGATTCAAAAATATGATGAAATGTGTCCATAATAGAAGCTATAATATTTTGGCTATTTGGTATGGTGAAAGAGTATCTAATGATATCTACAAATACAAATTTTATTTTTTAGCAAAATATTTCAAAACTCAAAGGCTATAAACTACAAATTTCAAAAAACTACTACGGTTTCATGTTGGTTCCAAAAAATGAAGATATATGTCCAAAATAGATGCTAAACTATTTAGACTATTGGGTATGGTGAAAGATTATCTTATGAAACATACAAATAAAAATTTATTTTTTTAGGATAATATTTCAAAATTCGAAAGCTATAACTCACCAATTTCAAAAAACTAGTACGGTTTGATGTTAGTTCAAAACAATTGAAGAAATATGTCCGAAATATAAGCTAGACAATTTTGTCTATTGGGTATGGTGAAAGAGTATCTAATTCAACCTACAATTACAAATTCATTTTTTAGGATAATATTTCAAATTTGAAGGCTATAACTCACAAATTTCAAAAAACTAGTACGGTTTGATGTTGATTCAAAAAGATGATGAAATATGTCTATAATAGAAGCTAGACTATTTTGGCTATTTGGTATGGTGAAAGAGTATCTAATTAAGCATACAAATACAAATTTTATTTTTTAGCAAAATATTTCAAAACTCAAAGGCTATATAACCTACAAATTTCAAAAACTAGTACGGTTTGATGTTAGTTCCAAAAAATGAAGATATATGTCCAAAATAGAAGCTAAACTATTTCGACTATAGGGTATGGTGAAAGAGTATATAATTAAACCTTCAATTACAAATTAATTTTTTTAGGATAATATTTCAAAATTCGAAGGCTATAACTCACAAATTTCAAAAAATTAGTACGGTTTGATGTTGATTCAAAAAGATGATGAAATGTGTCCATAATAGAAGCTAGACTATTTTGGCTATTTGGTATGGTGAAAGAGTATCTAATTAAGCATACAAATACAATTTTTATTCTTTAGCAAAATATTTCAAAACTCAAAGGCTATAACCTACAAATTTCAAAAAACTAATACGGTTTGATGTTAGTTCAAATAAATTGAAGAAATTTGTCCGAAATATAAGCTAAACTATTTCGACTATTGGGTATGGTGAAAGATTATGTTATTAAACATGCAAATAAAATTTTATTTTTTTAGGATAATATTTCAAAATTCGAAGGCTACAACTCACCAATTTCAAAACCCTATTACGGTTTGATGTTGATTCAAAAATGTGATGAAATGTCTCCATAATAGAAGCTAGACTCTTTTGGCTATTTGGTATGGTGAAAGAGTATCTAATTATATCTACAAATACAAATTTTATTTTTTAGCAAAATATTTCAAAACTCAAAAGCTATAACCTACAAATTTCAAAAAACTAGTACGGTTTGATATTAGTTCCAAAAAGTGAAGATATATGTCCAAAATAGAAGCTAAAATATTTCGACTATTGGGTATGGTGAAAGAGTATCTAATTAAACATTTTTTTAGGATAATATTTCAAAATTTGAAGGCTATAACTCATCAATTTCAAAAAACTAGTACGGTTTGATGTTAATTCAAAACAATTGAAGAAATATGTCTGAAATATAAGCTAAACTATTTCTAAATATTTTTACAAAATAGATTACATGTAATCAAATTTTGCTATATGGCTGAGATTCAATAAATTTGAAGTTTTAGTCACAAATTACCATGTTTCAAAAAAAAAAACGTACCAAAGAATTGGTGGTATAGTAGTTCTTCAGAGTATTCAAAGTCGTTAGTTCGGTTTTATTAAATCGACAGATAATTTCTACATTAAACATTGGTATTATCATTAGTGAAAGGCATGAACCACAAAAAATGGTATCATCAATAGTTGATTGCATGTAAAAAAATATCATGAACTAGAAGTAAAAAATTTCAGGGTTAAATTTAAAATACTAGTAATTACGAGTAGGCCCGATAATATATTAATTAATGTAAAAAGATTATTGGAAGAAGTTGATGACGTCGTCTTCCAAAGAATTACAAAAGAAATGGAAAGGAAAGTATCACGAAGTTCATTCTTATAACTCAAAAACGGCACACAGTTTACCACACATACATTAAAACATGAACAAACAAAAGAAGAAAAGAATCATCAGAGGCTTTCTCATCAAAATCTCGTTCCAAGAATCTTTCCAATCAAAAACTGTATTAGTATATATCTCAGTATATAAAAACTGGAGGCTTTATAAGCAAATCTTCATTGCTTATTACTATTAGCCTGCAAGAAACATACAACTTTTCAAATTAGTATACATACATGTAAAATATATCTTCAAGAACTTATAATGAGAGAAACAAACCTTTTTCAGGAATTTTTCATGAATCTTTAACGCTTCTTTACACGCTTTTTTCGCGTCAAGATTACCCGCAATGTCGCCTAATATCTGCAGCACAACGTAAAAGTTGAAGTTTACAGAGTTTGGTTTAACACTTTTGAGAGAAAGGAGAGTGAGATGATAAAGAGAAAGAGAGAGGACCTGAACAACGTCGTCTAGGCCTTTAGCTTCCTTCAAGAGACGTTTGTTCTTTGTCTGCAAAACGCTCGCAACCACGAAAACAGCAAGCGTATTGCGATGTTGCTCGTTCTGTCCACTGTTTATGTATTTCCTCTCAAACTTTCCATACCGTTTTAGTAACTTGGGGTCGGAAGCTGCGTTGTTTCGGTTTTCTAGCTCCTCGTATGTTGCAAACATGGTTGGATTGTACTCCATAGCCCACATCATCTGCAACCATAATCCATCTCACGTTATCCGAACAACGAAAAACCCCGAAAACGATATAAACACACAACCAGCTTCAGAAACCAACACAAGAAATGCAGAAATTGGATATAAACAAGCATTAGAGTTACCTCCCAAAGGTACAAAGCATCAAGGAAGGAGAATTCTCTCCTAAAAAGTACCATCAACATCCGAATAGCAAATAGATACTCTCCACCATCAAGATCCTCTGTTACGTAAAAAAGTTTAGCTCACCAACAAGAAGAGTGTATGTAACAGCACAACATTCTTACCTAAATGTTGATGGAGACGAGGATCAACGGTTTTAATGACCTGTGAGAGTACACCAAGCTGAGTCTGGACACCCATTGATGTTGCTGTTGCCCTGAAATTCTCTCTCTGAAATTCAAGAAAACAACAAACCGTGAATACATTCAACGGTCAGGTGATTATAAAACATGAGAGGTCATGTCAAAGATTATTACCAGTCTTCGCATAGCACGCTCAAAGCACCAAAAAGCATCGGCTTCATCGTCAAAGAGGATTATCATTGGGGAACATATATCATTCATTCCTACATTAGTAACAAAGTGGATCAGTTCTTCTCATCATTTTCTTACAAAACGTTAATCACTAACAGCAAGTACACTTACCCTGAACATAACCAATATCAAGATTCAACCACGTATATATGGCAAGAACATCCCATAGTTTTGATTGATTATTATCATTCTCATAAAAGGAGAGATACCGATCTGTTCTAGCAACGTCAAGTCCTACAACAAAATTTCACCATTATATGTGTAAAAGAACATGTAAGTAAGTAATTATGATGCTTGAAAGCACGTTATACGAACGCAATCAGATAAGACTAAACATATATATGTAATGGCATACCGATCTGATGCAATGAGAGCATCCATTGGAGCTCTCTCTCGTCTGTAACGGCGTTTTTCACAATCCATCCTTGGTTTTCTACAGAAGATTCATCTATTGGTTGCCCATTTTCTGAAACCACTGCCATTGTGATGTACTTCCCACTACCAACAACAGGAACCATTTTCTTACATTCTTCTTTCCATGCACCATACTGCTCCCTTAAATAATCAATGCCATTTAAAGTTAGCCATGACGCAATGAAAAATCTACAAAAAACTACTCGAGCTTTAGAGCAAGATGGCTAGTACCTTCTTCGATTCCTCAGCTTGCTCCTTTCCTCGAAAGTACTGTCGGGATCGTAACATCCTAACAAAAACTCCCAAACAGCGCCTTTGATCGATGGATGAATCCCCTGACAAAGAAACAAAGTGAACAAACAAACACAAGGTCCATAGATCAAAGCAACAAAATAGACTCACTCCACGCTGTATACGTCTAAGCACTTTTTCCATATCCAAATGCCCATCTTCCGTAAACGCAGCGTGCCATCTTCTAGCACTTAGAGTTTTTCCAGCCTACAAAGTTACATTATCAAGACTAATCATTACACCATAACTACTAAGAACATGAGCTATATTTGAGATCAAGATTCCTCAAGAACATGAATGGTGGATAAAAGAAGACAAACCCTTGATTTAAAACGGGTCCTAGGAACATCAGCTTGACATTCAGGTCTAACTGGATAGAAACCTTGCAAATCTTCTCCTCCGGATTTCCACATAAATCCGCAGCAAAACATTCAACTTTCTTCTCAATTTTTTGTTTTTGTCAAACCAAACTTATACACATATCATCCTCCACATGTATCAATTCATCAAACCACTACAAAAAAAAAAACAAAAACTTTACAAAATGAGATAAAGATTAAAGACATAATCAGATAATAAATTGTTTTGCAACAACGAAGCTTACAAGGGTCAATAACATTTTAGCATCTAAACAACAACATTACAAAATCAGCATCAGAAAGAACATGATCATCATTTAGACACAATAATCTTAAATCAAATTACAAAGAATAGGAACAAGAACGTATACGTACATGTACAGATTATTTGAGATCCTAAAGTGTCGGAATTTCGACAATATTCAGACACATGCCCGTCTTCTTCCGATTTTTCCTTCTTCCATCTTTCTATTTCTAGGAGAGACTCTGCAAATCAATCCGAAATTATGATTTCCGGTTTGTTAAACCGATGAACCGAATCGGTTTTGATTTTAACCGGATTGTCCACTTCGATTATCCAAACGACGTCGTATAGTGGCTACATCACTAATGGGGTTTGTAAGGAATCTGCAAATTATCCTTTTCATTAATTGAACAATCTAAATTAGTGATGTGTATATTCCTACATCGTAACCATTTCAAAGGTTGACTATAAAAATGAGTGTTTAGATATATATCTCTTTCTTTTGAGGAATGTAAAACTATGTAGATATATGGAAAGCACACAAGAGTTCATACATATATACACGAGTAAAGTTGTGGATAAGCAAGGTACATAACTTGTAAACTTATGTTTCTATTTTTTTGGGGTCTTTTAGCTCCCCAATTTCTTATCTTTGTATCTGCTCTGGACTGGAGTATGTTATGCAAGTCTTTGGATGAATTATGTATTCAAAAACAGTTTATGCTTTGGACTTCTGTGTTGTGGTCGATTACTTTTGTTGATCCGAGAGATAACCAAAACCAAAGTCTTATGGTTACAACTTCAACTCCATATGTGCTCAAATCTAAGAAATGCTTTTTGCTTTGTTTAGGGATCAATCACCGAAAAGACACCATTACATGGTTCCGGAAACCCTGAGGATTAATGAGAGAAATCCTTTGAATCCCACAAATGGATTACCAGTTGATGTGTCTTGTGATTTCCTGTTTGTCCTTAGATTTGGGTTTGACCAGAGCGACTGCTTACTGTTGATCTCAAGATCGGGAATGTATGTTCGTATATTATGAGAGGCCGAGATGTCTGTTTAAGTGAAAGTAAACGCGATCGTAGAAATATAATACGTTCGTATTGAAGAGATACGATCGTATGTAAGAGAGGCGATCGTATAACAGAGAAGATGGTCGTATGAAAAGATAACGGTCGTACAGAGGACGCAATGCGGTCGTATTTCTCTGTTCTGAGTATTATGTCATGAGTTGTCACATCAAGTAATGTGACAACTATTTATAGTTACAATGATCTAAGGTTTAATGTAACTATAGTTACATAAAGTAACTAAGTGAGAAAAGCACTATGGTTATATTTAATAAATATTGGGCCTTCAGCTTCTGATGGGCTTTGACATAAGAAGTAGATTTGGGCCTCCAAATCTATGCCCAACAGTAGGCCCCCTCCCAAAGCCTGAAAATTAAGCGGGCCGAATTTTGCAGGTCGGGCTGAGCTTGGCCCATGACGTTTGAGAAGCCCATCTTGGATGTCGACCTCTGAGTGGTCGCTTGCTGAGGTGCCTAGGGTTTTGAACCGGGCGCTTTTTCGACTTCCTGCTCCTACAAAAACGAGATCTCCTCCTCCATTTTTCCCATTTCTCTCTGAAGCTTCCTTCTGAAGGTACTCTCTCTCAACCCCGTTCGTATTTCTCTTAGCTTTAACTGTGCTTTTAGTCGATCGTATTTTCTTTGTTCGTTCCGTACTTTTTAGTCGATCGTATTCTTTCTTCGCCTAATCTCCGATCAACACAAAATGAAGTCTCCGGTAATAGTTTCTTCGAATTCAGACTCCGGTTCTAGCTCTGAAGATTTGGAAGTCTCACTCGCGATCGATCAATCTCACCAGATGCGGTTGTCAGATAAAGGGGGCGCATCATCTTCTAGGCCGGTTCATGCGGACCAAGTAAGGGACAACCGGTGTGCGGCCATTGAAAGTGCTGATGGTCTGGATGCCGAACACTGGAACATCATTCGCAACCTATCGAACGAAGAGAGCGAAGATCAGGAGCTTGAAGAGCAAGCTTTGCCTGAATTTGTCGAAGAGGTAGTTGGTGGTGAAGAAGCCGTCGATCATGTGTTACCGGCACGTATACCTCGAGCCCCGGGGCTGTCTCGCGATCTCTTCCCCGGAAGTAGTGATGACATCGCGTCCTCCAGCTCCTACGAAACCATCGAGAGGATTCGGGGAGATGATGACTGGTCGGGTGTTGATATTAGAATCCCTCGCCCTCATGAGCGTCCCTGGTCTCCTCCTGAAGGTTTCCTGTGCCTGTACGAGTGCTACTTCAAACACGGAGGGATGTGGTTTCCGATTCCTAAGCTTGCGCTCGAATATTGTGAGGCTCGACGCGTTGCGCCTTCTCAACTTACTTGCGCTTCATATCGCAACATCTGCGCGATCCTGACTATGGCCGCTGAATTGGGAAGGTCGGTGAATCTAGCTCAGCTTGAAGAGATGGTAGGGATCGCGAAATCCGGGGATTGCGGTCGTTTTTACGCCTCAATGAGGTCGGGATGTATGATTTTGACCGGGGTTAGCAGTAGAATCGAGCGTTGGAAGAACAACTATTTCTTCGTGAGGATCAATAAATACGCGATCGGGGATTTCACCGGTGTAATTCATGCCGGATGGAGTTCTAGGATTGGTATGCTTTACTTCTTTATATCTGACCTCCAGTCTTAGCTGATAGTTAATCTATCTTTTGTTTTGTAGGTAGAAAACTCCAAGTGCTCGAACCGGTTCCTAAAGGCGCGCTCTCCCTGATTGATGAGCTGAAGAAGTTAGGTCAACAGAAGTGGGGGGATTTTATCGAACAAAGGATCAGACGTTGTCGGCGCCGTGTTACAACAGGTCAGTTTTTTTTTTTTTTTTTTTTTTTTTTTTTTTTTGCGATCTTAGATTCCTGATTAATCAGTATGTTCTTCTTTTTAGGGGATTTTACCATTCCTCTTGCAAAGGTCGGGCCGTACACTCATCGGCCTTTGAAGGATAGGAAGGAACGGTCGTCCGAAAAGCAACGATCGGAAGCAGGAAGCATGGGGCTTGAGGACTTGGACGTCGTTGTTTACAATGTTGGGTCGGGGTCGGCCAAACCTGTTGCGTCCTCGGATGCGAGGAGGAAAGACAAAGGGGTCGTGATCGACGATTCTTCGAAGAAAGTTGGTGCTGCCGCCCAGATGAGGCCCGTTGAGGGTTTGAAAGCGATCGGTGGTTTGGAAGCGAGGCGGTCGGAGAAAAGGAAAGATCGTGAGGACGATCGGAGGCGCTCCGAGTCTGCTTCGAAAAAGAGCAGAAGAGAGAAGGGTAAGGACAAAGGCTTGGTCGTTTCTGAAACTGCGAACGTCGAGCGTCCTAATCTCGAGGAGCGACATGCTGAGGAGTTGGTCGGTGACCAAACGGCGGTTGGTGCGACCCTATCGTTTGGGGATGATTACGACTTCAACCTCCGGTTCGCTGGTCGGGGCCGCCATATCCTTGAGGACCCTGTAGCATGTGAGGAATACGTGCGCTGTATTCAGGGTCATCCCAGGGGGCCTGTTCCCGAGCCCGATGAATTGGTCGAGCGTGATGAGTTTTTGGCCTTTTCCGTCGACCTTACTAGGGTAAGTGTTGTGTTTAGATCGATTTTTGACGATTTTTTTTTTGTGTGGCTCAAGTATTAACGGTCGTATGTTGGAGTTTAGATGGTGAGCAACGTCAATTTCATGAGGACCAGATATGAGGGGTTGTTGCAGAAGAATCATGAGCTCGTCGTGGAGAACAGGGTCATTAAGTCAAGGATGAAAAATATGACCATTGCTGCCGAAGAGAAGGTTGGTCGTATTTTGGCGTTGGAGCAAGAGAATGAGAAGCTGAAGGTGGAGGCGGCAAAGTGGGAGGACGAGGTCCAGAGCATGATGGGGGAAAAACAGTCCATCTACCAACTAGCCAAGTCGCAGATGAAACGCCTGAGGGTCTCGCGTAGCAACACTGCAACAAACTTCGGGGAGTATGCGATCGAGAAGGTCGGTACCGAGCTTCGGGAGAAGGTCGAAGCTAAATTTGAGAAGATACGTCGCCATATTGTTGATTCCAAAAAGATGAATCAAATATCATCGACGGTCGGTCAGATCAAAGCCTTCCTCTCGTTCTATGAGGAGCAAGGATCGGCTCCTGAAGGCGCGGTGGAGAGGTTGCAGGAAGACCTGGAGAAGTACCTGAAGATGGCTGCTGCTCACGATGTTGAGAAGATATCCGAAGAGGACCTTACTTTTCCCGACCGAGCCAGCTGGATCCCAGGCGAAGAGCTCGTTTTCCCTATTGACACCCCGAACAGGATTGGTCAGTATGGTTTTGGTGAAGAATGGGATTCTTCGGGTGAAGAAGAGGTTCGAGGTGGTGATGAAGTCGATCCGCGGTCTTCTCGAGTCACAGTTAGAGTCGGTGGCTCTGATCCGCCCGAATCTTCGCGCGGTCGTGGAGGGAGGAATGGTTCCGGATCTTCCCATGTGTCTGAGACCGACGAGGACGAAGGTTCCTTGGGAGTCGATGATCATGCGGAAAACGTCGAGCATCCTCCGGAGGTTGCTGGAGCTGCGACCAAGGCTGCTGAGGGCCCTTCTATGGCTGCTGATCCTGCTGGAGGGCCGGTCGTGACTTCTGAGGTTCCTGGAATTGATGATGTCAACTTCTAATTTGTGCAACTGTTTCTGGTCGGGCTGATGTAGCCGAAAGTTTATGTACTCTTTTTTTTTTGTGGTTGCTCATGATGAGCGTGTATGTACTGTTCCCCGATCCCTGATGGTTGGGTTTTTCTTAATTTATGAAATAATATTTTCTCGCTAAGTGTTCTGAATTTTCATCCAGTTTTCGCTTTGCGTAGCCCTGGTCGGTTCGCGCGATGGACGACCAGGCTAATTTGTCTGCTGGTCGGGACCAGGCTTAAGACGGAATCTGTCTCGTGGCTAAGTGTGCGAGTCGTGGTCGGCTTACTGCACTTAGACGTTCTTTAGATTCATTGCAGGTCGGGGCCTGGCTAACAAGTTTTCACCGGTCAGGGGTTCAAGGTCCCCAGACTACGGTCGTAGGTTTTCCTACTGCGTTGAAGCGAACGCGTGTTTGATTTTGAGTCGCGTGCCTGGCCAGGGCACCGACGTGTGGGTGAGCTCGGGGCTTATGATTATTGTTAAAAACAAAGACCAAGATTTGATGGTCGCGGACCGACCATGTAATAACGATGGTCGTAGTCTTTTTTGTGGGAGCTGGACCTCAAGTGAGGCTGCCTACGTACCCAGGTGAGGGATCAAGCCGATCGTAGTTCGTGAACAAGGAGTACGATTTTTTTTTTTGCGGTCGTAGTTCGGAGTAGGACTACGATTTTTTTTTTTTTTTTTTTTTTTTTTTTTTTTTTTGTGGGAGCTGGACCTCAAGTGAGGCTGCCTACGTACCCAGGTGAGGGATCAAGCCGATCGTAGTTCGTGAACAAGGAGTACGATTTTTTTTTTTTTTTTTTTTTTTGCGGTCGTAGTTCGGAGTAACACTACGATCTTTTTTTTTTTTTTTTTTTTTTTTTTTTTTGGGGGGAGCTGGACCTCAAGTGAGGCTGCCTACGTACCCAAGTGAGGGATCAAGCCGATCGTAGTTCGTGAACAAGGAGTACGATTTTTTTTTTTTTTTTGAAATTATCATAAAAGAGCGACGATCGTATGACTTAGCAGACTCGTGGTCGGGGTTGTACTTCGTTGATTGGAAGTGGATTGTAATAGTATCGTTTTAAGGACATCGCGTTCCAAGACCGCGGAATCATTGTTCCATCCATGGTCATTAGTTCGTATACGCCGGGGCGAACGACTTTAGAAACCTGGTATGGTCCTTCCCAGTGGGCGCCTAGTTTCCCTGCCTTGTACTCAGCTGTGTTTTCGTACACCTTCCTGAGGACGAGGTCGCCGACGGTGAAACTTCTGCTACGAACGCGCTTGTTGTAGTATCGTGCGGCTATCTGCTGGTAATTTTGTATGCGGATGAGAGCCTGACCGCGCTCTTCTTCGATGTGGTCCAAATTGTCTATGAGCATTCTGTCGTTGAGGACGGGGTCTGTTGTCATCATCTCTCGTCGTAGGCTGTTGACGCTGACTTCGGCTGGAGCCATTGCTTCGATTCCGTAGGCCAAGGAGAAGGGAGTGCGCTTGGTTGATTGGCGTGGTGTTGTTCGGAGCGACCATAGTACGCCATCTAGCTCGTCGGCCCAGGTTCCTTTCTTTTCATCGAGACGCTTTTTTAGTTCGGAGATGATAGCCTTGTTCGTCGCCTCTGCCTGTCCGTTTCCTTGTGGGAAACGTGGTGTCGACTTGTTAAGACGGATTTTCCACTTTGCGCAAAAATCTTCGAAGGTCTTGGAAATAAATTGCGACCCGTTGTCAGCGATAATTTCATAAGGCAATCCATGGCGACAGATGACGAATTTCCAGACGAAGTCTTGGACGTCGTCGGCCTTAATTTTGGCGAAGGATTCCGATTCGACCCACTTCGTGAAGTAGTCGGTGACTACGATCACGAAGCGCTTTTGTTTGGACCTTGGGAGTGGACCGAAGATGTCCATCGCCCATCTCATGAATGGGTAGGCGGATGTTGCGGTCGTCAGAGGCTCAGTCGGGGAGTTGATCATTGGACCATGACGCTGGCACTTTTCGCAACGACGGGAGTAGTCTGCGCAGTCGGTGAGCATGGTCGGCCAATAGAAACCGAGCTTCTTGATTTTCATTGCGAGGGTTCGCCCACCAGAGTGGTTGCCACCTTCGCCTTCATGAGTTTGTCATAATGGCGCTGATCGTATCGCCATTGACACACTGAAGTAGAACTCCCGCTGCACTCCATTTGTATAGCTTTCCTCCCATTACTATGTAATGCGCACTCTTTGATTTGAGCCGACGTGCTGCCCACTTGTCCTCTGGGACCTTTCCATCCTTGATATAGTTGGAAATTTCGTCCCGCCAAATTATCTGGTCGGCCTGATCGGGATGCTCGGTGCTATCGGTACGGTTGTTTTGGATGACCTGGTCGACTTGGTCGATTCGATCGAGATCGTCCTCTATGCCGCCACCCTCGCTGTCGTTCATGATGATGCTCATCCGGCTGGCGCCGCACGGTAAATCGATACTCGGGTCGGGAATGGTTTCGACTGGTATGATCCGTTTTAGGTCGGAGTCCGAACTTGTTGCTAATGAGGCTAGGGCGTCAGCGGCGAAGTTTTCTGATCGAGGGATGTTAGTGATAACGAAACTGTCGAAATTGGAGAGGATTAAAGCTTCGGTGAGTTTCAAGTAAGCGTTCATGCGCTCGTCTCGCGCGTCGTAATCGTGATTCAATTGATTAGTGACGAGCTGGGAGTCGCTGTACGCGTGTACTCGTTTAACCCCGACCTCTTTGGCCAGGCGAAGCCCGGCGATGAGGGCTTCCCACTCTGCCTCGTTGTTGGTGGCCTTGAACTCGAGTCGGAAGCACTGTTCGAGTATTTCATTCGTCGGGGAAATCAATCGTATCCCTGCTCCGCATCCGTGTCGGGATGCCGACCCATCGATGTACAGGCTCCAGTCTTGGCTGGTCGGTGTGATTGGAATGGCTTCCGGGGGGAGCTCGATCAAGAAATCTGCCAAGGCTTGCGACTTGGTACTCGTGCGGTTACGATACTCGATGTCGTATTCGCTGAGCTCGACCGCCCATTTTGCCATGCGGCCTGACTGACTAGGACTGTGGAGGATTGTTCGCAGCGGCTGGGCGGACATTACTGCGATCGTATGCGATTGGAAGTAGGGACGGAGTTTTCGAGCGGCTACAACGATGGCTAAAGCCAATTTTTCTAAGGTCGGATACCGACTCTCTGCTCCATCGAGCGACTTGCTGACGTAGAAAATTGGTTTCTGGTCTCCCCGATCCTCTCGAACTAATACACCGCTTACTGCCGCGTTCGTTACAGAGACGTAGAGATATAATGTTTCGCCGTGCTCGGGTTTCGACAGAACCGGAGGCGTTGTTAAATACGCCTTCAACTCATTGAAAGCTGCTTCGCACTTGTCATCCCAAACGAATGCTTTGTTCCCGCGGAGAAGCTGATAGAAAGGGAGGCTACGATCGGTGGATCGAGATATGAAGCGGTTGAGCGCCGCTATTCTGCCGGTCAGCCGTTGTACCTCTCTTTTATTTTTCGGAGACGGTAGATCGACGATTGCGGTGATCTGCTTTGGATTTGCTTCTATTCCCCTTTGTGTAACAATGTAACCAAGGAACTCGCCTGAGGTTACCCCGAACGTGCACTTGGTCGGGTTAAGCTTCATCCCGTACTCGTTGAGAATTCTGAAGCAGTCTCGAAGGTGTCCGACATGGTCGGTGGCGTTTTGAGACTTTACCAGCATATCGTCTATGTATACTTCCATCGTATCTCCCAGTTGGTCGGCAAACATCCTGTTCACCAGTCTCTGGTAGGTTGCTCCGGCGTTTTTCAATCCCAAAGGCATGACTCGATAGCAGAATGTTCCTCGGTCGGTTATGAAAGACGTTTTCTCGCGATCGTCGGGGTGCATTGCGATCTGGTTGTATCCGGAAAAAGCATCCATGAATGATAATAAGTCATTCCCGGTCGTAGCTTCTACCACGCGATCGATGTGGGGTAAGGGAAAGCTATCTTTTGGACACGCTTTGTTCAGATCTGTAAAATCGATGCAGACGCGCCATTTGCCGTTCTTCTTTTTAACTACGACCGGATTGGCCAGCCATTCGGGGTATTGAACTTCTGTAATCGATCCGGCTTCGAGCAGCTTGGTGACTTCCTCATCGACAGCGCGGGCTCTCTCGTAACCGAGCTTTCTCCGTTTCTGCTTTATAGGTTTGTAGTTGGGATCAACGTGAAGCTCATGGCTCGTGATGGCCGGGTTGATGCCCTTCATATCTTCTATCGACCATGCGAACGTTGCGACATTCTCGTTCAGAAATTCGGTCAAGTCTGTCTTGATTGATTCGGAAAGCTCGGTGCCGATATTAACGCATCGCTCGGGGTGCTGCGGATCGATGTTCACCGGGGTTGCAAGTTCTTGCCTTGGCTCGGTTGCGTTCGGCTCTTCCGGATTACTTATGTGTAGGTTGAACTTCTGCAGTTTTTGCCCGGTGATGAAACAGGTTCTAGCTGCCTTCTGATCTCCTCTTATAGTGTAAACCCCGGTCGGGGTCGGGAATTTGACACATTGATGGTAGGTGGAGGCGATTGCTCTGAGAGAGAATAACCAAGGGGTTCCCATGATAATGTTGTACACCGCCGGTTTATCTACGACCAGGAACTTGACATCCCTGATCAAGCCTCCAGCGTATACCCTTAGCTTGATCGTTCCTACGGTCATCGTGGTGATTCCTTCGAAACCGACCAAGGGCCTAACGCTTGGTTTAATCTTGCCGTCCGGTATGTCCATTCGTTTGAGTGTATCCTTAAAAATGACATCCACCGCGCTCCCGGTGTCGATCAAGACACGTGTGACATCGCAGTCCTCGACTTTAAGCTCAATGACTAAGGGGTCGTTGTGAGGCATCGCAAGATCCTTAGTATCAGCTTCAGAAAAAATGATCGGCATGTCAACTTCTGCCCGACCGTAACAATCTTGGTCGGCCTGGTTCATCTTCTCGTACTTCTTGAGAGATTGTACAGATGCGTGAACTGGCTGGAGGCCGCCCATAATGACGAGTACCCTTCTTTTCGAGGTCGGTGGTCCGTCTCGCGGACCTTCTTTTGGTGGTAACGGTTGGGCGGGGTTGTTGTTCTTCCGCTGTTCGCCTTGCCCAGAACTCTCCCCTCCTTTCCGTTTTTCTCCGCGTTCGGGTGGGCTGTCCATTTTTATTTCTCCGCGTTGATAGCTGGTGAGCAGGGCATCCTTGAGACCACGACATTGTGTAGTAGAGTGACCGAACACTTGATGGTAATCGCAATAGAGTTTAGTATCTTTCGAGTCCTGCCCCCGTATCCACTTGTTCGACTGCCTCTGAGGTGGCTGGTCCGTTCCGACCTGGTGTACTAAGAGTTTTTTGCTCTTATATTCCTGATCATAGTGTTGCCGGGGCTCTTGGTATTCGCCGTCGCCTTTCGGTTTTGCCTTTTGTGCTGGAGGTTTTGCGGGAGAGTGTTTCTGCGTGTTAATGGTCTTGTCCTCTTCGAGACGGATGTATCGCGTAGACCGATGCATCACGTCTTCTAAGCTGGTCGGTGGGGTGAGGACAAGATTCTCCCTGAACTTAGATTCATACCACAATCCTTGCTTCAGTGCTGAGATCGCGGAGTTGTCGCTGACCATGACCCTCGAGAGTACCGCTTTGAACCTGTCCATGTATCCTCGCAGTGTTTCGTCCTCCTTCTGGACTAGGGACCAGAGGTTGGCGTCGGAGATGCCCTCCTCGAGGTACATGGAGTAATGCTTGAGAAAGGCTTGGGACAGTTGTGGGAAGCTGTCGATCGATCGTGGATGGAGACGGGCGAACCATTCTAGGGCAGGTCCCGAGAGATGCTCGACGAAGTGTTGGCAGCAACCAGCGTCTTTTTCCTCTGGGGGATAATGGGTACGTCCCATTGCTAGGTTGAACTTTCTCAAGTGTTGCATCGGGTCGGTATCTCCCGTGTAGTGCGAAATGCGTAGTTTACTGGAATCTCTGACCGGGGTCGACATGATACGGTCGGTGAAGGGAGTCTGCTGCGTTTCCGCCAGTACACGCTCGATTTCTGGAGCAGAGCTAATTGCATGGTGCACCTTCGAGGTTATTTCAGTAAGCTTTGCTCGGAGGTCTTCCATTTCGAAATCCCGGTCGGTCCTTGGTTCTTGCGACCGGGTTCTGGTCGGCCTTGAGCGTTGCGAGCTTAATGGGTTGGCTAGAGCGGGGCCGGTTGGCCGATTTTGTTCTACCGGTCGTCCTAGCCTTTCGAAAACATCCGAAGAGATGATCGGTCGGTTCTGTTCGGATGGTCGACCCAATCTTTCGTGAACGTCTGAAGAAGCGGCTGGTCGGTTTTGATCAGCTGGGTGACCCAACCTTTCGAATACGTCCGAATGAACGACCGCTCGGTTCTGGTCCGATTGTCGCCCTATCCTTTCGAACACGTCGGTCGACCGGCCGAGTCTATCGAATATATCCGTTTGTCGCCCCAGCCTGTCGAAGATGGTCTGAGACGAACTGGCTCCAAGCTGTGGGGAGTCGTTGTTGGGTCGGCCATTGCCGGCCTCAGTTCGATCACGGGTCGTCGCTCGGGAGAGCCGTAAGTCCTCAAGCCGAGAATTGGTCTGCCGTGTCAATTGCTCTTGGTCGTCTAAGCGTCTCATGATGGCGTTCATTACTCTGGACAGGTCGGCCTGCTCGTCAGTGACTCTGATTGTTCCCCGCTGGAGGTTGGAGGATTCGACGACCGTCGTTTGTTCATTGACGAGAGCCTGTTGGACGGTTGTCAAATTTGTATCTTCTTCGGTCGGTGTTGCGACCTCTTGCGACGGGAGGTCGGGTTCGACGATCGGGTCCATTTTCGGTGTCTAAGACTATCTCTGAAGCCCCCTACCTGGCGCGCCAATTGTTGATCTCAAGATCGGGAATGTATGTTCGTATATTATGAGAGGCCGAGATGTCTGTTTAAGTGAAAGTAAACGCGATCGTAGAAATATAATACGTTCGTATTGAAGAGATACGATCGTATGTAAGAGAGGCGATCGTATAACAGAGAAGATGGTCGTATGAAAAGATAACGGTCGTACAGAGGACGCAATGCGGTCGTATTTCTCTGTTCTGAGTATTATGTCATGAGTTGTCACATCAAGTAATGTGACAACTATTTATAGTTACAATGATCTAAGGTTTAATGTAACTATAGTTACATAAAGTAACTAAGTGAGAAAAGCACTATGGTTATATTTAATAAATATTGGGCCTTCAGCTTCTGATGGGCTTTGACATAAGAAGTAGATTTGGGCCTCCAAATCTATGCCCAACACTTACCATGCATCTCCTTGGGTTCCAAGACATTTTCACAACTGATACATCGGTCCCTCGGTACAACTTTAGCATTCAGACACTGGAGGGGCTGAATCGGCATCGTGCCTTCTGGTCTCCCATTGGTGAAAAGACCTTTCAAAGAAGATGGCAAACTCTATGGTTCTCTACTAACTGCAACAAGTATGAAACCATTCGTGGTCAGAAAGAATTAAAAGCGGCGGTGCATCAGTTCCATGAGTATATGTATTCGGTGCAGTACTCTGATCATTCGTGCTACGAGGAGATTGGAGAGTTTATAAAACTCGTGAAGCCAAAGAGCATGAAAGGAACTGTGGTTTCATCATTCATGTTATGTTGAGCCTTTGAGGCTTGACACCACCACAAAGCAATTTCGAGCTCTTAGGATCAAATCATATTCTGGAAAGGACGAGACAATAGTGTCGGAGAAAGAAGCGAGATGGTCATTCAAGTTTCAAGAGAAACAAGAAGAGAGCACGTATTCAAGTAAAGTGCCCAAAAATTGGTTATTATTTTAAAGATGCAAGTGAGTAGTTCCATTTCAGTCCGGTCTTTCCCCTCTTGTTGTTGAGGTTTGATTATCTTGCTACGAGTGATTTGTTGAACCAAACTGTGAAAACATTGTAGCCAAGGATGATTTTGCATATTGATATGTAATGTGAATATTTGACTAATTTGAGAAGGTTCAAAAATCAATTACAGAATTTATTAATATCTCAAAATGTATTGTAGTAGAAGTTAAATCACTCTGTTTTCATAATAACAGACTAACACATTAGAATATTGAATACTTTTTCTACAAATTAAAATTTTGCGTTTTTGACTTTTTTAGAAACTCATAAACCTTACCAATTGTTTTAATTATTTTAGATTCTAAATTAAATACTTTGCATCAATTCTCCACTAATAACATCAAAACATTTCGATTTGGTATGAATTCATAGATTAACACCTTAGAGTTTTATTTAATTTTCTAAAAATTAAAGTTTTAAAAATTAAAGTTTTGGATTTGTGGCTTTTTTAGAGACCCAAATACTTTACCAAATGGTTTAAATAACTTAGATTTAGTTCGAACAAATTTCATCCATTTGCTAGTAATAGTATCAAAAAGTTCAATTTGGTATGAATTCATGGACTAACACCTTAGAGTTTTGGATAATTTTTCTAAAATTAAAGTTTTTGGGTTTTTGATTTCTTTGGAGACTCATATACCTTAATACGTGATTTAAAATAGTTTAGATTGTAATTTGAACACATTGCATCCATTTTCCGGTAATAGCATCAAAACATTCAATTTAGTATGAATTCATGGACTAACACCTTAGAATATTGAATACCTTTTCTAAAAATTAAAATTTTGGGTTTTTGGCTTCTGTAGAGACTCATATACCTTACCAATTGTTTTAATTAGTTTAGATTCTCATTTAAATACATTGCATCCATTCTCCACTAATAGCATCAAAACGTTTCGATTTGGTATGAATTCATGGATTAACACCTTTGAATTTTAGATAATTTTCTAAAAATTAAAGTTTTGGATTTTTGGCATTTTTAGAGACCTAACTACTTTACAAAGTGGTTTAAATAACTTAGATTTTAGTTTAAACACATTGCTTCCATTTGCTAGTAATAGTATAAAAAGTTCGATTTTGTATGAATTCATGGACTAACACCTTAGAGTTTTGAATATTTTTTGTAAAAATAAAGTTTTTGGGTTTTTGATTTCTTTAGAGACTCATATACCTTAATAAGTGGTTTAAATGGTTTAGATTGTAATTTGAACACATTGCATCCATTTTATTGGTAATAGAATCAAAAAGTTCTATTTAGTACGAATTCATGGACTAACACCTTAGAATATTGAATACTTTTTCTAAAAATTAAAATTTTGCGTTTTTGGCTTCTTTAGAGACTCATAAACCTTACCAATTGTTTTAATTATTTTAGATTCTAAATTAAATACTTTGCATCAATTCTCCACTAATAGCATCAAAACATTTCGATTTGGTATGAATTCATGGATTAACACCTTTGAATTTTAGATAATTTTCTAAAAATTAAAGTTTTGGATTTTTGGCTTTTTTAGAGACCCAACTACTTTACAAAGTGGTTAAAATAACTTAGATTATAATTTGAACACATTGCATCCATTTGCTAGTAATTATATCAAAAAGTTCGATTTGGTATGAATTCAAAAACTAACACCTTAGAGTTTTGGATAATTTTTCTAAAAATAATTTTTTTGGGTTTTTGATTTCTTTGGAGACTCATATACCTTAATAAGTGATTTAAATATTTTAGATTGTAATTTGAACACATTGCATCCATTTTCCGGTAATAGCATCAAAATATTCTATTTGGTATGAATTCATGGACTAACACCTTAGAAGATTGAATACTTTTTCTCAAAATTAAAAGTTTTGGTTTATGGCTTATTTAGAAACTCATATACCATACCAATTATTTTAATTAGTTTAGATTCACATTTAAATACATTGCATCCATTCTCCACTAATAGCATCACAACGTTTCAATTTGGTATGAATTCATGGACTTACACCTTAGAGTTTTTGATAATTTTCTAAAAATTAAAGTTTTGGGTTTTTTGTTTTTTTAGAGACCCAACTACTTTACGAAGTGGTTTAAATAACTTAGATTTTAGTTTGAACACATTGCATCCATTTGCTACTAATAGTATAAAAAGTTCGATTTTGTATGAATTCATGGACTAACACCTTAGAGTTTTGGATATTTTTTGTAAAAATAAAGTTTTTAGGTTTTTGATTTCTTTAGAGACTCATATACCTTAATAAGTGGTTTAAATGGTTTATATTGTAATTTGAACACATTGCATCCATTTTCCGTTAATAGCATCAAAACGTTCAATTTGGTATGAATTTATGGACTAACACCTTAAAATATTGAATACTTTTTCTAAAAATTAAAATTTTGGGTTTTTGGCTTCTTTAAAGACTCATTTACCTTACCAATTGTTTTGATTATTTTAGATTCTAATTTAAATACTTTCCATCAATTCTACACTAATAGCATCAAAACGTTTTAATTTGGTATGAATTCATGGATTAACACATTAGAGTTTTAGATAATTTTCTAAAAATTAAAGTTTTAGATTTGTGGCTTTTTTAGAGACCCAACTACTAGGCCAAGTGGTTTAAATCACTTAGATTTTAGTTTGAACACATTGCATCCATTTGCTAATAATAGTATCAAAAAGTTCTATTTGGTATGAATTCATGGATTAACACCTTAGAGTTTTGGATAATTTTTCTAAAAATAATTTTTTTGGGTTTTTGATTTCTTTAGAGACTCATATACTTTAATAAGTGGTTTAAATAGTTTAGATTGTAATTTGAATACATTGCATGCATTTTCTGGTAATAGCATCAAAACGTTCAATTTGGTATGAATTCATGGATTAACACCTTAGAATTTTGAGTAATTTTTCTCAAAATTAAAATTTTGGCTTTTTTTAGAAACTCATATACCTTACAAATTGTTTTAATTAGTTTAGATTCTAATTTAAATACATTGCATCCATTCTCCACTAATAGCATCAAAACGTTTTAATTTGGTATGAATTCATGAACTAACACCTTAGAGTTTTTGATAATTTTCTAAGAAATTAAAGTTTTGGATTTTTGGCTTTTTAGAGACCCAACTACTTTAACAAGTGGTTTAAATAACTTAGATTTAGATTGAACACATTTCATCCATTTGCTAGTAATAGTACCAAAAAGTTCGATTTGGTATGAATTCATGGATTAACACCTTAGAGTTTTGGATAATTTTTCTAAAAATAATTTTTTTGGGTTTTTGATTTCTTTAGAGACTCATATACCTTAAAAAGTGGTTTAAATAGTTTAGATTGGAATTTGAACACATTGTATCCATTTTCCGGTAATAGCATTAAAACCTTGGAATTTGGATTTGTTATGAATTCATTGATTAACACCATAGAATTTGGATTAATTTTTCTAAAAAATAAAATTTTGGGTTTTTGGCTTCTTTAGAGACTCATATACCTTACCAATTGTTTTACATAGTTTAGGTTCTAATTTAAATACATTGAATCCATTTTCCACTAATAGCATCAAAGCGTTTCTATTTGGTATGAATTCAGGACTAACACCTTAGAGTTTTAGATAATTTTCTAAAAATTAAAATTTTGGATTTTTAGCTTTTTTAGATGCTCAACTACTTAACCAAGTAGTTTAAATAACTTAGATTTTAGTATGAACACATTGCATCCATTTGCTAGTAATAGTATAAAAAGTTCGATTTTTTATGAATTCATGGAGTAACACCAAATCGAACTTTTTGATACTATTACTAGCAAATGGATGCAATGTGTTCAAACTAAAATCTAAGTTATTTAAACCACTTGGTTTCGGAAAAAAAAAAAAAAAAAAAAACCACTTGGTCTAGTAGTTGGGTCTCTAAAAAAGCCAAAAATCCAAAACTTTAATTTTTAGAAAATTATCTAAAACTCTAAGGTGTTAATCCATGAATTCATATCAAATCGAAACGTTTTGATGCTATTAGTGGATAATTGATGCAAAGTATTTAAATTAGAATCTAAACTAATTAAAACAATTGATAAGGTATATGAGTTTCTAAAGAAGCAAAAAATCCAATTTTTTTAATTTTTAGAAAAAGTATTCAATATTAGGTTTCCTGAGAAATTATCACGGAGACACATCATTACAGTTATTGAATAAGTGAAAAATCAGTATACAAAATTATTAGGAGATAACTCAAAGATTTTTAGAGATTGGACACGATCGGATTCTAGAGATTTCCTTTCAACATTTTGTATTATTCAATATTTCACCAGTGAACCCCAAATCTCGTAAGAATCATATGAGCAACAAACTTTCTTTAAAACATATATTGAATTGTAATTGTAATACAATAATAGGAATAATGATACAACAACTAAAAAACACATCATTCGTTCCCTAAACAATAAAAAATAACAAATAAGTTCAAAATATTATCAGATGTAGAGAGATTAGAGATTCATTAGCCTTAATACAATACCAAAGCCGAAATGAACTTTGGTTGGCGAAAGATTCTAGAAAAGGAAAAGACCAAAGAATTTTATTGCACTCGATTTGATTCGATGTTCTGGAAAATGATTAAAACAATTAAATTAGTTAAATCTAAAGTTAAAAATAGGATGAAAATGTACATTTAGTTGAGAACATAAAATAACAAGTTATTTATAAAGTGAAATGATCATAATAGAAAAACTATGTGAAAGAGGTATAACTGAGAAAAATAGAAAATTGCAAAAACTGTTTTGAAAATAATATTGAAAATAATTTTTTGATATGCAAATATTTGCTATACTTATTAAATAATAAAATTTAATTATAATTTGTTAATTAAATAATTTTTATCTATATAATAATTCAGAATTTGTGATCATGAAAAGATTATAATTAATTTATTATTTTTATTTAATTATCCAATAAATGAAGAGGATGAAGTCATGTCATATTTTTAACAATTCATGTCATCATTACATGTATAACACATAACGCGATGTTTTTAAAACACCTTCGATCACTCGATTAGAATAACGCTGAGAGAGAAAAATTGGCTACACGTTATGAATAAATTGTGACATTTCATTCCTTACAATATGTTTATCTTTCAATTGGATGCTTCCATCTGTTTTGTTATGATTTTAAAAATTTATGCTACTTCAAATCCTTGCATTAACTTCTTATTTCATGATATGAAGATATTTATTTTGCATGTAGTTCTCGTCTTGAGGATACCTGAAGTGATTGGTTTGTAATTTTGCTACTGCCTAAACATTGGGACACATCTCTCAACTCCAAGCAAACACATTAAGACACAACTCTCAACTCCAAGCAAGACAATATGATATTTTAGCAAGCTTCGGATTCTTCCTGCTTTGGCCTCACTTCAAGTTCTGGTGGCAGAAGTTTTAGAAAGCTTCCCTGAACCACAGGAGGAGTGGGAGGAGGTCGATCACAAGCCGATCTCATTGTAGTTTCCGACGAATCTGATGTCTCTGATGATCCACTATCTATACAACAATTTAAATACATAAAATTGGTAAACATGATCAAGATTGGTCTTTCAAGATTGATCATCATATGCAATGTACAAAAACAAAAGTGCGTACCAAAGAGTGACTTGACCATCGGTCGCTTCAACTTGTTCTTCTTCTTTAACTCCGCTACAAACGACAATAAAGCATGCATTGGTAACAATGAAACTGATTAAAAATCAAATACAAGAACCAGTGATCAAGTGTGTACCCATTCCAGGAACTTGGTAATCATTAACAATCTCGAAGTTCTTGTAAGTGTACCCTACGAAGTTTATGTCCTTAGACGACAACATCTGCAAAAGTAAACCGGAATTAATTAAACATAAATGAATGTAATAAGAAAGCAATCTTTTTGGAGGGAGTATAAATTGTGTTAAAAGATAGGTAATATGGTTATGCCTTCCTCCATGGACCAGACTTGGATGATGTCTGAGTTTGCGATTCTGACTGCATTACCAAACAAAACAAAGCATTAATGAGTAACTAAGGATCTCTATGTTGCTATCAAATCCAAATGATTAAAGATTTGTTTACCTCATCAAATTTCTCAAAATTCTGAGTGTCTAAATCGTCAGTGACCTCTGGAACAAACGCTGCATCCATATCGAAAATTGTATCCCAATCAATAGTTTCAAACCATGGATGTGCCTGAAAATGGAGGAAACAACTCATGCATTTTGGATTATAGATTGAAAACAAACTACACTCAAAGACACAGTCTCTTAGTCGAGAAGCTAAAAAACTCTTCATGCATCTAAAAGGAAAGTGAAATGCATGTTCTTAAGGAAACCAGCACAAAGGACACACCATACAACACCTTTATTTCATCAGCACCTTTGGAACCAAGCCTACGTCTAACACTGCACAACAAGCTATTTATAAGATCTTTTGCTTCTCGCGACAATATTGCTTCCTCTGGAAACTTCAGATGACTTTTCCAGTTTACTATCTGCAACCAACACCCGGGAACAAGAGTTTTATGTCAGTGTCTTCTTTTCTTTGTTTCCCTTGTTACATTTTTCTATAGGTTATGAACATATTACCTTTCTACAAGTTGACATAGGATCATCTGAATAAAACGGCGGATAACCTACTAGCATTTCGTACATGATAGCTCCAAGAGACCACCTACAAAGCATTTTATTGAGCAAACTGCATTAGCGGTCTTATGTAACTGATTAATGTATCCTTAAGAGTACTAGCTAAAACCCATCAAGATGTATACTGATTCAAATGTTGTCCGTTTTAGAATCGCCAAACAAGCTAATATCTCCAAGCCAATGTACTAACTTTCTTCTTTTTATAATTGGCATAACACATCAAAAATCTGATGGAGTATGTAAGCTCATATTCTAAGATAATGCACTAACAAAAAAGAGAGCCTCAAGTGCTTACCAGTCACACTCCATTCCATAGCCTTTCTTCAATAGAACTTCTGGAGCTATGTAATCTGGTGTACCAACTGTGGAATATGCCTGTCCATTTACGTGTTAATCAAACGCATACAGAGCGGAAAAAACTCGATCACCTGCTTAAGCCAAAAACTCAAAAGGTGAATTTGAAGCCTTACTAGTGTTCTCCTATTCCTCTGCCAATGTTCAAGTTGTTCTTGCTGAGAGCGTTTTGGAGCAGCTGATCCGGTCTCTTGCTCGGTATGTCCATTCGAGTTGTTTGAAAAATCGTTTTCTCCAATGACACTGCAGTCCAAAGGTTTACACAATCCGAAATCCGACAGTCTAAGATGCCCATATTTGTCAAGCAACAAGTTATCCGGCTTGATATCCCTGCGAAATAGCAAAGAAGACGATTAAGCGCATCCAAAATACAAGAATGAGAAAATGAAACGGTACTCTCACAGAACCTGTGTATGTAATTATGCCTATGGATGGACTCGATAGCGAGAACAGTCTCAGCGACATAGAACTTAGCTTCATCTTCTGTTAAAGTATCTTTCCGCATCAGAAGAGTCATCATATCTCCACCAGGCAAATACTCCATCACAAGGTAAAGATGATCATCATCTTGAAATGAACAATAAAGCTTTACTATATAGTTACTGTCCACTTCCGCAAGTAAGTTCCTCTCTGCTCTCACATGCTCAACCTTAAAGAAACCATGAAAAATTAACAAGCAAGAAAACAACATTAAAGTAGCAAATAGATAGTGAAGTCTCACTTACTTGGCCTCTCCGAAGCATCTCGGCTTTCTTGAGCTTTTTCATTGCGTAAACTTGACCTGTTGTCTTTTCTTTACAAACTCTAACCTACATAAACAACAACATATCCTTTTAACAACTACCGGGGATAGAGAATTGTATTTGCACAAGAAAAACATATTGTACCTCCCCAAATGCACCTTTACCAATCATTGTAAGCAAATCGAAATCAGCAACGCCTAGCTTATGGCGTTGAAGGCGCATGTACTCTGTTTCCTTCTTCTCTAGAAACTTGAGTAGATTATTTTGATCTTCTTCAGACACATCAGCATCTGCTAGCTTCTGCTCTAGCATGCTTCGCCTGTATATATACCAAGAACCAAAACTAAATCACACAATGTTCTACATTTTGGCTTTCAGTAAGAGATATATTTACATACCTTTCTTTTCTTTCTTGAAGAATCTTCATTTGCTCTTTGTAATGATTCTCAATGTACTGTTTAGCTGCTGCAACTTTCTGTTTGGTAGTGTTGGACACAGCTTCTTCATCGGTTGTTTCGACGTGGGATGATTCATCAGCAGAGACATTACTACCTTCACCACCTGAACCACCTTTATATCTCGATCCTCCACGCATTTGCCTCTTCTGAAACCAACCTTTTGCAGAATCCATATATGTATTCTCACTCTCTTTACAAATCAAATACTTAATTCATCATCTCAACAAATTCTTCTGCATAAACAATAATCAATACATATCACTAGAACATATGTGTTTTTTTTGTTTTTTTTTCAGTTTTATCAAAAACAAACCTAAAGAATTGAAATTACAATCAATTTTGAAAGATTCAAAGCAGAGGAGGAAGAGAGGAAAAGAATGAGCGTGAATAACTCTAAAGCAAAGCACCTATTTCGCATGAATTTTAATGGTAACAAATGTTAAATATGCATTTTAGATCATCAATCTTTGCCTTATTTTCAGCGTCATTTTCTCTCATTTTCTTTCTTTCTTATTCTTGTTTTAAATTATAAAAATGGACTTATCCAAATAATTCTTCTTCATTTTTCACTTTCAATACGATGAGATTTTAATCAAACTTTGACTAGTTTTCAGTACAAGAATATATCTGTTCATTTATGTAAAATATTATATTGCAACTTTGAAAAGAACAAGAGTCATTAACTTTTGCATGCATACATGCTTCGAAATTCACTCACAAACACTGAAATCCTCTTTGGCATTCACAATCCTTGAACTAATCATAAGAAAACATTGTTTAGGATTCAGATGGTCTCATGACTGGGAAAGGGGGCAATCTCAGCACGGCCTCTTCTGTCTCCATTGGATCCGATCTCAGAATCTAACAAAATGTTATGACAAAAACATTCAAGATATTGTATGTGTATTCCAAGCAAGTAAGGAACCATTGGAATGACTGAAAAAAAAACACAGCATTTCCATGTCTCTGATCGTCTTTGCAACTACTAGAATGAAAGTTGCTAATGGCTTCTTACAATATAGCCTTTCTATACTAAAATTCGAAACAAAAATTGGTGTTAAATCTCGACTAGTATGGTTTTTTTATATGAACAAATGCTCTTTAATCCTTTATGATCTCTTGTGTTGTTCAATAAATCAATTATCTATCACATTCTGTTAAGATATCCCACATCGGTAATATGATGGGATATATACTAATATATAAAGGGTTAGAGCATTGACCAATTTGTTTTGAATCGTAGCCAAGACTAACACATAAGAAAGAAGATACCTCTTACTCTAAACATTCTTTTTGATCCAAACCAAACCTTATATTACTTCATTTCAGTTCAAACTCAAACCCCAATACAAAACCAGTGATCTATAGCTCAAATTACATACACAATGTAACGGACCAGAGAGAGAAAGAGAGATCCTTACAGGGTCCTGAAGAACAGGTTTGGTGTCATCAATGGCTGGTCTGAAAGAAGGTTTCTGAGGTTTAACAGTCTTCTTCACTTCCGATTGAAGAAAAATCGATGCTTTCGTCGTCGCCGGAGTCTCTGTAGATTTCCCCATCGTGTTCTCTCGTCGTGAATTTGGCTTTGAGATTTCACACGTGACGAGCCACGTGCAAATAATTAGGCTCTTATTGGGCTTATAGGTTTTTTTATTAAAAGCCCATTTGATTAATTCGAGAGCTTTATATATAAAAAAAAATTGATTGACTTGTGTCGCCGTTTAATTCCATTCTTCTGCTCTCTGATAAACCCTAATTCGTCTTTGAGGTACGATTCTCTGATAAACCCTAATCTGCTTTGTTTTTTCAGCTCTGATGTTTGATTTTCTACTTAGGGATTGATTGAAATTCGAACGACCATGTATCTTCAGTGCTATATCAACGAGAAGGGTGAGAAAGTTTACACCACCAAGGTACCTTTACTCTTTGCTCTATCTCTGTCTCTTTGTGTGCTTGTATTTCGTATTTTTACAAGCTAGAGTTCCTTAGAATACAGTAATTAGTCCTGAAATGTTATCTTAGCTTGGTTTTGTTTGCTTAATCTTAAAAATTAACAGACGTAAAGCTTGTTTTGTTCATATTAATCTATGCAAATAGAACTGTTTTCGGATTTGCTTGTATAGTCTTAAGGTTTAGTAGATAGAAGTTCTTTCATACACATTGAATTTAGTTTTGATTCTTGACTTTATGTTTTCCTTATATATAGAGGTTCTTAGCACTTGGTGTTGCTCTACTCACTGTTTTTGTTACTTTATGTAGAAGGAATCACCACTCGGGTTAGCCACTGAATCTGCCCATCCAGGTGAGTCTAGCAATGCAGACCCATTTGTGTTTCTTTATACTTCTTTCATTGGAGTTTAAACCAAATCTTTGTGTTATTTGCAGCTCGATTCTCTCCTGACGATCAATACTCAAAGCAGAGAGTTTTGTTGAAGAAGCGGTTCGGTCTCTTACCGACTCAGGGTGCACCTGTCAAGTACTGAAAAGAGACTTGCTTCATTTGGTTTTTAATGTTCTTCTATTGCTATGTTGTTTCTTAATGAAGGGTCTTTGTATGTCTCCAAATACAGTAGTGAGTTAAGAGCATTTTAATCTTTGTGGACCTTAAATGAATGAAGATTTCTAGAATGAGTTATTTTCATTAGCTATTTGTTGATGGTTTCCTAATTCATCAAATTAAAACGGCTTGTATTGAAAATTTTCAAATTTGAACTCTTTGAACAAGTTGCAAGTACAGTAGTCTCTAGAATTATTGTGATGAAAATTCTCAGACATTGAATGTTCATGGAAGCATTTGTGACACCTAATAGTGATTTCATTAATTTGATTAAGAGATTTAAAGAAGAAAAATATTCAAAGCAGAGAGTTTTGTTGAAGAAGCGGTTTGGTCTCTTACCGATGCAGAATGCACCCGTCATGTACTATAAAGACTTGCTTCTGTTAATTTTTCATGTTATTCTATTGCTAATCAATTTCTACAATTTTTGGGCACTTAGCTTGTATACGTGCTCTCTTCTTGTTTCTCTTATAACCTAAATGACCATCTCGCTTCCACCTTTTTTCTTTATCCGACGCTATCGTCTCGTCCTTTCCAGAATATGACTTGATCCTTACAGCTCGATATTGCTTTGTGGTGGTGTCAGGCCTCAAAGGCAGTAACTCTGGCGGTTGATTAGCTCCGCAGATACGCCCAAAATAGTAAAGAGGCTCAACATAGCATGATGATGAAACCACAATGCCTTTCATGCTCTTTGGTTTCACAAGTTTGATAAACTCTCCAATCTCCTCGTAGCACGAATGATCAGAGTACTGCACCGAATACATATAGTCATGGAACTGATGTACCGCCGCTTGTAGTTCTTTCTGACCACGAATGGTTTCATACTTAGTTGCAGTTAGAAGAGAGCCAGAGAGTTTGCCATCTCCTTTGAAAGGTCTTTTCACCCATGGGAGACCTGAAGGCATGATGCCGATGGTTGGACACATCATATTCAGCCCCTCGAGTGTCTGAATGCTAAAACTGTATCGAGGGACAGCTCGTACTCTTGTAAGAGATGTATCAGTTGTGAAAATGTCTTGGAACCCGAGGAGATGCATGGTACGCAGTCGCTCTGGCCAAACCCAAATCTAAAAACAAACAAGAAACCACAAGACAAATCAACTATTAATCCATATGTGAGATTCAAAACAGCAAAACAAAGCAAGAAGGAAGCTCATGAGTCATGACACATATTGAACACTGAAGAAAACTAACCTTGATATTCAGAATGCGAGAAACATGAACAAGAAGGTCTTCCTTCCCCAAAGTGTCAACTCCTATGATGATATCATGCGAAGGATGAGAGGCGATTATGTCAGCAACCTGCAAGGAAAGATATGAATGACATGAAGACGAGAAACACAAATAAGAACTACTGAGAAATAGTCGGAAATGTTCAAGGAGGCGAACCAGACGTGCAGCGACTTGACGGGAAGGAAAACGAGTGTAAATGGGATTGCAATAAGTGTTATCCAAGTAGAGAATATCTACTGGAAACTCGTTAACCGCAGCTACGAGAGTGGTCTTTGCTTCATCTGCTTCATGATGATCCAATTCCCACCTGAAATCTCCAGTGTAGAGAAAACATCCAAAATCTCCCCGGAACAAGAACATCACAGACCCTAATCAAACACCACAGTGAGCGATGATGATTCAGACTACAATCATATCCATATTCGATTCAAACAAACACTACCACCAGATTCAAACAAACACTACAGTGATATTCAAATTCAAATTCCACACTACACATACATCAATCAAAAGCATGAGTTCATGATCGTACTTACCAGGACAGTGGTGTGCGTCGATGGCCATGAAATGGAGACGAACGTCATCGCCGGAGGAAGGTGATCGGAGAGTGAGAGATCGCCATGAAGAGAGAGGGACGACGCGAAGCAAGGAGAGGTCGAAACCTGGGAATCGGGAAGGAAACAGAGAGGCGGTGGTGCGAGAACAGTAGAGAGGAGCATGAGACCAGTCGCCGGAGAGGCCACGAGTGTGATCGGAATGCAAATGAGTCAAGAAGTAAGATTGACTTCCATTTCTCCACCGGTCCACCGATATCAGACCACTCTCCATCTCTCTGCTACGGCGTTCGCAGTCGCACTTGTATCGTCGTCTCCGGTTACCAAATTTGGGAACATTGATGGGCCCTTAAATATTGGGCCTTTTTTGGATTTACGTTATGACATTTGATAGGCCTAAGTTTTGGGTTTAAGGCCCATTATATATTTGTCTTTTGAGAATTTTGGTTTTGTTGACAGAACAAAAGATGAAGAGAATCACGACTCCGGGACCGGAATCCTCCACCACCGGAACAAAGAAACGCCGGCGAGAGGAAGAAGAAGTTGGTTGCAGCCACTCTGCAAACAACGAAGATGGAGCTGATGATCAATTTCTTCCTCTCCGTAAGTTGTTGAATCTTTTGATCAATTTGAGATTGAATTGGACATTATAAGTAAATCTGGAATTGGTTTTTTCAGAGGATGAGCTTACCTTCACCGACACTTCTGTTGCGCTTCGTATGATGCGATCTCAGTTTCCTCGTATTGACCAGGTTCGATTCGACCAATCTCTGTAATTGAATCTGATATTGTGTTTGGTGAATTCTTATATTCAGTTGCCTCTGTTTCAGGCTTCGGTTCCACCATTCATATTACAGTCGCAATTATACAGTAGCGTCAATGATAGAACACAAGTGGATAGAGAATTAGAGGTATGGTTTCTCCATTACAACAAGTATAGTTAAACATGTTTCTGTTTCTCCATAGGTGTGTTGTGTCATTTGTACTTTTGTATTGTGGTTTCTCATCTTTGGTGTTACATGTGGTATTGTTTGTATTTTGGGTTGTATCAAAATTTCCTATTTGTATCATCTTACTAAGCTTCCTAGAGTAATGATCGATTTGGATATGGTCTAGTGTTTACGAAGGGAGAAAGTTGTTCGTGTTTTTAAACTCAACACTGGACAAGATGATCACGCGATAATCTTTTTGGATGACTATCTTATCCAGGTTGGTGTTTTACTGCATTTCAAAATGTTTTTGTGTTGCTCCATCGACGAATTTGAAAACCAATAATGGAATCCTTATGTTAGGTTGATCGAATAGTGAAGAGGATGGAAGAGAAGAAACAGAGGGATCTTGAAATTTTCAAGTGGTTCAAAGAGCATGTTCTTGATTCTAAACTTGAATCCAGTATTGGACATAACGAGCTAGTGAGTCATTCTACGCTTACTAATCTGTTTTTTTTTTTGTCTACATCGATACCAAAAGTTTTCACTTTTCATAAACTATCAATATTTCACTGCAGTGTTCGCTGTTGTCATCGGGCGGAAAGGTGAAGGATGCGCACATCACACTCTTAATCAACGCAGGTCTTCTCGTAAGTAAAGAATTATACACCTACTCGACGTAGTTTTTCCTCTTCTTTTAACTCTTCATACCAATTTTCTCTCAGACTCGCCAATTTATCGATCCAGACATGTACTGGTTTGCAGTTCCGAGTATCGGTAAACTGTGGAAGGGTCTGATGCAGGTAACTTCTTAAAAACGTTTTTATCAATTTCCTCTCCCAAATGATTGCTTTAGATCAACCTTTTCTTATTCTTGATCTAATCAGGGAAGGAACGAGCTCCTCTCATTGCTAAAGCGCCAGCGACACAAAGAGATGTTCTTAGCCGTACTTGAGAAGAAACGACTCCGGTTCTCTCCTCTGGATATGAGGTTTCACGTACGAGACCTCATTGGCTCGGGTCACCTGAAAACTTTTCAAACAACTTCAGGATTAGTTGTTCGGATTTCAAGGGACTAACTAAATCGCCATTGCAAGTTCCTCATCACACTGGTCAATCTCAATGTAAAGTATGTGTACGCATCCAATTTTTTTATCGATTCGTCCAGGAAACAATTTGTATAATCGTAGACTCGAGCTAAAGCTCAAAGATAATATTTTTTACAGAATAATATTCTAACTTTGCTTTTTTTTTACACACAAGAAATTACTAGTTTGTACTACAAGTTGCGTGAGGCTAGCATCTCTGCTTTCACTCTGTTGATGAACTCTTCGGCTCTCTCGTCTATTCCCTTCTCCGGAAACAATTCTTCCTCGGGCCTCCACTGTTTTGCTCGAATCCAATTGGTAACAGCAATGGGTTCTCTGAAGAGCTTATCAACGTATACAACAACTTTGCGTTTCTTCTTGAACAAGCAACCTCGCTTTAGCCGGACCAGGAAAACACCGGAATCTCTGTGTCGATGATGATTCTTCCCTGGTCGGCGGCTTGAACGGTTAGCGGAAATTGATGGACAGTAGCGTGTTCGGGGTTTGGTTTTGGATCTACGGAGTTTGTGGAATTTGGCGGTTAAGCTCTTCCCAGCTCTTTTGGCAGGGAGAAGCTTAATTCTTAGGCAAGACATGGCGCAATATTCTTAAGATAGTTGGGACTTTGGATCGTGAGAATGATGATCAACAAATAAGTGGATAAAAGCAAAAAAAGAGATAAAAGATAGGATTATATAGAACTTACAAGTTATGTTTTAGCTTAGTTCGGACGCGAGTTAGACAAAAGTAGCCAAGAATATTCCACTTTTGGCTTAATCTCTACGCTGCTTCCTAAATTTTTTGTTTTTTTTGACTAAACAGCTTCCTAAATCTAATCTCTAAGATACTTAATAAATTGTCTTTTTAGCCTTAAGAACAGAAATTTTTGTTAAAATTGTCTTTTTAGCCTTAAGAACAGAAATTTTTGTTAAATCAATTATGGATGGTAAAGATGTATAATTATGGTTGTTTGTTTTGAAGAAGTGGGTAAAGAAAATAACATGTAACGTTTAACTCCAAAATAGACATCAACCCATATCACTTTCTATGTGGAGCTTTGAGTGAGACAAAGTTTAACTCCAAAATTACAATTCGCTCTCACACAAATTGATTGAAGAAGTGAGTAAAGAAAATGACATAAGTAATGTTTAGTAAATATATTCATATATGACTCTTCCCCAGATGATGCGGTAGCAATATATGACTTTGAGAATTCGTTGAAAAATTGAATGATTCATTTCAAAAAATAAAATACATTGATTTGGAATGACAACTTGATATATCATAAAACAAATAGATTTTTATAATTTTAAATGTTATAATGAACATTCATTTAAATATTTATGATCTTATAGATTTTCAACGAAATCTTAGAGTTTTCAAAACTCTTAGATAAAAATCCTTTACTTTGAACATTTAACGTTTAACTCCAAAATAGACATCAACCCATATCACTTTCTATGTGGAGCTTTGAGTGAGACAAAGTTTAACTCCAAAATTACAATTCACTCTCACACAAATTGATTGAAGAAGTGAGTAAAGAAAATGACATAAGTAATGTTTAGTAAAGATATTCATATATGACTCTTCCCCAGATGATGCGGTAGCAATATATGACTTTGAGAATTCGTTGAAAAATTGATTGATTCATTTCAAAAAATAAAATACATTGATTTGGAATGACAACTTGATATATCATAAAACAAATAGATTTTTATAATTTTAAATGTTATAATGAACATTCAATTAAAGATTTATGATCTTCTAGATTTTCAACGAAATCTTAGAGTTTTCAAAACTCTTAGATAAAAATCCTTTACTTTGAACATTTATCGCACAATAATTGTAAATTCGAAATTGAACCACAAGAACCAAACTAGTTAAAACAATAATATGTTTTTCTTGATTTTCTATTGCTAAACAGGTAATGTAGTCTTGTGTCTCAACTTCTTTCCACTTGAAAATTAAATCAGCCTTGAATTTGTATTAGTACAAAATTATTTTTCAATCAAATGAAATTATGGAATAAAGAAAACCTGATGATAATTTTTTTGGTGGTCCACATCATTGGTTAGACTAATTTCTTATTTGTTTTTTATCACAAACAAAATTTTCATATTAGAAAATCAGATCAAAACGACCTATTCGTGTCTACCAATTTTATCATCACATCTCAGAATCATGTAACCTTTTATCGGAAGTATACACATCCATTCTTTTATCGATTCATTCGGAAGGATTTGTATAAGAGTAATTACAAACTCGAGCTAAAGCCGAAAACAATCTTTTTCTACATACGTTTTTATACGCAAAATAAATTACTAGCTATCAAGTGTGCTACATTGTCTTTATGGGTACTACTACAAGTTGCGTGAGGCTATCATCTCTGCTACACTGTGCCGCAACGGTCTTGTGATTGTGTGTCAAGTCATGGGTTGTAATTGTTAATTGAGTAGAGGAAGTGAGTCTTAATAATGAGTTTCAGTTTGGAGTTAACCGGAATTTATCTCAAGGACGTTACTTCTTCCGTGATTCTCTGATCTGATCGACTTTGTGTATCAAGAGGTAAACAAGACCGGTGAGGGATCATTAATGGTGCATGAAGGTATGAGATGATTGTGCTACTTTGCGTTTTTGTTGTTGCATAGATTGTATAATACGAGTAACATATTAGAGCTTACATAAACATTATAAATTTTTTGAATCCTGAGTTCTATGCATGAAATTCCATTCATTTCTAATGTTAACCAAGAGATATCAATATTCCGTGTATATACAATTTAAACCAATAGATGAAAGAGGCCAGTGGGATCGTTGGTATAATTATGCGATTTTTTTGGGCATGGGTAATAGCTAGGTTGTATAAGCGTAACGTTAGAATTTACATAAATACTTGTAGATTAATTCCGAGTTATAACATTGAATTTCATTCGTTTCGTTTATAAAGTCAAGAGATATGAAAATTCCGTGTATGTACAACGGATGCATTAATTAGATTTGTCAATTTAGTCATATGACAATTAATTAGCTTTCGAGTTTGTTCGTGGTGAAAGTTAAAAAATGACAATTTGAGAATGAGGTTTACTCTAACTATGTAGGATATGTTTCGGAATACATAATTTTTGAAGAATTTCACAATGAACTGAATTGGATGTGAGACAATAACAAAAATTACTAACGTGATTGAAAAAAACCAATTAAAACTAAAAAAAACACAGCAACGTGACGAAAAACAAATGTGTTCAATTTGTAAACCGGTAACAAGTAGAAGGGACATCACAACCTCGTCGGTATGGGTTATCCGGTAGATCCTTTTGATCATGTTGCTTATCTGGTATGTCTTTCTTCAACGCATCATAGCTTATATGTTTCGACGCTTGAAGAATCCTACGACTCTCCTCCAAACTTGATATTATGTTCTTCATAATCACTTCTTCTCCACCGTCCTTGCAATTCTCACCCAACCGATCACATTTCACCTGCCGAGATCGGACCAATGCCGGAAATAAAACCGTCGAGACAATTACGGCGATGATCACGAACTTGGTATAATTCATCATGGAGAGTACTCAAGAGAAAGTAAAATGGAGACGGGGAGATTTTATTAGTTTGGGGTTTGTGATTAAAACCCCGTTTAATATACAGTTTTATAATGGTCTTTATTTTTAGGTTCGTCTTTTTTTGGCACCGTATGCATTTCTTACTCCATGATTAATTGAATATTTAACTATGAGTAATATTGGTTGTTTTTCTCTTTTTGAATATACACTAATTAATTGTAGAAACATAATCTTGACTCACCGGACTTGCTTTGATTAAATGAAAAAATAGTGAAGTTAAAGTTAACGCGTATAATTATTGATTAGCCCGGTCAAAAACTTTATAAATTTTTTTATATAGATACATTTATGGTTCAACAAAACTAACGGAGAATGTATTTACCGATTGCCAAGCTGAGGAGAAGTAACGGATTAATGAATTTAGTGGAACTTAAAAACTTTTATTGGTCATTTGACTTTGAGAATTTTTTTCATACAATCTGAATTAGGATGTAGAAGGAAAATTAACATAAATAAACAGAAGGAAAAATAGGTGAATCAAAGACACGTACGTATTTTATTGAAATTTGCTTATTTAACTCAAGATAAATTAACCAAGATATGTGGTTTGTATTAGTACTGTCACTGTTCACAATCCATATTTAAACCCGTATTGCTGTCAAAAATAAAAACACAAGATAAATATTATTTCACTTGAAATACTAAATACATTTAGATAAATAGATGGGCAATTTCCAAAAATACCACTTTTTAATTTTTTTTCCAAAAATACCACCTAAAAGTTTTTTTTCCAAAAATACCACCTTTTTCCAAAGTTCCAAAAATACCACTTTTTTAAAATTCATTTTTAACATTCAAAACTAAACCCCAAACCCAAACTCTACCCCCTAAAACTATACCATAATTTTGGAATAGTTAACCCAAACCCAAAAAATTTAAATTCTACACCTTAAAAATCAACTTTTAAAAAAGTGGTATATTTGGAACTTTGGAAAAAATGTGGTATTTTTGGAAAAAAAACTTTAAGTAGTATTTTTGGAAAAAAAACTTCAAAATGTGGTATACGATGGAATTTCTCTAAATGGATTCTTTAGTCCAAGATAGCTTTCTTACTTTAATGATTTGGAAATTACCAATTTTAGAACCCTCTTAAAACTTGGTTTGAAGTTTTCCATTTTGTATACAGAAAGTCAGAAACCATATGTAGTTCTTATTTTCTAACCAAAGAGTTGTAGCCTCTTAGGATATTAACACTGAAGAACAAACTTCGTTAAAACTTAAAAAGACATTGAGGAACTAATCAAATATTTGTCAAAACTTATGCCCTGGAAACATTGGAAATCCAGAGAGAAGAAAAAAAGGAGTGAACAAGATCTGACTAAAAATAATGGTACATTGCAAAGTGAATGAGTGTGATAGTGAAAGAGGCTTAGCTTAAAAGATATAAAGATTTAAATGAGAGCTTGAATACCAGCTTTCTGCATCTCTCTAAGCCTCCAAATCGGATAAATAGCTCCTTCTCCTAACTCTGCTAAATCCACTTGTTGCATTGCCCAATTGTAGAACACCGTGTGTATTGTGTCCTAAAATTCAACATACAACACCAACAAAATACTTACCAAGTTGTTTTTAGGGTCTGAATTATGATTTTGATTCACGGTTTCATTTTACCTCGCCTCCGTCTCTGATGTTACCATCCTTGTCGCGGATGCAGTGGATTTGTTGCGTTTGGAACTGACATCAAAGATAGATAAAACAAAATCAGATCCAATATCTTTATTAGCTAAAGGATGAGCTCAGAAGAACAATAGAAGATCCTTACCCTGACGATGATTATTGGGGAATTTCCCATCATCTTTGTCTCTTGAACTTCAACTTCCGATATATGCAGAAGCTGAACATCACAACAGCCACAACGATTAGCCCAACAACGAAATGAAATCATTGGCTCAGGGATTTACATGATTTCAAGAGAGTCCAGACGGGTGAACCAAGAACAAAAACCTTACCTTGTTATCGAAAAAATACCCATGACTTTGGAAAGCTGCGCGCTCTGTCATGCACCGTTCAATCACTTCATTGCTGCAATACTTCTTCAAGGTTTCAACATCTCCCTGCAACAAGATGGGAATTAATTAGACGCAACGTAAACAAAGATGGGTAGTGATGATCCATTTCGAAACCCGAGATTTACCTTACTAAATGCATTCAAGACTGGTCTGATGGCTTCCTGAACCTCTGCAGCAAAGTCCGGCAAGGAGAACGATCTGACCATGAAAGAGATAAAAGTATGATTACCGTTTTAGGTTCACATCTTCAAACCAACCAATCAGGCTCTATAACTTACGGGTCTCGGCTGCGTATCTCTTTGTAAGTTGATGCAGAACCTGTTTCCTGAAACATTGTCTCATTCATGCTGCAAAAGAAAAGGGTGCTCATATTATCAGTTTGAGTAGGTAAGTTGATTTTCTAAGGAGGATAATAAGGGAGCAATTTAGAGCATACTCCTGAATCTTGTGAACCAACGGATGATCACTGGTTTCCCATCTTTCGATCACATCTTCTGCAATCTACAAGGTCCAAATGCATTGCCAATTTACAAGTACAAAGCAGTATCAGTTGCATAGAGATTACTATTGCAAGATAAGATATTTGAACGAAATGAGTAAAGAGAAGTTGTTAGTTACCTCTTGGCTCTTGTTAACAACAGGCTCACTCATCCCACTTAGACGTTTAAATACAGGATAACCTTGCATCTAAACCAAGTTAAAGAACTACATTCAACAAGAGCCTTAAAAACATGGTATAAGCGGATATGACAAAGAGGGCCACTTACCTTTTCTTTAAGAGATTCCCATTTTTTTTGCCACTTAGACTTTTTTATTTCAGTAATCACCATCTCTGTTCTTGTACTTCTCTCACCTGTAAATGGCGGAGGAGGCGTGTATTCTAGGTGCTTCCTTCTAGATGAGCCTCCCCGCAATTCATCCTTCACAATGTCAAGCCCCTTCCTTGCTAAGTCAAGGGGCTTGAGCTTGTTATACGCCTCAGATACCTTTGGCGAAGAAAAGGTTGACTTGAATTTTCCAAATAATGTATCTTGCTCCTCAGTAGTGCCTGATTGTTGCTGCTGCTGCTGGTTTTCTCCTTCAGAGGATCCTCTGGTTCCTGTGCCTGATGAACTCGCTGACTCTGCATTCTCCTCCTTACCGAGCTTGAATGACTCCTTGACCTGACCACAAAAATTCATAACCAAATTTAGAAACGAAGCCGCCACAATTGAGCATTGAAAGAACTAAAAACAAAGAGATTCCAGCAAAACCTCTTCTGTGGCTGCTGAGAATTTGTCTTTCACACTTGAAGAGACCTGCACCACCAAAGCTGTTTGGTAAGGAACGATTCTATAGCCTTTTACAATATATAAAGTCAAGTCCTCATACATATAAAAAGTGAGTAACATTTCACTAAAAGAATCACCATCAGTATAGTATTCATTTACCAAATACTTCATACAAACAGAATGATTTCAGCAAGAGAAGAACAAAAAGCACATTCTTAACACAGACAAGCCAAAGATGCAAATCTAGCAAGGAAGACACAACCAAGCTTAGGAACTTATTCCAATTTTAGCAAAAAACCTTAAAGGAATAATAACTGGGAAGCCTAACTCCAGGCTCTTAGACATGAACATACCTTTTTTGCAACAGATTCAGCCTCAGTCCAGACCCCATCAACTTGCTTATAAAGTTGCTCAGACTTTTCTTTGGTTCTGCATTTACAATATTTCATTCATAAGCATCCATCGAAACACAACGTATTGTGTCTAAACAATTACAGTTACAAAAGCAGATTACCTAACTTTCAGGTCATCTTTTACACCTTTAAACTCATCTGCCTTTTCCTTGAACTCCTTCACTGTTTTTTGAAATTCAGGATTGCTACAACAACAACAACAACAACAACATCGAAAATTAAACCAAACGAATTGAAGTAAGAGATAATTACAAAACATACATAACAATTTGCAATTATTACCTTTCAACTTCTCCTTTAATTTTCTTGGAGAAATCGCTGAAAACGCTAAACCGGCGATTAATAGCAAACCCATTAGCTGGCATAAACCCTAATCTTGCACCAACTCTCTAAACCAAAACACACATAATTTACCAAATCAATAAAACCACTTTCACAGCTCGTAATCACAGACACTAAAAACCACAACACGAACCCGTTGGTGCGTCAATTGTCGTAATAGAGGCTGCCTTGTAATCAGTAAATCTCGAATTAGCTTTCTACTCGCCATTACAACAAAACCCCTTCGAACAAGAAAAGAAGCAAAAACCCTATAAAGTGCTTGGAGAAGACTCGCAAAGATTGATGTTTTCCTCTTCTGTCTGATTTCGGGGATTAAAAGCAACATGGGCTTTCGTGGACCTTTCTGTTTTAGGCTTGTTAAGCCCATTGGGCCTTTTAGATCTGTAAACACTCTTAAGCATAAATAGAAATAGAGAATTGATTATTTTGTGTAAAGTGTAAACACCTTACAAATGAAATGATTATTTTTTAGGGTAAAAGTAAATACCGTTGGGCTGATTTTGAAAAACCTCGTGATATCAAAAAAGATACATAGAATTTGATTGAAAGTTTAGTGTGTTAACCAAACTGTTTTTGATACGTTGGTTTGTCGATTTTTGTATGGTTCGAAAATTTATTATCTCGATTCTTTAAAAACTAAACTTTTTGAAAAAATATGTTTGTTCAATTGGTTGTTTGAAATTGCCTAAAACATATCTTGATCATCATACGTTTGGATAAATGTATCGTTTTGCATGTAGATTATTGATCAAATTTTAAAATTTTGATTGATTCGTGTCAAGATATCTTTATTAAGAATGTTGGACAAATGACTAGATACTACTCAAAGTAGTTTAGTCACGAATCACGATTCTTACTATTATGTTCTCTAGAGTAGTGTTTATGTTCAAGCTGTTATATTTCTTTAAACTATGTGTTCGACTCACTGTTTTTTTTTTACTGATCAATGTTTGGATGAATTTATTTTCATTATCCAAAAATTTTTGTTGGAGTAAACAAAACTACATTTATCTTGGAGAATTAGTTCGAAGGTAAAACACCGGATTACTAATTTTCAACAAGGAAATATACCTTATTTGGATTGACAATTTAATATTTTATCATAAACAAAACAAACTTTTTAATTCAAATGTTACGATGAACATTGATTTAAAGGTGTATGATTTCATCAATTTGAAACGATATCTTGGACTTCAAACTCTTAGATAAAATCACAATTTAAATGTACAGTTGTTGATCGATGATTAAAAAAATATGATCTATACTTAAAGTCTATAATTTAGTAGTATAAAACTGAACCATTACACCAAATAACGCGCACTCTTAAAAAGATCTTTATCATTTTTTTTTTCCGGTCTCGCTTCCCCTTCTGCGATTCTTCGAAGCTTGTCTCTCTCTGCGATTTCGGATTTTGAGGTAATCTATGAGATTCTGAATAAAATTTTAGACAAAAAGATATGTGTTAAAGTTTCAATTATGTAATGAAATCAATAATTGAAACTTTGACGTATTATTAAGCAAAATCCTATAAACCCATGAAAGATAAAACCGATAGTTATGCGAAATTAAGTATTGTTACATGAGTAGACATTTTTATTATTTTCTTAAAGTTCGGATTCGGTTAAGTTACAACTACTTGAAGTTTTTCCGGTTCGGTTCAGTTTGCTTTTGGTTAAATCTGATAATTTAGAAATCGGCTTCGATTCAATTATTCTACTTGAAGTTTTACTGGTTCGATTTGGGTTTAACCTGACAATATTGAAATAGGATTCGGTTCAATTGCTTTACTTGGAATTTTACCGGTTCGATGCGGTTTGATTTGAGTTGTGAAACTTTTATTTTAAAATCCATTACACACAGAGAGAGAACCTCTGTTTTGTTTTTTCATGGTCAGAATCAAACATGACTACTATAGTACAAAAAGCTTAAATTCAAACTAAAAACGACAAAAGTAAACAAATCTTTGTCTGATTCTCATCGGTTTAGTCACAAGCCACATTAGCAGCTGCGAACTGTTGAGCTTGTCGGCGAGCCGCCGGCTCAGAAATCATAGCTTGAATAAGCATCGTCTTCACTTCCCATGGCGCATAAGAAAAACTTTTCCTCGCGTAAGAGTTTAACAGAGCTGCGATCCCCTGCTTTAGCAGTGCACCGTAAGCATTTCCTTCTTCATCATTCCTAGCCGTTGATTCAACCAACGTCAGATCAAATCTCCACCGTTCATTCGCCACCATTACTCCGAATGTTTTCTCCACCGTTGATCTCTCTGGTACCATCCTAGGCCATGATTCTCTCTTGCTACTCCAATACCTGAAACAAAACCGAGTCAGTTAAAGAAATCCCTAGTTACTAACTCGGATCCAAATTTACAAATTTAGGAGTCATTACTGAGGTGTGCATCGTCCTCTTTGTCTTGTGTAGAACAAACCGGGTCTTGTCGCCGATGAATCGCCGGCTAAGAAGCAAAGGAGGAAGAAAGTGACTATAACGAGTCTACTCGGTGAGCAATGTGACTCCATGAATTTAGACAACCCTTCGACTTCTTCTTTGTTAAGTCATTATTGAGAATCTGAGTTTGCTTGAGACATCGGTCTCTTAACTTGTTCTACTGCTACCTCGAAAACAGAGACAGATTTTTGACATTTTTGCCCCTTGAAATTCAAATTAACGAGACTTTGTAATTGTGAATACATAATCATCACGGGGATAAAGAAGTCTTTTAGAAAGAAACGCACATGAGGGTGATAGCTTCAGTCGCTACTTTGGCCATTTGCATGTCGTCAGTCTTCACGTGATAATATCCTTTTAACAATTACAATCACGTTGAATGCTGTTTTTTTTATAAAAGTAGATGTAGAATCATGATGATAGTTGAAATAAAAATCTACAAAATAAAGAGCATTAAACTTTAAGTTAGTGTGATTAAATTGCAGCCTAATTATATTCACTATAAATTAGGATTGACCCTGGTACACAAAATATACGCCTTTCGGCTTATTAGTACCCGCATTCTGGATTACTGAGAAAATTTGTACCTGCTCTTTGAAAGAGTGCTTATAAATACCTCAACTTAAGAATTTCAGCTTATTAGTACCCGAACTATGGAGTAGTGAGAAAATTGGCACCTACTCTTTGAGAGAGTGTTTATAAATACCTCAACTCAATAAAATTTAAGTTTTTAACCTAAAATTTAAAATCCGGCTTATAATTGATTAGAATAAAAAAACGGTCCTGGAAAAAATCGAACCATGCACCTCAAACTTAGCAATTCATCCCAAAACCATTTAAGCTAGTATATTCTTTTGATCAATGTTCTCCCATAAATTGTAGTGTATTCTGGATTCAATAAATTGCAGCGGGTTCTCTAATGTATGTCCTAAAACAACCCAATTCTCAATCGTAAATATGATTCAAGAAGAAATCCAATTATGTGTTTTTTTTGTTTTTTTGTTAGTGTAAAATAATAATGAAAATTGTGAATCATCTTCAGTGTGCAAGTGAATGTAATGCAACTGTTGTTGGAATTGACGTTGCAAAGAATTGATGTAATTTTTATGATTTAAAACGTAATCCGGCAAAACACAAACTTGAAATAGGCAAAAAAGTCACCAAAAAACAAAAGAGTACCGTTTTAGTCATCGAAAACACTACCACATCGTAGAAGCAGATACATATGCACATACAACAAATACACATAGATGAAAAACTGACTTAGTATTTTATGTTCAATTAGTTTTTGGGCCGGTAATAACTGGTTTTGGAACAAATTGCTAAGTTTGAGGTGCAAGTTCGATTCTTTCCAAAACTGTTTTTTTATTCTAATCAATTAATGGGCTTTGCTGACTAAGCATCCTAGTCAACACCGTTAACACCTAAACTAACTCCGTAATCTATTAGGTATTTATAAGCCAAATTTTTAATTTCAGGTTGAAAAACTTAAATTTTATTGAGTTGAGGTATTTATAAGCACTCTCTCAAAGAGTAGGTACCAATTTTGTTGATATCCCAGAGTTCGGGTATTAAAAAGCCGAAACGCCTGAGTTGGGGTATTTATTAGCACTCTTTCAAAGAGTAGGTACAAATTTTCGTAGTAACCCGTGGGTACTAATAAGCCCAAACGCCCACAAAATATATGATTTTGAGTTTTGACCCGTGATACAAAAAATATCTCAATATTTCTTATAGTTTTTTTCTTTCTTCGTTTAGATTTAAAGAGTATAAGATGCAATGTTATGTTTTTCGTTATAATATAATTACGATTGTAAAATAAAAAAGGTATCTAAGAAGTTGGTCTTCGGTAAGAAGTTTGAAAGAGAGATGAGAAAAAGAAATGGAACTTTGAATTAGTACAAAAACCAAATCCCGCAGGAGAAACTTACACTGCAATTTTCGATAAATAGTGAAAATTGAAATTATAGATTTTGGATAATAGAATGTAAAAACATATGGTTTTGTATATAACTATATATATATAGTACATGTGTGTTGTGTATAGTAAGTTAGGAGAAGTCTATGCTATGTACAATGTAACCAGAACCATAAGCTAGCTTTAATGGCGTTTCATGGTATTAGAGAAGTGGAAAACTATTTTGTGCCATTGCTACAGCGATTCAAAAGCACAAGAGAATTGAAGAAACTCCATGGCTGCATCATCATACATGGACTATCGCAAAGTAGCTTTATGGTCACTAAAATGGTGGATTTGTGTGATAAGATCGGAGATATGGAGTATGCAACTCGTCTTTTTAACCAAGTAACGAATCCTAATGTCTTCTTATACAATTCTATTATTCGAGCTTATACACATAACTCTATGTATCATGATGTGATTGGAATCTATAAGGAACTAGTGAGGAAGAGTATTGAGTTTCCAGATCGGTTTACATTTCCGTTTATGTTTAAGTCTTGTGCGAGTATTGGATCATGTTACTTAGGGAAGCAAGTTCATGGTCATCTCTGTAAGTTTGGTCCTAGATTCAATGTTGTGACTGAGAATGCTTTGATTGTTATGTACATGAAGTTTGATGATTTTGTTGATGCACATAAAGTGTTTGATGAAATGTCTGAGAGAGATGTTATATCTTGGAATAGTTTGATTTCTGGGTATGCACGGCTTGGGAAGATGAAGAAAGCGAAAGGGTTGTTTGGTTTGATGTTGGATAAAACGATTGTATCGTGGACTGCGATGATCTCTGGGTATACGGGGATTGGGTGTTATGTTGAAGCTATGGAGTTGTTTCGTGAGATGCAGTTAGATGGTATTGAGCCTGATGAGATTAGTCTTGTTTCTGTTTTACCGTCGTGTGCGCATCTTGGATCTTTAGAGCTTGGGAAATGGATTCATATGTATGCAGAGAGGAAGGGGTTTATGAAACAAACTGGTGTTTGTAATGCTCTTATTGAAATGTACTCGAAATGCGGTGTGATTAGTCAAGCTATTGAATTGTTCAACCATATGAAGGGGAAGGATGTTATAACATGGAGTACAATGATCTCAGGGTATGCACATCACGGAAACGCTCACGGGGCTATTGAAACATTCAGTGAAATGCAGAGAGCGAAGATGAAGCCTAACGGGATTACATTTCTCGGTCTTTTATCAGCTTGTTCACATGTTGGTTTGTGGGAACAAGGATTGAAGTATTTTGACATGATGAGACAAGATTACCAGATAGAACCCAAGATCGAACACTACGGCTCTCTGATCGATGTTTTGGCGAGAGCAGGAAAACTGGAACGAGCTTTTGAAATAACGAAGACAATGCCGATGAAACCTGACTCGAAGATTTGGGGTTCATTGTTGAGTTCTTGCAGAACACGAGGCAATCTTGATGTTGCTCTTGTTGCAATGGATCATCTTGTTGATCTAGAACCAGATGATATGGGGAATTATGTTTTGCTTTCCAATATTTATGCAGATTTGGGGAAATGGGAAGATGTTTCGAGAATAAGGAAGCTTATAAGAGATGGAAACATGAAGAAAACACCAGGATGTAGCTTGATAGAAGTGGACAATGTTGTTCAAGAGTTTGTTGCAGGAGACGAAAGTAAACCTTTTTGGACAGAGATCTGTTTAGTGTTGCAATTGTTCTCTTCACATCACGATCAAGATGTGATAAGAAACAACAATACTCTAGCACTTATAGGTATGATTTAAAAACGTTTAGATTATTATGAAAAAGTAGGATATCAAATCATACATATGTTACAAATCGACCAAAAAGAACACAAAAATCACAATCCGTGATCTATAACAAGATACATAGAAGTTTTGATATTTTTGTTCCTCTACTGTTGTTAAGATGATAACCCGATTTAACCGAGAAGCTTCTTCACTCCGGTCTTCTGCTCTGTGGTTAATCTGGCAGGGAACTTGATGTTGAACTTGATCCTCAAGTTCCCTCTCTTACTCTGGTCTTTCTGCAATGGCATTCCTTCCTTTGGAACCACTTCCTCGTACTCAGGGTGAATCACGTTGGTGACCGGGATAGTCAGTCTCCGACCATCAAGTGTTGTCAAGTTCACCGTGTAACCAGTCAAGGCCTCAACAAGTGAGATCTTCTGTGTGGCTATCAGGTCATTACCTTCTCGAGTAAATACCGGGTGAGGCTTCTCGTCGATAATAAAGACCAAATCCGCCGGAGTCACACCAGGTCGCTCATTCCCTTTCTCTGGGAATGTGATCTTTGTCCCTTTCTTCCACCCCGGTTTCACATCAATAGTCAATATCTCTTCCACTTGCATCGTCTTGCTGCAATGTTTACCAACAGAAACACACATAAACTTGTCAGCCTATACAGTTTTCGCTACTAAACTAGGATGAACTCTATGATCAAGGTTCTGCTTTCACTATGAATTACCTAACCACCAGGCTACATACAAGCTAACCTAAAGGTAATGATCTAGAACATACTAGTTTGTATAATGAATATGGTTTTGATCATCACTTACCCACTAACATCAGCAATCTCTCTGGAGATTCTCATCTTCTTAGTGGTTCCTTTGTAAAGATCTTCAAGACTACAAGGCAACTTGTTTTCGATAGGAGCCGCTTTCCTAACTCCACCGTGATGCATCCCACCACCAACACCAGGTCCTCCTTCGCCACCGAAAGAAGCAAATATATTATCATCACCAAACATACTACTAGAGAATCTTGCACCTCTTCCACCACCACCTCCACCACCAAATGGACTAGAGAACCCAAAGAACTCAGCAAATATATCATCTGCGTTTCTTGGGTTGAACCGGAAAGACGTTGGACCGTCACCAGTAGAGAAGTAAGTAGCTCCACCAGCATCAGGAGGTGGTATGTTCCCTTTCAATCCTTCCTCACCATATTGATCATATACAGCTTTCTTCTGAGGATCACTAAGAACCTAATCAAACAACATCATTGAATCAAGACAACCAACAAGTGAACTAATCAAAACCAACAAAAATTCATGGAGTTAGGACAGGATTGAATTGGAATTGTACCTCGTAAGCTTCGGAGATTTGTTTGAATTTAGCTTCGGCGTCTTTTTTGTTGTTGGGGTTCTTGTCGGGATGCCACTTCATGGCGAGTTTACGGTAAGCTTTCTTAAGATCATCGTCGCTGGCGCTTCGATCGACTTGAAGAACCTTGTAGTAATCAACTCCCATCAGACCTTCTTCTTCTCTCTTTCGTTTCTTCACTTTTCCTGATTTCAATGAAACAATCAAAGCTTTGGAGATTTCTCGTGTCGTGTGATTTTGGTGTATTTGAATTGAAGAAAGAGAGAGTTTTGGCTTAATAAACCGACTCGTGTTGTTTCTTCTCAGAGTGTGGAGAATACTGTGGAATGTTCGAGAAAGTCTCTGTTTCTTTGTTTGGGTCACGGGCCTGTGACGCGTCGTTACATCACAGCACTCTTAAGTTGTTATGGATTGGATTTGGTCCAAATACATAGCACATGATCGAGGATTTTATAAGGTTGTGACTTTTTGATTGTGATGATGTCACCGTAATTCTAGCCTTTAAGCTATAGACTTTGAAATGATAAAGCCCATTTATTATATTGGGCTCAAGCCTCAAATTGGGCTTCATAATCATTAAACGCAAGTGTACTATAGATTAGGTGATTTTCTAAATCAGTTTAATGACTAAAATGTAATTGAGTTTGTGCTAAGGCTAGATGCACCTATAAGCAACAAGCCCCAGACAATATAAATCCCATGTTTAAATTATTGATTACAAAGGAAAAACTACATAATAATCATCAACATCAAGGTACAAAACGAATGTAATTAGTGAATGAAAAACAAATAGTAGTAGTAAAGAATAAGTAATTAACAAGGAATGGAGTGGGTAAACCAACGGAGGACTTTGACTGGAAGTTTGATGAGATCAACAGCGAAGTTAGCCAACGCAGCAAAACAGAAGCAACATGGGCACAAACAACTCAATACCGTCCTGCATCATAATTCATTATATTTTCATTAGTATAGAGAAGAGTAACAAGTATTTAAATCATTTATGTTGACGTAACCTTATATGTAGATCTGGGATTACAATACTTGGATTTTAATGTTAGATGAAGAACATAAACGAAATTATATGGTTTCAATAGACTGGATCTTTAAAAACTACATTACACAAACATAAAAATAAGTAATAAGAAGACGTACCCTATGATCCAGATAACAGCACCAACGAGGGCTAGGACTAGAGCAACCAAAGCAAATGGTAATCCTAACAAGAAACCCAAAGGCCTACACTCTCCCATTTCTCTTCTCTAACCTTGAAAAAAATTCAGAGTTTTTGCAGAGAATATTGAAAAGAATGATTTTTTTTTTTGTGGTTTATGAAATGGGAAAGAGAAAGTAAGATGCTTTGAAGGAGTTAAAAAGTGATGTTTTTTCCTTTAAAAAAATTGAACGAGGATGAGGGGGAATATGTATAACCGCCGTAACCACGCGGTGGTTCTAGATTACTAGAATGACCTTGCGGTTTCTTCGCTTCTCTTCTCTATTGCCTTAAGTCAAGGGGGTAATTTCGGGAATTCGGTGCTTGAAATTTATTGACTTTTGAGTTGTCTCTCGGAAGGTTCGTTTAAAGAAGAGTCAACAAATTCTACCATATGGTCAACTTTTTAACATGTCTTGGCTTTTGAATAACACGCTTCAATCATTTATGATGGGTTCGATTCGATTGATAGACATAAATTCAGAATTGATTTAGCCTAATCTAACCGAAACATAGTCAATCTCTAATCAAAATTCATTTTCTAGTCAATGAAAGAAAAACTAACACTGCTTATTGTCCTCCTAATTACTTTTTGTTTTACCATTTCACTTTGGAAGAGAAGCTTCCTTTTACCAATCATCATCACCCCAATTGTGATAGACGCCACATCAACATGAAATGATTTAAGTGCGACCAGAGTGCTTGTGAGCCTGCTAGAGGCTAGAGCCATCATCCTGGTCAGACAACGCTTTGTAAAGTATGGCTTCAGTTTTATGCATTGATGATAGTAACTCAGCTGAACCGTCCCATGGCATAACGTTTGATTGTAGCTCTCACACTAGGAGCCTTTGATATTCTTACCCGATATGAACTATCTAAGGAGTATACGAGAACCTGACTTGGCATAAAATCCCTTTGATATTCTCCTTCTCTCCTTAGAAAGCTAGCTGCGCAGGCCACGATTTACAACTCATGGAAGCAGAGGAATAACGCATTGCACAATGCTCATTCCATTCCTCCTCCTACTATGTTCTTGTGTATTGATCGAGAAATCCGCATCATCATCTTATCACGGCGACATCGACGGCGCTTTGTCAACTTGTTGGAGCTTTGGTTTGTAAATGCTTGATAAGTAATCTTTTGTAAAATATATGTTCTCCTTGTTTTTTATCTCTTTTTTGCCAATGAAGCATTGTAATAGGTTTATTTCTCTTTGTAACACCTAAACTTTCCCTAATTTGCTATTAACATGTTTAGCAAAAAAAAAAATCCCTTTGTACTTCTTCAGAGGCAGAGAAACAATCAAGTGTACAAATTTCTATGCTTAGATTACCTCAATTTCAAGACAGAAGCACTTGGTTCCCTAATGATCTCAACATGATGAACAAGCCCAATCTTTAACACATAGCAACAGTTGGGTTTAAAATCTTATTCTGGGCTTTTTAAGCCCATCATTACAAGTTGGGTTTCCCATTAGAAAACACATCGTTTTTAAGTGGATGAAACGGCAAGCTTTTTGGATGTTGGAATGTCAAAGTGTCAACGTATATCCATCCCCCACCAAAAAAGAAACTCGATCGGACATTAAATGAAAATATGTTTTTAAATGAAAATATGTTTTTAGGGGAAAAATAGAGAAAACAAATGAAACAGTAGATTTCAGTTTATGGTCCCAACTAGTTGAAACACAATGACAAAAGTTTGTTCACCACAAGCTCATCCACAACAATTTAGATTTTTCATTTTTAACAACCAAAAATAATAACATTAGTATTTTAATTATTGGATATAACAGTGACAAAATTTTCATGGAACTATACAAAAAAAAAGTATTACAATAAAGTTTACTCACGTGTTTGCACTTGTCGTTTCTTGCCTCGTCATGTTGTTGCATGACTTAGTTTTCTAATTCTTCAAATCTAGCTATAACATATTTATTCCTAGTTAAACCGCAACGAATCAAATTGTTTTTTTTATATATATGTTTTTTTTTTACGTTTGTGTTTCTATATTACAATACTTTACTCATTCTCATATAATATGGTAACGCAAAACGTAAACATATAGACAAAATAAATAAAAACGTATAGAAAAAAAAAGATTTGAACCTTAATCAACTGAAAAATTATGATACTATAAGTTTCAATTTTAGGATGATTGTATGATGAAAAAAATGAATTTAAAATATTTTAATTGTAAGTTGTTAGCCCTCTTGTCTCTCTATATAATTAAAACATTTTGTCCTTCTTGTAACATATTCGAAATACTGCGATTAAGTATCATGAGGATCCTAATTTGATTTCTTATAATATTAAATCATTTCTTTTGCGTTTTCTGATTGTCGTTTTTGTTATTCATTATGACTTGTTTCGACTTGGTTGATATGTTCATGATAATTTCAAGGCCATTTCAAACCTGTAGTACGTAAAGCATTTTGATTTACAAGTTAACCGGAGAAAGATATGTATAAGCACATACACATATATGATATACAGTAAAAACTCTATAAAGTAATAATGTTGGGACCACCAAAATTTATTACTTTATAGATTTATTACTTTATAAATAATGATTAAAATAAGTTAAAAATAATAATTAATTCATAAATTCATAATAAAACACAATTTAACCACTAATAAAATAATTTACTAAATATAAATGGTTACAAAATAAAAAAAATAATTCATTCTCTACTAAAAATTTAAAATATAATATATTTTGAAACAATTTGTTTATTTTACAACATCACTAACTATAAAATGAAAAAAAAATATAACAATTATTATTTTATGATATTAATGAGACCATATATTTGTATAAGATTTTTGAAAAAATTATTATCTTATCATTTTATTGATTTGTGTAATATTTTGCATTGACCCGATTCGGGACCGGCAAAATTTATTATTTTATCGAGTTTATTACTTTATCGAATATTACTTTATAGAGTTTTTACTGTATATGCTATTTACTGCAACATGGATGATGATTGATGGCATCATAATGACAGTAGAGGCACATAAACATTATGATGCCATCAATCATAAAACATTATGATGCCATCAATCATTTTTACTATATTTATTACAAGCACACATGATCTCATTTCATTGTTTCTTGTCTTTTTCAAGTCACATGTGGGTGTGGCCCTTAACATCGACTGATTGTCAATTCTCTAATATCAATTTTCAAAATATATGTGTACGTACATATATAGCTTTTCTACATCTATCATCTCTATGTAGTTTCAATACTTGATTTCCTTATCAAGCTGTTTGTAATTCAATGATATATCATCTTAATTATAATTTACTCGATCGAGTTCATAGAACAAGATAAGTCTAAATGACTTATGACAAGTACAAGTATTGTATATATTCATTTTGTGACAAAAACAAAAAGAAGTATATATATTCATTTTCTTAAAACTCTTTTGTATTAAACCAAATGACTTAATTACACTATATATTACCTCATTAAAAAGTATCATCATCCCATAAATAGCAACAACAAAAACAATATATCAATTATAAACTCTATCATTCAACTAGCTAACTCATTTGACTTTAAGAGATAATTTTTTCTATATAAGGCAGATCTAGGCGTGTTTACTGTTTAGCCTATATAAAGTAAGGGTCCTGAAAATATTTGGAACTTACAGTTTATATTCTTACGATATATATACGCTGTAAAATAATTATGAACATTTGAGTAGAATGTTATATTCACACATGTGATGTGGTAAAGAGCAACAAGCAATTATTGAAACGCTTGAGGACCCATATACGGTCGTGCATGTCCACATATACGTAAACCAGACAATTCTGTCCTTTTTCTGAGAGCATCATATTCCACAACTTCATTTGCCAACTTCAGAAAAGGGTACTATGGTAAATGATTATCTAGCCTTTTCCATTTCCATGGCATGGATATATAGTGGCATTAAAAAAAATTATTCGAAAAATAACAAGTTGACCAAGGAGAATTATTTTTATTTTTCAAATATAGCGAGCCTAAAAACAGTGGCCATAGTTATTTTGCAAATTTTGAATAATTTAGCTTTTTGTCACGGAAAAACAAAAATCAGGGTCTCTTTAATCACCCAATATTCACCACCACCACAATTTACTAACAAGCCACAATCTCGCTCTATATAGTATTGTCTTCTTCGATCTTGTTAAGATTGATGCATACATTAAATATAACATGAGTAACAAGATTTATAGAAAATCAAAAATGATTGCAAACCCTATATAAAGATACATTTTGAATCAAATGAGATTAAATGGGATCTAAAGGTACGTAACCTTCCACGAAGAAGGCTGGGACAAGATGGACAGTTCTTCTTAGTAGCTTGCGCCAAAGTGTACCGATAAAGGAGCATGAGAAGAACACATGGCCCCTTTAAGGACATTCGATAAGTACTGTTATTTTCATTGTAACTAATCATCAGACTATTATGTGGTTTCGGACATAACATTGGACTGGTGTGTCAGCTGAACAATGAAATTGTAAAATAGTAGAATAATCAGAAATGAATATGATAAAGTTTATGCGAATAATCATAAAATACTAAAAACTAGCTTTAACTACTAGACTGGTTCTTATCAACAAAAAAAAACTACTAGACTGGTTATATTTCGTTTTCTTTATAGTTATTTTTTTAACAGAGAAATCACTTTGTATAATGTAAAAACGTGAAAATTTGATGAATATTCTGAATGATAAATAAAGTAGTGGAAACACGTTTTCAAAACATGAAAATGTGGTATAATATTCATCACCATAATGTTGCATACACAACCACTTAAATTTATTCAAAATCTAAAAACCAAAAACTCAAAAACCAAAATTAAAAACCATAAGCCAAAAACCAATCTAAAACTACATATAGATATTCATATATAGCCTAATGCTTTCTATAGACATATTTTCTAAAAGTATTGTCGTGATTGTTATTTGAAACCACTATTTATCAGTAGTAGTATATATTTGTACATAAACTTACATCAGTGTTTGATTTTATTTTTTTTTTGGGTCGAAATCAGTGTTTGATTCTTTTTTATTATTATCTATATATACAATAAGTAGAAAAATTGCAAGGACGACAAAAATATTTGAGTTATATATAAAGTGCAAATAGTTGATACATTTTTTTTTTTTTGGTCGAAAATCATAAAATTCCATTAAACCGGATAAACCGCTACATTATGCAAATAGTTGATACATTTGTTATACTATTGAATTTTGTTATGATGTTAGTTCTGATAATTGTTTTCATTTCTATGTAATACATTATTTTACCATATTTTAATTTGACAATATATTTAAATAAATACTGTACCAATAAGTTATCCAGTACCAATAATGTTAAAAAGTTATCCACTACCATTAATGTTGTGACAGACCAAAACCAAAAGACCAAAAACGGTAAAGAGACAAATGCGACATTTAGATATTGAAACTTAAAGTTGTGGTGCTGATACAATCCAATCTGACCTCCGCTTTAATAACATGCAACCCAATTTTCTTTGTTGCCTTGCCAATAAAACAGGCAATCGAATTAGCTCCACTTATGCAATTTTATACAAATCGAATTATATAGCATACAATTTTGCGTATTTTCTCGAGATCTCGATTTAAAATTGCATGGGTATATGTATAACTTGCGTATGCGTTTCTATCATGATTATGTATGGGCTGTATATCTCAAACGCAACATTTGTGGTTTAGTACAGTAAGATTTACACACGGTTTTTTTTATTACTATCAAACACTACACAACTTACAAACGTGTAAATACAAACAACAGTGTCTCTTTCAAGTTGTGACTCTACGTTTCACTATAGAAAAAAAACAGTGTTATTTTAGGGAATATACGTAAACATATCAATTTTTACCAAACAAATGGTACATATTTTATAATATTCATTATGCTTGGCCTCACAATTTCAAAACTAGGCATACTTTATATGGGTTTATTTCTCTCTATAAATATAACATATACATACAAGTAAATTAGTGTTCCCATTGGCAATTTTTCGATTTCAAACTTATTATATATGGCTTTTGGAGAACAAAGCGAACAAAGAGACTTATCAAACATGTCTCACTCTCTAATGTAATATACCACCCTATCTACATACATATATACATATATCTCTCTCTCAAATCATATAATCGGCTTCATCATCTTTGGAAATTAAGTTGGAATTCAAGAAGTGATCAAGATTGATCGATGTTAGCTCTTTCTCCGGCGAGGAACACGACAAGAGATGAAGACTCGGAGTTTTTTGATACGTCGTGTGGATTCACTATCGACCCGGAGGAGGACTTCCCGGAGTTTGGTGACCACGGTGATCTCCTTGACATCATTGACTTCGACGATCTATTTGGCGTCGCTGGAGATGTGCTTCCTGACTTGGAGATTGACCCTGAGATCTTAACAGGAGATTTCTCCGATCATATGAACGCTTCTTCGACGATTACTACGTCGTCGTCGGAGAAGGCTGATAGTCAAGGGGAGACTTATGATAATAATAAGGGTATTTCGGGAAAAAGTGAAGAAGTTGTTAGCAAAAGAGACGATGTCGAAGCTCCGGTGGCGGAGACCGTGAACTACGACGGAGATAATGACCGGAAAAGGAAGTATCCATCCTCTAATTCTTCCAAGAACAACCGGATTAGTAACAACGAAGGGAAGCGCAAAGTCAAGGTAAATGATTATATATAAACCCTAACTAGTCTCGATCAAATGGACCGATCTATACATGGATTCGTATTTTAAAAAGTGGATTACGCGTTTAGATTTAATTACCATGCGCCAAATGTTAATTTCTTTTTTTTATAATTAGATCGTGTTTAGAAAAATTTGTGTTAACACATCACGTGCATCTCTATAAGCTTAAGCTATTATTTATATAGTTGAAGATTCACATGGATTCCGATTAGTAATAGTACGTAATGAAATAGTAAAATCGATTTATTTATAACGCCATTTACAAATCAAAATATTATGTAAAAATCAATATTGAGATGTGAAATAGTATAATTTGGAATTTATAATGATGAAGATGGGAATGATGTTGGGATGTGTGTGAAGGTGGATTGGACACCAGAGCTACACAGGAGATTCGTGGATGCAGTGGAACAGTTGGGAGTGGACAAAGCTGTTCCTTCTCGAATTCTGGAGCTTATGGGAGTCCATTGTCTCACTCGTCACAACGTCGCTAGTCACCTCCAAGTATATAATATATATACACGACCAACCGTTTCAATTTATTTTATAACCAACAAAATTAAGTGTTTGACATATGTCATATTATTTGGTGGTAACAGAAATATAGGTCTCATCGGAAACATTTGCTAGCTCGTGAGGCTGAAGCGGCTAATTGGACACGCAAACGCCATATCTACGGGTTAGACAACGTAAGTAATACTAATGGTCGGAATAAAAATGGATGGCTTGCACCGGCACCGACTATCGGGTTTCCACCACCACCGCCAGTGGCTGTCGCGCCTGCACCACCTGTCCACCACCATTTTAGACCGTTGCATGTGTGGGGACATCCCACGGTTGATCAATCCGTAATGCCGCATGTGTGGCCCAAACACTTACCACCACCGTCTACGCCCATGGCTACTCCACCTTTTTGGGTCTCGGATTCTCCATATTGGCATCGAGTAAGTTACGATCCATACAAATTTCTATATCATATAATTTATTTATTTATTTTAACTTTATACATAGCTGTTTTTTTGGACCGGTAATTAACAAACATGTTCATATTCGCGTGTGTAGCTTTTTTTTACGTGAGAATTGGATTAACCCAACTCCTTCTAAACCTTTCTGAATAACCCAAATTTTGTTTATTATATGCTTGTCTTTCAATCTAACACATTTTTTATTTGATCGCATCTAGATTCACAATGGGACGAATCCTTATTTGCCGACCGTTACGGTAACTAACCAACATATATCTAATATTTTCTTTCGTATATATAGCGTTTTGCCCATACATAGTGTGTTTAAATCGTACTTCTTGCTGCTTTTTATATAGAGGTATAGAGCACCGCCGGTTGCCGGAATCCCACAGGCTATGCCGCCGCATCACACGGTGTACAAATCAGCTCATGGTTTCGGCGGTGCTCATCCTCCGGTGGACCTACATCCGGTAAGAATCTATTATAAATAATGGAATTTTTTTGGGTGAGTTTGGCTTTAAATATAATTTTGTAATCATATTTATGTGTATATATATAGTCAAAGGAGACTATAGATGCAGCCATAGGAGATGTATTGACGAGGCCATGGCTGCCACTACCGTTGGGATTGAAGCCACCGGCTGTTGACGGTGTTATGACGGAGCTTCACCGTCACGGTGTCTCCGAGGTTCCTCCGACCGCGTCTTGTGCCTGACACGGACAAGTGCGGTCTGAACCAAACAAAATTCGACGACATTTCTTGTATCTTTGCTTTTTTGCAAGGGTTGTTTTTGTTTTGACCCTTGTTGAGTGTTGAGAGGTTAGGGTCTCATTTCTCGATCGTCTCATATATATGTAACTAATAAGAAGACCTTTTCATTTAGAGTACTGCACTCTCTATAACGCGAATAAATGATATATATTCTCTCTAATCGCTGGTGATTGAGAACTTGATTGCTTTAATTTTGTCTGTTAAAGTATAACATTTACAATAAAAAAATTGTGATGAACTATATTTGCGGAGCAAATGGAAACGTTTTAAAGCAAACAATATGTCGAATTTTATACGTTTTGAGTTTAAGCATATATCATACACATATTAGAACAACATATATTAAAAAAAAAGTAGTCTTTTTTGGGGGTAAAAGCTTATAGTATTTTAATTATGATAGTTTACATTTAACTTAACTTATTACGTCCGTGAAAAAAAAATGATCAAATTAATGTCCTCCATTAACAAAGAGGCACTAAATTAGTATACATAACTTATTTCAATTTTTTTACCCGACTTTGGGGAAAAGTGAATCATGCATTATTATGATTTACCATATAACAAACATAATTTTGGGATAGAGGTAGAGAACAATGACATTAAATAATAATGAGGAGGGAGAGAGAGGACCACGAGATAAGAGGAGAAGGAAGTGCATGGAGGCAACGTAACGACCTCTTCTTTCTCCAATTGTGACCACTCTCTCTCGTCTCCTTCAAACTATGAATGGTCCTTCTCTCTCTCTCTTCATAATTCTTATACATGCGGATACTATTACTAGCATCTCATTTTACACTCACACATGGAAACATGTACGTATTATATTCTAAAAGAGTCCAAGTATACATGCTAGTAATGTATTCGAACCCAACATTGTCTTAAAAACCAATACAACCAAAAATGAACACTCGTTTCAAACTCAAATATATAAAAGAATATGGTGGAAGACAATGAAAGATAAAAAGACATTCATAAGAGAAACCATATGCATATTAATTTTTGGTACAGTATATGTGAAAAGATGAAGTATTTTCGTTATTCAAATCATTTACAATATCCAAGTATAATTAAAACCATAGTAAAGAAGTTCAAACCATAGTCTCCTAACCTCAAAAATAAATCCATCAACTACTGAACAATCATGAATTGTTCAAAAAAAATTGTCATTTTTTCAATAATTTATGAAGAATGAGATCCAATGTGGTGATTTAAGTAAAAAACTATAGTCTCATAGGTTGAGATTAGGATTTGTTTTCTCTGTTAGAGCATGTGCATTGTAGAACCCCATGATGGGTGTCTAAAATATTTTAAAATTAAATTTAATTAAATTTTGTTAGAATAAGTGTCTAAAACCATTTAAAGTGTCTAATATAGGATCTATTTTGTGGTTTTAGACACTCATTCTAATATAATTTAATTTAATTTAATTCTAAAATACTTTAGACATCCATGATGGGTCTCCAATGCACATGCTCTTAGACATTCGAGTCCAAAACAAAACAAAAAAACATTAGAAAAAGAAAAATGTTTAGCTGGAAGAATTCACTAAATGAGCCCAATGGGCCAAATTGAGAAAAAACACTCTTTAATGGGCCGAATCCAATTCATAGAAATCTTGATTGAGGGGTTATCTTCTCCGATTCCGATATAACTTTGATTTTTAATTTCTCCTTAGTTTTTTGTTTGTTTTCAAATCTAAGCTTCGTTCTTCAGATTCCTGATCTTGTGCTCAAGTTTGTTAGTAGTAGAGATGGCTCCTGCTCATGATCCCAACAGTATCGGAGGCGCTGCGCAGAAAGAAGAAGCTACCGTGAAGGTTCCGTCTAAAGATCCCAAGAAGAAAGATGAAGCTCCCGTGAAGGTTCCGTCTAAAGATCCCAAGAAGAAGGATGAGAAAAAGGAAGATGACTTGGTGAGTTTTTGCTTCCTGGGTTTGATTTCGCTTTCTGTTGGGTACATTAGAAGAGGAATTAACTTCGAATCTATTGGATCTGTAGTTAGTTCTTACTTGGAAATCGATCGAATTGAAGTAGGATAGTGTAGAAATTAGAGTTTTTGGTTCGAGGAAGCTTCCGTGAAATGAATCTCATGTCAAGTAGCAACTTTATGTAGATGACTTGACTTGTATTGGGTGTGATTGTAGTCTGAAGAGGACATGGAACTAAAGCAGAACCTTGAGCTCTATGTCGAGAGAGTTCAGGATCCTAATCCGGAGTTGCAGAGGGCTGCTCTTGAAAGCATGAGGTAGTTCTTGAGTCATTGAAGCTTGTACAACTTATTACCTTTTTCCACCCTGCTCTTAGTGTTTGTGTGATTTTAGTTACCATTGATGGAGTTTTTTTTGTTCCGTAGGCAAGAGATCCGAGCTTCAACTAGCTCAATGACTTCAGTTCCCAAACCACTAAAGTTTCTCCGTCCCCATTATGGAACTCTTAAAGCATTTCATGTAACAATGCCTGATTCTGATCTCAAGGTATGTCATCATACGTTTCAAGTCATACCTTCTTTGTTACTATAACTGGGTATGGCTTATTAAAGATTACACTTCCTGTGTTTGCAGAAGTACTTGTCTGATATCCTATCTGTCTTGGCCCTTACTATGTCTGCCGAGGGTGAAAGGGTATGCTTCTAGCTACTCATTTCTTTCTGTTCTGCCTTAACACAGTTGTTGTGGGATTCTTGGTTGAATTCTACAGTTTGCAGAGTGGTATTTATATTTGAACAACTATTATTCACCTTTTTTTACAACATTATTTCAGGAAAGCTTAGGTTATAGGTTGATTGGAACAGAGGGTGACATTGGATCGTGGGGTCACGAATATGTCAGGAATTTAGCGGGAGAAATCGCGCAAGAGTATACAAAGCGCCAGGTTAGAAACTAACTATCCATTTTCTCTTTGGCAATTCAGTTTCTCGTCCTAAGTCTTTTCCACATATTCTAAGGTTATTAGAAGTTGTATTTGGCTTTATCCTTGTTATGATTGTTGTTTTAAGGTGTGACTATATATGTCTTACTCAGTGAGAAAGATTACTGAGATATGGTTATCTACCTGTTCGTTTTGTTATCTCAGAGTGAGGAGGCCCCTATTGAAGATTTAATGGAGCTTGTGCAGCAAATTGTTGCTTTTCACATGAAGGTAAATTCCTAACTATGGTTAATTTTTTTTTTTTGTTTCTTTGTCCCTTCTCGTGCATAAGTAGGAATTTTATCATTTATAGGCTTAAGACTAGCATCTTTGGGGTGTCTTGTCTAAAGGATTTTATTTTATTCTTTGCAGCATAATGCAGAAACCGAAGCTGTTGACCTTTTAATGGATGTCGAGGATCTTGATCTCCTACTTGAGCATGTAGACAAAGCGAATTTCAAGAGGACGTGCAACTATCTCACAAGTGCAGCAAAGTACTTTCAACATATTCATTCCCTTTCATTCACTCTTGATCTTGTTTTAGATCAGTCATGTTGAAACAAGTGGTTAGCTTTGCTTGATTATATTGCTCGAAAGTCTCCTTGACGACTTATATATCTGATTTTTCAGGTACCTTCCTGGACCAGATGACATGTTGGTTTTAGATATTTCCTACATGATTTACATGAAGTTTGAAGAATATCCAAACGCTCTGCAGATTGCATTATTTCTTGATAATACGCAGGTACCTTTCTAGTCTTGCTAAAGAACGTAGTATCATTATTTTTTTTTGCGCCTTGAAGCAGATGGATAAGCAATCCTCTATGTTTATTTTGATTGTTGGTGTGGACCTTTTAAGGTTTAATGTGCTCTATGTTTTTTTTTTTGTATTGCAGTATGTCAAACAAGTATTTACCTCATGTACTGATCTGCTAAGAAAGAAACAGTTCTGCTATATGATTGCTCGTCATGTAAGTCATTAACTATCTCTACTTATATTTAACATTTTCCATCTCGTTCCTTCTTTTTGTTGCAAGTATGTTTTGATTTTGGATCTGTACTCCTGTATACTTTAAGAGGTAGTTGGGCTTTTATTCGATTATATATTTTTCCAGTTGTTACATAGTTGTAATAGACAATAAATGTGCATTGACACACTGTCTGTAGTTGTTATCGAGCATGATCTTGAGGGAATTTGAATTTGTTTTTTGTTTAGCCATGGATGTAAGACCTCATTCTTTAGCCACATTGTCTTCCTCCTATTGTCTTCTAAGACAGACACTGTTTAAATTGCTATTCATATAGAGACACAATACCTGATGACATACTTTCTTATACTTCTTTTCTCTTGGTATGTCTCCCTGCAGGGTATAACCTTTGAACTTGACGATGAGATGGTTGCAGATGACGATGACCGAGAAGCCCTACAGGATATTGTTAACAACACTAAGCTAAGTGAAGGTTATCTGACTCTTGCAAGGGATATTGAGGTCATGGAGGCCAAAACGCCTGAAGACATTTACAAGGTAAATCAGTTTTAGTGGATGTTACGCCTGCAAATTATGTTTATCTCAGTTTGACATGCCCTTGTGAATTTTGTAGGCTCACTTGCTCGATGGCAGGGCGAGCTCTGGTGCAAATGTGGATTCTGCTAGACAGAATTTGGCTGCTACCTTTGTCAATGCATTTGTAAATGCTGGTTTTGGTCAGGTATGATTGGTATGATTGCAGATTGTCATAAGGCGGATCTAGTGGCAGACCTGTCCTCTTAATATATTTGTTTATTTCAGGACAAACTTATGACAGTACCTTCAGACTCAACCACCGGATCTTCTGGAAATTGGCTCTTCAAAAATAAAGAACATGGCAAGACTAGTGCAGCCGCTAGTCTGGTATACCTTTTCTTACTTGAACTTCTTTACTGTGTTCGGATAATGGAAGTAGAAATTATAACCAGATCTTCTTGTTTCACTGTTACAGGGTATGATTCAACTGTGGGATGTGGACTCTGGACTTTCCCAACTCGACAAATATTTCCATAGTAATGATAATCCTATCATTGCTGGAGCACTGCTGGGAGTTGGGATTGTTAATTGTGGCATTAAGAACGATTGTGACCCTGTGAGTTGATGTCATGTTTGATTTTGCGGGAACCACTGGTGCTAATATTGGCTGCCATTCTTTCATCTGACTCAGCTTTATTTTTCAGGCATTGGCACTTCTTGGAGACTATATAGACAAAGAGGATTCATCTGTCAGAATTGGTGCTATCATGGGTCTTGGAATTGCATATGCAGGTTCCCAAAATGACCAGGTCAAGACATATTCAGAATAACACTAACATATTCTTTCCTACATTACTAGTTGAATGTTTTCAGTGTTAACATACTTGCTGTTTTCGACAGATAAGAAGCAAATTGTCGCCGATACTGAATGATGCAAAAGCGCCTCTCGATGTGATTGCATTTGCATCACTTTCTTTAGGAATGATCTATGTGGGTTCGTGTAATGAAGAAGTAGCACAGTCTATTATATTTGCTTTGATGGATCGAAGTGAGGCAGAACTGGGAGACGCCCTCACTCGTTTCTTGCCACTTGGTCTTGGACTTCTATACCTGGGCAAACAGGTTGGCAATGTGTTCTACTTAATCTTGCACTTTGTACGTAATCATTATTTGCGTTGCTTGAACAACATCAACTTGTTTCAATATCTTCCAGGAAAGTGTAGAGGCTACAGCTGAAGTTTCAAAGACGTTCAATGAGAAGATTCGAAAGTATTGTGATATGACACTTCTTTCATGTGCTTATGCTGGAACTGGGAATGTCCTTAAGGTATTGTTGAATGTCCTAGTCCATTGCTTTCTAGTTCAGTTGTTGACTCTTCCCTTTATGTCCAGGTCCAAGACCTTCTTTCTCAATGTGGAGAGCATCTTGAGAAAGGTGACATCCACCAGGGTCCAGCTGTGCTTGGATTAGCGATGGTTTCTATGTCTGAAGAACTGGGCATTGATATGCAGATCCGTTCTTTGGAGCGGATGCTACAATACGGAGAACAAAACATTCGGCGTGCGGTGCCTTTGGCCCTTGGTCTCCTATGTATATCAAACCCGAAGGTGAATACTTGTGTAAATATAGTTTTACCTTCATCTGTTGACAGAATATTGCTAGTGGTTGTATAGAGTAATGCTGGTTTTTAATATTCTTCTAACAATTCCAGGTGACTGTAATGGACACCTTGAGCCGTCTTAGCCATGACACAGATTCGGAAGTTGCCATGGTTAGTAATCATTTCTTTTCACAGCCTGTCCAGTAGTTATTTAATTGAATAATATTGAGAGGGGACTGATCTTTCTTCTGGCTCTTGCAGGCTGCAATTATATCATTGGGACTGATTGGCGCTGGAACTAATAACGCAAGGATAGCTGGGATGCTTCGGAACCTCTCCAGCTATTATTACAAGGACGCCAGTCTTCTCTTCTGTGTAATGTGTTCCTCAAACAGTTCGTTTTTGTTTTTGTGCCCCCGCAAAAGATCTGCTGTTCTTGTTGATAGTACTGTGCTCACTTGGTAAGTTATAATGCAGGTGCGTATTGCTCAAGGGCTGGTGCACATGGGAAAAGGTCTTTTAACACTCAGCCCCTTCCACTCTGAACGGTTCTTGCTATCGCCGTAAGTTGATCTTTCTCTTTCTTACCGCTGTAACGGGAGCTTATTGATAGTTTAGTGTTCTAAGCTTAGCCATGGTAATACTTACTCTGCTCATGCGAACTTTATTCACGCAGAACCGCACTTGCTGGTATAGTGACGCTCTTGCATGCATGCCTTGACATGAAACCAATCATACTCGGGAAATACCATTATGTGCTGTACTTTCTCGTTTTGGCGATGCAAGTGAGTCCAGTTTCAGTCCGGTTCTTTTTATTTAGGTTTGATTCACTTACTATGATTGATTTTGATCCAAATTTTGTGAAAACATTGTAGCCAAGGATGATGTTGACAGTGGACGAAAACCTGAAGCCACTATCAGTGCCAGTGCGAGTAGGACAAGCAGTTGATGTGGTTGGACAAGCGGGTCGGCCCAAGACCATAACTGGTTTCCAGACACACTCTACACCTGTTCTTTTGGCTGTTGGCGAGAGAGCCGAGCTAGCGACCGACAAGTACGTTCGTCTTCCTACTTCCTTGTACCCTTTATGTTTCCATATGAAAAGCTTTAGTGTCTGATTTTATACTCGGATTGTAAATGGCAAACAGATACATTCCTCTGTCGCCGATACTAGAAGGGTTCATCATCTTAAAGGAGAATCCAGACTACAGAGAGGAGTGAAGAGAAATAATATCATGTAATAATAATATGTATTGTGTTTGGGTTCCAAGATTACATGACATCATTTTGTACACTTTTTAACTGTTTAGATTCGGTTTTACTTTAAAAACTTTAGCGTCATTACGATTAATTTTCGGTTTTCAATCCAGATATATGGTGGAATCGATGAATTTTATATGAATTGAATTCTTTAAAAATTAACGGGCCGTAAATTGTTTCTGAAATAGTTTTAACGGGCCGTAAAATGTTTCTGAAAAAGTATTGTATTACTACATTTTGTTTTTCTGTATTATACCACATATACGCATAGTCTAATTGTGCAAGTATTATTCACTACGGAAATGTTGGATTGTTCTATGGATTGTAAAACGATTTACGTTGATAGTTAGAAATTCAATATTTGCCTCCTGAAATAAAATGCTATATTATAAAACTATATTTGGTATTGTAGGAGAATTTCTTTCTTTTTTTGTTACAATGTAGGAGAATTTCATTGCACTAAAAAATTTCAAAAGATTTTATAAGTTTCGAAGCTTGATTCAAGATGTGTGGACTTGCAATTAACAAAAACAAAAAAAGACAAGAAAGTAATATCTAACGTGTTAGACAAAGTTCGCATAAAACCATGAAAAATGCTATAAAACTATACTTTGTGTAATGTAATATCTAACGTGTTAGACAAATGATTTTTCATTTGCTACTAAAGCTTTTGTTAATAGAAAATTTGAAAAAGAACAAGATGGGGTTAAAAAGGAGTCACAAATATTAAAATTGGGCCTTGAGCCCAAGTATTGAAACGCACGAACAATACGCGTTTTGAAGAATATAGGGTTTATCATTTTTCCGATTCTCACCTTCTCCTCCACGATTCTCTTCTCCTCTCTCTCAATGGCCACCTCCGCCGTCTTCTCCGGTGCCAGATCCATGCTCCGAGCTGCTTCTTCTCGTACCGCCGCTGCTTCCACTGGCCGATTTACCTCTCAAGCGAAATCTGTTCCGCCGATGTTTAGAACCACCACCAGAAGAAGCTCACTGCTTTCTCCTCTCCGGTTAGTCCTCTCTCTCTTATACTCATTCGCATTAATCATGTTTCCATATCGTTATTGATACATTTGATTTTTGTTTTGATGATGATGATGATGATAGGAATCCTGTGGAATTGAGCTTTTGTTTGGAGTCAATGTTACCATACCACACTGCTACAGCTTCAGCTTTGATGACTTCAAAGCTTTCTATCTCTGGACAAACCTATGGTTGGCTCTCTGATGGTACTTTCTCACTCTCTGATGCTTGAATATGACTGAGTAAATCTCTACTAAGTGAGTGTATCTCTACACGTAGTGTATTGTGTGATTTAGATTGTTGTATTGGACATTGGTGAGAATTGGATTAGATTTGATCAGTTTTAGAACGTTGTGTTGGTTGCTAGATATGTACGAAAAGCTGGATCAATTGTTGTTGTTGTTGTTGTCTTTCTGCTTGACATTGTAAAGAGATGATAGCAGCTCAATTGGTCTAGTTTTTCGATGTTTGTAGGCTGACTGAAGAATATTTACCAAGACACAGAAGCTAAAGATGTGTGGGTTTCCTGCTAATAACAGTTAATGAACTTCTTTAAACAAGTAGAATGAGTTAGATGCAGTAGGAGTTAGATAAACCGATCAGTGTTTGATGCTACATTGTGTGTTCTTAAGAAGGAAATATGGACCTCGACGATTTGATGAAAGTGTCATCTTTTTTTGTTTGGTTTTACTGCATTCAAGTTGATGTGATAGAGAATTTGATGTAAGAATCATTACTGATTGGTCTTATACTCCCAGCTTGCAATGATGATGTGTGATGAGTTAGCCAGAAGATCAAGCTACAGTTTATGTACAAGAACTCTACCTTTTAAAGCCTTTTACCCCACAAAAACTTAGGAATGAAAACCCTGTTGATTTTGCTTGTATTTTCCCTGAGTTTCTTGGAGAGATTGTGTTTGTTTTTAGACATGTTGTATTTCGATTAAAGGAGTAACTGATGTTTGGTATAATCTATCAGCTTGCAAAGAGGACTTTTGATGATGTCTACGAGTACTCAATGCGAATCAGAGAGGAGGCTTAAGAGAGTTTAGGCAAAGAATAACCGTTGTAATGCACAAACACAAATTGATCTCTTTGTCTTTACTTTCAATATAAAAGACATCTCCATCTTTTGAAGAATCTCTCTATGATCTCTGTTTGCATCTAACACAAATTTCAAAATTGCATTTTTGTTAAAGGATCTACTTGTATTCAATTTTTCACACAAAGAACAGATCCAACTATCTCTATTAAATCAACTCATAGAGTTGTTAGATGGGGGTTTAACACACAGTACAAAAACTCTAAATTGCGTCGTTGTTAAAATCATCTCTTTGTATTCAAATTTTAACATAGAAAACAAATTCAACATTCTATTACATCAACTCAAGGACTTAAAAATTGCATCTTTGATATATTACTCGATTTTCTTTGATCCTTCAGTTTCTGCAACCACTACGACTAATGCTTGCTCTTCTTGTGGCTTTGTCTGTCCTTCTTCTTCCTGAGCAAGTGTTTCTTCTTCTTGCTTCTCATCCTCAACAAGCTCGACTTCCTCGGGATTTAGCTGTAGATTCTGTCTCCTATACCGAAATATCACTAGAATGATAAAAACTGCAAAACATGAAAGATTTTTAGGTTATAATTTGCTATCAACTTACAAAACAAGACTCTATGAAGCATTGGTTAGGTAAATTACCAGCAAAGATTCGGGTTCTAATGCTTGTCAAGTTCCAAAAGGCCGTCACAGCAGAGCCTGCCAAGATCTTCTTGTGTGAGCACATTTCCCATGCTTCACCGATTCTTGTTTTCACTCTTTCAACTGCTCAATTCAAACTCAAACCAAATCAAGATTTGAAACACTGAATAGTAGAGTTAGTAGTATCCTAAGAATGTTAGTAGTTTCTCTTTGCTTGTAAACACAAATGACAATATGTGAATGAGTGTAATTCGATTTCTTCACCTTTCTGGCTAATCTGATGGGTGTAACATGAATACAGCTTTGGGATGGTGAAGCTGAGGAAGAAACCTGTTTCAGTAACATACACACATGTCAGTTCAATTCCCATCATGCTTAGCATTGTTTTCAGTTTTATGAGATGTCGTACCAAATGCGGATAGCCTCCACAGTGTTATGAGATGACCATACTCAGCTCCAATTAGCAGAAATGGTGTCACCTGAGACGAAAAAGACACATCAGATGAAATCACCAAAACCAACTTCCTAGAGACAGACACACACACTAAGCGTTGGTCGAGTTTTTTACTTTGAGTGTCATTGATGGTTCTCCTGAAAAAAGCTGACTAGTCTTCAAAATCGCAAAGTTAGCAGCAGGAAGGAATCGTCTAGCTAAGCGCAAAACATCATCTTCCCTCACATGGAACTCTCTCTTTGCATCTTCGTTTTTCCTAAACATAACACATTGGTGGATCAAACTATTAGCTTATAGAGAAGGCCAACAACAAACAAACAATTCAAACTACAAATGAGCCACATATGTAGTGTACCTTTGACAAAAAGTGTTTGACAAGAACGATCCGCACAGTAACACAAGTCCAAGATTCGAAAGCACCGAGAAAACACTTGAAACAAATTCCATGAGAGTGTTTTCCAGATATGATTCAAGCTACAAACAGAAGCTAGAGAGTGTATAGTAGTAGTACCTAAAGTTAACTCCTTTAGCAAAGCAAGAAGATAAGAAACATAAACATCCAAAACCAAACCAAAGAGTCGATTTCGCAACATCTCTCCACATTACCAAATCACTGATTATCTCTCCAATCCGATTCACATACTCTTCACCTAATCATCAATTCCACAATCAGAAACATAACAATCACATAAGAGAGAAAGAAGAATCAAGAATACGTACTTGAAAGATGATCAGAAGAAGCTAACGAATTTAGCTTCTCCTTCTTAGAACGACCATTATACTTGCGTTTTCTAGGCTTGACGATATCTTCAATCACAGCTTCTTTCTCTTCCACAACCTCAGATCTCCTCCTCGATCTTCTCAGATTCCTAGGAGATGACAAAAGACTCTTTTGCCCTCCTTTCGACTTCCCTCTCTTACGAACCACCACCTCCGCCGCATCTTCAGAGGCCGTTTCGAGCCGATCGGTTAAACGGGTTTTCGATTTACGAACAGGAGAAGGAGAAAAGAGAAGAATTTCGCGAATAGGAACAGGAGAAGATGAGATAGGTGATGATGGGTAAGGACTAGTATCGTTGCTATGCGGAACCAAATCAAGAGAGAGATTCAGAGGCTCTTCGTTGACTCGAGAGAGACGTGAAGCTGATTTAGTGTTAGATCGATGATAAGGAGGTGTAGAATCCATGGCAATGGTCTAAAGTTGAGATTTTTTTCTGTAAATTTGGGATTTTTGAGATTTCTTGGAATGAAGACAAAGTAGTAGTGGTGGATGATATAACCGTTGGGAGGAAAGTTTTTTTTGTTTTCCTTTTTGAATTTTTGACGGAAGTAGTAACGTGGCTTTGTTTATTTTTAACGGCGTTACATTATATATAGATTATATTATGTGGTTAAAACTAAATTACAAATGACTTTTTTTATTTATTGTGACATTAATATTGGTTCTATTTTTAGGTTTATTTAAAGGGATATTATTATGGGTAAATTAGTTAGCTAATATAGCTATAATTCTTTGATAGTGAATGCAAATTCTCTATTATTTATGTCTAATAAGTAATAACCAAGAAAAAAAATTATAACTTGATGACTAACTAATTCTTTAAGATCTAATAATGGTTATGATATCTCCACATAATACACTTTTTTGTTAGATTGTTAATTAATAATCCTACTAGTTTAGTTATTCACTAAATTTACCTTTTTTTAATAACAAAAAATACAAAAAACAAATGAATACATTTTCTGAAAATAGACCAGTAAAAAGCTAGATAAGACAATTTCCTTTGGAAATATTTTAAAAAGAAAGAAATCTACCTAAGAAATGAAATTAAACACATTTTGGAAAAGCAACGTCAAGAGTAGAAAATGGAAACAAAGACGTCGATTTTTTTCTTTATTGATAACGAATGCAAAGTAACATCTCTTTGTAATCTCGATAGAAGGTTTGTTTTGCTTTAGAAGGAATAGTAACAATAGTCCAACCATTCAGAGAATCTAGAAAGCTTCTGATTTTGCAAATCATCATTTGGAAACGTTGGACATATCACAAACGTTGAAATAACTTGAAGAAAGGTCTAACCTTTTATTACAAACCCAAGGCAAAATAGTATGCTTTGGGTGTGGAGACTGAGATATTATTACATTGTCCATCTTTAGCAGACATTGGACATATCACAAACGTTGAAAAAAACTTTTATTACAATCCCAAGGCAAAATCTAGTTTGCTTATGGGGGTGGAAGAATCAAAGATAGTCTTGATTTTCATGGCTGCTTCTTGGTGTGTCTTTGTGCAAAGTTGTTTAGCCTGACAAGCCCATCTTTAAGGAGCTCGAGCTCGACGGCAAAGGTAATGCGTAGCCAGTTCTTAAGCCCAACCGATCGACCTGAGAAAGACCAATCATCACATCGATTACTTTAACCGCAAGTAACTTTCGTTAAAAAAACATTAGTATACTATAAATAGAAAACCTGGTAGGATGATCAAAGATTCCTCTTTAGCCAGCTTGCAGCAGAAATCCAAATCATCACTGATATCTTCAAGCACCGAAAGGTCTAACTTGACCTGCACAACAATTAACCGATTAGGTCATGAGCTTGAGTTTTGATCATTTTAGATGTAATTACCATTGTGAACATTGACCCCTCTGGTTTGTAAGGGCAAGTGATGCAAGTGATCTTCTTGATCTCCTCGTAGCAAGTATCTGAACATTCTTTTAGAGTTTCGAGTTTTGATGTGAAGAAATCCTCTTTTGTCTTCCCAAGGATATCAGGAATTGCTCCCTGGCATAGAGGGGATACAAATATGAATAAAAAGTCTAGATAGGTAGAGGTGTTTGCCATCATTTTTCATCACCACACCTGAATAAAAGTTGTTGGATCTGTTGACATGTTGAGGACATGGGCAAGACTCCCAACAAGCTAATAGATAAAAGAAACAAACAATCAAATCGAAAAGTCGTAGAGAAAGATTAACCTCGAATCAAAGAGTTAAGTGACATACACCAGAATTTTTCATTATGTTATGAGGGTCAAGAGTCACCATCCAACCAAATCTCCAGCCAGGAACGCACCATCTCTTGGATATTGCTCCTAACATCATCACTGGTACAATCTCTGAAAACTCCGCCATGGACACAAATGGCTTGTCCCCAAACACAATATCCTTGTAGACTTCGTCCGCGATCACAAGTATTCCAAGCTTGGAAGCAGTCTCTGCAATCTTAGTCCATCCAAAAAAACATATTCCATTCCAAAGTAAGATACATTTTTACCAAGTCTCAAGTAGGAAAAAAGAAAAGACCTTTTGCAGATGTTGACGCGAAAACACGTTTCCGCAGGGATTACAGGGGTTGATAACAAGTAAAGCAGCGGTTTTGTCATCTGCAAGAGCTTCAATTGCATTGAGATCAACCTCCCAACCATTTTCTGGAAGGAGGTCGTAGCGACGGATCTCTAGCTGGCTGAAAGATGCTCGGGAATCGTACATCGGGTAAGTGGGACAAGGTAGAAGAATGTTGGCACCAGGAACAGCGAGTGTTGAGATCAAGACCTCAATGGCTTGATGACAACCAGCTGTGAGATGAACATCATCTGGAGAGATCTGGTAAGAGAGATTGCGAGAGAGGTACTCTGCAACAGCCCTGTTAATTTAGGAACAACAAGTCATGAAAATCATCTCACAAAGCTTAAGTTAAAGTTATCACCACATTGCACTTGTAATCTATTTAACCAACTAAAGGCTTAAGAGTGTTGCCTTAGAGGACAAGTAAAGCAAACGCCAAGGGCAAAACATGAAACTTGAGTACCAAGAGCAAGAACAATTGGACATTTCGAATTTAACAAAGGAAATTTGAAAGTAAAACACCTAATAGTCTAAGCATGAATAGTCCTACTACTTTTATCCAATTATATTGAAACGTAATCATCTCAAAAGATGACTTGACACGGAAGGACTCTTCTTACTTCCTAGCGAGAGGAAGACCAGAAGTAGTAGAGTAGTGGTTAAATTTTGCGGAACGTACGGCCTCGCAGACGGCTTCCACTGCGGCTGGATCAGTACGGTAGGAAGGGAAGGGAGAGGGGTCGCCGTGTCCGAGAGGGATGACTGGTCTACCGTCATTGCGGTCGAGATTATCAGCAAGGAGGTTGAGGAAATAACGGACATTCTGCGAGCAAGATTCTTCAACGGCCTCATTGGCCCCAAAGTTCCAACGCTTGGCACCATTTTCTCCCATTTTTTGTTTTGGTTTTTGATGTTTGAAATCTTGTGAAATTGTGACTTGGTGTAAAAGGGCTCCATTTCCAACTTTATTTATACACAAATATATCTTCAACATGTATACTATTATTAAACAACATCGTTGGCCCCAACGTCCCATCATCACTTCGCTCCTATAGTACTCTTTGTCGAGTTGTGTGAGTGGTAGAGAGGGTTTTCAAATTTAAACACAAAATAGTAAATCCCATGTATATCTAAATGGAGGACGCAGGACCGGACGGATCACTATTTGCTCCATTCACACATTATGTGGCATTAGAAAATTATAAATTGGTACAAAAATTCATTTAAAAAAATCATGGACTGCACATGTAAAATCATTGTCAGCCACATACCGCATGTAGCCGTAGGTAGGTGTGGAGGTAACGGACCGGTAGCGCACATGCATCACATTTTCGTTCTTGTTTTTACTGGTATGCATATATAAGATTTGTTCTTCATAATCAAAACATTCCAAATTTCTTATGTTTAAACCACACTTTCAACAAACTCTCTCTAAAACACACACATCCATTAATTGATTCTTTGGAATGTTAACGCTTATTTACAATTTCGTTTAACGTATTTGATTTATTTTATTTTTTGGGGGGACTTAACGTTAATTATACTTGATTTTACTGACAAATATAACTTTATATGTTTGTAAATCTAAATAAACTTTCTATTTATGGTATTTAAAAACTTCATTAATACAAGTTAAATAATAGTTTATAATATCATACCAATATTGCAAATTATTTTTAAATTTGGACCGGTCCAAAGAGCCTCCCATGTAGTTCTAAGTCTGTTTTGGGTTGCATATTTCATTTCGATATGACATATGGTTAAGCCCGTATTTCTTCTCCCATAAACATTATTTTTTTGTCCAGCCCCATTGAATATATATGACTTGAACATTGAAAAGTTTTCAATGAATAAATATCATATTTTTCACTGGGTAATTTTCCTCAACTATGCTTTTCTCGCATAATGTGTTCAGACAGCTGGAAGAAAGATGCTCTCGAAAGTAGTTGTATTTTGAGTTAATATAACCACAACATCCCAAGTGAATCCGGAAAATAAATTTACAAAATAAATTTAACTGTCTAAGTGAATCCAGAAATTCAACCCCAGTTATACTTTAACTTCTAGCTAGTTCGTGTGAATTTGAGTAAAAAGTTGTTATGGAGCGCCTTGTTTTGTAAGTTGTTAAGAAACATCACATAATTGTACACATTATTTTTCATTTTTTTCTAAAGACCATGACAAAAATGTTTTATTATGGAACAAAATCTAATAATAACTGTAACCATCAAAATCTTTATAATTGAAAGAGAAGTGAAAAGAGAAAACGCCAGAACAAAACTTATCCTCCAAAACATTTCTTAATTTGGAAATAGTTTTGTCCGCGACTATTATTTACCAACAAAAGTAAAACCAGTTACTATAAATAGTCTATAAACTAAGTTAATCTAAAATTACCAATACACTATCATATAATTAAACACATAAAAAACTTTTAAGTACTAAAAGTTTAATAATAAATGTAGTTATTTACTATAAAATCTACCTCTATAATGGAAAAGGAAAAGTGAAAAGAGACACTAAAAAACTCTACATTCAAAACATTTTTATTAAATATAATTTAGCATACGACAAAAAAATAAAATTTAGCATCTAACTTCTAATATGAGATCTAATGCCAATCAATATGTATAAGCTCGTTCCCTTTTGCATCTAACTTCTAATTCTTTTGAAGTTAGTTTATTCGCATAAGGATGTCTGTATATGGATGTTGAGTTTGTTTGTTTAACTTTATAAAATAGGTGAACTTGGATCTATCTCAAAATGAAGCAAAAGTTACTTGGTCAATAATTTTCCTATGATCGGTTATTATTTTAAGGAAACTGTAGTTTCACATTTAGCATCAAAATTCGATATGGAGTTTTGACATCAATTTGCAAGCCGACTCTAAAATTACGATTTCAATTTTACAGTTCAAGAGTAAAATCCTATTTTCGCAATTCTGCCAAACCCAAAATAAGATTGTGGTTTGTTTTTAAAATTAGATACAAAATCATGAGTTAGCATTTTGGACCATGAAAAAGTCCACCATTAGCAGCATAAAATCTGAATTTTTTTGATTTCTTAAAGTTTTTGGATGAGGAAAACTTTTTATTGATATGTTGCCAAAAAAAAAAAACTTGGTATGTATGTTTACAAGTATAGTAATATTTTACAAGTATATATATAGTAACCAAATTTACAAGTATATAGTAATCAAAGTATATATTTTCAACAAAACATAGTAATACTTTTACAAAAGGCATAGTATACTAGAATAATAAAAATCAAATTGAATACATATTTGGGTAATAATCTACGAAATGTAAATGAATGTACTATAAAAATAGAGGTTCTGTTCTTGCAAAATCATATAGGAGTTAGTGATAAGGCAAAGAACGATCTTCTAGAGATAAAACAAAGTTTTCTTTTTGGTTTTGTAGGATCCAAAAAAAAATGGGAAAATGGAGTGGGATAGTAGTGATAATGATGATGATGATGATTGTAATTGTTACGGTGGAAGCAACAATGACAATACAAAAGAATGATCCGATGGATATATGTTATGAAAGATGTTCTCAACGTTGTAGAAGGGGCGACGGTGATTGCTTCGAAAATTGTAGACTCAAATGCGACTACGTGTACTAGCTCTATTTTCTCTATTTGCCCTCATATTTTTCTACTTATATCCTAATCATTTTATGTGAGTATTGTTCTAATTATATATATCCATGCATGCGTAGAGTCTCACGTGGGATGGCATCTATGGAAGCTCGCGGAAAGAGAGATTGATTTAAAGAAATATTTCGCAGAATATATGTTATCAAGTCTACCGTTGTTAACTCTATGTTAAAAAAATCCAATAAAAAAAGGACGTATTAATAAAAATGATAACAATAAATCTATTCAAAAATGAAAAAAAAAAAAACTGTTTATGCAAATGCAATTACGTAAACATTTGAGAGGAAACTAAAAACATTACACTATAATACAAAGCTAGTAGTAACGTTAACACTAAAGAAATAAATTGGTTTTAACGACTTTAATATGATTTTAGCTAATATAGTTCAAGTTTTGTCGACAAATATCTACCAACGTTATGTTGTGTTTTAGACGTTAAAAATATAGCTAAGTTACCTACCAATGGAATTAAACATGAATGTATGAGATCTCCAATAATCTGAGATGTATTGTCAATATGTATAAACTCGTTCATTTTTCTGCATTTCAACAATACATCAAATTGCAATTCCGACACTAAAATTATGGTGATTAGCAATTTTACAATTCCGTGATAAAATTCTAATTTCAATATTGTGGAACCAAATAGTAAAATCCCATTTCATTTAACAGTTTAAAACATAGTGTGATACATTTATTCACTCAGTTTCAAAGCTTCAAGTGATTCCGTTTCTTTCTCTGTCTTCTTGGCATGACGTGTACAGAAACCCTTTAGCCTCTCAAGTGCATCCTCAAGCATATGAGCTTCCACTCCAATGGTTATCCTCATCCAGTTCTTCAATCCCAGAGCCTCTCCTGCAAACACACAAATGAACCCATTTTAGCATCGAGACTCAAATCAAGACCTCATGTTTCTTTCTTGCTTGGTTTCATTTACTTTACCTGGCAGAAACACGAGGTTTTCCTCTCTCGCTAGCTTCACGCAGAAATCAATATCGTCCTTGATGTTATCCAACAATGACAGCTCCAGTTTCGTCTGCAGTAAGTCAAAACTATTAATATCATACACTCAACGACGAGTACCACAATGTTTTCCTATTCATCAGATTGAAAGACTAGTAACGGTTTAAAATTGATCAAGAACCACCAATCTAACGAAAACTAAATGTAGCTACATTTGTTGATGTGTCTAGTTTATACAAGTTTTACCAATAAGTAAGTGCAAGACTCGGGTTTCTTGGGACAGACGACGCAAGGGATGTCCTTGAGCCTATCACACACCAAATCAACATTATCTTTGAGTATCTTGTTCTTCTTCGCAAAGAAATTCTTATCCGCTTTCTCTAGGATCTCGGGAAGAGCAACCTGTCAAAGGAACATACTCTAAGTGTCATGAATCCAAAAGACTAGATTATGTAAAAGAATCAAAACATTTCCAAAACACACAAACCTGAATTATAGTGGCAGGGTCAGGAGTTATGTCAAGACTTTGTTTGATGGATTGAGTCAGCTGTGATAAACAAACATACAGTGAGATTACAAAACAACAAGAGAGGATCAATACTTGAATAGAGAAGTAAGCAATAAACAGACCTTAGTATACTCGAAAACGCCCTCGGGATCATTCAAAGCAATCCAACCAATTTTCCATCCAGGAACAACCCATCCTTTAGATATTCCACCTAATGTCAACACAGGAACAATCGATGCAAACTTCCCCATTGGAACAAAGGGATTATCTCCAAATATAGTTTGATCATACACTTCATCTGTTATCACCATTATCCCTAGCTTCCTAGCCATCTCTGCAACCTAAAATGTTCACCAACCAATCAATCCAAAGTTCCAAATCAGAAACTAACTCAAAAGTTTCAAACTATTAGACCTTTTTGAGATGGTCATGAGTGTAGACATTTCCACAAGGGTTATTGGGGTTAATCACAACCATTGCAACAGTGTTCTCATCAGCAATGGATTCAATACCTTCAAGATCAATCTCCCATTCTCTATCGGGAAGAAGATCAAACTTACGAATCTCTAAACCACTGTAAAGAGCACGAGCATCATAGTGAGGGAAACCAGGTCTTGGAAGCAAGATGTTAGCTTTTGGTCTAGCTAAAGACTCAAACACAATCTCTATCCCTTGGTTACATCCAGCAGTCAAGAAAACATCGTCCTGTGATAACTTATTCGGAAGATCTCTGTTTAGGTACTCTGCAACAGCTCTGTTCACACACACACACACAACAAATAAAAATCAAGACTTTATATGAACCCACATCGAAAAATCAAGACTTTGAGTTGATTAGAGATTGAATTACCGTCTCGCCGGAGGAATACCAGATCCGGGACCGTAAGAGTTGCCTTTACCGGAACGGAGGACGTCGACGACTGCGTTTTCGGCTTCGATGCTTGTACGGAAGCAAGAGTAGACGGAAGGGTCACCGTGACCGAGGGGTAAAACGGTCTTTTTAACATCTTTGCTGCAATTGTCGAAGAGCATGTAGATTACGCCTCTAAGCGTTACGGTGGATGCTTTCGCTGCTTTCTCGCTTCCACCGAAACGCCAAACGTTATTGTTACCATTCTGCGTTTGCGTTGTGGGCTCTTTCTCGGTTCGAAACGCTGGAACTATGAGATTTGCGTGTGGTTGTTCTTCGCTCATCTTTTTCTCTTATTTTGGATCGTTGCTTTTGAATATTTTTATGTAATTGAAATTTAAAGAGGTGCGATTAAATAACGTGAAATGATATAATGTTGGTGACACCTAACAGCTTAAACAATCACGTGCCAAAATGATATTTTTTTTGGGTATGGTCTAATAAGAATACTGTAGTTGCCAAGTTAAACCGGGAAATGATTAGTTATGTGGTTTAGTTCAATTCAATATATTGTGGTGTATGTATTAATTTGGTTATGTAGCAGGTTTGGATCATCAAAACTAATTAAGAGTGTAGTGAAAAATTAATATATAGTGGTGGAAGTCATGCAATGCAACTAATGTATTATGTATGGATTATTAATGATTTTGACGAGTGCATAGGATAATTTTTTGGGGCAACCTAATGTAATGTTTGTTGATAGAAAAATGTGTATGTTACCTCAGCTAAAAGTATAATAGTTATAGACTCTTCTACAATATTTTTCATTAGTTTGGTTGAAAATCGATTTTTTGATTTTACTGTATTTTAGTATTTTGCTACCATTTGAAACAATGACAAAAACGATATAATTGGTATTAGTTTGGAAATATTTTGGATTTAGCAGATATACTTTTGTAATGATGTATTCTCAAAATTTATAAATTGACGCTCATTTTATTTTTTAGACGTCTGGATTAACACTCATTTAATACAACAAATTAGACATATTCTCAACATAATTTTTTTGAGAATAATAAGTAAGGAATACAAGTTTTGGAATCAAAAATGGTGTTTGACACACATCCTTTATATCTTATATAAGGTTTCTGGTACGTGCGGATTCTCTATATAAAGTTTTGGTTAAAATTATAGTGAATTCTGAAGTTATCATTAAATCTAAAACAACAATAAAAATATACAATTCAAACAATTTTTTCAGTGGCAATATAGAAATAATTTGATTGTCAATAGTTTTTATTCTGACATATTTGTGTGTTTTTAAATTGCTTTGTTAATTTATTAGATTTCTTAATGTGTGAGTTTAATAGTTATTAGATTTTTTATTAAATATATCAAGTATTTGTTTTAGTTACATCTTTAGATAGAACTAAATGCTTAAGTTTAACATATATGTTATTTGATGATTATTGTAGTTATCTTCTCTATTTGTTCCAATGTTATAAATGGTTCATGATTTATCACTTTTGGTATCTTAATTAATTAGTATTAACAACATGAAATTTTGTATTTTATGTTTATATAGTTTCATTGGTTAGCAATATATATCTTTTATGTTTTAAACATTTAAAGTGTATACATATTTTTAAATTGTTCTCAACATGTATTATCATTAATTATTTAATGTATACTTAATATTTCAATATAATTAACAACTCAATATAAGAATGTTCTAAAAAATATAATTAACAATTTTGCTCAATATAGTCAACAATTTTGCTCAATAAAATCAATAATGTTGCTCAATTAAATCAACACTAGATTTTGACCCGCGCCAAAACGCATGATTAAAGCTTAAACAGATTAATCGATTTAAACATATTTGTTTTAATATTTAAATATGTATGACAAACCATCACATTTCTAATATCTACAAATGTATAAAAAGTTGTATCTTGTGCATAGATGTAATAAAAATAAATACTTTTGATTAAACATATGTTAATGCCATTAGTTTTGATATTTTTATGTTTAAAATTGATCAAAACATATGCAACGTTATTTATTTTTTAATGTAAATTAATCTTCATTAATCATGTAAATTATAAATCATACGGTAAATCATATAAATTTGTCGGATATAATAAACAAAAACAAAATTTATATATTAACGCTCATTTAATACAACAAATTAGACATATTCTCAACATAAATTTTTTGAGAATAATAAGTAAGGAATATAAGTTTTGGAATAAAAAATGGTGTTTGACACAAACAGAAACATAAGTGAACCAGCAATTGTAACCAAGTCAGAATGGAACTGGTTTAGAACCAGGAAAACGGTTGGGTTGATATGGAAATCTCTCTAAAAAATATATGTTTAGGAATATGGAATACCTTCTTAATACGACCACGTCGAATACCTTCTTAATACGGAATACGACCACGTCGTGATCGTCGTGGTTGACCAGACAACCACGACGGGTTCCAGGACGTGCGGGTGCTGAGAACCTACACAGAGCCGAGTCTTTCCGGTAATGCATGTTTGGTGTCTGCTCTGGTAGCCGTGTCAGAAGGTGGTGTTGACAAGAACGGCATATTCTTTGCCTTGACTCCCACGTACGCAGCAACGCCTCCGCCTCCTTCACCTTGGACGCCTTAGTGGGAGGTAAAACGCACAAGCTTCTTTTTTATATTTGGTTTGCTTCAAACTCTTATCGTTAAGCAATAAATCATAAACAATTTGATTGTTTTAAATTAGTCATATTCTGTAATCTGAAAACTTAATACCGTATTTTTATGGTCATGTGATGTTCATGGATAACAGAGTTCAGTTAATCGTTATCTAAATTCTTATGATAATAAGACTTTTGATAATAAGGCCCTTGAGATAGGATTGTGAGATTTCCGGTGTTTATTGCAGTAGAACACTAGAAGATAAAAGACAAAAGGGTGTGTCTATTATTATTATGCAAAGGAAAATCACCAAGTCTAAGCTTGGATTGGGCCTGGAACTGCATATAACATATAACTAGAACATATTTGTGTGTTTTTAAATTGCTTTGTTAATTTATTAGATTTCTTAATGTGTGAGTTTAATAGTTATTAGATTTTTTATTAAATATATCAAGTATTTGTTTTAGTTACATCTTTAGATAGTAGTAAATGCTTAAGTTTAACATATATGTTATTCGATGATTATTGTAGTTTTTTCTCTATTTGTTCCAATGTTATAAATGGTTTATGATTTATTTTGTTATCTTAATTAATTAGTATTAACAACATGAAATTTTGTATTTTATGTTTATATAGTTTCATTGATTAAAAATATATATCATTTATGTTTTAAACATTTAAAGTGCATAAATATTTTAAATTTTTTCTCAACATGTATTATCATAAATTATTTAATGTATAGTTAATTTTTCAATATAATTAACAATTCAATAGAAGACTGTTCTAAAAAAATATAATTAACAATTTTGCTCAATATAGTCAACAATTTTGCACAATAAAACCAATAATGTTGCTCAATTAAATCAACACTAGATATTGACCAGCGCCAAAACGCATGATTAAAGCTTAAACAAATTAATCGATTTAAACATATATATTTTTAATATTTAAATATGTATGACAAACCATCACATTTTTCATATATACAAATGTATAAAAAGCTATATCTTATGCATAGATGTGATAAAAAAAATTTGATTTAACATATGTTAATGCCATTAGTTTTGATATTTTTATGTGTAAAATTGATCTGGCTGCAGCCTCCATCGTCTTCAAGGACGACTTGGAATACTCACAAAAACTTGTTGATGGCGCAAAGAATCTCTTCAAGTTTGCAGAGTCAATGAAATCTACCGGGGCTGAGGATGAGCTTGGCTTGGGCGCGATTTGGATGTACTTCGCAACAGGCGATATTTCGTATCTGGATCAAGTCACCAGCTCAGTTTCGGCCGATCCATCTTCCTACGTGTTCAGCTCCGAGAAGCTTCTTCTCGGAACTCATGTATAATTTGTTTTATTTCATAATGTTTATCTAGTTATCTACCTTTTGATTTATAACTCATTCTTTCTGAATTGTGTTTCAGATGCTTTTGACTCGCCTCAGACTCTTCATAGGACCTGGATACCCCTATGAAGAGGGTCTGAGGCAATCTCACCATCAGGCGAGCGGCGCCATGTGCGCCTTCCTACCGTCTTTCACTACACTTAACCGAACCACAGGTACCTAACGTTACTTACTATTTCTATGTCTGAATCATTTCCATACTGCTCCATATATATATATAGTATGTCGTTAGGCTCCAACTCATTAGCAAACTTTCGTTAAATTTCTCATCTCTTCCTTTATAATTATTGAAACCCGCTTCTATAGATAAATCAATTTTGTTCCTGGTATAGAGGATCCTTTTTACCAACTCTAAAACATGGAGAACTGATAAGGAACATACCATATCTCTTAGGTTACAAGCTACTTTCGGTTCACTGGTATCTTTCAAAGTATCAGAAAACCTGCATCCATGATTCACTTTGCTCTCTGTGTTCTGAATCTAGCCATCAAAATATTTGGGTTTTGTTCAAAAAAAAAAAAAAACTATTTGGGTTAAAATTGATTGGTTTAACCAAACCAAAATGTGGCCTTACAAGAGTGTTATCTCACAAAATAGGACCCAATCTTATGTTTCGGTTGGTTTACCCTCTTGGCTTGCAACTGTTTTTGCAAAAATTAGAAGCGTAAAAAACAGAGGATTAAAACTTGTCGTAGAGTGTTATCACACCAAAGAGTGTTTAATCCTCTTTTTTTTACGCTTCTGATTTTTGGTGTAAATAGTCGTAGAATTGGTCATGGTTGTGGCCTTACTTGATTAGAACTGGTCAATTTTTTTTGGTATAGCCGATGCTTGTGTGCATCTGCTCCTTGTGGTTACTCTGGTTTCATTAATATGAGCATTATTCAGATAACTTGTGTTAAGCTTTTGGTTCAATTGCAATATCTCATTCCGGTTTAGGTATTATTTCAATTCATTTTAACCATCTGTTTGCAATCGCATTCCAGAGTTCTTATCTCAATTCATGTTGTTAGTTTTTATAAGATATCATATTTCTTACTTTGCTTTGATTTTATTGATTTTGTAGGAGGTTTGATCCTGTTTCGAGATCAAAAACCCCTCGAGTACGTGGCCAACACCGCTTTCATAGCCTCACTATATAGTGGGTATTTGGAAGCGGCGGGCATTCCCGGATGGTACTGCGGAGATACCTTCTACAAGACGCAACTTCTCCGGGACTTCTCTAAATCGCAGGTATATTTCTAAAATATTTGTAGTTTATTTGATAGTAGTAAATGCTTAAGTTTAACATATATGGTATTTGATGATTATTGTAGTTATCTTCTCTATTTGTTCCAATGTTATAAATGGTTCATGATATATCACTTTTGTTATCTTAATTAATTGGTATTAACAACATGAAATTTTGTATTTTATGTTTATATAGTTTCATTGATTAACAATATATATCATTTATGTTTTAAACATTTAAAGTGTATACATATTTCTAAATTGTTCTCAACATGTATTATCATAAATTATTTAATGTATATTTAATATTTCAATATAATTAACAACTCAATATAAGAATGTTCTAAAAAATATAATTAACAATTTTGCTCAATATAGTCAACAATTTTGCTCAATAAAATCAATAATGTTGCTCAATTAAATCAACACTAGATTTTGACCCGCGCCAAAACGCATGATTAAAGCTTAAACAGATTAATCGATTTAAACATATTTGTTTTAATATTTAAATATGTATGACAAACCATCACATTTTTAATATCTACAAATGTATAAAAAGTTGTATCTTGTGCATAGATGTAATAAAAATAAATACTTTTGATTAAATATATGTTAATGCCATTAGTTTTGATATTTTTATGTTTAAAATCGATCAAAACATATGCAACGCTATTTATTTTTAATGTAAATTAATCGTCATTAATCATGTAAATTATAAATCATACGGTAAAACATATAAATTTGTCGAATATAATAAACAAAAACAAAATTTATATATTAACGCTCATTTAATACAACAAATTAGACATATTCTCAACATAAATTTTTTAAGAATAATGTCAGGAATATAAGTTTTGGAATAAAAAATGGTGTTTGACACATAAACAGGAACATAAGTGAACCAGCAACTGTAACCAAGCCAGAATGGAACTGGTTTAGAACTAGGAAAATCGTTGGGTTGATATGGAAATCTCTCTGAAAAATATATGTTTAGGAATACGGAATACCATTATGTCTATCAAGCAATCTAAAGACCATTCCACTATAACTAATCTGATGAAAAATAAATATGGTAAGTTTAGCAACAACAACAAAATATGGTAAAGGCAAAGATTTGATACATCAAACAATCTCAGATAAACGTGAATGAACCTAGCTAGCATGTATTATTATTAGAATATCTTGGCTATCACGTTCAACCACGAGATTGATCGTGATAGCCAAGATATTCTAATAATTATTATATGTCACTAAAATCCTTAAACAAATCAGATTCAAGAACAAAATATAAACACACAAACTACAAATTGGAAAATCTAACTTGGGAAATCGGACTAGATCACTCAAAATGGACAGAGAATTAAAAACAAATTAAACGCTCTTTCCTAATATAACATGTTTTGGTAGTTTTGTGTATTTAAAATATATATTATCTTCATACTTCTATGCATTTCTTTTTAACTCTTTGTCTTTTGACCAAAAATTTCCATTTTTGCCAGATTTTTATTGTCAAATACAAGATACGACTTTGACCATTCAATTTGAACGTTTATGTCTTTGTTTCTCCGTCACACACACACACTTGGTTGGTACAATAACAAGTTTATAATTACTGGAACCTTACAACAATACAAGATATGTCGTCTTTGCTTTTCTTAGAGATTGCTTCTTCTATCAACTCTTTCGCTGCCGCTTGTGGATCTTTTATACTTTTGATCGCGTCCACAGCTTCTTGGTTCGACATCACCTGTTATAAACACAATATTCGTCAAGACATTTTGTCATAATCAAATTTGTGATAAGATGCATAGAGATCATTATACCTTCCAAATTCCATCACTCGCGAAAACAATGAACTCGGTCTCATCGTCAATCGTCTCGTGTGTTATGTCTGGTTCTGAGCTTAGATGTATCTTTAAGCTCTTATCTCCAAAAGCCCTCGCAACCGCTAATTGTCCATCAACTCTTGGAACATCCCCTGTAACACTCAAACATCATCTATCAATTCCTCTTCACATCTTTGTATATGTGAGTAACTCTATTTGAGCTTACCTGGAATATTTGAGACAAAGCCACCACGGCTTTCTATTTCTTTTTGCTCCTTGCTTGGTTCATGATCAACCGAGAGCTGATACGCAACACCATTCTTTGACATCACTGCTCGTGAGTCACCAACATTAGCAACCACTAGCGTTTGCCCATCAATTAGAATTCCAGTTACCGCAGTTGATCCGCCTTTGCCAAGTTTAAGTGACTGCTCTAATATCGCAGCATCTGTTGATATGTATGCATTCCTTATAGCATTATCCGTATCACTCCAAATATCCTTCTGCAAAATTAGAGGAAACAAAAAAAAACACTTTATAGAATTCATAAAATGATCAAATCTTTTTGTATCACAAACATACAAGATTCTTGCTTACCTCTTTGAGTATGTTGTCAAAGAGATTGGTCTGTAAGTACTTGGCCACATCATGACCTAAGTGACCATCAAAGATAGCAAACAAACCCAAGTCATGGCCGTCTACTTTCTTGAATTCGGATACAACATAGTCTTCCATCGGATGGCCTGCTTTGCCTTTGACAAAGTGGAAACCGTGCGCGATGTTCTTCCACATCTTGCTTTTACCTCTACCCGTATCCGATCCGCAAATCCCAGCCTTCAAATATTTCACATGAAAACATAAGAGATTATACGAAAATCACACAACAAAATTCAAGAAATCCTTGAATAAACATTGCCTCTTTTGCCATAGATTATTTGCTAAGAGAAACATATCCTATCCGTTTTTTCGCCTAATTTCTAGCCAGAAAAAAAAATTATAGTTCCAAAAATGTCATATATCTACTGCTCAAATTATTCAAATAAACTAAAGAGATTAAGACAAGCTCTAGAAGAATCAATCTCTAAGTTGCATCCATGTTTTCATTAAGGAGTAACATATCTAAACAAGCTTACCAACTCAATCATACACTCATACATGGAAAAATGCTTAGAAAACTTAGAAGCTAGAAACAGAGAAGCAACTAGAAACAAAGAAGCAACTGTTGGTCCTGAAACAGAACAAGTGGACATAAAAGGATCAGATCCAAATGAAGATCCTTAAAACTCAAGAAAGTCAACTTGATCAAAGGAGACTAATTAAAGTCTAGAGTTGAGCTGACATATTAGCATAGTAGTACCTTCATCTTGTGGAGAATTTCTCTGCCTGTCATTGTGATTTTTTAGAAGAAACGATTTGTTTTTCTGTGTGTGAATGATTCGAAGCAAAGAGAGAGATGAGTTTATGAGAGTGAGGGGACGAGGCGGTGACTATATCATCAATATTGCAGCATTTTTGCCAACGACTTTTCTTCGTTTATTTATTTCTCCTTTTCGTAAGGCAAAAGAAATCCATAAACAAATTCTCTCTTTAATGATCTGTCTACATTATTGCTACATTGCCGACACATAAAAAAATAAAAAATCTAATATTATTATTTTAACATACAATATGTTGTTTCGTAACACATCATTCAAAACATTATTGATGGAAAAAACAAATCTTATTGTTATAGAAAATGTCCGATATATTTTTATCATTTTTGCTATAGGTCACCGTGTCATGACATGTGGAACGAAGAATGAAAAAACCATTTTTAATGATAAGTCTTTGTTTATATTATTCTTATATAATTCATGTTTTAAAAATTATTTTTTAACGAACAGAAAACCTTACGAATTATTGGGTTGGTGTTGGTGGGTAAAAACTCGGGCGCATTGTAGGAAGAAATCGCAACCCAAAACATATGCATTTGAGTAGGATATATATTGTGACATAAAAAATTTGTCCATAAATTTTGTGATATTTTGAGACTTGAATGATTTTGTGGCCATTTTATTGTAACGTTTTATAATTTTTATCACTTTTGACAAAATAAAAAATCCGTGATGAAATATTAACGTATTGTGACAAAACAAATTGTAACAATACTGACATTACTTGTTTTTGACATATAAAAAAATGATAAAACATATTGAAAGGGTGGTGTGTTCCCATGTTACATACACTTTAAAAACAAAAGCGACAATGTTAATATTATGCATCAACTTTTTACTTTAGCATTTCATAATGTTAAGAAAGAATGCTTTGATCATTCGAAATTTTGCATGGATTAGAATATGGAGGAGATCATGCATGGATTATAGACTCTAACCATAAAGGCTTCAGCCTTTTTTCATTATTATCTTATGGAAATTAGAATTTGATTCGACCGATTAAATTCAAATCGCAAGTTACTCCAAGTGGATTTAACTTCAGCCTTTTTTATCTTCCGTCTTTTTTCATTATTTCAGCTGAGTTTTTTATGGGAGCCTGGGAGGTTGTGGGTACTGAAGTCACTGAAGCAATAAAGGAATTTTTCAATTCTGGTAATCTTCTGAGCCAGTGGAACTCTACTACTTTGGTCCTGATTCCCAAGTCAACCAACGCCTCCAAAACCACTCACTTCCGGCCTATTTCATGTCTCAACACATTATACAAAGTGGTGGCTAAGCTGCTTACAAAGAGACTCCAAGGCCTCCTGCCCCAGGTTATCTCTTCCCCTCAATCTGCTTTCCTGCCTAGTAGATTGTTGGCTGAAAATGTATTGCTGGCTTCTGAGATTGTGAATGGTTACAATAAGAAGAATGTGAGCTCTAGAGGTATGTTAAAAGTGGATTTAAGGAAAGCCTTCGATTCTGTCAGGTGGGATTTCATCCTTTCTGCTCTAAAAGCTCTAGCGATCCCAGAGAGGTTTATCAATTGGATTCAACAATGCATTACTACTCCAAGCTTCACCATTGCAGTAAATGGCGTAAGTGAAGGCTTTTTCAAGAGCTCAAAAGGCCTAAGGCAAGGGGACCCTCTATCCCCTTACCTTTTTGTTCTTGGAATGGAAGTTTTCTCTAGCCTGCTAAATTCCAGATTCGATGGAGGTTATATCCACTACCATCCTAATACCTCATCTCTTGCCTTATCTCACTTGATGTTTGCAGATGATGTTATGGGTTTCTTTGATGGTGGATGTTCCTCCCTCCATGGTATAAGAGAGACCTTGAATGATTTTGCTTCTTGGTCAGGACTGCAAGTCAATAATGACAAGACTCAACTCTTCTTGGCGGGTCAGGATGAAAGAGAGGCTCATTACATTGCTGAATTCGGTTACCAAGAGGGATCGCTGCCTATAAGATATCTGGGACTGCCACTAATGAGCCGCAAGCTTAGAGTTGCTGAGTACTCTCCTCTGCTTGATAAAATTTCAACAAGGTTTAGGTCCTGGGCTGTTAAGAGTCTCTCTTTTGCAGGAAGAGTTCAACTAATAAAATCAGTGATCTATGGGGTTGTAAACTTCTGGATGTCAACTTTTCTCCTGCCTAAAGGTTGTCTGAAAAGGATTGAATCTCTTTGTTGTAGGTTCTTGTGGTCTGGTGACATTGATAAAAGGAAAGGTGCAAAGGTTTCCTGGCAAACTATGTGCTTCCCCAAGACTGAAGGTGGAATTGGGCTTAGAAGATTCACTACTTGGAATGTCAATCTTTGCCTAAGGCTTGTCTGGGTGCTTCTTTCAAATGAATCCTCTCTCTGGGCAAGGTGGCATAGGCAGACAAACATCAAGGATATGTCCTTTTGGGCAATCCCAGAATCCACTAGTGATACTTGGACATGGAGAATGTTGCTCAAGATCAGACCTATAGCTCAAAGATTTGTCAAAACCACTGTGGGGAATGGAGTTAGCATTCACTTTTGGTTCGATCATTGGACACCTATGGGACCTCTGATCAAAGCTTTGGGACAGGAGGGCCCGAGATCCTTGGGTATTCCTTTGAAAGCAACAATATCGGATGCTTGTGATTCGATAAGCTGGAGGGTTCGTAGTCCTAGGTCAGACTCAGCTGTGGATCTTCAAGCTTACCTCACTACCTTACCCCTACCAACTAACTCAGCCATGCCTGACTCTTTATGTTGGGTTGTTGATGACAAGGTTTGCAATGGTTTATCCGCAGCAAAAACATGGGAGGCAATCAGACCTAGACAAGATGAGAAAGAGTGGACTAAGGTCATCTGGTATAGGGGAGCAGTTCCCAAGCAAGCTTTCAACATGTGGGTAACTCACCTTAATAGGTTACCAACTAGGCAGAGACTTGTGGCCTGGGGAGTGACGACTTCCTCTGACTGTTGTTTGTGCTCAGGTTCAGTGGAATCCAGAGATCACCTAATGTTACAATGTCCTTTTGTCTCTCCCATTTGGAGAATTGCCTTCTCCAGAATATGTCCAGCTCAACAGCTCTTTACCAGCTGGTCTGAATTGTTATCTTGGATGCGAGGGTCCTCGGCTACTGCTCCTCACCTTCTTAGGCTCATCATCAGCCATAGCGTGGTCTTCCACACTTGGAGGCAGAGGAATAATGTACTGCATAACAACCAGTCCATCCCTCCTCTGACAATCTTCAAAACCATTGACCGAGACATCAAAAACATCATCAGTGCTCGTAGACATCGCAAGCGGTGGCGAAACTTGATGACTCTTTGGATTAGGTAAACATCTCTTGTCTTGCCCAAGTCTTTTTGTATTGTGATCTTGTTTTTCTCTTTTTTGCCAAGATTGCTCTATTTGTAAGTGTTGCAACTTTGTATTCACTAAACACTTCATCTAATGATATTTACAATTTAGCAAAAAAAAAGTTACTCTTACATACCTCTTGTGACTTCCCCTGTTTTATCTCCTTGTTTTCAAATCGATCCCTTCATTTATCACCTTTTTCACATTTGTCCCCAAACGTTTGGATTATATAAATAAACCCAAAATACATAAACATTTGTCACTGTTTGTTTTCAAAAAGGTCCCTTACTTTTCAATCATACACGAATAACCTTTGATTGCCTCTCCCTGATTTGACAATTGTTTTCACATTATGCCTCAAACTTTTACATTTGTAATATGAGCCCAAACTGATGTTGTATGCAAATGCTAGCTCAAAAAGACAAAAAATAGGACCAACATATGCTTTTGCACATCCTCAGAAGTCAGAACATGCATTTTTTATTTTGTCACGAACGCACTCATCTTACCAATAACAAAAATACAGAACAAGCATTGCTCATGCTTCCTTATGATTTTGCATCTTGTATATCATTTTCTCTTGGTTCATGACATTGGATTCAACTTCAAATAGATTCAACAAAAGAAAAAACATGGGCCAGATAAAATAGGCCCACTTAGACCCTCAAGAACACTTTTGATTTTGAATTTCAAAACATTTCACTTCCTTCTTCCCACTCTCTCTCTCTCTCAATGGCAATCGTTAACGGAGACACCGCCGGTGAATCCAACTCCGCCGCAGATCCGCTCTTGCCTTGGCTAATGTAACTCTTCTCTGCTCTCATCTTATTGATTATGCCTAGTGTCGATTGGTCTCTGTCTTTGTCTGAGATGTGTTTTGGGTTTTGTTTGTCTTTTGAATTCAGGGAGATCAGAAACTCGGCGGAAGATGTTTACTCTGGTAAGAACTCCGGTGAAGATCTCGATAAGCTTCTTCATGACTGTATCTCAACTTGCAAGGAAGATGCTCGGTACCGAAATGACCTCAGATTCCTCAAGATCTGGTTTCTCTACGTATTACTCTCTCCAATTTGCTTTTCCTTTAATGGGTTCTCGTTTTCCCCAAATTGATTAGGGTTTGTGATTTTCAATTTTGGGTGGTTGTAGCTAGAGGGCAGTGAAGATTTTGAGAGGGTTTATAGAGAAATTGAAGAGAATGAGATATGCATAGGCCATTCTTTGCTCTATGAATGGTTTGCCATTTTTCTAGAGGTCAAAGGATTATGGAGAAGAGCTCATTTTGTTTATCAGACTGGTCTTTCAAGGTCTCTTTTCTTTCTCCTTTGTGGTTTCATTTTCCTATTTTTGTGCTCTGTGATTGTTGCTAATTCGTGGAGAAATGTAGGAAAGCTGAACCATTTGAAAGGTTAAAAGAGGCTCACTCATTGTTCTTGCAAAGAATCTCAAAGAGGACCAAGGTTTGTTTTCTACTACTGTTAAACATTGTACGCGGTTTTTCTAATGCATTTTGATAGCTTTAGTTGAGGGTTGAATGGAATTTTCATTACATTCAATGGCAGATTGATGGTGATGATGCTCAGGCTGCTCACTTTGAGACTGGTTTTGTAAATCCCTGGGAAACCTCTATTTTGAAAGACTTAATTCTCAAGATAAAACCCCAGCTTGTGAAATATGATGTAAGGCAAATGAGCATCATGATATGTATTTTGCATGATTCAACCATAGGGAGGCTTGTCCATTGAGTTTCTTTATGTTTGCATCAGGGATACCATGCAAGCAACAAAGTTTTCCCCGGAAAAGCCAACCTTACAACTTTGCTCAAGTCTTCCAAAATTAAGATCATTGATATAGGTAAACTTTTTTCCCGTACCAATCTAGTCTGTCACGAGCAACTCCATTCTTAAAATTATAATGTGGCAGTGTCTCTATACAGATGCCATCTTTCATTCATGTCAAAGAAAATTGACCAAGATATATTGGTCTCTGTGTGTTTTTGTAAGGTGGAAGGAAGTACCAGATCAAGGGTTGTGCTGGTCAAGGTGGTTTTGCTCAAGTGTTCAAAGCATACATTGACGGCAATCCTGATGAAGTTGTTGCTCTAAAGGTAGGCACTTAAAGTTTGTTCGAATACAGTAATATGCCAAATGGCACAATTTTCAGGTAGCTCACATCACTAAACTCTTCACAGGTTCAGAAACCTCCTTTCCCTTGGGAATTCCACATGTATCGCCAACTTGATTGCAGAATCCCAGAGAACCAAGTATGTACATTTCCTTTAATCTTACCATGTCACAAGCATTTTACACCGTACTTATTACTCTTGTACTATGTTAGAGATCAAGTTTTGGATTGGCTCAGAGAATGCACGTGTATTTAGACTACAGTGTACTTGTCTGCAATTATCTATCACACGGGACACTCCAGGTAGATTTCTGCTGGACATTCACGGACGATAATAAACCAAAATGCAGCAATACTTTCCTTTTTAATTTGCGCTCCTTTTGTGATTTAAGGATGTCATAAACTCGTATCGCGTTGTTGGCAAGTCTATGGAAGAAGTTTTGTGCATGTATTACACAATAGAGATGCTGTACATGCTGGAAACTTTGCACAGTGTTGGAATCATTCACGGTGATTTCAAGCCAGACAATCTTTTAGTTCGATACCCTCCGTAAGTCTCTTCTGTTCAAGTATTGCTTGTTAGATTGTGTGAAGGGTGGAATTTAGATATTACATTAAAGCAGATACTGAGATACCTCACTAATTATTTGCAGACAAAATCTAACTGAGACAGGCTTTCATGAGAAAACAGGTCCTTGGAGCAATAAGGTAAATCATTCATGTACAACTACTAGTTCTGATTCGTGTGTCATCATGTCTACAATCAGATGAAAATTGACATTTCCGTCCCTCAGGGTCTCTGTCTTGTTGACTGGGGTAGAGGAATAGACTTGAGCCTGTTTCCTAGCACCACCGAGTTCAATGGAGATTGTCGTACCTCAGGCTTCCGTTGCATGGAAATGAAGGAGGACAAACCTTGGAAGTTTCAGGTAACTCTTGTTTCCTCCCATTGTTATAGAAAGACTCGGTCTTTGCATGATTATACAATTTGAGGTCATTGGAACGTGTTACATATATATATAGGTGGACACTTATGGACTTTGTGTAATCGTCCACATGATGCTGCACAACGACTACATGAAGACTGAAAAGAAACAATCACTTGACGGTGGCCACATTAATTTGCCGATAACTTCCTTTAAAAGGTGCGCTGATTTCTCAAAAATCAGCGAAGCTTGCATCGTTTGTTCTGGTTTTGTCTCTCAAATCAAAAACATATAAGGATTCAACGAGTTGTTTGCTTGTGCTAATGCTGCAGATATTGGAACGTGGATCTGTGGAAGGAACTGTTCACGAAGCTGCTCAACAGAGAGACGTGTGAAGATGACACAGAGACACTGAGGAATCTGAGAAAGTCTATGGAAGAGTATGTATGCTCTGATCCTAAGCTCATGAACAAGCTTAACGAGTTACTCGCCAAACAACGCATCTCTTTATGCTCTTCCTAATTATTTTCACTCTGTAATCAAAGAGTATGTAAAGTCAGTTTGTGTGAAAAAAAGGAGGTAGAAACATGCAGAGACTTTGTAACTCCCAATTTGTGCTAACACATCCATATCGCACACTTTGTATTTTTCTAAAGTGGTGCGAGTCGTATGACCTATTAGGCTTACTTAACAGTTCCATATGCATTAGATGCTCTAACAAATTACTTAATCGCGAGACTATCTTCGATTGTGCAAACTCGTAATCGAAGTAGCTCTGGTTCGTATGTCAAAAAAATATAGAGAAGAAACAAGATGTATAGGTTTGGTGTTGCTAAAAATCTTGGTGTGTTCATATAAACAGTTGTTTTAGAGATAAACTTTGAAAAAATTGTGAAAGGTCAAATTACTGTTGATATGTATTGATTTTGGTGATAGAATGACCACGTGAGGCAATGAATATGCACTAAAGAAATTGGTATTATTACACAATTCGTACAATGTCTATTTCGAGGTCTCTACAGCTTCTATCTCTGCTCTGTTTTCGTCTAATATATATTCCCAAGACCTGAAACCAAAGAAGCAAGCAGCCACACATGTTTCAATTTCCAGGGACATCCATAGATACAGGAGCCAAGAAAAAAAAAAGTAGAGGTTTGGGATTACAGTTGTTACCTGCAATTAACGTGGGTGAAGTTAATAGATGATTTCTATCGAAACCAAAACAGAGAAGATCCTCTTATGCTGGAGGAAGTGTGCGACGACAAGTTGGGCATTCCATCTTTATATCCATCCATCTTTGTAAGCATCCTGAGTGGAATATATGTTCACACGGTGTTACCATGCAATCGTTGGTACGGTGTCTGAGATCAATAGTGGTCATGCAGATTACGCAATCTCTGCTTCGGTTTACATCATGATCAAATCTTCTGTAGTAGCTGTATTTCTCAGGTAGCAACTGCCGCATAGGAAGCAAACACATGAGTTCTTGATAAAGACAATTTAGGCAATTTACTATTGATCTAACAAAAAAGGTATGAGAACAGAACCAACAAACCTTCCGAGGAACAAAGCAACGAGACCCGAAATAATGCTGAAGAAGAAGAACAGCAGCTTGAAGCCCGATGAATGCGCACAGGCCTACGCACCAGGCTTTGCTGGGCTCTACACGCATGAAGTTCCTCGGGCATCCAAAAACATACAAAGGTATAGCAAGCCGTGTAACTGTCATCCCCAAGATATAATATGGGTGCAGAGGCTTTCTAGAATCACGAACAACGTTTGCAACTATCTGCGGAATCCAAAATGAGTACATGAGAAGGAGGATCGGCCGCATGTAGTTGTGGAACTCGTACATTATCAGTATGCCTCCAAGAAGGATTCCATCTGTTTTTGAAAATCATTTCAATTGAGAGAAACATCAAACATCTGTGAGAATCTGAAGTATGTACTTGATGAACAAACACAAAAGAAATCAAATACTCACAGAAACGGCTGTACAAGAAGGAGAGCTCGCGCCTCATTGTCTCCCAGCCCTCACCGCTGGTTGAAGGTCGGGTTGCTTTCCATATGGCCAGAAGATATCTCATCTCAAATATCGAAAACACTACGAATTTGAAGAACGCAGCTGTTGCAAACGCATTAAAAAGTGATTCTGCATAAGAATAAAGTAGAATGATTGAGAAAACCATGACATAGTTAGAAAAGGGACTGTTAGGAGAACTTCCATCACAATCACTGAGAAATGTGCTTACACAGACAATGAAAGTCTATGATTATAATCAGAACGAAGAGGAAACGCATTGTGAACATACCAACTAAAATCCCAGCTGTGAGATGTAAAAGGCATAAGTAAGAATCCATGATGGCTTGTTGCCCGATCATTACTATAGAGACCTTTGCAGCACCCTTTTTACAAGAAGAGTTATTCCAATGTTAGCATCATTCTCTTCATTAGAAATTATTAGATTTAACAAACATGAGATTCTTACGGATTGTGTATTACTGTGCTCCATTTGCCGGATCAACAAAAGAACCTGGAGGAACGAGACCTAAGAACAATAACAAGTTAAGGAACCCACTAAAATTTTGCAATTGTGTTCATCCTAATGTGATGGAATGGAAACGAAGTTGGAACAAAGGATACAAAAGTGACCATCAATGTATAGTTCACAGCTTTGTTATAGTAGACTTCAACGTTTATGGAGGTCGCATTCAGCAACAGGGGAGAGAAACAATCTCCGTCATCATCTACTGCAGGACTTTCCATCAATCCTTCAATATGATAATAATCTTTGTCCCCATCTACCAAAATCAGTAAACTCTCTCAAAATGGGACTAAATTTAACTAAGAAGGCAAGAACACCGCATGCATCATCATTTCAATGTCTAATGTTAGAAGGCATACATACTGTTTTCACTAGAAGAGGTTTGGGATATCTGAGCTGCTATTTCGATATTACAGTGCTTCTCCATCTCATATATTGGAGCTGAAATAGAACACAATTGATGGTCAGATGTTGCAGCATAGTAAAGCGTATGTAAACAAATCCAGATCCTACTCACAAGCTTTTTGCTTCAGTATTTTGTCTCTTGGAGATTCTTGAAATACTTGAGAGGAAAAAATTCCGAGCTGTTCGACAGCACAAAAGTTGACACTAATAAGCTCTCCAAACATTTTTAACACAGAGAATAAATAACAATCATGTGGAAAAGTGGATCATATCATGCATTACCAGATGATAGGGGTTGGAGAGAAGATAATCGTCTTCTAGTCCTGAATCACCCTTCTTTCCGCTGATTAATAATGAAATGTACAAACCTCAGAGAGTCAAAACCCTACCATTACCGAATCTTAAAATGCAAATAAATCAATAAGATGTAGTAATACCTATTAGCAACAAGACGGAGCTGTCTAAAGGGCCAAATATATACACCTTCCACTTTTATTTGGGCACCGCCCACGTTGTGTTCATTGTCAAATACGTCATGGAAAACAACTGCACCCTATTCCCAATCAAAGTCGATACAATTTCTGATTAGGCAAAAGTTTTTTTTATAAGATTTAAGCATGATTCCATGATAGCAAGAACTATTTACCTGAACATAATGCACACCAGTTATCTTTGTTGGACTTGTCACTAACTCAATGACAGAGTTACCACTTTCTTTTCTGAAATCAGGGAACTTTGAAGAGCTATTTACAGTATCTAGAAACTTCCAGTTGCCTGTAACAGGAACACAGATATGAGTTTCAGAAGGAAATGATACTGAAGCAGAAACAGAATACACAAACGCAATGCCACAAAACCTCTATATGTTCCAGTTATATTCCACGCGGAAAATGGTCCTGCTCCGCTTTTTTCTTTCTTGCCAAATAACCACTGCAAGATCCCAAAACAATCTTAACCACCTGAACATTTTCCTGCCTACTCAAGTAATACTAGTTCCTGTTCCACTTTGTACAAATACAGACTAAAACTGCATATCTCATTCCAATCCTAGATTCTGAGAGCTATCAGAAATTCCACTTCTGCAACAAGTGGTCTATCTCTATAAATAACTCCATAACTGAATAAATGCATATCGATACAAATTTATCAAAGACTAAGCTAATACAAAATCAGGGAACATTGAAAATGAAGAAATCAACACAAACCTCGTCTCCCCAGGATCGAGCGGTCTCCCTGATGGGTCTTAGTCCATTTGCTTGTTCCAAAACCGCAAACCAAATCAATAAGCCAAAGAAAACACGAAATCCAACGAACCCTAATCCCAAAACCCCTAAATTCTCAGACTTTTTCATATCCAAACCCCCAGAATCTCAAGTGAATTTTACAATGCGGTTAAGATCAGAACCGATTCGTGTCGACAAGACCGAAGAAAACAATCCATCAGCAGGACATAAAGAAGATCGAGGTTGCTTCAAGTGAAGTCAAACCAAAGGAAGGAAGAGATCAAAATCGGAAACGGATTAGCTCAAGAGAAAGTGAGAGGCCAACAAATGGAAGACGACCGAAATTACTTTGGAACCAATACAAGATTATTATTATTGTCTCTACCAAACAGCAACTAGAACCTATTATGACAGATTAACAAACTCCAATTGGTATTACAGAAACTACAATTTGACTTTGAAATAATCTTTAAAAACCCAGGTCGTTTGAGATTCTTTATCGGCACTCCGATTCCTCGTTGTCGAGAAAGTTGAAAACTTTATCTTGTAATTGTATAATAATTTGAGTTTCCGAACAAAAGTGGAAAGTTGGAAAAGGAGTTTTACTTTTCACTCTCTGGGTTATATGCTACTTCTTGACGCTTAATAAATCTTCTAATTTGTTTTTCTTACGTTAATCTTATGACGTTATAACCCGAAAACATTGCTATTCTTAAATAAAAATAATAAATAGACCGAAATTTATGCATATGACAATTGTATAAATATATTTCCTACGTTGACAAAATGAAATCATTGTACATTTCTTCCTACATTTTGTGTGATTAATAATTCTATATTTTGATGAACGGTGACGAAAACCATCTTGGTAGTTATAACGTGGAAAGAAGTTCAAGGATACTATCCACAACCACGACGACATCAAAGACCAGCCTAGCCAACCACATGTGTTTACTTTAGTACCCGATGTTTTCTTTAGTTTAGAGTGAAAGGATGCTAAAGATCATTGCAGTTTGTGTTGAATCTATCCAACACTTAATGCAAACTCTTGAAGACACTAAAAACATATTTGTTCAATTTCTATCATGTTACAAAATTCATATTAGTCACCGCCGGTATTAGAACTTATACACATAATTAGTCTAAATGTGTAATTTAAGTAACATAGTATATACTTTTCCATAGATAGAGCACTAGAATGCGATATTCCAACAATCAACTATTTTATGATCGTTGTAAAGTTTATGGATACTGGAACGAGATAGATGTTACATCATTGGATTTGTTGCGCGGGAGACCACATTCTCTTAGGGCGAGATGGCTAAGAAAATGTATATTACTATTGCACTGGGAGAGGAAGCTTTGATATGGGCAATGAAGTCTATTTTTGAAAAAGAGTCGATTATGAGGCTTTTGGGACATATTGCTTAGATTTGGTTAATTTGATTCAATTTTCAAAATTGTATCCCGTCTTTTCCATTCTTTTGAATATTTTTAGTGAGTTTTTTTTTTTTTGGTCAAAAGATTAAAATTGCATTAAATCGAAATTATTGGTGAACCAGAGGGAACCGGACCGGAATACAAAGCAAGCTTGGCGAAGCCATCAGCTTTCGTGTTTTTTGTTCGAGAAACAAATCTAAAGGAAGAAATTTCAAGTTCTAGAGCAAGGGAGAAGATATCTTTTTCCCAAATCTAAAGGAAGATATATTTTGAGTGAGCTATGTACTAATTTTCCAAACTTTTCATTTTTAATTAATCTCACGTTCTCTTGATAGTAAGGCCGAATGTTTGGGCCGTCATGATTGAATTTTCTTTTGTATGTAGTTTAACACCACATTTGGATAACCAATGCTCGAAATTTATTTTAATGAAATGAACGATTGCAAAAATAAAATAACATATTGTATATTATGAATTTGAATACAAATAAACACAAAACATGTAAATGATGGACGAGTATATCTCTACTACTAATTATAAAGAGTTGCCAATAGGAAGTGATTTACGACTAAATATTTTAAAATTTTATGCTAAGTGAATTTATTATGATTTTAAATTTTAAAATTGTGGATCTATATAGTACTACATTAAAATGTTATTATCACTTCATATTTAATCTTTAAGTATATATAAGAAAAGTAACTACTTTCATTTCATGTCAAATATTAATTATTTTAACGAAAAATTGGTTGTCCTTTTCAAACGTAAATAATAAATAATTAAATTATGTGTCTTTTAATCGAAGTAAATCGCAAAAAAAAAAACTCGTGAATGATGTTTAAATGTAAACGCAGAATATTCTCTAGTGACCAATAGTTTTTTTTTTTAAATCACTAAACTCATGATCCATTACATCTACTCGCTTTGGTAAATACAGTCTCCCTTATTTTCGTTGAACCATAAATGTATCTTTATGGGAAATTTCATAAAGTTTTTGACCGGTTAATTAATAATTATACGTGTTGACTTAAATTTCACTATATTGATCAAAACAAATCCAATGAATCAAGATTGTGTTTCTACAATTACTGTATGGAAACCAGATTTCTACTCAAAAGAGAAAAAATCAATATTACTCACAGACAAATATTCGATGAATCATCCATAGAGTAAGAATTGAATACGTTGCCAAAAAAATAAACCTACAAAATACGAACCACTATAAAATTGGAGATTAAGGATATGTAAAGCACAACACAACCCATAGTTAATCAATTTAACCACTCTCCATTTTACTTTCAGTGATGAATTACATGAAACTTTTGATCATCTCAGCGGTTTTATTTCCAGCGTTGGTCCTATCTCGACAGGTGAAATGTGACCGGTTGGGTGGGAATTGCATTGACGGTGGAGAAGAAATGATCGTGAAGACAATGAGATCAGGTTTGGATGAGAGTCGTAGGATTCTTAAAGCGTCGAGATATATAAGCTATGATGCAATGAAGAAGGATATAGCAGATAAGCGACGTGGTCAAAAGGATCTACCGGATAACTCATACCGACGAGGTTGTGATGTCCCTTCAACTTGTTACCGGTTTACGAATTGAACACATTCATATTGATGTGTTTTTATTTTATTTTTCATTGGTTTCTTCAACCACATTAGAATTTTTTTGTTATTGTCTCACATCCAATTCATGGTGAAAGTTTTCTTTAAAGATTGAAGTCTTCAAAAACATATCCTGAGTATACTTGATTTTTTTTGGGGGTCAAAAGCTTGTTTTATTCAAATAGAAAAATTCTCAAGAAAACAGAGTAGTTTTGTTCCAATAAGGCACTCTTAGCTAATTTATCTGCACATTTATTTTCTGAATGTGGAACATAAGAGAAAGAAATCGAATGAAAATCAATAGTGATCGAGCGGATATCAAAGAGAATTCCAAACAGCTCGTTATAATCATCTCCACTTCTGAGTAGATTAACCAAAACTTGGCAATCGGAAAAGACGTAAATTTGATCAAATCCTCTGCCTCTCGCTTGCTCCAAGGCCTCCTTAATGGCCATAGCTTCTGCGTAGATAGCCAAAGGAAGATGAATGACACTACGTGAGGCATCACCAATATGCATATTCGTGTGTGTTCGAAATGTCTAGCCTAAACCTGCATTGTTGGACGTAGGGCACCAAGCCGCATCGACAAAACAGAGTATACATGAGAGCGTATTTCGCTATGGCGGTTTTGCACTAGGTCAATGGTTGTGACGAGGGCGCATGTTCTGAGCTTCTTGCCATGCTCTGGATTCCTGACTGATTTTGTGAGGACTTCCTCCACCGTAAAAGAGCGATCTTCAAACAATAAGTTATTACGTGCTATCCAAAGGTTCCATATCACCCAAGCATACAAGGCTGCTTCATGAATTCCAGTAGGAGGGAGATTTAAGAGATTGGAGGCTAACAAGTCTGAGATTGTTGGTATATGAGGGAAAATAGGGATATCTATCGGAGCCAATTCCCAAACTTGTTGGGCAAAGGTGCATTGCAGTAACACGTGGTCTATGGTTTCTACATCTCCACATCGTTTGCACGTAGTTGTCGTCGTGATGCCCCTTGTAGCTAATTGGGAACCCACATGCAGTGCCCCAACCATAACTCAAAGGCTATAACCCACAAATTTCAAATAACTAGTTAATTGAAATTTGTGGGTTATAGCCTTTGAGTTTTGAAATATTTTCCCAAAAAATAAAATTTGTATATGTTGGTTTAGTTAGATACTCTTTCACCATACCAAATAGCCAAAATAGTTTAGCTTCTATTTTGAATACATTTCATCATATTTTTGAACTAACATCAAACCGTACAAGTTATTTGAAATTTGTGGGTTATATAACCTTTGAGTTTTGAAATATTTTCCCAAAAAAATAAATTTGTATATGTTGGTTTAGTTAGATACTCTTTCACCATACCAAGTAGGCAAAATAGTTTAGCTTCTATTTTGAACACATTTTATCATGTTTTTGAATTAACATCAAACCGTACTAGTTAATTAAAATTTGTGGATTATAGCCTTTGAGTTTTGAAATATTTTCCCAAAAAATTAAATTTGCATTTGTTGGTTTAATTAGATACTCTTTTACCATACCAAATAGCCAAAAAAAATTAGCTTCTACTTTGAACACATTTCATCATGTTTTTGAATGAACATCAAACCGTACAAGTTATTTGAAATTTGTGGGTTATAGCCTTTGAGTTTTGAAATATTTTGCCAAGAAACTAAATTTATATATGTTGGTTTACTTAGATACTTTTTCACCATACCAAATAGGCAAAATAGTTTAGCTTCTATTTAGAACACATTTCATCATGTTTTTGAATTAACATCAAACCGTACTAGTTAATTGAAACTTGTGGGTTATAGCCTTTGAGTTTTGAAATATTTTCCCAAAAAAATAAATTTGTATTTGTTGGTTTAATTAGATACTCTTTCACCATACCAAATAGCCAAAAAAATTAGCTTTTACTTTGAACACATTTTATCATGTTTTTGAATTAATATGAAACCGTACAAGTTATTTGAAATTTGTGGGTTATAGCCTTTGAGTTTTGAAATATTTTGCCAAGAAATTAAATTTGTATATGTTGGTTTACTTAGATACTCTTTCACCATACCAAATAGCCAAAATAGTTTAGCTTCTATTTTTTATACATTTCATCATATTTTTGAATTAACATCAAACCGTACAAGTTATTTGAAATTTGTGGGTTATAGCCTTTGAGTTTTGAAATATTTTCCCAAAAAATTAAATTTGTATATGTTGGTTTAGTTAGATACTCTTTCACCATACCAAATAGCCAAAATAGTTTAGCTTCTATTTTGAACACATTTCATCATGTTTTTGAATTAACATCAAATCGTACTAGTTAATTGAAATTTGTGAGTTATAGCCTTTGAGTTTTAAAATATTTTTCCCAAAAAATAAAATTTGTATATGTTGGTTTAGTTAGATACTCTTTCACCATTCCAAATAGCCAAAATAAATTATCTTCTATTTTAAACACATTTCTTCATTTGTTTTGAATTAACATCAAACCGTACTAATTTTTTAAAATTTGTAGGTTATAGCTTTTGAGTTTTGAAATATTTTCCCAAAAAATGAAATTTGTATATGTCGGTTTAGTTAGATACACCTTCACCATACCAAATAGCCAAAATAGTTTAGCTTCTATTTTGGACGCATTTCTTCATTTGTTTTGAATTAACATCAAACCGTACTAATTTTTTAAAATTTGTGGGTTATATAGCCTTTGAGTTTTGAAATATTTTCCAAAAATTTTAAATTTGTATATGTTGGTTTAGTAAGAAACTCTTTCTCCATACTAAATAGCCAAAATAGTTTAGCTTCTATTTTGAACACATTTCATCATCTTTTTTGAATTAACATCAAACCGTACTAGTTAATTGAAATTTGTGGGTTATAGCCTTTGAGTTTTGAAATATTATCCCAAAAAATAAAATTTGTATATCTTGGTTTAATTAGATACTCTTTAACCATACCCAATAGCCAAAATAGTTTAGCTTCTATTTTGAACAAATTTCATCATGTTTTTGAATTAACATCAAACCGTACTAATTTTTTAAAATTTGTGAGTTATAGCCTTTGAGTTTTGAAATATTTTCTCAAAAAATGAAATTTGCATATGGTTGTTTAGTTAGATACTATTTCACCATACCAAATAGCCAAAATAGTTTAGCTTCTATTTTGGACACATTTCTTCATTTGTTTTCAGTTCACATCAAACCGTACTAATTTTTTAAAATTTGTGGGTTATATAACCTTTGAGTTTTGAAATATTTTCCAAAAAATTTAAATTTGTATATGTTGGTTTACTTAGATACTCTTTCACCATACCAAATAGCCAAAATAGTTTAGCTTCTATTTTGAACACATTTCATCACGTTTTTGAATTAACATCAAACCGTACTAGTTAATTGAAACTTGTGGGTTATAGCCTTTGAGTTTTGAAATATTTTCTTCGAAAATTAAAATTGCATTTGTTGGTTTAATTAGATACTCTTTCACCATACCAAATAGCCAAAAAAGTTTAGCTCCTATTTTGAACACATTTCATCATGTTTTTGAATTAACATCAAACCGTACTAGGTATTTGAAACTTGTGGGTTATAGCCTTTGAATTTTAAAATATTTTCCCAATAAATTAAATTTGTATATGGTGGTTTACTTAGATACACTTTCACCATACCAAATAGTCAAAATAGTTTAGCTTCTATTTTGAACACATTTCATCAAGTTTTTGAATTAACATCAATTCGTACTAGTTAATTGAAATTTGTGGGTTATAGCCTTTGAGTTTTGAAATATTTTCCCAAAAAATAAAATTTGTATATGTTTGTTTAGTTAGATACTCTTTCACCATACCAAATAGCCAAAATAGTTTAGCTTCTATTTTGGACACATTTCTTCATTTATTTTGAATTAACATCAAACCGTACTAATTTTTTAAAATTTGTGGGTTATAGCCTTTGAGTTTTGAAATGATTTCCAAAAAAATGAAATTTGTATATGTTGGTTTAGTTAGATACTCTTTCACAATACCAAATAGCCAAAATAGTTTAGCTTCTACTTTGGACACATTTCTTCATTTGTTTTGAATTAACATCAAACCGTACTACTTTTTAAACATTTGTGGGTTATAGCCTTTTGAGTTTTAAAATATTTTCCCAAAAAATGAAATTTGTATATGTTGATTTAGTTAGATACTCTTTCACCATACCAAATATCCAAAATAGTTTAGCTTCTATTTTGAACACATTTCATCATCTTTTTGAATTAACATCAAACCGTACAAGTTATTTGAAATTTGTGGGTTATAATAGCCTTTGAGTTTTGAAATATTTTGCCAAGAAATTAAATATCTATATGCTGGTTTACTTAGATACTCTTTCACCATACCAAATAGCCAAAATAGTTTAGCTTCTATTTTTTACACATTTCATCATCTTTTTGAATTAACATCAAACCGTACAATTTATTTGAAATTTGTGGGTTATAGCCTTTGAGTTTTGAAATATTTTCCCAAAAAATTAAATTTGTATATGTTGGTTTAGTTAGATACTCTTTCACTATACCAAATAGCCAAAATAGTTTAGCTTCTATTTTGAACACATTTCATCATGTTTTTGAATTAACATCAAACCGTACTAGTTAATTGAAATTTGTGAGTTATAGCCTTTGAGTTTTAAAATATTTTTCCCAAAAAATAAAATTTGTATATGTTGGTTTAGTTAGATACTCTTTCACCATTCCAAATAGCCAAAATAAATTAGCTTCTATTTTAAACACATTTCTTCATTTGTTTTGAATTAACATCAAATCGTACTAATTTTTTAAAATTTGTAGGTTATAGCTTTTGAGTTTTGAAATATTTTCCCAAAAAATGAAATTTGTATATGTCGGTTTAGTTAGATACTAGGATGCACGGGGACGGTGTTTTAGTAACGTCTCACGTCTCGAAACGGCGTGGGGACGGGGACGGCACGGGGACACCGGAGAAACGTCCCTTAGGCGTTTCAGTTGATCGGAGACGGCGGAGAGTCGCTGGGTACGGATATTGGAGACGTTTCATAGGAATTTTAGTTGGAAAAAAAAAAAAAATTGTGCGTAAGAATAGGAAACAAGTATTAATGTTGTTTAGGGTTTTTAACTTCTATGATCTCAGTTACGTGTCTTTTTATTTAGGAGTTAGTCAATTTCTTTTTATTTAGGAGTTGGCCCATAATAATTATATATAAGTAACTGATAATTACGTAGTTAATAATAATTACCAAATAACAATATCTTGTTATTTCTTATTTTATGATATTTAACTATATAGATATCTTTATCTTGTGACATTTGCTTGCTATATAGATATTTTTCTTATATTTTTATTGCCGTATCCATAACGTCCCCGTATCTAATAATTTATATTTTGCCGTTTCCCGTCCCCGTATCTGTCCCCGTATCTGTCCCCGTATCCGTTTCGAGGCAACCTAGGTTAGATACACCTTCACCATACCAAATAGCCAAAATAGTTTAGCTTCTATTTTGGACGCATTTCTTCATTTGTTTTGAATTAACATCAAACCGTACTAATTTTTTAAAATTTGTGGGTTATATAGCCTTTGAGTTTTGAAATATTTTCCAAAAAAATTAAATTTATATTTGTTGGTTTAGTTAGATACTCTTTCTCCATACCAAATTGCCAAAATAGTTGAGCTTCTATTTTGAACACATTTCATCATCTTTTTGAATTAACATCAAACCGTACTAGTTAATTGAAATTTGTGGGTTATAGCCTTTGAGTTTTGAAATATTTTCCCAAAAAATAAAATTTGTATATGTTCATTTAGTTAGATACTCTTTCACCATACCAAATAGCCAAAATAGTTTAGCTTCTATTTTTTACACATTTCATCTTCTTTTTGAATTAACATCAAAACCGTACAAGTTATTTGAAATTTGTGGGTTATAGCCTTTGAGTTTGAAATATTTTCTCAAAAACATAAATTTATATATGGTTGTTTAGTTAGATACTCTTTCATTATACCAAATAGGCAAAATATTTTAGCTTCTATTTTGAACACATTTCATCATGTTTTTGAATTAACATCAAACCGTACTAGTTAATTAAAATTTGTGGGTTATAGCCTTTGAGTTTTGAAATATTTTCCCAAAAAATTAAATTTGCATTTGTTTGTTTAACTAGATACTCTTTTACCATACCAAATAGCCAAAAAAAATTAGCTTCTACTTTGAACACATTTCATCATGTTTTTGAATTAACATCAAACCGTACAAGTTATTTGAAATTTGTGGGTTATAGCCTTTGAGTTTTGAAATATTTTGCCAAGAAATTGAATTTGTATATGTTGGTTTACTTAGATACTTTTTCACCATACCAAATAGCCAAAATAGTTTAGCTTCTAATTTTTACACATTTCATCATCTTTTTGAATTAACATCAAACCGTACAAGTTATTTGAAATTTGTGGGTTATATAGCCTTTGAGTTTTGAAATATTTTCCCAAAAAATTAATTTTGTATATGTTGGTTTAGTTAGATACTCTTTCACCATACCAAATAGCCAAAATAGTTTAGCTTCTATTTTGAACACATTTCATCATGTTTTTGAATTAATATCAAACCGTACTAATTTTTTAAAATTTGTGAGTTATACCCATTGAGTTTTGAAATATTTTCTCAAAAAATGAAATATGTATATGGTTGTTTAGTTAGATACTATTTCACCATACCAAATAGGCAAAATAGTTTAGCTTCTATTTTGGACATATTTCTTCATTTGTTTTCAATTCACATCAAACCGTACTAATTTTTTAAAATTTGTGGGTTATATAACCTTTGAGTTTTGAAATATTTTCCAAAAAAGTTAAATTTGTATATGTTGGTTTAGTTAGATACTATTTCTCCATACCAAATAGCCAAAATAGTTTAGCTTCTATGTTTTACACATTTCATCATCTTTTTGAATTAACATCAAACTGTACAAGTTATTTGAAATTTGTGGGTTATAACCTTTGAGTTTTGAAATATTTTCCCAAACAAATAAATTTGTATATGTTGGTTTAGTTAGATACTCTTTCACCATACCAAATAGGCAAAATAGTTTAGCTTCTATTTTGAACACATTTCATCATGTTTTTTAATTAACATCAAACCGTACTAGTTAATTAAAACTTGTGGGTTATAGCCTTTGAGTTTTGAAATATTTTCCCAAAAAAATAAATTTGTATTTGTTTGTTTAATTAGATACTCTTTCACCATACCAAATAGCCAAAAAAAAATTAGCTTCTACTTTGAATACATTTCATCATGTTTTTGAATTAATATCAAACCGTACAAGTTATTTGAAATTTGTGGGTTATATAGCCTTTGAGTTTTGAAATATTTTGCCAAGAAATTAAATTTGTATATGTTGGTTTACTTAGATACTCTTTAACCATACCAAATAGCCAAAATAGTTTAGCTTCTATTTTTTATACATTTCATCATATTTTTGAATTAACATCAAACTGTACAAGTTATTTGAAATTTGTGGGTTATAACCTTTGAGTTTTGAAATATTTTGCCAAGAAATTAAATTTGTATATGTTGGTTTACTTAGATACTCTTTCGCCATACCAAATAGCCAAAATAGTTGAGCTTCTATTTTGATCACATTTCATCATGTTTTTGAATTAACATCAAACCGTACTAGTTAATTGAAACTTGTGGGTTATAGCCTTTGAGTTTTGAAATATTTCCTCAAAAGATTAAATTTGTATTTGTTGGTTTAATTAGATACTCTTTCACCATACCAAATAGCCAAAAAAGTTTAGCTTCTATTTTGAACACATTTCATCATGTTTTTGAATTAACATAAAACCGTACTAGTTATTTGAAACTTGTGGGTTATAGCCTTTGAGTTTTGAAATATTTTCCCAAGAAATTAAATTTGTATATGGTGGTTTAGTTAGATACTCTTTCACCATACCAAATAGGCAAAATAGTTTAGCTTCTATTTTGAACACATTTCATCATGTTTTTGAATTAACATCAAACCGTACTAGTTAATTGAAATTTTTGGGTGATAACTTTTGAGTTTTGAAATATTTTCCCAAAAAATTAAATTTGTATTTGTTGGTTTAATTAGATACTCTTTCAGCATACCAAACAGCCAAAATAGTTTAGCTTCTATTTTGAACACATTTCATCATCTTTTTGAATTAACATCAAACCGTACAGGTTCATGAAATTTGTGGGTTATAGCCTTTGAATTTTGTAATATTTTCCCAAAAAATTAAATTTGTATATGTTGGTTTACTTAGATACTCTTTTATCATACGAAATAGCCAAAATAGTTTAGCTTCTATTTTGAACACATTTCATCATGTTTTTGAATTAACACCAAACCATACTAGTTATTTGAAATTTGTAGGTTAGCCATAGAAACTTGATTATCAAAATTATTTTCACCAATATAAGAACAAACTTGAAAGGTAATTAATTGTCATTGACTTAATATTAGTGGTAGGAGTTTGACAAATCCATACAAATGAATGAAATTCCACATTATAACTCAGGAATTCAAAAATCGATAATACAATATTTAATCAATTCTAACGTTACTCTTATACACGGAATATTGATATCTCCTAATTAACTTTATAAATGGATGGAATTCCATGCATATCATAACTCAGGATTTCAAAAATCTATAATATTTATGTAAATTCTAATTGTTACTCGTAGTATACAATCTATGCAACAACAAAAACGCAACAAAAACGCAAAAGTAGCACAATCATCTCATTCCTTCATGCACCATTACGCCGGTCTCTTTGATCTCTCGATACACCAAATCGAGGATCGGATATCAGCGAATCACGGAAGAAGCAACATCGTTTAGACAAATTCCGGTTTCACTCCAAATCGCAAACTCATATTAATTAACACTCACTTCCTCTAATCAATTAATAATAACTACATGATCATGACATGATTTGCGAGACACACAATCACACGACCGTTACAGGACGGCTCATTCCACCCGACAAACCACCTAGAAGATCATTGTAGTTCAACATAGAAACCCTAGGCTTCACCGGCGGCACCCAATTCTCTGGCTCGGTCGTCTCGGAAACCGCAGCTTCCAAGGAGCTCGATCTATCGCAAGTGCCAAGCCACTTGGCTTGCATGTACTTGTGTTTTCTCCAAGGACCCATATGCATTTTCTTGTCTCTCAAGCATCTCTTCCCCGCAATGCACAATATCTTGATCAGAGATCGAAGCCTCTCGGTTTTTCCGACGTAAACCTCCGGCAATCTACCGATGAGTTTTTTGTAGTCTTCACTTCCTTTTGCAATCTCGAACTCTGCCCTAAAGGATAACTCGATCACCACTCGCATTTCGACTTTCTTCGAACCCGATCGGTCAACGATCTCTATGTATTCATGTTCCCCTGGTTTAATTAAAATAAAACTATGAGTCAGTCCAAATATTCATCTAGACAACTAACAAATACTAGCATCTCACATAAATCCAAATAAACAAATGTAACGTATTGACAAAATCCGATTTTTTTTTGCTTGATAGATAAGTAGCAAATTAAAGAATGGGTCTGAAAAAATCTTTCTTGTTCTTGTGGTCATAATATTTGTCTAATTTATTATTTTAAAAATCATATTAGATATTTTGCATTTGACGTGTTATGATAAAGATGGTTGAATATTTTAGAGCCACTAGCTATTTTAATAACGAGTAAAACATGTGTTTAGATGTAATTTTACCTGCAGGGATATCTTGAGAGCTTCTCCACTTGGATTTAGAGATGACGCAATCATAGCCAGCCACATCTCGAAGATGTCGTGAGATTTGGCTACGTAAGCAGCTACGGCAACCTCCGTCCACGGGTCGCCGGCAGACACAAATAAGACCTTTTGATTTAACTTGTTTCAAGGCTTCCTTTGTAGCTTGTCGTATCTTTGTCTCGATCGAACTTGTCCTATAAAGTGTCCCCTATACACAATTCCAAACAAATTTAAACCCCAAGTTTATATGCTAAAAATGACGAATAATTTTATCTTAAGTAAACAAAACAAGAAATACCTGAAGAAGTTGTTCTTGTTCTTGCCAAAAAGCTATGTTTTGTACAGAATTACTATCGTCCTTGTCGTGATCGTCTTCTTCATCTCCGGCCATGTTTAGGTTGCCAGAGTCCTGGAAATCTTCTGGACTCTGGTTTCCTTCATCGAGAAAACCGAAGAGAACATCATCGGAGCTAGCCATTCCATCGAGAAATCTCATGATGTCATCGGAATTTTGCCGATCCATCGGTTTATAATTTAAAGAAATGGAGAGAGAGAGATAAGAAAATGTTTTTTGTTTTGTTTTTGTAATATTTTTGGTTGAAGAAAAAAGAGAGGATAATTTATATAGGAGAAGATGGGACCCATTTCAAATCGGGAAACAGATACAAGACGCCGCGAAAGGGTAGATTGGTGGTGACGTGGTAAGCTGTGATTGGAGCAAGTGTCTGATCTGAGGGATGAATGATTGGTAAAGACAGCTAGTTTCCATGTCAGCATGACTAATCTCGGGAGAACATATCCGGATATACTCTAATTTTTATTCTATTATTACTTTTAAAGATTCCCTTTCAGAAAAGGATAATACAAATCAACAATCAAAATAGGAAAACATGATAGTATAATCCATTTTCGAAAATCGGAAAAAACTTAATTATCGGGAAATTTATTACATTTACCTTTTACACTTTTTAAGCTACGTTTGGATATAACGTCTCTTACTCTTAATATAAAAAAATCAATGTTTTGATTGTGAATGTATTATTTAAGACAATGTCCATAGTGAAGAAGACAATTTCGGAGCTAAAAACGTTGTAAACATATGTAGTGATGTCAAAATGAGTCAATCCCACACATTATTAGTTGGAGTCTATTGTAAATAATTAAAAACCTTTTTTTTTTCTTTTGAATACTTCTTCATTTTTTTTTTTTTTCATTTCTTTAAAATCCCGAAGTAATGCATGATTTATATGTTATATCAACTTAACTAATGTATATTTTATATAAGAAACAATAATTTTGAGATTTAATTTGTTTCATTTTGGCATAAGGACAGGTTTGTGGGTTGTAACTTGTAAGATGCAAGGGATTTAATTGTTTGATATTTTCGTTGGCTATTAACGTCATACATTTGAGATTTTCTTTATACTTCTATAAAAGATATGAATAAGTCCTTAGGCTGATCGAAAATGAATCATTCCATAGTTACTTTTTTTTTTGCGAGAAAAAAAAAAATTGAACACTTGGCAATACCTTCCGGATTATTCCATAGTTACTTGCAATGTGAAAAATGAACACTTGGCAATACCTTCCGGATTATTTGTTTTTTTTTTAAATATTGTTCAACTCTGTATTTGACCAGGAAATTGAAATAGAAGTTCTAAGATATATCAAGAGTAGATTCACGAAAACTCTAAAACGTTGAACAAGCTTCTTTCAATTTGTTACGTAAGAAGAAAAAACAAAGATTCTTTCATATTGTTTTTGCTTTAGGGGGTGTTATTGGATGAATGATTTGAAATCAATTACATAAGCTTTAAAATTCTTGAAATTTTAAACTCTGATGGAATTTATTTAAGTGGATTCTAAAAATCTCTGCAGTATCCTTGAGATTTGATTTTTAATTATTTGTTCACTAAACTTCATTTACATGTGATTTCAAATCCATTAAAAAACAAAGACTTCCAAAATCTTTTAAAGTTGAATAGCAGTGGATTTTAATTATAGATTTGAAATCTTATATTGAATAACACAAGATTTTAAAATCCTTAAGATATGATTTTACAAATATCATATCCAATAACACCGGATTTTAAAATAGGATTTAAAATCATTGAATGAATAACAATGGATTTTGATTAGATTTAAACTCTGTTAAAATCTATCATTAAATAACACCCTTTTAAAATATCAATAAATATATTGCAATTGAGAAAATACATAGTTACTATTGTATGAGAAGATAGGATTTTCTGGTGGAGAAAAGAGATTGATTTAACAAAATTATACAACATCTATTATTGCTTTGGGTCAACAAACAACTTTATTGCAGAAGTAGTAAACGTAGCAACAAATTGTAGCCTGACATATTTGCACTTGCGAGATAGATGAGAGAAAAAAAGATTATAGAGGAAGTTTTTGTGTATGATCATTATTTGATATCAGCAAAGATGCCATTAACCGAGTTGATTAAAAGAGGGTCATGATTTTCCCATTGTTGTCTCGTGATGTTACCCTTCACAAACCCAACTCCAAATTCCTTTTTTGTGCATGTGAGATCTAAACCCACGTTATATGTTGGTGGTATATTACAAACAATACGCATTGACACTTTAACCAAACTCAGATCTCTTCACAACTTAGCCAACTCCCATAACCAGTTAAGAAACGAGATTTGAGATCACCAAATCAACCATCCAAGAGTAAAAACTTATGCTCATAATCCCAACAAGAGATTAAACATGAACATATGATAATAATATATAAAATGGAAGATTACATATATATATATATATTATATTGTCAAGAAGCTTACATATTGGATATAAATTCTGAAATAAAATTAGTGAAGGGTCAAATATGCCTAGTTAACTACAATCACAAATATTTAATTAACTAAACATATGCATAACTTGTTATGGGTTGGAGAGAAAGTTTCTAGAGTTAAATCAAGGACAGCGTACTGTGCGAGAGTATGAAGCTAAGTTTACTCGGCTTCGACGATATGCACATTTTCGGTGTAGATAGTGAAGCGACTGTTGTCACGAAGTTTTTGCGTGGGTTAAGACCGGAAATTATGAACCGACTATTGGCAGTAGAGTGTCATAGTTTGTTTCAGCTTGTGGAGCGAGCAGTGAATGTTGAGGAAGACACTGAGATCGAGCGAGCCTTCTACGACAAACCGCCAGCACCGCAAGACCGCAACAACAAACACAGAGACTGGGGCCAATTAACCAAGTGGCTCGACCTAGAAATACGGACCAAAGGCAAAATCGCAAGTTTTGGAGCCTTTGATCGGGATCGAGGTAGGGGACCCGCTGATAGAGGGACACCAGCAATAGAAACCTTACCTGAATGTTATAAGTGTGGTCGTTGTGGCCATTACTCAAGAGTACCCTAACGAAGAAAAGCCAAAGCCTGTGCCGTCCAATATTAGAATGCTGATTACAAAACTTTACGACCATAAAAAACTTTGAATCCTTCTTCTTGAGGAAAGCCGATTTAATTAAATAAACCGAACCGTACAATGATTCGTTTCTTTAATCATGGGGAGAAACTAAAAAGTCACCGACAGTGACTATTTTGCTTATTACTTGTTAGATGTTAGATTGTTTAGTAAGAAAAGTATTATTATATATGGGAATCACATGGTTGATTGAACCAACATTTTATCAAATCTAAAGAAGAAAAAGAAAACAATCCACATGACTTCTGAAAATCTAATGACACTTAACATGTGGTCCAATTTGCTAGAGATCATTGTGTTTCACAACAAATCTGAGACAAAGATTTATTTTCTCTCTCTTCGTTTCGTTTTTAAAATCCGAACGAACATTTTTAACAGCATATACTTGCACTGACACTAATAACTCTTGTAATTTCTAGCTGGTATATATACTTTGTTAATTTGCAATCAATGTGTATATAAATTATAAATATAGATGAGCATTGATATAAACTATAAAGAGATTCCATAACTCATTAAGTAGGGTGGTGGAGCCTGATAGGACAAGGCTAATGAGTTATGAATGTTAAAAAAAGTACAAAATGATCCATTAATCATATGGTTAAACAAGATAAGTCAGTGAAACTAGTCTATTACTGTATACCATTATGGTTTATGTTGGGAGAAATTTAAGTGTAATGTGTGGTGGTTGTTGTGTGCCATGACACAAGGCAGGTTTGGTGGTAGAAAGAAAGCAAAAGGTTAAATGAATGATACAAACATTTTACCACAAAAGCCCCCTCCCAATTTTTACGCTACATTGTCCACACAGACACATCACATCAAACTGCCTCAAACTCACATCCCATTCTTACTTGCTACCTTTCTGCTTCTTCTTCTCCTTCTTTCTCACACACCTCTCTTCTCTATTCATTTCCGAACATAATCTATGTACTTGTAAATCTGTGAAAGATAGATCATTAACATTGGTGTTGCTGTCGAATTTAATCTTCTTAAAGCGACCCGGCTTGTCCTAAGATTACTTTGTCGGCACACAGTGATCGAGAGAGATCTATCAAAGTTCGAATTTTTAATTGTTCACAAAGCGTAAAAACAGAATTCTGTTTGTTTATAAAGAAATGGATCTTTGATCTGGGTTTCATTTTCTTCTCCGAAACGGTGGACACATTTCTCTGTGTTCATCAAAGTTTGAATTTATCTTCCCAAAGGCTCTGCATTTCTCTCAAAGGCGTAATTTTTCGTGATTCTCATTTCGATCAAATTGAAACTGGCGAAATTACAAGCGATTCTGAAATATCTGAAGCTAATAGCAGCAAGAAGAAACATGGCTCCTGCAGGGAACGGGCCATTGATTCCAATCTTAGGTTTCCTTACATGTGTTGCTTTTATCTATCTCTCATTTGGTGATTTATGGTTCGATATCAAAGGAGATGCCGAGTCAGGGTTCGTGAAACGGAACGGGACGCAGTTCGTGGTTGATGGTAAGGCTCTGTATGTGAATGGATGGAACTCGTACTGGTTCATGGACCATGCTGTGAATGATCATAGCAGACACCGTGTCGGTGCTATGCTTGAAGCTGGTGCTAAAATGGGTCTCACTGTTTGTAGAACTTGGGCTTTCAATGATGGTGGTTACAATGCACTTCAGATCTCTCCTGGTAGATTCGATGAACGAGTCTTCAAGGTATCTCACATTCCTTAGCCTTCTTTTGCTTTTGGCTCTGGTTAGTTACTTGGAAGCTTCTTAGTTAAGGATCTTGTTAGTTTTAGTCTTTGTTGAGCTTGTTTTAATCAGTGAAGATGATAAGAAATAGAAAATGGGCAATGCAATTATCTTCAGACTGTTTTCTCTGTCTCTTAATGAAGTTTATATAATGTGGTTAGGCATTGGATCATGTAATCGCAGAGGCAAAAACACATGGTGTTAGGTTGCTTCTTAGCTTAGTGAACAACTTGCAAGCGTATGGAGGGAAGACTCAGTACGTCAACTGGGCATGGCAAGAAGGTGTTGGTCTCAGTTCGTCTAATGATTCCTTCTTCTTCGACCCATCTATCCGCAGATACTTCAAGAATTATCTCACGGTATGTATTGAGTCCTTGTCTCTTCTTAATGTGTGTGTGGATGTGTTAGCCTATATCACCAATTCTTGAAAAGGATTCTGAAATTTAGAAATCCAAGAGATGCTACGATCAAAGAGCTAGTAAACAATAGTGAGGAATCTTGGTTCTTGACCCATAGACTTGGAACTAAGTTCTTTGGACTATTACATATTTTTAGTGATGTTTAACTTAGAATTACTCTTATTTCCCTTTTGCCAGGCGCTGCTCACCCGCAAAAACTCTATAACCGGGATCGAGTACAGAAACGACCCTACAATATTTGCGTGGGAGTTGATAAACGAGCCTCGCTGCTTGTCTGATATCTCTGGGGATACTCTCCAGGTGAGTTCTCCTTTAGTTTGATGGTTTCTTGTCCAATATTGAATCGTTAGTGTTTTGTTGAGAAATAAGTAAATGTTACTCATGTGGTTTCTTCTTTCTGGTTTGTGGATTTAAAGGACTGGATTAACGAAATGACTGCATTCATTAAATCAATTGACAACAAGCATCTTCTAACCGTAGGCTTGGAAGGGTTCTACGGTCCCAAGAGCCCAAAACGGCTGACTGTTAATCCAGAACGGTGGGCCTCTGAGCTTGGGTCAGACTTTGTTCGAAACTCTGACTCGCCAAACATCGATTTTGCATCGGTTCATATCTACCCTGATCACTGGTAAGCCTCTGTGTGAATAAGTTTGCTAGCTGCGTGGAATTCTTCGTCTTTGTAAAGATTTGAAACTTTTGGTAGGTTTCACGATCAGGGTTTCGAAGAGAAGCTAAAGTTTGTTGTGAAATGGATGCTATCTCACATCGAAGACGGTGACAAGGAACTGAAGAAGCCTGTTCTGTTCACCGAGTTTGGGCTCTCGAATCTGAACAAAGACTATGAGCCGGCTCAGCGGGATCGGTTCTACAGAACCATATTTGATGTTGTATACAAGTCAGCAAAGAGGAAGAGGTCTGGTGCAGGAACATTGGTGTGGCAGTTTGTGATAGAAGGCATGGAAGGGTTCAACGATGACTTTGGGATAGTGCCGTGGGAACAAGATTCGATTCAGAGATTAATGAAGGAGCAATCTTGCAGATTGGGTCGGGTCACAGGACGACATCTTCTGGACAAGAAGTCGAGAGAAATGTGTTCGCATAAACCGTGAGAATACAGGTTTTTGTATGCTTTTTTGTTCTTGCCGCACCTGTGGGGCACATATATGCAAAACTCAAATCATATATATATGAGAAGAAGTAAATTTAACATTGTATTTGTTGTGGTGAAATTGAATAGAAGATAGAAGAAGACCAACATTATTCAAAACACCAACATATAATACCACTAGCTCAATCTAAACTTGTTGGCTAATCTACCTGCTCATTCTCACTGCCACCAGCGATGCAACAGAGTTTGTGTTGAGCTCTCAAGCCACTCTATCACAAAGATTCCGTCTGATATGATCTTGGTCGCTTTAACATCATAGGAGCTTTGCTGCCTACTCTTCCATTAACTCTTTAAATTGGGCCACTCACGCCTTAAGGCCCAAGGCTAATTCTCTTTTCTTAAGGCAAAACATAATCAAATTTCACTAATTTTTTCTTTATTATTATACTCCAAGAAATCGGGTAAAAAGTTTATGTGGCTTTCAATTTTTGCTTTTTAATTTTCGTTAAAGGTAGTTTGATCATATATAGACATACATATTTCCAGCAAGTAGTTTTTCCTTTTTTTTTTTTTTTGAGAAAAACCAGCAATAATGTTGGTTAGAGTTGAATTATGATTTTTTTTTAGGTCAGATTTCCCGACTTCCCTTATTTGTTTGTAACACTAAAATAAATCTCTCTTTTTTTTTTTCCTACAAGAAACCGATGCACACATCGAGCTCAAACACGGTATCACTTTGGATGCAACAAGAAGATCCGAAATGATGTATTTCGAGGAGCCATATTCGCGTGTTGTAAACACGTACTGTGCAATCACAAATGCAGCACCGATAAACTACTACGACCGAACACAGTTTACCGGCGTCGTTGGGCTTTCGTTATTGGACAAAATTTGAAAGTTGATCGTCTATCAAATCAACACATTTCTTTTCACATTTTTCTTTTTATAATTACTAAATTTGGATGATAAAAACAAACGAACGAAAAGAAAATGTATAAAACAAAATAAGTTTTCTTATATCTGATGTATTATGAATAATTATGTAATACTTTGCAAACTGAACAAGTCAATGGTTTGAAAACTAAAAACTTGTAATCAAGGTTTGTACAAATGTTAAGTAAAAAGTGAACAAGGAATTGAAGACATAAAAGTGGAGATGACCAGCACCGTGTTTCACCTTTCGTGGTAAAACCTCCATCTTGTGCAAAGAGTTGCATCAATGCAAAAACTTGTTATTCAGCATGAGCTTTCTTTTAAACATATTTCTCATTGTCGATAAGCATATATTTATTTACTTTTAACTATAGTTCTTCTTTTCACAATTAAGTTATTGAGTGGCCATAACCCCATTGTTCATTTAATGTTTTCTTCATCTTACTTGTTTTGATTCAAGATTGTCTCTTCTCCACATCATGCATTTTGTTTGATTGGGGAGATTTGTTATCCAATGTGAGCTTTCTTCAACTCTTATTCGCTTTTTTTCCTGTGCGTTATATTTCTTTAAACTCCTATTAGTTTTTCTCCTTGTCTTAGATTTCTTCAACTATTAGTTATGTTAGAGTTTTTCAAATCATGTTAGTTTGTTTCTTGTGTTAGACAATTCATGTTAGTTGTGTTGAAGCTCTTTATATCTTGTTAGTTTTTCCAGTTGTGTTAGATTTCTCTTGATGTCTAGCTAGAAATCTAACACACACAAATAAGGAAATTGTGATAATGGATCAATATTTAGCTTATAATTAGAAATCTCGATCAAATCTTTTACTACTAAATCACAAGTCACCTCACCAATAAGAATGTGGTACGTGGAAAGTCCAACAAATTTAATTTATTTAAAATTATTTCTCTAGAATCTCGACACGGTTTATTCGACACGATTCATTAATATTTTTAATGAAGAAAAATGATTTCTATTAAAAAAAAATCATGGCCATGCCTGTGCTGTAGCACGGGCCATAATACTAGTTATAACTAAATTATCAATCAAACACATTACAAGCAATGGACATAATTTGGAAAACACAACAAAATGGAAAAAAATAACACATTAATTCACCATTTTAGTGAGTCCAACGTAATTTTAAATATCAAAAATCAAAACTGAATTACCAAATTAAATAATTTATAGATTAATGAAGAATTGAGGTAGTATATAAAGTTAAAATTCAGTTTTGATTTAAACCATAACTTGGTCTCACGATGCAAATATTGTTTAGACCAAACAACAAGACGAAGCTTACGCAGCGCCGACAAATTTCCTGAGGCTAACGTTGATGATGATGATGGCTACTCACTCTCTCAATCTGCTTCTTCCCAAACCCCAATTCACTTCTTTCCCAACAAATCTCAGATTCGATTCCTCATCGAAGCTTACATGGGGAAGATCCAGAACCCACCGGCGTCAAAATCTCACCATCCGATCCGTCTTCACCGGAATCGTCGAAGAAATGGGCCAAGTCAATAGTCTTGGAATGGCCGACCACGGCGGATTCGACCTCAAAATCGGCGCCAGAGTGGTCCTGGAGGACGTCAAGCTCGGCGACAGCATCGCCGTCAACGGGACTTGCTTAACAGTGACGGAGTTCGACGCGGAGGAGTTCACAGTCGGGTTATCACCAGAGACGCTGCGAAAAACGTCGTTGGAGGAGCTGGAGAGAGGATCTCCGGTGAATCTGGAGCGTGCTCTGCAGCCGGTGAGCCGTATGGGTGGGCACGTGGTGCAGGGACACGTGGATGGTACGGGAGTGATTGTTTCGAAAGAGGTGGAAGGAGATTCGTTGTGGGTGAAGGTGAAAGCTGATAAGAGTTTGTTGAAATACATTGTCCCTAAAGGATTTGTGGCGGTTGATGGGACGAGCTTGACGGTGGTTGATGTCTTTGATGATGAGAGCTGTTTTAATTTCATGATGGTTGCTTATACGCAGCACAAGGTTGTGATTCCGACTAAGAATGTTGGTCAGAAAGTGAACTTGGAGGTTGATATCATGGGGAAATACGTTGAGAGGCTTCTCGCTAGTGGTGGTTTCAACATGAACACGGCTCAGGTAACTACTACAAAGCTCAAAGCTTAGCTCTATTTATTTTGTTTTGGATGAGAGTGGAGAGTGGAGAACGGTGTCTGTATTCTTCAGTTGATTGACTGCTTTTGTCTGAGAAACTTAGTGGTTTTGTTCTTGTTGTGGGGAAGTTGTGTGTTCATTGATATCCTTGATTATTATTTTGCTTTACTATGTTGTTGGAGAAGCTTGTTTCTTGTGTTTATGCAATCCCATGTGCTTTGCGTGTGGTGTTGTTTGGGAATATCTAGTCACTATTTGTCGTTGATGCTTGTCTGATGAACATTTTCGTGTTAAGTCTTGACTCTTGAGCTAAGAAGGGTTTGTTGTATGGGTTATAGGAAAAGAAGGAATGATGATTAAATGGTGAGCGAAGCTTATTTGGGATCTGATGGTCTCGAGTTCTTTTTAATGATGGATCTTAACCTTTGTTTCTTTGTAATGATGGTAGTGAACACACAGTTAGGTGTTGTGAGAATATAGATGTTATGATGATTAATTCATATGTAATAAACCCCAATAATCAATTGGAGAATAAGCTTTATGGCATTTTCTTTTTGAAACTTAGATTCTATCCATGCTTCTTGAGTGTCATAATAAAATGGCCAACTCCAAGAGGCATGCATATAACTTGTTGGTAAATGGTCCATAGAACATGTTCTGAGATGTGTTACCAAGATTTCTCGAGCAAAAGACAGATATCAAGGAGGAAGTTCAGTCGCGTCTCTTTCCATGGTTTTTCAGATTCTGGTTTCAAAAAGTTCCTCTTTTTGTTGTTACTCTGTAATGATACGAATCCAAATCTTAGTAGGGCTTGTTGTTGTTGTTGTGTTCATGTTTATTATAATCAATTGGAGAATAAGCTTATGGCATTGTCTTTTTGAAACTTAGATTATATTCTTGCATCTTGAGTGTCATAATAAAAAGGAAGAACAAAAGTTGAGTACATAGACATGCATATAACCTTTTTTTTACTCATGCTACATGTTCTGAGATGTGTAACCAAGATTTTACGACGACAAGAGCAAAAGACAGAGAACAAGGAAGAAGGTAGAAAGAACCGCGAGAGATGCATTCGCGGAGGCTCGGGGGATAGAATCAGAAGTTGCGGATGCGGACTCGGTGACATTGGTGCAGTCAAGACCTTCTTTGCCCTCTTTGCACATGTTGGCAAAGATACCAGGAGGATAACGACCGTAGAGGTTGATGTAGCTGAACATAGTGGAGGCACACTCGTTCTTCTCGTCGTTAAGAGCTTCTGCAAAAGGGCAAGCAAATTCCTTGAAGGCGGCGCAACACACCTTTGCAGGATAATTTGGGCCTTTGCATTTGCTTGTTATGATTGTGTAGTTCTTGTTAGCAAAATCTTCTTTGCAAGCTGTTTCAACGAAACACAAATAAAATAACAAAAGATCCACATTTGGATTAATGTGTATGAACATATTTTAAACATTCAAATTAAGATTTGGTAATGATCAATTAGGAGGGATGATATTTACTTGATTTTGCTTGAAGAAGAGATCGGCTTGTGGCTGCGTGAGGATCCAAGTGATCATCTGCATATTCAAATCAAGAAAATGTCTTGAGAGAATTAAAAGGTTTATATGAATACGAAAAGAAAAACCAAATCATTTCCAAGAAAATTTACATGAGAGGGAGAAAGCAGAGAGGAGGAAAATGGGAAGAAGAGAAAGCAGAAAGTAAGGAGAAATCTCCATTGTTTCTCTGTTTCCTCCTTGTCTCTCTCTTTTTCCTTCCCATAAGGTTTTTGGTTCTTTTTTAGTGAATCAAAAAGTTACAGGAGGAGAGACAATTTCGGCATCAAATTCATTCCAACTAATATGAAACTGAACCAAACCATATGAAACCCAAAACGACGTCGTCTCATTTTTAAGCTTGAAGCTGATTTCATTACAGAATCAAAATGAAACCCTAAGCTCTCTGTTTGTAATCTGTATCATGATGAAGCATCTTCTTCTTCCTCTGGTTCGTCCCATTCTCAGGTCGCCGTTGGACCCTTACGACACTCTGCAGCGTCGGATTGCGAGATCAGGGGATCCCTCAGCTTCGATATTAAGAGTGTTGGAAGGATGGCTTGACCAGGGGCATCTTGTTAAGACTTCTGAGCTTCACTCCATCATCAAGATGCTCCGCAAGTTCAGTCGCTTCTCTCACGCCCTCCAGGTTCTTCTCTTTTCTTCTTACTCTGTAAACCCCTGAATCCAAATCTTAAAAAGGCATCATCTTCTTTTTGTTCTTGTTAGATATCGGATTGGATGAGTGAGCATAGAGTTAATGATATCTCTGAGGGAGATGTGGCGATTCGCCTTGATTTGATATCCAAAGTTGGTGGTTTAGGAGAAGCTGACAAGTTCTTCCAAACGATTCCTGTTGATAGGAGGAACTACCATCTCTACGGTGCTCTCTTGAACTGCTACGCCAGCAAGAAGGTCTTGCACAATGCCGAGCAAGTGTTTCAGAAGATGAAAGAGTTGGGGTTCCTCAGAGGTTGTCTTCCCTACAATGTCATGCTCAATCTCTACATCAGGACTGGGAAATACACTATGGTTGAGAAGCTTCTGCGTGAGATGGAGGATGGTAATGTGAAACCCGATATCTTCACAGTGAACACGCGGTTGCATGCTTATTCGCTTATATCTGATGTTGAGGGGATGGAGAAGTTTCTTATGACTTGTGAGGCTGACCCGGGACTTCAGCTGGACTGGCGCACTTACGCCGATTCAGCAAACGCATACATTAAGGCTGGATCAACTGAAAAAGCGTTAGAGATGCTGCGTAAATCAGAGCAGCTGCTGAATCCTCAGAAAAGAAAGCAAGCCTATGAGGTTCTCATGTCATTCTATGGGGCTGCAGGTAAGAAAGAAGAGGTGTACCGTCTTTGGAGCTTGTACAAGGAGCTAGATGGGTTCTACAACACTGGTTACATAAGTGTGATCAGTGCTCTCTTTAAGATTGACGATATCGAGGGGGCTGAGAAGATTATGAGAGAGTGGGAAGCTGGACATTCCTTATTCGATACTCGGATCCCGCACTTGTTAATAACGGGTTATTGCAAGAAGGGGATGATGGAGAAGGCGGAGGAAGTAGCAAAGATGGTGGTCCAGGAGACGAGCACATGGGAGCGGTTAGCTCTCGGGTACAAGATGGCGGGTGAGATGGAGAAGGCGGTAGAGAGATGGAAGAGGGCAATAGAGGTGAGCCAACCAGGATGGAGACCACACCAGGTTGTGCTGATGAGTTGTGTGGATTATCTAGAGGGTCAAAGAGACATGGAGAGTTTGAGAAAGATTTTGAGACTGTTAAGCGACCGAGGACACATTTCCTACGATCAACTACTTTACGATATGAACGGAGCTGGTTTGGGTTGGAAGATAGTCGATGCTATGGGAAGAAATCGGTACACTGAGGAAAGAGAAGTGAAAATGTAGCCACGCAATATAGTCTTGATAGACCATTTTGGATAAATCAAATCCAGTTTTGTTCCATATATCATAAGCTTCTTGTTAAGGTTTTGTCCCCTAAGAAATGAGTTAACAAAAGCGAAACACCTAATAGATAGATAGATTACTGCTAACTAAATAATAACAAACAGAGTTACAAAATTATTTGATTCATGTGTTAGTCTTCTCCACCACCAACGTATCCTCCTCCTACCATTGCCTCCACCATCTTCAGGCCTAATCGGTTTTTGTCCATTGCATGTGACACTTGCTCTCGCTTGCTTAACTGTCTGAGAATGTCAGCTGCACTCTCTATGTCTCTTCGCCCCTCGGCATACTGAACGCAGGTGTAAGCGGACAGAGCCAGGCTGCCCTTTGGGCTCCAGCGATTGTGCAGCATCCCCTCCCCCTCCATGGCCTTGGTCACTTTCTTCATCCTCTCCTCTTCTTTATCCTCTTCATCCTCCACCAAGCTCTTTTCTAACTTTTGTGTCAAACTCTCCCACTTGCTCTCCTTCTTCCCAAGCATGTTCACAACCCTCTCGGCCTCCTCCTTGACGTATCTCTTTCGTAGACCAAAATCCGCCAGATCAAGATCTCCACCCCCGGTATCCCACTCTTCCAGAACCTCATAAGCCCCATCGAGATCTCCTTTCTCTGTAAAGGTCTTGATAATCTCAGAACATCCAAAACTCTCAAAGGATAAGAAGTCCTTACAGAAGTTCCAGAGACGGTAAACGTCTTCTCTTGCACCCGCGTGACAATACATTGCAATGAGACATCCGTAGAGTTTTTCTTTACAGGCTGCTTCAGCAAGCAATGGCTCAGTCCTACGCAGCAAGGCTAAACCCTTTTCCTTAAATCCTGATGCACAGTAGACCAATCCAGGAAAATAACACACTGCCCATGGGCACTCAACCATCATTTCCCACTTGCTCAAAAACTTGTCCATTCCTTGTATGTCGTAGGGAGATGACATGGAGTAAGAAGACAAGAGCTGGGAAAAGCGTACTCCTTGAGGAACCATGTCGTAGCTGTCCATCTCACGCAGAAGATTCACCACCATGTCATGGTTTCCAGCTGCATGGTAGAGAGAGAGCATAGTGTTGTAAGGTTGAGTTTGGGTTTGAGTGAGCAACCCAAACTCTCTCATCTTCTGAAAAGTGGACTCGGCAATACTCAACGAGCTTTGGGCTTTGCAGCAGTTCAAGAGAGCATTGTGCACGTAAAAACCCTTCTTTTCCACTGGAATTGTGTCCAAAAACTTTTCAGCTGCTTGGAGACCATGAACTTTAGCAATCAAGAGAAGGAGAGTCTCGAAATCTGATGGATACAGATTGTAGACTTTCTGTTCACTCATCCACTCGGATATCTAACACACACACACACATAAGAAAAAGACGACCAGCTTGAGAAAATTGCAGAATTGGATTGGTAAGCTAACCTGGAGGGCGTGAGAGAAGCGATTGAGACTGTGAAGAGAGGTGATGATGCGCCTGAGTTCTGAGAGAGTAGTTCGTTTTTCGAATTGGGACCATTGATGGAGCAAAGGGATGATGGAGACGGTGGAATCAGGGGCTTGCTCGATGCGACGCTTAAGAGAGAGATCAGGAGAAGGAATGGTATTGCAGAAACACCTGAAAGGAAGGATCCTCTTCCTCAAGAACAAATTAGTAAATAACTGTGGTCGGAGAAGATGATTCATCCTCCACACACAACACTAAATCCTCCTCCTAGGTTTTTAGCTTGTCTCTTTCCGACAATACTACATTTTTTATTTATTTTTGCAGAAGGCCTTAACCGGAAGACTTTACCATAATTTTGGAAACCGGCTTGAATCGGTTTAAAACTTTTGTTAACAGAAATACAAAACATGATTTGATGATTTTCTCTAAGAAAACAAAAACTATATCGACAAAAAAAAACTATAGGCCTCAGAATTACGTGTTGAAAATATCATTATCATTGGTTTCTCAAACGATGTAGGCTTCATTTGAATCATCCATCATTGGCCTGTCTTTAAGCATCAATATCCTAAGCTATGATCACTTGAAAACAAGGACCAATAAACCTCTTAGCGATTATTAAAATTTACATTTCAGTTGTATAATTCAAACAAAATCTTTCTTAACCACAAATTCAAAAAGATTAATACTAATGAATTAGAAGAAGACTTCTTCAAATCAAATATAAGACATCATGCAATGAAAACACACCTATTTGATACTAACAATGAGGTGAGGGATCGGAAATTTTGATAAATAGGAAGTGAAGAACATCGAAGTGGACTTTTCCATGATATTCGTTGCAAGATGAAGCTCAATGTCAGAAACTAGAAAAACACACACATGAACCAGTCTAAAATCAAAAGAGTAAACATGATCACGTTATGCAAGAACAAGAAGAGAGGTAAACCGTGATGCTTACGAGTTCATATCAATCGATGCGATTGATCTTACGTTGTGGCCTAACCGAATCCAACATTTCACTATCTCGTCAAGAGTACAGAATCATCGAGAGCTCCACAGAACCGGAGGATGTTCACGATCAAGCTAATCTACCAAGGCCAAAACATAAACACGTACACGGCTTTTATAGAGGCCTCTCTGTTTCTTTAGTAAGAAAATACACTAAACCGTTAAGCAAGCAAATCCTAAACCAACTTCAGTTCAGTTACTTGATCGGTTTAGTAGCCTTTATCTGTTAATCAGTGCTTAAACCGGTGATTCGAATTCAAAATTCAACAATGACGGCTAGTTTTTTTTTTTTTGTCGTTAATGGCTAGTTTTTCTTTTTACAAAATCAACAAATGTCGTGAAAGTCAAATTCACGTTTAGCAGCCTCCATATTTAATTATCGTGGATGCTTTACGCACCATAATTATTTATTTACTTGTTCATGGACGGTTAAGCCGCCTGCTAATTTATTTACTGTTTTAATTATTTTGTTTATATATTAATGGCCGGTTTAGCCGCCTGTTAATTTATTGTGGTTGCTTCACGCACCATAAATTATTTACTTTTATTAATGGCCGGTTTAACCGCCTGTTAATTTATTGTGGTTGCTTCACGCACCATAAATTATTTACTTTTATTAATGGCTGGTTTAACCGCCTTGTAATTTATTTAACGCTTTAATTATTTATGTTAATGGTCGGTTTTGCCGCCTAATTATTTTACTTATTTATTTACTGTTTTTACTGTGGATGACTATGTCACCATATTTTTATTAAATCTGTGTTTATGGTTGTTACATAAAATGATTAATTAGCTGTTTATAAATTTAATATATGAACCGGTAAATTTTATCTGATTGATTATTAAATTTTTTCAAAATTAATTTATCTTTTACATCTGAAATTACAATGGTCACAAAGAAAAATTTAAAAAGTTTTACCTTTTAAAACGGCTAGTTAACGGCTATGAATAGTGATTATCAATCTATAAATACACTTATTTTTCACTCTTTCATTTCATTCATAATTTTATTTCATCTTTTTTCAAAACTAAGAAAATGTTTCGCTTTTTCTTAATCATTATAGCATTTGTAATTTTTGCTTGTATTTACGGTATTTCTATTGGTGATTTTACTCCGGCAGAGTACATCATGAGTCTTATCTTAATGTTTTATGCATTAATATTTCTTGTAATTTCTTTTATTATAATTTGTATGGTTGATCTTAATTAATGAAATTCTAATTATGATTTCTATTTTTTCGTTTTAGAAATAAATGGCAAATATCGAGAAGCTTAAGATTCCAGCTCTCGAAGTCACTGGAGAAAACTACATAGCATGGTCCACGAATGTCGAACTTCATCTAGATGAAATGAATATAGTGGATACTATAAGAGAGGAAAATGAATCGCCTAGCCATGAGAAATCAAGAGCGATTATTTTCCTAAGGAAACATCTAGATGACAATCTGATACATGATTATGCGAAAGTAAAAGATCCTGCAGAGCTGTGGCAAGCTCTAAAGGAAAGGTTTGACAACCAAAGGGCAATAACTCTCCCACATGCTCTTGATGAGTGGGCAAATTTGAGATTTCTGGATTTTCAGTCGGTAGAAAAGTATAATTCTGCCATGTTAAGAATTGTGTCCCAATTAGAATATTGCGGTAAGCATGTGAGCGAAGAAGAGATGCTCAATAAGACTTACCTCACTTTTCATAAGGAACACTATGTTATAGCAGAACAATACAGAAACTGCAGGTACCGAAGGTTTTCTGAGCTGATTGTAGCACTTAAAATAGCGGAGAAGAATAGTCAACTTCTCATCAAAAACTACAACACTCGGCCTGCAGGAACCAAAGCAATCCCTGAAGTGAATGTTATGGTTGTGAAAAATCCAGAGAAAATGGATGTGAAAAATCCAGAAAGAGGAGGTCAAACTTATCGGGGTCGTGGTGGTCGATTCAATCGAGGTCGTGGAAAGTATTATAACCCGCAAGGACGAAAGTCATTCAAATGGGTTCGCTCTGAACAGAATTCTAAAGGCAAGGAAACCAAAAGTAATGTCACTCAGAAGCGTGACGGAATCTGTTACAGATGTGGATCGAAAGGACATTGGTCCCGTGTGTGTCGAACTCCTTTACATCTTTGCAAGTTGTACCAAGAGTCTGTTAAAGGCAAAGAAAAGGAGGTGAACCTAATGGAACACCCTGAAGGTGATACCCATCTCGACACTTCGGACTTTGAGAATGACAACGAAGTTACCGACCTTGCTGAAGACTAAAATGCTTGTAGTGAGACTACTGAATAGTCTCTAGTTATGCCATGTATAATATTATGTTTTTCGGTTGTTTTGAAGAATAATGTTGTTTTACCAACAAACTAATGTATAATTAATGTGTGTTTACTCTTTCATGAATGAAGTTTGTTTTTCCTTTATTGATGTTTTATCTTGATTATAGAAATGGACAAAGGTACGAACAAATCAATATCCAAAGGAAACGTTAGAGAAATTTGTATACCGGATAGTGGAACAACGCACACTATTCTGAAACACAAAAGGTATTTCTCTAACTTAAAACCAACGAGAGTTACAGTTGATACAGTATCGGGTCCTGTAGACTTGATTGAATGAACTGGTAAAGCCAACTTTACGTTGCCTAATGGAACAAAATTTTCCATAAGTAATGCCTTATTTTCTCCGAGTTCGAAACAGAATTTGTTGAGTTTTAATGACATATATCTTCAAGGATTTGATACTCAGTCAGCAACTGAGAATGGAAAGAAGTATATGTTCATAACTTCTGATAAATCAGGAGAAAGGAAAATTTTAGAGAAAATACCAAAGTTTCTTTCTGGTTTGCATCATACATACATAAATGCAATAGAATCGCATCTTGCAATCAAACGAAATCCAGAAGATTTCACATTATGGCATGATCGCCTTGGTCATCCAGGCACTTCTATGATGCGAAAAATCATAGAAAACTCTCATGGACATCCACTGAAAATCCAAGAGATTTATCAGGTGAATAGAATGACATGTGTAGCATGTTCTCTTGGAAAATTAATTACGAGGCCATCCCCGACTAAAATTGATAAAGAATCACCAAAGTTTCTTGAACGAATTCAAGGTGATATTTGTGGACCGATACATCCACCATGTGGACCTTTCCACTATTTTATGGTATTAATTGACGCATCCAGCAGATGGTCACATGTTTGTCTATTATCGTCTCGAAACTTAGCGTTTGCAAGGTTTCTAACTCAAATTATCAAACTGAGGGCTCAGTTTCCGGATTATCCCATTAAAAGAGTTAGATTGGATAACGCTGGTGAATTTACATCTCAAGCATTTAATGACTATTGTATGGTGACGGGGATTGCTGTCGAACATCCGGTAGCTCATGTTCATACACAAAATGGTTTGGCTGAATCATTAATTAAACGTTTGCAATTAATTGCAAGACCTTTGATCATGAGATCAAAACTCCCAACCTCTGTATGGGGACACGCTATTTTACATGCTGAGGTACTTATCCGAGTCAGACCAAGTGCAAATCATAAGTACTCCCCATTACAATTAGTGTTTGGTCATGAACCAAATATTTCTCATCTAAGGATTTTTGGTTGTGTTGTGTATGTGCCTGTAGCACCACCACAACGTACAAAGATGGGACCGCAACGAAGGTTAGGGATATATGTAGGTTATGATTCTCCATCCATAATACGATATTTAGAGCCTCAAACTGGTGATGTTTTTACGGCACGGTTTGCCGATTGTCATTTTGATGAAAAAGAATTCCCAGTTCTAGGGGGAGAAAATAAACAAGTAAGAAAGGATATAGAGTGGCGTGTACCATCTTTGTTACATCTTGATCCTCCTACAAAACAGTCGGAACTGGAAGTCCAACGAATTATACATATGCAAAGTATAGCAAATCAGTTACCTGATGCTTTTGCAGATACTAAGACGGTATCTAAGTCACATATTCCAGCTGCAAATGTTCCTGCTCGGGTTGAAATTCCCCAAGAACAAGGAAGGGCAGATGATACACGCGAGTCTAAGACACGCCTGAAGCGTGGTAGACCTGTTGGTTCTAAAGATAAAAATCCTAGAAAACGTAGGGAATCTGAGAAGCTTGATGTTCCCGAAATAGCAGAAAATATTTTGGAAGAAAGACATCAAGAAACGAATGATAATGTAGAGCATCATGTGCCTGAAGAAAATCATGAGATTTCTATAAATTACATTTATAATGGGAAGATTTGGAATCAAAGTAAAATGGATGTCATGGATGACGTTTTCTCATATCTTGTATCGAAATAAATAAATGAGGAAAACGAAGATCCTGAACCACAATCGGTATATGAATGTCAAAAGAGGCATGACTGGGGAAAATGGAAAGGAGCCATCCAAGCCGAACTCGATTCATTGAATAAACGCAGTGTATTTGGACCGATTGTACTGACACCTGTAGATGTAAGACCAGTTGGTTACAAATGGGTTTTTGTTCGAAAACGAAATGAGAACCACGAGATTACGAGATACAAAGCTCGTCTTGTGGCTCAAGGTTTTTCTCAAAGACCTGGAATAGATTATGAGGAAACCTATTCTCCCGTTATGGATGCCATCACATTTAGATTCCTGATGAGTCTAGCAGCTGCTGAAAACCTAGAAATACGTCTTATGGATGTTGTTACTGCTTATCTGTATGGATCATTAGATACCGATATTTATATGAGAATTCCCGATGGGTTTAAAATGCCAGAAGCATTACGATATAAACCTAAAGAGTTATGTGCAATAAAATTGCAGAGATCATTATATGGGTTAAAACAATCTGGACGAATGTGGTACAATCGTCTCAGTGAGCATTTAATGAAAGAAGGATATGCGAATAACCCAATATGTCCATGTGTTTTCATCAAGAAAACAACATCTGGATTTGTGATTATTGCGGTATATGTTGATGATCTAAACATAATTGGAACTCAAGATGAAATACAGAAAGCATCTAATTATTTAAAAGGAGAATTTGAGATGAAGGATCTCGGACAGACAAAGTATTGCCTTGGTTTACAAATTGAGCATTCTCAAAAGGGTATATTTGTACACCAAACTACATATACCAAAAGAGTGCTAAAACGATTCAACATGGACAAGGCAACTCCGTTGAGTACCCCTATGGTCGTTAGATCACTACAAATTCAAAATGATCCATTTCGACCACCTGAAGAAAATGAAGAAATACTTGGTCCTGAAGTACCATATCTAAGTGCAATCGGAGCACTCATGTATCTTGCGAATTGTACTCGTCCTGACATCTCATTTGCTGTTAATCTTTTAGCAAGATTCAGCTCGTCTCCAACACGAAGACATTGGAATGGGATTAAACATATCTTCCGATATCTTCAAGGGACAATTGATTTAGGATTATTTTATCCTAAAAACTCGAAAGATCAAATGGTTGGTTTTGCAGATGCCGGATATTTATCAGATCCGCACAAAGCGAGATCACAGACAGGATACGTTTTTACTATTGGAGGCACTGCAATATCCTGGCGTTCTCAGAAGCAAACACTTGTAGCTACTTCTTCGAATCACGCTGAAATTATTGCACTCCATGAAGCAAGTCGAGAATGTGTTTGGCTCAGGTCAATTTGTCAACACATCCGATCATGTAGTGGATTACACGTAAACATGGAGCCAACGATCTTATATGAAGATAATGTTGCATGTGTTGCCCAGACGAAGGAAGGATATATTAAAAGTGATAGAACCAAACATATCCCTCCAAAGTTATTCTCATACACCCAAGAGCTTGAGAAGAATAAAGAGATTGAAGTGAGATATGTTTGATCATGTGATAATGCTGCAGATCTCTTCACAAAATCACTTTTTACCTCGATATTCAAGAAGCATGTCTATGACATTGGCATGCGCCATCAACGAGATCTATATGCTTGATCATTCGAGGGGGAGCTTGCGTGGTTGTACTCTTTTTATCCTACTATGGTTTTTCCCACTGGGTTTTCCTAGAAAGGTTTTTAATGAGGCAACCGAAAGACATAACGCAAGAGACATAGTGATATTGGTCTCCAAGGGGGAGTGTTGTGAAAGTCAAATTCACACTTGCAGTAAGATAATGTTTATCTTCTCGCGTACGATTATCTCTTGTGTGGACCCCACTGTCACTATGCACGCACAGTAAATTCTATCTGTTTACCTTCTATATATACGAATGTTTCGACTTCATTTTATAACAATTTACAACATCTTCAACATTAATAAGAAACACTCTTTTCTTTGTTCTCTCTTCTAAGTTGTGTTCTGATTTCCCGAGGGTATAAATCTTTCACTTATTCTTAAATATTTCCTCAGAGCAATTATTCAATTTTCTTTTATAACAACAAACAATTTCTTGAAAAATGCAAAAACTTCAATTACGTTTGCAAAAAATAATACTATTACTCTAATAGTATCTATGTGTTTTGAAAATAATAGTATCATATTGACATATTCTATCATTTGTTAACGAAAATACTATCATGTTTCTCTTTTTACAAATTTTGGCTTTGCATTTTAGTCATCGAGGTAAACCCCTTTTAAGCTTTAAATTGTTAGTATAGATAAAATCTTGCTAGTAATTGAACATTTCCTAATAAAATAAACAAATGGATCATGAATATTCAAAGTCAACAAAAGATGAAGAAGAAGAGTTTGATGATAAACCAACCACTAAGTTCCAACCAGTAATCAGCTTCCTTGTTTACTTTTTACTATCTTTCTCAAAAGCTAAAGATAAGAGAAGTAAGACAATATTTACTTGGCCTCCAAGGGCAAGTATGCAAATGACAAATCGACAACTTTAGCTTGGCCTTCAAGGATAATTTTTCTACATATCATAAATCGCCACTTGGCCTCATTTATTATCATGTTCTTTCTCTTTAGATTTGTTTACACTCAACAAAAATAGGCCTTGTTGTAAAGGTTGTTAGGCTTAGATTGGACTTATTGTGTTTTGTCATGTGTGTATATTTTTGTGTTCTGTGTGTTGTGTATACTGAGTTGATGTATTTTGCAGAAATTTGTTACAAAAATCGTATCATTTTTGTCAAGCATTGAGATAGAGGAGGAATAGATAGAAAGAAAGATAGGAAATGTACGTATAAGCGAGATAAACTAGAAATCTTACGAGTCTTTATTCATTTTGCCTTTTTTTTTTTTTTTTTTTTGCTAAATTGTAAATATTTCATAGAAATGAAAAGATTTGAGGGTTACAAAATGAATTGTAAACCTATGTTGATGATTTCACAGCAAAAAAATAAAACATGAAATCATAAAACATAACGGTTTTCGGTCCATCTACTCAACATATACGCGATGGTAATGGAGTTAAGATGAAGCGATGACGATAATATTTGCTCTTCCTGCTTCCAATTGGCGTGTTGACAATGCGAGCGTTTGCCGAGAGTCGAGCAAGCTAATGACAATTGCAATAGAAGCCGTTTGATGGTGGTCCAAGAATGTGTCGTCAACGGCAACGTCTTCCAATCTTTCGATCACGTATTCCTCTCGCATCCCGTGAGAACGGACGGAAGAACACTCCAAGAGCTTACCGCATAGAAGAAACCCCACAAACCACTCAAGGAGACGGTGCTAGCTTACCCTATCAAGTCCTCCTGAGTCGACTAGTACAAAGCCAAATATAACAATAAACCCCACACCGAACCCAATGGTCCTACTAGCTCCTCTAAAGCATCCATAAGAAGAGCATGGACCCAAAAGCTAACTAGCAATACACCAACTTCAACTCAATCAGCAGCAGCAAGACACAAAGAAACACCAGGTCCAAACACTACCATCAAACCTAGGATTACAATGATGCACACACAAGAGAGGTAAGAGGCCACCACCAGTGGCTAAACCAAATCAAGATTGCAACATCGAACGTTCTAGAGAACAAGAGAGGGCTGCTACTTGAACGAAAACTCACACTCGAAAAGCCACCATGAACACAAACACAAGGGAATCTGCTGCTGTCTTCAAACAGAATTGCCAAACGAGAGTAGAACAAAAATCGAGCCAAATCGAACAAGCACACAAGATCCTAACAAGACTCACCAGAAACAATGCTTTCGAACTAGTCCAAGAGGGAAGTCTAAAGAGATCATGGCTCTAGCAGCGAAGACTTACCGATCTTCACTACTTGAGATCTCAAATAAACCAAACCCAAGAGAACTCCCTCTCACTTGCGGAGCCGACAGAGGCAAATACTCTACCTGATTCACTAACGACCACGAACGGAAGTGATGTCGGAAAAAGGAAGAGATTGCGGTGGATCTTCCACTGAATTGTAGAAGATGTTGAGACCGTATAAAGACAGAGAAGAATAAATCCAGCCACGAGACGTCGCTCCAGTGCCGATTTATGCTTTGCCGTCTCCGGATTCGCTTGGTAAGAGATAGATCTAGAACAGATCTACGCTAGTCAGATTGCTTGAGGCGAGGGATAGGCTTTAGCTCATCTCCGCCGCTGCCAACCACCATCGACAAGCACATGCTTGACCGGAGATAGCCCACCCCTTAGACGCGGCCGTCAAGCATAGCGTTTCTCGAACCACTCACCGCGAAAGAACTGAGCAACCTAGGAAATCAAGTAGAAATTTGGTACCGAAACAGAACAGAAAACGGAAGAAAGTGGAGGCCCTCTCACAGGACCGGTCGAGACCAATCACCGGAGAGGCGAGCAAGATAGAACGACGGTGTAAACTTTGGTGATGGAGAGGAGAAGATCGTCGCGCGTGAAGATCCACGCGCCCGATCTAAATTAGTGTCACTTGGATAGAGAGTTTTTATAATACCATCTACATTATTGATTTGTTTACCAAAAATGTAGAGGATATACATCTATGTATCAAACCTTAGATAATAAATACAACTAAATTTTTTTGTATTGTTATCGATCGATAATCATAAATACGAAACTGAACCACAAGAACCAAAAGTAATTAAAACGATAATATGTTTTTGTTTTTTTCTGTTATTACACAAATACTATAGATAGTACTGTTTCTCAATTTATTTCTACTTGAAGATTGATGAAGCCTTAGATCTTTATCAATGCATTTTTATTTATCAATCGAAATTATGGAACATAAGAAAAAGTGATGATAATTTTTCTATTGTGGTCGATATTATTGTTAGATTATTGTGTATCATAAACGCTAACCCAATCTAATTTAATAAATGGTGACAAATAAAGAAAAATGCAATTGATTTAATAATAAAATATTCAAATATGTTAAATTGTTCTAAATACAAAATCAAATTTCTTTAAATACTACAATATTAAACTCTTTTAAACGCACACAACATATTTAATTCGTAATCCAGTTGTGGAAATTGGAATGACCATTACAAAGTGAAATAAAGAAAGCCCAATACAACCCAACTAATAGCATGTTGTTGTTATTTTTGTTATAAATTAAATCAACGACTAAAATCTACCATAGAGAGGTTTGATGATTTTTGTTTGTTGGTTTGTGTTACAGACATCCGAATACATGATTTAAGTTGTCCTCCTCCAATGGGATCAAGAGCTTAAAATGGTTGGTACTGCACCACCTTAAGGTAAGGTAAGGTAATGTAATGTAATGAATAAAGTCCTACTTTAAAAACAATGTAAGAATAGAAAACCCGATAACAAAAGGCATCGTGGACTCACATCAATGACTTCTAGTGAGCTTTTGTTCTCTAGTCTTTGAAAATCCGAGGCCAACTGAGAAAACAAACCAAAATCAATGGAATGTATTCATAGCTTATTTTCAGAACACAGATCAATTTCCCAATGAGGATTGTATTGAATTTTCCTCTCCTGGTTCATTTTTTTGTATTCTCCCTTTTTTTAAGGGCTGATATGCTAACATGAAGGTCAACTGGAGATGGATGAATCCTTCACCTGCTAGTAAAAAAGGCAGTTAATGTTTTGGATCCTGAGGAGAGGAAAACTATGAGGAATAAACTTTTTGTTAACATCTTCAAGCACGGGATCTGAGACTACGTATGAGATGTTTTAGTGTTAAAGAGTTATGCATATATTTCATGTTCACCTCGCATTAGATGAGATTGGACAATATGGTTTGTCTTGGCTGTTTTACTGTTAGTTAGCATGAATTTTATAGCTTATTCTCCTAGTGCCGAATGAGATTATGTTTGTTAAAGAAAACCATTCTTGATTCCATAAGAACGCTGCTTAGCTCCGTTTCCTTAACTATTGTTGTCGCAATGATTTAGTATGATTTCCCAATCAGATTCTTTTAGAATTAAAGAATAATAATACAACCTTTAGTTTTAGCCACAAATGGACCAGATAGAGTCTCTAAAATGCAACAGAGAAAGTCTCTAAAAGGATTACGATGCAAGCTAATGTAAAAGGAAAACAAAGCTTCTTCATACACAAGACTAACCTCCAAATAGGAAATAATGAATGGAGGCTTCAGAAGAGTATCATTCACTCACTTGTTCAAAGCCAAATAAATTAGCTATGATCAGGCAATGTAGGCAAAGATATTAAACATCATCACCAGCCTCGGTAAAAACAAGAAGAAAAACTTCAAGGCCTCAGAATAAATTTTGGAAAAGTTGTTGTTATCATTGGTAAATCAAACAATGTAGGCAAAATTTTAATCATCATAGGCCTTAAAAACTAAAGACAAACAAACAAGGAGCAAGATGAGAAGAGCCTCAGAGTGATTAAAAATCAAAGTATCAATATCATTTGGTAAATCAAACAATGTAGGCAATCTTTTTCAATCATCACTGGCTCATCATCTAACCACCAAAGAGTAAATAACAAAAACAACACAGAACATCTTCATAGCAAGATCAATCTATTCATCAATGAATAGGATTCAATCAACAAAAACATAGAATCTTTGGTTTTCCGTTTTTCCTCTCCGCCTCCAGAGAGTTTTCCTTGTCACTCAGCTGGCGAAGCCCTAGAATCCTTATATGCACAAAATGTGGACCAAATCTGGTATTGGCCCATTTAACGGCCCACTAAAGCTAAATATTATCACAAAAATATCTCTTCTTTTTAAAAATGTTTAAATTAAAAATCTGGTAAGCGTTATCTTTCAATTAAAGCTCAAATTTGCAGAAGAAGCTTGTCTATCATTTTCAAAAATTTATACTACTTTTTTAAAAAGATGATTTAATTCTTGCGTATTAGTAATTCGAGGTAGATCTCATATTTGATGATTGAGAAAAGAATGAAGAAACACACAATTAAAGAAGAAGAAGAAAGACTTAAAAATATTACAAAAACAAAAAAAACCACAAAGTAAGGAGTATGAAGAACAATCAGAAAGATATCTCTCTGGAGAATCAGCGACGCATGTTCTTGACTTTGAACCATCCTTTCTTGCAAGATCTCTCCACCACTTTGATGCTTTTCTTGAACAGATGCTTGAGTTCCAAAGCCCTCATCTTCACCTTGTCCTCGAATGCTCCCATCTTCTCCTTCCTTGGATTCTTTCTCTCTCTGTTCAGAGATGCTTTGATAAAGAGTTTCTTTGTAATTGCCCTTCTCTTCTCTTTATATATTTTTATAGAGGACAGCTATCTATGGAGACAGATATATCCTTTTAATAGACCAATCGGATTATTACACCTAAGCTGCTGTATTTTTAAGCTTCTTTTTGCTAATTTTGCGCATTGCTTTAATTATAATTGAATTCAGTTTGGGTCTGTTTTTTTGGGTGAATTGAATTTGGTTGTGTTTAGTTTAACAAAATAAGGAAGCAGAATATCTAAGTACTATAGTTAGCAAGTAAAATTAAATTTAATTGTGTTTTCTAAACCAATCTGGTGCGTCGTATGTACACGTGGCAGAAACAAGACCGTTGTGTGATTTCGCCAGCTGTGTGCAATGGACCATACCTATTGCTTTGGGTCCTCCTCACGTTCCCTTCCCTTTCACACTTGCTTCTTCCTTTTGCGTCAAACAATTTAATATGCTTTTGATTCTCCAAAAACTCTAAGACAGGTATGTATTTCGGATTAATCTAAAAGACCAACAGTTTCTTGTTAATTAAGCTACCTTTATTTTGTTGTTCGAGTCAATCCACTTTCTATAGACTAAAAAGCAAAATATAATATTCTCCCTCTAAAAGCTTTAAAGGAACAGATCACACACACGGCTTAGACACTGTCTTCTTAACAGATAGATAGATAGATATTCTTGTAGGGCCATTTCCCTTGTCTCTTACATCATCTCTAAATCATGGTCTGCTTAAGAGAGTAATGTAAGGAGGAGTGTCAAGGCGTTGTACAAGGAATGGACGATCACTGAAGAGGCTAAGTTCCCTGACCAGCTGTAACAGGCTCCTAGGACGCACCCTATCCCAAACAGCTGCAAAAAACCATCGCCTGACAAGTGAGATGCTGCAAATATTCCTGAGCTGATCACTAGCGCCTTCCTCCATTCCATTCTAGATGCTAAGGATGTTAGTAGAAAGCGTCTGTACACAATCTCCTCGAGGATGGGAGCCACTATGCAGTAGAGGGCAAAACACCAGCTTCTCGATACATCTCCGTTCGCCATTATCTTCTCCAATTCAGAGCTGTGCACATCCTGCGAGTGCAAGAGAGAGAGATGAAACACAGTGCTTATTTACCTATGCTAAATGATATGATCTTAGCAGAGAATGGTAGAGATCAGGGGATAGGGGAGACCTTAGAAGCAAAGAGTTGATCAGCAACAAGTGATGTGAGGAAGATAAAGGCCACAATACATCCCAAACCCAATGCTGAACCAAGTAGCCAGTTTCTTCCTTGTATCGAGTCATTGTTACCCTTTAGAAAGTTGATTGATTTGCATTGAGGCTTGGCAGTGTTAGTGAGTAGAAGGATAGTCCCTGAAAGCTCGACCATTTGGAGAGCCACAAGTGATAGCACCTAGCCAAACAAAGATGAGCAGAGTCAAATGACGCCACTCATACAAGTAACCAATCGCATCTCATGCAAACTCTAGAATCAAAACATACATAGAAGAAGTAACCAACCAATGCATCTCACGAATTAAAGTAAAATAATATCTGCCCATTGCTCATCTATAGAGCAAACAATTCAACTTGACATAAAACACTCAAGAGAAATGGTAAACATTCAAGAAAGGAGGCTAACTTGGGTGTGAGGACGGAGAGGGTTTAGGTGGAGTAAGTTGGCAACAATGGATAAACCTCCGAAACTGAGAGGAATATGGAGACAGAACATGTAAACAGCAAATGTGCTCCATATCACATTCTCTTCCCATGGAATGTCTGCTCCCAAAACCGAGAACCCTTCTTCTTCCTTCTTCTCCAACTGTTCATTTTCAACTTTTATGATTTTATCCTAATCTGAAACGAAGACCTCTCTAATGGAGATTGTAATTTGATTCAAGGGAAGGATACGCACCTCGTGAGGGGGTTTGCTTTTGAGACAAGAGCATCCCACAGAAGAGCGTGATCTCCACCGACAAGTGACTGAGGAGAGACCCGAATATCGTCGGAAAAGCTGGACGGAACCCGTAGCCACCGGCATGAAGGAAACCCAATGGGCTAGAATCATCGCGGTTTCAAGTTACCATTGAATTGAATTCTGTGGTTTCAACATTTTCTTTTTTTGGCAGCAAGTGCTCTGTTTTCTTCTTCTCTCTATATCCTTTGAGATCCATTTTTATAATCTAAAATAATACAACTTTTGGTTTGTGCGTACCAGGCGATTTACGGAATTAGAGAAAAGAGAAAAGTTTGGGAGAAAGAGGATTCACAGGTTTCGATTTCTCTTCTTCCCTGCCAAGACAAGAGATTTTGTTGTCGCCGTCTCTTTCTTGGTCTCTTGGTCTAGGGTTTTTAGGTGAAAGAAAGATGGTGAGGATCGTGAGAAGTTGCTTTCAGTCCATGTTGAAGCTCGTGAATTCCGTACTTGGTATGGTTGGAATCGCCATGATCCTCTACGCTGTTTGGTTGATTAGGCAATGGCAAGAACAAATGGGAACTCTCCCTTTTGCTGATTCTCATCACCCTGTTCCTTGGTACAATCTTCTCTTTCCCTCTTCTCTTCTCTCCGTGAAAATTCCCATTTTTTATGTATCCCATCACTTTCAGGCTATTCATTCGCCGCTTGTATCTTCTTTATTAGATTCTGAGTTGTTTTAGAGCAAAATAAGCAGAGACAAGATCATACACTCCGTATGCTTGATGTGTGTGTGTGTGTGTGTGTGTGTGGTGTGTGTTGTTTGGATTTTTTGGAAACTGAAAGGTGTTAGGTTATGGAGAAGATAACTTTAAGACTTTTGTAACAATTATGTTAGCTTGAGGTGTATTGTTCGGAAGCTGAAAGCTGTTAGTTATGGAAGATATTACTTTAAACTCTTGTAAGATTTTTTCTTTCAAATTGATAGCACTGGAAATGAGTATGACCTATCTTGTTGTTTTTTTGTTGAGGGAGAAGTTATAATTCTAGTCAATTGTTATGAAATCTGAGGTTGCATGCTGAACCAATCTCTACTTACAGGTTCATTTATGCTTTCCTTGGTCTTGGAGCTATTCTCTGTGTTGTCACTTGTGCCGGCCACATAGCTGCTGAAACCGTCAATGGATGTTGCCTTTACTTGGTAACCGTCCTTTGTTTTATAAATGTTTTTTCCTGTAACTCTATTGACGATTAGTAGCATTATGCTGTTTCCTTGTTACTTTCTGCATATATATTCCTGAATCCACTCTTGTCTTTCTTTTCTCATGTGAATAATGCATCTGTTTGTTGCTTCATCTAATGGGTTCAGTATATGGGATTCATCGTCTTGCTCATTATGATCGAAGGTGGTGTGGTTGCCGATATCTTTCTAAACCGTGATTGGAAGAAGGTATATATATATATCTTCTTATCTCTTCTCTTTTGACAAATCTCAGTACTAACGCCCATGAACATGATCCTAATCTGTTGGAAACTTTAATCAGGACTTTCCAGAGGATCCAAGTGGTGCTTTCCACCAGTTCTCTAAGTTCATCGAGTCAAACTTCAAGATTTGCAAGTGGATAGGTCTCGGTATTGTCTGTGTCCAGGTATCTTAATAGCAGGCAACAAGTATCTACTTTACTGTGCTTCTAAATTCCTTGGTTTCACAGCTTTTCTCTTTGTCTATTGGCAGGGTCTATCGGTCTTATTGGCCATGTTGCTCAAAGCTCTTGGACCTCACCGTCATTATGACAGTGACGATGAGTACGATGTAAGCAGGGTCGCACTCCTGCGGGATGCTCGTCAGTCGCCGTCTCCATACGTTGTTGGAGAACCCATGTATGGATCCAAACGGGGAGCTTACACGGCGGTTAGGATTAATGAAAGGGCAAATCGTTGAAAGATGTAGACCAAGAAGCTCTGCAAAGAAAATTGTTAAAGAGTCTCTCTTTTGATGTACTTACTTGTTGCGTCTATCTCTCATTCTCACTGCAAAATCCAAACCATGATCTCTTGTAAAATCTTGAATATATACATATACATATGGGGATGTCCGTACATTCTAAAAATTATGTGATGAGCGCCAGCTTATGCTTCCACAAGTATCCATTCCCACTCTATAGGAACACCATTGTGATGGGTTAGATCGGTCTGGTTCTATAACAACTTGATCAAAACATGATTAATTACTCGGCTTGACTTTTGGTCCCGGCTTGTCTCGATAGGGTAGGTCCTATATTGGTCGGATTTTTCAAAGTATCATAAAATAGAGCATGATCCAATAGGGCCATAACATCTCTGGTCATCGCTGTTAAAGATAGATTATAATGGAGTATTCTATTCTTTAGGTGTTCGCATTTTCGTTAAATAAATCCTACACCAATGGTATTTGATGAGTAAACTTATTGCCTTATGGGCACATGGGGGGAAAAGACTAATTTTGTGCAAAAATGTGATTAATTGAGAATTTGTTATGAACTGTAAGATTCCTTAGATGAACTGTTGCTATTGATAACTCTCTCATAATTTATCATGTGACTTTGTAATTTCATCAATGAAATACAGAAACATCCTTTTCTTTGTTGTCATTCTCAATAATGCAATTTGACTTTTCCACTTTAACCCAAGCATTCTCATTTCTTTATATTGAAGTTGTCAATAATATCTTTCACAAGTCTTTGATAATGCACACATGCATAGATATATTTAATATTCACTACATTTAAATTTGAAGAAAATGCATAATTTATAATTGTTTCATAACCTTTTGTAAATGCATTTGAATTATTACATGTACACCGTTAAAATCATCATAACATGTAATAATTTAAGGACTATGCTTTAGCCTTTAACCACCATTATGTCATCAAACTTTAGTGACACAACAAATCTTTCCATACGAAATTGTATGGCAAAAAGGAATCATTTTGTTGTAAGCTTTTAGAAAGATAAAATAGAGTAGAAGAAGGGTCGAATAATCAAAAGCAAGGATTGTGGCCGAGTCATGTGCGGTCTGCCAATATATATATATATGTAGAAATGGGCTAATGACGATTACGATATTGGGTCTTTCAAATTTAATTTTCTTTTTCCACCACTAAAACAAAGAAGAAAATCAAGTAAATAATGGCATGAGCTATAGTTGGTTGTTCGTTATAAACAACGAAACTAGTAGACAGTTATGAAAATGATAATATTTTAATATATTTCTGATATGATATGTATGCGTTGGGGGCAAGAGATTGGCCATCAAGATTCTGTTTCTCCAATCTTATCGTATCAGCAAATGTTAGTTGGTGAGGTGGGGTTTGCTATATTCTACTCATGAAAACTTTGCTTTAGCGATTTCTAAAAACCTTTCATCGTTTTCTACAAACAATGTAAATGAACAATATGATAAATTGTAATAAAAATGATATAGTTGAAGACAAATTAACATTAGTTCTTGTTTGATTTCGATTTAGCTACACATTTGTAAATCAATTTTGGTTTAGATATCTCTATTTAGTTATATTGTATATAATACATTTATCATTTGTGATTAATGAAGTAATAATAACATATTTTTTTATAAACAAATTGTGTTTCTCATTCTAAACTTCATCTCCTAATACAAAATGTACTTGTTTATTAGCAAACTTGCTATTTTTGTAGATGTTTAATGAGTTTAAAACTTAAAATTATCACACGTTTTGCAGTTATGTAGCGGTCCTAGCGAGTAGCGGATATAGAAGCTTCAAAGCAAAGTGAAAGACGCCAAATGGTGTATCACATGACAAATATTACACAATTATCTCGAAATACAGAAAGATGAGTGGTAATCTCTTTTCCGTCTCTCCTTGAATTTTACTTTGGTTGTATTACTCTTTCTCTGTAATTGTAAGTGTAAATAATCTTTTGAATTGTCTGTAGCAGGGTTCCTTTTTGAATTTGGATCATGATGATGTAATGGGTAGTTTTAGCTTGTATTACCTTTAAAAAAACAGAAAATGGTATAAAATCTTAACATTCATACAAAAAAGAGAGGGGTAAAACACAACGGCCTAGTAAGCCATTATCAATGTGACATGGTCGTAACTCGTAAGGCAAGTTAAAAGAAGAAAAGAGTAAACGGATTCGAAAGAATCTTCTTCTCCTAACGGGTGGAATCTTAATAATTAGCTAATGACATAAACACACTCTAGTCTTCTTACCCTACGAGAGGTATCATCGTGCTAGATGGAGGCCCCTAACTGTCAATGGGTCCCATTCCACAAATGGCAAAATTGGTAAATAAGAAGAATGGGACAGGGACATAACAGTCAACAACACAGAAAACATTTTGCTTTGATGTGATGGAAATTGCAATGCTTTTTGCAGGCCAAACCATCTCTATTTAACCAACTAACCAAACAAACCCTTTTCTTTCACACTCTCTCTCTCTCACGCTTAGAGTCTCAGCAGCTTTTTCCTTCTTTCTCTTTTTTTTTTTACTTTGCTCCAGTCAAAATGCAGCTCCTTCCGCTCTTCCTACCGACACTCTGTTTCTTCTTCCTCGGCGGCTCTGCCTTGGCCTCTGCTGCCCCCAGTCGCAAACTGACAGTCCCTCATTGGCTTCCGGCGACGGCCACATGGTACGGGAGTCCCGAGGGCGACGGAAGCAGCGGTAAGCAACCACAAAACTCAACTTCGTCTTCATTCTTACATTGTAATTCCCAAATTTGATTGAGAAATTGAAATGGAAACGCAGGAGGAGCGTGCGGGTACGGGTCGTTGGTGGACGTGAAGCCGTTTAGGGCTCGTGTCGGAGCGGTGAGTCCGGTGCTATTCAAGGGCGGAGAAGGGTGCGGCGCATGCTACAAGGTGAGGTGCCTAGACAAGAGCATATGCTCAAAGAGAGCAGTCACAATCATTGTGACCGACCAGTCACCCACTCTATCTCCTCGAGCAGACCACACTCACTTCGACCTCAGTGGCGCCGCCTTTGGACATTTAGCTATCCCTGGCCATAATAACATCATGCGCAACCGTGGCCTAATCAACCTCCTCTACCTCCGGTACCCTTTCTTTCTTTGGCGCGCTATTAATAACTTATTACTAGTATTATGACTGCTAACTGCTAACCAACAAAAATACTCTGTTTTATTACATTGGGAGGAGTAAACAAAGATAAGAAACTTTACCATAGTTTGACCCTTTTGACTAATTTTGTTTCTAAACTCAGGACGGCATGCAAATACAAAGGGAAGAACATAGCCTTCCATGTGAACGCAGGTTCAACTGAGTATTGGATCTCTCTTCTCATTGAGTACGAAGACGGAGAAGGCGACATTGGCTCTATGCACATTCGTCAAGCCGGGTCTAAGGAGTGGTTAGCCATGAAGCACATTTGGGGAGCAAACTGGTGCATCGTCGGAGGACCACTCAAGGGACCATTCTCCATCAAGCTCACCACTTTGTCCAACAATCGAACTCTTTCCGCCAGAGACGTCGTCCCCCAAAAATGGGTTCCCAAAGCAACTTACACCTCCCGCCTCAACTTCTCCCCTGTCCTCTAACTAAAAGGACTTGCCCATTTCTCTCTCTTTTTTTGTTGGGAGAGAGAAACAGAGGATAATTCAACCTCTACCCTCTTCTTTTTGTTTTGTGTGTGTTTGTTTGAGGGATTGTAGCCATCTCCAAAGCAAGGAGGGGGAGAGAGCTTGATTGTGTCATGTGACTACTAACGTACTAGTGCTGGATCTACTCTCTATGTAAAATCCCTTTTCTTGTTTTTTTCCTTGTAAACCATATAAACATCTATACGAGTAAGTAGAAATGTGTCGGTTGTGACACATAATAGATCTCGTAAGAGAATCTACAAATGTAATAATATGAAATCTCATTCCTTTCTCTTCCGACTCTTTTGCCTGCCCCACTCTCTCTAATGAAAACAAACAACTTGGCTACTCTTTCAAACTAATAATTTCTCAAATGTGTCTCTTTTACGAGAAGAAGCATTCTCTCACATGTTCGTAGACACCTTAGTTTGTCTGTAAAGAGACGAAACAATTGGACCTGAGCACCATGTGCATCCACGTGTCTCATTCTTCCTCAACCTCAATAATGTAAACTTCGTTCACATGCCACAATCTTTTTCCTCACACGACACTCTAACCACCAAACCAAACTAATGACTAAAAAAAAACATCATACAATCATATAATTCATCCAACAACCTGTAGTTCTCAAGTCTTTGTAATAACGTGGAACCAAAATGATTAACGTGACCATCATCATCCAAGACAATATCAAATTTTGCAGAACAAAAAATAATGATAGTATAAAAAATAAAAAACCAAAACAAAGGACTAAAATTCTCTTTCCAGAAGAGGAAATGGTGTGCCACAGACAGCCTCCTCCCAATAGAGAGCTTCTTAAGAGCACATACTTACCTCTTCTTATTTTGCCCGCAGCTATCGTTGTGACTCCAATACCAATTTATCCCCAAACATTACTACTAAACACACTCTTCTTCTCCTTCACTCTGCCTTGGCTCCCTCAGCCTCCGCCACAGGTTTCTCTCCTTCTCCCGAGGCAGCAGCCTCAGGTTTTGCTGTTTCAGCACTTACGTCTTTGGCAGGTGAAGCCGGTTTTTCCTCTGCTGCCTTTGGCTCTGCAGGCTTCCCATCTTTCAAGTCCTTGGTGTCTTTCCCAGCTTTTGCATCTTTGCCATCTTTGGCGTCTTTCGCATCTTTGCCATCTTTGGCGTCTTTGGCTGGTGGAGGTGGCATCATGTGGGGTGGTGGATTAGTCTTGAGCTTCAAGAATATCTGCCTCATTCTCCCTAGATCAGTAGGCTTCCCAGGTTTAGGACCTTGGATAACATTCACAGATGGTTTCTTGTCGGGATCCTTCTTGCCTCTCTTCTTCTCGATGTTGGGAACCTCACGTGGGATGAGCTCTGCAATTGCTTTCCAGTAATGCTTGTCAACTTCTTTGTGGAACTTTTCTTGGTTAGCCCAGTATAGCTGCAAGAGAGACAAGACTCACACAAGTTTCCAAAAAAAATCTCAAAGTGAAGTCATAGTGAATTTGATCAGTGCGCTTACCTTCTCACTTTCGCGGTTATCAGCCTTGTTGGTCTCGATATTCTTGTCTCTTTTCTCATAGAAGGCCTTCTTGTATTCTTCTGCTTCAGCTATGATCTGATTGCGCATCTCCTTCTCTTTCTTTTCCTTCTCCTCAAGGTGAATGGCGTTTTGACTGAACCAAATATCAGTTCACACACTTAGGTTGAACAAGAAAAGCATGGTGGTTCTAGGCCTATGTGATTCAGAATTGACACATGACATAATGATAGCTACAACACATATGCTACTCGGGTTCTTTCTTATTCTAAATCAGAAATTGAATTCTGATCAAATTCAATTTATCATTAGTTATACGTTAATTTCAGTAATACCAAATTGGGAAGGAAGATAATGACGATACAACCATATCCTAATAGGCTAATACGGAAGAGGGCATGATCAAATCGAAGCTAAAAGGAATCGAACTTTCCAACCTAAGAAGACACTAAGATCCAGTTCTCTACAATAATAATCAAAAGCGGAGGAGATCTCCAAAGAGAAGACTAACCGGCGCCACTCACGGCGTTGGAAACCCTCCTCCCGCATCTCGTTTGGATCTGGAAGAATCGGCCCATCGGAAGCAAAGATCGCGTCGCCGTTTCCGGAAGACTCGAAATCATGGTTGGGAGAAGAAGCACCAAATCCGTAGCCGTTAGGGGAGGCAGGATGATCAGATCCATAAGCTCCATCTCCATTGAAGGATTGAGATTGAGGTGGCGGTGCATCAGAGAAATTCTCGTAGCTCATGAAGGACTCGTCGTGCTCGGACGGAGAATGGGTTTGAGCGGGAAAATCTCCGTCTTCGAAAGTGGCCATCGTTAAAGGATCACACAGATTCTCTCTCTCGTCTTCTTGACTTATGCTTATGATGATCGCTGCGAAGAAGAGAAAAGCCTTACGCAGCCTAAAACGCCGTCGTTTGAAAGTTTGGCGTAGATCTGAGTTTCCATTTTCTCATTTTCATTATAAAAAAAGACACGTTGACCAAAACGTGTAACCAACTCACCGAACCGATCGTCCTAAAACGATGCCGTTTTGTTTGTCCTTCTAGAAAAGTGAAAACCCATATAACATTTTCTTGTTTCTGAGCTAAAACATCAAAGCAAATATGACTATGGCGGATCGGTTCTTCCATAACGTGATGCCTGATTTCGTGAGGGAGACGGAAACTGAAGCTGGTGGAGATTCTCTCATGCATCTTCTTGCTATGCCCTACTCGTCTCTCTCCCATCAACTCAAACGCTCTGCTTTGGATCTTAAAGAAACTGTAAGCGACTCTCTTTAAAATATTATGTTTGGTTACTATGAAAATGATCACTAAGTGTGGTTGGTTGGAATGCATTTTTCTATGTTTCTCTCAGGTAGTGATTGAAACTTGGGGTTTCACTGGGCAGCTTGTTCAGGACTTCACTCTTTACTCTGGAACTCTTGGAGTTGCCTTTTTGCTCTTTAGATCTTTTCAGGTCACTAAAAACGCCAACGACCTTTCCCTCTGCTTGCAAATCGTCAAAGCTTGTGATGCTGCTTCTGCTTCCTCAAGGTACCCTCTTCTTCTCCTCTCCTTCTCCCATTTCCAATACCTTATAGTGCTTTGGATTGTTGTTGAGACTATTAGAGACTGGTTTATAGGGATGTTACTTTCATCTGTGGCCGAGCCGGCGTTTGTAGTCTTGGCGCTGCTGCAGCAAAGCTCTCTGGTGAGGAAGACTTGCTCAATTACTATTTGGCACAATTCCGTCAGGTTTGCTTTCTTCTTGCTCATTTTTTCTTTTGTTTCTTTCTTGGTTATGTTATAAAATTGACCATTTTAACAGATTAGACTAGCTAGTGATCTTCCCAATGAGTTGTTGTATGGAAGAGTTGGTTATCTATGGGCTTGTCTCTTCATCAACAAATATGTTGCTGCAGAAACTTTGTCTTCAACTAACATTGTAAGTGAAATTACTTATTAGGGTGATAGAGCTATTGATGAGTCCCCTTTTCTCCTATAATAATTTCTTAATGACTAAGACTTGGTCTGCAGCGCCAAGTTACTCAAGAGATTATCAAGGAAGGAAGATCAATGGCGAAGAATGGAAGCTCACCGCTTATGTTTGAATGGTATGGCAAAAAGTACTGGGGTGCAGCACATGGGCTTGCTGGTATTATGCACGTTTTGATGGATGTTCAGCTGAAGCCAGACGAGGCAGAGGATGTGAAGGGAACCCTTAAGTATATGATCAAGAATCGGTTTCCAAGTGGAAATTATCCTGCTAATGAAGAGGATAGGAGAAGAGATACTCTTGTGCATTGGTGTCATGGAGCTCCTGGGATTGCTCTTACACTTGTGAAGGCGTCTGAGGTGATGATGCCTTTCTAGTCAGAACTTATGTATTTTTACAAAATGCTTTCTTGACATCGTTGAGGGAGTTGATTTGTGGGAAATGGAAACAAAACACAGGTTTTTGGGGAGAGAGAGTTTCTGGAAGCAGGTGTAGCCGCAGCAGAGGTGGTTTGGAAGCGTGGATTGATCAAGCGGGTGGGGATCTGTCATGGGATAAGTGGGAATGCATATGTTTTTCTCGCTCTTTACAGAGCTACGGGAAGGAGTGAGTATTTGTACCGTGCAAAAGCCTTTGCCAGCTTCCTTCTTGATAGAGGTCACAAGCTACTCTCAAAAGGAGAAATGCATGGAGGTGATAGTCCTTATTCCTTGTTTGAAGGCATTGGAGGCATGGCCTATCTGTTTCTTGACATGGTCGACCCTACTCAGGCCAGGTTCCCAGGTTACGAGCTTTAAACTTTTTAAGTCGATAAAATCTCCATACCTTTGTTCTTCCAATCCTTCACTCTAGTTATAGAATTAGACAGAAGGGGAAAGAGAGAGAGAGGGAGAGGGTCTGTGTGTTACTGTAAGCAAAATGTAGTTGTTGTTGTTTGATGGTGAACCAATTAGAGGAACTGTGGAGAGATATATGTCTTTTAAGTGTATGAATGTTAGAAGGAGAGTGTGAAACATGCTGTGAAAACAAAGGTTCGACCTTTCTGTATTGTCTCTGAGTATAACGTGGTTTCTTCTTGAAACAAGGGGAAAAAAACAGAGCAGCTATCTTAATATGCATGGGTCTATACACCAACAAACTCACTTGCAATATCTGTCCTATTTTCCATTGGATCTAAAACAAGAACAGAACACAATCGAGTATCTTTTCTCTTCTGCTTCTTCCCTTTAACATGTCTACTAATTCTGCCCTCAAAAGTCAAAACTCTTGATTCTTGCGCACAAGACGCTCAGCATCTCCAAGCTCTACTTCGCTGCCTTTCATTTCCAGTCCGCCCTGAAACATCAACTCTATTTGCTCCAATGACTTCCCACTTGTCTCTGGGACTAGCATGTACACGAAGATAACCGAGAGCGCGGACACGAGGGAGAAGACAAAGAAGGTTCCTCCTACAGTGATGGCACGTGACACAGAGAGGAAGGACATGGCCACCAGACCGCTGCACACTCTGTTCCCAACCGCTCCGAGCGCTGAGGCCTGCGCTCTTAGCCGTAATGGGAAGATCTCTGACGTCAAGACCCAGCAAACAGGTCCCATCCCTATAGAGAAGAAGGCAACATTCCCACAAACAAAGAGGAGCGCAAACGTTATTCCAAGCGTTCCTTGGCCGAGAAATGTGAGGGTGAAGCTTAGACAAAATAGACAGAGAGTCATTCCGATTGTGCTCACATAAAGCAGCGGTTTCCGGCCAACGCTATCGATCAGGAAGGTAGCGAAGAGTATGAACACCGTCTTAGTGATTCCAACAGCGACAGTCGCAGCAAGCAGCTTGGTCTCGTTTTGTATCCCGGCTTCTTTCAAGATCTCAGGACTATAGTAGACGGTAGCATCAATTCCTGTGATCTGCTGGAAACACTGGATCCCAAATCCAACGATCAGCATTTTCCGTACAACAGGAGATGGGCTTAGAAGCTCACGCCACACCGGTCTCTCCTCGCTGCCTTCTGTCTTTGCAGCCGCCAGTTGTATCTCAGCGAGCCGCTCTTCCACTTCGTCATCTCGCTCATTCGTTTTCATGAGCACCTCTCTTGCTCTGTCCACTTGGCCTTTCAATACCAGCCACCTTGGCGACTCAGGGATCACGCACAACGCAAATCCTATGAACACCGAAGGAAGAATCCCGACTGCGAGCATGATCCTCCAGCTGATATGAACTGAAAGACCCGAGAAGGCGTAGTTGGAGACATAGCCTAGCAAGATCCCTACGTTTATGAATATCTCAGGGAACGATGTGAGAAAGCCTCTAGCTACGGTGGGGGATATCTCAGCAATGTAGACCGGAGCAATCATGACGCCTAGTCCGATCCCGATTCCTGCTAAAGTTCTTCCGATCATCAGAACCTCGAAGGACGGAGCCACCGCCATCACGGCCGCACCAGCCTGGAAGACGAGAGCAGCCAAGGCCATGGTCCATTTCCGACCGATGGAGTCGGAGGTTCTGCCGCCGGCTAAGCTACCAAAGAGAGAAATGATGCTAAGGCTGCCGATGAGAACTTCCGTCTGCACCTCCGTGATCTTAAGATCCTGCTGTATGAACAAGACCGCACCGCTCATTACCCCAACATCTGAACATTGTTTACCAAAAACAGAGGACAATCTTTGCTAAGCATAACAGAGGTCAAAGGATCATATTGATATAATTATAAATATGGAAACTCACCGTAGCCGAGAAGAACGTTATTTAATGATGCAAAGAAGGCGCAGGCCATAACGTATTTCCTGGTTCTGTTGCTTCTGCTCTCTCCGTCGTCCTGATGATTTCCCTCCGCGTCGGAGTCCATTCTCTGATACTTGTTCCTCTTGTTTCCGACAGAGACCGCCGGAAAACCAGAGCCACCGCCATTTCCGACCTCCGGCAGATTCATATTCCTCCGCCGGAGAAATAGAGCAGACCAAAGTGGTGTCTGTCGGATAGAGAATTCAGACAAGGACTTGAGAAGAAGAAAGGCGTAGATCTTGAACGGATCTGAGCCAAAGCGAAACAAGAGACTAGAAAATCATCTTCTTTGTTTTGACCAAATCGTTGAATTTTCTATTGAGGTAAGCCATTTTTCAATAGGCAACTTGACGACCCCAAAGGGTAATTCACATTTACGATCCACTAATTACTTTCTTTTATTTTTAGTTATCACTTTTCTTTCTTCTTATAAAAAGTGGAAACGAATTTAGAAACCTCATTAAATTAAAAGATAGAATGGAGCTTTCAAGGTAATAACAGCTCATCTTGTTGCTTAGCACAATGTTAAAGTGATGGTTTTGTATAAACCAAATCATTATTTTTTTTAATCATCTTTTCAATTTATGTTACTTCCAAATTCCAAAAGCAGCTACCTATGAATAAGATCTGTCGGTGCTTCTTCCAAGCTCATTGGAACTACAGAGACAGAGTCAAAAGAGACGTGGCACCAACTATAATATGCCCAATCGTTGATGAAACAAATTCATATTTTACTTCAAATTAGCTACTTCATATATGTCTAGCGATTCTACATTACCATATGGGATATTTATTGCATTTTCACATAGGATATTTTCCTTCTTAAAGTTGTAGACAAATCAAAATAGTGGCAACTTCATGAACATAACCACCTTATTCGCTTTCTTGTCACATATGTTCCATGCCAGGAAAAAACATTCATCTTCTTTTTCTCATGTAACAACAATAATATACAGACAGATTCACTTCCGCGGCGAAAAATGAGACCATCATCATCAATTTAATGATTTCAAACTCGAGAAAACACAAATCACGCACTTCCTCTGCTTTGGCACATACCGGTCAGCTCGAGAATTACACAGCGGCCGCTGATGGAGCTTTCCCCAATGTGTTCCATAATATATAATCCCCAGAAGTCACCTGTTTAGCGCACATAGAATTCATCAAATCTATTTCAACCTTTTCCTTGGGACTTACTCCTACGAACCCTATTTATGTGATTCATGCATTCTTTATTATATTGACACAGTGTCTTACCTGAGCAGAAAACTCCACCGGCGACTTTGTGGTTGGGTAAATATTGACCTAACAAAGCAAAGGGAGGGGTTAATCAGAGAGAACCCTCGTAAAAGCTGTGGTCAACACTGTACACAATTAGCCTACCGATTTTGTGTCGATTGACATTCGAGATACAGATGCCCCGACAATCTTGAAAGAGACCTGTATACCAGAAGATAGATTTATAAAACAACCCAGTCCATAAGCGTTTTCAAAAGGCAGCAAAAGACATACATACCTTAGCGTAGTCATAGGCTTGCCAACAGAACGGTTCCTCCAACTCAACTGCTGGGAGATCCTTGTTCATTTTCTGCACCACGAACTCCTCCACATTCACTACGTTCTCTGTACCCTCACCGTCACTCTCTTCATCATCCCCGTCCCCTTTTCTCTTGCTCTGCAATGGACTAAACTTGATAGTACCAGGGAAAGTTGCCTCAAGGCTTTTCCCTGAAAGACTACGTCCGCTGCCCAGAATCCTCCACTCAACAGAGTGTTCTGTGGTCAAAACAGTCCCAGCTGACGGAGTTCCATCAAATGCCACAATCCGTCTCCTTGGAAATGGCATAGTAATAGTGCAAAATTCCATAGACAGAGGAGCCTTGTAACCTTCCATTAGGCGCACCTTGAAGAGGAATGCACCTTCGTCTTCTGAGACCATCGATAGCTGATAGAACCCTTTCACTGGCGGACCAAGCCCACAACCCGCCTGGTATCGCATGAGAACAAAATTACCCAAGGGAGGCTGGAAAACAATGTTCTGCTTGTCGATCCCATGTGCTGGAACTTGGGCGCATGGATGGAAAGATATAGCCTCGATGTGGGCTGTACTCAGTCCTGCAAGAGGAAATGACACATCAGGCAGTCCTTCTAGCTCTGCCCGACAGTTTATCTGTCCTGCAACAGACACACTATCAGGAATCTCATCGCGGTCGTACATTGCAGCGTTAACCGTCTCATGGATTGTGAACAATAGCCTTTGCTTTCCTTTGTATAGGTATGGCTTCCATGCTGGTTGCTTAAGTTCTTGGGGAGGAGGATCAGCAGAGGAAAAGCCATTCGCCTTGATAGCAAACATATTAGATAGGCTGAGGTCTAATGGGGTACCTGCAAAATTGATTAAAGGATGTCAGAATTTCATAGAATATCAATCAGAAAACCAATGGTCTAGTAGAAAGCAAAATAAACAATTTATGACAGAGGGAATATACGAACCAAATGGCATAGCACTAGCGATAAAATTTCTCAGTAAATCTCTATCCAGCCTGGAGCCTGATTTGGGAGCATCTGATGCAGCAGCTCCGGTTGTTGCAGCTCCAGACGGGGAAGAAGATGCAACGGGTGCAGCTACGGGTTTTGGCCTTGATGAGATACCAATGCTTCCAGTGAGTGAATCAAACAATCCCCCAACTGATGGTGACGCACTTACAATAACCTCAGGTTCGACCGTATCACCAGTAACGATGTCACCAAATGCATGAGCCACCATGAAAGCCCTAGAAAATGAGTGAGAAGTGCAATCAAGGAGTGGGAAAGGACGATCCAAGAAATTGAATGATGAAAAGTTAAGCATTGCCATTTTGTGTTACCCAGTGATGGATGAAATGTTAAGCAAGAGAGAAGAGAAACTCAAGTCTTCACCCACAGCTGGTCCGCAATCAGATCTCCTGGATAAGTTGACGTAGTCCTTGAGCTCCCTTGGCTCAACCAAAGGTAAGACGAGGATGGAATAGAGGCCTTTGGTGTGCAGGACAATGGGCCAAAGAAGATGAGTGTTGCTGGATTCCTCATCATCTTCTGCTTCTTGGGTGCTTAAGCAGAGGCTGATAACATGACGAGTGATGGGATCGTCAACCCAGGAATCGGATCCTATAGTCGAATGAGCAACACGTATGCCATATCCACGAGTAGAGCCTTCCCTAATTCCATTTACCAAAACATTTACTAAACATTTCTAGAGCAACAAAGCAAATTTAGGAGCAGAAAAGTGTACCGTCTTTTTCTTTGAGCAAAGGCATTGGCGAATTGTTCATCAGTGGGAAGATCCAAGGCACTGTCTCCGTTTTCCGTCTTGAAAGCGGAGCACCACTGCTTCTCGACGACCGGAAATCTCCTAATCAGCATTGAAATTGAGAGAGTAAGATTAACAATAGAGATGTTAGAGAGTCATGAAACAGGGGAGGGGGATCGAATTCAAAACCTGGAGAAAACAACAGTATCCTGATTGTTGATGATCCAGAGAGCCCTGATACTGCATCCAGAGGGCATAATTCTGATCAAGTTAGGTTGCTAAGGGAACAAGGCACACATAGCTAGCTCTTTGTGAGTTGATTATGGAAGAAAGTGGCGTTTACGGTGGTTCCGATGGTACAGAGGAAGAAGACTCCGACCGAGATTGGTCCAATTTTGTGGGCTTTATTAAAAAGTCTTAATGGGCCAAACTGTTTCGACAATAAATCCTTCTCGGCCCGACAGTCCCAAATAGTTTTATCCAACGCTCAATGACCGATTTGGTAAGGCAAGGTGAGTGACGAACGAGGATTATGGCTCAGTGTAGAAGAATACTTCTTTCTTGTTATGTCTTTCATTATTGATTCGAGTAAGAAATGTGCTTTGTGTTTAGATGCCCAATGCTCAAAATACTTAATTAACCGAAAAGACAGTATTAAGGATCAAAAATTTCGTCATCGTAGAGTTTGCCTTGTTAAAAAGACAAAGACGAATTAGGAGGAGAGTGTTGATATCAAGATCGGGAAAATACGTTCGTATATTGTGAGAGGCTGAGATGTCTGTTAAGTAAAAATAGATACGATCGTAGAAATATAAGGTGTTAGTATTAAACGAGATGATCGTATTAACGAGAGATGATCGTATCGAAAGATGATAGTCGCATGCAAAGATAACGGTCGTATTGCTCTGCTCTCAGTATTATGTCATGAGTTGTCACATCAAGTAATGTGACAACTATTTATAGTTACAATGATCTAAGGTTTAATGCAACTATAGTTACATAAAGTAACTAAATGAGAAAAGCACTATGGTTTAGTTAACAAATATTGGGCCTTCAGCTTCTGATGGGCTTTGACATAAGAAGTAGATTTGGGCCTCCAAATCTATGCCCAAGAGAGAGTGTAATCATCGTCTCCAAGAAACAACAACAAACTAGCAGGGAAGTCAAGTAATGAAGCTAAAAACCGTAGAAGAACAAAAATGGGGACAAGAAGAAGAAGAAGGGCAGACTTAGATGCTGCTCGAGTCACGGCCAAAGACAAAGCGACGACCCCAGTCCGAGATGACGAGCATCCTTGTGCGCCAGCTCACCAGTTTGCTTGCGTACACAGAGTACCACAGCCACTGTGTGCTGTGCCCCATTGAGACCCGATCCCCTGGCAGTTCCGCTGCTGCCTGTTCCCCTCCCAGCGGTGCAAACGACCCGAAATGAGTGTACCTGAATGGCTGGAACCTGTGTCTTCCCTCTCCTCTGAACCTCAGTGGTCCCTCTGGCTTCTTCTCACACTTGTCCATTCTGTTGAAACACTTTGCTAGGTACTTCCCTTGTTGCGCTGCTACCTGTTTTTTTCATTATTCAAGAATCAACGAGAGAGATTTTGTATGGACTGATTTGGTGTACAAGAAAGAAACAAGCTCTTACTTGTGCAGTTGGTGGAAGGTTCTTCATCTGGGAATCCACCTCAGTGAGTGCTTTCTTAAAATTCTCGATATTGATTTCTGTGTCCTCGCCGTTTGCACTCTTGAGCAAGTGTGCTATGTTCTTCAGTTGTTTCTTCTTCAAGTAAAGCTCCACCTGAGGATATCTCTGGCAGATGTCTTTCACCACAGCATTGAACTCCTTCTTGTTCAAAGTTCCTGTGTTTCCCTTGTCTGCTTTACTGAATATTGCAGCTATATCTTCCTGTTTATTCAGCAAACAAGATCAAGACAACATCAGATTAAACTCTGAAAAGTCACTCATCATTTGAGATATATGAGACACTAGGAAAGGTGTTTGAGATGATACCATGACTTTGCGTTGGTTAATGGTTGCAGTGTCACCTAAAGCATAGACACTGTCGCATCCCTCCACCCTAAGCCATTCGTCAGTTGCCAAGACACGCCTCTGCCCCTGTAATCATACTCGGAACACACCAATCTAGTTAAGTGTACTGTGTGGACAAGAGCAAATGGTTTTTGATGAGAACAAGTAATCTAACCTGACCGATCTCCTGCATAAAGTCTCTGATGAAAGGACGTAGACCAATCCCTGCTGACCACACAACCATTCCATAAGTTTCAGTGACAAGTTTGCCAGTTTCTCTTTCCTTTGTGGATATCTCATCAGCAGTCACTCCCACAACCATGGAACCTGTCTTCAAATTAATACCGTCTCTCTGGAACTTTTCCTCAGCAAAAGCAATGATCCTCTTGTCAAACCTGAAGGATGATTAATGGAACCAGCATTACTTAAAATGCAGCCAGCAGATTAATTGAAGCCAAAGTTAGAGAAACTTGAGAGTGGAACTTACATGTTGAGAATGTGGTCCCCTGCTTCAAGAAGAGTGATTCTTGTGAACTCTTGGACCTTTGGGTATATCTTAGCCACATCATCGACTAAGAAATCATGAAGCTCTGCTGAGAACTCAACCCCGGTTGGTCCTCCACCAACCACAACAAAATGCAGAATCTTTTTCCTCTCTTCTTCGGTTAGATTGGGAAGAGAGGCTCTCTCAAAACAGTTGATGACAGACTTGCGGATTTTGAGAGCATCCTCTGTTTCCTTAAGGAAATGGGCATGTTCCTCAACTCCAGGGGTGTTGAATGTGTTAGGCTTAGCTCCAACAGCTATGACTAGAATATCGTAATCCATGTCAAACTCGGTTGTGCCCGCCTTGGACCGGCAATGGATTTTCTTGTTTGATGCATCAATCTTGACACACTCTGCCTCTTTGTACTCAAACCCTTTCTGAGATGTTTAATTAGGAGGATCAGCAATATTCAAAAACGTAATCATAAAGAGGTTGTAGAGCAAGAAAGGTGTGGCTAAGCTTACCTTGCGCATAAGGCCACGGATGGGTTCAACAATGCTCCGGGCTTCGACAGTGCCATTGGTAACACTAGGCAAGAGAGGAGTGAAGAGGAAAAAGTTACGAGGAGAGACAACTTGAACATCCAAGTTAGGGTTCTTGAGGTAACTCAAGAAGCTGTAGCCGCTCCAGCCATTGCCAAGAACAACCACTTTCTTCTTCTTGATTGGTTGGCCATCTGAGAGAGTAGCATCTGAAGCTAGTATAGATTTCAATGGATTGTAGTCTGAAAACACTAGTAGACCTCCGGCTCCACCACTGCATAAACCACAAAAGATCAGACAAGCCAAAACAAATGTCATAACGTTCTCACCGGATCTATGTAATGAACAACGTTACCAAAAATAAAAGTGGATCTGAACAGAGAAAAGTATGAAAGCTTTGTGTGTTTATAGATGATATAAATGTTTGTTTATGCATTACAGAGTAAAGACCCCAAAAAAAAGGAATAAACTATAAGCGATAAAGTCGGATTAGTGCAGTTTGTCATGACAAGAGGAGTCAAAGCAGAATCAAAGAAAAGGAGAGGAGAGACCTGAAGGAACTGAGAAGGAGAAGCTTGGAAGCAGAAGGGTAAGCCTTGAAGAAGCTGGAAGCTCTCTGGTAGAATGTACTATGGAAACTCATGATGGTTGATGATTCTGCAACCTCCCTGGCCTCAGATCCAAATTACAAAGAGGCTAGGTTAGGAGAAGTTTTATTTGTAAAGAGAAGAGAGGCAGCTGCTGGAAAATGGAAAGTTTCAAGCTTCACTTTTTTTTTAGGGTACGTGAGAAAGAGGTCGGCGACTCATATAAATAAAAGAAAATGAAAAAAGACAGTGAGGTATTTAGGAAATTTGAGTAACGCCCAAGTAAAATATTTAGGAATATCGTATTTTCAATTTAAATATTTTCTTCTAGATGGTGGGACCCCCGCGCAGATTTGTTTAGGGTTTGACTTGTCCTCGAGACGAAATTATACTCCGCGTTCCCTGGATTGGTCGTATTTAGGCAACAATGGGGGAATATATGACAAAGTGAATCAATATTCAATATTTAATGCTCAAACAAGTTTACTAATTGAAATTACATTTTCTTTTATTGAAAACCAGAAAATAAATATTCAAATGCGTGGAAAATTTGAGAAGAACAAAAGAAAGCATGAAATTTGAAGTTTCTACTCACTCACTTATGTTGCCATCCTGTTACACCCGTTGAAACAATTAATAACGTGATACAACATTAAGTTTCTACTCAATTACTTATGTTGCCATCCTGTCACAACCGTTGTAACAATTAATATCTTGATACAACATTAAGTTTGTTTCCCAAATTTTTGTATGTTTTATTTTCCACATTCAAACGAAAAGCTCATGTTTTCAGTTGAAATGTTAATACCTTTAAACACAATTCCAATCTGGCGGCATAGAGATATCACTTGGCATCAGGTGATAACATTACATGTCATATAATATCAATACCACCTAACACAAACAGCACAACACTCTTGGTTTACCCACACACACAGTATTTACACATCATGGCCACTCTCATTGGTCGGTTGTGGGCCTCAAATGCGGCTTGAATCCCTCCCAAATATGAACCTCCTTGTCCAGTCTGACACCACCAATGCCCTCGTCCGCCAGCTCACTTGCTTGCTACAGCCAAGCCACATCAATTTCTATGGCTATGTTTTATATTGAATGTTAGGAGACTTATATTATTCACTTACCTGGCATACACAGAATACCATAACCATTGCGTGCTTCTTCCTACTGAAACCCAGTCTCCTGGCAGTTCTGCAGCTGCTTGTTCCCCTCCCAGTGGAGCAAACTGGCCAAGGTGCTTGTATCTATGCACCATTTCAGATCTTGTCAGTGAGTTGCCAAACACTGATTCTAGACAGTTCATTTACGGCTATTTTTTTTCTCATCTATGAGTTTCGTTAAAGAGTTTGGGATACTTACTGAAATGGGCGGAACTGGTGATGTTTTCCATCTCTGAAACGCATGGGACCTTCAGGATGCTCTTTACACACCTCCATTTTGCTGAAGCATTGCGCAAGATATGAACCTTGTTGCGCAGCCACCTAAACATACAGAGAATTAATACTGTGATTGCCTCATTTGTCAACAGTAACCCATGATACAAACATCCACCAAGTACCTGAGCAGTTGCTGGAAGACTCTTCATCTGCGAGTCAACCTCTGAGAGAGCCAACTTGAAACCATTAATGTCTACTTCCTTCTTAGCATTTCCTTCTGGATCCGCCAACAGGTCCGTAACATTCCTCAAATGCTTGCTCTTTAGGAAGTGCTCAACCTGTGGGTACCTCACAAGGATATCTGCAACCACGTCTTGAAATTCTTCCACAGTCAAGGTTCCTGATTTATCCTTGTCTGCAACTTCAAATATCATTGCAATATCCTCCTAAAATACAAGACATGTTAAGGATTCAGAATGAATATCACTAGACATGGCAATGGAAACAACCTCACTCTTTCGATTCGCTACAAGTTATGTTCTTGTTTCTTTATAAGACAGATTAAGGATTCAGAATGAATCCCTAGACATGGCAATGGAAACAACCTCAATCTTTCAATTCCCTACAAGTTATGTTCTTGTTTCTTTTCAGCTCTAGCATGCAGAATGGTCTGAATGTCTAGAGCTGGAAAGACATTGAGGTTGTTTCACACAACTAAATTAGTTAACAAACCATAATTCAGGTGCTGAATAACTGAAATAAGCTTATTTCACACAACTAAACTAGTTAGCAAGCACCACAGCAAGATAATGCAGTTATTTCAGGTGTTTTGATGGGTTCACAAACCATAATTTTACGTTGAGTTATGGAAGCACAATCTCCAATTGCATACACATTCTCACATCCTTTCACCCGTAACCACTCATCAGTAGCTAAAACACGTCTTTCACCCTGCAAATGTAAGAAACCGGTCAGAGAACGTTTGCCACAATGAAATGCAAAACAATAATGATAGTCACAGTAAAGATCCTATGAAGCAGACCTGGCCAACTTGCTGCATAAGGTCCCTGATAACTGGACGAGTTGCAATGCCAGTAGACCACACGATCAGTCCATGGGGAATAGAGCAGACTTCGCCAGTTGATTTGATTTTCACAGAGATATCCTTATCAGACACACTAGTGACACGCACTCCAGTTTGAACGTCTATACCATCCCGCAAGAATTTATGTTCAGCAAATGAACTGATGCGTTCATCAAACCTACAAATACGACTCGTTATACTCAACTATCATGTCTGGCCTGAAAAATAGCAAGACAGAGGACACAGATTTGGTTCCATTACATATTCAAGATATGATCTCCTGATTGAATGAGTGATATCTTAACGAGATTTTTGACTGCGGGGTATATTGGGATGATATCTTCTTGGATGAAGTCATGAAGCTCTGCTGCAAACTCCACCCCAGTAGGACCTCCTCCAACAATTACAAAATGAAGTTTTGTTCTTCGTTGTAGCTCGGTAAGACCAGGAAGGACAGCCTTTTCAAAACAATCAATCACACCTCTACGAATCCTCTGCGCATCATCCACTTCCTATGGAGTTGTTTCAAAGACTATGAGAAAATGAAACCCAAATGTCCAAGGTGATGTAGACACGCATAGGATCCGAAAGATGCACAGTTAAAGTTACCTTGAGGAAATAGCAGTTCTCGGATACGCCAGGAGTGCCAAATGTATTGACTTGTGCTCCCACTGCAATAACCAAGAAGTCATATTGTAGAGAGAAATCTTGGTTGGCTACAGGGTCATTCTCGAAAGCAGGGCGACAAAGAACTTTATGGTTGGCCGGATCGATCTTAACACAATCTGCTTCCCACAGTTGGATTTCTCCCCTTTTCTGCCAACAAAATAGGGTCAAAATCAGCTTAAACAAAGGAAGCTGACAAACATTCTCCAACAGTTTCAGGAGGATTTGGCAAAAAAATGTTAGATAAAGTAGATAAATGGGAAAACAAAGACCTTGTTTACAATATTGCGGACAGGCTCAACAATGCTTCTAGCTTCGACAGTTCCACAAGTGACGCTGGGCAGTAAAGGGGTAAATGCAAAGTAGTTGTGGGGAGAGACAACCTGAACATCATAGGAGGACAAGTCAAGATCTTTAAGGAAGCTTATACCAGCCCATCCAGTTCCAAGTAGAAGTATTTTCTTCTTCTCAACTTGTTTTCTATCGGAGTAGGCCACAAGACTTGCACCGCTGCAAAAAGAAAAGGGTGGTAGAGAAGTGAGGTGGAGGCATCAATTTCTCCAAAACATATGTTATACCAGTAAGGAGGGTACTAGCTACTATCACTAAAATCCAATTTGTCAAGTGAAGTCCACAAGCATGAATAAATTGTCGGAAAAAAAGATGTAATCAAGAAGGAGCAAGTGAGAGGAGAAGCGAGACCTGAGAGTGAGAGTAGAAGAAAGGAGGAGGAGCTTGTAAGAATCCGGCGTTGCTCTAAAGAAGAGAGAAGCTCTGCGGAGGGAAGAGAGTATCGTCATTTCAGGATCAGGATCAGGATCAGGATCAGGCAAAGCACCACCGCCGCTGAATCTCCTTGGGGAAAGTAACCAACTTTTTAACTACTTTTTCCCCAAAGGCAAAGGATAATAGATAGTATAGTTATTGCTTGATTGATTGGTTGGGCTCGTTGAGTAACAAGAAGCTAATGGTATAGTGAAAGGAACAATGTCTGTTAAGACTTGGGACATAGAAGATTGTATTTGGTTGGTAAATACATTCTTTGATTGACCTGTATAATCCCGCTCCATATTTATCAACAAGGAAGAGTGCTGCTGTATGAGAGCATTTGCGCTTAAAAGAGAAATCTAGGATAAGATGATTTTGCTTATGCTCGAAAAATATAACAATTGGAAGAGGGTATATATGCCTTTTCACTCTCAAATACAAGTCACATAAACAAAAAAAGAAGTTGTTGTTTTTTTAGTATTTCTTAAAACAGAGGCGATTCGAAGATGGTCGCTTGAGTTCCAAATTCCTACTTGTTCCCAGATCCGAATACTCCACGACCAACCATCAATCGGATCTCTCTCTCTCGGGAAGATGAGGAGGAGAGGCTCCGATTTCCGAAGGTCCGGGCGGCGGAAGATCTCCAATGTCGTCTGGTGGGTGCTCTGTGCTATAGTCGTCATGCTCTTCATTCTCATTCTCAGTAAAGCTGGTCAGATTGAGCCCAGACCCTCCATTCCCAAGGTTCCTTTTCTCTTCTTTTTTTTTGTCGGTGGAAGGGATTTGTCTAGTCTTCTCTTTGCTTATGCTAAACATCAATCGTCCTTCGATCTCTTCCTCTTCGTTAGTTAGCTCTGCCTAAATAGGGGAATTGTGCTTCTTGTGTTCTAAAATTACTACCTTTTTCTACAGCGCCGTTACCGTCATGACAAATTTGTTGAGGGCTTGAACATGACTGAAGAAATGCTCAGCCCAACCTCTGTTGCTCGCCAAGTTAACGACCAGATTGCTCTTGCCAAAGCCTTTGTCGTCATTGCCAAAGAAAGTAAAAACCTTCAGTTTGCTTGGGACCTTAGTGCCCAGATCCGTAACTCTCAGCTGCTTCTCTCCACTGCTGCCACCAGGAGAAATCCTTTGACCGTGCTTGAGTCTGAGCCTACTATCCGTGACATGGCTGTTTTGCTCTACCAAGCCCAGCAGCTTCACTACGACAGTGCCACCATGATCATGAGGTTGAAAGCCACTATTCAGTCCCTCCAAGAACAGATGAGTTCCCTCACCGAAAAGAGTTCCAAGTATGGTCAGATTGCTGCCGAGGAAGTCCCCAAGAGTCTTTACTGTCTTGGTGTTCGTCTCACCACAGAATGGTTTCAGAACTCTGATTTACAGACAAAGCTCGAGGAGAGAAGCCATGTTGGATCAAAACTCACAGATAACAGTCTCTACCATTTCTGTGTCTTCTCTGATAACATCATTGCTACTTCCGTTGTGGTCAATTCCACTGCTCTCAACTCCAAGGCCCCTGAGAAAGTTGTCTTTCATCTTGTCACTAACGAGATCAACTATGCTGCAATGAAGGCTTGGTTCGCCATGAACATGGACAACCTCAGAGGAGTCACTGTCGAGGTTCAGAAGTTTGAGGATTTCAAATGGCTCAATGCTTCCTATGTTCCAGTCCTCAAGCAGCTCCAAGACTCTGAGACGCAAAGCTACTATTTCTCTGGACACAACGACGATGGCAGAACACCAATCAAATTCAGAAATCCAAAGTATCTCTCGATGCTTAACCATCTCAGGTTTTACATCCCTGAAGTGTTTCCTGCGCTGAAGAAGATGGTCTTTCTTGATGATGACGTTGTAGTCCAGAAGGATATTTCCGCCCTCTTTTCAATCGATTTAAACAGAAATGTGAACGGAGCTGTTGAGACATGCATGGAGACATTCCACCGCTACCACAAGTACTTGAACTATTCACATCCTCTGATTCGCTCCCACTTTGATCCAGATGCGTGCGGGTGGGCGTTTGGGATGAACGTCTTTGATTTAGTTGAATGGAGGAAGAGAAATGTGACGGGCATATACCACTACTGGCAAGAAAAGAACGTGGACCGGACCTTATGGAAACTTGGGACATTGCCTCCAGGACTTCTGACGTTTTACGGGTTAACAGAGGCACTAGAGGTATCGTGGCATATCCTGGGATTGGGATACACCAATGTGGATGCTCGTGTGATAGATAAAGGCGCTGTTCTTCACTTTAATGGGAACCTAAAGCCGTGGTTGAAGATCGGGATAGAAAAGTACAAACCTCTGTGGGAGAAATACGTTGATTACAGTCATCCTTTTATGCAACAGTGCAATTTTCATTGATATCTTAGGGTTCATAGTTTTTACTTACTCTTCCACATTTGGTTACAGAGACACTTGCAAGAGTTTTGTATACTCAAGCACCAATCACTTACTGTATGTTGTGAATGTGATATTCAAATTCAATGAAGCATCAGCTATTCTCTGGTTGTATACAAAAAAAGAGATCTTTGCTTCGAAGGGTATCAGATTAAGTTTAACTGAATAACCATAATCCCTATAATATTGGCTACTTTCAAATGTTTGTTTCTTTTTTGGAAGTTAAATAGATTCTCAGTATCCTCTAATAAGATTTACTAGTTTCCTTCTCTCTCTCTTTCTCAGGAAGCTGAGTAACTATGAAGAGCTGTGAGCATGAACAGGCTTCCCTTGAGCAACTCAAACCAAGAAGAGGAAAGTCCCGCGAGGTTCGTTCACGTTTCCTCTCTCCGTCTTCTTCAGCTTCTTCTCCTAACCGTAGAAACTCCACTTCTAATTCATCTGCCAAGCGAGATGATCACAACAATAATGGGATAAAAGGTCTGAAAAAGCATGATCGAATGTCTGATAGCACTAGGGTTTGTTTAGGGTTCCCAAATGGAAGTAGGTCTAGTGAATTCAGTGGCCTGGAAGTTGACACAAAAGAAAATCGTAGGCCTTCTTCACCATGGATTAATGATGAGGATAATGTCATACTTCCTGGCAGATTTTCTGTCGATGAATGTGCATTGTACAGAGCAACATCATCCAGGAGAAACTCATGCTCTCTACTATATGAGTCTTATAACGATGAATCAGATTCTGAGCTGAGTGATGTGTCCTTTGCTTCAACTCTTAGCACAAATTGTTCATCCCGGAGCCATAAACCTGGTATCAAGGTCTCTTCTAAATATATGCATGATTTAAGAGCAAGACCGAGCCATAAAGGAGGGTCGTCACAAGGCAACAACAATATGACCAAACTAAGGCCACAAGAAGATTCCAAGAAAGGTAACAGCTTTAGGGGCATTGAGAATATGATGAAGAGGACTAATCCAGTAGCCAGGTATGGCAGTTCGATGTCTCAGTGGGCGTTATCACCAGGAAGATCATTCGAAACTCAGGCCGTGACAGTTCCAAGTTCAAACCTGAAACCTCCAAGAGGCAAAGGCGTTGGTAAACTGTTCAACCTTGGTTTCGATTTCTTCAGGAGCAAGAAGAAGCCTTCTCCCGTTTCCTCACCATTAAAACCAAAGACATGTGACGCAGAAGCTGCTCATCAGCTGAAGCTTATGAACAATCGGTTGGTTCAATGGAGGTTTGTCAATGCTAAAGCCTCTGCTGCAAACAATAATGTAGCCTCCCGAGAAAAGGTAATGATTTTCTACTCTCTGCAGTTACAGTCATCACCTCTACTCATGCTTGTCAGGATGAAGAAAGAAAAGATCTCTATTATGAATGTTTGATGAAACCTTTGCAGAAACAAGTACTCTGTGCGTGGGATAATCTTACCAAGTTAAAACATTTGGTTCTGCAAGAGAGAATTAAACTGCAGAAGAAGAACCTGGAGATGAAGCTGGATCATGTGCTTCTTTCTCAAGTACGTATGAGATCCAAACCGCTTTTATTAATTCGATAGTTTCAAGCGATAGAGGATGTCTTGCTGTTTTCTTTAAAGCAAGTCCAAATAGGATTGATACGAAATATTTATGAAACAGATTAAGCATCTTGAAGCTTGGGAGGAGATGGAAACACAACACTTTTCATCTCTGTCCATGACCCAACAAGCCCTGCATTCTGCTCTTTCCAGGCTTCCCCTAAGGGAAGGTGCAAAGGTAAATGCTCATCTGTTAAGTTTTTGTGTCTGTTTTGCTTTCCAATAACTCGTGAGGTTTTCAGGTGAACATAGAATCGGCTGTGGCTTCATTTCAGAAAGTAGAAGCAGTCACTGATGCTATCATTTCAACTGTGAATAGTTTTGCTCTCATGGTAGGTTATTTCGACAAAAATGACATGATAATTGTATCTAGTTAAGTGGTTTAATAATGTAAGACCTCCCATTACATTATTGTAGATGGAGGATATAGTTCCACTTGCATCTCAACTTGCGGAAGTGGCCGCACAAGAGAAACTGATGGTGGAGCAGTTCCATGATCTTTTGAGAATGATTTCTGAGCTAGAGGTACTGCGATTTGCGTGTGCTTGAACATCCTCAGAGATCTGATGTTATATGTGTTTCTGTTTTCTAATGATAGTTTTGGATGGAAGCAGATGCAGGAGAGGAGCTTGAAGTGCTGCTTTCTGATTCAACACAAACAGGCTTTGGATACAAAAGTTGCCCAAGACTAGGACTTTATTATCTACTGCACCGCTGAGTCAGAAGCTTTACATCTAGTTGTTTAGGCTCTCTTTTTTCTAGTAAAAGTTAGTTATTTGAGAGCATAATAAAGGTCCAAACATATTTGCAGAAAATGGCTTTTACTTGCTCTAGATTAAATGTTATTTGATGCCATTTACATTTGTGTGTAATGAGTTTTGGACTAAACCAAATGAAATGGCACTAAAGTAGTAAACAGTAAACACAAAGAAGGAAGAAACAAACAAAGCCTCTAGAGGTAACGCCAAAACGACGCCGTTTGAAATCGAAACGACAAATCTTAAAATGGATCCGTGTGGGTGTGTCACTTCCTCTCTCTTCACCAATCTCCTGAAACTCGCGAAGCCTCTCAAACCCTAAATCACAAGTCCAGATCGATGGCGTCCTTTGCTCGCAGAGCCATGAGCCTAGCTCAGATTCCAGCTGCACGTGCCCCCGCCTCTGTTTGTCAGCGCCGTGGTCTCGCCGGCGCCGCTGGTACTCCTTTTTCCCCCTTTCCTTCTCTTTGATTGGATCTTTGATTGTTTCGGAATCAATTTTGGGTGCTTCATTTCTTTGCCATTGTTCACCGTCTAATTACCCCCTCAGATCGTCTTCTTATGAATTCATGTTTAAGCATCGATCGTAATCCATTGTTTTGTTTTCCTTGGAGTTGCTTTGTTGTAAGTTGAATTACTGCTATAACCTTAGATAAGAAATGTGATTCGTGGATTTGCCTACACTGCAGATCACCATGGATCTTCCAAGGTTGACTTCTGGAAACAGCCCATGAACCCAGGAAACTGGAAAGAAGAGCATGTACGTTATCATCCCTTTCTTCTTTCTGTTTTGTGCTTTGAATTTGATTGCTTGGTGCTTGAGTTGATTTCTTCTTCCCTCACCAATCTGCAGTTTGTGCTTATTTCGCTTGCCGGATGGGGCTCCATTTTCTACGGTGGATACAAGCTCTTCACTGGTGGTAACAAAGAGGTACTTTCTCTTCTTCCTTATCAAATCAGCTTTCTGTCTCTCCTCCTTACTTAGATTTTGCTCTTTTAATCTTTGCAGAAGCCTGTAGAGGCTACTTAGTGAATCACCGAGAAGACATTTTATGGAGAGTCCTCTCATTCTCGTGCCTTTTCTTTCCCTTGTGACTGGTCTTGTATCAAAGCCAGCATTTAGTTCAGACAACCTTTCTGTTTCATTTGAAAATAATATGCATCACTTTTGAGATAACATGTCTGCAATGGATGATTCTTGATACTTTTGTGTTTCATAATTTCCTGTGCTTCCAACATAGAAGATTTAAGCCGTAACATTGTCACTCTACCTATGTTATGGATTATTATTATCTTCCTTCTATTTGTCTACCAAATTTGGTTTAAGGTATTTCTCCCCATTTGTCTTTCACCATCCTAGTACAGATTACAGATCAGTTTCTTGTTCACCATCACTTGCTACATCTACATCTCTTTCTATAGTTGCTTTTTACTTGTTGGTGTAGTTTGATGATAAGAAATTAGATTAAGAGGCATGTTCTTGTAGAAATGCACTATCGATTTTCTGGAATTAAGGCAAGACCTTTTCTACCTTGCCTAATTACACTCTTGTCAGTTGTTTGTTTCCTACTCTGTCTCTCCAGTCACATAACAGGTGTAGCAATCTATTTATTATGGGGTAAAATAAACGGCAACATCGACCATACAATGCAGGTTTTGCAGAAGAATTAGGTAAGTGAGAAATGAAGTCAAATGGGTTGGGCGTTGGTGGTGAAGTCGAGGCAAGTCTGGCAGTTACAGTCAGAGAAGCGGCAGAGTTTGCAGCCAAAGCAGACGCATGAAGTGCAGCCTCTGCAAGATGGAGAACGAGTGCATCCTCTGTACACTTTCCTGCTCCCTCTCTCTTCCTCCTCCTCACATGTTACCCTGCAACCATCACTCCACACTCATTCTCTCTATACATCATCATATCAAGTATAAATAAGAGAGAAACTTTGCTCATCACTCACTTGTCGTATGGATAATCGCAGCATGTCCAATTGGGATCAGCCATTGCATCATGGTGCGTCCGGCATTCCCCTCTGTTTCTCATCCTGAACCTCCTTTGCTTGCCGCATTTGGTGCATCCAAGAAGCTCATCCCGATGGTTAAAACCTTTAGAGGAGTTCTTCAAAGATTGGTTGTAGTATCTGAGCAGCACTGTCTTTGAAAGCGGAACCTTATCTCCCCCAATGAAGACCCACACGTTGTTCTTCCAGTTTCTAGAGGTTTCTCTCTCAGAATGCTTTTCAAAGGCCGCAGGAGTTAACTTGTCTATGTGAATTAAACAGAAAGCAATGGCAATGTGAGATTATCCTAGACTGAATCAAGAAGCATATTGCAAGTAGCAACAACCAAAGGCAAATAATTACTGCCACTATTATCATGACATTATATGTACGTGAAGTAGAGAAATGGACATGCATTTAGGAAAAAAGAATGATGAAGAAGAAAGGAGAGACCTTCAAGGCAAGCGGGAGTGCATTGGCAGGAGATTTGGAGGTCTCCATCGGAGAAAACCCTAAGCCTAGCAATGGCGTCTCCGAAACGGTGGCTGGTGCAGCCACACATGACTTCCACGTGGTCATCTCCAACAATGACCTCGCTTATCTCTCGCAACTCCTCCTCGCTGAACAACTCCTTTGACCTGCATTGTCCCTCCATCTCGCAAGACCCTCTCTCCAAATCAAGCAAGGTATGTGGATATTTATAGAGGATTAAAGATCCCTAGATAAATCGTAAAGGACAAGAAGGTAATTCGACATGAGTCGAAGAGAGAGAAAAATGCCCTAAAAGAAACTAACAAGCATGGATCTGAAAATCATGTATATGAATCTCAGAGCTTTCTTTTTGGAGTAAAACAAAAAGAGAGAGAGAGAGACTTTTTAGCTTCTTGGGAAGAAACAGATGGTTTGACCAAAAAAAAAAAAAAGAGAGAGATGATGGGGTTGTGTTGGTCGATGCGAATTAGGTGGGCTAGGCCTGGGCATAATACCCATACCCGAAATCCGAACCCGACCCAAAATGAAGGGTTCGGATCGGATACGGGTAGGTGATTTTACCCGATATCCGAATCTCAATCCAATTCAATCTCATTTTCTTCTTCGATGTCAGTCTCGTAAACCAAAAATTCTGAGATTCATAACGGATGACCTAGAGAAACTGTTACGGAGAAGACGATGGTCACGTGACTTTGGATAAAAGAGGCCCATTTACTATTTTCTCTTTTTTGTTTATCCAATCAATAAAAGATGGGCTTATGCTTAAATATATAACGGCCCAATTATATATTGTGGTTTCGATGTATCTATCTATATATATAAAGAAACATTTTCTCTTTTCTCCTTAAGACACATCATTACCACATCATATTTCTACATTAATTTTTATAATTTTAAATCTAATATACATATTAATTATAAATTTGGTTTTAATATTATGAGAAGAATATGAAAAGTTATCACTGATATTCTAATTTGGTTTTAATATTATGAGAAGAATATGAAAAGTTATCATTGATATTCTAATTTGGTTCTAACACACTAAGAATAATATATAATTATAAGATAATAAAAACTTATATAAATATAATTATTTAAAAAAATTAAATTAGAAGATATAGAAAGAAAGTACAAGAATAATTACAATTATATACTTAAACAAAAACAAATTGCAATTATATATAACTAAAATGAGAAACAGAATAAGAAAAACTATTTTTAATAAATAAATTAAAAGGTTTACACAAATATATAACTTAATTTTAAAATTAAGATGGCTGTATTTTTAGATTTTTATTTTACCACATCATCATCCACATGTTATTATTTAATTGGTCTTTATTTTTATAATCTATAAATATTTAACAATTAGTTTCATATAAGATGTGGAAATTTAACTATGTGCTATTAATATTGGAAGTCGAAAAGCCCATTAAAAAAATTATTTCAAAAATGATAAATCCGTATAATAAAAATATTTACATGAAAAAGAAATATAAGAAAACATATTAGTATGACAAAAAAAAAACATATTAGTAAATGTGAAAGATAAAAATATATAAAACAAATAAGAAGAATATAAAGAAGACAAAAAATAATAGATAATCATGCTATTGAAAGAGATTGAAAAACAATTCATAATTTTTATCCTCACAAGGTTAATCGTTTATTTAGATAACATGATTTATTTAGTACTAAATATATGTAGATAACAAAGTTTCAAATAAACACCATCAACATCAAATAGACAGAGAATCATGCACATTTTAGATTTATGTAGTTAGAAGTTAAATTAGTTGGTTGCCTTTTAGTAATCGTTTTCAATAAACATAAAATATTTCTTAAATCAAAAGGAAAATAAAAAAAATATAGATATAATTTTGGTTACTACAACTCCAAGATCAGCATTGGAATTGTAGTTTGAATATTCGAAATTAATTTCATGGTTGAATTGTGAAAACGAATTAGAAACATGATCGAAGAAGCGTAAAATATCGTATAAGCAATAATAACTGTGGACCTATATGTGTGGCATTCATAGTTATATGTAAAATTTGATAGTGAATATCTACAAAAAGTTTAATGTTGTGTTTTATCCTACGAAAAGATACTAACAAAAATAAGAAAATATATCTATAAACAATAAAAAGAGTTTAAAATATTGATGAAAGGAACAACTACGAAAAACTTTTTAAACCTAAGTGCAAGTTCTGCACTCATATTTATTTGACAAAAATTAAATGGAAAAAAATTAAGAGAAAGTTAAAAATATTTTTTTTTTTAATAATTTGATAAAAATCATACACTAATATTTGTTTTCATGAAATGAAAAGTAATGGCAATATAAATAAGGCCAATAATTTCTATTACACTAAATAAAATACTTTAATAACATCACCAAAATAAAACTATATGTCAAGAACCATCAAATTTCTATTATGTGAGTTATAACCGAATTTTAACTAAACCTAAGTACAACCAAACTAAAAAATATTAACTTTAATAAGAAAAAAATTAAAATTATAATAAAGTCAATATAACGAAATTAGCAACAAAAACATTCAATATTTATAATCTACGGATAAACTTATAAACAATACCCGCGCGGTAGCGCGAATAATCACCTAGTATAGTGTATGGTTAACGAAGCCTAAAAATCTCCATTGCATCTTCTTCTTTCGGTGGTTCAGTTATGCAAACGGCCTTACACAAAAGTATGCTTTCGTGACATGAATCATGGCAATAGGCAGAGTAGGAAAAAGGAGAAGACGCCGGAACAAAGAAAGAAAAAAATCACAAAACCGACCAGGCCGGTTTATTTCTCCTCTCACATTGGTGATGCTTGCTAGCCTATCAAATCATTGTAAGTCGACGCATGTCTCTCTTTTTTCTTTTTCTGTTAAAGCTCTTCATTGGAGATGTGAGAAGTTGGACGTCATCCAACTAATACTTTGGGCCAGCACTTGGGCTTTCTTCTATATCAAGACAAGAAGCTCATTACATATGGCTTCTAGGGTTTGTGGCTATATATACAAGAGTGTAGCACAAAGAATACCTAATCCTGATCCGGAGGATTCCGAGCGCCTCAACGGCGGCTCGTGGAGCAAGAGAGAGCTAGAGCAAGAGAGAAAGCGTTTCTTTGTATCTAGTCTTTGCTCTTATTACTTCTTCTTCCTTGTTTCTCTTTGTACTCTCTCGGATTGTTTACCGAAGATAGAGAGAGTGATTGATCTTATTGTAAACCACATCGGAGGTGTTTTCCGATCTTCATAGTGGATGTTGTGGATCCCGGATCCACCCCAGACGTAGCGGTTAGAGGCCGTGAACTGGGTGAACAATTTGTGTGTTCTTAATTCCGTGAATTATCATGTAGTCTTGGGAAGGGATTTATGCGTTAAATCCTTAACAAGTGGTATCAGAGCTAAGGATATATGATTCACGGTTTCGACAACAACATCGCGGAAAGATCATCGATTGTTCTTGTTTGACGTTTTTATTAAATTGTCAAGAAGAAGGTCTACGGAGAAGGTTTGTTGAAACGATGATTTCGTTTCTAAAGTTGGAAGAAGGCGGTGACTGGAGAAGCATATATGCTATTGATTAAAGTCGCCGGAGTTACAGAGATGCTAACGGAGTTTGTTTCTCGTCATGGGGAAAGAGATGAAGCAAACGTGGAATTTATTGGACTTGTTTTGTCTTCTTTGACATGGGCCTCATACGATATATTATCTCTTTTTGAAAATCAGATGGGCCAAGAGATATATATAGCCCAATATGAGACAAGGGAAGATTGTCGGGTAAAGATTTTAAGTGAAACGGAGAGTTTCAAGGGGTATGAGGTGAGGAAGCTATGGTCACGTGTGCAATCACACGTGGGAATCTGATTTTGGGAAAAATCACCGACAAAGAGATCGAGAGTTTTTCTTCTTTGATTTGGTTTGGCCTTCAATGGTGAGAACGTTCTCGGTGAAGGTTTGGTGGTTATCACAGAAAATGGCGGAGGCGGAATAGATGTCGATCTGGCCGGAAGGAGCCATCGGAGATAAAGTAAAGATGGTCATAAATCACTTATGAAGTCGTCATCGAGAGATACGAGTTGTAGTGGGAGATCGACGATAATCTCTGGCCATTGGGAAGATGAACGCGATGCCCAAGGACGGTGACAGAAGCAATCACCAAAAAAAAAAAAAAAAAAAAAAAAAAAAAAAAAAAAAAAAAAAACCAGAGTTGCCGTTCTAGTTAGAAATCGCAAACAAGAATGACGACGGAGAAGAAGTTGTCGTTGAAAGGAGACGGGAGATACAAAGTAGCAAGCTTTGTAGGTATTCATAGAGGATTTGCAGATTCAAATCGGTGGCGGGAGTGACCGGAGAAAACCGCTGAAGGATGCGCAAGAAGGCGTGTCAATGACGATGCTCTCTAGTCATCGGTAAAGAGATCTTCTCCAAAGGAATGTGGAGGAGAAGAAGATTAGGTCTATGGTGTATGCGATATTCAAGCCCATCTCTCTTTGATTAGTCTTGTGTCAACAAGGGTTTAGACTTAATTGAGGTCTAAGGTGGATAATTTCACGGTAAAGGTGATTTCAAGTTCCCAAAGAAGAAGAGAAGTATCGAAAGCTATTCTGGACTGGTGTCTCTGAAACCAAAGGGAGAGACGTGTTAAGCCGGTGAAGCTCCTCGGAGAAGACAAGTTCTGTTTTCTTGAAGAAAGGAAGCGAGTGATTCATAAAGTAGAATATGAGTAAGCATATTTGGAGTTGAAGAAAGAGACAGAAGCTTTGCAAATTCCTAAGAAGAGTTTGTGTGTTAAATTTGCAAGAGAGAGATTAAGCTCATACAATCATTTCTCAGATTGTCTCTGGTTTAATTCGATTTGGTGATAAGGCGAATTGGGTGAAGACGTTGAAATCACAAGAATGAATAGGTCCGTAGACTGAAGTAGTAACAGTTGATCAAAATTTGTTACATTTTGATATGGTTATTAAACTGAATGGAGAATGGTGAAAGGTGGAGTTTCTACCGTGACGTTTGGGATTGTTTCTGAAAGTTATGAGTTCTGGTATGTAACTCGAGGTGTCACGGAGTTCAGAATCCAGTCGTAAATTCTCTAAGCTCAAATCTTGAAGTTTTCTCAATAAGTATCCGCTGAAATCACAAGGTTATTTTGTGATGATGTGTTCAGTTGTTTCGGGTTGTTATTGATCTGCAGAGTAAGAAGAATCTAAGTTTGACAGAACATGGGTTTCGTATTTTGACATTTAACAAAGGTTAGGCAAGTTTCAGTTGTTTTTTACTTGGGTTAATCTGGTTGTTAAGGTCTGATACAGTAAAGATTCAAGCTCGTATATTCTTGGAAATAGGGGACGACCTAGGAGTTAAGAAATATGTGAGCTAATGGTTGTTCTGGTCAGTTTGTTGTTTCAGATTATGGGGAAAGAAAATTGCAAATGAATATGAAACAAGATGGGGAAATTAGTTTGATGAAAACAGGTTGTTAACTTCGAAGTTTTTCGAGTTATTGTTAAGATTTGAGGAAGGGTTGTGTGAAAATCCAGTCTCAGTGGAAAGGGTTGATATTCTTGTGAATTAAGGAAGCTCATGTTGTGTGTGATGATCAAGGTCTGTTTTGAAGAGCATCATCTTGTGGTAATAACAAAACGATGTTAACATAATGGAGGTAATCAAGGTCTGTTAGGGAACTTCTTCTATGGTTAAAACAGTTGAGATGTTGACAGTGTTGATGTAATCAAGATCCCTCTGGTTGGATCATCAGGAGAGCTGAAGTCTTTAGGTTAAAATTCAAAGATAAATGGATCAAGGATGCATTTGGTATAAAGTGCAAAGGAATGGTGATCGAGGCTTATTGCAGATTATCAAGGAGTATTAAGTAACAAGGTAACTCTAAGGAAATGGATCAAAGTTGCAGCCTCTGCATTGTGGTGGTCAAGGTCCGGTACAAATCATCATAATGGTGTTCGTTGCTGAGGTGTTTCAAGTGAAGTGAAACAAGATTGCAGGGTTGTTGCGTTTGGGTGTTCTGTTGAAGCAGACGAAGAGAAATACAGCAACACAAAGAATAACAATAGATTCTCATCTAAGTCTATGTGTTTGGTGTTCAATTTGGCAGTACAAGATCAAATTGAGGTAGCTTCATAAGAAGCAAGGTTCTTGGTGGGTTCTTCTGGTATAAAGGGCTAGTTTGAGTGGCAGCAGTATGGTGAATCATTTTGTCACAAGGCTTGACATATATTTCAAGCAGGAAACTAAGCAAATATATTATACAACGAATGGTTGATCGAAGAGAAACAGTGAAGGTAAGGTCTTAACTCAGAGAGGTGGAGCCAAGCTTGAGAAACACATGGAGTTAAGAAGAATTCAAGTCCATGGTAGAGTCGTTGCTACAAAGAGTAAAACGTGACGTTGCGGTTGTCTAGTTTCAGGTGGAGCAACAAATTCAAAAGGTTTCTTAAACCATAATAGATCCTAAGTGTTATGGGATGGATTAGCTAGCTCTTAAGGAGATGAGTTAGATAATGAATAAACTCACTGTTGGGATAAAGACTCGTGATCAATTTGTACAGGAAGAAGACAGGAAAAGCCAAGATCAGTTAAGGTGTCACAAGCACATGTTGCTTCTCAACAGAAGTGAAAAGAGTATGTTACTCAGGTTTGATGAAACGCTTGAAGATAGTATAGACATCTGATGGTCAGTTGCGAGTATGTCATAGGAGTATGAGTTTGAGATGGAAGACACATTGAAGTGGTTCAGTGGTCTCTTAAAAGAGAAACTGAAAGAGACGGGTTGTGGTTACGCATAGGGTCTCAAGAGCATCGATGCAAGGGAGAGTTTAATGGTGTTGGGCCTAGAGGATAAGGAAATAAGGTCATCTAAAAGTTAGTAAGCAGCTGAAATACATCCATAATGGGATGTGAATGAAAGGTGCGTCACATGGAGAAAATGAACAAGATATTCTCAAGGGAATATTTATTTTCTACAAGAAACTCACGTGAGGGTTATATACATCCAAGGCAAGGGTATTAAAGGATGTTGATAAATCAGAAGCAAGTCTGATTGGTATGAGAAATGTTGTGACGCAGACACCAAATCTGGTGTATTCCCTCATACAAGGAAATGTATTTGAGGATGGGGGTAACAACGAAAAGTGATATCATGTGTTCTAGAGTAGATATCATATGGGCTGTTGCAGGAGAAGTCTTAGAGACATCTTGAAAACACGAACTAGAATCAGCTACTGTCTTGTTACATCATTGGAGGTATTTTCTCAAGGAGTCACTTACAAGAAGTAGAGTGAGGATTCATTAGTGGTAAAGACATGTCAAAGTAACACTGATGAGAGGTGAGAAATTTTGACTTCGTTTAAATCAGAAAGAACAATGATGGTGGTACCAAAGTTTTGTGGTAACGGCTGCATAAGGAAGGAGTTTTGCAGTGTAGTGTTTATAGCCAGAGAATGACTTCAAGGGATCTAACGTGAAGTGCTAAAGGCTGTAAATTGGTGTCTCATAAAGGTCACTTGTTTGTGAGCATGAGACAATGTCAGAGGGAACTAGTAGTGGTCAAATCTGTTAGTGTGACAGCTTTGATGGTGTAGAGTAATTCGAACAAGGATTGAGCAAAGAAATTTGTGTCGAAAGTCTTCCTAACCGGTGGAGTTAGGCGGCGTGTTCTGCTGGAAGTAGTAGCGGTGCAAAGTGATGTTGAAAAAGAGGTTCAAATTCAGTTTGTTCAAACGTTGAAACCGGTGTTGCATAAGTCAAAGACTGGTTCAGGGGAATGAAGCATGAGTGACTAGGAGGTTTTCTGCAGTTGATTCAAGAGGAATTTTGTTTGTGAACGAGCTTCTGTTAAACGTGGTTTCTGAACTAAAGTTGTGTCGAAAGTCTGTCCAGCGGTGTTGATAGTTGGATGGCGTGTTTTGTTAGAAGTAACAGCGGTACAAAAAGGGTTCAAGACTGATGTGTTTAAACAGAGGCAGTATTGAATCAGGGATTGTTTCAGGTTTGAAGCATGTATGATTCAAGGTTAGCAGCACAAAATTCAAGGAATTTGATTCAAGGCTCAATGCGCATGAGTAAGGTTATCAAGTTGCAGAAAGAAAGACAGGTTTTATTTAATCACAAAACAAATTCATGGATATATTAGTGGCCATGGAGGAGGATGTGTGGTTGATAACATAAGTGTTAAAGCTTGTGGAGTTTCACGTAGTGGTAACAAGCTTTGGAGTTTGTTTATGGATGTTTGCTGAATAAGTAATCTCATGTAAACATGGCTATGAAGGAATCAATGATGAGTTGAGCTTGACACAAGAAGTGTAGCAGCTGGGTTTACAACTCAAGAGAAGGCATGGGAGTGATGATAACTCAAGAAGGCAGTGTGTTTTTCACATATGGAGTTCATCAACGGTTGTCTAATTCATTGATGGTTTAGTAGGTTTATGGTGATTAATCTATAAAGGTGTTTGTTTTGTCTAAGTACAAACATGCAGGTTTACGTGAAGATCAAAGTGCCAAGTTCAGGGCCTAGAGTCAAAGGTACTAAGGCAACTCTCAAGTAGATTCAATTTGGGCTCAAGATGGAGATCCCAAAAGAAGCAATTAGGAAGAAGGACAACGAATAAGGATTTGTGGAGCTATAAGAAAGTTGTATGAGTCCAAAGGTGGAGATTGTGAGAAGTTGGACGTCATCCAACTAATACTTTGGGCCAGCACTTGGGCTTTCTTCTATATCAAGACAAGAAGCTCATTACATATGGCTTCTAGGGTTTGTGGCTATATATACAAGAGTGTAGCACAAAGAATACCTAATCCTGATCCGGAGGATTCCGAGCGCCTCAACGGCGGCTCGTGGAGCAAGAGAGAGCTAGAGCAAGAGAGAAAGCGTTTCTTTGTATCTAGTCTTTGCTCTTATTACTTCTTCTTCCTTGTTTCTCTTTGTACTCTCTCGGATTGTTTACCGAAGATAGAGAGAGTGATTGATCTTATTGTAAACCACATCGGAGGTGTTTTCCGATCTTCATAGTGGATGTTGTGGATCCCGGATCCACCCCAGACGTAGCGGTTAGAGGCCGTGAACTGGGTGAACAATTTGTGTGTTCTTAATTCCGTGAATTATCATGTAGTCTTGGGAAGGGATTTATGCGTTAAATCCTTAACAGGAGATACATAATTTCTCTTATGGATCATCACTTTTTTTTCTTTGCAATCGATCAGCTGTTGAAGTTTTTATCCAAGGGAAAATACACCAGCGAAATGCAGTACCAATGAACAGACTGATAAAAGTGTCATTAGAGTTAACTGGCCAAAACAAACGAAGAAACCAAGGATTGTTTCATACAAGTAAATAGACTACAAGTGTGCCCAAGTAAAGAAAAATAAATTAAATTGCAGTGCGTAGAACATGAAAAATGACCAAGACAAGGAAGGCACCCACAAACGTAAACAAGTTGTTGTGGATAACAGTAATTCCAATTCAGTAATTAGAAGAGAAAAACATAGTAGAAAACAACCGGAAAAAGTGTGCACCAAGGGATACCAAAAGTGAAAGATGAGTAATATCTAATAATGGACATGCAAAGAACAAATCGATTATGATAGTATTAGTATGACTGATGATAATAAGAACGTCAATGCTGAGATCTGAGGTTGAAACCGGAGAAACCATGTAATTAGGAGGGAGTTTCGGTCGAAGAATGCGTCATGGACCTCATGGTCGCGTGATAGACTGATAGTGGTCGTCTTATATTGCTCGAATAATTTGGGCACTCTTAGACACTATCCATGTCGATGGTCTTCACTTGGAGCACTTAAGTCAAGCATTGTGTTGTTTCCAATTAGCTTTATAATGAGTCATGCATTGTTAGACGGAGATTGAGCGTTGTCATGCAATCGACATGTGTGAACGATGAGCCAAGTCTGAACCGCTAAAAATTTCGACAAGGTGTATCGGATCCTATTCCAAAGAAATTTACCACGCAAACATTTCAATCAGTGTCGACAAGCAAACTTTATGAAACAGAACAACTAGGTAATTTCCACGAGATAATCTCCATCCATTAACAGAGATTACAAAAGATGTTGAATCGTCAAGAGGAATACCATTGACTTTCATAGCATTAGGGCTTTCCATGTCAATCAATAGTCTCAAACCAGTCCAATCATCACTCTTAAAACGAGCATGTTGTCCATTACCAATCTTGCAACAAAAGTAAGGCTGAGAAAGGGATCGTAACTTATAGAGGCGGGGCCATATCCAACTATCGCTGTTGCATGGATTGAAATCCCAAAAACAAGAGATTGGACCAAGTGTGACTAAATCCAACACGCCCATAAAAACCGTTTTTGGTAAATAACGATTTTATGAAATAAGATCTAACAATCGAAATTGCTTTTTTCTATGTGACATTTTATGGAGAGTCCTCTTATTCTCGTGCCTTTTCTTTCCGTTGTGACTGGTCTTGTATCAAAGCCAGCATTTAGTTCCGACAACCTTTCTGTTTCATTTGAAAATAATATGCATCACTTTTGAGATAACATGTCTGCAATGGATGATTCTTGATAGTTGTGTGTTTCATAATTTCATGTGCTTCTAACATGGCAGATTTAAGCGTAACATTGTCCTTCTACCTATGCTTTGGATTATTTATTATTATATTTGTCTGGTTTGGACACCAATTTTGGTTCAAGGTATTTCTCCCCCATGTGTTTTTCACCATCCTAGTACATCTTGTTCACCATCAGTTTACATCTATATCTCGTTGGACCCTGTTGACTGATCCAAATGTCTATAGTTGCTCTTGTCTACAGCTGCTCTGCACACTGCTAATGTATATATATAATTCATCTTCCTTGCGGTAAATCTTCAGAGGACAAAGTATACTATTCCCGTGGCTTGCTCGCAGCTTGCGTTTTGTTAATATTGTTGTTCATCTCTAGCTTTGTGTGTATTTGGCATGGTTCACCTCTGGCTTTGTGTGAGCTTTATCACATTTTCGCTTTTTACTTGTTGGTGTAGTTTGATGATATGAAATTAGATTAAGAGGCATGTTCTTGTAGAAATGCACTATTGATTTTCTGGAATTAAGGCAAGACCTTTTCTACCTTGCCTAATTACACTCTTGTCAGTTGTTTGTTTCCAACTCTGTCTCTCCAGTCACATAACAGGTGTAACAATCTATTTATTATGGGGGAAAAGAAAGGGCAACATCGACCATTCAATACAGGTTTTGCAGAAGAATTAGGTAAGTGAGAAATGAGGTCAAATGGGTTGGGCGTTGTTGGTGAAGTCGAGGCAAGTCTGGCAGTTACAGTCAGAGAAGCGGCAGAGTTTGCAGCCGAAGCAGACGCATGAAGTGCAGCCTCTGCAAGATGGAGAACGAGTGCATCCTCTGTACACTTTCCTGCTCCCTCTCTCTTCCTCCTCCTCACATGTTATCCTGCAACCATCACTCCACACTCATTCTCTCTATACATCATCATATCAAGTATAAATAAGAGAGAAACTTTGCTCATCACTCACTTGTCGTATGGATAATCGCAGCATGTCCAATTGGGATCAGCCATTGCATCATGGTGCGTCCGGCATTCCCCTCTGTTTCTCATCCTGAACCTCCTTTGCTTGCCGCATTTGCTGCATCCAAGAAGCTCATCCCGATGGTTAAAACCTTTAGAGGAGTTCTTCAAAGATTGGTTGTAGTATCTGAGCAGCACTGTCTTGGAAAGCGGAACCTTGTCTCCCCCAACGAACACCCACACGTTGTTCTTCCAGTTTCTAGAGGTTTCTCTCTCAGAATGCTTCTCAAAGGCCGCAGGAGTTAACTTGTCTATGTGAATTAAACAGAAAGCAATGGCAATGTGAGATTATCCTAGACTGTATGAAGAAGCATATTGCAATTAGCAACAACCAAAGGCAAATAATTACTGCCACTATTATCATGACATTATATGTACGTGAAGTAGAGAAATGGACATGCATTTAGAAAAAAAGAATGATGACGAAGAAAGGAGAGACCTTCAAGGCAAGCGGGAGTGCATTGGCAGGAGATTTGGAGGTCTCCATCGGAGAAAACCCTAAGCCTAGCAATGGCGTCTCCGAAACGGTGGCTGGTGCAGCCACACATGACCTCCACGTGGTCATCTCCAACAATGACCTCACTTATCTCTCGCAACTCTTCCTCGCTGAACAACTCCTTTGACCTACATTGTCCCTCCATCTCGCAAGACCCTCTCTCCAAATCAAGCAAGGTATGTGGATATTTATATAGGATTATAGAGCCCTAGCTAAATCGTAAAGGACAAGAAGGGAACTCGACATGAGTAGAAGAGAGAAAAAAAAACCTAAAGGAAACTAGCTAGCATGGATCTGAAAATCATGTATATGAATCTCAAAGCTTTTGGAGTAAAACAAAAAGAGAGAGAGAGAGATGATGGGATTGTGTTGGCCGATGCGAATTAGGTGGCCGATGCGAATTAGGTGGCCAATGTATAAAACAAGAGAGTCGTGGGGCATGGAAATTGTGACTCTATTTTTAATTATCATGTTTCCTTTCTTTTGGATTTTTCAGTAACACATTTAAATACATGCGTAACGTACATACATAGCTTTGACTGAATTCCGCAAAATTTATCCAATCGCACAATAATTTGATTCCGCAAAAATTAAATCATTATGCATATTAAATTTACTTTATGTCATTCCGCACTATGCAATGTTATCAGTCGAAACCATAAATGGTTGGTAGATAGAGAAGACAAATTAAGTATAGGCTGTTTTCTAAACCCACAGATATATTTGTTTATACTACTTACGAAGACCTCTCTAATTCACCCATAGATATAGAAACTACCTCCTCTCTTTTTTTCTTTCTGACTTTTGAGCTCTCCATGGTTTTACCATTTTTGTAAAACTGCTTTTCTTCTTTTTCTTCTCTTCTTTCAGTTAGGTATATATGACATTGACAGTCACATCCCTATTCTCCACTGTGGCCCAACTCCAGTGTGCCCATCTTTCTATATGCACAAATTCCAGCACACACACTATACATAAACATATACGAGGAACAAGTGGGGCATATACACCTAATAGGGAATCTCATTTACTTCAGTTCAATTAATTTGGTACTACTTCCAAATTAAGTAACAGAGATTATGGACTAAATGTATCATCCAATGCTCTTCTTTGATTAACTTGGGTTTATTATTGGCAATCATGGTTGTTGCATTGTTAAATTTTACAGCTGCCCCAGCTTTACTTGTCTTTGTCAATGTATGTAGTATAGGCATGTTATATTGTTATGCTACAACATAAGTTATATAACTTTACAACCTCCATCTCATGTTATATATACGTAATGTGATCTATTGCAAAGCCAAACAAAAAGACATAACAAGCCAAGAAGAATTCAAGTCAATAATGAACCGCACCAAATTCCACCTCATCCACGTTTTTTTCATAGACTTTTGGCCCTCCAATTTCATCTACGACTCAATAACTCTATATTAAAAGACAAGTAGCTGCAAATCATATAGACCACGACTTATATACATGGATTTGAAGGACAGAGATGCTAACTACTACATGGTCACGCCACTAAATATCTATAATTCATTAGTTGATGACTTGCTTGCATTGCCAACTTTTTTGCAATACCCATAAATGTATATATATATATATCTGCAACACAAGTGGAAACAAGTAAAAGTCGAACCAAGGCATAATGCAGGGCTACACAAACACACAAATCTATTGCCGTTGTCGTCAGGACAAAACACCAATGATGAGATTTTGATGTTTTGGTCTATGTGATCATTTCACCTTTTTTATTTACTCTTCGCTTATTTCAGTTTTATTACTCATGACAATTTTATCTAAAAAACACAACAGCAAATCCAAAGTGAAGATAGATGATGGTATATAATGCTGATTTGGAGATGTCGGTAATGACACGTTCTGAGGAAGACAACATCATATTGTTTTTTGACTTTTAAAAGGTTAAAGATTGATGAAAGTGTTATTAACAGTGGTAATTAAAGATGACACAATCACCATATGTATTATTATGAATTGATGAGCAAGTCCTTATATCTTTGAACGATCTGGTCTGGTGTATAGTCCGTGTAATACCCTTTTCCCACAAGCAGACCTTCCTCTCCCCCAAGCCTCTCGATCAGTCCCTGAACTTCATCTCCTCCCACCTGACTTGGGTTCAACAAGTTACATGCAACCTCTATGACTCCTTCCCCGTGCACCAGCGCCATTGTCTGCACTGAAGCCAGGCCACCTCCTCTCTCGCTCGCCTTCCTCGCCATTCTCCTTACTGCCTTGAGATCACTTGACATGACTGGCACGTTGTAGTTACTCACCCATCCGCACGCCCCAACCGCTACAACCCCTTTGGTTTTGCTCACCTCTTGTGGCCCTGCGTCTGGCTTCACTGGCACCACCTCAAGCTCCAGTCCACCCGCCCATTCATGTCCCTCCCTGTTAGCCTTGAAATACCCCAGCTTCCTTCTGATCGAATCCAGCGTGCACTGCTCCTCACGTGCTGTTCCATATAGATATGTAGGAACTGCACCAGGGTGACTCATATCTATTAGTACCACATATACAAGCGTTCTCACTCAAGAAAGATGCAAATCATTCATTGCTTGTTGCATACTAGATTCAGCTACTAAAGCCTAGAAGGTGATGATATAATACATCACTATGCCTATCACAAATGCTCTGGCTCTTAGCTTAATAACTTTCTTTGTAACTCAATGAATTCACACATTTGTGACTTGTATCAAATACTAACCTTGGAGAATGGAACCGATATCCATTGCTAAGGAATTAGCAACAGCAGAAACTTGTTGAATAGAGGTTAGAGACAAGGGGTGGAAGCAGATGTGGTCGACCACTCCAAGGCGGGGATGGGATCCACAATGCGACTCGAGGTTGATTGTGTCGAGAGCAGTCTTAACCATTGCAAAAACCGCATTCTTGAGGGGAGAAGATGAGCCGTGAGTTAGAGTGGACACAAGAGTGTAACCAACCCTGCCATAAGCAGAGTCTTCAAACTTGTTGACGATTGCAGCTGGTGGAAAAGGCTTTACAGCTCTCTCAATGGCTTCAAGGGCAGTCTTATTCCGCGCTTCGGATATGTAAACCTTGCAGCAACCAAGCATCTCTCTCAACATCTCCTCCGACCTATACATAGAGATAGACACAGGTGTGAGTTCGTTTGTTATATGTCAATGGAGGCTAAAAGAAGCTGTGGCATTATCCACCACATTTAAAGTGCATTCACCAATAAAGCTTGTATTGCATATACACCTCTAAAAAGAGGTTAGTGTAAGAAAAAGAGAAACTTGAGGAAAGGACAGAAACTGAATACAATACAATACAATGATACATACAAGAAAGGTTTATCATCTTCATCAGAAGTCGAGATTGGAGGATTGCTTGGGGAATCCCTTGTACTCCAACTGTTTCTTGGAAATGCCGAGAGATGCGCAAATGATGCTGAGTTTGATTCTGAGATCATCCTTGATCTCGTCTTTGGATTCGTCCTCGGGATCCAAGAGAGGGAACTTAGCGAGCAAGAGCTGGAAATCATTGAGATGCTTGTGGAGCTGAGGGGAGAAGCGGGAGGGGTGGAGACGGAGAGCAGAATTCCAGAGAGAAGAGCAGCCATTGTAGAATCCGAGAAGCTCGCCTGTCTCGAAACCGAGTTTGAGACCAAGATGACGAGCTTCGTCCCGACCAGAGGCAAGACCAGCTTCGTAACCCTCCTCGAAGCCTTCTTGGAGATGGGTATCCTCAAGATGCAAAATAGTATCGAAAAAGTCTGTGTCGTTTGAATTCATCAGATTGCAACTTTATTCCCTTCGTAATTTGATTGCTTTATTATGTTGACAAAAGATTGAACAAAGGATAAAACGGATTGAAAATCTAAGGAGAAACAAAAAAAGAGACACAGATCTGATCTGACATGTAGACAAGAAGAGAAGAGATACGAAACTCACCAGTGATAGATAGATAGATAGATGATGCAGCAGCAGAAACAGAGGAGGTTAGCTTTGTAAATAAATGTCTTTATACGTTTCTGATTTATTTATTAATTTAGGGTAAAGGACAATGAGGGCCTTCTTGGGCCACATCAGAAAACTAGCGGCCCAATATAATTGCGTTGGTGTTTTCAACGTGAGACATTACGTCTTTTGGTAATATTCAGGGGAGGATCTAAAAAGAGGAGCATTAAATGGGGAAAGCTGTTAAAAGCAAGTGGAGTGTTGAGTTTTGATTATTGATTATTCCTTCCTCCCGAGGAGGCAAAGGCAACTCATCTTCATGTGGCTTTCTGCCTCCACTATTAACTCTTCTTACCAAACTTCACTACTTGTGTTTTAATCAAAAAGAGTTGCCATCAACTTGCATTACTCTAGTCAGAAAACAAAACAGTAGCTAGGGTACTCTAAGGTAGGCAATGATTCTAGCTACACACAATGGCAAGCAGCTTGATTCATCAAAACAAATGAATTAACAAACAAAAAAACATGATGAGAAAGACGTTGGTTGATTCATCAGTGGTAGGATTTGAGGACCGCGCCGCAGAAATGACAGACGATGGCCTTCCAAGCTTTGCGGTAAAAGGGGACCCCACAGAACCTAGTGGAGGTTCTCATGTCCGCAACCACAGCTCCTCCTCCGCACCTCGAGCATAACCCGGCCGCTGGCTTCCTCCCCCGGACTTGCTTCCTCTGGTCTACAAGGAAACAGAAGATGGCCATTGATCTCTCTCTCCCTCTCTCTCTCTCTCTAAGTAGATTGATAGATTGCCTTGAAGAAGTGTTGTGCTAGTGTGTTAGCCTTGGATGGTGTTGAAGGGGTAGGGTAGTGTCTTAAATAGAGCAGTGTTGGAGTTATTCAGCCATCCGGATTGCTGCCGCGTGTCCCACACAGATACAGTTGGCTCCTTGTCTCTCCCATTTGACTTTCTTCTATTCAAATTTGACATTGAATTATTATCGCCACTTGTGCAACATCTTCTTATTTATCACTCTCAACTGCTTGACTATTTAATAACAGAGAAGCCCATTTCCCCATTAACTAGCCTTTGACTTTCTCCTTCTATTACTATTTTATATCACCCAAAATGATGTAACTTGTAAGTAAGTGTTGCCCCATATGTCCATGCCTCTGTGACTGTGGGTGCACATATTGTTGACGTTACGTATGTACAATTGTCAGATTTTTGGAAGATAATCATAGTCTTTGAAGATGATTAACAACAAAAGTGACTAGTGGTTCACTGTAATCTTTAGTTAAATGAAATAAGAGAGCAAGGCCGGAAACTCTAGGAGGAAAAGAGAAAAAAGGTGAGTGGCGGAGTAAGTACAGTAATCCCCGGATCTGTTTGTATGTAGGTTAACTGGAAAACCAATAGCAAAAACAAAAATGGTGGATGGGTTAAAAGTGGCTGTGTGTGTGTGTGGTCAGAGAGCGGCCATCATTGCCCGCCTTGTTGCCTCCTGCTTCATCTCTGCTGCTTTCCCGCTCCCTCTGAAGTACATGTACACTTGCTGTTTCACAAACACAACACTTGTTAACCAGTTTGTAAAACCATTCATTAGAATTGATGCAGCGAACAAGAGTGGGAGGGAACCTGAATAACCCAGATGCTCACGAGCGACTCCAGACAGAAGAATGCAAACCCAATGAAGTAGAATATCTGTCACATTTTTTTCCGCTGTTAGCCCCACAACAATTGAAGATATATTGACTCACCACGACTAAGCTTTCCACTTACCCCGACCAAGATATTCCCACTCAACACGTCTATTGCCGGCAATATTCCTCTGCATTACACAACATATCACCATTCCACTCAAGCTTACTCTCTTTACCCTTTTCTTTTGTGTTTTTCAGAAAATTAACTAGTTACTTACGTGAGCGATTTTCCCTTGAAGATAATTGGAGGAGCCACCGCCGCAAACACACAAAACCCTATGTGAAACTGCATTTATATCTCAAGCTCTTACTCTTCCTTCTTTGAATGACTCATTTCCAAGAACATGTTCACTAAACCAAATGGAAAACTCACCAGATACGTGAAGAAAAACCACCCAAACTTGAGAGCACTATCAGTCCTGTACACAGCCAAATCAACCCACACTCACTCTCATCTCAAGTAACTTTTGACTCTTAAAATGAAGGAACACACCATATACCAGCAGACAGAGTACACTAGTTTAACTTAAGTGGCATGGTTACACCATTATACCTCATGGCACGGTAGAGAGGACGATACCACATAACATACGCTCCAGGAACCCCTGATATGAAATAGATAATAGCTAGAAACCATATTGTTGGACCTACACAAAGGTATATGAGTCAACAGACTAGCACCAAACAGGCTCAGTCATCTTGGCAACTTTTAACTGTTTCAACACTAACCTTCTCCCTTAATCCAAGCGGTGGTAACTGCCACAATGTTCCATAACAGGCACACCACAAGACCTGTCAAACAGAGATAAAGATGGTTCACTAATAATTTAACAAATCCACCTCTTCAGATGGTTTGTTCATTTAAGATAGAGTAAACATACCCAGCAATGATGTGAATGCAACATATTGGATTCTCTGCAGATGGATGGGTATCTCGTTCGAAATGTCATGATGGATGAGAGGGAAAAACGGAGGCCAGTTTTTCTCTTCAATCACAATCCCGGCTACCAAAAAGAAGATGACAACATAGATGAGCTATTCACATGGATCGAAAGGTCAGGTTTCTACGAAGGATAAAATTGAGAAAGATACCCTGTGCCATAGCATCTTCTTTCCGCTTGAGTTCCTGGACAAGAATAGATGAAAACTAATTCAAGGAAAATGAAACACCAAGAGATAACCAGGGACATTAGGTGAATGACAGAGTACCTGCTCACGTCTCCTTAATTCAGCCTCTTTTGCCTGGAGTTCCTTCTCCTTGGCTTTGAGGTCCTAAAAAATGGCAAACATCAATTCGTCTTGGAGATGATTTGAAGATAATTTGGGTGTAGAAAATACCTTTCCGGAGTCAAGAGGAATGGTACCGCGGTCATAGGGCTCAGGGGGAAGAGGTGAAAGCTTAGACGGTGCAGCTGGAACAGTTGCATGATTCTGAAAGTTGAAACAGTAAGAAGAGTTATGGAGCAAGAGAGAAGGAAACAAAGGCTAAAGGGTTGAGATGCATCAGAGACAAAAATTGGAAATCGAAAAAGATACAAGTGAGAGATCCAAAACATGTCCATTTGGAGAGGATTCGTGGACAGAAAAGATAAAACTCACTGAGAAACAGCATCATTATGAATAAGCAATAGAAGCTAAGGTTGATTAACAGTCCCCGATAAATCCATACGAACACAAGAGGAAAAGCAGGCATAAATCGAATCTGATATTTCCTAGTGCATTGCGATCCCAGGAATGGGAATGATACAAGTAACATTCTCGATCTAACATGGCAATTCCAGACCTAGGCGATGATGAGATAGAAATGAAAGGCGTACCGCAAAAGGATTAACCTCGCCGTCATCAAAGGACTGGTAGGGAGACATTGCACCACCAGATCCAACCGGAGATTGAGAGAGAGAGACGAAATGAAATTCGATTCGGGCAAGTAATAATGGATTGTGTTGGGGGAAGAACTATAACCGGTTTTCTAAACCACAATTAACCAGTACACTTATCTAAGCATTGGTTTAAAAATGAGAGCTTCTGTTACAAGTGGAAGGTTCACCACCACCTTAAACTCGGAGAGTAACCTCTAATGTCCTAACAAATTCAATTGTAATCCCAAATGCCCCTTTCTAATTTTCTAATATGTTTTGATTTAATTTTAAATAAAAAACGAGTAAAAGACGAAATTAACCTTACTACAATTGTTAACTTTTTCCCTTTTCCCCGAGCCTTTTCCCCAAATCAGATAAATCCTAAATCAAATCCCTAACTTTTTCCCTTTTTGTTCTTGTTCCTTTCTTTTCTTACGAATCCGAGAATCTGGACGGCGGATTCCTCATCTTTACCGTAATCATTTCTTTCACCGTCATTCAATCCTTCCCAGACTCTTTGGTTCGAGTTCGAAGCTGAGAGACAAGAGACAAACCTTCGTTCTTCGCCGTGTCGTCGTTAAAGTCCAACCTAGCTGCTACTCGTTTCCCTGCTACTCTCTTCTCCGATATCTCTGAGGTAAACTCATGTTCTCCAATTTGATTTCTTACTCTCGTATTGATCGTCGTTTGTTTGTTCTTCGTCTCTTTGATTTATGGTTAGATTTGTGATCCGTAGTTTACAGTTTATTGATTTAGGTATTCAACGTTTTATAGTGTAAATGAATCGATTTTGATTACTGCAGTTTATAATGTATATTCTCTTATCATCGGTTTGATTCGTTTCTGGTTATGTTTGATTCGTTTCTGGTTCGATTGTTCATTAGATCTTGTTAGTTAGCGTTTTAAGATGAATTTGATTTGTACTGTGAATGGATAATCTGAGATTAGTATAAACAAATCCGATTGTTTATACTCAAAAACTTTATCAAAGGAGGTGTTATTGAATTGAAGAATTTAATTAATTTTAAGAGAATTAGACATTATAAAGAACATGTGTCCAAATTACAATTGAAACTATCAGATTGTTTTTGCTATTTATCTCTTGAAAATTCTTGCTTGTGATCTATAAGCATGCTTAGCTCAGAGGTTAGAGCACCACAAAAATCAAAATTGTGGTAGAAATCGGTTCGAATCCGATAGCTGCTTATTATAATGAACCATTTGGTGAAAGTTGATTTGAGATTTTGTTTTATATATATGACTATTGTATTGATCGAATGTATTGAACAGTTTTGGAAAGTTTAGTGACTATTTGCATTGTTGTTTTGTTGTGGATGTTGTAGAAATGGTTCGTACTAAGAAGGCAGCTGGTAGATATCCTGTGAGGGAAAACCCTGAACATATGAGATATGCTTTGAGTGATTCGGAACCTGAAAATGTGGATGAAAATGAACCAGCAGCCGCATCCCCATCAGCTCCATCACCACTTGCTCCATCGCCATCAGCTCCATCACCATTTGCTCCATCGCCATCAGCTCCATCACCATTTGCTCCATCGCCATCAGCTCCATCACCATTTGCTCCATCCCCATCAGCTCCATCACCACTTGCTCCATCGCCATCAGCTCCATCACCATTTGCTCCATCGCCATCAGCTCCATCACCATTTGCTCCATCGCCATCAGCTCCATCACCACTTGCTCCATCGCCATCAGCTCATTCGCCAACCGATCCATTGCCATCAAATGTATGTAACCAATCCTCCACATCTCTTAGTATAAACTAAGATAAATGTAGTAATTAAAATAATTGATAATGTTGTATTAATTCGTTGTAGTAGTCGTATCAGTAGTTGTAGTATCATTAGTATGAGTAATTTGAGATTGTCATTCTGTTTGAATTTTGCAGGATGATGAGGATTCAGATACCTTACCGATGCAGCCAGACGAGTTTTACTTCGAGCCTACCGAGTACAACGCAAAGTGTAAGATACAAACCAAGTGTGATGTGAAAGGTTTCTTGGCCATTTTGAAGGAAACGGGAATGGAACCAGAGTTGAAATGGTTTGAGGACCATCCGCAGTTTGGACACATACTTCATATGGTTGAGGAACCAAACCATCGGGTTCAAGGATTGTGGATGTTGTTGCTCCGAACTGTCAAAGTAGATAGGGATAATGTTGTTTGGTTTGTAGTCAACGGTGTTCCCATACGGTATTCGTTGAGGGAGCATGCTCTCCTCTGTGGGTTTAATTGTGAAGATTACCCGGTTGGAATGAACCCATCCAAGACATCGGGCAAGTACAAAAGTAAGCTGAAGATGAAGGTGTTTGGGGAGAAGAAGAAAGTGTGTATCAAAGATGTGAGGGATGAGCTGATGTCAATGATAGACGAGGAGACTAGTAAGAAGCGCCTGAAGTTGACGATCTTGCTATTTTTATGCTCGGTAATTGCATCTAAGCCGAACGTTGAAGGTAATATAGATCTATTCCTATGGAAGATGGCTGAGAATCCGGATTTGTGTATAACATTTCCATGGGGCCGATTGACGTTTGAGAATACTGTGAAAGTTCTTTACCATGGGCTGGAATTGATGAATGGTTCAGCGAAAAAGTCATTCTGTGCTCCTGCATTTGCAATTCCTCTAGAGGTAAAATATTATTTCTCTTCTTTTGTTTGATTTTTGTAAGACATGGTTTGTTTGTCTAACGGGATCTAATTTATATTTGTAGATTCTGGCTTTTGAGGCAATACCAATTTTGAAGAAATCTTGTAGGGTTGTTGTTGATAAACTTATTCCAACATGTCCACGAATGTGTAAGACGAAGTTCTCGCTTTACGGTAAGAAAGGTTGGTCAATGAAAGAGTTGTATGGGAAGCTTGGTGATACTCAGGTATTAGTATTAATATAAGCTATTTCATAATTATAAGAGAGTATTGAAAGAAGAAGTATCCCTAATCATTTTGGCTAAATTATACTTCGTTACATTTTCAGGATATTGAAAGTATCTTGGTAACAGAGTATGAGGAAGAAGAAGAGCTATTGAGCCACATCTTCTATCCAACTTATGATGGCTTCGACATTATGCTAGACGGGTGGATTAACCATCTTGAAGCGAAGAAGAAGATTTGTTGGAAAGAGCTCTTTGATGTAGATATGGCAAGCCGAGACAGCAATAAGCAAGGAACTCTACCGGTTGAGAAGTTGGATCCGAAAAACAATCCGGCCTTGCTTCAGTACCTGAAAGTTTTTGAAGATAGGCTGAGGCAAGAATTTAGGGAGGAGTTTGCAACAAAGGAGGATTTAAAGAGGAAGAATAAGAAGTTAAGGACTAAAGTGAAGCTTCTTAGAGGTAAAGTGAGGTTTCTAAGAAGTGAAGTGAAGAGCCTTAAGAGCTATGAATTTGGAGGATATGGCTATGAGTACGAAGCGGAGGAGACAGATAAAGAGATGGATAGAGGAGATGAAGAGAAAGAAGATGAACATATGGAAACTGAGAAAGAACCAGAAGAGGCAGAAGCTGAGAAAGAAGAAGAAGAGAAAGAAGAAGAAGCTGAGAAAGAAGAAGAAGAGAAAGAAGAAGCACAAGCTGAGAAAGAAGAAGAAGAGAAAGAAGAAGAAGCTGAGAAAGAAGAAGCAGAAGCTGAGAAAGAAGAAGAAGAGAAAGAAGAAGCAGAAGCTGAGAAAGAAGAAGAAGAGAAAGAAGAAGAAGCTGAGAAAGAAGAAGCAGAAGCTGAGAAAGAAGAAGAAGAGAAAGAAGAAGCAGAAGCTGAGAAAGAAGAAGAAGAGAAAGAAGAAGCAGAAGCTGAGAAAGAAGAAGAAGAGAAAGAAGAAGAAGAGGAAGCTGGAGAAGAAGAAGAAGGACAAATTGATGAAGGTACGTTTCTCGTTTTTTTTAATAAGCTTCACATGTATATCATCATAGTAATGGTTGTTCTCTTTGTTGAATTTACAGAAATCGAAGAAGAAGATATTGTTGTTGCTGCGAGTCCATCGAAGAGGGTATCACATCCATCAGTTTACAATAAGCATCCATATACGGCAGAAGGTAAACATACGAGGAAGGCGAATGGGCGGAAAAGAAAATTCACCGAAAAGAGTACGAAGACCACGAAGAAACCGAAGAAGTAATGTTTTTTAGGCTTTTGTGAATGTTGGAATGATGTTGTTTTAGACTGGTTTTTATTTACTTTAGGTGCTTGGAACAATTTGGTAGGAATGGTACTTATAAATATGACTCCATTCAAAATGTTCTCGTACTACTGATATAACTGATATAACTAGTCGTTCAAAATGCCAATTATGAGTGACAAAAAAAAAAAAAAAAATGCCAATTATGTATACATATTCATCTAAAACGTGTGAAATGTGTATTGGTCATTAAAAAATTGAATATTTATGTCCCATATTGAACACATGCGCCGTCTTTTGAATTAAAAAAATATTAAAATGCTTCACAGTTATATCAGTTATATAGTAGTATTATTCTACACACATTTACTTTTCACATATTGTTAGTCATATTTTAGTAAAATTACAATTTTTCTAGTTGTAATGATCCAATTTAACCATTTAAACGTATTTACTATTGTTTCATGTATTCAAATGTAAAAAAACTCTCTTTTTGCTTATTTTACATAACATGAGGTATATTCTCATACATTAACCATGTGTATAAGCTATAGTGTTAGATAAATACTTATGTTTTTCCTAATTTCAAAATATTTTGAGTAGTTCCTCACGATCAAGTAGAAAAAGATGTGCCAATAAGTAATACGAACATAAGTCTTATACTAAAGAAACAAAATGTAAAGGGAAAAACACAAATTATTCAACATAGTCATAATCATTCATACCAGTTATACATATTCATAAGTTATACGCAGTAGTAGTAGTTATCAGACAGAGAGAATTACCATTTCTATCTAGGTTTCTTCCTGCACGTTTGAATCGTGCACTCCATCTCCAGCTGTAAAGGTCCCCCACATACCTCCCCGACCTGTTCCTCTATGTCCATGTTCTCCAACTGATGCGGCCCGTTTTTCTTGAGTTCTTCCTTTCTTCACCACGTGGACCGGAGGCAAACCGTAGTGGATCTTGTTGAGTTCTTCCAAAGGTATATGCCAAGCTGTGAAATGGGGTACAGGATATATCGTCCTTGTATATCCCATTGCCCACATCTCCACCCAATAAAAGCGGGAGGCAAACTCATAATGATGGACGTTCTCCTCTCCGCTTAATTGAATGATAGCTTGTATTGCATGCACGCATGGGTACATGTCTATATCAAAATACTTGCAACTGCAAGTTTTTCCGCTCAAATTAACTATATAATTCTTCCCATCAACGCCAATCACATTGTACTCGTGGGACAAGCTGTTTAGCTCTTGCGATAATAATTTCCTTCCAATCGGTACATTACTCTCTATCACTTCGTGAACACGAGGCACCAACTTTTGTGACTCAGGTATTCTGGAAGATGCCTTTCGTTGAGTGTTGAACCATTCTGCTACTTTTTCAAGGATCATATCAATCATTGGTAATAACGTGTACTTCCTAGCTTCCGTAAAAACGCCATTGACCGATTCTACACTGTTGGTCGTCACTATGTTATACCTATCTCCTGGAAAATGACATCTTGCCCATTTATCGACCACACTACTCTTATCGAGATATGCGGCTGCAGTAGGATACCTTAACCTGAAAGCACTATAAAGTTTTAGGAACTCAACCTCTGTATAAGCACATGCGCATTTCATGAACTCCGTCGCAACTGTGTCTTTTTTTCTACCAGAAACACTTCCTTTGACATTCTGAGACAAATGGTATATGCAATGACCATGATGAGATTTTGGAAACACCACACGAACTGACTTGAGGAGGGATTGATTTCTATCAGATATAAAAACCAAGGAACGAAACTCCGGATCGTCAACCATCACCATGATATGACGTATCGCGTTTTTCAATTCCTCCATAAACCACATCCAACTTTCTTCTTTCTCACCATCAGCTACACCGAAAGCAATTGGATAATGGTGATGGTTAGGATCTTGAGCCATCGCAACAATTAGAACTCCACCATATGCATGCTTAAGGAAAGTAGCATCCACAATGATTACTTTTCTCATGGATTTGAACCCTTCAATACAAGCTCCCAATGCAAAGAACAAATACTTAAACCTCATGTCTTTGTCCCATTTCACTGAAGTTATTGTTCCCTCATTCATCGTCTTTAGCATATACATATAAGACTCTAACCTCAAATAACTCTCCTCCGGACTACCTCGCATAACATTAGCAGCTAGTTCTTTGCCTCTCCATGCAGTACTGTAACATATGTCAACACTAGCTTTCAATTTAGTTATCTTTATCAATTGTTTCGGTTTTGGAGTGTCGAAGCTACCGGGATACTCGTCTTGCAAAATGGAAGAAACTATGGCTGATGAACCTTTCCTTCTTTTTTTCATTGTACTTGCATCAGCTTTAGAGCATGTGTGCATGTTCTCGTAAGTTACCACTACCCAACTATCTGAATCTCGAGCCGGTATAGCTCGTAAATACCACTTGCAACCATTTTTCCGATCCATACATCTGAGCACATATCTGCCCGCCTCCGACTTATTTACTTCATACTCAAAACAATTCTTATGTGAAGCTATTTGAACCAAATCTTTCACTTCCTGCCTACTTCGAAATTTTTGACCCTTAGCGATATTTATACCAGCGTCCCATGGAATACCTACAACCCCACCTCCTTCCACAACATCTTCTTCCTCATTGGCTTCATGAGTACAGAAATTATCCTCATGCTCATTGTCTTCATGAGTACCAAAATTATCTTCGTTATCAAATTCTCTATAATCTGCGATAAAAACACAGTCATATTCAGTTATACCATTTATACCAAACAGAGAGAACACACATAATAAATATCACGGACATACCAGTTATGCTAAGCGACTGCTGGTTTCTGTAAAGAGTCATAAAACCATCCTCTTGAACCTCTTCTGTTGTCATTTGCACATCTCTCTCACCTTGATCCACATGTTCATGTTCGACGAGCTCCACATGTTCATGTTCGAGGAGCTCCACATGTTCATGTTCGACCAGCTCCACATGTTCATGTTCGACCAGCTCCACATTCAAAAGATTTCGTTGACCATCTCCATTCATTTGCATTAGGTAACTAAAAACGTCATCATCATTCGAGATAGATGATGGTTTTGTAACATTGAGAATCATCGGAAAAAAACTGAGTCTTAGACGAGTTGTAGATGGATCTATCATGATCTTTCTGCCAATTCTTTCGACCAACTCCGAATAAGTCATCTCCTCCGGTGCGGTCCGTATCGGTAAAATGAGAGTTTCATCTTGTCCTAAGATCCATCTTGTGCAACCCCCTTCCGTTAAATAATATCCTCCATGATCAAAACATATGATTGTGCAATTCTTTGTCATTGTACCCTACATAAGAGTAAGAAATTAACAAATTTCGTAATTATGGTTCTGGTCAGTATTAACAGTTATATCAAGAATATTAGTTATATCAGTTATATCAGTTATACCAAAACCGTAAAATCCTAAAACCCTAAAACCCTAATGTAACCCTAAACACTAAAATTGGAAATACCTTAATATCATACACGTATCCTCTAATTGTCTAACAAAGAACATGCCGTACTTTTATTATACCTTCTAATTGCCTCTGTTTTTGTTAACGAAATAAAGAACCAAAGAAGAATGACGACGACGATCGAGAGTGAGAGAAGAAGACTAGCGACGACTTGAGGAAGAATCAAGTGATGAGGAAGCTTCCAAATCTGTCCAATTCGAAGCTTCCTCTGTTTTTTGTTAGGTTGTTCTTTGCCACTTAAGGAGAGGAAAGAGAAGAAGAGAATGACGATGAAAATAATTGAACCAACATCGTTCGATTAAGAGAGAAATAAGAGGAAGAGAAGAAGAATCAATTTCGTTTTTTAGCTTCTCTGTTTCTTTCGTTTGTAGCAGAGAGAGAGAGAGAGAAATTGAGAGAGAGAAATAGAGAGAGATAAGAGAAAAGAGGAAGAGAGTTAGTGTTTGGTTGTTGCCTAATGAATTCAAAATTAAATTAGAAGAAAAGAGAAGAATTGATGGACCATAATTGATGTAGAGCTGCCCCTGCTCTGTTTCATTAACGTTTCAAAGAGAAAACGTAGAAGAGGAAGGTTAGGTGGAGGGTTTTGAGTGGTTAAGGTAGTTTTAGGTTGTTGGTAATTTAATTATTTATTTAATTAAATTATATATATAAATTGATATAAGTGAAGGGCAAAGTTGAGGATAACAAATTATTGGGGTTAGTTAGATTACAAGAGGGTAGTTAGATTAAAATTCTAATTTTTGGGGTTTCTCAGATTAAAGTCCCCTTAAACTCACCGATGGGGTCCTCCTAAATCGGAACTTTTCTTCTCTCAGAGTTTTGAGATGCAATCCCGCTCCGCCGTCTCTCGATTCCTTCGTCCGGCGTCGCGATTCTTCTCCTCTTCCACTCCTGTCAATCCCGTCACCGTTACTCAATCCCCCAGGAGCCTCGAGGCTCTCCGAGCGCGTCTGGCGAATGAGTCCCCTTCCCTCACCGATTTCATCCACGGCGATTCCTATTCCGTCGAGGTCGGCACCAAGAAGAAGCCCCTCCCCAAGCCCAAATGGATGAAGGAGTCTATTCCCGGCGGCGACAGGTATGTCCAGATCAAGAAGAAATTGAGAGACCTTAAGCTTCACACCGTCTGCGAGGAGGCCAAGTGTCCCAACCTCGGCGAGTGCTGGTCCGGTGGCGAAACTGGAACCGCCACCGCCACCATTATGATCCTCGGTGACACATGTACACGCGGCTGCAGGTGAATCCATCATCATTTGAGTTTCCTCATCTCTCTTTTTCTGAAAGGGCTTCTTCTATTTTAGGTTTTGTAATGTCAAGACATCGCGTACACCTCCTCCGCCTGACCCAAATGAGCCTAACAATGTGGCTGAGGCTATCGCATCCTGGGGTGTTGATTATGTCGTCATCACCAGTGTCGATCGTGATGATTTACCTGATCAAGGGAGTGGCCATTTTGCTCAAACTGTACACAGATTGAAACTTCTCAAGCCGGAGATGTTGATAGAAGCTCTAGGTTTGAATTTTAATTTCTTTCCGTGTTCTAACAACAACTTGAGTCTGAATTTGAGTTTGATCATGTAGTTCCTGATTTCCGTGGAGACGGTGGATGTGTTGAGAAAGTGTCCAAGTCGGGCCTTGACGTCTTTGCCCACAACATTGAGACTGTTGAAGAGCTTCAGAGTTCTGTGCGGGATCATCGTGCTAACTTTAAGCAGTCACTGGATGTGCTTAGGATGGCTAAGCAGCATGCACCTGCAGGCACCCTAACAAAGACCTCCGTAATGCTCGGATGCGGAGAGACCCCTGATCAAGTCGTCAGCACAATGGAGAAAGTCAGAGCAGCAGGGGTTGACGTTATGACATTTGGCCAATATATGCGACCGTCTAAGCGCCACATGCCAGTGGCCGAGTATGTCACGCCAGAGGCCTTTGAGAGGTATCGGCTTCTTGGCATGGAAATGGTAATGGTCCCTTCCTTGAGTTTTTTAGCTGAAAAATGCAATGGGAAAGTAGGCTAAATGGAAATTTTGTCTTGTAAACAGGGGTTCAGGTATGTAGCATCAGGGCCAATGGTGAGGTCATCGTACAAAGCGGGAGAGTACTACATAAAGTCGATGATAGAAGCTGATCGAGTTGCTCCTTCTTCCTCCTCCCCATAGATACTCATTCAAGATTACACTATCGTATGTGAATTCTTTTGCTTTGTTTATTCTGCGGGTAAGCCATTCACAACACTTCCGCAACGTTCTGAATAATGATGAGAAAATGTATTACTACCATTGTCAAATCTCCAATCTGTGTCTACTCCCTCTCTCTCTCTCTCATACTATCATTTTCCTAGTGGAATGCTTCATCTCTCTCTGGTATTTATGAATGCTATATTAGAAGCACCATCCACTTTCTTCGAGCTCCATTGTTGGACTTGAAACAGTAGTGGTGGGGGCTAATTTCTAACCATTGCTGTTTTCATTGCCTGTACTAAGATGACCTCCATTATTTGATCCACTGAGCCAGTTTGGTTGCTTTCTCCTGACCAGACAGTGGCTTCGATTATCCCGTTTGCATCAGCATATCATATGGTTATGACTGTTTATAGTTTGGTTACCTTCAATCTGATTAGTGTATGCATCACAACTTCAACATAGATGGTTTTTAAATCATTTTGATGTAGCAAAAATGGTTCCTCGAGGGGGATAGAGCTTTTGCCATCATAGAACATGCCATACAGCCCATAAATAGCAGTAAATGAGGATATATTTTGTTCCTCTCCTCCGTTGAGAGACCCAGTCTTGTAAAAGTGGTAGGAATAGTGATCATACCGTATGATGAATAGGGAGCAGAATTCAGGGTTAGTTAAGAGAAACTAGAATTCAGGATTCAGACCGGTTTTATCCGGTTATACATATCAGGCGGTAAATTGTACTTCTTTAATTTCTTGAGCAACCATGTGTAAGGAAAAAAGTTAAAACACTAGTATTTCTCCAAATTTGAGATATTAATTGTCAACTTAATTAAACCGGTCTGAATATTTTCACTGCTACTAATTTGACTTGTGAGAATTCCCTTATTTGATCCACTGAGCAATTTAATTATGATTGGTTTACATTTTGGTCATTCATAGTCTAGGGAATGAGCAATTTGGTTACCTTCAATCTGATTAGTGTATGCATCACAACTTCGACCTATATAGATTGTCATTAATAGTCTACTTGGAGGAGTCTTTACATGCATCATGTATATGCAAAACACTTGCATATTTGTGTATAGTGGTAGTAGGTAAACAAATGCTCTATAGATGACATAAACTGAAGAACATGACACAAGATTCTCTTTCTTTCCAGCAGATATAGAGAGAGATACAGAGAGATGGCAAACATATGACTAACGAAGCGGCTAGTAAACCAGAAGGTTACTTATCGATCCAAGACTCAAGACACTAAAAAAAATAGACCCTTTTGCATCTAAGAAATGCTTATTTGTTGACAAATTGAAAGAGAGAAAAACACTCAGGGTTGTGGCACAGGTGGAACTCGGCCGTTGGCTCCAGTGCCAGCCCCAATGGTCGGGGTTGGAAGGGCTGGAGTTTCAACTCCGGGGTTTGGGACAAGCGTATCATCCCCACCAGGGAGTTGAGTGCGGGTTCCTTGTCCACCGCCATAAGATGGGATTGAGCCACTGATAGACCCACCAGTAAGGGGAGCTCCGGTGACAGGATTGTAAGGGAAGAAGGGTTTCTTACATTTGGGAGGAAGCAAGAACCTTCCAACGCCGGGGATGAGAATCGTTGGTTTGGGCTCAATGGTGACAAGAAACTCAGGGTGTTTGACATCAGTGGTCTTATGGGACTTGGGAATGTGACGTGCTCCGTTCACTTGCTCTGCAGATGCAAGCAGTAGGCTAAGCAGCACGAAAGCGAGTGCGGGCGTGAGCAGGGATGAAGCCATTTTGTTTTTAATGTAGAGAGAAAAGTCTTGGGAAGGTAAAGATGAATGAAGCTCGATCTTGTGTGTTTGTTTGATATTGTGGAGGGAAGGAAGGCGTGTGTGTGTATATAGTGAAATATTGAGCTAACTGTGGGAACATTTAACGAAGGTGAGATGATATGGTTGAAAATAGATGGTGTGTAACAAATGGGTAGATAGCGTAGTGTGCTTATTATTAGAGAGCCTCCAAAGTTTGGTGGCAACAACAACGTACGAGACCTTTAATTTTTATTCTTTCCACAACTTTGGTTGTTGCAGTCTGAAATGCGGCCTCATGGCCCATAATAAAGTGGAAGAGCTCAAATAGTTGATTGGTTTCTCTCGTAGTTTTGTCAATTCACACTCGGGATCCCATTCACACTCTCAAATCTTGGGTTCGTAAACTGTGTTTAATTAATATTTGGACCCTAGCTACTTAACTAAGTGGAGGAATTAGGGCACCAAATGATAATGAAGAAGAAAAAAAACCGTCAAAGATGCATACACAAAAGGAAAAACAAAACGGTTGAAATGAATGCGTAGAGCAAGTGTACGATGATCATGGGACGGGGTATGATTTATTGTTGCACATGCACTTATAAGCCATGGGACAAGTCTCAGCCTCTTCAATCGATGCACACACAAAGCTAACCATCACAAGACGGCATGGGGAGCAAGAGCCACATGCGTGTGAGCAGTCCGGCAACCTAGACCCAGCCACTTGCACCGTGTCCGGCCTCCTCTGTCGATGCTTCAATGTCCCCCTCGTAATTCCCGCATGACGATGACCTGCGCATGAACACAAGTTATAGAGCTTCGAAGACAGTGAAAGACGAAAGAAGGAGAGTGAGAGAGAGAGAGAGATCAAGAGCATACATACTTGGATAGTGGGGAGTTGGGAGATGCCTAGTAGCGAAGAGAGAGTCGAAGAAGAAAGAGAGGAAAAGAACAAGGAGAAGAAGAGACTTCATGATATATTATTGCGATGATGAAGTAGTATGTGGTACGTACGGCGAGAAAGAAGGTATATATATGATAAGTGGGTCGTTAACATAGCGTATAGGAAATTGAAGAGACTCACGGTAGAGAAGAGGGAAGTCACATGCATGAAAACGAGATAGAAGGTATGAAATGATATAAATTTGGAGGAGAATCACAAGAAGGCTAGGGAAGCTTAATTAAAAACTTGAACATCATTCGTGCTGCTTTGGTGAGTGTCATGAGCTTCCTCTGTGACAAAACTGAAAGACGTACTTTTTGTATGCAATCTCCTTCAATTTACCTTCTTTGCCCCTTCTTTTGTGTGATCTCCATTAATACCCCTAATTAATGTTTCTCTTTGTTGGATGTATATTTGGCATAAAGCCCAAATATACCATGAGTTAAAGTCCAAGAGAAATAAAGCCCACTAGAAAGCCCAAAAGGAAAAGCACATGGGTTAAAACTAACCATGATTAAGCTCCCCAAACACACAAGAAGCACTATAAAAGGAGGTGAAGAGCCACAAGATAAGCAAGTTTGGGACCAGAGGACAAAGGATTTACACCTTGGATAATTAATTAGTTTTCGCTTAAGTTCGAGCTCGACCCGAATATTCTTGTATCGGCTCGAGCCTCTTTTGCATCCCGATAAAGATCAATACAATTTTCTGATTCGATTCTTAAACGAGATTATTCGACTTCCCAAAACAATAAACTTAATTCGACCCCGTTTCTGAGTTCGACCCGAACCTAGTTATAACATTTGGCGCGCCAGGTAGGGGAATAAGGATATCTCTTACGCAAAATGGAATCGAATCGTACAGAAAACGAGCATGACAACCCCAATGCTCAGGCATAAATTCAAGAAGTCACGCCTCGGGCCGCGTTCAGCACGCAAAACCCGGGACAGGACCCAGAGTCAAGTTCGCATGCTCTGAGGCAAGACCAAGCAAGAGCGAGTCAGGTCGAACAGACACCGGTTCGAATAAACGAAGGAGAGCTCAATCTCACGAACGTAATCGGTACGATCCTGAGTCACGTCAACCATCAGGAGGAGTCAAACCGAAGAATTAACAAACGCCTCGATCTCTTGACGTCGATCTATCCATCTCGCCTCGAACATGTCGGGGCGTCACGTCAAAGAAATGCTAGCGTAATACCATCCATATTTGACAGGTTGGGAGGCGCGAACACTCCACCTACCCCCGCGAATCCAATTGCCGGAAGTGCAGAGGCCTCGCACCCTGTGCGGCCCTCGGCCTTGTCCAGACTTTCCGGGTCGAGGGAAGATCAGGACGATCAAAACGACGATATTCGAGACCTGAGGGAGAAACTCAGGACAATGAAATCACAGGTCCATCAGGCGCTAAGCTCGGCGCCGGAACTCGACCGTGTAATTGAGGACGCGCAACGCACCCCCTTCACTGAACGTATTATGTCCGTCCCAGTTCGGGTCACAGGGAAGCTTCGCATCTCGACCTACGAAGGGAAGACCGATCCGAAGAGGCATTTAACAGCATTCTCTCACGCTATGAGCCGTCAACACTTCCCTGCTGATCAGAAGGACGCGGCGAACTGCCAAATCTTCGTCGAGTACCTGGATGGCCCAGCCCTGGAATGGTTCTCTCGTCTCGAACCAAACTCGATCGATGATTTCCTTCAACTGTCGTTCGCATTCGTCAAACACTATTCACTGTATCTACACGACACCGCATCAGACTCGGACCTCTACGACCTCGAGCCTCAAGGGCCAAAAGAAACTTTAAGAAACTACATGGATCGCTTCAAGGCGGTCCTCTCCAAAGTAAGCGTCCCAGATTCATCAGCGATAAGTGCGCTAAAGCAGGGCTTGTGGCACGAGTCAGAATTCCGAAGGGACCTCGTGCAGCATAAAGCGTACCGACTTGACGACGTACTGCATCGCGCGAGTGGTTTCATTCGCGTCAAAGAGGACCGGGCAATAAACTCGAAAAGGCAATCGGCACTCAAGCCATCCACACCAAAACCTAAGTCAGCAAAAGAACGAATCGAGGATGACTACCAGGAACCCCGACAACACTATGATCAAGATTACAAGGCCAGGCTCCAGGTGAACCAGGTCGGCTCGAGCAACCAATCGAATCAATCAAGCTAGGGGCAATCCAACAAATGGGTGCGAGGCCAAGATTCTAAGGAAGGCCAGTCCTATTGCACTTTCCACAAGAAGTACGGCCATGCGACTTCAGTGTGTCGCAGCCTGATGAACGTTCTGTTGGGCAAATACAACAAGGACGAAATAAGGGTCGAATCGCCTCAAACTCAAGCAGAAAAGAACGAGGCACCGAGGCCCGAACTCGAACAGAGAGCTGTGGGAAATGCGAATCCCCCAGTCCCTCCAAAGAGACTCAACAACCAGCAGGTATCGCCCGACGCCCCCTCAGCCTCAAAGAGGAAGGTCCTGATGATTATGGGAGGAGCTCAACTCGTGCACGGGTCGGTTCGATCGCTCAAGCAGCACGAAAAGATGGCGATCCAAGCACAGCGGTGCCTGACGCGAGCCGAAGTTGATATGCCGATCATTTTCTCTGAGGCCGATACGAAGGGTCTTGCTATGCCTCATAATGACCCCTTGGTGATCGAACTTAGGATAGGGGACTGCGACGTATCCCGAGTCCTTATCGATACCGGGAGTTCGGTCGATATAATCTTTAAGCAGACACTCGTAAGCATGGATATCCCCGAAAGTCAGATCAAGCCGAGTGTGAAGCCCCTGACTGGATTCGATGGCGTCACCACAATGACCATCGGCTCGATCAAGTTGGACGTGTACGCAGGTGGCATAACCAAGGCAGTCAAATTCCTCATCGTGGATCGACCTGCAATATACAACGTGATTATGGGCACCCCATGGCTGATCTCGCTTCGAGCCGTGCCATCAACTTATCATTTATGTTTAAAGTTTCCCACTCCGACCGGAGTATTCACAATACGGGGTGACCAGAAGATGGCCCGAACGTGTTTCGTTACAGAACAGCAACTAAGGAGGGTTAGCCTGCACATCTCAACAACGGAGCAGTCGCATGCCTCGGAGCCGAGGAAAGATGTATCTGAGTCGGTCGCAATCGACCCGGCCCGTCCCGAAAGACGCGTCAGTGTCGGAACCGAGCTAATCGATCCGACAAGATCCGAGCTGATACAATTCCTTGCAGAGAACGCCGAAACCTTCGCGTGGACGGTCCAGGACATGAAGGGAATAAGCCCTTCCATCACGAGCCACCGATTGAACGTTGACCCAACCTTCAAACCGATCCGACAGAAACGGCGGAAGCTCGGTTCGGAGCGAACCAAGGCAGTAAACGACGAGGTAACGAAGCTGTTCGATGCGGGCTCAATAACCGAGGTACAATACCCCGAATGGTTGGCAAACCCGGTCGTGGTCAAGAAAAAGAACGGCAGCTGGAGGGTCTGTGTGGACTTCACCGACTTGAACAAAGCCTGTCCCAAGGATAGCTACCCCCTCCCCCACATAGATCGAGTCGTGGAAACGACAGCAGGAAACGAGTTGCTGTCATTCATGGACGCTTTCTCAGGTTACAACCAGATCAAGATGCATCCGCACGATCGTGAGAAGACCGCATTTATTACAGAGCGTGGGACATACTGCTACAGGGTCATGCCGTTCGGCCTCAAGAACGCCGGAGCGACCTACCAAAGGCTCGTAAACAAAATGTTCGCTGAGCAGCTCGGTGACACGATGAAAGTTTACATAGACGACATGCTAGTTAAATCGGAAAAGGCAGGTGACCACGTCGAGCACCTTAGGTCGTGCTTCGAAATATTGAACCAATATGGCATGAAGCTCAATCCGGCGAAGTGTACATTCGGGGTGACCTCCGGAGAGTTCCTCGGTTACATCGTAACACAGCGCGGAATCGAGGCGAATCCAAAGCAGATCGCAGCCATAGCCAATCTACCTTCTCCGAAAAACAAGAGGGAGGTACAACGCTTGACAGGTCGAATCGCAGCCTTGAATCGCTTCATCTCGAGATCCACCGATCGAAGCCTACCTTTCTATCAGCTCCTACGAGGCAACAAAAGCTTCGCCTGGGACGATAAGTGCGAATCGGCCTTCCAAGATCTAAAGCAGTATTTGACTACCACACCGATCCTCTCAAAACCTGAGCTAGGCGAGACTCTGTACCTCTACGTATCGATAACCGACGCCGCAGTCAGTGGAGTACTCGTCCGAGAGGATCGAGGCGATCAGAAGCCGATTTTCTATGTCAGTAAAGCGCTCGATGGTGCCGAATCTCGTTACCCGACACTCGAAAAACTCGCGTTAGCCGTCGTTATGTCTACTCGAAAACTCCGACCTTACTTTCAGTCCCACACGATAGCGGTCATGTTGACGCAACCGCTCCGAGCTATACTGCACAGCCCGAGCCAGTCAGGACGGATGGCACGTTGGGCGGTCGAACTGAGCGAATTCGACCTGGAATTTCGGAACAGAACAACGGCCAAGTCTCAAGTTCTGGCAGACTTCGTCACAGAATTACCTCCTAGCATCGAGTCGGTTAGACGATCTGACATTTGGAACCTGTACGTGGACGGATCGGCATCTCGACACGGTTCTGGGATTGGAATCCTACTGGTGTCACCCACCGGTGACGTACTCAAGCAGTCATTTCGACTCGGATTCCGAGCCTCGAACAACTAGGCCGAATGGGAGGCCCTGATTGCGGGCCTAAGGCTTGCAAAGGAAATGGGGGCGCGGCGCATACACGCTTTTAACGACTCCCAGCTAGTGACAAACCAGCTGAATCACGAGTACGACGCTCGAGACGATCGAATGAGTGCATACTTGCAACTAACAGAGAAAATCATACTCAATCACTTCGATAGCTTCCTCCTCTCCAAGGTACCTCGCTCCGAAAACTCCAAGGCAGATGCGTTGGCATCATTGGGATCGAGCTCGGGTACCGAACGACATCGAACTATCCCAGTTGGAATACTACCGGATCCCAGCATCGAGCTCCCTCGAGGTCAGAGCAGCGTAATGAGCATCACGGAACTCGAAGCGGAGCCTGAACCCGACTCAGAACCAATTTCAATCCCAGGAGCCTCGACGTCCAGCGCCGACTGGCGTGAGGAAATCATCAAGTATATCACACAAGGAATCGTACCGGAGGACAAATTGGCAGCTCGACGCCTCAAAACTCGAAGTGCGCGTTACGTCATGCTCGAAGATAAGTTGTTTCGATGGAATGCGGCAGGAGTCCTACTCCAATGCATCGCAGGGGGCGAAATCTATCTAGCCCTCACCGAAACGCACGAGGGGGTGGAGGAAGCCACTCAGGCGGTCGGACCCTCGCCCTTAAAATTAAAAAACTCGGGCTCTACTGGCCGACAATGCTCATAGACTGCGCGAACCATGCTCGATGCTGCGAGAAGTGCCAACGTCATGGCCCAATGATCAAGTCACCAACCGAACCCCTGACCACGTCAGCCGCCGCTTACCCCTTCATGAGATGGGCAATGGATATCATCGGACCGTTCCCCAAGTCGCACCAAAAAAGGTACGTCATAGTCATCACCGACTACTTCACAAAGTGGGTCGAAGCCGAGGCGTATGCAATGATTCGAGCTAATGACGTTCAGAATTTCGTTTGGAAATTCCTTATATGCCGGCACGGTTTACCATACGAGATCGTCACGGACAACGGCTCGCAATTCATCTCCAACACATTCGAGGCCTTTTGCGCGAGGTGGAAGATCAGACTCAACAAGTCAACACCTCGGTACCCGCAGGGAAATGGCCAAGCCGAAGCAACAAACAAAGTAATCATCAGCGAGCTCAAGAAGCGACTTGATGAAAAGAAGAGCCTTTGGGCCGACGAGCTCGATGGTGTCCTATGGGCATTTCGAACAACTCCGAGACAGTAGACAGATCGAACTCCTTTCTCTCTCGCCTACAGGCTCAAGGCTATGGCACCCGCCGAAGTCAACATCAATAGCCTTCGCAGGAGCACCATGCCCAAGCACCCCGAGGCCAACGAGATCGCGCTCCTCGATAACCTCGACTTCGTCGAAGAGGAACGTGCTCAGGCACTGCTTCGAATCCAGAATTACCAACAAAGGGCCGCCCAGTACTACAATCGTAAAGTACATGGTCGAAGCTTCCGTGAAGGAGACATGGTGCTGCGAAAGGTATACGAAAACACCAAGGAGTATCAAGCCGGTAAACTCGGAGCGAACTGGGAAGGTCCATATCTCATCTCAAAAGTCGTTCGACCCAGCGTATACGAGCTAATGACACTCGAAGGCGTCGCAATCCCAAGATCATGGAATTCGATGTCCCTCAAACGATATCACTACAACTCCCAGCCAGTTCCAGTCGCATCGATTTCAACGCCTCGAGTCTTTTAGAATATATACCCCGCATCTCCACCAAAAAAAAAAAAAAAAAAAAAAAAAAAAATACAATCGAGTTCAAGACTCGACTCGAACTACGAATGGCTTGATCCCACATCGGGTACGTAGGCAGCCTTCTCGAAGGCCCAGCTATACAGCAAAAAAAAAAAAAAAAAAAAAAAAACCGATCGAAGCCCTGGCCAGGCCTCGGTCACTACAGAAAGCGCGACACTCTCATAGTCGCTTCGGTTCACAACGAATGGAACCCAGGTCCACGTCGACCTGAGACAAAAGCCGGGGCCGGACCCGCACGACTCCTAAGAATGCCTAAGTAATTAAGCCGGAAACTACCCGCACACTTAGACGCAAGACGGATCATACTTACATAAGCCGAGCCCAGGCTCGCACCGCAGGACCCAACCCCCCATCGAGCATAAAGGTTGGGCCCGAATCTCAGACATTCGATATCAGGCCTGAGCTCGAATCGAAATCCTAAGCAAACAACGGCTCGACGCCACACTCACATCGAACTCTCGAATTTAGACAAAATGTTCAATCCATCTAAAAAGCCGCTACGCTCGAAGTTGGAAACGAAATGAGCGAAAAATAACACATGGAAATATAAGTTTCTCCGATTAAAACTCAAATCGGCAAAAGAGTTCAAATCGACAGAAATAAAACGATAGAAATAAAGAGTACTACAACCCGAGCCGTGATAGCTCAACGAAGAAATTCAGAAAGAAAAAGAAAAGATAAGTACAAATCAGGAAAAGATCGATCACAAGCGATCTAGGAAGCGGTCTCTAGGTTCGAATCAGCAAAGAGAGAAGCGATCGGCTCTCCAGTGGCGGCATCTACTGCGGGCGTATCGATCGAAGCATGCTCCTCGGTCGCAGCAGTCTCTCCAGCATCGCCTTCGGCCTCGCTCTGATCACCGAAAAGCTCGACCCTAAGCTGGTTCCCATCCTCCGCCTCGGCATTCTTTGTCTCTTCAATCTCGGCAAGAGTGAGGGCAGGAGTCTTCCCAGCAACAGACGATCGACCATCGACCTCGCTCCTCTCGCCTTCTTCATCAGAACTATCCAAAGAAGAGATATCAAGCGCTACGCTCTTCTTCGGCTCGACCTCTTCGTCATCGGAAGAATCAGAGGGGAGAGATGGAAGGACGATCGAGTCCGTCTCAGCAGTATATGAAGCGAGTCGAGCCTCAAGCTTTTCCTTCTTGGCTGCGTCGATAGGAACTCCGTCCTTAGCTGCTTTCGACCTCGGTTTGGGCCTTGCTTCTCTCTTCCATGATCTCGATGCTGCGTCGAAGCTTATCTTTAGCCTTCTTCTTAGCCTCCTCAACGGCTCGAGCCACAACATCTTTCGAGGAACTCTTAAGCTCCGCAACCTCCCCCTCGATTCGAGACTCTACCTCCTTCTTCGCCTCCTCCGCCTCAGCCAGAGCTGAGGTCAAGGCGTCGACCTTCGAGCTGAGGTCATCCCTGCTGGCAATCAGTTCGCCATTCACCTGTTGAGAATGGCTCAGCAGATCCTTGAGCTTCGCAGCTTCCAACTCAGCCCTCGCTCGAGCCTCCTTCGATCGATTCGATTCGGAGACCAGCTCGCCATTTTGGGTATTGAGCTTGAGGTTCCTCTGATCCAAGTTATACCGCGCATCAGAAAGAAAGTTGTAGCCAGCGAGCATCTGCACAGGGTTCGAACAAACGAGTTAAGAAAGTTTCGATCGAACTCGGATCGACCTTACTTAAAAGGAACTTACAGAGATAGCCGACATAGCGAACCGCGTGTCCGGGTCGCTGGAGGAGGAGTCCACCGCAGGTGGAGAAAGAAAATCAGGACCGCCTCCCACACAACGGACGAACTGAAGGCAGGCTAGGGGGACTTGGGAAATGTGCTTTCCCCCTCCTCTGAAATCAAAAACAATGTCAAAAGGCGACGAGCTTGATTCATCACCATCCCCCACACGGACGATCGCGCCAGCATACAGGTGATCAACCTCTACTGGGAGACCAACAGGGTTGAATCGAGCCACTTTCTCGGCTTGATCCCAGATCCCAGAGCCTCATGGGCCGATCTCTTCTTCTCTTTGATGGATTTCGCCATCTCCTTCTCCTCATCAGCGCGCTTCTTCTTCTTCTTCGCTTCGGCCTCGACTTTCTTCTCCTCGGCCCTCGACTTTCGCTTAGCAGCTTCCTTCTGCTGCCCCCTCTCGAGTCGAGCCTCTTCCGCCCGTCGACTCTCCGCTAACAGTCCCCCCATTAGTCCTTTACCCCGACCATGAGTGATCGGTGCCTTATCGGGTCGAAGACCCTCTCTTACGGTTGGGGGAGCAGCCTTTGGAAGCTCGAACTCCTCGTCCGAGTCCACCACGTCAAGGTTTAATTTCACCATCGAAGTCTTCTTAGGTCAAATCTGCACAGTCTTTTTCTTCGACGGAGTTGAACTCTTCTTTCTTTGGCTCGAACCGGTTTTCTTGTTCGAGCCCCGCTGAACTTCAGGAGAATTATCTTCCAAGGGGAGGTAGAAATCACCTACCAAAAAGAAAAGGGAACGGTTAGAAGCGAGCCTGATACAAAAGCAAAAGACAATCAAGTATTACCTGTCGAGAACCGAGGGTAGCTCCGAGCGATTCGATGGGACAAGAAGTCGGGCCAGTGATGGATATGTTTCTTGTCCTTTCGAAGAAGCGTAACGACCGAATCCTTAGGAGTCTTCCGCTTCACAGGTTCGACTGCACAAAGACAAAGAGATTAAAATCAGTTCAGAAAAATGAAGAACTCGATTTCGGTCTTACCAGGTCGAAAATTCCATCCGACTCGAATCGGTTTACTAAATTCCCCAATCGTTCTCCGACTGATTTCCACATAGAAGTATCGCGACCATCGATGCTTGTTAACTTGGCTGCTATGCCCCTTTACGAGCTGGTAGCCGCCACGGGGGGATACGTAAAAACGGCCCGAATTTCCGATAGGGCTAAATGAAGAAATCTCCTCGAACTCGTCGAGATTCACCACCCCACCATGCTCTGCAGCAAGAACCACCACAACCATCATGGCTCGAATCGAACCATGTGTCAGCTGAGAAAGAGAAATTCGGCGTCGATGGCAGTACTGGAGCAGTAACCTCGGTATCGGGAAGCAGAGTCCCCCATTTTTGATGAAGCACTCGTACACGCACATGTACCCCGACGGCGGGCTCCAGGGTCGATCATTGGCCAGGGGATAAACGATCGAGATTCCTTCCCATCCACCTGCCGGAGTTAAAGCGTAAACACGGCTCGAATTCATACTCGACTCGACGTCATTTGAATCATCGAGCCTGATCCCGTGTCCGAGGCCGGGACCCGGGGACTTCGGATCAGCATTTCGAAAATCGACAAGACTCCCTTTCTCTCCTCCGGAGGTGCCTTCTTCCGTTTCGACTCGATTCGATGTTTCAGATATTCTCGAGTCACCCCCGGAACGAGCATACGATGATCCGTCGCTAGACGAATCTCTAGATACCTTCTGAGGAACATCGTCGAATCGGTGCTCAGGCAAATCGATCCTCGGGGACGACGCGTCTGATACACACCGATCTGAAGGCCCAACAAGAGGAATGCCCATCGGGATGAACGTATCGAGTCGACCGTCCGATGCACGAGCCAGGGTAACGTCGGGATCGCGTCGAGTCCTCTTCCTATCTAGTTTCACGGAAGCGCTCGAATCTGAAGACATCGTTGACAGACGGAGAACGATTCGGGATTGCTGAAGAGCGGTTCGAACACACAAGAAGAAAATCGAAGAGAAATTTACCTTTTCTTTCACTGACGGCTCGATCCAAAGAGAATGTAAATAGCGAGAAAAGAGAGGAAAACTTCGATATTTATAAGCAGAGGGAAGAAGGCGAACCGACACTCGTAACCGCACCTCCCCACCAATCAGAAGAAGCGGGCTTCAGAACAAAGCCCATTAGCCCGTCTGAAATAAGATGGGCCAAAGTCTTGGGCTTCGAAAAATTCAGGGCCACGTAGCGAACCCAGCAGAGAAGATCCAAGAGCTCCACCTGACCAGTCCGCGCAGGGGTTCGATACCGACAGACAAAACCGATGCGAGCCGCGTTGAACCTTAACTAATCGCAAGTTCGATCCGACCTGTCAACAACGACGAATTCGACTCGACCTTGTCAACAACGACGAATTCAATTCGATCTCTTTCGCCGACTTGGGGGGGGGGGGGGCTTACTGTTGGGTGTATATTTGGCATAAAGCCCAAATATACCATGAGTTAAGGTCCAAGAGAAATAAAGCCCACTAGAAAGCCCAAAAGGAAAAGCACATGGGTTAAAACTAACCATGATTAAGCTCCCCAAACACACAAGAAGCACTATAAAAGGAGGTGAAGAGCCACAAGATAAGCAAGTTTGGGACCAGAGGACAAAGGATTTACACCTTGGATAATTAATTAGTTTTCGCTTAAGTTCGAGTTCGACCCGAATATTCTTGTATCGGCTCGAGCCTCTTTTGCATCCCGATAAAGATCAATACAATTTTCTGATTCGATTCTTAAACGAGATTATTCGACCTCCCAAAACAATAAACTTAATTCGACCCCCGTTTCTGAGTTCGACCCGAACCTAGTTATAACACTCTTCAATTAGAAAAAGTTGAGCATAGAGTTGCCTTTTGTTATAGTAGTAGGTGGGTGAGTCTTCCCTCGAAATTTTATCTTGTTATGTACTATTGTAAATCATACCATAGTAAAACTTCTAATTAATTTTGTTTGTCACAAAATATTACATATGTTAGCTAATCAATTTTTTTATTGATGATTTGATGCATTTGGTAAAATTTTATACATTCCAGTATAAATTATATACGAAAAAAATTACGTATATTATATAGTATAGTTTTAAAATTTAAATCAGATATGTAAAATATATCTCGATATTATAGGTTTCAGTTGCTTTAGATTCGATTTTGAGGGATGATGTGCTCGGGTCGGTACGATCAAGACACCTTCGTGTGTAAGTTTACATTTTTTTTTTAGTTAATAAAATCTGAGGGGTTTTCTCCGAGTTTCATACCAAAAAAAATCTTGATATTATAGGTGGAACTAGAGTTTCAAATATCCATATTCATAGGCCTAATATTGGATTAGTTGCTTCGTTAGCATTGGATTAGGCCAATCTGAATCAGAATATGGTACATGATGATAGAATGAAAATATATCTAGCACTGAACATAATAATTTTCAACAATATGATGCAATTTTGTAAAATACAATGATGAAATGAAAATAAAACGAGGGAAGGCGGAAGGTAAAAAAGGAAGTAATAACCGTGGAAGGAGGGGGCCACTTCCACTTCCTCTTCCTCAGCCCCATAATCCGGACAAGAGTCTCAAATGCCACTTTTTAAGAAAAACTGATCTCACGTGCCCTCTTATAATCTGAATGCCACCTTCAATAATAAATAAACAAAAAAATAAAATACAAAACCAAGAATCGAACTTGGGTTGCTGGGAACCTCAATAAGCAGAATAACCATCCACGCTAGACAACCTTTTAGCAATTATATGTAACTAAAACCTATTAAACCATTTACCCAGGTTTGTAAACCCTAAACCCAATACTAAACATTAACCCTATACCCTAAACCAAAATCAAACCTTAAACTCAACACTGTAATCCCTAATCACATATATTGAAACCCTAAACTCCAAAATACTATACCCTAAACCCAACATAGTAAACCCTAACCCCATAAATTGAAACCCTAAATCCCAAAATACTATACCCTAAACCCAACAAAGTAAACCCTAACCCCATATATTGAAACCCTATATCCCAAAATACTATACCCTAAACCCAACATAGTAAACCCTAACCCCATGTATTAAAACCATAAACCTCAAAAAACTATACCCTAAACCCAACATAGTAAACTCTAACCCCATATATTGAAACCCTAAACCTTAAAATACTATACCCTAAACCCAATGTAAACAACCCTAAACTCAGATATTGATATCCTAAATCCAAATTAATTATGAAATACGAAGGACTTATATATATATAGGGTTTTCTATTTAAAAAGTTAAAATAAAAAATAATTATTAGAAAGTGGCATTTGGGAACAGTTTTTAAGAGAAAGTGGCATTTGAGCCATTGATCCCCATAATCCCCACTTTCTCCTAAAAACTCTCAAATCCTCTGTTTCACTCATTATCATCAATTCATCTTTCAAGTTTGATAGAATACGATTAGTACCATGTTTGATTTTCTGTTGGGATGGAGAAAGGCCTCCAAATGTAAGAGAGTGGTGAAGCAGCTCCAGTGTCGTCTAAAGCTGCTCAAGAACAAGAAATACGCCATTTCCTCACACTTGCGCCATGACATAGCCCAGTTGCTCCGCATTGGTGAACGAAGCCGTGCTCTTAATCGGGCTCAGCATCTCTTCCAAGATGAGAATCTCATGTCCCTCTACCACTCGCTGCTTCACTTCTCCGACTCCATCCTCCTCCACCTCTCCTACATTCGGAGGCACAGAGATCTTCCCGATGGCATCAACGAAGCGGTTTCAACACTTGTCTTTGCCTCTACCAGGTGTGGAGACCTGCCTGAGCTACGCACCTTGAGGCTTCTTTTTCTCGAGCGTTACGGCCAACCCTTTGTGTCAACGGCTCTCCATCTTCTGCCTGGCAATCGTGTCAACCCTCAGGTTCCGTTCCTCACATGTCTTCTTCTTTATCTTGTCTACGTACCACTGAGTGCCCATGCAAGTACTATATATATTAATATATACTCAAATGCAGATTACAGAGACGCTCTCCATAACCTCAGTATCCGATGATGATAGGTCCAAATTGTTGGCTGAGATAGCAGCGGAGCACGGCCTCCGTCTACAAGTTTTGGCACTCGAATATACTACCGACTTTCACAAACAGGTGAATCCCTATTATACTAAAACACAAGTTAGAGAGAGATTCCTAAAATCACTCTCAAGTCAACACCTCATCATCTATCAACGTGTCAATCCCACAAAAATCTGAATTCACTTCAATTTCCAAAATTAATTTAATTTAAGAATTTCAACAATTACAATTAATAATAATAAAAAACCAAAAAGAAAATAAAAATCTAATAAACCCACGATCTCTCCTTTCTCTCCCACTACTTCCATTGATATCGCAACTTAAACTGCTACTTCTTTTATGTTAATAAAACTCAATAATCAGTGTTTTTTTATTGTTCCAATTTGTTCATTCTCTTCTTTTCCTCTATTTTATCCAAACGTTTTATCGATAAAGAAAACTCCAAATGCTAGATTTTACATCAATCTCAGATCTGTCTAACGAGACTACGGTATGGAAACTCAAAGTCCGCATCGTCCGTGTTTGGGGATTTCAAAAACCAGAAAATCATGGTGCTTATACAGGGTTAAATATTCTTCTCGTGGATGAAAAAGTCATGTTTCTATCTTGGATTTAATTTTCTCAAAATATGATTTCATAATTGTACAATCAGCTTAAACGTTTGATCGATATTATAAGATTTCTGTTCATGATTCGAAATCGTATATTATAATCCTAATTTTTGCCATCTAGATTTCTGTCCATGATTCTAAATCGTAAATTATAATCCTAATTTTTTTCACTAAATACTAAATTATAAGATTTTTGTCCATGATTTAGTACATCAACTCCACGATTTTTTTTGTTGATCTCCATGATTTAGAGAGAGATTATCTTTTAGTTAATACAACCTGATTGCATGTTTTTTTTTCATAATCAGGGAGATAGAATACAAGCTTTTATCAAAGGCAATCTAATCTCTAAATACGAAAAGTATCTTCAAGAAGGAGATTGTCGTATTATTATGAACTTCGAAATGGTGTCTAATCGTGGTAGCTATCGAGGAAGCTCACACCCTTACAAAATAAACCTATTATTCACAACATATGTGAAGGATTGTGAGGATATTCCAAACCTACCGTTGCGTTTTAACTTCACTAAATTTTCCGACATAAGTGCTGGATCACCTGATGAGAATGTCTTCATTGGTATGTATATTATCTCTCATTTGTGTTTTTTTTCACACATATGCAGATTTGTTATATATTACAAACTGATTTTTCAGTTACTGGTAAAATTATTGAGATGGATGATATTAAAAATGTTTCGTGTCTTCTGTCCCTCAATTGATGTCTACCCGAGTTTCTCATGTAGCTCCAGTTTTATTTTATCTTACACAACTTTCAGTTAACCAACATTTATTTTATCTTACACAACATTCAATTAACCAACATTTATATTAAAAAGAGAATAATAAATATGTCTATTGTTATACTATTGTATAATAATAAATCATATGTAATCTCTGCCCGTGCATACGCACGGGCCTTAACTCTAGTCTTTGTATACACTACAAATTTTTTTTTTTTTAAAAACTTCTCTGCATCTTAATGTTGTGGGAGTCACGAGTATATATAATCTCTTACTTGTTTGGTGTGTTCGTGTAGGGAATAGACAACAGGGAGGCAGAAAAAGAGAAGGAAGCAGAAGTGGATAAGTTCACTCTCACGGAAAAACAAGAAGAGAGTCGTAGTAAATCATCAAGGGATCAAAGAAAAGTATGTGACGAGGATGAATGCATAGAGGAGGAAGTGTTGGAAAAAGGCCAGAGAGTATTTAGATTCAAAGAGACTCAAGAAGAGAGAAAGGAGAGAAAGAGGTCAAGGAGGAGATCAAGATCAGCATCAAGCAGTCCAATGGCCAAAGACGTGGAATGTTGGAGGTACTACTACAGGGGAAGGAGAAGGCATCAAAAGAAAGAGTGTGGCCAGTGTTACCATATAGTGTACAACGTGTTTAGAATGTGGCCGGATGATCAAAAGGAAAAAAGACAAGGAGAAAGAGGTTTGAAGGAAGCTAAGCATGTTCATCCTAAGCTTCCCGACTACGATCAGATTGCTGCTCACTTTACTGCCCTTAGGAGACGACAACAACAGATGCCTTGACCTTAATATTCCTCGTTCTCATTCTTTCATACCTACAAAAAATGTAGGATCCATTATTGTTATGTGATTCATTTCAGTCTCACACAAAAAAAAAAAAAAAACATAGTTGTGCTTCTTTTGTTTCCAAGTGAAGCCTATAATATTGCTTTTCTAGACTACACTTTTTATTTGGGAAAATATCAACGCAAACCTTCCTTTGGGGTTCTGTTTGCTAAGTGCACAGAATATCAAAGGTCAAATAGTTAAGTAGTTACCAAAGTCAACGGCTTGACATCATAAAACCATGCTCAGGAATCGATGCTCTCCTTCGAGTAGAGTTTATAATAGTTTAACCTTTAAAGCTTTGGAAGTTGATATATATAGATATGAAGCACTCACAATAAAAAATTGGGATAAAACAGAGGTTTTGGATTGACATTCGTTTACAATCTTAATCAATCTAACAACTACAACCACATAAATTAAAATAAGAAACAAATAATGGACCACGTTAAAAATATCTTAATCTCTTTTTCAAAACAAATAAGTCTTAATCAGATTACTAAAATACTAATGGATAATAAAAGTGTAAAACAGGTTTTTGGTTCGAATGAAACGGACTAAAGGTTTTATGATTGGAGAGAGAGAAAGAGAAGTGGAGAGAGGTGACCCCATTCATTCACCGACTTTTAAGCTTTAAGCTGTTGACTTCTTCTGATGCCACGAACCATTTTTGTTTTTGTTTATCTTTCTTCTGCCGAAAGTTTTGGACTTGAGCCTCCCACCTCCTTGTGTCCCCGTCATCTTATAATTTATGCCCAAACGGTTGGCTTATTCCACCATAGACAGTCCATAAATGGAAAATAATATATCTACTTTGATCGAGATTTCTGATTTTAGGCTAAATATTGATCCATTATCACAATTTTCTTGTTTTATATTTTCATATGTATGTTGATACTGATACCATAATGCAATAGATATTTTATTGAGTTGGTTGAAACATGCATGGTGCGACAAAAATGATGTTGTTGAATGAGATATGTATAAGCTTTTTTTAATTTGTGTTTGGTCGGTTTTGTTTGTCTTTTGTAGGTGGGAGGATTATAAAATAAGAAAAGTCAAAGCTGACAATTGCTAACCCTTGAGCCTTGCTTAATTTGAAGCATAATTAAAATACAGGTTACGTCCTAATCAATTGTTCCAATCTCATCATCTCATGCCATCATCCTAAGCCGCGGTTAGCCGACCATACTATCAATAGGTACATAATTTATGTAATAAATTAGTAAAGACAAAAGGAAGAATGTTTCACCGTCCAAAAAACAGAGGAGGTTATGGTAAGGACCTGAGATGGGGTTTGGATATTTTGGTTAGTGATATATGTCAACATCTTCTGAGTTAAGAGATGACCCACAAAAATCTGATATATAAAGGGGAAAACGATTTCATAACAACACAACACATCTCTCCCTCTCTCTCTCTCTCTTTCTTTCTCTGTTTTTACATATTTCCAGTGGATCATCTTCTAATACATTCTTCGAGAAAAGTGAGAGAGAGAGACAACTATGGCTACTACTCCTAGGAACAAGGGAAAATCCATCGAAGCAGAGAAAATGGAGTGGGAGGAGCAGGAGCTCCAATTTAGTAGCGGCAAGGGTAAAGAATCAAGTTCTTGTTCCGACATGTGGACGCCGTATTTTGGAGAAGCTTCTTCGACGTCTCCGAGAAGCCTTAGAAAGACAAGGACACTTGACCGACATAACCCTTATCTCTCATCATCCTCCTCCTATGCTCAGCAGCCAACAACTACTAGTTCAACAGTGGCTTCCTCGAGGGTCGTTTTTCCATTTTCCCTGGCTCCAGCTATTCAGAACCAGCAACAGTTGAATGACCACCCCGCAAGCGCAAGGCAGCAACAGATGATCTCTTTTGGTCCGCCTCCACTGCCATTTTTAAACGCACAGCAGCAGCAGCAACAAGAGCATATGATGCAGTACTGGAGAGACATTCTGAAGCAGAGCCCGAGCGGGAGAATGATGATGATGAACATGCTAAGAAAAGAAGGTGATCTGGCACTGGTGAGGCCGCCGGTGCAACCCTTCAGCGCCACCAAGCTGTACAGAGGTGTGAGACAACGCCACTGGGGGAAATGGGTAGCAGAGATCCGTATGCCAAGAAACAGAACACGTCTCTGGCTCGGCACTTTCGATACAGCAGAGGAAGCAGCAATGGCCTACGACCGAGAGGCCTTCAAGCTGAGGGGCGAGACGGCGAGGCTTAATTTCCCGGAGCTATTTCTGAATAAGAAAGAGGCAACAAAGTCGGGGGAGCAGAAAGAAGCGGGTGCAAGTGAAGAGGGAAGCGAAAGAGGAGAGGAAGAGAAGGGGTGGGCAGAGGAGTGGTTCAATGCAATTCCAGAGGAGTGGGGACCTGGAAGCCCTCTCTGGGATGATTACCACTTTCCCATCTCCAAGGATGATCCACAAAACTCTTCTTCCTCTCCCTTCTTCTGATCATTGGCGTCTATTCTCTATGTATACAGATGATTACTAGGATTTCATTGCTTAGTTGTATGGCTTGTGATTTGGACGGAGACTGTTTTTGTCATCTCCCCCACATTCTGATTCTATTGCCGAGAGCTAAAATATGGATTGGTGTTTCTACTTCTTCTTACCATATTAGAAATATAAACCAAACTCGCCATTTCTTTATGGGCTTCGTTACGTGTGTATTTAACCGGGCTTTTACAATAGTAATTCAAAAATAACTGGGCTTTAGGAAAATACAAAGTATACGAACAAGAACACGTGTCAGAGTACTGACAACTCGTGGAGTTGGATAAGCCATCCAAGTCGAACTCAGAGAGAGAGACCAACAAGAAATCTTTCAATTCCAATGGCTGCAATCTCTTCTCTTTCCTTTCCAGCACTGGGTCAATCGCAAAAGATTTCCAGTTTCGCGCCCTCTCGCCCTCTCGCCTCCGTCTCCGTATCCGCTGCAATTCGGAGCCACTCTTTGACTTGCTCTAGGCCTTCCAGATCTTTTATTCACTGCATGTCCACTCTTACCGGTCTATTTCTCTCCCCCTCCCTCTATTTTCACTTGGCTCTCCTATATATATTATATTCATTGGTTGATTTTGGTCAGATGTGCCTCCTGTATCCGACACCAAGTCCAATTTCCTTAAAGCTTACAAGCGTCCCATCCCCAGTATCTACAACACCGTTCTCCAGGAGCTCATTGTGCAGCAGCATTTGGTCAGGTACAAGAAGACTTACCGTTACGATCCTGTCTTTGCCCTCGGCTTCGTCACCGTTTACGATCAGCTCATGGAAGGTTATCCGAGCGACCAGGATCGAGATGCCATTTTTAAAGCCTACGTTGAAGCTTTGAATGAGGACCCTCAGCAATACCGGTTAGCCATCTCTCATTGCTGCTTCCTCTTATGTAAAGAGAGAGGATAACAATTTCTGCCTTTTTTTGCTTCACCACAGAGATGATGCTCAGAAGATGGAGGAATGGGCCCGAACTCAATCCTCTGCTTCCCTCCTTGACTTCTCCTCTAGGGACGGAGAAATCGAAGCCATTCTTAAGGACATTGCAGCAAGAGCTGGGAGTAAGGATGGCTTCAGTTACAGCAGGTTCTTCGCAGTTGGCCTCTTTCGTTTGCTCGAGCTTGCAGCGGCAACTGATCCAACTGTCCTCGACAAGGTGATCATACACTTTGTTATCTAATTTTTTAGTGATCTAGCGGTAGGAACCAATGTCAATCGTTTTTGCTTCATCTACATATCCATGGCATTTGTTCAAGGGTGTTACTTCTGACATCTCACATTTTCCCTAGAGGTAATTTTAACCTGTGTCTCATGAAACAGCTTTGTGCATCCCTAAATATCAACAAGAAAAGCGTTGATCGAGACCTCGATGTGTATCGCAACCTGCTGTCAAAACTTGTCCAAGCCAAGGAATTACTCAAGGAGTATGTCGAGAGGTATTTATGCTAAATCCTATCTACCTACCATTAAGCATTGGTCTATTTGAGTACTTACTGCATCATGACACTTTTATATAGAGCCTAACTTAGATACTTTTACTTAGGGAGAAGAAGAAGCAAGGGGAAAGAGCTGAATCCCAGAAAGCTAACGAAACTATCTCCAAGTGTCTGGGAGATACTCTATATAATCCATCTTTCTTGGTTGATTGGAAATCCTAAACAATCACTTCTGTTTTTTGCTTCTTAGTTACAACAACTACTTGGCCCAATATACATATATATATGCTCATTTCTAAGAACATTTCAGACTTGTGTACATGTTTGCTCCGGTCCTTCCATGGACACAAGATGTTGTTTTATTTCAATTCTATGTTTTTATTACATAAATGTTGATTCATGTAGTATGAATTGATTCGTAACGATAATTTTGTTTAAATTTAGGTGCTGCCTTCAGAGGATATGTGACCAACCATGAGTATGTAAGTTCCTACTCCTTGAAGCCCTGCCTTTTTTATTACTGTATACACCCTAAAAAAACGCCAAAATAAGTTTACAAAGGTCAGATCCATGCTAGGGAATTACATATACTTCACTTTTAAGATTTAACATTTAGAAGCGTCTCCTTTTGTCTGTATGTCCTGCTCGCTGCTGCAACTCATGCACCAACAGAACAGAGAACCGTGCTGCTATAAAATCCAGATCCATTCTCGACCATCGATCGTGAACAACAAAAAAGAAATGAATAGAAAAAATATGGGTACCAATCTGTAATCTGTACCAATTGCTGCTAGCTGCCTCCTTTATGAAAGAGTAAATGAACGTGACAAAATAATCGGAGACCAGAGGAAGAATGCATATAATCAACAGTGAAAACTTTCTAATTGTCTAACTAAGTTGAGAAATATCAACCTCGTCTGGAATCTTGAAGGTATCCGCAGCACCAAACTTTCTAAATTCCTCGGCTTCAGCCACTGAGGCGTCTTCATTATCATCATACTCTTCTGCACCATCATAATGGCGGGGCGTTGAAGTGTCGTACATGCTTCTGGACCGGCAGTCCTGAGTTGCAAGCATGTTCACTTGGCCAAGATGTGATATCTCTACCATCACAGTTTCATCATCCAGTGGCAGTGGCTGTTTCCAGGGCTCCCCATCCATCCTCATGAATGTATGGTCGGTGGCACCTTTGTGAAATTCGAAGCGGATGCGCTTTGCCTAGGCACAAAAGAGAAACCAATTCGATAAGTTTTAACTCTTATGCACTCAATCATCATATCTGCGTGGGTCTCTTTATCACCTCCATATTGTACAATTCTTACCTGGGCAAGTCGTGTTCCGTGTCCATTGGGAGCGAGCAGAACAAGACCGTGCCAAGCATTTCTAAACCCAACAACCTCAATGAGGCCGTCATCAACGAATGGTGGAGTCAGGTCTCTCTGTTGTGTCACAAAAAAAGAATATGCATATTATTGTTACCATGGCGAAGATAAATACATAAAATTCGATTTGTCCCACACAGTGTCAAGAGGATTCAACACCTACATCACGTTGTTTCCTGGGATTTGGTGTGCCCCAAGGATTTAGTCCTCCAGAAAAGCTGGGCAGATTCAGACATACAATGGATCTGATGCTGTGAGAGCAGAAACAAATGTCAGGAACTGGAGTAGTTTGTCACATTTGAGATGTAATTGAATCTAGATAAAAAAACCAACATAGAAAAATCCTACGACTATCTAACATGTCCATCATGGACTTCATGACAGGCACTTAGTCCATTGACTCCTCAGGACCATTCACATAGGATGAATAAACACTACCTGTGGGGTATGTGGAGGTCATGCCACTGGCCATTTTTATCTGCAATCTTAACCTTCGCAAGCTGAGCTATGTTCCTACAGGGAAAGCCATAGAGCTATCCATTATATTGTGCAAGTTACAGCCGAAGACTAATGTATGAAATGTGGAATCCATTACCGATAATATATAGCCAGCATAAAATTACATTCATTTCAATCTACAATAACCATATGTGCTCAAAGATGCATGCATGTTTGTATATTGCTGCTGAAGAGTATTCAAATTTGACATGGTTTAGCACACAACGAGACCCAAGCAGAAAAATAAACATATGCCTATCATTGGCGCCAAATTTCCAATTAGTGACACTAAAACAAAGGATGAGGCGGAAGTGTTGCAAAGCAATAAAATCATTTACGAAAATGTCCATGAAGCAAATAAAAATGTGAATGAGAAGTTAAGGGAGCTGAGAAAAACAGTGTAACTGGAAGAAGAATATATTCACATCTTACTCACCTTGCAGCAGGGTGGAAAAGAGAGGCACAAAACCATCCTTGCGTGCAACCAAGCTTTACATACGTACTCTGGCGTTTTGAAAACGAAATGTGAAGCCAACGCAAAGTATTTATTCTTTGTTTAGTTTCGGTTCCAGTAAAGGGATATAAAAAGAGAAGGCGTATCCCACTAACAAATCAGAATCACTATTTCTTCCACATAGGGGAAAGAAAATCAAGCAGAAGCATTCGGGATTAACTTGCAAGAAATGGGAAAGCAGACCAAAAGCATAAGAAAACTTGAAGAACAAGGTACCTGATTAACCAGCTGATTCTTAAACTTTTCAGGGTGCAGCTTCCTCTCAGAATGAAACGCATAAGAAACTTGAGCATCCATTCCTGCATACGCACAATAGAACTTTCAAGTCACGATGATCATCGACCATACTAACAAAAGAAAAGCACTGCGACTTGGATATCAATTATTTCCAGATTGTAGAGAGAAAATAGCTCACCCAGGCTAAAGTAATTCCAGAATCCCCCGCGAAATGTGTGGCAACCTTCCTGGGAGAGTGAAGAGAGTGGAGATAAGACAAAATGAGAGAGGTATTTGATGGGAGGAAAATAGGATAGGTAACCTTGTTTAGATCATCAGTTGGAGAAACGCGGTGAAATGCATGTAGGGAATGTGGTAACTCAAGAGGTGCAAGAGGTTCACAAGAGCCTTCTTTAGGAGCCTTCATCCTCATAAGTATGTGCCAACTTTAAAAGTAGGAAAGTGTTATCGAACAAAATGATACACACAACTGTTGTTGTGGGAAACTAAAGAGAAATGTACATACTTATCGATCTTCATCTCTTTTGCGTTGAGCACTTTATCCAAAAAGGACTCCACGGAAGTCCTATCTGTTCCGGGATTCTTCTTTCCCTAGAGAAAAGGCAGCGTAAAGGGATTGAAACTCTTGTTTGTTTGTGATAGTAAAGAAACATAGGCAGAGTTACGGACCCATCCAAAAGCAAAGGGAAGGTTGTTTCCTGTACCCAAAGGAACGGTGGCAATTGGAGGAGCATGTGACAATTTGAGGTCACATACAACTCCAAGGAGCCACCCAGCAGTTCCATCGCCTCCTGCAACCTAAACAAGAAGAAAAGAGGATGGTGGTTTCATGTATGTAAGAGATTCGATTCAATTCAACATGATCTTACAATAATTCTGAGCTTTTCTCGAATGTGACGAGCGAGATCATCATCTTTGAGCCTCTCGAGGTTAAGATAGATTCTGCGGAGCACCTTATCGGGAGTGTCAAGTCCAAGATCGAAGACCTGGTTGGGATTGAGAAGAGAGCGGTAGGTGAGAATGAGGTCCCCACCCAACTGACCACCGCTTTTGGAGTTGATGAAGACAAGGACAGGGCACTCAGGTGGAGGAGCGATGGGCAGATGGGGATGGGGAGGAGCCTCCTCTGAGAGCACGTAAGAAGGGATGTAGAATTGCTTGACGAAATCAGATAAAGCATCCATCTGATCCATTAGGGATTCAGGATCAGAGATGCTAAAGCAAAAGAGAGGAAGCGTACCACTGATTGGAGAGAAGGAATCGGGATCTGAGAAAGGCTATTTAAAAATGATCTTCTCTTTCTTTCTTGTTTATAATACTATCCTTTATTAGAGGGAAGAAGAAGAAGAAGATTCTTGGGTGGGGGCCGAGAAAAAGGAAAGATGAAAGATTCTTCAGCTGTTGGCCCCTTTTTTCTGACGCGGACTCAGTCATCATCCGCCGCGTCAGCCGCCACTCTCACAATTATGGGCCTGGCCCTTCACCTTTAATCCCATTTTATATACAAAGCCCATAATAGTTTTTTTGCATTCGATTCATAACGTTTACCAAAAGTAGCTCGTGCATTCCTAGTCTATTACACGAGCGATGATCAACTCTTTATATAGCTCCTACCCTTAAACTGCTTAGATTGCTATCTGAATGTGAGTTTCTTTTCTGCTGCCTCTACTTCTCTACTCTAGTCCACGGATTATTAAAAACTAGTATGTTTTGTTGTTATTACGGCAAATGGATGTAATGTGTTTAAATTGAAATCTAAACTACTTTAACCCCTTGGTAAAATAAAGTAGCAAAAAAAACAAAAATTCATTTTAGATAGATATTATCTTAAACTCGGAGGGATTAGTCCACAGATTATGAAAAAACTAGTATGTTTTGTTGTAATTACAAGAAATGGATGTATTATATTCAAATTAGAACCTAAACTATTTCAACCATTTTGTAAGGTAAAGAAGTCTCTTTTTTTGGTGGTCGAAAATAGATTTCATTTAACTAAACCGCATCAAACCGGGAACATACAAGGGAAAGTAAGAACCGATTTGGTTAGCAAATCGGCTTCGAGATTTTTCGATCTAGAAACATAGTCAAAAGAGGCATTTAGATCGATTGCAAGCTTGATAATGTTTTGGACTATTTCAAAGCTTTCAAAATGATAGGTTTTGGTGTTGATGATGTCTCTAAAGATGTCAAAAACAAACAAAACCAATTTTTATAAATATTATTTTAAATTCAAAGATGTAACGTATTATTAAAAACTAATATATTTTGTTGTTAACAGGGGAATTGGATGTAATGTATTCAAATTGGAACTTCAACTATCTTGGAAGTGTTAGTTTTCTTAGGGATGAGAGTAAGGATTGTTGAATTCTACTGCTTAAGAATCTGCCCTGAGCTGAAGAACTCACTAACCGCTTATGTCTTAACCAACTGTTTGCCAATGTGCAGTGCAAAACTCAGCCGAATAACCATATGGTCCTGGAGCTGAGAGAGCCGTTAAGGTAACTGCAGAACATCTATAGGGTACAAGAGCAGCTATATCCTCTGGAGATGATGTAGTAACAGAAGTGTTGCTAAGCGTTGCTGCCTAACACGTTTTGGTAATAACTGACAGCATGCTCCTTGATACCTTCGAGAGAGTCAATTATTGAGTCATCATCATTGAGGAAGTAGAGAATCTGATTTTGAAATTGCCTTGTTTCTTTAGCCCGATAAAAGAAAGCATGATTTGAGTCGCCTTCATCTAACTATTGGATCCGAGATCGCTGGAGCAGGAAAAACTCCTCTGCCTTAGCTAGGTTGATATATTTCAGATGATCCGCCAATTCTAGTTCAACAACAACAGTGGGCGTAATGAGTAGTTTATTTTGACATTGCAAGAGATGAGAGAAGGATTCAACCACTCTCTTTTCCAGGTTAGGGAAGTTATCACAAGAGGACTTCCACCTCTTTCCTCCCCTCAAGTTCCTCTGTTACACTCCCTCGGAAGTCCTTTGCTTCATAAATTTAATACCAAAAGATTTAGAAAAAAATGTTTGGCTACCATAAGCTAGCGTGGCAAGTTGGAAACCAGTAAAATTGATAATTGATACTAACAACTACTTAGTTCATACTATTTAGACCATTTTGAAAAATAAATAGGTCACTTTTTTTTTTGGGTCAAAAACACTAAACTTTCATTAAACCGAAATGTTGGTAGGGCCTAAACCAGTGTAAACCGGGGCCAAAAACAAAGCTGATTTTGCAAAAGAATCAGCCTTAGAGCTCTTGTTTCGTGTGATGAAATCGAAAGAGGGATCAAGTAGAGATAGAGTGAGTGAAGATATGTCTTGGAGGATTCCGTAGATCTCCTTGTGGTAGGTCCGATTTTTGATGAGGGTGATTAGCTGGCTTGAGTCTGAAGCCACGCTGGTGATGTGGATTCCTCGATCGGCTGTGTGAATCAACAAGTCTCGAACCGCCATAGCCTCTGCCATTAAGGGTCCTGCAATTCGTTGAACCGAAAGTGATCCTTGTAGTACAACTGAGTCGTCAGGGTTGCAGATTATCCAACCTAGTCCTGCTGTTTTTGAATCGGGTCTCCAAGCTGCGTCCGAGTAACCACGCAATCCTGTACCCTTTTGAGTCGGGTCCGCTTCCTCATGAGCAATTGACGGTGTTGTTAATTGGTCTTGTCCTGTTAACCATTCTCTTGCACCATGAATTGCTTTCAACATCGTTTCTTCTTCAGAGATATTACGATCACTAAAGATTTTGTTATTCCGTGCTATCCAGAGGAACCAGCAGATCCAAGGGAGTAAGGGACCATTGCTGATGCCTGTTGGAGGAAGGCAGATAGCCTGTTTGGAGAGAATCAGACCGGCGTGGAAGTCGAAGATTGTTGATGGATGTACCTTATCCTTCAGAGGAGCCAGAGACCAAACCTTTTGAGCAAAGGGGTAGTGGAAGAAGGTGTATACTGCAGTTTCAGGGGCACCACATCGGATGCAGCCTGATTGATCTAGTATACCCCTTGAAGCCAGTTGTTCCCCAAAAGGTAGAGCCCCTTTCATGGCTTTCCAGAGAAAGAGTTTCAACTTCTGGGATGTATTTATGTTCCATATAAGTAGGTTCCAGTTTATGATATGTTGTTGTTGTTGAGGTTCTCCTCCTGAGTGATTTTTTTGCAGTGTGGTATCCGGATTTGGCTGAGTAAACACCTGATGGATGGTCCAACCATGCGTACTGATCCTTTGCTCCTCTGACATTCAGGTTTAGGCTTAGGATGTTCTGTTTGTATTCAGGGAGGGTTTCCTCAATCCTCTCCACATTCCAGTTACCCGTATCCAGTGATAGAAGGTCTGCTACAAGTAACTTGGATCCAACCTCAGTAGCTGGTCCATAAGGTTGGAGTGGACTTTCCAGAGAGAGCCAAGGTTCTTTCCAGACAGAGGTATTTTTCCCATTCCCTATTACCTTTCCCAATTTAAGTTTTAGTAAGTCTCTCCCCACTAGAATACTACGCCATCCATGGGAGGCGTTGGCAGGAGGAGAGGATTCTAGGAAAGCAGACTTGTGGCAGTACTTGCCTAGCAGGATCCTGGCCAGGAGGCACTCTGGATTAGTGAGGATGCGCCAACTGAGCTTCCCAAGGAGCGCATCATTAAAACATTGTAAGTCCCTGAATCCCAGTCCTCCAGTTTGTTTACTTTGTGTCAGGGTATTCCAAGCAACCCAGC